>OX579677.1:0-1442850 GCA_951230905.1 Cheilosia variabilis | reverse complement strand
GTTGCGATTGACGGAGGAAAGTGCGTTTTTTTGTTTGAAAATTCAGGTAAATGTTTATTTTCAATACTTGTTTCATTAGTTTATATCTATTTTATGTCTTTTTAGTAAAGTTTTTATCTGAAAACATAATAATTTTATTAATTTTTGACCGTTCGATCATAGGGAACCAAAATTCTTCGAGTTTCCTATTCGAACACTAGTCTGTTCAAGACTGAATTAATGTACAAATTTTATTTTTAATTGTTTGTGAATTCTATTTATTTATTTCCTTTAAAGTTCGTTTGTTACTGTTTTTTATGTTTTAAATAAAAACCAAAATATGGATTCTTCTCATTTTCTTAATTGAAAATATACACGAGATCTAGCGTTCGAAGTAAGGAAACTTTCTGTTCGGGTTTCGGAAGCTATTGTTCGACTACTGGGGAATAATGTTTTTTTTCAGTTTTTATTTTTTTTATAAAAAAAACAATAACAAATACATGGAAAAACTTAACTTTATTTTAAAATGTTTGAGTTCAGCTCATTAATTTCTCTTGGCATATTCAATTCATTGGTTCTCTCACAGTAAGTGATTATTTTACAATGAACCACTAAGTTTTCGACTACTGGAGACGTGACCCTACAACGCAGGAGAATTGTTTTGTCCAACTTTGGACCACTGTAAAACATTTACCACGAAATTGCCCACATTTGCTCTTTAGAAAGAGACTAAGCGGGGGTGTGGTAAATAGACACTTTTTGAAATCTGTTGATATGTAACGGTCGGTTGTGGTTCTGATTTCCAACCGGCGGTATACTCAACATAACCTTAAAAGTGGGACATCGATTTATTAGATCCTATTCCACTTCAACTGCAGATCCCTGGCACATTTCATCTAAAGCAAAGGGAATCTCATCCTTACACCGAAAACAGAATACAGTCAGTGACAGCTGACAGTTAGAGTACTTCCCTAAGAGAGCAGTGCCACTGACTGTGGTGAAGTTGTGCTGACTGGCGTGGTGAATCCATCTGAAGAATGCGACTATTGCCAGAGCCAAACAGAAACAGATGATAGAGATATATTTTCTTACTGGTTTCGTTTTCCTTCCACCGAGTTTCAGTTACGAATTCACCTTCGAACTGCGATAACGTTGGCATGTAGTGTACGCCACCAACGTCATCTCGTCTCGTGCCGTCGTCCGTCAAACATTTTCGTCGTCGCCGCGTTGTAGAGCACCTTTGAAAAAAGTTTCATTCATGGGAGTAATGCTGTCACAAACGAGTTTTTCCTTGCATTTTCCACGATAGGTGGTACAACACTTGCAAGTGTGCGCGAAGGTGGGTTAACGATTTCGAAAAAAAAAAACCCGAAAAACAGGAGCAGCAGCAATTTTCATGTAAACTCAGCGCAACTTTCCGCCGAGTCAAAATCACCAGCAAAACCTTGAATTCTCTTGTTTTTATTTTTGTTAGTAAATAAAACTAAATCGTGATAAGTTGGCATATCCTTTTTACCCCTTTCTGTTATCCTTCTTCTTGGAAAAAAAAGAAACAACGAATCGCGTGTGATTAACCAAATTCCTATTCCGAATTCCTGCTCCCAGAAAGGACGGAATAAAGTGAAAAGTTGTTATTTGTTTTACAAAAGTAAAGCAGCAGTTTTGTGTTAAAAAAAAAAATATAGATGAGAAAGTTTACCGGCACATGTGTGTGTTTGGGCGAATAGAAGGTGCACTTGACGGATACTCAAACCGCGACTAATCATCGCTCCAGTTACAGTGTCGGCTAAGATTGGATTTATTTCAATTTTGCAACACCACCACCAGCACCAGAAAAAGGATTAATTGCAAAGTTGGTATTTTGTTTGTTCTTCTTTGACTTTGGATAAGTGAAATTACTGTGCAGGCCGTAAATGTGTTTGTTGGAGGAGGTCGCCCACCGGTTTCTTGTGAGAGGAGAGTGTTTTGTTTACGGGAAGGCGCTTTTGTTTTTGTTTTTTAGCCTACAGGACTGATTCTGAATGACAGTTTATTATACAGAATACAGACTCCCAGGACCTGGAGGAATATCATTATCTTTCTGACAGTGCACGACGATGTTCTTCTAATTCATTTGCGACAGCTGTCACGTTAGTTGGGTTAGGTGGTTCATTTTAGACGGATATGATTGAGACTTGGGAAGTGCCCTACTTAGTTGGACAGATGATGGTACATTTGTATTTTGTACAGAAAGTTGTTGATTATTATGACTTCAGGTGGTGTCATCAGTCGCTGACGTTCGAGTTGAATAAAATTGTTAGAAAGCCCTTCTGTCAAACAATTTTGGTCGCAAATTATGTTGTTAAGGTGATTTAACTTTTTATACGTGACAACTGTTGATAGTTTTGAGCTGACATCTTTTAGTTTTGTGGTTTGGTTTTCTGTTGACAGGGCAGTGTATTTGACAGTTGTTCTTTTGCCTTACGATAGTGCATCTTCAAATTTCGTTTCCTAGCGCAAAAGTTGGCAGGGAACGAAGTTTTACTTAATTTGACTTATGTGTTCGAATGCATATTCATTAGCGAACAGAACTACTGTCAAATAATAGAGCGCTGTCAACAGCAAACCAAAGCACAAAACTAACAGATGTCAGTGTTCAGTGTAAAAAGTTATTGACGGGATCGAGATATATCAGGAAATTTTAAGTTTAACTACCCTAAAAGAATGGCGTCTGCTTCTGCAGTTGCTCTTTGAAATCTATTACAGCTTTTGTTGCTTTTGTCAGAAGTCGGAGGTGAAATTCACCGATTCCACAAAACTAGCTTTTAAAAAGAAGGACAAATGTCAGTCGGGTTGTTTGTTTTTATAGCGAAACCAGACAGGATTTCGGAAATTACTAGTTCTTTATTAAAATGTCTCCTCTTCGAACTGTCAGAAGTGTCAAAGCTGTAGTTTGTTTAGTTAACAGCGGGCTGCAGCCAGCTAGGGTAGCTAGACCGCCCATCGTGCAAGAGTTCTTGCAGCGTAGAATACTCTTTTCGATTGTTAATATTTTCGTAAAGTAAAAATGCTTTCGGTTGACACTTCATTTGCTAAGACTGGTTGGGCGGGCGAAATGCAAAAGGGGTCTATGCTCAATGGATTAAATAAATATTTGGCACAGCAGCAGGTCCATTCATTTGTCAGAGTTTTTATTCTTTGAATCCAATGGAAGGGGACAAGAATTTAAAGTTTTGAACGACTGCCATACGTTTTTAGGACAGATGTACTCTTGGATGTTTGTCACGCGTTCGCGCATTGGAAAAAAATAACTCAAGCAGGCAATTTCTGTTTTTGCGGGTTCAAGTTCAAACTCTGCTTCCAAAAACATTAAAACACTCTTGCAAACAAATGCCGTCGTCAATTTTATTTGTCACTCGTCTTCATCTGACACAAATTGGCAGGCAGGTCACTCATAAAAATGGGTTCAAACCAGCGATTTAGACTTGTAGAACACGACAATTACATTCTCAGTACAACATTTGAAATTACTCCGCAACTAATCTTGTCAGCCGAATTTCCTGGAATAGAATTGTTTGCCTACCTACTTTGCAACAGAAGGTAGTTAGGTACGGATATGGAAGGTGGAAACCCAAAGGAGCGTGACACCGAACGGAGCGGTTACCCGGGGAAATTTTGTTGGACACTATTCTACAAGTTTTGACGAGGTTGTTGTTAGGTTGTGTTAAGTGCAGAAATTGTTTAGTTTGCTATTTTTGAAGCGACTTGCAGGCCATTTTAAGGACATGTACATCGGCTAAGAAGACACCAGACGAGTGTCTCAGTCAAACCCGATCTGACATACCATCGGTACTTCGAAAAAAGGTTCTTTTTCGTTCTGTTCTCGTACAAAAATTCAACCTAACCTAGCCTAACCCGTCACAAAGCACCTTGTAGTGGTCTAAGTGTATCGGATTAGCCGACAGCCACTTCAACCCAGTCCGAAAATGCCCTTAGAAGGTGATAAGTTTGAATAACCGACCGAAAAACCTTCTCATGGATCGATAGGACATTTGAAAATGATTGTTTAGGTGAGAAACTATCCAAAAATGTAACTTTACCTATTCTACATTGAAAAGGAGGCCTTAGATATTCCGTTCGCTACCACTGCGTGCGGTGTAAATTTACAAACTTCAGCCTCCACACTTTTCGTCGAAGGTTTGGCTGCTGGTAAAATAAGCTTAATCGGAACATTCTCTGAAACTTCAACAATTTTATCAGGAAAACATTTCCAATTCTTACCCCGTCGTCCATCTTGATTTTTTTTACTGATGGCTAATAGGCTCAACCGTCCTAGAATCTTGTCGACTACATACGAAAATATACCCAACTTCGAATAACCCGACTATGGCCACGAAAAGCAAGTCCCGTGTTAACGCATATTGGCTTGAGATGGACTCTTCCCACGCAACCCTATTTGGGGTTAACACTGGCCTGAGATTTTTCTCTGCCTATGGACTTGACTTCATCTTTTTGTGGCTGAAGTTTTTGGTTTCCATCAATTGGCTGACAAAATTTAACATTCCTACCTTTGAAGGACTCCGATCATCTTTGGACGTCCACGGCCAACTCATGTTCAACCATGGGACATTTCATCCACAGTACTTTAACGAAAGGGGCAGCTCGCTCTGCTCCCGTCAAAGGCCTTTAACTGTGGCCCATTATTTTCGAACGTTGTCCTGTGCGATTAGGACCTATTGCAATTTTTAAAGTTAGTTTCAATGTCCATGGATGAGTTGTCCCAGAACTCACTTGTCTCATAGATCAGTTGAATGGGTATGACCTGTCGGTGCCAACCACCTTCAACCTCAGTTTGAACCTGTTACTTACTACCATCACTCCGGGACAGTATCATCTAATGAGGGTGTTGAAATGTCCATTCAATCCATCACTCGCCCTCTTTGAATTAATTAAAAAACAAAATACAACACGCTCCCGCATAATGTTTTATTAAGATCCGCATAAATCACGTACCTACAGGAAAATAAAACCCAAATTAACTTAATACTTTTCCCCATTAGCGGCCTGAGCACTGACAAAAAAAAAAAGAGTCAGTTCGCCTAAACCCGAAAATAAAAATAAAAGAAAAACGACGAACTCCACCTCCACCCACGCGAGATATATCAAACGATAATAGGCCACTTGAGCTTATTCATTCAATCCCCATTAAATTATAATTACCTTTTGCTATTTGGGACACAAAGTAAAACAATACTTTGTGGTCTCTCACTAGAAATATTCGGCGACGCTCTGTCGAATGTTTCTTTAAACAATCCATAACATTTTATGGACCAACACATTTATCAATCTGAAATGCCTTCTGCAATTAAATATACTTTGTCACCAATGACAAAGATTCCTCGATGTCGCTCTGTCGAACACTTGTGTAAACAAACACAATGTTCGGACCGACGATTGTGTTACATACCGAGGTAACATTCTAGATGAAGAGTTTTGACTCAGTCAGTTGTAGATCAACCCGCGAAGAACTATTCACTTTCCATCTTCAGTCCCCGAAGTTAATAATAAAATAAATATATTTTTTTGTTAAACCTCTAAAATAAATAGTTTTCTGGCGCAGTCGGTAGGATCGCGAGTTAGTACACCGAACTAATATCGGAATTGATTTGAGAATCATTTTTTTTGTGTGATAAATAGTGTGAATACACACCGAGCGAAAATCGGTAGTATCAAACAAAAAAAAAAAAAAAAACTCGAACTCATAGTGCTAACGTTGCAAAGCAACAATCATCGCGATTTAAATAATTAAGTGTGAGTACAGTTTAAAATAAAAAGTGAAATAGCGAGTTACAACTCGAAGTAGCAAAAAAAAAAATTAAACAATACCATATTTAATATTAATGTCAATCGATCAACTTAGTAGACAAGTTGAAAAAGATAGACAAGTGAGAGGTACTAGGGGACAAAACGAAGAAGTGAGTGATAGTGAAAACGAGACAAGAAACCAAAATAAAATGAATTTCACATTTAGTGATTTAATTAAAGAGGCACGGTCTATCCCAGTATTCAAGGGAGATGATTCGTACGCCCTCTCATCGTTCTTAAACGAAGCTGATTATATGATGTCAATGATTCAGGATGCCGGACAGTTGGCATACTTGCAGCGAATAATAATATCGAAGATCCAGGGAGAAGCGTTAACTACAATATTGAGATTGCACCCAGACAGCAGTTGGAGCCAGGTGAAAACTCAACTACAAAGGACGTATGGCGTTCACGAGGAATATGCAGCTCTAAAGGAAAAAGCAGATGGGATAAAATTTAGTAATGTAAGTCAATTTTATCAGGAACTTAAAGAAATATTAGATAAGATGAATTTAAAATATCGGTTAGATGGAAATCCACCTATGGACTTCAAGCCTGAGTATAATGAACAAAGTATATATAATAAGTTTTTATTTAAAATTCCTAGAGAAGAGGAAATGTATCTAAGAGCGAGGGGTATTAATAATTTGGAAGAGGCATACCAAAACCTATTAGCAACAGGATTGAAAGAAAAGATAGAAAGTAGAATGCAAATCAATAACAGAAATAATAATGCGTTTCAAAGACCGAACATTAGACCACAACAACCAATACGAATGCAACCACAGTTCCAACACAATCCTAATAATTTTCGTAATAATTATAATAACAATTTTACACAACAAAGGAACAATAATAATTTTAGGCAGCAAAGACCATGGAATAATTCAGGAAATTTTAGAAATAATAACTATCGACAACATTCTCAACAATTTCGACAGCACAGACATGTAGAACCAATGGATGTTGATAACATTAATAGACAACAATCAGGAGAATTCGCAAATTTTCATGCAACAGCCTCCAATACAACTCATTACCCATAGTAGAACTAACCATAAATAATAATAAGATAGATTGCCTAATTGATACAGGATCGTCCATATCAATTTTGGATCAGAATCTATTACCACACATAATTAATAACAGCATTTACCCAGTAGATATTAACACAGTTAATGGACCATCAAGAATAAATTTTGAAAAAATAACAGAAGTACCAAGAGAATTCAAAATAAATGCGACGATGTCTTGGAAATTGATGAATTTAGACAGGAAGAAGTTTGACGCAATAATCGGAACAAATTTACTAATACCAATGAGAGCTAAGATAGAGTTTGATCAGCAAAAGTTAGAAATCAACAACGAAACAATAAAATTCAAAGGATATAACCATGAAATTAATGCTATAGACGATACTGATATGGCAACCGTCCATAGCCAAGAAGAAAATTTAGATGATCATATACCTATTGTCGAAAATATAGTTAACAAATACAGAACACAAGTAATATTAATGGAAACAAAAACCATTGATATTGAAGTAATAAATAAAAATAGGAAAATATACATATCAAGAGAAGATATTGAAAATAACAGACTAAATGATATTTTTAGAAGGTTTATAAAGAAAGGGAGAACGGGAATATATACAGAATTGGAAGATCACATGTATAACATAGTTCAACAAAAACTAATAGAATTATTTAGTAATGATAAAACTATAACGTTTAGAAGATGCACTATTCTTACGGAAGAATTACGAAGCGAAGAAGAAGCAATCAGATATATTAAAAACGTTCATGAACAAGAATCCAATCACAGAGGAATAGATGAAAACTATGAATACTTAAAACATAAAATATATTATCCTAAACTAAAGGAAATAATAAATAGATATATTAATAATTGCGAGACTTGTCAACAAGCAAAATACGATAGGAGTCCGATTAAGGTTAAATTCAAAATAACAGAAACACCTTCAGCACAAAATGAAATCGTGAACATAGATACTTGGACTATGAAAGGACAAAGATTTTTAACTAGTATAGATAGATTTTCTAAACATGCTATGATATTTCATTTAAATAACAGAAATCTTGTTACAATTTTGGAATCTTTGAAAAATAGACACGCTATATTAGGAAAACCGAAAAAATACATTGCTGATAATGAATTCGATGGATTTGTAATGAAAGAGTTTTTAAACAAAGAGAAGATAGAGTTCCATTTAACTAAACCCAACAGTCATACAGGAAGTGCAGACATTGAGAGGTTACATAATACTTTAAATGAACAGATTAGAATTATGGAAGTTGATTCAGCATTTAAGGACATGAATATGCAAAGTAAATGTTTTAAAGCAGTAGAATTTTATAATAACTCAATACATTCTGTAACAAAAGAAAAACCTATTGACTTTGTAAATGGAAAAATTTCGTCAAACAAAGAAAAAATCAAAGAAAGATTAATCGCTGAAAAGGAAATAAGAATAAAGAAAATAAATAAAAATAGGCAAGAGGAACCAGAAAGAAATGAAGATAAAGTATTAATAAAAAATTATAAAGCATTGCGACATAAACATGAACCTAAATATAAATATAAACAAAAAATTAACGTACACCCGATAAACATTAAACGAAAATATAAATATATTTCAGATTCTAGTAATAACAATGATGATGATAATGATAATACCGATTAAAGCGGATATTAATATAGAAAGACTAGAAACAGAAAGTGGACATTTGACTCTAAGACTTGACGACACTGACATTATAGACGACTTTAATATATTATTACATACAGTTGACCTAGACGAGATAAAGAAATTAATATACGAGATTGAAGTTGATATAGCCACAATGTTTAGGAATGACAAAAGATCATATTTATTAACAAAAGAGATAAATAAGATAAAACATATTTATCTAACAATAATACCACACAGACATAGACGAGGCTTAATTAATGTAGGAGGAACAGTAATGAGATTATTATTTGGAACAATGGACAACGATGACAGGAAAGACATTCAAGAACATTTGAACGCATTAGGAAACAATACATATTATACCACAGAAAACCTCAATAAACAAATATATATAAACAACATTACAAACCAGAACATTGAAAGCTTGAAAAATACGATTACTAGTGACAGGAACAAAATATTGGAAATTATAAATCATATACAAAACAATGAACAAAAGTATTTAAAAGATATCTACATGAATCAACAATTAATAAGAATAGGAATTTTGAAAGATGAAATAAGTAAAATTCAAGACAATATCCTTAATGTAAAAACAGGTCAAATGATAAGAAGCATCCTAACTAATGAAGAAATTGAAAAATTTGATATTGATATCTTAAAATTAAAAAATATTAAAATAGCAGTAGGAAAATATAAGAGTACTTTGGCATTTATATTAAAAATACCTAAAACCATTGTAAAGGTACATAAATACATAATAACACCATTAACAAACAAATTGTTTGAAGAATTAGAATTTGAAACACAAACTGTTGTAGAATATAAGAATGAATATTATGAAATGAAAAATGATGTTGATAAAAGAAATCTAAAATTGGCCAGCAAGTGTATACAAAGCTTATTTGATGGAAAAATATCTTGTAATAAAATAAATAGTAATAAGAATAAAATGATTGAACTAGATGTTGGTGTATATCTAGTTAAAAACAATAAAGATGTAACTCTAAAAAACACATGTAATAATCAAACATACATTCTAAATGGAAATTATTTAATTAAATTTGAAGATTGTACAATAAATTTGAATGAAATAGAAATCGAAAATAAAATTGAAATATTTAAACAAATAATAACAATCCCTAATTATAGTAATATAACTAATGCTAATCTAACACTCTCATTTGAAGAATTGCAAATGAAACAATACGCAAATAATGATCAAATAAGAATATTGGAATATCACAGAAGAATACACTCTTTCGGCTTTGTATCAGTAGGAATAATAGTAATAAGTGTAATATGTATAATTGTAATACTTTTTGTAAAATGTAAAAAGAAGATGGACAGAGAATTTAAAATTAATATTTCAACTCCGGAGAAGTTGAAACTTAAGGAGGAGGGAGATATATCAAACGATAATAGGCCACTTGAGCTTATTCATTCAATCCCCATTAAATTATAATTACCTTTTGCTATTTGGGACACAAAGTAAAACAATACTTTGTGGTCTCTCACTAGAAATATTCGGCGACGCTCTGTCGAATGTTTCTTTAAACAATCCATAACATTTTATGGACCAACACATTTATCAATCTGAAATGCCTTCTGCAATTAAATATACTTTGTCACCAATGACAAAGATTCCTCGATGTCGCTCTGTCGAACACTTGTGTAAACAAACACAATGTTCGGACCGACGATTGTGTTACATACCGAGGTAACATTCTAGATGAAGAGTTTTGACTCAGTCAGTTGTAGATCAACCCGCGAAGAACTATTCACTTTCCATCTTCAGTCCCCGAAGTTAATAATAAAATAAATATATTTTTTTGTTAAACCTCTAAAATAAATAGTTTTCTCGCGCGCCTAAATTATACACAAACCCATACAACACACCCGAGAACCGCAACCATATTTTAATGGTTTATCTGAAAGAATTTTCATTTGGAATAATCTTGTGCCGAAGGAATAGGCCCCACAATTCATGTCAGCATCCGAGGGGCACACATTAATAATGCTTAGAACGACGACGACAAAGACGAACCTCTGTGGGCTGAGGAACGCGCGCTCGTGTTCTCCTCTCCCAATTGTCAACTATACTCGGGTGTAATTTGAATTTTTGATTCAAATACAAACGTCAAAAATTAAGTAAAACATCGACAAGTCAACTGGGCAAGGATCAGGTTACGTTTACCGACGAGCAGTCGCGTATTGAAATTCAATATTGCCAACGTCAACTCGACAGTGTAAACAGAGTTGATTTCGTTTCGTATGCCTGGGTGCGATTGTTGTTATCTAAACAGAAAGACATAAATTACGATCGGAAAATATAAATATTGTCAGAGATACTGGGCACGACTGAAGCGAGGCTCAAGAAAGGACTCGTGATTGCAGAGGGGTGACTTATTTTCATGGCGGAAGTAATTTAGTAATTTATGTTCTGCCGCAACAGGAAATATGAGCTTATCGGTTCCAAAGAAAGTGATCATTAAAATTATTGGTCGCAGACATTTTTAGTTTCTTCATTATCGAGGTCGGACAATCGGCTTACTGGTGGGGCTTACAGGTCTTTACCACTAACTGCGGGTCTGTTGGTTATATCAGCCGGAGTTGCACAATGGAATTCTGTAATTCCTTGGAATGGGTTTTCTTCGAATTTCACAATCAATCTATTGGTTGGGAGTTTTCCAAAAAAAAAAAAAAACACAGACATATGATTTAAGCGGCCCATGCACTGGGCAACAAATGTACTGGGAATGGAGTACCAAATTGTGGGGCAACAAAAAATTGGAGAGTTTAAAAAAATTAAATTTGAGTTCATCAACACTTTGCCAATGGTTCGACTTATTAAATAATTTCATAAGAAATCGCTTACTTTTGCTTTTGCTGAATCAAAAAATTAGCTCAAGAGAAATAAAGTCGGAACAGCAGGTGCACTTATTTAAAAGAGATTCATTTGCACCGGCAACATTTTGATCAGACGACGAGAACCATAGACAAACCATACTGAGACCCCCAACCAAAGATAATGGAATACAGAGATGGATATCTTTCCAGTGGAAAGGGGGCTGCCTACAAGCTGTTTTCATGAAGTCACGCATACATTCTCATTTATATATGTACTAGGATAAGTGAGTTCGTGAATTCACCCGGGAGATGGCGGAAAGTTGGTGAATTCACCACCGAAATTCATAAAATTTTCAAATATCCTGGAAAACTTTTCTGGTTTGGCCATGTTCAGTAGGAAAATTTGAATTTTGACGGTTGACAGTTAATTTGCTTGCAGTGAATATATAATTAATATGTTTCTAACACTTTGACACTGCTTTTTATCAAAAATGGTTAATATAGTTACGAATAACAATTCAAATTCCATTTTTATTAACAGAGTAATGAAAAAAGTTTTCTTGTTAAATTGAACACAAGCAGGCTGTATAAATTAAAATTATTTACAATTTACCAATCAATTTGCATATAATTTGCAAAATTCAACATTTTAGTCACAATCTATCAAGGCTATCTACTATAATTCGGCATGAAACGTTTTTATTGTTTATAATATATTATTTCAAAACATTTAAACACTTTTTTTCTACATTTTAATACTGCACGTAGAATTATATTATAACTTTTATTGATTTAAAAAACAAGAATAGATAATTGCCATACAAGTAGGTATCGCAATTTATCCGATAGATAGCACATAATGCTTTCGTAATGTTTCTTTTAAAGGTTCTTATAATTTGAGCCCTAGTACACCAACCACTCTTTTAAATATATAAATTCATCCGCGTATAAAATTAAATAGTCAGTTAGGTAATAATTTCACATATAAAATAAGTTGTTCCTTCCAGTCGGATTAATTTAATGGGGTGATTCTGGAGGTAACCGAAAAATCGTATATCTAACAAACCGACCTATCTAAAAGAGAGTGTAACCATTTATGGTGAATACAAAATTATGCTGTTTTATGACATTCGGCCGGCCGTTCTGAATTTTGACTGGTGGTCTGTTATTAGTAACTTTTTTCGTAGCTCACCTGTATTCACAGACAGGGAATGAAATTACAAAAACAACAGTGTAAACAAATGGGTTTTGGGGGGATAGACGTACGAAAGATATCCATCTCTTTTATTCATTCATCTCTGCCCACAAGTCACAATCCCCTTGCCGCTGGCCCCCTCAGTTTTTTTCAAATTCGCCATTTTGTATTCCTATCGGAGTTATGTCAAAAAAGAATCAGTGTGACATGCAAAAACATACAAAAAATGCAAAAATAAATGCTGCCAACCTCGGCAACCGTGGGGATATGTGAAAGAGTTCGGGAATACCACATTTTTTCATTGCTGAACGCCGTTGGTTAGTTATTATAAATTGTTAAAAGGCGAATAATTTGATTTGTTTGGTTAGTAAAACTATCTAAAGTTGATGTTCTATATAATAGAAACATATTAGGACAAACATGGTTGTGTATTTTCCGCTTTTGGATATCATTAACTTCGATTTCGTGTGTAAATTTTTCTTAAATAATGAAGAAAATTTGCTCAAAATGTTTTCAATCGGCCGGAGTTGGTGGTCTCAGTATTGTCTCTGCTGCGAACTACGCCACTCACATTGATCAGTTGGCTAATTAAAGTGATTGTTTGAATTCCGACAAGCTTGCTTTATTTGTATTCATATTGGAACCACATTTGTGCATTTCGCCCTTGATTAAGTGAACTGACTGTCGCAATTCAGCTGTTTAAATATAAGCTTTTTGATGAGCTGACTGTGAGTTATTGGGTGTGGGGAATGGACCTACAGAAGACTGAAATAATTGGGCAGGTACGAATAATCTGATGAGGAAGTACTATCACTGGAGCCAGCTCTCTTCCTTAAAGGCAACCAGACTCAAGAGTAGGAAGGATTTCTTCCCCCAAGAAGAAAAGTACCGGACCATCAAAAATGTCGCCAAGGGGAAGAGTAATACGAGGGTAACTCTTACCTCTCTGAGGGGTTGAATACACCAAAAGCTTATAGTACGACAACCCCTTTCAAATCATAAATAACCAATTGGTGCTGCAGGTCGAAATAGTCGCAAAGTTGTTGCTCTCCGAAAAAAACACACCAAAGAAAGGAAGATTCAATATTTAGTGGACAAATGTAAAAATCGTGTCCGCATCTACTCTCGAATTTGTCTGACCACTCCAACCCATTTCGACCGCTGCTGGAACTTATTCATCATTGTTGCCCCATTATACCCACAAAGCGAACATACATCCGTGCCAAAAGAACTTTTTAACACAACAACAGAGCAAAAGTTTAACAACTCTTAACATTGGAGAATAAAAAGCAAAACAAAAATGAAAAAAACGATTAAACTCAAAGAATGAACAGAAAAAAATTAACTCTCGGGTGGGCTTTGAAGTGCCTACACATGTGGTCTCTCTCCCCCTCGAATCGGCGATCTTAAAGTCAAATTTCATACTCACAGTCGCTGCCATTTCTAGTGGCGCTCAGGGTTGCCAGAATTTAGTTTGCTTTAACCGCCCAAACCTTAAAAATGTTTAGCCCAAAATCGTTGCCCGAAAATTGTTGAAAATTTTCCCCATTCTTTGAGGACTTTTTTTTTGGTATTTTCCCCGCCTACCCATCTCACTTTTATCTGCAATTGGCTTTTGTCTCTTTCGTATTTGTGTCAAATTTAGAGACCTGCAAATTGAACGACTGTTCGATGTCACTTGACTGCAAGAGTGCTGCCAAGTTTTAAAAGTGCGGGTTTGATCGAAAAAATCATAACCAGGCCTGCAAAATAAATTGGTGTGCCTGCAAATTGAACGACTGGTTGATGTCAATTGGCTGCAAGAGTGCTGCCAAGTTTGTTCGAAAATATTTATTTTTTGTAGTTTAATAAAGCAAACAAAATTTACACAAAATTTGTTAAACTATATGTAAATAAAGGGTGATTTTTTAGCTGGTTTGGTTTTGGCAACACTGGTTTTGACAGCTGACGTGTGTTTAGTACCTTGTGTCACTGTCAAACAGCTTCAGTTTGGTTTGCAATTTAACCATGGATCGTCTTACAAATGAACAACGCTTGCAAATTATTGAATTTTACTATCAAAATTCGTGCTCGGTTCGAAATGTTCATCGCGCGCTGCTTCCATTTTATGATCGGCATTCTCGACCTTCTGAGCAGTCTATTCGGAAGATTGTGACCAAATTTCGCACCAAATTTACTTTGTTGGACATTAAACCACCAACACGTTTACGTACTGTGCGTAGTGAAGAAAATATTGCGGCCGTATCAGCTAGTGTGACAGAAGACCGCGAAATGTCGATTCGGCGCCGTTCCCAGCAGTTAGGCCTTTGTTACAGCACTACGTGGAAAATTTTGCGGAAGGATTTGGGCGTAAAGCCTTTTAAGATACAGCTGGTGCAAGAACTAAAGCCAGCCGACCTACCAGAACGCCGAATTTTTGGTGAATGGGCTCTTGGAAAGCTGGCCGAGGATCCGCTTTTTTATCGAAAAATTGTGTTCAGCGATGAGGCTCATTTTTGGTTGAATGGGTACGTAAATAAGCAAAATTGCCGCATTTGGAGTGAAGATCAGCCAGAAGCATTGCAACAGCTACCAATGCATCCCGAAAAAGCCACTGTTTGGTGCGGTTTATGGGCCGGCGGCATTATTGGGCCATATTTCTTCAAAGATGATGCGAATCGCAGCGTTACTGTCAATGGTGAACGCTACCGAGCGATGATAACAAACTTTTTTTTGCCCGAAATGGAAGTTCTTGACTTGCATGATATGTGGTTTCAACAAGACGGTGCCACATGCCACACAGCACGCGAAACAATGGCGCAATTGCGAGGCGAGTTTGGTGAACAGTTAATTTCACGTTTCGGGCCGGTCAATTGGCCGCCTAGATCGTGCGATTTGACACCATTAGATTATTTTTTGTGGGGGTATGCCAAGGCTAATGTGTATAGGGACAAGCCCGCTTCGATTGACGCACTGGAAGCCAACATCCATGCATTCATTCGTGAGATACCGGCCGATATGTGTGAAAGAGTATGCCAAAATTGGACTCAGCGGATGGGCTACCTGAGACGCAGCCGCGGTCAACATTTGCATGAAATTATCTTTAAACATTAAATTGCAAGGTTCAAACTATCGATTCAAATAAATATTTCATTCATTTTTTCGAATTTTTTGTGTTTTTTTTTTAAAAAAAGTTCTAAACCTCTTAAAAAATCACCCTTTATATACCAAGAAAGAAGAAATGGAAGAAATTTCTATCCTTTTTCAAGAAAAAGATAGCCGAAAGTACGACAAAGCGCCCAATCTGGCAACACTGCTGGCGCTCATTCCTCTCTACAACCACAAGTAAGTGGTAGAGCGTTTGGCAATATTCGCATTTCATGCGGCAGCTAAAAATATTTTCAAAGCCCACTGGATGTGATCGCATCCGCCAACAAATTGAACCATAAAAGATTAATTAATGAGAGTAGGTTTGGGTATATGACGAAAGCGCACCGCATGAATAATTCGGCCGCAATAATCCGGGCTCGTGTGGACAGACGCGAAATGGAGGCAGTGCTAAAAATAAGAAAAAACCTCTCTAAAGAATCTGCACATGCACGTCAGGACTCAAATTCATTCACAGCGCATGGAATTTTCGGAGTTCAATATTGCTTTTGCTAAATTTCCGGTTAACTGGATCAAATGCAGTCAGAGGTCGGTCGGATGCATTCGAATTTGCATTTGCACATTCTCCCAGTACCAGATGTGTGCACTGTGGACAGTTTAACTTGAAGTTTCAATATTAATTACTTTTTGAGACGTGAACACGACCAATTCCCATTCGAAATTAGTTCGGTAATTAAATAACTAGTAGCTTGTAATTGGATTGGGCTAAAACTGCTACCATGTATAAAGCGGATGTCTGTTTGGGAAAAATTGAATATTCAACCTGGTTGGACACAATAAATCGAGTGTCACTGTACTGTGAATGTTGGATGTGCTTCTTTGAAGGCCAATGCAAACAGGATTGAGCGTTCACCGGGGAAAAGTATTAGAACAGTTGCGGGATTCTGTAAGTAGGAGACTTTTTCGTGAACACGAATGAACAGAGTTCCACCCCAGATTTGTCACTATACAAGTCGAGGAAATCTGGACTTTTTCGACTCAGTAGATGTGGGACCAACTCTGATGAATCTATGCGCAACTTTCTTGTAAAGTATGGAAGAACATTCGAGCTTGGAGGAGGGTTTCTCCCGCCAATAGTAATAGCCTTTGGACTACCGAAAAGTACTAAATGCAGATTGTTTGCTTGTAGCAGCAAAACCTTTTGCAATATTTTGCTTCGTGTCAAGCTGTGGAAAACATAAGCAACAATTGAATGGGAGAAAGCGAGGCGTAACAAATTGTCTCTCTTAAACGCGGGAGCGGCCCCTGACAATTTCGGTTTGGGAATTTTGTGGAAATTTCCTTTTGATGTGCTGTTTGGGAGGACAACAACCAAAGGTGTTTGGAACTGCTGAGCTCTGACAGCCACTACTCTGTATGTTTCCTCTGTCCGGGAGTGAACCTGCAAGTCGATTATTCGCCGACAATTTTCAAAGTAAAGCAAGGAGCACTCGGCCTTCAATTGAATACTACATAAAAGTTGCGAAACTTGCTGGAATTTTGTGGTTGCTTGCAACAATTCTGTGTATGCTCCTAGCACTTAAATTTAAAAGTAAAACTTACTTTAACAGATTTAGAATTTAACAAAACAAAAGTTGACTAGCCTTCTTAGAGACTTACTGCCCTCAATCTTCTCCCATCGATTCCTTATCATCAGGAACACTCCCCAAAGCTTGTTTCACTTACAAAGAGTCAGTTCCGCTCAAAAGTTCGATTCCCAAGGAAAGCTACCTTCCTCATTTGACATTTAGCCAACCCAACAAAGAAGGTTTGGGTTTTAAAAATGCCAACTTACCTCTCCAAAAAAAAAATCCAAGTCAAACCGTTTGCCATCGTTCTGTGTCAGCGCATGAACCACGAGTATCTGCATCCACAACTTGTCCATCTTACACTTTGAATTTCCCCCCACCGTGCTAATCGGCGAACACGTTAGCGCACTCAAACGAAATTCCAAAAAACTATTGTGTTGGAGCAATTAAGTTGTTAAAACGGGTATCAATTACCGGTCTCAATGTCTGACGGCAAAATTGGTGTAATTGCAGAATGCAAATGCAATTATTCTTATCACAGGCACTCTGAAACTGAATCGTTCCGTCAGTCTTTGCTACGAATTTTGTAACAGAAAGAGCGGCAACAAAAAAAAAATCACCCAATTGCAGCTTCGCGATAGCGGACAGCACCTACTCCCTTCCGAAGGCGAAATGTGTTCCACAGTTCCCATCATCCAACTGTTGTTTCGGCCAACTGCGCATTGTACATTTTGGCGCATAGGACGTATGTACCCTGCACTTGCAATTTATATTAAAAAAGAAGAGACAAACACAACGAAAAATGTATTTTTATCTGTCCCCTACTACAGATGTCACAAATAAAACAACGACAGTCCGCCGGGCATAAGGAGGCCTCTTTTTAGCGGACGAACGCTCACGCAAATTGTGATGGCTATCATCGTATGCGACCGTAAAAAAATGACCGCCAACATTTTTTTTTTCACAACACATTTGTTTTGTAAAAAACTGCAGCAGGGTGTTTTGTTTGTCCACAATTTTTGGCGGCGATGTTATTTTTTATGTGGATATCTGTTTGATTTGTGATTTTCAATTTGCGCTTTTTATTTGTCAGTTTTTTTTTTTAAATTACGTCGAGGGTGAGGGGAATTTTGCCGATACAAGGCGGTACTGCGGGGTATTTTCTTTGAGACCAATATCCCATTAACTAAGCAGGAAGTTTCCTTTTCAATTTCCACTAAGCCAAATCATATATTCATATTTTTAAATCGAAATATGCATATTTTGTCCTTGAATTTGTTGCTAAATGAATAAAACATAAGTTAATAGACTTTCTCGTAACTTTAAAGTGAGTTTCGTTAGTTTTTTTTAACGAGTTGGAATGGGCGACTAAAAACCACATCAATCAGGAGGAATTTTTTTTTGGAGATCTCGGTACTTGAATTAAATTTTATAAATAAAGAAACAAATCCCCGCAAAGATAAGCTAAATTGTTGCTAAATCAAAAAACATAAGTTAATTCACTTTTTCGTTACCTAAAGTGAGTTTCGTTAGTTTTTTTTCAACGAGTTGGAATGGGCGACTAAAAACCACATCAATCAGGAGAACTTTTCTTGAAAGTCTCGGTACTTGAATTAAATTTTATAAATAAAGAAACAAATCCCCGCAAAGATAAGCTAAATTGTTGCTTAATCAAGAAACATAAGTTAATTCCCTTTTCCGTTACTTTAAAGTGAGTTTCGTTAGTTTTTTTTAACGAGTTGGAATGGGCGACTAAAAACCACATCAATCAGGAGGAAATTTTTTTTGGAGATCTCGGTACTTGAATTAAATTTTATAAATAAAGAAACAAATCCCCGCAAAGATAAGCTAAATTGTTGCTAAATCAAAAAACATAAGTTAATTCACTTTTTCGTTACCTAAAGTGAGTTTCGTTAGTTTTTTTTCAACGAGTTGGAATGGGCGACTGAAAACCACATCATCAGGAGAACTTTTCTTGGAGATCTCTGTACTTGAATTAAATTTTATAAATAAAGAAATAAATCCCCAAGCTAAATTGTTGCTAAATCAAAAAACATAAGTTCATTCCCTTTTCCGTTACTTTAAAGTGAGTTTCGTTAGTTTTTTTGAACGAGTTGGAATGGGCGACTAAAAACCACATCAATCAGGAGAACTTTTTTTGGAGATCTCTGTACTTGAATTCAATTTTAAAAATAAAGAAATAAATCCCCGAAAAGATAAGCTAAATTGTTGCTAAATCAAAAAACATAAGTTAATTCCCTTTTCCGTTACTTTAAAGTGAGTTTCGTTAGTTTTTTTTGAACGAGTTGGAATGGGCGACTGAAAACCACATCAGCAGGAGAACTTTTCATGGAGATCTCTGTACTTGAATTACATTTTATAAATAAAGAAACAAATCCCCAAGCTAAATTGTTGCTAAATCAAAAAACATAAGTTAATTCACTTTTTCGTTACTTTAAAGTAAGTTTCGTTAGTTTTTTGTTAACGAGTTGGAATGGGCAAGTAAAAACCACATCAATCAGGAGAACTTTTCTTGGAGAACTTTCTACTTCAATTAAATTTTAGAAACAAAAACCCACACCAGGTTCTTCCTTTTTCCCCTCTTTTGAGGAAAAATTCCCACTAAAAACTTAATTTTCCCATGATCCCCGAACACTGTTGCAAACTTTTTAGTCTTGCGTCAGAATTGGAAAGTTTCAATAAGTTTTTAGTGTTGCTGCGCCTACAAAATAATTAAAAAAAAACGGTTTTGGGTATAGAATGGTGTTTGACATGTTGCGATATTTCAAATGAATATTTATAGCAAATTTTGAATAAAATTAGAAAATATTTTTGGAAACTCATATTGCGGCCGAGTTGAAACATTTGCAATCAGACAAAAATTAGTCCAGACAAATATTAAGTCTTGCGTACCATTTAAAACTTCTCGTGACGTCTAAAACTAGAAATATTCTCGACGTTCAGAACCACACTAATCGTTGGACCGCATTCTGACAGCCATAGTAGATCGACCTAGCAGTTGTTAACACAATCTCAAGTCGTTCAAAAACAACTATAAATAGTTACGGCAACAGGTTCATGTGGCCAAGGCCTAGCTTCTCACAGCCACTGTATTTGTGTGAGTTTTTATTTTTATGACAAACGGAAGGGACCTACAATTGTAGGACGAGCGGATAGTGGAGAGCAGACAGGATGTTCCTCGCAGTGGAATAAAAGGAATAAAAAACCTTAAGATGTCGTAAATCCTTTGTGGAATAAATATTGCCCTCATTTCTGTCCGAAGAACCCCCGAACCTAGCGAGTTATTCCGCAGCTTTTAATTAAAATCGCATCACAGACAAACGGTCAAGGATTTAATTAAACTAGAAATAAATCTGATCCGAAGCTGTTAAAGCGCCGCCTCAAATTCGACTCTACAGCTCTTCAAATTTGATCTACCGGTTTCCTGTTCCATTGTTGTGACTTCCCATCACATCACACTTGAAAGCATCAGTCAGTAGCGAACGAAACAACAGGCCCGCACTTTGTCTTCAGCTGGTTCCCGTCGGCCGATTGCCTTGAAGTGTCAAACCTACAACACCACCGAGTGTTATCAGTATCACAAAAGAAAGAAGTTAAACCAATCTATAACCAACCAATATGCATAGGAAAACAATTTCCATGAATACAAATTAAATCGTCGAAAATGGTATACACATGTCTCTCTCTCTCCACCGCGCACACAATTAATATCCATAAACAAGTGAAGACCAATGTGTATCTCATTAGCACATATATCTTAATTTTATGGACGACCGAAGAACTACAAACAAAATCCGAATTAAATTGAGAGCAAAATTTAAATAAATTACAGTAAGCGCACGTAATCCGCGATAACAAATAGCAGACCACGTCTCCGTTGAAAACATGGGAACGAGTTGGTTTTTTTTTTGTTGTATTTCGTTCCTTAAATTAATTGCAGGGGTCATTCCACTGGAGGGAAAATATTACTTCAGCGCGGCTCTTCTGTGTAAATCACTCGGCGGTGTGTGTGTGTTTCATTATTTTTAATTAGGAAAAAGGAAACGTCACGCAGTCCTCGCATAAAGCACACAAAAACATGAGGACATTTGAAATGGGCCACTGTTTCCACCGGCCACAGGTTGTTTTGCAAAATGGCTGCGCCTAATCGCAAGAAGTGATTAAATTAATTCACAAAATCAGGAAATCTGTTTTTCTTCCGACGAGGTCGTCACCTTTGAGGGGTCATTAGTGGGAATTTATTTCTTACTTTTGTTATTGTTGAATGGAACAAAACGAAGACAATCGTACAGCGCACGAAGGCCAAGACAGAATGACAATCATCATCATTTTTCAAGTGAGCATTTGTTAATTTAACTTTGCGACACATCGCAGGGATGACGTCATCTGTCATGTGCGCGCGGCGAGGAAGTGCAATTTTACAAAAAAATTGTTTCAATTTTTCTCTTTTCCTTTGTTTTTTGTTTGGTGTTTTTGGCGGCATCTGCCTAAAACGAATATGAATAATGACGACGTGACAGTTGTGTGAAACTAGCTGGGTCATTTCCAGTTATTCATTTGGGTAATGATTGATTGCTGAAGGGGCTTAAAGTGGCAGGTTCTCAGTGGGTTCCTCGGACGGACAAATATTTCAAACCAAGCTTTTGCGTTTCCGATTACATACTAGATAAGTAAATTGGTCACAAATTGTTGGCTGAATTGCCTAAGACCGACTGAAAGACCCTCTCTTGCCTGACAGCTTGACAGCTCAGCGACTTGTTGACCTGTAGAGCTATTTTTGTTGAAGTTTCAACTATAACACAGAATGACAAATCCTTTTCACTGATTTTCTAAGCTAAAACGGAATTATTAGCTGAGAGACTTAAAGATGCTGCCAAAATTTACTTGTATTCGAAGTTTAGACGTTCAGAACCTCAGGTGGCTCATCAGCAATCAGTGTATTCCCCCTAGAAAAACTCTGTCACTGTTGACAATATTGACATGCACGTCGCACGCTTCTTTTTCGTTTCGTTCCAACAGAAAAAACGACACAAAATAAGCTTTCTTTTTGGGTCCACTGAAGCAGGACAATCGTTGCCGATTTTTCTTTCGATTTGAAAAAAGAAATCTATTTTTTTTAGTTCGATTTTGGTCTGTAGCTCAGCTTCTGTATGACGCAGAAAGCTGATTGAAAGCATTGAATATTAAAGGAGGTTTTGGCTTCCATTCATATCTTTTTGTATGAATATAATATAAGAATTTTTAGAGTAATGCCAAGTTAATGAAGGCAGTGAAGTCAGAAAAGAATAGATTTTTATCGAAAACGCCCCCAAAAAAGAGGCGTGGCAGTGACCGACACAGTCTAAAGTCTTCTTGCAGTCTTTGGAAACATAAAAATAAGCATTATTTTCTAGTTCTTAATCAATAAGAATATTTTCAGTAATGCCAAGTTGATGAAGGCAGTGGAGTCATAAAAAAAAATGATTTTGGTCCAAAACCGCCCCTAAAAAGAGGCGTGGCAGTGACCGACACAGTCTAAAGTCTTCTTGCAGTCTTAGAAAACATTTAGAAAGCATTCTTTTCTTATTCTTAATCAATAAGAATATTTTGAGTGATGCCAAGTTTATGAAGGCAGTGAAGTCGTAAAAAAATAGATTTTAGTCGAAAACGCCCTCAAAAAAGAGGCGTGGCAATGCCCGCCACCGTCTAAACTGTGCTTGGAGTTTTAAGAGATATACTGAAAGACTTCCATCGATATCCGTCCAGTGGTTTCCATGTCAATCAGAAACAGACAAAAAGCCAAGTAGAGTTTTATTGTAGGAGTATGTTCAAAAACTTGTCAATTCTAAAAAAGTAGTAGAAAGTGATTTTTTTTTTGCTAATATAGAGATTTTTTCTTAAGAAAAAAAAACATGTTTTTCGCACATTGGCAGACGGACTCCCTTAGGCGGACAAACATTCTCCCAATAAACAGATTGACACAATTTCGTTGCATAAATACCCGGGGGGCCTTTTAGTGCTATTTCGCATCCCACTTCTTTAGCCAGCGCACACCTGCCCAATTGATTTTTTCATCAAATGAACACACTACCATTAATCACCAGACCCACACACACACTCGAGACACGTACGGCAACACACTAAACATCAGAATGCATTAGATCGGTAATTAGCACATGCCAATAAAAACTGTGCACATAATTGGTCCGCACATGCATGCGAAAATCAATTCAATTAGCTGAGTCACTCAATAAAATTAATTCCCACCGGGGGACGTATACGCAACGCATACTCGCACCCGCCAGAACTACGAGTATTAGGCCAACCCGATCCCAACTGTGCGTCCGTCACAAGTAAGTTTCGACAAACGCCCCTTCCCCAAGATTACACTGACGACGCACGGTGGTCGGGTGGTCGGGTGGTCGGGTGGACTCGCACACATGCCGTGTATATTTATGTGAACTGTGGTGGTGGCCAAAATGATTCGGCAAATTTGATACTTTGCCAGCATCGTCAAACAAACAGTATAACAGGATAACAGGTCGTAATGGGAGTCCTTCAACAGGTTTTTATGGATTTGCTGCCTATTCGTATATATCCGAGTATGTTAACGTCCTTGATGGGGGGGTCGGGTGTCATAAGGAAGACGTTCTCGCAGCATAAACACCCAGAGAGTTGTCGTTGTCGTCCTGCTTTTGTGTGGGGCGCAATTGATTGATGCCTCCTGCTTCGTGCGCCCCTCTGGTGCGGGTCAGGACAATTTGATTTGATCCCGATTAGGGTCAACGATATTTTTTGAGCTTGTGGATTCCGGTTTCGATTCCTGTACATGTGCAGGGGTGTGTTGCCCGTCGACCACCTGCAGCGACATCAAATACTTTCCGAGAAAATATAACTCAGAAGATGAAATGCAGAGAGAAGGAGAAGGACTGCTTAGGGATTTGCTGAAATACACTTTCGTGTGCTGCATTCTCGCAGTTGCTTCTCCGCTCTCCCTGCTCTGCGGTGCCAGTTGGTGGTGGATCTCTCTCTATGGCATTTGGAATAATTAATTTGAACTTCTTGGCGCGGTAAAATGGAACATTTTAAAGTGAAATTACTTACAGGTGTGCCAGCGTGCCTGAGCTGCTTTCAAATTGTTTCTGCAGAATGAATGGAAAGGACGTGTGTTAACTAGGGTACACTACGTACACCTACAGTCAAACAGGTCAGAGAAAGCGGCTGCGGGACCGAGCGATTTCCCTGGAGTTTAAATAACACTGAGGCAGTTGTTTTATGATTTGTTTAACAAACGCGGAGAAATGCAATTTAGTCGTTTAAATATTTTCCCTTGCAAATCTGCTGATGGAGGAGTGTGAGCTGGAGGCTTTGAGTGTGGTGGTTGGTTTATTTTGAATTAGATAGAGCACTGAAATGTCCTGCGATGGTCCTAGCCTTGGCCTTTGCTCAGAATAAAAATGTATTTTAGTTACAAGAAAACCTTTTCATAAAAAGATGTTGGAAGACGAACAACCGGGGGAAAGATTGGTGCGGTTGCCAAGCCGTTTGAAAAACTGTCGAAACTGAGGCCCATGACCTTTAAAGAGCAACATTAGCTGACTGGAAGCTATACACGATCAAAACTAAAGGCTTTTATCTACTTTACCCCTTTTTCTCCCTTGCAAATGTCGCGTTTTTCAACTCTTTCAAAACTAAAGACTCTCATCTGCTGACGATGGCGATGTGCCCGCTTTTGGTCTTTTGTAACGACCTCACAACCCCACTCAACCGTACCTAACCTAAGCCTTCTTTAACGCCCCATAAATCCACACGGACGGTTGGGCTGGCAGTTTTAGCGTGAGCGTGTTCGAATCCACATTCAAGAGGACTTTTGATAACGCTTAAGCAGGACTTGAATCAGACGGGATGATTTTTTTTTGAATTACTGCCCGTTTTACAAGCTGAACCTTCAAAAAAACAGTCTTGAAGATTTTTCGAACAGCTCAACTCAGGGGCTACACATTTTTAAGCTTCTGCTATACTTGTGCTTGATCGTCTGCTGACAGTTTTGTCAGCCTTAGATCAGTTCAAGTCAGAGCTGTGGAGACCAGCGGTTTGAATACAAAACAAAAGAGCGATCATTTTTCAAGCGAAACATGTTTAACTGGTCAAGTTGTCAGGAACCTGGTCCCGACTTTCAGTGCTCATACTAGAGAAGGCTTCAAAATCAAGTTGTTGGGTATTTAAAGTGGCCCTAGGCTCAGACGTTTTGATCACTGCGTTGTGCGGGCTACAGGTCAATGAAAAGCGACGTTTCGGACATGTTTCCGAGCTTTTTCAGGATGTCAGAAAGGGGAAGAGTTGCAATAGGGATAGTCGCAAAAAGATAGCAGCCACAGTGTGTGTAGGTAGACCTATAGACAGCTGATCAACGGAGCTAGTTCTAGGTCCACTTTTATTCAATCTTTACGTCCGCGACATGTCGGAAACAATACACAACAAATTTGAATATTGTTTATGCTGACGATCTTGCTTCGTAATACTTGTTCTGAGTCTAAACCATAGGCTGATTGAAGACATATAAATAAATATAGATTTATTCGAATCAGACCCTGATTGAAGACCTCGTGAAGAGTTCTTAAGAAGTTCTTAAAGCTGTGAAAAAGGATTTAAGAAGCCGAAGGCGAATCAGTCCGCTTATGAAGTTACGTAACCGAGCCCCTTCATGAAGTCTGACTCAATGGTGTACCCGAAATATCTCGGTATAGACTGTGGGCAAATATTTTGTCAAAAAGTCTCCTCAATTTTCACCGAGACTTATAATTTTTCAACCAAAATCTGACAGTGAATCCCAAACATCAACCTAAAATTGAATCTGAAGGTTATTTCGACCTTGGGCCGACTAAGTCTCATCAGGTCGACGAAAACTTAATGACTGGCAGCGCAACCACGTCCACCTTCCTCCATTAAGACCCCTAAATGCACCGTTCGGAGAATCAGGCAAGACCCACAAGCCCCAAGACCTAGTTATGCACACAATCCATCAGCGTCGGTGCGAAATTGTTCTAGGCGAACTTGGATATGAGTAAGGAGTGGTCAGAAAAAAAAATGAAAATAAATAATCCTTGGCCCAACAGGTCCGAAGGACCATAGGCTTTGCTTCGCACACAAAGCCCGAAGGAATTGCAACAGAGGGCTCGATATCACAGTTTGAGCTCTAATTAATTCAATCTTTTCGATCAAGATATGTCGGAAACAAGTTTGAATCTTTTTTAAATACTGACGATCTTTTGTAAGAAACTTGTTCAGAGCTGAAACACGAAGTGATTGTACACTTGGAGTTGTATACGGGTTGGGGTGAAAATTCTGGATGGGTCAAAATTCCTTTTACAAAATTCTGCTTTCAAAATTCTGTTTTTAAAATTATGTTTTCACAATTCTGCTTTTCAAAATTCTGCAAACAATAAAAAAAAGGTTTCGAAAATGTTAAAAAGCGCGCGCTTTTGATGGAGAGAACATTTTTTCTACTCATTTTAAGTCCTCTTTTCTTAATTTTTATCTGTAGCCTTTTATATCCTATTGGGAGGAAAATAAAAAATGTCGTGCGTATTTTTGAAAAATACGATTTTATTTTATTTTTATTATAGAAATACGAAAGTAATCAAAAGAAGCCACACTGCTGTTGATATTTTTTAGGAAGACCGAGGAAAAGTCTGTGTCTGTCCACTAAACCATCAATCGCGGCGTAACAGTAATTACAACGAACCTCCTAGGAAAATGGTCTTAGAGTATTCGAAGATCCTACCGAGTCGATTTTCGAAAGAATTTTGACTAAACATCATTTCGGCTGTCCTTTTATACTGCCGAAATGAAGTTCAAAAAGAAAACAAATAAAAGTTGTAATTTCTGACTGCTTCATATCTTTTTTTAATTTAAATTTCGCATTATTTTTAACTTTCTCCATTACGTAGTAAGAGAAAGGTATTGTATTCGTACAAAATTTCGAACTCGAGATGTTAATCAATTCTGACATTACGATGATAGGCGAACTCAAAAAAGTGGGTCGCAAAATTCTGTCCGTCTGTCTGTCTGTATGTCCCGAGGCCTACAGCCTAAGCGGCTGAACGGATTTCGTTCAAACTTTGGATTTAAAGTTCGGGGGCTTACAGTTCGGGGCCGTTTTTTTTTTTGCATGGTAAATTGGTAACCTCAATATCAATGGTAATTCCCATACAAAATGTTCATACCAGTTTGATTTGTTCGAAAACGGCTCTAACGATTTCAACAAAAATTGATATTCAAGCTTAAGTAGGCGAGGTTAACATAACTGCATACTCAGTTTTCCGCTAAAAAATCGACTAACGGTACTTTTTAAATATGAACATATCTCGAAAACGGTCCATACGATTGTAACAAAAATTCATTTCTAAGGTAAGTTGGTCTAAGGTTCTAAAGTCATTTCTAACTTAATGGAAAAATCAGTTTTTCTCTGTATTATCGTAAAATGGATTTTTGAAAAACGCCTTTTTTGAAAAATTTAGTTTCCTTCAGTTTTCTAGTAAACGGCAATCACGCTTTTGACCAAAATGCAAACTTTGAGTAAAATTGATGTTTTCAAAACTATTGCGTCCTTAATTTTCAATTCGAATCGCCGAAAACGCTAATTTTAAAAGCTGCTCATATCTCGAAAACCCCATTTTCGATTTCGATAAAACTTTAAAAACCAAGTAATGCTTACATCCTGAACTATAACTTGTACTCGGTTTTCAGCTAAATACTTAAACAATAGTATTTTTCAAACTAAACATTGGAATATTTGGTTCTGTTTTGTCTGGCAAATTTTTCAAAACCGCTCTAAAGATTTTGATCAAAATACATATAAAAAGATAAAATCAGTATTCGAAATAAGATCCCGTACTTAGTTTTTCTCAAAAAATTCGAAAAAATCAGTTCTTTTATTTATTTATATTTCCCAGTCTATTTTCACATATCTATGCTAAATTTTTGTTATAAACTCCCCCACTTCCGATAAAAATGCGATAACAGCTACGCAAAACTTCATTTTAGCAAGTATTACCCTGTTTTCAACCTTGTCGAATATGCACCTTGAAATAATTGCAGCCACTTCCTTACACAATCAGAAACTCCCACTTCATTTGCACCCATTTCTTTTATCGAGCATCGGTTCTCAGATCTTTACCTACCTACTCAATAAAATAAGAAAACAACCAACCAAACTTTTGATGAACGAGAAAGTTTCGTGCGACCCAGTCGTGCACTTTATTTCTTTATTTTTTCAATGGATATTGTTTTGTTTTGTCAATATTCAATTTCATTTTTCTTGTTTCGTTTTTATTTTAATTTTATTTTTATTTAAAAATTAAAAGTAAATAATTTTTAATGTTTTATAAATTTAAAATTGTTTTTTTTTATATCTGCTTTTGTTTTCTCGTCGTTTACATTTGTTAGTTGGAAAAAAGCAGAATAAGCTGAATTTTATTGCTTTAAATTTGAAAATCAGAATTTTGTAAAGCAGAACTAAAATAAGCAGAATTTTTGTGTGAGTCTCTTTAAATGATGTCGAAGTCGGTACACGTACCGTTTCGAACTTATTTGTGAAAATTTGATCCGCGGGGGATTTTTTTGGCTTGAAACCGAATTTATTTAGAATTTTTATTTATTTTTTTTTTGATACCCAGTCACTTACGAAGGGTTTTACGGTCATACAATTTTTCAGACACGAGCTTGATTTTGGGATGTTAAGAAGACTGATACCGTTTTAGCTGGCGTAGCGGAAGGGAAGTCCTTTTTTGTCCCTGCAACAGACTTTCAGGTTTATTTTTCTTTAAATTAGAAACAAATTTTTCAAAAAATCCACCTTCACTGTTGCGGGACTTGAAAGAGACCAGTGTACACATTTTTTCGTGTGCACGCAGTAACCCAGTGGACCCTAAAAATCATTATTAGTACCGCGTCTGTCCTCCTCAACGCAGTCGTAAATCTCCCACCAAAACATTGTCCCACCGTCAATTATCAACGACGAAACAATCCTCCCTAAACTGGGACATTCGTTTCCAACAAATAAAGTCACTCTGTGCCTGGATCTGCTTTTACGATTCGCCCAGATATGCCGTAAAACGGAAAAAATTAGGTCTTTCAACATCTAGGTACCTGCTCGCGCCTCGTACTCTGCTTTGTTCGTGAACGTAAAAGAGAAGCCGACGTCAAGAATCGGTTTAACGTCCAAATATATGAGTGCCAACATAACATGTGCAATGAAAGGGACGATTCGCGCTCCCTGTCCCTGAAATGTCACATTAACAACTGTATAAAGTATTATCCTTACACACACACGCTCAGCACAATGGCCCAATCTAGGGCACATCCCCCTCCTCTGTCGTTCAGAATCTAGCACAATCCTCTCCCTTTGTTTGCAGATCTGCCTTCGTTTTTTTTTAAGGATATGTTCTTTGTGTGGATATTTATTTTCAGTGCGGGGAATATTTGCTCGCACCATGATCCTTGCTCCATTCTAATTGCCTCTCAAAAATTACTTCAAAATACATCGCTGATTGCCAGGCGAAAAAAAATAAATAAAAACAGCTTCAAGTGGTACCCTGGGTGTCGCCCAAGGAACCCCACACTTGGTGGCTCTCTGCCTCGGCACACACAAGGGTAGCTAATGAAAGCGTACGTGCGACGTGCGTGTGTTTTTTATTTGATTCATAAAATGCTTTTTATTTCGCAATCACCATCACACGAGTTTGCCTGGAATACATATATAAACAGCGCAGCTCTCCAGTGGGTGGTGTAAAAGGACACACAAAGCTCGTCACATCCTCATTAGTGCGGCAGCGGGCGTGATGCACTTTTTGTAACAAAACTTAGAGAAATTAAAAAAAGATGGGGGACAGAAAAAGCCCCCTCTGAGTGGAAGCATCATCACTTTAAGTGCTGTTGACACACATGTCCTGGCAACAAGAAGCGCGCGCTGTCTAAAACACTGGGTGGTTCTTTTGACACTCGGGTTGTAATTAATTTTGTTTCTCTACTCAAATCGTTGGTGGCTGCCCAGCCATTCCACTGCAAACAAAGAACTGCATATGAATGGATTCGCTGAGACAGAGAGACCGCCCGGGCTGTTGTCCTTTCCTAGTGGCGTGGCGACGCGGTTGGGAGAACATTTAGATTCTATTTCGAATCAATGGGGGCACAAATTAAATGCATTTCAAAAGAAATCCAACGGCAGTGTGGGCCGCACCTACTTGAAGGACAACCCCGACAACAGAACTGAAACAAATGGAAAATCAATTCTAATGGAATATTTATGTTGGCGTAAGGATCAAGTGCACTATGGCACGCAACAATCCGCTTAAGCCGATTTTCATAGATGTTCGTGCGGCTAATCGATACCATTTGGAAGGACCTTCTGTATGGAGTTCGGTAGGGGTTGCTTTGGAAACTTGAAAATGACAGAGTGCTGCCACTTTTTCGGATACGTGTTTGTTTCTTATTTTGGGGAAGTTGTAATATTATTTAAGGAAAAAAAATCACACTCTTTTGAATCTTCAGCTCCTGGTGAATTAAATTTGAAGGCGACTATAAATTGGGGCGAATACTTGGCACTACTGATTTAGCACTTGGCACTAGGAACACTTTTCATATGGATTTTTTTTTTTGCGAGGGCCCACTCTTTCGAACACAACTCAATAGATCAGGGAAACAAAATCGCTTTCGAGCGTCTTCACACACTTCGCACTACTGATTTGACAGTTGGCACTACTGCCTAGGAACACTTTTCATATGGATTTTTTTTTTTTTTGCGAAGGGCCCACACTTTTGAACACAACTCAATAGATCCGGGAAATAAAATCGCTTTCGAGCGTCTTCACACATTCGCACTACTGATTTGACAGTTGGCACTCCTGCCTAGGAACACTTTTTGAACGGATTTATTTTTTTTTGCGAAGGGGCCACACTTTCGAACACAACTCGATAAATCAGGGAAATAAAATCGCTTTCGAGCGTCTTCACACATTCGCACTACTGATTTGACAGTTGGCACTACTGCCTAGGAACACTATTTGAACGGATTTATTTTTTTTTTGCGAAGGGGCCACACTTTCGAACACAACTCGATAAATCAGGGAAATAAAATCGCTTTCGAGCGTCTTCACACATTCGCACTACTGATTTGACAGTTGGCACTACTGCCTAGGAACACTTTTTGAACGGATTTATTTTTTTTGCGAAGGGGCCACACTTTCGAACACAACTCGATAAATCAGGGAAATAAAATCGCTTTCGAGCGTCTTCACACATTCGCACTACTGATTTGACAGTTGGCACTACTGCCTAGGAACACTTTTCATATGGATTTATTTTTTTTTTGCGAAGGGGCCACACTTTCGAACATAACTCGATAAATCAGGGAAATAAAATCGCTTTCGAGCGTCTTCACACATTCGCACTACTGATTTGACAGTTGGCACCACTAGTAGGAACACTTTTTATAAGGATATGCATCAGAGAACACTTGTCCTCTCGGTTTCCTGGTCAAGAATGTACTTCATCAAAGTAAAATGGAATTTCAAGAGAGTAAGCCAGCTTAAGCCAACGCGCGAGTAAACTAAAATTTTATGTGGCGACCATAATACACAAATTCGTTACCGATTTCAAGCGTTTGACGGAACTTGAGTACATTTTCATAAAGTTATTAGACCAGCTTAGGGAAAAATTATGAAATCAAGAAATGAACACTTTGGTCAGTGTAACCAGCAAACCATTGAACCAGGTACTACTTTCGGAGCACCGGCCTCTTAAGTGGTCAATGATTTACTAACTTTAGTCCGCATAGTCCAATTATGCTTGAACTTTTTGGGATGTCACTTTTGCTGTGTAAGACTTTTCTTTGCCCAAAACGACGCTTAACTCTGACCAACGAGCAGCAAAAGTTCGTACATTACCCGAAACGCTTCTTGAGCAATCCACATCAAAAATTGCAAAAAATGCCCTTTTTGTCCATGCCGACATTAAAAAACAACAAAATACACTCTTTTTTTGTTCTGTGATATAAAAAAATGTCCTTTTATGCCCTTTCAGCTTATTTTGAATGAGAAAATGCCCACGAAATGGGTAATTACACGATCTGGCAGCACAGCACAGAGCAAAGATATCCAAACAGTGATGCCAGATCGTGTGAGTTTCTTCTTATTTTTCGGGGATTTTTTGTCTTGAAATTTTCCAAAAGGGAAGAAGGGGAACTTCTTGCCAGCTAGAATCAATAAAACGGAAATTCCTCTCCTCCATTAAGTTGTGCTTTTTTTTTTTAGAAAATGAAAGAAGATATAAATTCGAAGTTGGAAAACGCCTACATTTAGACCGAAACTTGACAGCGTTCGAGTGTTTCCATAAAACCTAACGCGTTCTATAAAATTTGCAATCTTAGCAATAATTTTGTATTTCTTAACAAAAAAAAGGAATTTCTTGAACACACCCGTTGAAACAAACGCAGCAACCGTGAAATTAATTGACACAATAGAGCTCGCCAATAAGCGTTTTTTATTTTTCCCACTTGACCTATATAGATGATTGATTTCCACGGTATACAACAATAGTACGAGATTCAACTGTTTTTGTAAACCATTATAAAAAACGCCTAATTACGGACATTTCAGAACGCACAAATTGAAGAATTTTCATACAAAATATAAACTCATTGAAAGTGAGTGGCGCCGAAAACTGTACAGGGCCCCAATAAAACGAAAGTGAGTTGGCATGTTTTATTGAGATTTAAAAAGTTGGTTAAATGAAAGCCTCAAACATAAAAAGTCGCCAGTGGTGTCATCAGTATCATGGGGAATTATCCCTACATAGAAATTTCTGCCTAAAATGGAACAGAGGCAGACCGCTGATTTTGTAAGGATTCGTTTTGTTTATAGAGTTCAATTCGAAAAAGGACATAACCACTAAAATTCTAGTCAATTTATAATTTTTACTAACCAAATACAAGCCGTTATCATTAGTATATAAAACTAACGAATCCAGCTGTAAAGTTGCAAAGGAAATAACTTCTTAAATTGAGTCCTGGGTCTTGCTTTCAGTTGGCAGTTCAATACCCCCTCTCGACATGAGTTGGGAACACTTGACTGACGTGCTCACCGCACCAGGTTCATTACACACAAACACAGCACCTTTTCGTCGTCACCGTGTCGTCCTTGGCAACCGAGCCAACGAAAACAAAAGGTTCCTTTCACACATCCTTTTGTCGTTTCTTTGCGTTTTCATATTTTTATTTTGAATTGAGTGAGTTGCAAGGAACGTTCGTTTCCAGTAAATACATTTTTTTTGTGTGAAAATAGTTGTAAATTCGCTGCATGCAGTACGAGCCATGTTCCATCATCACAGCTGGGGCTTGGTAAGGTTTCCATTCATCCGACGAACGTCTTCTTCACCATATTGTTTGCACTTGATATACTTTGAATACTTTCACCACCACCACTACGAGTCCCATTAGCGGCACCTAGGAAAGCATGTTGCACTTTAATTTAAACATAACGTCGTCGTCGGGCTCTGTGTAACATTCTAAGGCACTGATTGAATTTATACGGTTCGCGTGCTCGGTGTGCTCGGGCCGTAATGTCAGTGTGTACTGTATGTGCGCGCTCAAGAGTCATCAGAGTCAATTGTGGCAAAACGAGCGAGAGAACCTTTACATGCGATTTTGCTTTTTAGGCGAGTTTGCTGTTGTTGCACGAGTGTTCGTATGTCGTAGCGTACAGTGCGGCAGATTTACGTAGACGTACCTCTGCACTCCATAAAGGAATTATTAATGAGATTATGTTTCCCTTTGAGTGGTATCGAGTTTCACTGGCAGTGTGTGCATAGTTTTTGCAGCTTAACTGCATTTTTTCTGAAACCCAATTCACCGATGGGAATTCGTGTTGATTATTAATTATTATTAGCACTATCGATCGGTGAATTCTTTTTTTTAATTACTACCGCCTGGACAAGGTGCATGTGAAGTTTAGTGTCATACCAGGTGTATTGATTTACATCGTGGCCAGTGGGGTGTTGCGTGAATGGCGAATGGACTTCGAAAGCGGATCGTGCTATCGGGTGACAGGGAAGAGATAGTTTTGCCTGCGGTTTCAAGTGACCTTCTGGTGGGAGGACTTACCTTCGCTCAATTACATATCGCGCTGAGAGAGAGAGAGCTCCCCGTAGTTGGTGTCTTCTGTCTTGTCCGGGATTTAACTGCGGAACTGATTCGGTTTGTAGTTCTGACGAAATGGTTTGTGTACGTGATGATCACGTTCATTTGATGCGCAAACCAATTGCGAGCTTAATCTCACACGAAGGGGATCGTTTAAACTGGAAACATGATGTGTTGTCTGTTAATGTCCTGTTTCACCTTGTTGGTCCTAGATTCTAGGGGCTGGGCCTTCATGTATGGTTTCTGAGCCTTCGTGACTGGTTTCAAACTTGATCGCCGTCTAAAAAAAGCAGCGAATTGCCCAAGCTCCGAGTGCCGTCGGGATACCTCATCCCTTTCATCTGTAAACGGATTTGCTGTGAGTGCGAGCCTGCATCCTCTGCAAAGATGTACGTAGGTAGCTTTCTTTTCTCATTTTTATGCGACTTAAGGAATTAAGCTTGCGGTCGCTTCCTATTGCTTGAAGAGCTCCAATTCGAGATCCGATAAGATCCGTCTCCAGGCATCTTTAGCGATTGCGTGAGCTGCTGTCTCAACTTCCAACGAAAGACGGTCCCATCTGCTTATGACACACCAACGGATCCTCTGGTCTGTTGGACAGTCGCATCGCTATTAAAAGTTGACTATCTCGGACCTATCTATATCAGAGACCCGCACCTCTTGCGGACTACTCATAGATTGACTTGACTATCCAGCTGAAGCAGAACTTGTCCTTCAACACGGTCCTTTTATGGTAAAACAAGACCGAACCAAGTGAAGTTGTCTGGTCTTGTAGGTATATCAGCCTTTCATGGATGTGAAGGGAGAAGCACTGCTTTGACTCCATTCGACATTGTAGCGCAAGTTTTGATATGTTCAACACATCTTAATTCCCTAAATTTCCATTTGAGGTCTTTTTGAAGACCTCCGCTCCTTGCTCCCTAGAAGCCAAAATTTGTCCGCGCACAGTAACCAAAAGTCCTTTTTATTTATAAGCACTCGTTATCCATGACGTATTCGGTTCTATAGAGGGAGGTTTGGAGGTTTGCGCCAACTGCCGAACCTCGGTAACAAGTCTGGAAACGCTGGACCGTTTTTCAGCTGCAGTTTAAGCCATTCATGCATGTTTATACAGAGGTAGGTATAGTTATCCGGTGCATACCTCGAGAAGGTACAAAAAGTACTTGATCCTGTAAAATACCGCAACTTCAAAGCCTCGTTGACCTCCTTTTGCTGCGGCGCGCTGTGGTCCAAAAAGGCAAATCTCATGGCAAAAATACTAAATTCGATGTTTTATTTTTATTGTATTCGTTCTAATAGAAATATAAACGGAGCTTCAAAAACAGCAGACTAAATAATTTTCTGCTAACTAGTTTGACTTATAGAGCTTTTCAAAGTTGGTCTAGAGTAAAAAAAAAACAGAAAAAACGAACTTCTTTATTTTTTTTTTTTGCAATTATGTCAAATTAAACGAAAAATCTTAATTTTCTTGAATGAATAGTTGTTTTATATATAGATAAATTAAAATTTAAATAAAAAAAATAGCTAATATTTTTAATAAATAAAACAAAAAAAAAAACACCTTTTTCTAGCACTTTTCTTGGTTTGAGTAGAGCTACAAAAAAATTCTCGCGAGTTGCCGCGGAAAATTGACCACTATAGTTGACCCTAACTATTTATTAAATTGTATGCGAAATTTCAGCTGCAACTATTTGCAGTGTTCGGAGAAATTGTAATTTGCTTGAAAAAAGTCGTGGTCTTAGTGCTGACATTTTGGCCTTAAAAGCAAATTTTTTTTTGGAATATTTCAATTATTTTGTTACTTAAAAGAGCTGAGAGCTTGAAAATTTCTTCTTATATGAATTAAAAACTGTTTTGTTACTATTTTGATCGTTAAAAAATCGGGCCACTTCCACGCCCCTTTTTATAGAAATGCCAATTGGTTTTTGTAATCCGACTCTGTTTGAATAAATTCCTCCTAAACCAAAAGGGTTTTTGACGTATGCTGTCACTGAGTCTCTTCGAATTACTTAAATTATTGTTAATCATTATTGTTCCTATTCTTAAAGTATACATGAACATGGAATAACTTGCCAAAAGAAAAGGGATTAATTGATTTATTGCCTAAACATTAGAAAAAGTTGAAAGAAATATTTAATTGTGGATTATTATTTTATGATCTAATAAAACAGGTAGAAATATTAATTTTCCTCTGTTACCCCACATAGGGAAGCTTAAATTTCACAGGTAAAACAATCCTTGTGCATGTACATATCCAGGTTATAAACCATCCATAACCATCACAATGGATATACTGATGCGCCACAAAATGAAAAAAATACTTTTTAAACACTTGCTAAAAACATTAAAACTTGGTTCGTTAATTTTATGCATCCACTGTTGTAAACAAAATATATTTTGGATCACCCTGTTTACAATTAAATAGCCGCATACCTTTTCTTACAAGATTCTTAAAATGTTACCTGTTTTTAAAGTTTTTCTTTAATTCCTTTCTCTGTAAATATCTTTTTCAAAGAAGATCCTACTTCAGCCTAAGATTTAGGAACACCTTGTGAAGCAATTTTAAAAATCATTGTTTTTATAGGCTTCTCCTTTAAGAAAAAAATTGTAGCGATATCTTAATTCAAACGTTATGACTTTTGCAACCAAAAAAGTCATTTTGGACCACAGTGCGGCGGTCTATCAAGGACTTATTGCCATAACAGCTGTATTTATGAAAATTGCTAAAATTTAAAAAAATTAAACTTAAAAGTCTTCTCCTTTCGAAAAAGAAAACAACTCTCATGACCGAAGCTATTTAGGAAGATACTTGGATGCCTTTGTGGCAGCTCAACTTAGACCATCTCTTGGCGCCATTCTCTTCAACACCAAACAAAGCTACGTCTAGGGTTCTATATAAATAGTTTCGTCAACTATTTATTTTTTCCATTAAAAAACATTTTAAATTATTCAAGCAACTATAGCTGAACGGTCTGTCAAAACTCGAGACCTCTGTTATCTAAAAGAAGGTCTGATCAAGTCGTATATGGAATCAGCGACGGTGGCAAAGTTTTTCTGGAGACATTCAAAGTCGCAACCTTGAGGCTCAGACTGGCAAGCGGTGCGGCTCAAAAAAAACCCGTAGTCCGTTGCTTAAAACGCAAGGGCTGTAGACCAATTTTAGAAATGCTTGGACGAAAGAGGAAGCGGATCAAAAATTTATGCATTTCTGATGCGTGTTAGAACGCTGGCGCAGAAGCTTGACACTGAGGTCATGAGTAGATCGAGTCAAAAATTCGGCCTTACGTAAGCCTGGATCGGCATTCTGTAAGGCGAAACGTTCAAACGTTTTCTTGTGCACGAACGAGTTAACTTAGAGTAAATCAATCGTGTGCATGAAAACGTTTCAACGTTTTCGAATTACAGAATCTGACCCCTGAATTTCGGATAAAAGTCAGGCAAAAAAGCAAAGATCTTCGTCAGTCTTCATGTTAATCCACTGGGCATAATGCACAGCGAATTCTACAGCCGTAGCGACGTTGAAGACCTAAAACCTATCAAGATTGACCAGTCCGTCTAAACAGCAGATTAAAGACGGCTACCTTTTTCGGAACTTAAAAGACTCCTAGGCTTCATATATAGATTTGGGTGGTTCTGCAAAGGAAAAGCCGAATGTGAGCTCTTATTTTTTTAAGCTTCGTTCACTAGCTGTCAAAAATTAGCACTAAACTTAGTGACTGCTTTAGGGTTTTCCTTTTGAAAACCACGGACAGATGGTGCCCCCATCCACCTACATATCTAACACTCAGTAGAACTCGTTTGAGGGTAACCCTATCCACTAAAGGTGAGAGTGATGCGATTATTGGATTTTAGTTGTGCAGTTGAGATGTAGATGGCGCTAGGGGCGGCCCCTAAAAGTAAATTTAGTTCGTCTGAAGAAATGCTATTGTTTTTTTACTGATCACCATTTGTGGATCGAAAATTAGATTAATCGCAACAAAAAGGGTCTGTGTATCTGATGATTATTTTATTCAATACACAAACCAACGCCCGCTCTTCATTATAAAATGCCATAACCTGCGGTCATAAAAAAAAGAAAGAATCAACTCATCGCGTGAATATGCTTCTGTTCAAAACTGAAATTGCTGAAAGGAAGATATTTTGGGAACGACCCGGTTACTGCTTAAGCCTCGTCCATTTTCGTAAACTGTCAGATATCTCACGACCATTTCCAACTTATTTTAAACCCACTCACGTCCTGAAAGTCCCTTTCATGCCGGGGGAAAACTCTTAACTACTCTACTAAATTATGCGTTTGTTCGTTTTTTTTCTCGCATCGCCATTGTTCCAGGCAAACACCAACAATAAGGACGAAAGCGATGAGAAGAAAAGAAAAACCTATTTCCTCAAACAAAACACAAAGTTTTTCCTCTTCCGACAGCGATAGCCAGCGGGAGGGCACGACCTCGTCTTTTAAAAGTTTTACATTAATTCAAGCTGGCCGGACCGGCCAGATTTGGAGTCCATAAAAAAGACCACAGAAAGAGTGCACTCGAAAAGTTTCTTCAAGATCTGCATCCAATATCGGGCTACCCTTCTATCCGGGGGTTCAACTTCTCCAACAACTAACTGCGGCCTGTCCTGTACATTCACACTTGTCCGCCTCACAGAAAATGGAACAATATTAACTCTCCTTTTCCGTTCTTTCACTTGCAGGTCATCGGCGGGACAACGAGTCATGAAATGAAGTGATATCCGTAACAAGCATCTTTTAAGCTATCAAATTTATAAAGTGCGGTGATTTTTTTTCAGCCCTTTGCGTTTTACTTTGTCCTTATGTTAATTGAGAAAATCTCACGTAACACATTATTGAACGAGGTAATTTGGTTGTTTATTATTTTGTTTTTTTTTTTTTTATTATTTTTTTTATTATAGAAGTTGTGCGTTATAAACCTCCCCATGGAGTCTCTAAGCCAGACGCGATAAATCGTTGAGTCGACTTAGGAACGCCTCCGCAGATGTATCGAGCACATGTGCCCACATCTTCAATTGTTTATTTTCGTTTAAGCTCTTCAACTGTATTGGGTTGGATAGAATTTCTCAATTGAATGGGAATGATCTAGAAAAGCTTTGAAAAGAATACGGAGAGCGTATTGCTTTTGTGTAGTGCAGCCACGGTGGCAAGATTTATGTTAATGGTGTGGTCGAACTGCGGTTGGCATTGAGTGCTTTTTAATCGATCGACTACTTGGGAGTTCTCTGTGTTTATTTATTCTGGGGATGCCGTAAAATTTAGGTCTGGCAAGCGAATGAAGTCGAACTTGGGTCTGAAAGGGACGGATTACGCAGCGCATTTTATAAACCTGTCCAAACGATAGAAATGCATTCCGGGCACTCCCCAGTCCGCATGGTTTTCTGCTGTGGGCCGATATACCTCCTGTAAGTCGAATTGTATGCAAAAATTGCCTTAGCGACCGAGAAATAAACGACTTTTGATACAGTTGGCGACGAAGAAGACTTAAGTCACTACAATAGGGAGCCAAGTTCCACAGAAACCGAGAAGGCTCTTCAGTTGGTCAAAAAGCGCAAACAGTCAGCGACCTGTCCTTAGTTCTATTTGTCCCAGAGATTTTAGAGAAGTTCCTTCTTCCCTGTGTAAACTCATCAATTTAGAATCGAAGACTATGTCCGTTCGGTCTTCATGGTCTATAGCCCTTGCAAAAGTCGAATGCGCAGCGTTTTTTATATGTTCCTCTAGAGCTCGTATATTTTGTCGGTCTTGCACAAAAATTGTCAATAGAAAAGCCCAAAGAAACCTCCAATCGCTTTTAAAAGAGTCCATGCCTCAAGTCCGTAAAGAATAACCGGGACTAACCAACTCGGAGGCACCACACTCTGGCGATTTACTGAGGCCTCAAAAAATTTGACAAATCATTTAGAGAGGTACTTGACTAACTGCCAGCAGGTTTTCACGTCAAATTCCTCGAAATAAGTAGAGTTAGCTGTTAATATCCATTGAGTGGGAGCCATTGCACTCAAACGAGATCGCAAATCACTCCACCAAGTGACCGCCTTTTGTCAGCGTTCATGCTTCTGTGACATACAGAGGGAGGGCCTTAGTTTTTCTAGGCAAGGTCCTTGCACTAACTCGCAATTGAAAAGTGTAATCGGTGAATTTAGTAGAATTAATCTGGCTTAAGCTTGTGGAAAAAATGGCCAACAATCCACTTAAGTTAAATGAAATGTTTGAAATGTGTCAATGAACAAATTTAATGCAATCACTTACTCTGGCTTAAGCTGGATTACTCCCATGAAATTCGGTTAAGATGAAGTGCGTCTGTGAGTCGGAGCCTACATAAGATCAAGTTAACCCTGAAACTCGCTTAGTTTCTGATGAAATATCATTTTCAGATCCATTAGCCGAGGAGTGATCTTTTTTTCCGGTGTATATTTGCTTCTGCTTTACAATGCGATGGTAATTGTTTGTTTTTTTTTTTAAATACCGCCTGGGTGGAGGTAAAAGTTAAGAAAGTCATTCCATGTCGCACGCATTTTTAACAACAGAAACTTCTATGTGCTGCCAAGCAGAAAATTATTTTAAATGAAACAAGACCTTTTCAATATTAGAAATAGAAAAAAAAAAAACTTAAAATTACACCAGTTTTTTTTTGACGAAACGTCAGAGACTTTTCTGGCTATCTTCCCGATTTTTACCGAACAAAACTCTGCCATTTTTTTCCAAATTTGAAAACGCAAACATTTTCTGGCGTTTTTTCCAGACAAAAATCTTTCCGTAATTTCCTCCGGCGTTATTTCCGGGAGTCCTCTTAAGCCAATCCCATTCGCATAAACTTTCACTTCCAAATGTTCGCATTTTGTTCTTCCGCGAGGGTTTTGACGAATCGCCAGCGATTCTTCCATCGTCATTTGTTAACCACTTCCCTCTGAAAATGTGTCGCCTGAGATTACTAGATGAACTCGCGGATGAACAAATCGTGAACTTGAAACGAACAAAATGCGATTCGCCTGGATTGTTGGGTTGTATCAAACTTAAAACTTTGACCGACATTTACGAACAAATGCGATACACATTTTCCATTCAAATACTTGGAGGAGAAGTGGACACACATCTCAGCTTAGGAACATTTAAAAAAAGAGGAATAAAAAGGGGGGAAATGAAAAATGCCGAATCGACACCACTGTCATTCGAACTGACTATATCGAAAGTACTTGGCAGCGTTTTCGGGGCAACAACAATAAAAATACAGCTCGACAGCCTATCTCCAAGAATGCCATTCTAATTTTGAAGCACACAGAAGCCCACGAGCTGAACCCACGCCGCATTTCCAAACGCTGCTACCTCGCTTTCCTTTATCAGAAGACACACCGCTTCAGATTACCCGGCTATGATATTCAAATCAGCAATAAAACCGTCATAACATCGAGAGACTTTTACACGAAGACCTCGCCACATTTCACATGTTCTAATGTTCGTCAAGTCGCCGGCCATAAAACCCCCACAACACTTGAGTCAAATACCGAATTCGATGTAACAATGCGTAAGGAAACCGTACTAATCCGCATTTTAAGCTCTTCTTTCATGTTCTAAATGGAATCTGAATGGCTTTCCACTCCCCCCCCCCCCCCCCCCCCGTCCGTCCGCCCCCTTTTCTCTAATTCTCCTGATTCAGTCTATTGTTTTCCACCACACACAGCCACTGAAAATCCGACGACAATAATCCCCAGGAACAATGGGAAAAAAACCCACCGAATCAAACAAAAAAAAAAAAACCGAGAAGGTTCTGAACGACTATTGAATATCCATAAAAATCGCTCATATTTGCATTCCCAATTGTTCTCGTTGTCGTTCTCGGGCTACCGGTCGGCACTACACGACAATCAATACCCAATTGTTGTCAATTCCAGAGGTCCGTATGGATTCTGTGGAACAAAAGGGATCTCTTTTTCAACACCAGGTGCTATGCAAGCCGAGCATCTATTCAAAATAGTTTCGGCATTCTTTAAATTAAAATTACAAAAAAAAAAAAACAACAACAACAACGAACCCATTGTGTGTGACCATGAAAAACGACTGCGTAATCTCAGCGCTTTTTGTATACCCCCAGCACACCCCGTGCTGCGTAATTAACACCAGCGCAGTCACATTTGCCCGAAAAATAAAATAATCGTTGCTGGCACTGGCACTGGCACCTAATGTGGGAAACAGTTCCGTCCCAACTCAAGGCTACTTGCGCCGAATTAAAAAGAGACGGCTTGACCAAAATACGATCCAGCAGCACACGCGCTTCTTGCCGTCAAAAATAAATCCAAATCCAAGATGAGGGTGCGTGATGGACGGAAAGGGGTCAGCGCCGGCGGACCAGATAAAAAATTTTACGTAACTTTTTCGCCTAGAGGCAAAATTCTACGCATTTAGAAGAGTCAACAGAAAGTTGTCTTTACATGAACACTGGAGGTGCCGCTGTGGAAGTAAAAACGCGATTGTATCCGCAGCTGTTTGGCTTAATTGGGTTTCGAGGTTTTGGGGAATTTCAATTTTTTGTTCGTCCCACTCTCTCTCTTTGTTCTCTATTCAATTATTTGACGACTTTGGATTTGGATGTGCGTTGTGTAAAATTCGGCACACAACGATTTAGTGTAAGAAAAAAACCCAAAAAAAATTATTACAAGTGCTTTCGGTGGGTTATCTACATGAGCGATCTCAGCAGCGAAGCGAGTGCTTATCAGCTGACCACAAAAATAATCCCAAACCGTGCAATCACTCAGAAGCAGGCGGCGGAAGTTGTAGGCACCTCAGTAACAAGTTTTCGTTTTCATTAAAGAAAATAAATACAAATGGGCTTGGAGTTTTATCACGAATCGGACATTCCACGTGCAGTGCAAAACGAATTCCAAAGTGATTCGGTCGGTTAGTCATGTCATGACCATTCATACGCGTACTGGGGGGAAGAGGAAACTTTCCCAGAGTAGCGCAGTAAGTAAAGACCAAAAGAAAAATTGCTATTCCAACTTTGTTGGTTTTAAGAGGTAGAAGTAGAGGTTGAGGTTTTACTATGAGCTTCGTTAAATTGTTCCAAAACGAATCAGACTGTCGATTTAGAAGCATTCATTCAGAATTATGAGTGTTAAGGGCTTTTTTTTAAAGAAATCCCATAAAACAAGCAAAAATGTCCCTTTTCCCGGCAAAATATGTTCTTTTCCCTTTTTATTTGTAACGTACTAAACGAAATTTATTTCCTTTTTATTTTCCTTTTTCCAGACAGTGATGAGGGCATTTTTAAAAGAAATCCCATAAAACAAGCAAAAATTTCCCTTTTTCCGACAAACGATGTTCTTTTCCCTTTTAATTTCTAACGTGCTAAACGAAATTTATTTCCTTTTTATTTTCCTTTCTCCAGACAGTGATGAGGGCATTTAAAAAAAAAATAATATCCCCTAAAACGAGCAAATTAAATAAATGCCATAAAACAAACAAAAAATTCCCTTTTCCCGAAACACTATATTCTTTTCCCTTTTATTTGCAACGTTCTCAACAAAACTTATATCCTTTTGAACAATAAGATATTTTATTTGCCTGACTAAACTTAGTGTTAAAATAATTGTAGTTCTGTAAATTCTGCAAATCCCGAAAATCTCCACTAACACTTGATAGACGCGCAGTTTTACAGTAAGAAAGCCTTTCAGTGAGAAGAAATAAACGTAAAAGAATAAATATGAATTTCACATCATGCAATGTGAAAAGATAGACACTTTTTTAAACGATATACGATAAAAGTGCTGCCACTTTTTGGTATAACAACAATTTTAAAAGACGTTTTCTTAATTGAAACCCCCTTAGCTGCAAATAAACTTCTTAGTTTTTGTTCTTTGTGACCATTCGTCTTATTTTTGAGAGGGCAGTCCTCTTTTTTCCATGAAGACCATCTTTCTACGAAGGAATATGCGAGATTGCGATACAGAAACCTACAAATTTTGATAGTTCAATAATGTACTTTAACCATTTTTGACGGTATAGGTATTTTTACTGAAAAAAAGTCCTCTTTTATGTGATTAAAAAAATGGTCACCGTAATAATACTCCCCAAAGAAATTATGAAACGTCAGCCCTGTTGCTGACAGTGACTTCGTAATCTCTGAATATTTGTCTAAAACTGTAAATTGACACATACCGAATTTTTACTCGTTGTGCAATTTTGAATGCGTACCCCACTAGCTGTGTGCACTAAAAAGGGATTTTTGGGTGTGACCCTCTGTCCTTTGAAGATGGGGCTCTTTCTTACCTTAGAAACCATTCTTCGTATTAACCTGTTAAGTAGCGCATTCACGGAAATGTAAAAACGTTTAAATGGCTGTTCTGCTGAATTTCAAAAGGACCACTCTGGCCCCCTTTCGAGGGGTTAAATATTACGAACTTATCTTCAGAACTACAGCTTCCTAACTGGAAACAGGTGCACTTTTACATGATTCTAGAAAAGAAAATAATTGGTTACGTGGCTTGGAAGATTTTGACTATCAAAAAACAGCCCTTTTTAGGGGAGCTATCTTCTGTGGTAAGATAGAAGAAACCTCCGAAGCATCAAGGCTAAGAAAGATACTCTCGACTAACCCAACAATGCCAAGTTGTCTGAAAAACACAGATGGCTCTTGGACGACTTCTAGCGAAGAATCGCTTAATCTGCTGCTCGACACCCACTTCCCAGGCATCTCAAAGGGTGTTGCCCATGCAGATCGAAACAGATCAAATTTGCAATCTACCAACTTACAAGGCCTGCTCACTAGAGACAAAGTGCTTTGGGCGCTACATAGCTTCAAACCATACAAATCCCCGGGACCAGACGGCATAATACCAGCCGAGCTGCAAAACACCTCGGATATCATCCTGCCAGTGCTGATGATAATCCTAAGAAGCTGTTTAGATCTGGTGTACATCCCATTGTTATGGAGAGAAGTTAAAGTGGTTTTCATACCCAAAGCAGGTAAATGCTCTCACGTGAGTCCAAAAGATCTCAGACCTATTAGTCTTTCATCATTCCTCCTAAAAACTTTAGAACGACTGATTGAAATCCACTTACGCATAAGCATTGACAAAAGACTTCTGTCAACGGCGCAACACGCTTACTCTAAGGGTAAATCAGTAGAAACGGCCCTACACACGCTAACGCGTTCCATAGAAGATTCGCTTCGTCATAAGGAGTATAGAATGGTTGCATTCATTCAGACATAGAAGGCGCTTTCAACAACGTCGACTCATCTGCGATCGCTGGTGCTCTGACAGCTCTGAACGTGGATGCCTCACTTGGCGAGCTGACCAATTTGATGCTCAATAGCCGAATAATCAACTCAAGGGTGAGAAATCTATCAGAAGATCTGTCAGTAGAGGAACCCCACAAGGTGGCGTCCTATCTCCCCTTCTCTGGAACTTGGTGGTGAATAAACTGCTGATTACAATGTGATTACCTATGCGGATGACGTTGCCATTGCTGTGTCAGGAAAGTACCTAAAAACACTTTTAAAGAACTCTTACAACACGCTCTTAATAAGCTAATAAAATGGGCAACTAAATGTGGGCTGGGAGTAAACCCTCACGAAACTGAACTTGTCCTCTTCTCTAGGAAATACAAGATCCCACACATTGACCCTCCATCTACAAATGGCACTAGATGGACATTCTCAAATGAAGCTAAATACTTGGGTCTCATTTTTGATAGGAAGTTAACATGGAAACCTAACATCCAAGAAAGAATTAAAAAGGCCACTGTGGCACTTTTCTTTTGCAAAAAAGCCACAGGAAACAAGTGGGGTTTACAGCCTCGTATCACATACTGGCTTTACATCTCTGTCATAAGACCGATACTTACGTACGGTGTTGTTGTCTGGTGGACTGCTTTGGACAAAGCGACTTATCGCGATAAGTTAAGCAAAGTCCGAAGAACAGCTTGCTTGTGCATCGGCATGCGTTGTAATGGGCATATATCCGAAATCCTCTAATGACACAATGACCATGCGAATTTTGACAGATACACATGTCCAAACAGTAAGTAGTGTAATAGAACAACGAGCACGAATGCCTGCAATCATTTTACGTCGGACTTTGACATAAACACTGCGTTTATAGAAAACAAGCGGATTAAAACGACCAGCAAGGCAAATATACTGAAAACACTGATAATTTCACAGATAATCTGGTCATTTGTCTGTGGTCATTTATGTGCATAATTGGCTTGAAGTCTAACTCGAGCTTTGGAAATAGTTTCCTTTAATGGCAAGAGGTAAAAGACAGGCCTTACCGTTTTAGGAGTGATTTTGATGATTTTGAGAGTTGAGACTTAAAAATTGTACAAGTTGGTAAAAAAAATAAAAAGTATTAAAGCTTAGGGCGTCTTGCGAAGTTTTTGAAAATGATGCGATAATCTATACCTAATTTTAAGAGGGTTACTTATAGTTTAAGCCAGAGCTATGAAGCTGGCATCAGGCGGAAAATAAAACAGAAGAAACCTGAACGAATCCACCGGAGACTTAACGTTTGATATCCAACAATGCAACTTGATTTGATTGTATTTTCCTGCTTGCTTCCCAGGATTCAAAGTTATGAACTGTTTCTTTCTTTAGACTTTAGATGACACAGTTAACAAAATTCTTCATGTGGTGATTTGTTGCCCATTTTTTTTTTTATCTTACTCCACGAAAGTCTGCTGCAAAAATACCCCTTCAAATATTCCTTTTCCAACATTTTTTTTTAAAATCTTCCTCCATAAAAATATTTCTATTTTTGCTGAAGCTTAATCTTAGCTTAGCTTTATTTAAACAATTGAAACAATTGTAATTTTATTGGACATTCAGAGGTAAACTGTGTTTTTTTTTATAACCTCCAAAAATTCCCACAAAATCTCAGGGTTTTCCCTTTTGAGAGCGAATTTCCCTCAAAAAGGGATAATTTCTATCATCTCCTAGCACTTGTTTCGATCAATGACGATCTTAAATAGTTTCCAGGAAGTAATTCAGACAAAATTGCCTTGCTTCAAAAAAATGATTTATTCCTCGTAAACCTTGTTATGGTTGGACAGTGTTATGATATCGGGGGATTTTTTTTGTCTTTTCTAAAAAATTCTAAGACTTATTTTTCACCTATTTATAAGCAGTAAGAATAATGCTTCCTAAAACCCAGAATAATAAAATAACTCTTGAAATAAACTCACAAAAATTTAAATAAGAACAAGTTATCCTTATATTATTTTTTTTCGGAATGATTCAAGAATGTCATATCCAAATTTAAGCTTGTACGGTTTTATTTGTCGAATTTATTATCAACTCCGTCACTTTCGTGTTAAAGAAAATGAAACAATTTATTCTTTTTAAAATCATATCTATTTATTGAAACAAAAATGCTTAAATGGGCATAAATCTAAAATATGTCCTTCCATTATTTAATGAATACAAATGTAAGGGTGGACTATTAAAATCAGACATATTTTTTTTACAAAATTGCATTTGTATTAAATTAATGTTATTAATTCCACCAGTTTAGTTATAAACATGCACTTTATTTCAATTTTCCACTGCTTCATTTTATAAAAGAACACTTAAATACGGAAACTGTATCAGATATCAATCGAAATGACCTTTTTTATCCACCATGCAAGTTTTACATTGTGCGGCTTGATTGGAGAATATAAATTCGTAGATCATGGTCTTTTAGATCTTTTAATCCACCACGCAAGTTTAAGATTATTTGAGCATAATTCTTGTTCGATCCTGTATTTGCGTGCAAAAAACAAATATTCTTGATTTAATAATAAAAAGCTTGATTTAAGATTTTTATTATTGTTTCATTCGGTTTATTTTTAGATTGAGCACGTACGAATGAAGAAAATTAAGAATAAGCCTGATCGGACTAGGATTTAGCTTCCGATATTTTTTTATTCTATTTCTATTCTATTCTAATTCGAACTGTTAGAGACCTAATCAATATTTTTTACACAATGAAGTGAATGTTAAGTTAAAGCTAAGTGCCACTTAGACCAATAGGAGACCCACTGTGGTAGACTTCCAGCTTTGATGCTTACAAGACCACTCGTTCCTTGCGGATGAAAAGTTTCCCTGGGGCTGGTGATGGTATACGCTATGCCGCCTAGTACTACTTGAGGGAAAAACTGTCCAATAGACATAGCAACACTGCACGCAACAAGCTAGTTCGAAAACTAGAAGATTTTGTTGAAATTCGCAATGATAGGATTTATTTTTCATCCTTCCGAAACGAGCCTTAGCAATTTATAATCGTTGATACAGCATAAACCTTCGTTTAAAAGCAGCACACCACAGATGTCAGGACTTCTCTTAAAATGCAATGTAAAACGGACACTAAACAAATCAGGGATAGACAGAACAAAACTCCTGCAAATTCTAGCACCAAACAGGAACAGAGTCAACTTCCAAATTGCACATTGGGCATTTCACCCCCTGTTACCCCCTCCAACTGCACTCTGCTGAAACTTAAGGTCACACCTTCGGCTACGGCGGGGGCGGCAGCGGCGAGATCCGCTTAACCGCTCATTATTGAACTCATTATCTTCATTGCCACTGGTAGAGGTCTCCGACTCCGACTGAACCGCACTCAAATCATCACACAATTTCGAGCGCCCGGAGAACCACAGGAAACATTCCTACACTCCTACCGCTTGTCACAGGTAAATCACCAGGCACCATTTCACCTTCGGAATGATTAATTATGCATGTAACAGCCGAGGAGTGCCACCACCGCCTATAATCCCCATCCTCACCCACATCTCGAGAGAAATCCCAACCGATGATTGCCTAGCAGAGTACTTTCCGTTTCCGGGCAACGGAACACCACCACCACCTCAGTCACACACCGCGCTGAGGTTGACAATTGTGTGTCGCCGATCGCCTGGCTACTGATTGCACCCCAAGCACCGAGTTGGAAATTCCATCTCTGGTCCAGACACACGACAAAAAAAAATGCAAACAATATCAAAATATTTGTCATACATGTATATGTGGCAACGACGACGCCACCCACACAAAATAAATGAAGGGGCGGCGGCGGCGGGCGGGCGTCTTGGTAACTCACACATCCGCCGAGCTCTAAATTACACCGCCAGCTCGTTTGCCAATTCTCCAGATGGTGAGTGGTTTTCTTGATTTATGACATCTCGTTCTCGGTCCTTTGGCCCATTGAAGCGGAAAATAAGGTTTACACTTCAAAGAGTGCGTGCGACTCCATCAAAAGCGCACATACTCCTACATCGACGACCCACCTATCGCATCAAATGGCCGCACATCGAAGATTTCCATTTATTGTTCAATGCCACCCAATCAGCAACTATTATCGGGAATCTATCCAGAAATCTGGATCAAAACAAATCAGCCACTCGCCAGTCACAGTCGAGTTCGAGATGAAAAATTCCCTCATCAATCGCTGCTGGAGCAACTGGTTGGTTGTAGTGGTGTTGATGCTTGTTGATGGCTTTTGGTCAGTTTATAGAAACAAAAAGGGAATTCACCTTTGGAGGTGACTTGACAGAGAGGAGAAACGAAAACACAATCCTGCTCCTGTTCCATGCTAAGGTGATGTTGATCGGAATGAGTGTAAGGGCCCGTGGTTAATGCCGCAACTAGCATGTTCTACTAGTGGGCACTACAAATTGTCTGTGTGGCTAACAAAGGAAAAAAAAGGAAAACAGAAGAGAAGAGAAGAGCACATACCGAGGGTGATGGAGAACACTCCTAGAGTGGTGGTGAAAGGATGGTGAAAGTTATTCGTCGGTGGAGGAGATGCAGAGCGATAGCTACATTATTATGCACTGAGCGAAATTTCTCGATGATTTTTACGTACCGAGAATTTTTGCCCAAATTTGTTTATAATTTGTTACAGTTTTGGATTGATTACAGTCTTTGGGACTCACATAAAAAACCCACAGATGAGATGAGAGTGTGAGTTCGAAAATGGTAGTCAGAAATTTCGAACTTTGAGAAGTGTTTTCTTTTTTGACGAATATTATCTTCGAAATGATTGAATTTAGAAACTAGTTCAATGACAGCATCCACTTCGAAATGATTTAATTTAGAAACTAGAAACGCACTGAGTTCAATGACAGCATCCACTTCGAAATGATAGAACTTAGAAACTAGAAACGCACTGAGCTCAATGACAGCATCCACTTCGAAATGATTTAATTTAGAAACTAGAAACGCACTGAGCTCAATGACAGCATCCACTTCGAAATGATTTAATTTAGAAACTAGAAACGCACTGAGTTCAATGACAGCATCCACTTCGAAATGATAGAACTTAGAAACTAGAAACACACTGAGTTCAGTTCAATGACAGCATCCACTTCGAAATGATTGAACTTAGAAACTAGAAACGCACCGAGTTTAATGACAGCATCCACTTCGAAATGATAGAACTTAGAAACTAGAAACGCACTGAGTTCAATGACAGCATCCACTTCGAAATGATAGAACTTAGAAACTAGAAACGCACTGAGCTCAATGACAGCATCCACTTCGAAATGATTTAATTTAGAAACTAGAAACGCACTGAGTTCAATGACAGCATCCACTTCGAAATGATAGAACTTAGAAACTAGAAACGCACCGAGTTTAATGACAGCATCCACTTCGAAATGATAGAACTTAGAAACTAGAAACGCACGCAGTTCAATGACAGCATCCACTTCGAAATGATAGAACTTAGAAACTAGAAACGCACTGAGCTCAATGACAGCATCCACTTCGAAATGATTTAATTTAGAAACTAGAAACGCACTGAGTTCAATGACAGCATCCACTTCGAAATGATAGAACTTAGAAACTAGAAACACACTGAGTTCAGTTCAATGACAGCATCCACTTCGAAATGATTGAACTTAGAAACTAGAAACGCACCGAGTTTAATGACAGCATCCACTTCGAAATGATAGAACTTAGAAACTAGAAACGCACGCAGTTCAATGACAGCATCCACTTCGAAATGATAGAACTTAGAAATTAGAAACGCACTGAATTAAATGACAACTTCAAGATGTCCGGTGTTCTGTCGGGGGTTAAACCGGGAACCTCTCCGTCAGTAATTCAACATATTTCCCCAACAACTGACTATCCTCGTTTCAAAGTCATTGAATAATGAATTCTAAGTCTGCCTTTATTGATAACTTAGCACGTGAAACTCTTGTCAAAATCCGTTATTAAAAATATTGACATCTCGTACAAATTTCTTGAGTTTTAGCGCGAATATGGTTAGCTGTCAATTTATAAATTTATAAATTTATAAAGAGTGAGACAGGCAGTGTCGCTACGCTAATCGCTAACATTGAGTACGATTGCGTTTTCAACTCACTTCGTCTGTCTGCTGTCTGACAGCATTTTGACAGTCTTTTAAATGGCCCGTCGCATGACCAGTTTTTGACTTGAATCTATTGAGGTGTCAAAGTTTCTCACAAATCGATATATTTCGTTGAATTAATATTATTAAAAAAAGAATTGCGATCAGGAAGTCGTCCCTTGGGTAGGCTTTAATCTGACATCTCTCCTCTATTATCAGATCGAGAGCCGAAGAGGTTTGACTTGAACCTTCATCACTCGAAACACTGAAAATGATGATGACCTTTATAAATACCAAGCTACTTATAACTTTTGCCAGAAATTGTTTCATTTAAGAAAAATGTGTCAAAGAAAGGGAGGCGTGTGACAAAATGTCAAATCTAGTAAGTCAACCCGTTCTTGGAATTTGAAGCTTAGACAAGTTTGTAGTTAAACTAACCATACTTGTGGATAAGTAACAGCAACCAGATTAAAGACCTTTCACTCCCTTGAATTAGAAGCCTTGGAATGAATGAATGTCAATCGCTAAATGACAAAAATGTGCTAAACTTGTTCCTTTAACCTAAAAAAAATAGATTTTGCTTTGGATCGTGAGCCTAAAGAGGTTTGAAGCTTGATGTAAATCCTCGAAGTCATTTAAGATGTAGCTGGACATTCCACAGGCTTAAAGTACCAGAAAACGACTCTTTGAAAAAGGTATATAAAGAAAGCTTGCGGAAACGATACTTGACCTTTTGGGGGCAACTTTCTGCCTTGGTATATGAAGAAAGCTTGCGAAAAGAATACTTGACCTTTTGGGGGCAACTTTTTGCCTTGGTATATATAAGGAAATAAGAAAAAGATCCAAAAATCTTAATTGCCATTAAATTTTCGTTGGAACCTTCAACACAAAAGAACAAGCTTCATTCCCTTTTTGAAAACCTTTTCGGGAGACTTGACAAAAACGACCTTCTATACCGATTTAAGTGGCAGGACCCTTTTCCTTGCAAAAACCCACTCCCAACAATTTGACACGAAAGTTCACCCGCTACTTGCCTCCTTTCATCAACACCTTTGTCCAGAATCAATTTGCCCTTAGGGCAGGATGTTCACTTTAGTCCTAGTTTCCGTTACGATTTCAATAGAAAACGAAACACATACAAGTTAGTTTTGACAAATAGTTCTGTCTTAACAGTGTATCCGCCGAGCAAGAGCACTTAGACGTCGGCGCTGGCTGTCGACTAGCTGGAAGATTTATACAAACGAGAGACGAGTTATTCCCAAGAACAATCACGACATACCCACACATTTACACGTGCAAAATGTGTATATATGCACAACTAGAGAACGCTTGTAGATACAAAAGCAGGAAGACAAAAAAGAAATCACTCGAATGAGACACTGAAATAGCAGAGCAAACCTAAACGAAGGCAAGGCAGGAAAAAAAAACCGAAAGAATAATCATAAGAGCAAGAGAATTATTGTCAATATATGCAGAAGTATGCACAACAGAGAGACGTGGCGTGGCGTGGCGTGGCGTGGCGTATGTAGCATCACTTTGGTGTAGGTCTGGCCTTCAGGCAAAACGGGGCACAACTAAAGCGATGACGACAAAAACGACAACGACGACGACGACGATGATGATGACAAAGACGTTGGAACAGCATGTTAAGGCGCACCATCGCATCGTCGTCTTCGCCTTCTTATTAAAAGCATTCCACTGGGGCGGTAAGGTAGAGTGAGACCCTGCTCACTCGCATTCTCCTATATAGGTAGTAGTTGATTTCAGTTTTGTTATTATTATTTTTTTTTTTTTTCTTACGTTGGACTGTCGTCGATGCCTTAAGGCAGCAACTTGACGAGTTTAGCTGTCCTCTCCTTAATAGCATTGCGGCAGGATGACTGCCATGCTTAGAACTGGTAGTTGTTTAAGGATATCTTGTTTTTTAAATCGGCGCGCTATGAGATGGTGACATTTGGTTGTTGTTTTCTCTTCGCAGAACTCAAGCGGTCGGAAGTTGGACGTTGCTTAACCTCGTCAGTGCTATTAACGCTGTCACCTTTGTTATCATTGTCACTGAGTGTGGTATTTTTTCGTTAATGCAGGACTAGAAGGACTCTATTAGGTGGCTGGTCGGAAAATGAATACGAAATCAGGTGTTGGGTCATTCAATTCAATTCAATTAAATTACATTTTTGACGGATGAAATTTTTAGAGTAGAGTAGAAACGCTGTTGCTTCTTAGTTTCTCCATTTTACTCGTAACAAGGTGAGTTGTCATTGTCAGTGGTGTGTGACATTTGGGTAGGAGAAAGTGCTGCCAAGTTGGGGTGCACCCATATACTTTATACTTTAGTTAGGGCTTAACAAACGGCAAGGAATGACAAATTGAAACCTTGGGTGGATAATACTGACTTTTAGAGAAATCTACTACATTTTTTCTGTCAACTGTCAGCTAGAAATTGTTGCTAGCATAGCTGTAACAGATTTTTAATCGCACACTCTGCCCAATATTGATGATATTCGTTCGAATTTTATTATCGCATTTTTGTTCGAAATTCGAAATTCGAAATCGATTTTTCGGAGTCCCAATTTGCATATAATCATTCATGTTTTAGTTAAGTATAAATTGCGAAGTCAAAATTGAAAGTAAGGTCGAAAATTCGAAAACCGATGGATTCAAAGTTCGAAAACTCGTATAAACAGTTCGAAACTTAAATTCGAATGAAAATATCATTACATTGGTGGATTGTGCGATACGGCAACGTTGTCAAAGGCTGGTAAGCCTATGACAGCAACAATTCCGCTTAAAAGATGCTTTGTCGAAAGTTCGAATTTTCGAAGAAAAAATGCTACAATTTTACAAAATCAGACTCATAACATTTGCATCAAAATTTCACTGTCCCTTCTATCCGATAAAATGGGCACAAGTGTAGGAGCTTCTTCCGCGGGTCGACTCTGAAAAAAAGGGACCAATCCCCATAAACGAAAAGATATCCGACCTGATCCAGATAATGCATTTTGATGGATGATACAACGTAAAGAGCGCTTGCCTAATGGCCCGAATGTCTAGGACTTGGAATTTGCAAAATATTCGCTATAAAAAACAAGCTTTTAACAAACAGTTCAGTTGAAGCGGTGGCAGTAGAAGCAGCCGAAGATCTAAGAGGAGCAGCAGGAACTGTTTTCGAAGCAGTATTAAAGGTAGCTTTGAAGTACTAGCTAGGGCAGATAAAACGCGTCGCTCAGTCCTCCTATTTGTTTGTTCTGCTTTCTTCACTCTTCTCCTGAACACCTGCTAAAGAAGTAAAGCACCTAGCGCTGATTGTTGATGAACGCCTCCTCTGCCCATTTCCCTTTCAACTCGTTACTTTTGGACAGACTCGGATCTGAACATCTTAGAGCAGCTTTCTTCACTCTCCTCCTAAACACCTGATAAAGAAGTAAAACACCGAGCGCTGATTGTTGATGAACGCCTCCTCTGCCTATTTCTCTTTCCACTCGCTACTTTTGGACATAAACGGATCTGAACATCTTGCAGCAGCTTTCTTCACTCTTGTCCTGAACACCTGCTAAAGAAGTAAAGCACCTAGCGCTGATTGTTGATGAACGCCTCCTCTGCCTATTTCTCTTTCCACTCGCTACTTTTGGACAGAAACGGATCTGAACATCTTGCAGCAGGTTTCTTCACTCTTGTCCTGAACACCTGCTAAAGAAGTAAAGCACCTAGCGCTGATTGTTGATAAACGCCTCCTCTGCCTATTTCTCTTCCACTCGTTACTTTTGGACAGAAACGGATCTGAACATCTTGCAGCAGCTTTCTTCACTCTTCTCCTGAACACCTGCTAAAGAAGTAAAGCACCTAGCGCTGATTGTTGATGAACGCCTCCTCTGCCCATTTCCCTTTCAACTCGTTACTTTTGGACAGACTCGGATCTGAACATCTTAGAGCAGCTTTCTTCACTCTCCTCCTAAACACCTGATAAAGAAGTAAAACACCGAGCGCTGATTGTTGATGAACGCCTCCTCTGCCTATTTCTCTTTCCACTCGCTACTTTTGGACATAAACGGATCTGAACATCTTGCAGCAGCTTTCTTCACTCTTGTCCTGAACACCTGCTAAAGAAGTAAAGCACCTAGCGCTGATTGTTGATGAACGCCTCCTCTGCCTATTTCTCTTTCCACTCGCTACTTTTGGACAGAAACGGATCTGAACATCTTGCAGCAGGTTTCTTCACTCTTGTCCTGAACACCTGCTAAAGAAGTAAAGCACCTAGCGCTGATTGTTGATGAACGCCTCCTCTGCCTATTTCTCTTCCACTCGTTACTTTTGGACAGAAACGGATCTGAACATCTTGCAGCAGGTTTCTTCACTCTTGTCCTGAACACCTGCTAAAGAAGTAAAGCACCTAGCGCTGATTGTTGATGAACGCCTCCTCTGCCCATTTCCCTTTCAACTCGTTACTTTTGGACAGACTCGGATCTGAACATCTTGGAGCACCACCTTTCTTCACTCTTCTCTTGAACACCTGCTAAAGAAGTAAAACACCGAGCGCTGATTGTTGATGAACGCCACCTCTGCCTATTTCTCTTTCCACTCGTTACTTTTGGACAGACTCGGATCTGAGCATCTTGGAGCAGCTTTCTTCACTCTCCTCCTAAACACCTGATAAAGAAGTAAAACACCGAGCGCTGATTGTTGATGAACGCCTCCTCTGCCTATTTCTCTTTTCACTCGCTACTTTTGGACATAAACGGATCTGAACATCTTGCAGCAGCTTTCTTCACTCTTGTCCTGAACACCTGCTAAAGAAGTAAAGCACCTAGCGCTGATTGTTGATGAACGCCTCCTCTGCCTATTTCTCTTTCCACTCGCTACTTTTGGACATAAACGGATCTGAACATCTTGCAGCAGCTTTCTTCACTCTTGTCCTGAACACCTGCTAAAGAAGTAAAGCACCTAGCGCTGATTGTTGATAAACGCCTCCTCTGCCTATTTCTCTTTCCACTCGTTACTTTTGGACAGAAACGGATCTGAACATCTTGCAGCAGCTTTCTTCACTCTTCTCCTGAACACCTGCTAAAGAAGTAAAACACCTAGCGCTGATTGTTGATGAACGCCTCCTCTGCCCATTTCCCTTTCAACTCGTTACTTTTGGACAGACTCGGATCTGAACATCTTGGAGCACCACCTTTCTTCACTCTTCTCTTGAACACCTGCTAAAGAAGTGAAACACCGAGCGCTGATTGTTGATGAACGCCACCTCTGCCTATTTCTCTTTCCACTCTTTACTTTTGGACAGACTCGGATCTGAACATCTTGGAGCACCACCTTTCTTCACTCTTCTCTTGAACACCTGCTAAAGAAGTAAAGCACCTAGCGCTGATTGTTGATGAACGCCTCCTCTGCCTATTTCTCTTTCCACTCGTTACTTTTGGACAGAAACGGATCTGAACATCTTGCAGCAGCTTTCTTCACTCTCCTCCTAAACACCTGCTAAAGAAGTAAAACACCGAGCGCTGATTGTTGATGAACGCCTCCTCTGCCTATTTCTCTTTCCACTCGTTACTTTTGGACAGACTCGGATCTGAGCATTTGGAGCAGCTTTCTTCAGTCTCCTCGACCAGCATCTCCCCACAGTAATCAGCATCAAAGCAGACTTTCCTGCACCCAAAGCCATCAAATTCAATGCCACACACCCTCATTTGGCTGAAGAACACCCACGAGAAGGAGCTCATCCATTATTTCCAAACTGCCATCACATGTAAGCGCTTCCCTATGGATCCTCCCTCACGAAAAATCATTTAATCTCATTTTGTAGAGTCTCGTCGCCGGCAAAGGTGACATCGAGTTGGATTTAATTTCCTGTACAAAGGGACTCGGGAAGCCGACTCAGGATAAGCTAGAGCATGACGACATTTACCCGCACACCACATTAGGTTACATCATCATCGCTCTCGTTCATCTACCTCTGTGTGTGTGTGTGTGTCTATTTTAATTATCCCAAGGAGTGCATGTTACATTATTTTAATGTAATTAACAAACAATTACCTAAATATTAACCAGGCATATCATACCCGCGGTGCAGGCTGAGAACCTTCTCCCTTATGCACCAGCTAGCCTTGATCAACTGTACTGTACAACTGTATCCAGTGTACATGTACATAACGTTGGCAGATGCGGGGAAAAAAAACGTGAAGACCTTGGTGTGCTCACTTGGCTGCCGATGAGGAAGTGTACGACGAGTGTGGTGCTGGGAATTAGCTGGATGTGGTTCAGAATGCGACTGTGTTTAGATCGAGTATGATGTTCCATTCGTTCCCAGATGCGCAGAGATAATGACGCTCGGAAATAATTTACCGTACTTTGCAAGTGAAATTATGTACTGTAAGAGTGTCTTACGACTGTTGCGGCCGGTCTCGTAGTGGTACCGTTTACCGGTTTCAATGTGCCTTTAGAGTGAGAGAAATGGGGGTACTTTGGATTTTTATTCGAGAGCCATTCGCCGCCGTGGTGGCGGGAATGGGTGTGAGCTGTGAGGTAACAATTGGCCTTAATGGGTTTTGCGTTCTTTCAAAACGCAGTGAATATTTGCCTAGGGAGCATTTGGACACTTGTTCGAAGGCCGCGTTTGGCCACTTGTTCGCGGCCGCTCAAGATAAATGGCTGACGGAGCTGAATTTAAATTCCGATTAGATGCTTCTCTTGGATCTAGGTTATGTGAATGGGCCTGATATTGCAGGTGGAAAGTTGGACTGCGAGGGCAGCTGGCTTTTACAGATCTTCTCAATGAAATACGGAATTTGTGATCGCTTGTGTGGTTGGGCAGATTTCTCTTTCATAAAACAGATTTGAGACATAGCTTGAGTTCAGGCGTCTTCCGTCGCACAATTTATTGCTCGGGGTGTATTTATTTAAATTGAAACGAGTGCCATTGAACATCAGCGATTGGGAGGTGTCATGAACGCTAGAAATGTATTTTTTCCACCTTAGGCGACGGAAAATGTCAGTGAGCGACCTTTTTAGGTCTTTGCGAGTCCTTATTCGAAAAACCGGCGTGTTCTTGGACGGACTGAAGCTATTGAACCTATTCGTCTCCGTACTTTCAAGGCGTTTGTCCAAAACCTTTCTGCAATAGATCCAATACGATGTTCCATTCCGACACTGGTCATCCCGGAACGAAGTATCCCCTCCGTTGATCACATTTTTATACTGAAGGCTATTTATGAAAAGACCAACGAATCACCAACTTTTTCCGGACTTTAAAGGCACATTTGAAGGTTTTCTTTGCTTGAGCGTTTCTAGCCGATGAGCGGTGGAGAACCAGAAAGCCTTGTGCACGAGTTATTGGTCAAAGGACTGTCCTAATCAAATTGCTTATGGATGCAAAGGTTCTTTGAGGGACTAGCTGTGTTTAAGAGCCTTCACATCTTTCTTAATTAACTCATAAGTCGTGGCAGTTTGTTTACATTCAAAATAATATGGGCCTGAAAATGGAACCCTGTCTAAAGATTTTTCTTTAATGCAAACTCCATAGCAGTCTTTGAAAGCAGTTTGATAACCCTAAAATCTTAAAGCAACAAACCGTCCCTCAGTAGTTTTGAGTTCCGTTCCTCGACATATTGGTGTGGAAGTGAACGAGGCAGAAAATAGCGGCTCTGAATTGGACATACTCTAAGCTGACAGGCAGGTATTTCCGGCTTTCAAGACAGCTTAGACCTTCATTGATAGTGGCGGATTTGGCTAAGGAACGGCGCATTTTTAAAAGGGAACCAAATATCGATCAAAACCAGACACAGCATCATTGGAATCGGGACCAAAAGGTTAGGCATATTTAAAAATGGCTTCTGCAGGGATAAAGGGAGAATAGAATTTGTTCAACATTTCTTGTGGTTCTCTTGAATGGGTTTTTTTTGACAGCTTGTACGATCTAGCAAAGATAACCCTTCCAGATTTAAGAAGATTCATCAATAGATCTGAAGTTGCCTGTCGTACCATCTACAATGGGTTTTGGGTGAAGATTGGCTCCTAATCGGCTACGTTAGGACCGACTTCCACATCAGTTTAAGCCGCAATGGGCTGCCGCAGGGAGCAGTACTCTCACCTCTTCTGTTGTCTTTGGTCATCGATAGTCTGCTTAGCAACTCTGTCTTTAATATTAAGAGGCAAAGCTTATGACTTACTCGTCATCGTTATGAACAAGGAAGCAAACGAAGTTGCACTACTCATACGAGAAGAAAGTCCTAGGAGCGGTGCCAAAAAGGCGATAGCAAAGCTATCTCTCATAGTTTCCTTCACGAGGAGAAGAAATTTAAATCCAAATCAAATTTCAGTCCCGCGCGAACGTCTATACTTTCACAGACAGTCATCATCTATAGGCATCTCTATAGGCGACCTTAGCTAACCAATTGTTGCCTCTTAATTAGTCCCTCAAGTGACTTTAAGCACTCGGTTCCGGAAACAAAACCTATACACTGGGAGTTTCCGGGCATGAGGCTTTTGACGGAAACGAAAGAGCTGACGAAATGGCCGGATAAGGTTAAAAAAACCCTTAGTTCCTAAAATAGCTCAAAATTGGGAGCCAATTCAAGGCAGAAAATTCCAGGCCTAGGTTAGGTTAGGTTGAATGTCGTTGCGAGAGACGCACGGTATCCAAAAAATAGGTGGCTTCCTAAAAAAACCGACTATGTCTCGAGACAGACAAAGCAACTGAGCATAAATTCACTCTATATGCGAATGGAATTAAAAGGCAGACCTTCTTCAGGGAAGTTTGAAGTCTAGAAGAATCAAAAAAACCCTCCGTAGAGTCTCCAATTCAAGCAGGGGATAGGCAGATCTGTGCTCACATCGCTAAAGAAAAACCCTCTATCCTTGGTCACACTTTCGAACTCATTCCACTTGTAAACAAAGTTCTGTCTTCTGCTGGTCAGCGCTTTCGGTCTCTTTTATTGATTACCATTCAGCTAGTTACAAAAATATTCCGAGACATACCTCTTCAACCACGCGAAGGTGCCACTGGTCTCAACTCTCAAGTGTCAAAAGAAACAAATTAACGACCTATCGAACTCGTAAACAGTATCAACCACTGCCGACGTCCCTTATCACAAGTCGCAATATTTATCGATCAAGTTCCATACGCACATTCTGTCATAAATAACTTTGTCATCGCATACAAAAGGGGAAACTATTTAAAATGGGAGATAGAGAGAGAGAACGACGCCATACTTACGGCACGGCACGACCACTTATCGCAACAATGTTGCCATACAATTTTATTAAATGCAACCGCCAAACTTGGCAGAGAAAGAGACGCAACGCAGCAAATCCTTCCAGTCGATGTATCGCTTCTAATTTATGGTATCAGTTGGCTGATTCTCTGTACGGGTACAAAACCTACCAACAATAATCAACTGGAGATTGAAATGTGGCACTAGATTTAAGGATATGGCAACGACGGCAACAAAGCAACCATCGCAGCAAACTTTTATTCAGAAAATAATGCAACTTAGAATTTTCTCATTAAATTTATGTGTGATTACCGCGCCGCATCTGTTGCCCTGGAGTTGTTAACGTGCTGTCATTGCTCTCGTCGGGTATGGCATGGCCTATTCCACCTTCAAGAGCTCCACAAACACACTGCACAAAAACCATTGCAAAAAAATTGTGCATGTATGGATAAAGAAACGAGATTTCCGCTTTTGAAGACGACGACGATGACGACGACGACGATGACAACAACGACGACGAAGAGGACGGATGACGATTGACTTGATTGAAAACGGTTAAAACGAGATCATAATTCACTCGATTACCGTTCACAGAAACGGTGACTGATGGCTGCTAGCAGCCACTGTTCAGGTAACCGTTAAACCTCTTTCAACAAGAAAAATGCTGTAATTTCTTCCAAAGAGTGACCGAGAGAGGGAGAGCGACGGAGAAAAGTTTTATGCAAATCTAGGTAGCCATACCCACCGTCAGCGTCATCAGTTGATGATGAGAATGGGAAGCAGCAAATACACACACGTCCCTGAAATTGGGTGGAGATGGGTGGACCTTGCCTCTCCTTCTTAATTTCGAGAAAATGTTGAATTTGGGAATTTACTTCCCTATTAGTACAACGATGACGGTCGCTGCCATTAATCCACATCACTGTGTACACAAGAGTGGAATTTACTTGTCGGAAATTCGACTTCTCCTACGAGTGGGTACAGAATGGGATATAGAGATGGGGATAGGGATAGGGGTAGGGGGTAGCTACAACCTAGTTTGCATTGTGCGATGATGGAGGGTTGTTTTGACAGGCTCCATTATCGAACGTGTTGCCAGAATCCGAACATTAAGTATGTCTGCCGTTCGGAGCTCTTTAAGAGGCAGACCTGGTTTGGAAATAGGTACCTGGGCTGATGTGAAAGTGCATATAGGCTCAGGCTCACGCATGTTGACCGTTTACAATAATCCATCGAGCGGTTGTCTTAACAAGAAGAGGGGTCCGTTCCGGTGTCGGAAAAGCTTTTAGCTCAAGCCATCAGTATATGGACTGGAGTGACCTGTCCACGTGGCAGTGTCAATGGATAAGAATAGATGTAGATTTAACGTTCATTCGAGGCTGCTTATAGTTCCACAAGTATGAAAACTTTACAGACCTTTTAGAGTGTCAATGGAGTTGGTATTTCCATTCCATTTGAATTTGGGAGGGTTCCAACTTAAAGTAAATGGCTTGATTTTCCCCTTCCCCATCAACCCCAGTCCCGTTGTTGCCTGGGGCGGCACAATCGGTGGATGAGAATAATCCATTGGGTGGCACATTTCCTTCCTGGTATTGATGTCTACAGCTCATCAATGTCGTAATTTTCAATGTCCCGTCTATCTCCATTACAAGGGTGAAGGATGCTCAAGTGGACCCCCCATAGTTCTCGGTCTTCCGTCTGTGAATTTCGGTTGGAATTTGCCCCTTTGAGGAAGTATTTGCGCAGAAAATTGTAAAATTCGTCTGGAAAAACGTCCCAACAAATTAGAACGCGTTCTCTCAGCAAAATTAAGACTAATGTGTGTGAAAAGCTGGATCTAAGGAGCTGTTTATAATGCAATCATAACCAACGTTACCACTTCAAAAAAATAAAAGCGAAGTAGATTTGACCCAAAAAGTGAAGTAGATTCAAGAAAAGGGAAGTAGATTTCAAAGTCGTAGTTCTAATGATATATTTAATTCCATATTAGTTGTATATACACAACATGTCCAAAAAAACGTTTTAAAATCTAAAAAAATGTTCTCACTTCATTTTTACTATTTTTTGCAAATTTTTAAGAAAAAAATATTTTGAATGGCGCACAGCGATATGTTTATTAAATTATAATTTGGAGCACCAATCCTTATTCACATTCTTGATTACTTCAAAATATCTTCATCGCGTTTGTAATAATTCTCTCGTGTTTTTGGCTAAACTTTTCGGAACAGACAGGGACGAAAACCTAACCAAACGTATCACATCTTTGACACAAAATTAAAAGGAAAATAATAATAAACGTCAGAAAATTTAAAAAAAACTTTGTGTTTAAAGTGAAGTTTGTAGCAATTTATTTTTTTGAAATGTGAATCGGTGCTTAAATGAAAGAGTTTAAAGCATTTTTTAAATAATTTTTATTTTGGAAGTAGATTTACGGTTTTCTTATTAAAATTGAAGCGGATTAAATAATGGATTTCTAAAGTGAAGTAGATATAAAGAATTTAACGATAGTGTGAAGTAGGGAGTAGATTTTAATTTTTTTACCTAAATTGAAGTAAATCTACTTCAATTGAAGTAAAGTGGCATCGCTGATCATAACCACCGACACTTGGTGAGCGCACTCAATCTCTGTAGCGCGAGGTGCGCCACCTAGTTGTCCCCTCTAGTTTTAAGTGATGAGGAAAAACGAAGTAGCCTTTGGAAGAAAAAAAGAAAGAGAACAGAAACAAGCACGAGGTTTTTCCGCCATTCAATTCAATTTTCAATTCAATTAATTCTTTATTCAAAGTATGTTTAAACAAAGTATGAAAAATTACAAAAACGCAAAGCTAGTACATACAGAATAGTTAGTGACATCTGAATTTGAGAAAAATAGAGATGATGTCACATAAGAAATATTTAACTTTGTGGGGTATACAAAGGTGGATACAAATTGGAGAATTAATGCAATTTAAGAAAGAAAGTAAAAAGCAATCTTTAACAAGTGACAATAAAGGTAAAAAGGAAATAAATAAAAGAGGATAAATTCAAACAATATCTACTACAACTACTTAATCATCTAAATTTAGCAAATAAGCAGTTCCTTTATTTTTTTATTTTTATTTTTTATTATCTATTATTATTATGCAGTATAGGGCAACAGCGTCTTGATTTTATCATGGTTAAATCAAAGGAGCCAAATTTTCTTTAGTTTTGTAAACGTGCGGAAATTTGTAACGGACCGAATTTCAAATGGTAAGGAGCTAAAAAGTTTGCGAGAAACAATGGTGTAGAGATTCTGTAACTTGTAGTGCGAAACGAAGGTAAATTCACAGCGAAGTTCGAATAGCTTCGTAAGCAGCGAAAGTCAAAAATCGGACTTTCCAAATAACCGCCTCTCATAAAAAAGACCTTAAGAACTTTGAAATAATATAAATGTCGCAAAGGAAAAATTTTCACCGACCTAAACAGGGCCATAGTGTGAGCTAAACGACGAGAGCTACAAACTTTACGTATAGCAGATTTTTGAATAGCTGTTAATTAAAATATGCGCCACCCCAACTGCAGAGTCCATATTGCAGTTTTGAATGGAATAAGCCATAATAGAGCATTTTCATTGTGTCGGAAGAGCAGTAGGTACTTTCTAAGAAAAATACAACGAGTAGATGATGGAAGATATTTTTTCAAAACAGAAATGTGCTTGGACCAGTTCAAATTTTGGTCAATAGTAACACCAAGGTACTTAAAACTATCAACGCTTTCAATTTTGTAGCAGCTAGGACTGCAATCTGCCTTACTATTGAAAGATGGGTCATTTTGGAAACTGCAGATGTTGTTCGACAGCTTATGACTAACACAATCATGGGGAAACGCCTTGGTATATTACACGTACGAAAAATTCTGCAGATTTTCTTGCTACATGCGCATTTTTCAAAAATCTCTGCGTTATAAAAATTGTAAAATTGTTCGTCTGTTTGTTTGTGGATTTGTTAAGGCTTCAAGTTAAAACCACCCCGTATGATTTTTTTAAGGAATAACAAAGGCGTTAATGGAGCAACTTTTAGTTTTTATTTCCACCCAATCGAACGACTCGGGAGATCAGAAGATGCCTACGAACTTAAAGATAACTGGTCTCATTGTTGGTCGACAGCGAGACATCCATCATCAAATCAGCGGCAACAGTTTTGCACCAGTGGAGACTGCCCCTAGTAGCCCCTAACCATGAAACAGTGGCTAATGTTGCCATACTGCCCAGGGATGAAAAATTCGATACAAATGAGTTTGCTCGAGTACAAAAGTACAATTTGCCTTAATTCAATACAATTTATCCATCAGTATCTTTCAAATACTCTTGCATTTTGTAAAGCTTTTCCTAAGAAAACAATTAAAATAATCCAGATTTTGGAAGACATAAACAAGAAAATTAATATTCACAATCCCTTTCTAAATTTTCTGGAGTATTTTACATCAGAAGCAGTTGCATCAGGAAAATCTAATTCTATATTGAAATTTGTTTTTGACTTTGTTCCTAATGAGAAAAAGAATAATCAACAAATTAACAATGAATGTAGAGCTCTTCCCGACTGCTTATTTAGCTGAAGTAAATTCAATTAAAAACGAGTGTAATGAGCTGATGTTTGACAATATTTACAAAATTGCTCAAGCCGTTCTCGCTATTCCTCATCAGCAAATGTCGAAAGGATTTTTTCTTGCCAGACATTAATAAAGTCCAAATGTCGAAACCGACTTCAAGTCGACAATTGCTGGTCTTTGATTGAAACAGAAAAATTGATTATAAACTCAAACTCATCCTGTCCTCAGTTTCAAGTTCAGGGCAATATTTTGAAGATGAATGTGCAAACTGAGAGTATAAAGCCTGAAGAGCTTATAAATAGATTAAAAATGTAAACTATTTTTTTGTAGGTTTGTATAGTTCTGCTAGGAAGTCATTAATGTTTTGTTAATTTATTTTTGTTTATGTTTTTGAAAATAAAATATTTTGAATTCACTTCTGTATACGAAAAACAGCTTTCAATACAACTGGCTCCATTTCAGTACGATCTTACGATCTTACAACAGTTTTCAGTACAAATCGAAAATGGCATTTTCCAACCCTGATACTGCCTCTCTAATTGTGAAATAATTTCACTAAAATGGCGGACCAGTTCCTCAGTTTTATTATAAATCAAAATCGCCCCAAGTTTCTGAATCGCTTCTAAATTGTTAACATCGACCTTAAGCTACGACTCGTAGTTAAAAAAATCAAACGGCGTCCAACTGTAGCTCCGCGGAAATCGATTGAGATCACCAAAAAGACTAATTTACAACGAAACTGAGCGAAACTGGCTCGGCAGAACCGCTGGTGACGAAAATGTTGCTTCCCGAACAGCCAAACGCGACATTTTCTTTACTGATCTGTCCCAAGTTGATCTTAATAAGAACTGAAGTCCCTTGAGACAGTTTTTTTGTCACTAACAAGCTTCAAACAACTAGAAAAGTTGGGATTCAGCTTGTTTCAGAACCGTTGGCCTCGAACCCAGCCTAAAACAGCTCCGGTTCCTTTTTTAGTCCAACTTGAGAGTCTTCTGACTCTGCCCGAACCTCCGTTTTAAAGACCAAGCCATCGTGGATGCTAGAGCGCTTAGTCTGGGTAACGTACTCGGGATTGCAGACGATGGAAGGCGGCAGTGCCACAGTCAGAGACTCTTAAATGGTCTGGAGCCCGTTTATATTAACTTATTAAGTGAGAGTCTTCTGTGGCCTCAGAAGTCTGTGCCTGGAACTATCCTGGATCTCTTTTCTTTCGGGAATTTATTTTGCCGTTGAGGCCTTCATCAGTCCTATTAGGGCATACATCTGTCACCCGTGGAAGATGCGTACAAATTATATAAAGAGACGGGCTTTCGAGCTGTGCGACCTTATACAGCCTCTTCAACTTTTAAGCTCTCCAGTTTTTTTGTGAGTTCATGATTGAAATATTTCATACGCTTGATGGTCTTTATAAAGCCAACTGACATGGGGACCTTTTTTCTTGATTTTTCAATGGCACATTACGAACCCAGGCTCCGTAAAAGTGTACACGGGTCCGCCATTAGGACTAAATAGCAACTCATGTTGAGTCATTAGCCCCTTTGGCTCCTTTTAATCCTTCGACTCTTTTCAGCTCGTTCAGTAGAAACATATGCATTCAACTAGACGTCTTCTTGATAAGTCCGCTTTTTCCAAAGCAAGGCGTATACAGTCGAACTTTGCGTTCGTATCCTTTTCTTCGTGTGGGCATTAAGGACAGAGAGGCGACCTTTCGTGGCAAAATCTATGGCCAAACGAATATTTTCGATATCCGACGTGACGGGACAGTAACTGCGCAAGGTGGAAATTCCAGTCCCTGTTTATATTCTATTTGTCCAGATTTTTGTGCTCATTTCTGGCACAAAAACTACGGATCAAGGTTTTTAAACAGCCTCACCTCGTAGGAACATCTGACAGTGATAAACGAGAGTCTTCTCAGAAAGCCAGGCGGATACAAGCTTATATTTTTCAAAGAGACACTGAGAGTGATATAGGCTGTTGCCTATTACCCGCGGGGCAAACCACTTTGGAAAGATTAAAATAAACAAGTTCCAAGCCCACCCAGAAGAACAAATAAGACAGTCGAACTCAAGCCATTTGGAAAGACAAACAACCTTCAAGTCCGAGCACCAACCAACCTCCAGTTTCATTTATTTGAGACTCTTTTCAAAGGCCCGCGGTCCCAGAAGACAGAAGATCAGTAGAAACTTGTTCCTCGTGACAATTTAATAAACAAAAAATCCAACACTTTGCATAAATTTGAATTCATTGGAATTCGCAAGCAACCGACTTCGGACTCCTGCCAATCGCCGTAAACACTTAAACAGCCCACGAACACATTGTGCGTGTCATCAATCTCGGCCGACTCAAACGTCAGTAACTGCCCGATTGAGAGTTCCACAGCAAGTGTGACTTCCTTAAGCTCCCAATTATCCAACTGAGAACTGACCCCGCTGCACACACGCCATGAGCCTACTGGCTCCCATTCTCATTAAACCAAAACCCGCCGTATGGTAAACACATTTTCTGTTGCTTTTTTTCGAAGCCCACAAAAAACACACAGAAAAACTGCTGACACGTGTGACGTTACATATGTTTTGCCTTGTCCCAGCCTGATACATCCGTAACGCTGACGAGAGTGAAAAAGAAAAAGAAAAAAAAAAACCAGTCGATCCGAGCAGTTCTGGCTTGGATGGGTGGCATTTATGCTGATTCAATTTGCTCTCCATCTGTGCGATGGAATCCAGCGGGAGGAGACTGATTGACAGATGGAGTGCTTAGGATGGAAACAGAGTCCTACCCGAAGTTAATTAGTCTCATGAATTCTCTGCGATATTGAATTCTGTCTCACTCGGGAGCAAGAGAGGGGAACTGATTGACAGATTATGGATATTCCGGCCGGGCGACCTTGGCCCTTACTGGAATTTATTATTTACAACCAGGAGCTGGAAGCAATTTTCCGGCTACTGCTGTCCAATTACACTGGGAATTCGGTTGGTGAATTAATAAAGCCTCGGCTTGTGAAAAATTCCACCAACTTCCTGACAAACATGGTGCACGTCCTACAACCTCCACCTTCGTGTTTAGGTGCGCCATTGCCTGCGCTGCACTTCCTACTTTGTTGGAGGTGTTGTTTGATTGATTCCATCTAACAGAGGTAGAACTGTCTTTCACCGGGCGTCGGCAGTAGGCGTACTGCATGCGTATCTCTCGTCTGCGTGGTTGGCGCATTCTCCCAAATATGGAAGCAAGTCAGAACCCAGTTTGAATCGGAAATCGTGTTCGGAGCGATAAAAATAAAATAGAAAACAAATCATAAAAACACGACCCACGATCGTCGAAGTGGAAACTTTGGATGGTAAGTGGCCGGCCACGAAAAATTTGCGCCAATTCGTTTGAATGCGATAAATAATTGGGTGAGCGGTTTCGGTGCTGTTTGACTCAGGCCTGACTTATTCACACAAATCAAAAGTGCAAATTGTGCTAAAACGACGTGAAAGGGGTGCTAATTCAAAGAAACAATGACAACTGTAAGAGGGACCGATCTGGTCGGTCATTACTTCTCCATAAACAGACGGATGTCAAATAAAAGAGAAAGTCTTTAAAGATGTCTGGGTTTTTGATGGCCAACTAAAGGGGCATTTGACAATAACTATTACGGATGATGAGGAGAAGTTGTTATAAAGAGGGAGTCCAAGCAAAGTAAATTACCGCTGATCCCGCTCAGGGCTCTATTCTAGGGCCCGACTTATTTTTGATGGAATCCTAAGAGTGGGCGTGCCAGAAAATACGTGACCTGGTCGGCTACGTAACTGAAATCGCGGCAGTGACTATTACAGAAGCCGAAAAATGGCTGAACTAAGTCGAGAGACGCGCGCCCTACAGGATGCGAGACCATGGACTAAGCGTTGCAACAGAAAAGACCGAGACAGTCCTGCTGACAAGTGGCAGACGCCAGCTTTTATCAGGGAACAAGTATGAGGCAATAGCCACAAAAGGCGGAGTAGCAGTTAAGTTCTCATATACTGGCAGCAGTTCAAGTGTCCGGCCGTAAATGTTGCAAGGATCAATTTTGTACACAACAAACTAATGTCACAGTATGACAGTTCATCTCTTTGTAAAGATTTAACATCTGGGGTGGGATTCTGAAACGAAAACCAAAACTTTTGCATTTCAAAAAACGAAAGAAATCACGCGAAAGCGAAAATTTGTTTCATTAGCTTCTTTGGTTTCTTTCTTCTCGTTCGTTTTAGAAACGGTGTGACAAAAAAATTAAAGTTGGAGAAGCTGTATATATCAAATATGTTGTTTTGACGGCTAACAGCTGACCACTTTCAAAGTTAATATTTCGTTTGTTGATATTTTGGTCGTAACAAAAGACGAACATTCGAATTTAAATTAACAAATAATTCGCCAGCATATTTTATTGAACTAAAAATAAGTCACAATTACTAATTAAATAGCCAAAGTTAATGAGAAGAGTGCAACAAATAGCATTCCCTGTATTCCTTTCGCATGAAACGAAAATGTCTTTCGTTTTTGGAATTACATGGAGTAAAGAAAACGAAAATGTCAATGATTTTGATGATTTTGATGAAATTTCCTTTCGTTTTCGGAGTTACATGAAGCAAAACGTTCGTTTGAATGAAAACGATTGAACGTTTTTATCTTACAGAATCCCACCTCTGGGTTGCTGAGGCGGCGGTACAGCGGGTGACGGACTCCTGTCAATCAGTGGCGGATCCAGCCGCTCTCGTGGTGGCAGCAGTAATTTCCATCGACCTTCTTTCGAAAGATAGGAAATACGTACAAAATAAATAAAGTGCACGACTGGGTCGAACGTAACTTTCTCGTTCATCAAAAGTTTAAATGATGCGGGAGTTGCTGATTGTGTAAGCTGCAAGTTGGTTGAATGAAATCTTTTCAGGGTGCATATTCAATATGGTTGAAACAAATGAGAAGCTGGTAGTATTTGTTAAAAATAAGTTTTACGTAGCTGTTATTGGATTTTCATTGTCAGTTGGGGCATAGTTATTATTTCAAAATTATACCGAAAATATGTGAATACAGATCGGAAATTGGGTAGTCAATTTTTGAGAAATAATTAATAATCTGATTTATTCGATTTTTGAGAAAAACTAAGTACGGGATTTTATTTAGAATACTTATATTATCTTTAATACGTATTTTGGTCGAAATCGTTAGAGCGGTTTTTGTAAAATTTGACAGAAAAAAAACAGTACCAAATATTGCAATGTTTAGTTTGAAAAATACTATTGCTTAAGTATTTAGCTGAAAACCGAGTACAAGTTATTGTTCAGGTTTTTAAAGTTTTCTCGAAATCGAAAAGGGGGTTTTCGAGATATGAGTAGTTTTTAAAATTAGCGTTTTCGGTGATTCGAATTGCAAATTAGGGACGCAATCATTTTGAAAACATCAATTTTACTCTAAGTTTGCATTTTGGTCAAAAGCGTATATCCGTTTTCAGGTAAACTAAAAAACTAAAAAACTAAATTTTTCGAAAATAGCGTTTTTCAAATTTCATTTTCATTTAATTATAATGTAGAGAAAAACTGAATGACCATATTAACTTAAAAATTAATTTTCGTTACAATCGTATGGACCGTTTTCGAGATATGTCCATGTTTCAAGAGTACAGTTATTCAATTTTTTTGCGGAAAACTGAATATGCAGTCATGTTAACCTCACATACTTAAGATTTAATATCAATTTTGGTTTGAATCGTTAGAGTCGTTTTCGAACAAATGAAACTAGTATGAAAATTTTGTATGGGAAGTACCATTGATATTGAGGTTACCATGCAAAAAAAAAAAAACGTCCCGAACTGTAAGCCCCCAAACTCCAAATCCGAATTTTGAACAAAATCCGGGCAGCCGTTTAGGCTGTAGGACTCGGGACAGACAGGCAGAATTTTGCGAACTGGCTGACTTATTTCATATTTCACCATTTAAATGCTGTACCAAATTAAAAGCCCCTAAAGGCAGACTACACCTTTCGGCTTGGTTTGTGCACCGACTACAACTGGCTATGGCTCAAATACAAGCTGGGGTAGCCAAATTTGTGACAGATACGTTCTTTTTAGTTACGGTTTCGTCCATAACTCCCAGAATTTTGTACCCTCCCACTGAGCCTTGAATTTATTTGCTTCGTAGAAGTCCTCACCATTGAGACCCCTAAAAGACCCAACGGTCAAAGGTTTATTGCTCGTTTCAAATCAAAGCCCACCGACATTTGTTTTCTGCGAGCTAATAAAACCAAACGTGTCGCACTCTCGGGACCCGGGAAACCACACATTTAATGCATAGTTTTAGGCGCAAAAAACTAAATCAGAGAATCCCTTTCACACAAACTCCCGCACGTACGTCTACCAGTTGGACAGACATAAATCATGTTGCAGCCATCACATGACCGCCATCGCATAAGCGCTGACTCTATTCATGCATTTGTCCGGAATAACGGTCGTAAAGGTTATCACCTAACCTGCCTGCCGCATGCGGTCTTCATGTCTTCTGCCGCGTAGCGAACAGCTTATTAACACGCTGCTCGTTTTTGTTTTATTTTGATAGCACATTTCCGTGGCATCAGGGCACAACCGAACAAAAAGTTAAATAAAACTAAAAATCAGTCATAATTCCGTTGGAGGTTTTCGCTTTTTGTTTGGGCAACAGTTGGGCAACACTGGTTGGTAGCGGGCTTCGAATGAAGACGGAACGATGTACTAATGGTTTTCACACCACGAATCAATTTTTATTGCGGTCTCAAAGTTGAGGAGAAAAAGGTTTCGTCCAACCGTGTGGAGCAATGATTCGGCGGTTTTTTTTTTAATTTTTTTATTACGTCTTCCAGATTTTTGTGCCGCTTTTTTATATTTTTTTTGTGAATGGAATTGTGCAGCCGAAAGGTGTCGAATATTTCTGGTAATCGTGTTATTCAATTATGCGCAGTATGACAAGTCCGGGTAGGGCTGAGGCGGATCTCCCGTTGATTTCTAGAATTTATTGATTTATGGCGTCTGTCTGACTGAACAGTTTAGGAATTAATAGAAGCGTGTCGTGGTGGGCTGTGGTTGTTGCTTTGGCATAGGGCGCATTGAAACTTTGAGGATGTTTTTTGATACTCATGTGCGAGTGTGTTTTCATATTCAATTAGCACGAACGTTGGGATGGGAAGAGCAACATTGAAACGTGAGTCTTTGAGAAGCGAAGCTGTACAGTTGGTGGGCAAAAATGTTGCGTCAAAAAATGTTTTATTATATGAATTTAAATTTTGTGCGAGAAATGTCGGACTTTGCGTAATCGGGAGGGGTTTTTTTTTTATTTCTGTTTAAGGCCGACCCACTAGAAGCAGTTTGCACTGCAAACAGAAAGGTCGTTTCTGTCACATTGTCAGTTTAGGAGGTCGAGGTTAGATCAGTTAGAGGGTCTGTGGGTGAAGATGTTTTCAAGGGCTGGTGTCCTCTTATAGCGCATAAAGCCCGGCGTCCTTCTTCATGGAAAAGCAACTTTTGTTTTTTGAAATGACAGATGTTTTATGTGACAAAGCTGACGTCAAAGCTGTAGGGAAACCTAGTTGACTTTTAATACAGTTTTTTGTCAGGCTTAGTGCTTAAATTGAGGTCTTAATAGCTTCTTAAGCTCGCCGGAGCTCCTGCATTTCATTCTAATATGCAGGACAAACTTTCCTTTCCCGACTTTTGATCGTTGCTTTTACTACCAGTGAAAATCTTGGCAGAGGTTTATCTTGCCAGGTTATGGGCTTTCCCGGTACTCACTAGAGCCTTTAATATTTTGGAATAAGTCTTGTACGGTCGTTTAAATAGGCCGACTGATTATGAGTTATTGAGCAAGTTTGAGGAAAAAAACGGCTAGAACCTGGAACAGCACTCAGGGCATACAATACCATCACAAGAGAAGGCTCCCGTCCTTAAATACTGGGTTGGGGATAGTTTTACAGGACGAATTCTTTGCCTCAAAAATGATTTCAAAGGAATCTTATTGCGGGGCGACTTTTATGAGGGTTTATACCTCTCTATGTGTGATAGACCAAAAGGTCCCAGCAGTGTCCTCGGAAAACGTGGTTACGACAGTATTTCCTTTTCCTTTTGGTAGAAAACAATTCGTTTCCATCGGATATTTATGCTCAGACGAAATTAACGTTGTGTCTGGTGTCCGGGAAGGTAGCCATCTTGGACCAATCCCTTTTCTTATTTTTATAAATCACTTACCAAGAATTCTTAATTTTTGTCCTCGTCTTCTTTATGCAGATGACATACAATTTTTTAGAACAGTTTCTAACCCAAGAGATTGCTTTCTATTCCAGAGAGATTTTGATGCTTTTTTTGAATGGTGCAATCTAAATGATTTATGTCTCAATCTCGACAAATGTGCTACCATGTCGTATAATAAGATTCACGATATTCTTATCCCCGAGTATCGCCTTGCAGACCAAGCTATCAAAATTGCAGTCGAGTTTAAAGATCTTGGTGTTGTGTTTGACGGTAACTAAAGTCAAAAGCTAACTCTGCTTTGGGATTTCTGAAAAGGAATTCATCAGATTTCAAGGATCCCTATACCCTTCAGGCCATTTATATAAGTATGCTTCGACCGTGTCTTGAATATTGAATATTGTTGTTTGGAACCCGTTTTCGGCAAAAAATATTAATAGAATTGAAAAATTTTAAAAAAATGTTTGCGATTTGCATTGCGCCGATTCTTTTCGAACGATAATGTCTACCACGCTTACCGTTCGAAATGTTTGCTGTAGGGATTAGATTCTCTCGTAAATCGCCGAAAAATGCAAAGTGTTATGTTCGTCCGAGACTTACTCTGTTCGTCTATTGACTGTTGTAATTTACTTTCATCAATTTGTTTATATGCCCCCAAAGGGTTCCACTTTATATGGGGCCAATGATCCAGTTACGTTCTATTGTAGATTATTTAATATCGTTTTATGAACAGCTTGATTTAGGTTTGCCTAGATCTACATTTAAGGAACTAGTATTGTTAAATTTAAGACAATTATATTTTTAAGTTTTTTATTTGTAATTATTTTTCCTCGATCTGTTGATATTATAATTTTTCGTAGATCTAAATAAATAAAATAAATACTGCCGTTTATCATGTGTAAATAACAAGTAAAAGAGTGGCCCAACAACGCTCCCTTGCGGCACACCTGTCCATTAGTTTCCACGAAGGAGTGTATTTTCGAAATACGGGTCGTACGATTTTATACAACCGTTCGGGGAGAGCTTTCCTTGGTTTGCAAGAGGCAATGCCTTAAAGAAACGTCCCAAGAATACTTCTTTGACAGCCTTTCTATAGAATGGCGTGAGTTATCCGATGCCGAATTATTGCTTTTAAGCTATAACTACTATTTTTTAAGTTTAAGAGGTTTTTCTTCTATAATCGGTTGTAAACAGAATCCTCTCAAAAACTTTGGAAATGATTGTAGGAAGCTAAAAAGTCTATAAAGCTTTTTTAGGGTTCCACTTTATATAAACCATAAATAAATTGGATCTCCGACTTTCTACTGATTGGAAGTTCCAACTGTAAAGGGTTTTTCAGTTGGGACGAGTCGATATTGGCAGCGGTCAGGTTGTCTTGTGTTTATTCTTCAACCGAAACACAAGTAAAGGGTTTTTCAACAGGGACGCTACAAAAGTAGAGCGACAGGGACAGCAAACGACGCCGAATTTCTTGCCGCTCTTTTGACATTTCTCTTCAGTAAGGTTTGCCATTTGGATGATCATGATCATGATGGAAAAAATACGAGCCAACAACGAGTCGAAATTATTAAAATTTACTACCGAAATTCGGAGTCAGTGGCCTCAACGTTAAGAGCGCTACGTCCAATTTATGGTCGTCATAATCGTCCTAGCAGATCAACAATTGAGCGTCTTGTGGAAAAATTTGAATCCACCGGCACAGTACAAAATGTTCCCGTGCCAGTGAGACAAAGAAGTGCCCGTAGTGTCGAGAATATTGCTGCCGCTGCGGCTTCAGTTGAAGAAAGCCCAAATGTGTCTTTCACACGTCGTTCTCAAGCGTTGGGCATCTCTGTGACGTCGTTGTGGCGAATTTTGCGAAAAGATCTTGGCCTACATCCTTACAAGATTAAATTGACGCGAGAACTGAAGCCGCTTGACCACCAGAAGCGTCATATGTTCGTGAATTGGGCTGAGCAACAACTTGAAAATGATTCGGATTTTCATCGAAAAATCATCTTCAGCGATGAGGCTCATTTCTGGCTGAATGGCTTCGTCAATAAACAAAATATGCGGTATTGGTCAGGCAGCAATCCACACGTACTCCATGAGTCATCATTGCATCCCGAAAAAATTACGGTTTGGTGTGGTTTATGGGCCGGCGGCGTCATTGGGCCGTACTTCTTCCGTGATGATCGAGACCGGCATGTTACTGTGAATGGGAATCGCTACCGTTCAATGATAACCGAATATTTTTGGCCCCAATTGGATGATATGGACTTGGAGGACATGTGGTTCCAACAAGACGGCGAATGTCACAATCAATTTATTGGAAACCAAGTTTGGAGAACGTGTTATCTCACGAAATGGTCCAGTCGGTTGGCCGCCTCGGTCGTGCGATTTGACGCCCTTAGACTATTTCCTGTGGGGCTACGTCAAGTCTATGGTGTATGCCAACAAGCCAGCGACGATTGATGAACTTCGTACGAATATCGAACGTGAAATTGCAGCAGTATCGGCCGATTTATGCTTGAAAACCGTCGAAAATTGGGTTCAGCGTCTGGACTTCTGCAAGCGTGCCCGTGGTGGCCATGCAAAAGAAATCGAGTTCCGTACATAATGGCATCGAACGTACTTTCACAGGAATGAAGAATTTCTTTGATATCCAAAACCGTTTTTGTTTTATTTAAAACTACTTTTGTAGCGCTCTTATTGAAAAACCCTTTACGTCAAAGGAACGACACTTCCGTGAAAGCCGCGGTCCGTGAAAGTGTGCAGGAATTTATTGAAAGGAATATCAGCAGTGTAGAGAACATATAACAGTGGCCCCAGCACAGATCCTTGTGGTACTCCTGCTCTCGATCGAAGTATATTTGAGGTTTGGTCCTAAAACTAATAATAAGTAGCTTTTTATTAATAAGTATGATCTGTTGGGAGAAGGGTCTGAAGTTTGTGTAAGCCATGTCGAACGCCTTTGCCATGTCTAGAAGTACTCCAATGCAGTACCTCTTTTCCTCAAAATCAGTTGTAATTTTATTTACTACCCCGTGGACTTGCTGGATAGTTGAATGCTGACTGCGGAAACCAAATTGGTGGTCAGGTATTGAGTTGTTGCTTGTCTGGATTGGAGTCATAGGAGTTTCTCAAAAACTTTTCCTAATATTGGGAGTAGGCTTATTGGTCTATAGGATGATGTGTATATTGCATTCTTACCAGGTTTTAACACTGCAGTGATTTGAGCAGCCTTCCAAGTTTTGGGAAAGGATTTCAGTCGGATTAGTGAATTGAAGATGTTTCTAAGGTACTCTAAGCCTTGTCTGGGTAGTTCACTTAGCATTTTACCATTTACAAAGCTATATTCTGGAGCTTTTTTGTGGTCAAGTCTTTTTTTAATATATAATCTTTATTTTCTTTAGTCTTAGATTGCTGGGGATTATGTCAGGTTGATGTGGGGTGTCCGCATCGTCCTTTGCATTTGTGAAGACTTGTTCAAAGTACTTAGCAAAAGCATTTGCTTTGTCATGATTCGTTCTGGCCCACGATCCATCTGGTTTCTTAAGTGGTGGCTCATGAGTTATCTTGTTATTGAGTTTTTTCGTAGCTTTCCATAGAGAGAGTGATTAGTTTCTAATGTCGAGGAGAGATTTTTGAAAATAGTCACTTATTTGTGCGTTTGAATCATTTTCAGGCTTGCTTTAAGATCTTTTGTCGCTTGTTGTATTTCTTTTTGTCCTCTGGTAATCTGCTGGATTGCCATTGTTTTCTTTGTTTTCTTTTATCTTTTATTTGTCGTCGTATTTTAGATGGTGTAAAGTACAGGGTGTCCGCCGGGAAGGTATACTACTTTGTTTGTTTATAATTTTTGATTAAATGAAAGGGAATGGATATTATATTGATAAATGTTTTATTTAATGTCGGCAATTATGTATGGAATACAATATTAGGTAAATGTCCGCCTCTGTTAGTCTCACAAATGCGAGCCCTTTTGAGCACATTTTTCATTTCATTCTCACACATTTCACGCGGTATTTCATTAATTTCATCACGAATATTTTGATTGAGTTGCTCAAGCGTTTCTGGTTTGTTTGCATAAACCTTGCTTTTCAGATATCCCCACAAAAAAAGTCCGGAGCAGTCCAATCAAGCGACCGTGGAGGCCAATCAACATCACCATTTCTTGAAATAACTTACTCGCAGTAATTCCATTGCAATCCTGGCTGTATGCGATGTGGCACCGTCTTGTTAATACCACATGTTAATCAAGCCCAAAACATGAAGTTGCGGCGTTAAAAAGTTTTCAATCATATCACGATATCGCTCCCCATTCACAGTTACCGTTACGCCGTTTTCATTTTCAAAGAAGTAAGGTCCAATGATTCCTCCCGACCAAATTGCACACCAGACTGTAATTTTTAATGGATGCAAAGGTGACTGATGAATAATTTGAGGGTTATCCATTGCCCAGAACCGACTATTCTGTTTATTCTCATTGTTTCTCCCAAAAATTTCACGTAACTTTGTCATCGTCACAGTAATCGATGATTGATTTTGATAAAATGTTTTAACGATTAAAACACGTTCGTTTATCGAATATTTTTCCATAATAAATTTGCCACGTGTCTACTTCACGACTGCCAAATATGAACTGTCAAGACTAATGTTTACCAAAATGGCGGCAAAACAAAGTAGTATACCTTCCCGGCGGACGCGGACACCCTGTATTTATATTCTTTCTGACTGATTACCGGCGTCGTTTTAATTGCTGATTCAGTAACTGTTTCGTTAAAGTGGATTATTGCCCGTTCAACGTCGTTTTGCGATTTTAATGGTTGTCAGTTAGTGGAATTTTGTTTATGAGGTGTCTAAAGGAGTCCAGTATACTGCTGCCAACGTGAATAGGCCTCTCTTGTCTTCTAGTTGGACTGATGTCGATTGAATGTGCTTATATTTGTATTGTTCAAGTTCTATGCATTTAATTTTGTTATTAATGATACTGCTCGTGCACCCACCTTTTGTAGGACTGCCTTATGACCCAGTCCCCAGAGATCATTGGCTACATCGCAAGGGAATTCCTCCGTTTTTGCCATTTGCTCACGTCAATCGGCTGCCTAAATGTCGGTGTCCTTCTCGCCCCAGACACCCCCAGCGAAATTCGTCCCGAAATTTATTAGGCAGGCGAAAAACTAAAAAAAAACTGACCCACCTCCTCCTCTCCCAGCACGTTCACAAATAAAGAGGCAAAGCAAATCGAAATTCGCCCCGAATTCATTCTCCATCCTTCACTTGACTTCCTGCGCCACCAATTACCATCTATATCACAAAATCAGGACATCATAACACTATGCAATTAGAAGGATCCTGCCTGCAATCACTTATACGTGCATCCGAAGTCCAAAAGTTCGGAATCAAACTTCCCAGCTGAACAGAAAAAGAAAGCAAAAAGAAAAACCCCAGACACTGAGATGAAAACTTTTCGCTTCTCTTTTCTCTTAGCAACTATCGAGATATCCTTGAAATTTAATGAAATGCTTTCCTCCATTATGCTTTGAATCCAATTTATTCTCATGGTTGAGATGAGTTTGGCTGCGCGAGTGAAGATGGTCCTCCTCTGGCACATAATACCCTCGAAAGGACTCCTGTGGCAGGCGAATTCTCATCGCGAGAAAATGAACTAATTCTGCGGACACAAAAAGGATTTCTTTTTTCTCCTAGCCTGCTGGTTCTGCAGGCGAATTTAATATTCTTATCGCAGCACGGTCCAGCGGAAGAGCTTCAATTTTCATCAACAGAAAATAAAAGAAAAGTTTACTCTCCCCCCCGTTCAAGACAGTTTTCTTGCCTATTTGCATCATCCTTTGCACGTGTGTAGGATAAACGAAAATATAACAATCACATGTCGTATGCAGTTGGAGCTTATTTAACCGCCAGCGTTTGTTGGCCTTTTCCCCATGACACACAGCGTATCATTCATAAAAGTTACATAAGAATGGCAACTCCAACAAACACACATTGTTCACATGTTCATCGTCATACTGCGTGTCCTTCATGTCAACCGGTGGGACATCCTATGGTGTCCATGCATCCACCCATCATCGGAGCGTTGTAAATGTTAACATAGGGAAGCGTGTCCTTTAGTTTTCAGTTAGAAGGGTGGGCGTTTGAATATTTATCTTAGGAAAGTTAACTAGGCAGTGTTTGTCCAACTATTTTACTCTTTGTTCCCGGCAAGGACGCACTGGCACTGGCACAGCACGGCACACTCTCTGTCAACTTCGTAGATTAACTTTTTATTTTTCTTTCCTTTGTTTGGCCTCAGTTTTGCCTTTTGTTTTATCCCACGCTCTCTCCCATTTGCAGTGATCTGAGACTGTGATTAGACTGTGTTTTTTGATTTTCCTATTTCTACAATCGAATGGCAGTAATATCCTTCCAAAGGATTTAAGCAGAGAAAAATATTTAAAAAAAAACTGTGTTATTTAAAAGTGATACTCAAAGGAGAAATATATATAAAAGTCATGTTGACGTGCGTTTGTCGACCGGTTTCTGGCAATCTGCCAAAAATGACTCCATCGACGATGCCACAAAAGCGTAGTACGACTACCATTGTTGTGACATCAGAGCCGAGGATCGGAACCGCAACGATTGTGAGACAAAAGAAGGTAACTTGCATTTTTCTTTCGTAGTGCGTGTTTTATGCTTTCTTTTTTTCGGTTTACACGAAACTCACTTAAACACACACACAAATTGTACAAATTGTAGAAAACCAAATTGGATTATTGGAAAATATTAACGGCGACTACTTACAAAATCTGTAGAAGGATATGACCATTCAGCGGGATATTCCCTGAAATGAAGTCTGCGAATTTTGTGGAAAAGGCAACAGAAAATAAAGGAAACAGTTGATCACAAGGAGTGCCAAACGTCTTGTTGCGTTTCTTAGTAAGGAATGGTTTCCGCATCAGTTAAGGGTTATGATCAGTTTCTTAATGAATAAGAGAATCTTTGGAATAAGTGAAACTACAAAAATTTAATGCCACAAAATATTGGGAAATAAAAAAGAAGGAAGAGAAAAGCACTCACCCCCATAATTGACACATAAACTCTTGATGTTGCCTGCAAATGAAAGAAAGAACAGTTCTATCAGTTAAAAGTAGAAAAAAAAAATAGTTAAACCCTCGTCTAGATCAAGTTTACAAATTTTTGTTCTTAAAAGCGATTTATTTGTAAATGCTACAAGTTTGCAGCAAAAATATTGGTCAGTGGTTAGTGTGCTCGACTACAAAGCGAGGGGTCTATCGGAAGAACACAAATTACTTCATAAGGTATTTTCTACGGCGCCATCTTTGCCGAAACGTCAGACAAATTTGTAACAGAGAAAGCTTCTTAATTTAGCCGATTGAATTCGACAAAAACTTGTAGGTTCCAATTTTGTTTTTAAAATAAGCAAATAGTTGTCGGAAGCTAAGTCTAAGCGTAGTTTCTTGAGCCTACTATTCATTTCGAAAGAAAAACCCTCAACTTACGAAACGGTGCTGCCAAAACAGAGCAGAATTTCCTAAATTTTCTCTAGGAAATATTTTTTAAGTGGGGCAAATCAAACTGTTGTGCGAAGTATTTATAAATTTGTTGCGCCAACTTTTTATTTACTGAGAAAACCATAAAAACCCGCAACTTACAAAATAGTGCTGCCAAGTCGGGCAGAATTTCCTAAATTTTCCCTACAAAATATGTTCGAAGTGAGGCAATTCACATGATTGTGAGGAGCCTTCGTAGATTTGTTGCGCCAACTATTTATTTAGTGAGGAAACAAAAACGGCGCTCAAATTCGGAGATAGTGCTACCAAATCGCATCAGAATTTCCTCTCTTTTCCCTAGAAAGTAGTGGAGGCGGAGATTTGTGGGGATCTTCGAAGTGAGGCAATTCAAATTGTTGTGCGAAGCCTTCATAAATTTATTGCGCCAACTCTTTCTGAGAAAACAGCAATAAAAAATCTCAACTTACAAAATAGTGCTGCCAAAACAGACCAAAATTTCCTAAATTTTCTCTGGAAAATATGTTTGAAGTGAGGCCTTTGTAGATTTGTTGCGCCAACTATTTATTTACTGAAAAAAAAAACAATAAAAAACCCTCAACACAAAATAGTGCTGCCAATTCAGAGCAGATTTTCTTAAATTTTCTCTACGAAATATGTTTTAAGCGAGGCAATTCAAATGGTTGTGATTTGTTCATAGACTTGTTTACTAAGAAAATAGCAAGAAAAGAAATCTCAATTCAAGAGATAGTGCTGCCAAATCACAGAAATCCTCACTTCCCCAAATATATTCTAAAGAAAATTACTCTATAAAATATTCATCAAAAACGAGCTACAAAATCTCACGATCAAGAATTTTATTTCCAGAAAACTGCTGACACACAAAAAATTTTTGGTTTGCAATTCCCCACATTACGCGACAACAACTCGGTGCTTTCCGCACTTAAAAATGTCAAACGCAGCCCAATCTCCATTCACAGTCATAATAAATCAAATCAGCGTTACAACGTTCAAATGCACCCATATGGCTGCTCCAGATTCCCATATCTCTCTCTCGAAGGCGTCTTTGTTTAAACAGTTTCCATCCCATTTAACAGACCGACACACACAAGACACAATCGCTCCGTCCGGATGGCAGGCACTTTTCTTTGCTGTACGCTCATCTGCAGGGGAATATTCAAAATTTATATAAACGAGTACAAGAAACCGAGGAAATTAATTCAATTCCATAAAAAAAAAAAACAGCAGCACCCCCGCCGCACATTTGACGTCCTGTCGTCCTCCTTTATGCGTGACACATCCATAGGCAACGCTCGCACCCAGCATTTAATTGCAACAAACGACACACACAGTATCGTGACACTCGCCGAAATGTTCCCCTGATTAGATTCAGTGGCAGCATAAACCCGAAAGCGAAACCGCGCACCAACACCGCCATCGACATCGTAGAACGTACGTGGTTGCATGAAATATTTAGAGGCATTTCGAATTTTGTTTGTTTCGCTTTTGTTTGCCGCCCCGGGATTCGTCTTTCGTCTCTTCCGCACTTACACCCACACCGACATCCGACACACACGACAGTCATACTTTTACCGAATTTAAATAACGCCACAAAATGTTTTTTTTATTAATTTTTAAAGTTTCTCTGTTTTCTGTTGACTTTTAGGTGCCCGGAAGGCCAACATCTGCCGAACTCAGGGCAATGGCACTCCGGCAGCAGCAACAAATCGATTCGCAGCATCAGCTGCTCGCAGCCAAAGAACAGCGTTTGCGTTTCCTCAAAGCTCAAGAGGTACGTGGAGCGGCGGCAGCCGCCGAGGGCGAACGCTTGCGACGGCTACGCGAACGTGTCGAAGCGCAGGAGTCCAAATTGCGTCGATTGCGGGCGTTACGTGGGCAAGTCGATCTGCAGAAAACCTACAATGTTACTCTGAGTAAGTATCTATCTCTAGTGCTATAAACATATGCTCTCTGTCTGTGCACAGATGGTAAAGCTCTCTTTTTCAGTTGGCCACGATTACTCACCTCTGTGCCACAATGGGTTAATCCGGCGACGGTGAGATCTGAGCCCAAAGCCCCGGGAAGCAGATATTAAGAAATTAAATATAATTTTGTTGGCAGTTTTAATCCACCACCAGCAGCAGCACGGCCACAATGATTCGTTTCTCCGCCCATTGTGCTCGCCGTCGTCGATGGTCGTATCGGTACCGTTCGGAGGCCATTATACCGAGAAAACATCCAAGTTGCCCGGCAACTTCTGTGTGAAAGACATTGGTGCGGCGACTGGTTTGGTATTTTCTAATCGCATCTCAAACTACTGTAATAATAGATCAGTGATGGCGACACTGATGAAGATGACGACGATGATGAGGACTGGCAATCGCTGTCCCCCTGCCGATATCTCTCCTTCTCTCTCTCTCTATATATCTCTCTCTCTTTATCCATTAAATAGTGTGGCATTGCGGCTGTGTCTATTTGGGATTTGCGACGTCCCGTTTTTCCCGTTTTGCCAATTATGTAATTCCTCTCTGACATTATGTTTTTCCCTTGTAGTGACATGATCTCTGGTGTCTGGTCGCGCGAGCTGCTCGTACAGATATATGAAGCGAAACCCGGGGCCGACTTATCAAGTTGTCAACTGTGTGTTTCCCAGCTTCTCTGGCTAATTAGGTACATTTTAGCTCGTGATACGTTTGTTGCTCTGTGTCGCAATCTGGATGTGTGTAGTACACCGAACGTGCGGATATTTGAAAGGAATAGTTGGTAGCAGTTTTGTATTGGATGCGGACGGCTTCTTGCTTCTTGCTTCTTGCTTCTTGGCTGTGGCGTGTGTTGTGCAATGGGATTTGACGGGGAAGACACAGTTTTGTTTGTTGATTTACCATTTGATTGCTTTATCTGTTGCAGAGATGATATTTATGAGAGTTGTCTAAGCTTGCGGTCGAACCCGAGTACATCTGGGGCGGTGGATGCCACCCCGAAGGATGGCACGTAATGTGGCCGGGATTTGAATTTAATAAGCGTTTTTTTTTTTGCACTTTTAGTTGTTTTGCAGCTGATTTTTGAGGGCAGGAGGTGTTCGAGGTCTTACCGGGGGTCCTCAAATTTATGTTTAACGAGTACCTCCAGCCACTTTGTGTTTCGTGACTGTCAGCATCGATATTTGACTGCACCCGCATTCAAGACAAGTCAAACGGCGTCGAAACGTCCAATGATACAAGATTGTTGAAATTTTCTTGTCGAAATTCGCACTGTTTCGGCAACACTTGGACGCAGATGCCGCATATCTGTACACGGTTAAAAATCATGGCGTTAAATTTAATATTTGTTGGGTTGTATAAAGGACAACGCCGAGAAAATTATTAAATTAAACAACTAATAAAAGCTTTATTCATTTTAAATAATGTCTGCTATTTACAAAATATGTCTGAAATATTAAATTTTAATATAGAGGAAGATGGATTTCAATGTAAAAGTATTTAAAATTAAACCCTTATTTATATTGAGAAACTAGCTGTACCCTGCGCGCGTCGTAACGCTACCAACTAAAATAAATTTGAAGGAAAGACATTACACAAATATCAAAATTGTTGCCTCGATAACATTGTTCATCATTTTCTTGTTGCATAGTTGACGATTCGAAAAACGACAATATTGTCTGTTCAATGTGAGCCGGACATGAATTTCACAATTTACATAAATTCTTATGTCACCCACAACTTGAAACGTCATCATTCGTTCGCTGTTTTCGTTTCAATTCAAATCAGCATGAACTATCACGGCAATATATGAAATTCATTGGAATGACAGTGGCGCCATCTGTCGAAAATTGGTCGTACCAACTCAGAAACCTTCGTGGCCTCATGCACAACAACTTTGCTAAAGATCATCACTTGATCAAATGCATAGTTTACGATTCTAAAGGGTTTCTCAATAAGAGCGCTACAAAAGTTTTTTTTAAATAAAACAAAAACGGTTTTGGATATCAAAGAAATTCTTCATTCCTGTGAAAGTACGTTCGATGCCATTATGTACGGAACTCGATTTCTTTTGCATGGCCACCACGGGCACGCTTGCAGAAGTCCAGACGCTGAACCCAATTTTCGACGGTTTTCAAGCATAAATCGGCCGATACTGCTGCAATTTCACGTTCGATATTCGTACGAAGTTCATCAATCGTCGCTGGCTTGTTGGCATACACCATAGACTTGACGTAGCCCCACAGGAAATAGTCTAAGGGCGTCAAATCGCACGACCGAGGCGGCCAACCGACTGGACCATTTCGTGAGATAACACGTTCTCCAAACTTGGTTTCCAATAAATTGATTGTGACATTCGCCGTCCTGTTGGAACCACATGTCCTCCAAGTCCATATCATCCAATTGGGGCCAAAAATATTCGGTTATCATTGAACGGTAGCGATTCCCATTCACAGTAACATGCCGGTCTCGATCATCACGGAAGAAGTACGGCCCAACGACGCCGCCGGCCCATAAACCACACCAAACCGTAATTTTTTCGGGATGCAATGATGACTCATGGAGTACGTGTGGATTGCTGCCTGACCAATACCGCATATTTTGTTTATTGACGAAGCCATTCAGCCAGAAATGAGCCTCATCGCTGAAGATGATTTTTCGATGAAAATCCGAATCATTTTCAAGTTGTTGCTCAGCCCAATTCACGAACATATGACGCTTCTGGTGGTCAAGCGGCTTCAGTTCTCGCGTCAATTTAATCTTGTAAGGATGTAGGCCAAGATCTTTTCGCAAAATTCGCCACAACGACGTCACAGAGATGCCCAACGCTTGAGAACGACGTGTGAGAGACACATTTGGGCTTTCTTCAACCGAAGCCTCAGCGGCAGCAATATTCTCGACACTACGGGCACTTCTTTGTCTCACTGGCACGGGAACATTTTGTACTGTGCCTGTGGATTCAAATTTTTCCACTAGACGCTCAATTGTTGATCTGCTAGGACGATTATGACGACCATAAATTGGACGTAGCGCTCTTAACGTTGAGGCCACTAACTCCGAATTTCGGTTCGTTGTTGGCTCGTATATCTTTCCATCATGATGCCATTCCAAATGGCAAACCTTACTGAAGAGAAATGTCAAAAGAGCGGCAAGAAATTCGGCGTCGTTTACTGTCCCTCCTGTCGCTCTAATTTTGTAGCGTCCCCGTTGAAAAACCCTTTATAAAGGACATACAGACAAACATTAATTTTTATATATATAGATTAAAATATTTTAATACATTTGTATTCGAATTAAATATAATACTCTCACTTCAAATTCAATACTTTTTTGCTTCTTATAAGCCCACGGAATATTAAAATATAATACTATCTTTTTATATTTTAATACTTATTTAGATTTGATTTAAATATCTATGGGATATATTTCAATACCGCAAAATATTTTATTTTAATGCTTATTTTTATTGGTTTTAAGTATTACAATATATATAGAAAATTGTCAATCGTAGGCAAATTCCCGTGGTCTTTGATCCCCTTTGAAAATAATAATATAGACTGCCGCTGTGCTTCCTTTAGTAGGTAAATTTTTCTAGAAATCTAAATTAAGGAGAAATTATGTATGCGCGAATTATCTTATTATTTACTAGCTGACCCGGCGAACTTCGTACCGCGTAAAATTAATTAAATTATTAATATCCCCTTTGATAATTGAACCCCTCTATTGAACGAATGAAACTCCCTTGGAATTAAATTGCGTTCAATGCCACATCACATATTCTTAAATGCTTGCGATTTGCGCCCACCACCCTAAAGCCGAGCAAGAACAGAACTATCGGGTTAACCATACCCATCCACAAAATTTTACTGAAATTGGTTGAGTAGCTTTGGAGATTGACAGCCACCCAACGAATTACCCGACTATTATAAAATGTACCACACACGCACAACACACCCATACGTTTTCCGATTTCAACCAAACTTCACAAAAACCATATACAGACCAATTCCAAAGAGGTGCGAAAGTTTGGTTAAAATCAGTAAATGCGTTAAGGCGTGAATCGGCGACAAACGAACACAATTTTAAGGCTCAATTTTGATATAAAGGGTTTTCCAATAAGAGGTGTTATTGTGAATGACCTGCTATTTCGGTACCTGTCACCTTTGAAGCTTTTATTCTTAGACATTTGACAAGTAGAAACTACGCCATTACTAAAAATGGAACGATACACGCTTCAACAACGCATTGAAATTATTAAAATTCGCAACCAAACCATTGATCTTTTACGGGAAAAGTTTCCGGACCGTGTTATCTCTCGAAGAGGTGATCACAATTGGCCACCGAGATCTTGTGATTTAGCACCTTGCGACTTCTTCCTTTGGGGCCACGTGAAAGATAAGGTCTACGCCAACAGCCCAGCGTCGATTCAAGACCTCAAAGATAAAATTCGTGCGGCTATCGAGGACATAGGGCAGCCACTTTGCGATTTGGTTATGGAAAATTTCATGAAAAGGATATGGTCCTGTATGCGTGCTTGTGGTGGCCATTTGGCTGATGTTGTTTTTCATTATTAACGGCATACCTTTCTCTTTATTATGAAATAAACATCCGATCATTTATCTCCAAAAATGGCATTTTTCTTTGAATACCAAAATAACACCTCTTATTGGAAAACCCTTTATATAGATTCAGTCCAATTACTTACTTTTTGGAATGTAGTAGCTATATTTCTGAGGCAATGAGGTCGAATCTCTAGACCGCATTTTCCTTCAACAGCAAATCCACTAGGAATATATCTCTAGGTAAAAAAGCATAAATAATAATCTCTCACAAGAATACTTTGAAATTAAAGTAACTTACTTGTAAGAAGAGTATCCCCATTGGAAATCAATGTAACCACGTTTTCAGCGTGACTTTCACTTGTTTGTATTTTTAAAGCTAAAACAAATCATCCACTTCATTGAGTAGGACGCTCACACTAACTCTAAATTCTTAACCAAGCGACAAAATAATATATTTGGGCTCAAAAGTAATACCGATATATTTAAATCTAATCACTTTGGTCCAGATCCTGTACTTAAAACAAATGCAAATGTATTGAAGCTTAATAAGTTCGTATTAAAATGTAATCAGAGTACCGTCAACTGCCCTAACAATGACCGGGTACCTAACATTGACCAAAACCAGGCAAATATTTCTAAACACCGTGGTGCGTAGTTTATTTAAAATTTCTATATAATTTTTAGTTTTTTCTATTAAGCTATTTGTCACTTTGTTGAAGGGAAAAATTAAATGTATGTGAGTTTTAGCGGGAACTTTTCAAGTGCTCCTACAATGGTGTGATTTTGAGTGGTGCAAACTTTTGCCTGGTGTATCGAAACTACCGTTTGTATAGCAAAATAAAAGTTAAGGGGAGTAGCTCAACATTTTGTATAGTGAGAAATATTTTTGTTTGTCTATAAAAATACTAGACAACTATAAATAATCAGATTTTTGTAAAAGCTATTCGAGAATTTATCAAACTTCCTAACATTGACCGACTGGATCCTAACATTTACACTGCTTCTATTTAACTTTTTCTAAAAATTATCAATATTTCATTGAATATATTACCCTGAATACTTCACAAAATTAGTTCTTTGTAATTTAATTTAATTTTAATTTAATATTAAAGAGTAAAAACTAGGTTTCTTTTAATTTAACTTATTTTTAGTATTAAAAAATGTACATTGAAAAAACAAATAATATTAAATAATCAGTAAAAGCAAATCGAGCTAAAGTTTAACTTTTGAGGAAAAAAAAATAAAATAATAAAAAAATATACTCGAAAAATATTTATTCCTGGTACATTGTCATCGCTGGTCAATGTCAGAAATTCGGTGCCCTTACAGTGACCACTCACTTTTTCCTATATAAATCAGAAACGAATCGACAAAATTTGGTAAATCCTTGATTTTATTATACAGGACGATAGTCCCCATCAGAGACAATACTGAGACCACCAACTCCGTCCGATTTCCCGTTACTTAGCCTACAAGCTATATTTTTATGGAGTGTTCACGTTTGGTGCGCTAGTATTCTTACATGGAAAATCGTATTGACAAATGTCGCGAAACTTCAAAAATTCCGGCTCACCAACACACTCCCAGGAGGTATGAAACACTTCCGCTTTGGGCAAAGTTGCTGCCAGCGTACATAGAATTTTATCCGTTAAATTTGAAATTGTTCGTTACGTGTGGATAATATTTTTTTTTTAGGAATAAGTGCACATTTGCTTAAGATATTCATGAAAAATTAACAATGTAGATTAGTTGAGGAAATATAAAAACATTTTCTTCATTATTTAAGAAAAATTTACACACGAAATCGAAGTTAATGATATCCAAAAGCGGAAAATACACAATCATGTTTGTCCTAATATGTTTCTCGTATATAGAACATCAACTTTAGATAGTTTTACTAACCAAACAAATCAAATTATTCGCCTTTTAACAATTTATAATAACTAACCAACGGCGTTCAGCAATGAAAAAAATGTGGTATTCCCGAACTCTTTCACATATCCCCACGGTTGCCGAGGTTGGCAGCTTTTATTTTTGCATTTTTTGTATGTTTTTGCATGTCACACGGATTATTTTTTGACATAACACCGATAGGAAAATAAAATGGCGAATTTGAAAAAAAAACTGAGGGGGCCAGCGGCAAGAGGATTGTGAGTTGGGGGTCTCAGTATGGTTTGTCTATGGTCCCCATAATCTAATAGTCGGTGGATTAGATAAACAGAGCTGTGAAATTCAACGTCAAAGTTCAAAACTGGTCAATGTTAGGGTAGTTGCCGGTAGATGTTATATGTCAGATCAACTATAACTTAATTGCAATAATTTCTGGATTGAAATATTATTTTAATATAGACCGACTGGATTTTAATCTTTAGAGATTCAAGTTCAGAAAATTCAAATTAAAATGGGCATTTTAATGAAACAATTATTACATTTGAATATAAATATATTGCAAAAAAAGTTTAATAAATTGGAAATATGCATAACCTGCAATACTGCGGATGTATTAAAAAACACCCACATATTTTTAACCGTGAAGAGTAAGCTTGGTCACCGTAAAAGTCCTGCGTCTTTTGTGTGAAAATGTAATGCAATGTGAAAAGAAGCATGCGTAACAAATGTCACACATTTTTCCAACACAGCGTTTGGAGTGGGGGCAGTGGTTTAGGGCGTTGGAGTCTCAAGTTCAACCCTCCCGAGAACATAAAAATTTGTTTGTCAAGCATTTTCCTACTGCGACACCTTTTGCGATCGTCAGACACAAAATTTATAAACTTGCCACACAGACGAAAGAGAGAAGTTAGACCTAGCTTGCTGTTTGTGACGCCATCTATTGGCTTATTTATTCCAAAGTTAGCTGATGAACACTTGCAGACAAATTTAGTCTTAAACCATTTTTAAGACTCGTCACGTTCTCACTCCAATCGATAGAAAGCCCACGCCAAACATATCAAGACTAAGGAAGTTCTACAAAAGGATGACTCCTTCCAGAGAGGGTCCGCCTACAAAAATTGTTTGGCACAAGAAAAATGAACACTTAGCTTGGCAGCCTATAGTCCACCATTTTGTCATCGCCTTCACAAATCACCCATTGAAAGACGGACAAAGATTGCTTCGAGTTATTTGACTTCACCGGCCTAAATATGTCGCTTTGGCATTGGCTGTGTCAGACTAATCCGACTTATTTCACGATTTCCGTCCTAAAATGGCGGATGACTGAAGGCGCATTCCTCGTGCATCATTCACCGAACAAGATTCAAAGGAAGGAAAGAGTGGTCCAGAAGAACATCCGTCGTGATAAATTTGCACTCCGCGGAGAGTTCTCTGTTTTTTTTCAGCGCTGCCTTGACCCAGAGATCAAGCGGTTTGTTTGTTTGTTGACGAAGATACCTCTAGCCAACTATTTTCTGTCAGTCGCTTCTTCAATAATTGAAATTATTTGCCTGATCAGTTTCTGAAGTGCATCCCCGCGGATTTTTCTGTTGGAGAATGCAACCGTGCAAGCTCCACAAGTATAGAAATACTTTTCAGGGTAATGGAGTTGGGATTGTCTTTTGAGGGAGTACCCAAACGCCAGAAGGTCGTTCAGACACGAAATTTGCTTCCTAACGTGATCCGTTGCAGGAAGTTGCGAAGGTTTTCCCTCTCATTCCGCGGCAGCTCTATTTGGAGTGAACCAATTTTGAATGGCTTGCCATTTTTACAAACACCTTCCAATCAACTTGTTGCACTTTTCCTCTCCCAAATTCAATCTCTAGTACGTTGGCGTCCGTAAGTCGCGGACCTTGTCTGAAGAGACCTATTTTAAAGCCTTTTGCTGCTCAGATGATAGAATTTTTTTCATGATATCTCTCCTTTCGAAAAGTTCAATAATATTCATTCCAACCAGTGTTGCCAGATCGTGGGTAATTACCCATTTCGTGGGCATTTTGCCTTTCAAAATGAGCTAAAAGGTCGAAGGGGCGATTTTTTAACTCTTGGAACAAGAAAAAATAGTGCATTTTGTTGTTTTTTAACGTCGGCATGGACAAAAAGGTAATTTTTTCGTGTTTTTGACGTGTATCGTGAGCAATTCAGTGCGAAAAGTCTGGCATCACTGATTCCAACCTCTCTCTCTCTCTCTCTCCCTCCGTTCCAACAAATTATGCGTACACAGCAAACCAACTTGCTCAATAAAAGTCAGCTTGTTTCTAAATAACCCCCTAGCAACCCTCCATAAATCCGACTATAAATGTCCTTAAAAGTACTGCGCATAAGTCAGTCCTAAACGAGGCTCCATTTGTTAGCTTTCGCCTCTATGCATACAAAAAAAAAAAGCCGAAACTACGCACGACCCAGGCGTGCACTTTATTAAAAAAAAAAATATATCAATTCACCCTCCCACTTGTATTCCCTCCATTTAACAACACAATTTGCTGGGAACAAATAGAGGACAACATATCACCCATTCAACCCGAAAACCCCCAGCTCCGGCCTAATAAAATGCAAATTTACATTAAAGTGAAATCGATGCCACACAAAGCGGCACACACAGCAAACTAAATAAACAAAGCAGAGACAGCAATAATACAAGTATATATTACACTTGCACACCCCCGTAAGTAGCTGGCGGAGAACATCCCCACACACGCCAGGGAATAGGCACTTTATGGCCAATATAAGAAATCAAATATAGGCGGAAAGTTACATTCGCCAGAGACACCACTGGCAGAGGCAACAGGAACTAGTTGTTGTCCTGTCACATTCAACGGACGAAAGAACGAGCAAAGAACCCAAAGACCATAAGACCGACTGAAAAGAAGGCGAAAGGATTTGCCACCGACCACGGGGCTGCCTGTGTTACTGTTCTTGACTACCCACCCGAAACGGGGACGAAGGACGAAGCCGAATGAAATGACAATGATTTTGATGCTGGCCATGCCGGGGCGGCCGGCGGCGGATGGCTTTTGTGAGGATGAGGATGAGGACTCTCATGCGACACACACACTAATAAAAATATGAAGCGAAATTTCATAAATATTTCAAGGATAATCCAGGCTCTTAGTCATGCAGCCAAGTCTGTCTCGCTTTGTGTCTGTTTCCACCTGTCTGGTTCGTAAGTACACTTTCATAGTGTTGTAGCACTCTCTCTTCATTTATCCCTCAAAGCGTGGTCATTTTTCCCATTTCACCGTACTAAAATTCCCTTTTAAAATTCGGCGATCCTTTTTTTGCGTCAAAATCCATTTTTTTTTTTAAATTAAAATTTGTATTACACGGAAACAAAATGACGTCGAATTCACCTTTAGTATAAAAACCGCAGTTTGTAACACTGCTATGATTATTTTTTGGTAGTAGAAAATTTTAATAAAATACGATTTACATGAGCTGCTTTTTATGGACATTCAGCGTGTTGATAATCATCTGGAAATGCAGCTGTTTTGATAGAATTTCACCAAAAATTTATAGTTTGAATGTTTTTTTTGTTAGATTTCTAAACTTCCCACGATTTGGTGCTTTTTCCCTTTATCCCTTTTCGGACATCGAAATTCCCACAAAAGGGGATAAATCCCACGATATATCAACACTGCGCGAGGCCTCTTATTTTATGTTTTTTTTTTTTTGACTAGAACAACGCGAATGACGCGTAGCGCTGTGCGTCTAGTTTTAATCAAACAACTTCCAAACTTGTGCGATTTTTTTCCATTTTTACGTTCTTACGATTTTTTTCCGTTGACGCAAGAACTTATATGTTGTGCTTCACTAGGTTTGTTTGATGTGGCTGCCACTAGTTCGCACTGAGGAGTGTCACCTAATTTCCATGCCTGTCACAATCCCTGCACAACCCTGAAAATTCGGCTTCTATATCGAACGCAAAATGTTGCCCTGAAGTCTGTCAGTGTTTGACATTGAAAAATGTTTAACCTTTGGTAGCACTTTTTCCGTTTATTGTTAAAAATGAGTGAACTCAATTCTGAACTTGTGCTTGCCGTAATGCAAATAGTTGTTTGCAATTGACGAATGGAGGCTAACCCCTGGCGGTAAATTTTCGCATCGGTAGGTTGCTATATGTATTTCTATGAAAAATCGAGAAGTTATTGTGCGAAATTGTGTACTAAATTCAAAATATTCATTTAATATAAGAAAAAAACTCATTTTATAACAGAAAAATTATATCTTAAAAGTGAGTGCGATAAATATTGATATAAAAATGAATACTAAGCAGAAGACAATTCATATCGTAAAGAGGGAAATACATTGTGCCATCTTGCAAAAGAAGTTCCGAACTCTAAAGTTCTTTTCATTAAATGGGGTATTGGGCTTAGGATCGGGACAAAATTTCCCAATTGCCCGAATACACAGGATGGTTTTCAGTATAGAGCCAAACTTGTGAAAGGAGCCTTTCCCAGCTTAAACCTTCCGAATTCAGCAAAGAAAATTGCAGAAAATTGCAGAAAATTGAATGAAATTGATGATTCAGCTACCACCAGCTCAGTAACTTCATCTACGGATGGAGGTGGGTTGAGGCCAATCTTATGTATCCAGCCAGCTTTCACTATTTCTTCGCCTTCCCGGATAAACCTTTTAACACCACTGAAGTAGTCAATTACTTCACAGAGCGATATTGTGACAACCTTAGAAACTTCTAATCTGGCTGGATCCTCCATAATTAATGCAAGCAAATCTGTAAAAATCATAATTAACACACTTTTTATAAGATAAAAGGCAACCAAAATATATAAATAAATAAAAGCAAATTTATTATTTGTTTACATTACATTCAACACTACTTTGAACAGACTTTTGTGCTAGTTTTACCAGATGAATTGACTCACACTATACAAGTAGTACGAAGACTTTCAGATTATGTTTGTTTTAAATTAGTTGGTAAACTTTTTAATAGATAAATAATTAATTTTCTTACACGAAAATACACGTATTCCTTATCTAAGTTCTTTGCAAAACAAACAGACGTCAAAATTCTATAGGTCTCTACATATTCCGTTTTTATCCACCAGGTGTCGCAGGAAAACTTTTCCACTCGTCAATATAGATGAAGAGTTTTAAAATGAATGACAGCAAAACTCATCACTGAATTCTTGCCCTGACAAATTAACCGGCGTCAGTTCAGGGCACAACTAGGGTGCCCAAGAAGTCATGTCAAGGTTTTCAGTACCAGGGCGAGCTCAGTGCAACATCGAACGCATTAGGGTTAGCCCAGTTCGCACTAGGGCCCAAACAAACCTCTCTCACGCTTAAGCGTCAGTTTTGCTGTCTAAAATGTATTTCCCATTGACTTATTATATATGGACTGCTAGACAACTCCGCGTTGGTTCCAACAAAAGCGCTAGCTCTCGTGGTTCGGAGCGGAATAAATTGGAAACTCACATCTGACGTTTCCATTTCGTTGCAGATAGGTTTGCATAAGACTGTGTTATTGCGATTCTTTGAATAAAGATTTAAAATTAAAAAAAAAATGAAGTATTGGTCTTTAGAGGAGTTGAAACCAAGTTTTAAACATCCTCAAAAAGGTGAACAAATTTCATAGACGCTTGCCATTGTCTTAAATTAATTCGTAATACATGGGGAGCCCATAAAGTAATTTACGATGAGAATGGGAAGGCAATAAAGTGGGAGTATATTGAAAAATTTGTCAATTTTCAACATAAACTTGGGCTGCACTTTGCAAACAATTTAAATGACAAACATATTAACTGGCATTCCAAAATCATGAATGTCAGTCTTGCTGCCCAGACTTTGGGTGAAAGCACCGCAAATTCTCTGCTTTTCCCCTTGAATAGTGGAGAAACTGAGTTTGAAGGATGTGAAGCAACAATAAACAATATTTTTGATTGCTTAAACACAAAGTCAAAGTTCGCAACTTTAAAAAAGGGTTAAATAAAGACAACAAATAACAATTTTTTTGTTTGTTTGATAACGCAATAAAACATATTAGCGACTTAACAATAGATAACCGACAAATCGTAAAAAGCTGAAATAAAGTGGGTTTTAAGGGATTTATTATTTGCATGCGGAATTTAAAAATAACTTTTTTTAAATTCTCATGTACTTGAATGTGATATTCTTCACAATCTTAAGTATTTAGTGATCAGAAATGTGATTGAAATATACGCTAAAGTGTTATTACATCATATCTCTAAAATTAATAATGAAAAACAACATAAAAAACTAATTCGCAATAAATATACGAAAATTGTGCAATTTATGGGACAATGAAAAACGATTTTTTATTCAAATTTTGTTGGTTCCATCTATTATTAATTATTTAAAAAAGCACAATTTTGAGGTGACATCTATTGTAAACAATGCCGCAACAATTTGAATTTCAACCGTTTCACTTGGCAAATCCACTCACGCCCAATAGGTGGCTCTAGCATTCTATGGAGAAATCCAAGATGGTCGTCATTTTGTTTCACTTATTTTTCGCATTGAACCACGAGCGCTTATGTTATGTTGGCGTCATTTTCTGACAGTTGATAGGTTCCGATTCCATTTGGTTTTTATTGAAATTTGCAAAATTGTAGAGCTGAACATAGCTTTTTTTACGCCGCACCCCATCTGGACTTCCCATTTGCACTGTGTAAATTTGCCAAGCCAATTTCATCTGTCAAATATTGCTTTCCTGCGGAACAATGTCATTTGGCAATTTATGCTGATTAAAATCCGAACCCCAGATTTATGGATTTATTTTTTCCAAATGCCTTTCCTGATTCTGTGCGTCTTGCACAAAACACTTAAGCCCCATCCAAGCAAAGTCGATAAGGGTATTTTCTCCCCAATAAATATCGAATGTCTATTATGTGGAAGAAATTTCCATTTATTTCCAGGCGAACTCTGATTCCATCGTCATATCCTTCGATTAGCTATAAGTCATACTTTGTCAACCTGAAGATGGGTGAAGATGTCGTCGTTGTCGCCGGCGGCCCATTTCAATTCTATACTCGACTGGCTGCGAAACATGTATGATTATGTTTCTGCACAAATACCGTTTATCTGACAATTTACATCCGTTTGTGAGCGCATATATTCGCCGACACCCGAAAAGAGATGGAAAATTAACTCCTCTCCCTGTCAATTTACATGACAATCCCGAAGGGATACCCGCTGCCCCTTCCACCTGTACCCGCAGCTATCTTGAGGGCTTTGGCAAATACAACTCAAATTGCATTTGAAGAGTCACAATGAGCCCTAAAGAGGTGAAAGGATGGAGCGACGCCAGGCAATGGAAAGGACCTTTTCTTTTCTGTGTTTGTTATTTGTCGTCGCCGCCTTGTTGTGAAGCAAATCGATTTGGTCCTTCCAAATTGACAGACCTCTACACAGGTACTTGTGCGAATATTGCCAATTTACAGTTGAAAGGTGCCTCCAATTAGTGGGACAGTTTAAAAAGTCCTACTCTGTATTTAAAGGCTGTTTTAATTTGCTCTTCATTTCTCTCTCTATCTGTGAGCAAACGTTCCGCTTGTTAATGACTTAAGATTAGCTTAGGCGAGTAATTAAGTACAGCCAACAATGGAGGCGATTGCCACTGCCACACAGGAGCGACCGCTAAATAATTGGCTAAGAAAAATCGCGTCTTTCTTCTTGCCACTCTTGGGAATGCATGTCGCCGTGTGACCTTTTGCCGGCAGAGGGAGATGATGATAATGAGATAGGGAAAAACAAACAGAAAAGGCCGCCGCCGCTCTCTTTCAATATACACGAGTGCAGGGTTCATCGTTCATTGTGTCGTGGTGGCTGGCAGATATACAGCAAGCAGCAGGTCCCTCGTTTGCGCTCTAAGCCACCGATTGAGGACATTTAAAACGCTCATTGCGCGCTCTTCAACTGTGTGTTCGAATGGGATTGAAAAGTTTTAATTGCCTTCTTCGTCGTGGGTTGTTTTCGTTTTCTTCCTTTGTTTCGTCTATACCGCCGCCCCTCCTTCGTCTCTGCCTCGTGTGGTTGCTGCGGTCAGGAAGGAAGCAAAAAAGACAAGCTCCTCTCGGTACAGTTGATATCCGGAAAAAAGACCAAAACCGACAAGCGGAATGCACTTAATAGGGAAGCGAGCTAGGAACTTGGCTTATTGTTCTGTTTTTCGTTATTTTGTGCTCCATCTCCGGTTTCGTTTGTTCGTCTTTGGAAAGGCCAAAGACACTTTTGATTTTTGTCTCCCTCCACAGATCCTTGGACTGCAATTGAGGAGCGACTCATTTAAACACGAAAACGTGAGCCATAAATAATTTCGCCAACCCAAATCTGTTTCGGATTTGTTAAAGCGGCACGTATACAGCTCGGTTTGAAAATATGATGCCCAGAAGGACCACCCATCGATAAATAAAACAGTCCTTAGCTTCAAGTAATTGTGTGTACGAGCATTTGTTTATGCTTTCGTGCTGCTCCATAAAATGCGAAGAAGTTCGCGAGGATATGACTGTGGCACGTTCAAGATTGCAGTGTTTATGCCAGTAGTTAAAGCGCGCAATAAAAAGAAAACTGCGCGGGACATCAGCACACGTCGTATATGAGTTCACTTAGTCGTAAACGCAATAGAACCCGGGTTTGTTTTATTCGTCAATTAATTTGGACACGAGCCACCAAAAGTGGCTAAAGAAGCCATTTCGTTTGACAGATGTTTTGTGTAAACAGCGCATTTTTATGGGATGTCACACTTGACTCGTGTCAGAATTTAAGCAACCGTCAAAAAAAAAATAAAGTGCACGACTGGGTCGAACTAAACTTTCTCGTTCATCAAAAGTTTTAATGTAACTGAAGTGGGAGTTGCTGATTGTGTAAGCTCCAAGTTGTTGGAAATATTTTTAGGGTGCATATTCAATATATGGTTGAAAAAAATTAGAAGTTTTACGTGGCTGTTATTGGATTTTCATTGGAAGTTGGGGCATTGTTATTATTTCAAAATAATACCGAAATATTTTGAATACAGATCGGAATTTGGGTAACCATTTTTGAGAAATATTTAATAAATTGATTTGTTCGATTTTTTTGCGAAAAACTAAGTATGGGATCTTATTTAGAATACTTATGTTATCTTTAATATGTATTTTGGTCAAAATCGTTGGAGTGGGTTTTTGTAAAATTTGGCAGACAAAAATGTAATAAATATTGCAATGTCTAGTTTGAAAAATACTATTGCTTAACTATTTAGCTGAAAGCCGAGAAAAAGCTATTGTTCGAGATGTAAGCATTACTTTGTTTTTAAAGCTTTATCGAAATCGAAAATGGGGTTTCCGAGATATGAGCAGTTTTTAAAGTGAGCATTTTCAGTGATTCCAATTGAAAATTAAGGACGCAATAATTTTGGAAACATCAAATTTACTCTAAGTGTGCAATTTGGTCAAAATCGCTATTGCCGTTTTCCAGTAAACTAAAGGAAACAACATTTTTCAAAAATTCATTTTACGATAATATACAGAGGAAAACTTAGTATTCCATTAAGTTAGAAATGACTATATTACCTTAGAAATTAATTTTTGATACAATCGTATGGACCGTTTTCGAGATATGTCCAAATTGCAAAAGTAGCGTTATTCGATTTTTTAGCTAAAAACTGAGTATGCAGTTATGTTAACTTCGCCCACTTAAGCTTAGATATCGATTTTGGTTGAAATCGTTAGAGCCGTTTTCAAAAAAATCAAACTGGTATGAACATTTTGTATAGGAAGTACCATTAATATTGAGGTTACCACGCAAAAAAAAAAAACGGCCCCGAACTGTAAGCCCCCGAACTTTAAATCCGAAGTTTGGACGAAATCCGTTCAGCTGCTTAGGCTGTAGGCCTCGGGACATACAGACAGACAGACGGACAGAATTTTGCGACCCACTTTTTTGAGTTCGCCTATCATCGTAATGTCAGAATTGATTAACATCTCGAGTTCGAAATTTTGTATGAATACAATATCTTTCTCTTATTACGTAATGGAGAAAGTTAAAAATACTCTTTGAGTGTAACTCTTTCGGGGCGATTGTATTGTGTATTTTTGTCAAAGTCCATTGTAACTTAAAAGTTACGATCGTAACACATTTGTCAACCCTGCTTCAGACTACCAATAAGCTTTGATTTGCATCACCAGCCTACGAATAAATCAAAGCGTTCTAATAAACTGTGTTCCATTTATTGAATAATTTAAAGGAGATCTTATTAGGACACAAATAACCTCATAAATAAATCGTGAAGTATTAGAAAACAGAGCAAAGTGTACTATAAAAAGTACCAAAAATTGTGGCCGATCGAACGATAGGGCAACACTGATTTGCATATGATATTTGACAGGACAGATCAGCGGATATTTTGTGCATTTCCTGTTTTGTGTTTTATTTTTTGCTTATAAGTACAGTGCGACCTCAATAAAAGCAACCCTCGATACGAGCAACTCCTCGATAAAAGCAACACCTTAAATCTTACCATAGTTGACTCAGTAATTGCAACTCCTCAAAAAAAGGTGACTCGATAAAAGCTATTTATCTACTATAACTATTTGTTCATGAGCTCATTGGGCTGAAGAAAATGATGCTTCACTGAGTAACATTTTAGCACTGCAAAACTTACGAAAGTCAGCTGTGGAAAAGAATTCTGCGTCCAAAAAGACACAATCAAAAATTTCTCACAATTTTTTATTTCTAATACTCACAATTTTATTTCTAATACCTACGAATTAAATGATCAGTTTTGGTATCTTTACCAGTGCAAGACACGTTTTTTTTACTATTCTGAGGTGTTTAACTTGTTGCCTCATTTTTGGCACCTACAATTTTTTGACTCGATTATTGCAACAAACTCAATAAAAGCAACTGCCCAAATTTCTATTAGTTGCTTTTATTGAGGTCGCACTGTACTAGTAGTAGTAGTAGAATGTTTTTATTTTCAACTTAATGTCAAAAAAAGAAAAGAAAAATTTACAATATTATTTAAGCTTAGATTGTTTAGATTAACGTTAAAAATACAAAACTTACAGCAATGACAAAAGTCGTCTGTCGGGTAGTTAAATTTATATTAAATATTTTTTGCTTATAATAAGCTTTAAAAGGTCTTTGAAAGAAATCGTTGGGCAAATTAATTTGCAGTTTATTTATTCCTTTTCTTAGAATGAAATCCTCGTTGTGAAATAAACTTTTGACCTTGCTTGACAGATTATGAAATGCGAATTCAGCGATGACAGAAAATGTAATAGATTCTAAAAGAATTGTCGGACTAGCAAATGTGGAGGTCTAATTGTTTATTGGTACAGTTTCACTAATGCTGTACATTTTTACTAAAGCTAGTCGTCGTCTTTTGATTATTAGTCAGGCCGAATTCTATTAGCAGGGTTTGTGTCGCTCTGTACCTCTCTAAACGAAACACACTTTACGTGTTTGGCTATCGACGAAGAGCCGTCTAATGCATCATTTATAACAGAAATTCTTGCAGCACCTCACTCGTACAAAAGAAACAAAAGAACAACTCTACAAACGAAGGTAGATGCGCATTCAAATCTCGACAAACTCGACGAATACGACTCCTGCTTGGTTATTCCACTTCGCCTTCATTTGCAACTGTTTATCTTCCATGGAAATGGAATCATGAGCCAGCACTCGTCCTTGAAGCTGTTTACATGCACGCTTATCGCCCACGGAAACTCACTTAAACAAACAATTTACCCGCCACGCACTTTCAGTCGTCCATAACCCCATATTTAATAAAAGACAAAAAACATATTTTCGCCCCCCTCAGGTTGCAACCATTTAAAAACAATTTTAAATCACTTTTTACTGCCGAATAAGGAACACACATAATGTAACACATTTCCCCGTCATCGATTCCCGCAGAGTCCTTACAATTTTTCTTTTTTTTTTGCAACACTCTCTCCTTGACCTTATCGGTGAATGTGTACTCGAAATCGATTTACCGACATCGTTCAGTGCGCGCGCCAACACTTTACATTGATACAATCGAAGTTCTATTACTTTTTCTAAAAAAAAGTGAGGCATTCCTCCCCCCCAACTCCACACACAGTCATAAACGAAAAACATTTATTATGTTATCCTCCCACCATTTAATGAGCGCGAATTAAAACACTTGGTTCTTACTTTTAAAATTAAACAATATTTATTTGGAACTATGTCCTTTATTATTGAAATACTTTTTACTAATTCTAAAAGGAGCTTAAGGCTACTATGTAGTTACAATAAGACTATCGATAAATTCATCATACAGTCGTATTTATATACTTTTCTTATCTATCTACAAGGAGACCCAAGCGTACAATCGTCTTGCTTGATAATGAAGAAGAGATAATATTCCAACATTGTATACAAACGATATTATCTCTTTTACATATGTTATCATTGTAGCGTTGTGTGCAAGACTGTACTAGAGACTAAAGATATCATTGAATACAAATAATGTTATCTTTTTTCTCAATATGTTTTGCTATGGATACTTAACTCCCCCCCTTGTTAAACGAAATCGTCCCGATTTTTCGACGCTATTTTTAACATCTCTCTTTCATAAGTTTTGTTATATGCGTCAATCTTTTTTTGTTTTTGACGATCTGTTATACATTGTATAGTTTTTATCATTACGTACGTAAATGCTAAAATAACAATCAGTGTTACAATTGTGTATATAGTTGATAATATCGGTTTTTCTTCAAAAGGAATAATTAGTTTTTTTAAAGTATCTATGTTATCGAATTTGTATATTGTATCTTCTTTAATTATTTGGTCGATGTAAGACTCTGAATTATGATTTCTTAATATAACTTCTTTAATTTGCTTATGCATGTTTTTGTATATTTTATCATCTAGATTTATAGTATTTTCATAAGTAACTAAGTTTATACCATTAATTGTTTGATTATTTAGCTTATGCTTACCGCTTAATAACATAACACCGGATTCAATTTCTAAGTCGTAATCGTATTCTTGTTTAATGTTGCATTTTGAAGTTATATTCTTTAAAAGTGGAATAAGACAATTTTCTTCTTCAAAGTTAATTTCACAAATGTTTTTACTTAGATGATTTTGACAATTTCTTGTTCTTAAATAAGTTTGGTTACATAAGGCAATTGTTTTATCTGTAATGATTTTTCCATGTTTTGAATTTAAGGGTGTTACTTTATACAATTTACATGATTTAATTAGAACTGGATATTTATATATTGTGATGAAGAATTCATCAGTTCTAGCTAATAATATTTTAGAGTACTCAAGTATATTTATTATGGGTACTTGAATTATTTCATGTTGAATAATATTTTTAATGTCATCTAAGTCTAGGCTTTCTGATAAATATTCATTATTTTTTGCTGCATTAATTGTTCTGGTCAATAATAATAATTGTTCGTACACTTGTTCTATTACTAAATGTTCTTTAAGGCTCTGACCTTCGAATTGTTGCAAAATTTGTTCGAATCTAGAATTTATAGTTTTTTGTTTATTATTGTTTTCTATGAGATTATTTATACTCGTTTCTATGTTAACTAAGTCATAATGGTCAGGATTACCAAACACATATTTGAAAGCTGTTCCTAAAAAGTTAATTGATCTAGTATGCCTAGTATGTTCTTGTAATTGGTCTGCTAAATTCTTAATTTTACTTAACCAAATTTTTTCTTCTTGTGTAGGTTGATAGTTACTAGTTACGATATTTACGTAAGGTTGAAATATCGAAGTCAGGTTGGTGGCATGTAACAAATAAGTTTGTTCTTTGAATAAATACACGTCATCTGTTTGCGTAAGTATAAACTTCTTGTTTAGTAACTCAGTTATTTGAACGTTTCCTTGCCCTTCTTGACTCTGTACAATTCCTAGTAATGTTAGGAATATTAATATTTTCGTCATCTAAAAAATGATAATTCTTTATGTTATCCTTGTGAATTTTTATTCCCTCTTTAGAGATTACAGTGTCTCCTTTATCTTCTTCTACTATTCTTGTTATGTATCTGGCGTTAGATTTCTTTCTAAGACCTGTGATTCTTACCATTATCTTATCTCCTTTTTTATATTCTCTGTGTCGAGTTCCTTTATTTAGACGTTCGATCACTTTTTTGGATGCTGAGTTTAGTTTATTTATTATAATTTCACTATTGCTATATTTATTTTGATTAAAGAAAATGTCTCTAGGTTTCAAACCGGTAACTGAGTGTATGGAATTATTTAATTCACGCACTGTTCTAAATATTTCTTCGATAAGTCTTGTTTTATTCTGAATTGTGAATATTCTAGACAGTTCAGTTATTGTACCGTTTACACGTTCTACCTGACCGTTCGCTGTCGATCTGTATACTGGAGTTTCTACTTTAGTTATGTTGTATTTCAAACACATTTGGTTCACCATTTCTGTTTTGAATCCCTTCTCGTTATCTGTCATGAGTCGTTCACATTTTGGGAAATAATTAGATAAGACCTCTTCCATAACGTCGTACAGTCTGTTTCGAGTTTCGATTTCCCGAAGGATTGTATATTTAGAATACTTATCTACTGTTACAAGGAAAGTATACTTGTCGTTGAAGTATATGTCCATATGAATGTGTGTTCCCACATGTGTTGGTATTTCTGAATTATTCAGGGGTTCTCTGATAGGTTTTCTTTCATATTTTCCAAATAGACATGCTATGCATTTTTTGTTGAAACTCTTTGCTTGTTTATTTAGATCGGGCCAGTAATATTTCTCTGAGATTTCTTGTATATTGTTACGTAACCCTCGGTGTGCTCTTTCGTGAGTTACCCTTACAAGTTTTAGTTGTTCCTCCAAATTTGTCACGTCTTGAAGTTTTCTTGGTGTGAATATAAATCTTACTAGTGGGAATTCTTTTTTTATGTTTTCACCATATTTGTATATGTTTTCAAATTTCGTATGCAAAGCTACAATCTTTTGGGGTTGTATAACTTCTTTCATCTGCCTTAGTAAAGAGTCTTTGTCCTTAAACTTTATTATGAGTCTTATTTTGTTACCAAAATAGATTTGTGTTTCGATATTATTTGTTATATCTTCAATAAGTTCGAACTGTGCAGTGTATGCATTAAAAGGCTGATTCACAGTTTTTATTATATCATTAGAAGAACTTTCAGCTGAATGTGCTGTTTCTATGGTAGAAGTATTTATGCGTTGACGTGATAATGCGTCAGCTACAAGATTTAGGTTTCCTGGTTTATAAACTAATTTTGCTCCAAAGTCTTCAATGATTCCCTTCCAACGTTTCAGCTTTGTGTTGGGATTTTTTTCTGATACCGAATATATAAGGCTCTGGTGATCGGTATATATGGTTAAGTCTGCTATACCATATATGTAGTTTCTGAGTTTTTGTAAGGACCATATGATCGCTAATAGCTCTTTCTCGTTTGTGCTATAGTTCTCTTCTGTCTTACTCAGTGTTCTTGACAAGAAGTGTATAGGTTGCTTATTCTGACTTAGTACGGCTCCAATAGCTATGTTGGATGCATCTGTAGTAAGCTCGAATGGTTTACTATAATCCGGTTGAAAAAGTTCGACTTGTTCTTTCAAATAATTTTTTAAAATTCTAATCGCTTCTAATGCTGAATCATTCAGATTTAACTTAATATTTTTACTTTGTTTTTTGTTTACTTTACCGTTATCTCCTCGTAAATATAATGTCAGGGGCTTGGCTATGCTTGCGTATCCTTTTATAAACTTACGATAGTAACCTGTAAGACCTAAAAATCCTCTCAAATCCTTTACCGTTTGTGGGACTGGAAAATTTTCTATAGCTGCTATTTTCTCAGGGTTCGTAGTGATTCTACCATGTCTGATTATGTGACCTAAGTATTCTACTTCTTCTTGAAAAAACTTACTTTTCTCATCAGATATTTTTAATGTGGCTTTATTGAGTACGTCGAATACTTGACTTATGTGCTGTATATGTTCTTCCTCAGATGAAGAATATATCAATACGTCATCAATGTAAACGTGTACGAATTTACCTACAAAGTCTCTCAAAATGTCGTCCACGCATCTCTGAAATATGCTTGGTGCATTTTTGAGCCCGAAAGGCATTCGTTTAAAATGATATTTTGCGCCATTTATAGCAAAAGCTGTTTTTTCTTTATCATCTGTTTTGATTTTAATTTGGTGGAAACCTGACTCCAAATCTAACGTTGTAAAGTACTTGGCTTTACCTAAATTTTGAATTGTCATGTTGACATCCGGAATGGGGTATCTGTCTGTTACAGTGTGAGCGTTAAGTTTTTGGAAATCAACAACCATGCGCCGTTTTGGTTTTCCTTTTTCGTCCAAACCTTTTTTAGGTACTGTCCATATGGGACTGTTATAAGGACTATGGCTTTTTTCTATTATATTGTCATGTAAGAGTTTCTGTATTTCTTTGTTTACGAATTCGTTATCTGCTATGGGATATGGATATTGTTTAACATAAACCGGATTATCATTGGTCGTCCTAATGCTTGCTTCTATAGTATCTGTAAAGGGTAACGGTCCTATGCTGTTATTAATCTTCATCAGTCTATCTATGTCTGCTTTATAAATATTATTTTCCCCAATTATGTAATTAATTTTCTGAATAGATTCGACACTGCTTATGGTAGTTAGAGTCATATTACTGAAATTTATTTCCGCGTTTAGAACTTTAAGTCCTTCATATCCTAATATCATATCAAAAGACTGAATATCCTCTAATTCAAAAAATGTTATATTTTTCTTTAATATCCTAACTACTTTCTTTGTATCTACCATAGAATAACCATGCATTGTTTTTATTTTTATAGGTTTAATTTTAATTTTTTCGCTAGAATCGCATTTTCTATTAATGTAATTATGGGTTGCACCAGTATCAATAAGAATTTTATAAATTTTCTTAGAAATAGTACTAGTTAAATTTAAGCAGGGCAACCCGTCTACTAGTTTAAATGATCTATTCTTATGTTATTATTTACCATACATTCCGTTTCATCTGCTTCTGCATATGTACTGCTGACATCGTCTCTGCGTTGTTGTCGGGAGTTATTTACTCTCTGCTGCTTGAAGTTCTGCTGATAAGATCGTTGCGGTCTGTTGTGTGTGTTGAAACTCCCGCTGTGTTCACGTTTCGCTGGTGGATTATATACATCGGGTTTGTATTGATTCCAATTTTGTCGCTGTGCATGTACAATTTGTCTCGAGTTTATCTCCATCGGCTGTGGTCCGTCATTTCTCTTGGAAGGGTTTAGGCGTGGTCCTTGATTGTGTTGCTGCATATTATCGTATTGCTTCTGGGGTTGATAATTCGTTGTTTGGCTCGAATAGTTTGGTCTTCTTTCGTTTCTGTGTTCATGTGGCATATTTTTGTGGTGCTTATCTTGAGTGAGATGTAAATGCCTGTGCACATTATCATGTTCTATTCTGCGAGCAATTGCGAATGCGTGTTCTAGATCATTTATTGTAGCTGAATATAATGATCCTCTTGTAAAGTTGTCACTCATACCATCAATGAATATACGAACTGCGTCGTCGTTAGCATTTTTAATTAGTCTGTCGATTATATTCGGCGGATCACCTGACATAGTGATTTTTGATATTATTAAATTGAGATTTTTATTTATCTCGTCGTGGTATTCAGACAGTGTGCTTCTTTTTTGCGTGATGGCTTTCATCATGTCTTGTAGCACGTATAGAGGTTCTTGATTAGAGTACGTATAATCTAATCTGTTACGTATCGCCTCAAAATTAAAAATTGTGTTATAATTAGTTAACACATTCGCGGCTGCACCCTGTATTTTACTTTTCACTATAGTCAATGCTGCTGCGTACTTACTGTGTGTTTTGAGGTTTTTAATGCTGTCCATTAATCTGGATGCTTCTTCGCGCCACGACCGATAATTTGATTGATCGCCGTTGAAAATAGGTAGGCTTTTAAATGCGTCTAACTGTATTTCACTACCATCTGTATATGTGGTTCTTATTTCCTCTAGCACAGGTATGTTTGGTACTATGCCTAATCCAGATTTTACTTCATTTAGTTTTGTTTCTAAATTAGTGTTTATTTGATTTTGGTTAGTTATTATTGCTGCTAACCTTGCATTCTCTGTGCGTGTGTGCTCTAGGGTTTGTGTTACTGTGTTGCACCTGGTTTCTAAAGCTTCCAATCTTGCCATTAATACTGCGAGTTGTTCCATTTTGAACTCGTGTCTGTTGTCGTCGAATTTGTGTGTTTTTTTTTTTTTCCACATATACACTTTCACTGAATTGCTTTGCTGCTTCGTACGAAGGAGCTATATTTGTACCTGCTATGCTAGGTAATTCTTGTAACCGGTAACGCGAGTGTTCTGTTTATACTAGATTTCACTACTTGTTCCCGAGGTCCGCTCGATTGAAGTTAAAAAGTATATTTAACCTCCTGGCAGGATCGCCAATTAAAACACTTGGTTCTTACTTTTAAAATTAAACAATATTTATTTGGAACTATGTCCTTTATTATTGAAATACTTTTTACTAATTCTAAAAGGAGCTTAAGGCTACTATGTAGTTACAATAAGACTATCGATAAATTCATCATACAGTCGTATTTATATACTTTTCTTATCTATCTACAAGGAGACCCAAGCGTACAATCGTCTTGCTTGATAATGAAGAAGAGATAATATTCCAACATTGTATACAAACGATATTATCTCTTTTACATATGTTATCATTGTAGCGTTGTGTGCAAGACTGTACTAGAGACTAAAGATATCATTGAATACAAATAATGTTATCTTTTTTCTCAATATGTTTTGCTATGGATACTTAACTCGCGCCCGCCGAACAGGGTGAGAACTGTGCGGTTGGTGCGAACGTTAAGCTCTGTCTTTGACAGAATACACTCCACTCGTGTGTCATTACAAAAAAAATAAATAAAAATATTCTCATCCTCACCACACACATGCAGGAAGGAAGGCCCGTTTCGGGCGTTAATATCCTCGTAAATCATACTGAATTTGTTAGTGAAACACACGCGTCCCCACATGTGCGCTGCTGCTGAGCCAGCATTGCTCCATATGTCGGCAATACAGAGGATGCGAACCTCAATGGCGGACGATAGTTTATCACCATAAAATGAAGTTAACTCTTCTGCCATGGCAGTTCCAGTCTCAGTCCCAGTCGCAGTCATATCTATGCGAATGATGAAAAGGATTATGAAACGTTTTGTTCGTTCCTTGCGTTGGATGGACGGACGATAAATGCAAACTTTCAGACATTTTTGCGTATCCTCTGGCGAGTAAGCCTGAGTGGGGGATAAAAATTCAATTCTACTCGGAGGAGCGGGGCGGCTTTATGTAAATATTATGAGACGTCCCGTATTTATTGGATGCGGTCGTGTGTGTGCGGGGAATAGTATGAATAACACCACTGATAAGGATATCACAGTCAGCGAGCAGCGTTGCCACTTTAATAAAAGACGAGCGCAGTAGATCATTAAAAAAAAAGTGCAGTAGTTTCGGTCTTTCCGCAGTAGATTTTTTGTTCTAAAGGGTTTTCCGTTATAAGGAATTGTGAATGGCCCGCTATTTCGGTAGCTGTCACTTTTGAAGCTTTTATTCTTTGACATTTGACAAGTAGAACCTACGCCATTACTAAAAATGGAACGATACACGCTTCAACAACGCATTGAAATTATTAAAATTCACTACAAAAATGGTGAAAATCTTGCAGTCACAGTTCGCAAAACTAAAGCATTTTTGGTCGTCGATGATTAATGATTTTTTATGGCCGGAGTTGGATGGTATTGATCTGGACAACGTTTACTTTCAACAGGACGGCGCTACGTGCCACACAAGCAACGAAACCATTGATCTTTTACGGGAAAAGTTTCCGGACCGTGTTATCTCTCGATAACACCTTGCGACTTCATCCTTTGGGGCCACGTGAAAGATAAGGTCTACGCCGACAGCCCAGCGTCGATAGCCCAGCGTCGATTCAAGACCTCAAAGATACAATTCGTGAGGCAGCCACTTTGCGATTTGGTTATGGAAAATTTCATGAAAAGGATATGGTCCTGTATGCGTGCTTGTGGTGGCCATTTGGCTGATGTTGTTTTTCATTATTAACGGCATACCTTTCTCTTTATTATGAAATAAACATCCGATCATTTATCTGCAAAAATGGCATTTTTCTTTAAATACCAAAATAACACCTCTTATTGGAAAACCCTTTACAAAAAAAAAAAAACAAAGATCAATTCCTTAAAACTATATTAATCATCACTTTAATGTTTTTTTTACACAATAAGTTGGTTTCGTTCAGAGGTTATTTCTATTTTTATGCATGGTTTTAGTTCAGCTGTTTACGAGAATGTTTATCAAAGAAAAAAAGTGCAGTAGATCGGATTTAGTGGCATTAGATTTGTTTTTTTCAAAAAGTGCAGCAGATCTACTGCTATTGCAGCAAAGTGGCAACGCTGTCAGCGTTAAAATGCCGACGTTAAAAAACAACAAAATACACAATTTTTTCTTGTTCCAAGAGACAAAAAAAACGACCTTTTTCGCCCATTTAGCTCATTTTGAAAGGCAAAATGCCCATGAAATGGGTAATTACCCACGATCTGGCATCACTGCGTGCACCCATTCATAAAGCAGATTAATTTTGACTAAATTTAAATGCAATCACTTAAAAAAAAAAGAAAAGGGATCAACGTCCTGTGCCTCTACCCCCCATCCGGCAATTGCGACCAACTACAGTTCGACCCGGGCCTACGAGCATTTCCAATCGAGCAGCAACTATAGCCAAAAACGAATATCTCTCCGCCCCAAACATCTCCCAACTCCCATCTCCACACGGAATGGATTATGTTGCCATTTCAAAAACATCTACACCGCAATCAATAGAGACAGGAAATTTAAATTGCAAACTGTCACAAGTTGTCCTATTCAACTTGCCATCCTCCCACCAACTCAACATGCGAGTACAATATCAAAGCACCTACACAAACCCAGTGCGACGACGGCGCTAGTGCCAAAATGATGGAGCCTTTTGTTCGAGCGTTTAATTGAAATGACGCTGAATACTTTGGTGAAATAAAGTGCCCACTCCGTGCCGGCATCCTCCCTACTTGCGTCGGCGTTGTCTATTTATATGACAGAGGTATAGGTAACTGACAACGCGTTAAATTGTCGTCGTTGTCGCAATCGCAACCGCTTTCGCGTACGTGACTCCATCGCTGCCAATGTGGTTACACATCTTTTACGATGGCAAGCGACATGACTGATTTTATTGAGTGCATCTCTTCCGTCTCACATTCGACTGTGTGTGTACACTTGATCAGCCACACAACGCCAAATAAATGCAAATCCAAATCCACTTCCACTTCATCCCGACCGAACGTTTCATGGCCCAAAAGGACATGTTAGGTGGAAGCTGGAATGTGCCGCGTCTATACTCCCCAATTAAACTACTCATGCAGTTGCGATAGACGCTTGTGCTGCATATCGAATCCGCACCGGAGATATGAATTTATTAGATCTGTCAATCAGAGCAGAAGGGTATACAATATACATCCGAGGAAGGGATGCAACTGCATGCTGCGGACTGGAATGGCATCTTTCATATTGCTGGCATTCCCATTCCTCTTCCATTTCTTCATTCAAATTCAATGAATTCCAATCGGAAATTCAATAAAAAATTCATTTTTCTCTCGCTTCCCGCTCCACTACACAGACCACAAGATGCATATCCGTAGAAGAATGGCTCCTGTGCCCCCCTTCGCATGAGGCATTTCAAAGATTTTCTCCAGATATTTTATATCCACGTCTATCGTAGAACTCTGCCGATGCATTAGGTTCGTCGGCAGTGTAACCTTCAAGTCGCTTCCTTACACGCTCCTCTGGGAAGTGGGGAGAATATTTATATTTATTTCCAATTAAACCGAATCGAACGGAAATTCCAAGAGTTCTAGTCGCATTTTTCGGAGACCGCATCCTTGCCCTCTGTGGATGTGACTCCGACCTTGTGGATGCCAATTAAAAATGGTTCCCCGAACGAACTGCAGTGTGGCGGGCAAGTTTGCCAACAAATTTATTAATCAATTGAAGAGATTATTCAGTTGCAGCTCTGCACACAAGGGACCCCAGACAACAGACAAGAGACCCAATTCCCATTCACAAGTACTGTCAGGTTAAACTTTGTTTATTAGCGATAAGTTTTCCATAAACTTTCCTGAAACTCACGTTCAGTTGTCGTTCTGTGAAGCGTACACACACGAGGCCAAACGACGCGTCCCACCAAAGGGGCAAAGGGGGAGGGGAGAGATACGCAACAATTTGGAAAGAATTTTATGTCATAGAGTTTTCTTTATCCACTTCCGACGACTGCGAGTGGAGTTGTCATTGTTGCCCAATTGTTCAGGAGGAAGGAAGACACTCGTGTGGGTCTGTGAAAGCAGAGACAGCCACTTATCCGTACCGCTGCGGGGGACTATTTGCTGGCGAAACTCAGCCTTGCACGCAATGCGTCCACGATCACGGTTGGAATCCTAAACCCGCTCCGTAGTCCGTGTGTGCGGTTCTGATACTAACTAGACCGGAAGTAGGGTTTTTCCTTTTTAAATGACTACGTGCGGTGCTTTCACGACAAGGAGCTGTTTTTTTTTTTTGTTTTTTTTTTTGTGAGTGATACTTTATGATAAACGATACTTCGTGGGCAGTGAGGCTGCTCCTGATGACGAAGGACACACACTCGTGCGAATTGGAGGTCGTTTGCCACAGAGCTGTGTGAAGTGGCAAGGCACTCGATGTGTTCCAGTTGGGCAGACATCCATCCGGCAGCGGGTAATTGGTTGGGTCTCCTTTGCTCCTTCGCTGCTGCTTTGGCTGGAAATTGATCACATCAACAGTGAATAAAAATTGACGACAGGGTTCAACCCTTTTTTTGGGAGGGTGAAAAGTTTCTCGATTGTTTATCCGTTCGGTCGATTTCAATCCGGTTACGCTGTGACTTAATTTATGCGTCTCGCGATGCGTAAAACAATTTCGATGACATTCGCCTATTCAACTTCGCGTCGAGTGAAAGTTCAACAATCCTATTTGAAAACTGAAAACTTTTAAAAGGTTGATGGAAATTTTCTGTTTTTTTTTTTTCTTTTAGGTAACGACCTCGACTCGATTCGAGCGCTTTTCAGCGAGAAGGAGAAAGAACTGAGTCTGGCGGTGGCAAAGGTGGAGGCGCTGACGCGGCAGCTGGAAGACCTGCGGCGGGATCGGAGAGGACCGCTCAATCTCATACCAGGCAGTGCCGGATGCAATGGCAACCAGCCGCTGCCGACGCAGGCGGCGCGCGAACTGGAGAAGCTGCGTCGTGAATTAATGGTAAGATTTTGACCAGCGCCATCTGTGCGTGACTGATATTTTCATTTTCATTTCAGTACCGTAACCAACTGTCCCTGCAACAAGACGCCCGACTGCACTTACAGCGGGAGGCTCTGCAGCAGCGACAGGCCGAACTGCGTTCGGTGGACCAGCGGATATTTGAACTGCAGACGAGGCTGCAGAAGAAGAAGGCCTCCAACCTCAACATACAGCAACAGCAGCACCTACAGCAGCAGGAACACAGTCCGCAGAGTTCGCCCAAGGAACGGTCGCAGCAGCAGCACACCATATCGTCGCAACTGAAGCCGGCACAGAAGCTGTCGCCTCCGGGAGGCAACAAGCCGCAGCAGCAACAGCAGCAGCAGCAGCAGCAATCCTCAACGGCTTCTACAAATATCCCGCTGAGTGTGCGACCCTCGAACAGTGTCTACCCGTCGCAGCGAGTGGTGCCCCGAGGCAATGTAGCCGCCGTCGAACCGTACATCCACACGCCTCAAAAGTCGGCCATAACATCGACAGCGGCCCTCGTGAACGCGGGCCACATAGTCAAACAGTCGGCAGCGACGGCGAACACGAATCAACAGAACCAACTGATCCAGGACCTGACGAATCTCAAGCTCAACCTGGCGCACGTCAACCCCAGTGTTAGCGTGAATCACCTATCCTACGCAGAGAGCGACGAAACAAAGCTGGCGCGCCAGAAGCTGTCCGCTCTGCCGACCACCAAGGCCACACCGGCTGCAAAAGCTTTCCACAGCCCGCTGGGCAAGGACAGCGGCGAAAGTGACAACATCATCGACGTGGCCAAGAAGTCGACGTCGCTGTCACCATCCTCTGAAGTGTCGTCGAAGGCGACCTCTCTGCCATACAGTAGTAAGATACCGAAGAGCATCTCGATCAAGCCCCCAGCCACACAAACCACAAGCGCGTCGAATGAGTGCGACTCGGAGAAGGCCGGCGAGGTGTCAGTGACCGCCGCCCATCAGCTGACCGTGCATAGCACGCCCTTGGGAGCGGTGAATAAATCTGTTGCCTTGGCGGTCGCCACCGCGATAACGACTAGCACCACAACGACAGCGCCCAGTCAGCAGCCGAGCCCAGAGGACAAGCCTGCCGTCAAGCCCAAGGCGCTTCACCATCACATTCCATCTGGCAACCTGGTCGTTCCGCCTCGAAAGCCCATCAGTAGCGTGGCACCGACCTCGGTGACCAGCTCCATTCCGAAAATTGTCGCCCACAGTCCAAAGGTGAACAAGGTCGCTCCCAGTATAGTATTAGACGATAAGTCGCGACCCGCATTGCCACCCAAGCCGAGCAAGCTGTCGCCCACGGGGTCTGACAGCTCGATGCAAGGAGGCGCACCCACGGCTTCAACAGCCCCCACTGTAGTGAGCGTCATCAATAAGGCGCCCATATCGGAGCCCCCCACGGAATCCGGTTCCGTTGCGAGCAGCCATAACCCCGACAACCTGCCCATCAAGGCCAAACCTTTGACAATCCGAAAACAGCCGCTATCGGAGCAACCACGACTGAAATGCGCTACCTCGGGACTGAAGCCGGTTCACCAGTACAACTCGCGCAGAATAGAGATGCCTCCAGCCTTCCTGTTTCCCGAGATCGACAGAGCCGAGCTCAAAGACAAGGCCACCAGTGCGGCCACTCAACAGCAGGTCGATGTAAACGGCAATGGCAACGCCGACGAGACCGACAAGGTGGCCATCACGAGTCAGGCTAGCGAAGAGAAATCCCCAGATGACATCAAACACCGACTGAGGCATGAGAATGGCAAAGCGAAACTGGCGCGGCGAGTAAGCTTCGACCCGTTGGCTCTACTTTTGGACGCCAGTCTGGAGGGCGAGCTCGAGTTGGTCAAGAAGACGGCCATGCAAGTGCCCAACCCAAGTGCGGCCAATGATGAGGGCATCACCGCCCTGCACAACGCCATCTGTGCGGGACACTTTGAAATCGTCAAGTACGTCTCTCCCTCATACATAAATTTCCACCCACTAAATGGCATTTGTCTCCCTCCCCAGATTCCTCGTCGAGTTCGGCTGTGACGTGAACGCCCAAGATTCCGACGGCTGGACACCGCTGCACTGTGCGGCCAGCTGCAACAACCTCTCGATGGTAAAGTTCCTGGTCGAATACGGTGCATGCCTGTTCGCTGCCACGCTCTCAGATCACGAGACACCGGCCGAGAAATGCGAAGAGGACGAAGAGGGTTTCGACGGATGCTCCGAATACCTCTACAGTAAGTATTCCATTGCACACTTTCCGTTTTGTATCCTTAATCACCGACTAACCCACAGGTATCCAAGAGAAGCTTGGCATCCTCCACAGTGGGGAGGTGTACGCAGTCTTCTCCTACGATGCCCAACAGCCCGACGAACTGAGTTTTGTTGTCAACGATCGATTAACGATTCTGCGGAAGGGTGACGATGCCGAACGTGAGTGGTGGTGGGCGAAGAACACAAGCGGCGAGGAAGGATACGTGCCACGGAATCTGCTGGGGGTGAGTACTCTCGCACACGAAAAACAACCCAGAAACGATTCATTTTTAAGTATGCTCGCGAACTAAAAGTATAAACAAACAGAAAGGGATATCCACTCTCTCCCCGGTGTTATGCAATCGTAAAAAAATTGAATTTCCCTTCCATGGATGGGAAAATGAAGTTACGCCCTCCAGTGCTGCAATGCCTTATTGGAGTTTGATTAACCGACATCAGTTTGGGAGTGCTTATGCACAGGAGATCGTAAATTGAGTTGGTTTCAATTGATTTTCTTTCTTTCTTTTTTTGGCAAAAAAGACGGATGTTGTATATGCGCGCAGCCTGGCGTTCTCATTTTTATTCAGCGCACAGTAATAAAGCACAAAAAGGGCTGAAGTGCACTTTGCGAACGTAAAACGAAAGATGGCGTTATGCGGAATGTAATTTACATTCGATTGCTTATTGTAATGCAATCGATGGGTTTGTAATTCCTTTTCGGATGGAACAAGTTGAAGGATTTTAGAATTGCGTGTCAGTTTTACATGGTTGGTTAAGCCATTTTCCCGGAGAAATTCGAAGATTAGTATGACCTAGTTTCGTGAAGTTCTGTAAAGTTCTGTCACGTGCTTCTAAGTCAGCAAAAGATCACTGACATTCTAAACGTCTCGCGTCAAAAAGGAGATTTGGTGGTCGTTTTGAAGTTCCAAGGGGCTGGGATCGAACTCGGCTGCAAATCGGACACATTATGCAATTGTCGCATGCCGTAAGCCAGCTAAAGTTCACTGACATTCTAAACGTCTCGCGTCAAAAAGGATTTGGTGGTCGTTTTGACGTTGGATAGGGCTATCCTCAAAATTATTAAATTCCGGTTGCAAATCGGACGCATTTCTCAACTGTCATGTGTTTCTAAGCTGAAAGAAGTTCACTGACGTTTTAAAACGTTTGCGTTAGACAGTCGACTTGTTGTTGCGATTTGTTTACAACTGGACGGAAAGTGAAAAAAAATTCATTCGGGAACCGTACGCTCAAGGCAGAACTATAGCAGCATTTGATGAGAGTAATCCAGCTTAAGCCAGTGTGAGGTTATATACGAAATAGGAATTTATTCTCTATCCATTACCACTGGGTATTTGGTTCATTTTTCCCCCGAACGACTGGCCATAGACTGTGAGACATTAAGTCACGTGTGTTGAAAGGAGTGGTGTCAATTTGTTCCCTCAATGTTTGGCCAATGTTCCCTTTCACTGCACCCATTGACATATCTGTTGGAGTTGTCACTTCTGTTGCACTAACTGTCCAGTTTGTTTGCTTTTTCATTCCCGTCAATATTGTCTTGCCCCACAGACAGTGACCGTCTTCTACTTCGAATTTGCACTGTCAGATTAGTACTCCCTTCTCCGTTCTCCCTTCGAACGCCTTCTGTCTAATTCGTTTAAAAGATACAAAACAATGGAGCAACTTTAAAATCGCCTCTGAAGTCAAACAAATTAAGCCCTGATTACATTTCTCCCCAAGTCATGATAGCTTAGCGCACCCAAAACAAAAGCAACAAAATACCGCCCCAGAACCAACCCAAATGTAAACAACCCTTAATGTTGCGAAATCCCAAGACGTAAATAAACAGACGACGCTTCTTTTTTTTTGTGTTTCCTATGCTAATGAAAATTTCGCTCATTCCTAGTAATTTCCCCTGTCAACTTGGCAAATTATCAACTCTTTTGAGAAATTCACAGAAGTCGGATGGTTTTCCCCGTCATTACACTTTTTGCACGTCCACATCGGAATCGGATCGGAATCCATTTGCGAAATTATTGTGATTCCGGGTAAAGTTCTCTTTCAAATAAATTAAATTGATAGGCCCGGCCAGAAGAACCAATGACCGCACACAGAGAGCACAATAGCACAATGAAACGAAACCAACAGACTAAGTACAAAATGGGAAAATGAAGCTAGCTCTCTCTTTAGGAGGTCGAAGGAGCACCAGCACAAATTCAATTGATCCTTTTTTACGGGGGAAAATATTCTCATTTCTTTAGAACTCCTTGGCGCGGTCGCCTTTGTACGAAATACGAATTTGTGTACCGATTTTTTTTAATTTTCCAATACTATGCAAAGGGAGGCAGCCGAAAAAATAAAGAACATTATTTTTATTTACGCTCTTTTGATTGAATTTAACTGCCGTTGGGAAGGGATATTTTGTTATTTTGTGGCGGAAACGAGAGGTAGCCCCAGCCAAGGCGGAGACCAGAAGCGAAAAGGGGGCCTGGCCGTAATGAGACAATTATTGAAATGGCAAACAAATGAAATGATAAAACCCCGGCTGGGGTTGTCGACTGGCTATAAGGGTGGAAGAGTGAAAGACGCCAATTCGCTTTGGAAAAAGTTTAAAGGAGATTGCTTTGCGCAGATAGGGTATATTCAACTGGTATCCACAGTTGGAAAGAGGAAAATAAAGAAAATGTATTTGGATGCGGCTCTTTTAAAGACTTTAACCCTGATTCTAGGTCGGCATTTTTACCACACATCGAATTTAGCTAACTGCGAACCTGCGGGACGGGTTTGGGTGCAGTTTTCTGCAGAAGATTAGGAAACTTAAGGAAAATAAAGAAAATATATTTGAATGCGGCTCTTTTAAAGACTTTGACCCTGATTCTAGGTTGGCATTTTTACCACACATCGAATTTAGCTAACTGCGAACCTACGGGACGGGTTTGGGTGCAGTTTTCTGCAGAAGATTAGGAAACTTGAGGAAAATAAAGAAAATATATTTGAGTGCGGCTCTTTTAAAGACTTTAACCCTGATTCTAGGTTGGCATTTTTAACACACATCGAATTTAGCTAACTGCGAACCTGCGGGACGGGTTTGGGTGCAGTTTTCTGCAGAAGATTAGGAAACTTAAGGAAAATAAAGAAAATATATTTGAATGCGGCTCTTTTAAAGACTTTGACCCTGATTCTAGGTTGGCATTTTTACCACACATCGAATTTAGCTAACTGCGAACCTGCGGGACGGGTTTGGGTGCAGTTTTCTGCAGAAGATTAGGAAACTTGAGGAAAATAAAGAAAATATATTTGAATGCGGCTCTTTTAAAGACTTTGACCCTGATTCTAGGTTGGCATTTTTACCACACATCGAATTTAGCTAACTGCGAACCTGCGGGACGGGTTTGGGTGCAGTTTTCTGCAGAAGATTAGGAAACTTAAGGATGAGCGATGAAGAGCACTCCGTTTGTTGGCTGTATCCCCACTAAACGGGCTGCATTTTGACGCTCGGGGTACAAGTGTTCAAGTGTCAGTGGATTTATATTTGTTGGTCACCCAAGGACAATAAGCTCTTAGAGCTGATTTAAAAAGCTCTTTGTATGGCAGTTATTAGCAATAACGATTTGACTACTGTCAGAGCCAAGATCACGGAACCAGCCAGTAGGCAGAGCAAAGCAAGGAAGACTCGACGTCAGGCGTAGGACAGCCATCCTTCTTGTAGAAAGAGCGATAAATCCGTCTCCATGGCTTTATTAAGTTGAACGGACTGAAACCAGCGAGAGACATTACGTGGAGCAGACATAGCTCCAAGTTTTGAACCCTCAACCAAGTTCATTCTTTAAATGTTTACATGAAGACAGACCGTGCCAATAATCGGTGTTAACGCAGAACCTCAGTCCTTTCACCTCTTTTTATTTTTCTTGCTATTGGTCCGCTGACATATGTCAGATCTATCATAAATATAATCATGCGAGAGCTGGGGGCAAATAACCACATCAGTAAGTGAGCAAAACGTGACGGAACTACGTGCGAAGCAACACGAAAAACCCGTCCATTGATATTGTAATTCGTCCCAGTTATGCTTAGAAACGTTTCCTACATGACAAGCTACAAGCTTCGATTTGATTCTCATGAAATACTAACCAGTTAAAGGATACTTCCATATAACAGCCACTGCCTGTATTCACGTTATACTTGCCCCCAAAACGCTACGAAAAATGGCGGAATTAACGAAAACATTAAAAAAATCGCATGAGAAAAAATTCACCACAAACGGCCTCGAAAAACGCATGCAAAATGCTTCAAAAACACACAGAGCAACAATCCTCAAAACTCGCTGAAAAGGCATAGAAAAACGCAAACAAAAATCACCCCGAAAACGCTCTGAATCTGTCATTTATAAAAAAAATACTCCCAAGATATATGCTACCAGAAAATGAGTTCGCGACAAAAATCCATACACCCATAACTATCCAGTTTGGGATGTATTTTTCCCCAATTCCGAGCGCTTTTTAATTTAACCCGTACAGGTTTACCGCGTTCCATTTACCACCAGATGCCTGACGACACGTCAAACTAATGTCAAAGTTTATACAAAAATTGTTTAACAACCACTTGTCCTTTAGATGTCAATTGTTTAAATGTAAATTCTAAATAGGGTAGTTCGCGACAACGTCAGTGTCAAATATGAAGAACAAAAAACCAAGTGACAGCTAAAAAACTTGTAGGAAAACAAAACAAAATTTGTTTAGCATGATTTTGTTCAAAAATTACTAAAAAGTTTATAATAAAGTCCAAAAAAACAGAATAAAATCATTTTAGAATTGAAAACTGATGTTTGTCACATGTATTAGGTTAAAGAAGAGAGGTTAAAGTAATGGGAATTGTTCGCTTTTTGGCAATATTTGAACAGAACACTACTCTGGCCATTACAAAACGGCTTTGTTATCCTACAAGTTTTTTTGACGTTTGAACCAAAAAGATAGCCCATCTGTGAAAGGATGGGCTTCGCGAAACACTCTATTGAGTTTGACGTGCCGCAAGTCAAACACACGGGTCGTTCAAGTACCTAGTACCTAGTAAGTCTGACAGCTGTCTGTCTTGATGCATCTCAGTTTTAATTGGCTTAGATCGGTCACATAAACACCTGTTTTAGTGACGTTCAGCCGATGAATCAAGTTAAGAAATTCGTGACTGATTAGTAAGCTGACAGTTCGCATTTGTGACTGACGTAGAAAAGTGACGTTCTTAACAAATCTAGTTTCTGGTTACATCTAGTCCAGACCAATCTAGTCTATATTTTTTAATGTATCCACCTTTCAAAGGAACGCAAGTACCACCTTCAAACGCTAGTGACATTTAACATTTTAAAACAACAAACACGAGCTGAATGTCATTTCAATTCAAACAGAAAATAGGGTATCCCAGCGTCCGTTTCAGACGACTCGCAACATTCCTGTACATTTTCCTGTGCCAACGGTCATTAATCGAAATACTTTGAGGGTGAAGGCAGGAGAACAAAAAATATAATTCGCCGAGAGGAGGTAATAGCTCTGGCATTATTTGGATTAGGGTCGTGAATTGTTTTCTCCGTTTTAGTGCTCGTTTTCTTGCAGTGAATCGTTCGGCCAAAACTGTGGCAAGGGGCAACTTCTTTTAATTAGACTATTAAAGAGGCACAACACAACTGCGTAAATTTATCTGTTCATTTTGCAAAATTTATTTAATTCACTATATAATGTAATCGTTGTTGCCAATTTTAAAGGAATGTATTCTCATTTTCGTTCTTGTTTCAGCTCTACCCACGAGTCCCACTGCAGACATCCAACTACACCGATTAGCAGTTATTTAAATACTGGATATTTAAAAAGAAATCTGGCCGAATAGTACAGAAGCACTACATATCAAAGTACTTGTAAATTGAGAGACCAACTACTACTTAAACACACACACACCCACTTACTAACAATAATAATATTTAAGGAATTGCAATGAATATCACACAAGGCATATAAATTCGCGCTCTTGCAATGCACACACGAACAAATTGATTAATTTATTTTACATTCAAGTTTTAAGGATATATAAATTAAATATATTATATGTACCCACTACACCATTATGTGTAACAAATAATATACATACTTACATTTAAAAAATGATTGCAATAAATTATTATTATGTACATTTTAACATATACTCGTAATATACACATGTATAAGTGATTGTATAATAGAAACTAGACAGTTAAGTGCGGGACTGCGCAACGTTTTCATTTACAAAATATATCAAGTGTTTATATTTATAAAATAAAATTTAAAATAAAAAAGAAAACATCCCGAAAGGGGGAAATCAAAAGACAAGAAGACATTGTTCTAAATAGAAATACATATATATTATTAATAAAAAGAGAATCTGTTTGAATTTTTTTATCATTATTTTGCTTTTTGTATCTTTAAATTGTATTATTAGAGTTTAGTTTAAAAATGAACACTTTATCGAAAGAAACAACACAAAAATCAAAAAGAAACATAAAAAAAACACAAAAACAAATAAACATTCTGTCTGAATTATACGAAGTTGAATCGAGTTTTACTTGGTGGATTTTCGGAGGATCCTACTGTACAAATCGAATGTTTAGATGGCTTACCCAGGAAAAGTGAAAAGTGAAAGGATCGAAGGAGATAACAGATAACTCATTTGTTTAGTGGGGCGCTGACTTGACTACTATTTCTGTAGTCAATTTGAATTTGAGCACTTCCATCCACTGTCAAATGTGCGTGTTATTCGAGGAAGCCACTCACCACATGCATGTTCCCAAAATGGCCGGCCATATCGGATCCCCCTATTCATACAACACTACACACCGAGTACTGCGAAAGTTCCTTTTTGAATTCACTAACTAGGAAGTTGTTGCCTTCGCAATAAAGTGCAACTTTGGTCCTTCAATTCAACATCAAGTGAAATATTTAGAAAACTCCTTCCTGCACAATGAATACCTCCGGCTACACACACACACACTCGCAGCAAATTATGCGCAAACATTTCCGAAGAATACTTCCATGCGATCCAGTGAACCTCAAAATAAAATTTACCTGCACATAATACAAGGACTTACATACTTTATTACACAGTCCTTCAAAGGGGCGACTACTCTGGCACGAGGTCGACAAAGCGAAAACTTTGGATATGGTAATACGCTTTGAAAAAAGCCATCCTCTTCCCCGCATTAGGAAACTTTCCTAATGCACACGAGGTATTAAAGGATTATACACATGTGTATGGTAATGTAGCAGGGGTTGGGGACTTTTCCTTTTTTTATTTTTTATTTGAAATTCACAACTTATTTCGGGATCAAAGTCGAACGTTTGGTGGAGTTTTCCGCTGCAATGGCTGAACGTATGTAAAATTAAATTCATTTGCACAGTAGCCCGCTTTCGTTAAACTGCTACATTTGTTAAGACCATTAATTGTGTATTATCCACCGCAACAATTCACACAGGACTTTGGGAGTGTTTCGCGGCTGCGATTGCAACGTATCTAGTTGCATAAACCATCTCTTATAGGGTACTGCGTTTCCACCTGAAGCCTTAACCGGTTTAAGTTCGGCATCGTAGCCAACATTGAGTCCCACTTTATGCTGCATAGTGCCATCGTTTTTCCTTTGCGCAACTTACGCCTCATCCGGGAAGGTGCACAGCTAATCTTTAAGTAAGACAACGTGGGGGGATGGAGGGATGTTCTCCCAATTTTGTCATTCATCGTTCGTTTGATGGGTGTGTTCGTAGCGGAAATGTGAAGCGCTTGCATCTAATCTGACGCGACGAAGGAGAACACTTTTATAGGGAATTACGTTTGAAGGTTGTTGCTTTGCATCGTGCAATGCTTGCGATTTGGAAGAAGGCAAAGGAAGAGTCTTACGTTGATTAAAATTCTGACATGCACTGTCAATAATGAGTTTTAGCACTTCTTTCTAAAGGGGGCTCTACGAATGTTCCTTCCAAACATAGGCTGGTCCAGTTGCCTACTCTGGGGTGTCAGCACGTAACTTGATACAATCGAGTTCAGTTGATACATTCGAGATCTGGCAGCACCTAATTTGGCTCAATCGATTATCCTCGATCGATTATCCTCGATTGAGACAAATTAGGTGCTGCCAGAGCTCGATTGTATCGACTGAACTCGATTGTGTCGAGTTACGTGCTGCCACCCCTGGACATTTGAATTAAATGAATATTAAGACAGATTGCAGTTAATGACAATCTGTCATTACATTCACTTGATGTGTTGTTTTGAGAAAATAACAAAAACTTTTTAACAAACTCTTCGAATGTTTTTATTCGAAATGCAATCTTCAGACTACTTTAAGTGGACACATTCAGAAGTATAGTTGACTAAATTTACCCCGAATGCAAACACTAGATGGCTCGTAAACGTCACTTTTACTAGGTCAGGTAAGCAAACGAAATATCAATTGAATAACACAAGAAGGTCAACAAATTTCCCACTATATTTATCGACTACCCCTTAACAATTTTTAACTGAAAATAAGCATTAAAAACTAATAAAAACTCTGACACATCACATCAGTGAGCTGTCAGATTTAGTAAACTAGAATTTCGGACGTCCCCAGCGATTGTTTGGACAGATGAACTCGGACATTTAATTCTGTAGCTACATAAAGTACTTAAATTGGCTTTTCTCTGTCGGGATGGAAGCCTGCACCTTCTTCCCGCATCAATTCAAATAGCGGTCACTGTTAAAGTGAATTTTTAATTTTTCTTTGATAAATATTGTCATTAAATACAGAGTGGCCCAAAATGTATCAGCCTATCGGAAGATTCTACTACTTTTGCGAATGGAGTAAACCGTCCGTTTTGTTTCGATATTTGTCAAGAAAACAGATGCGGAATACATTTTGACAAGAATTTGGAGCGCTTTATTCCTCGAATCGCACAAATAGCTAGTGATTTTGGCCGGGAAAGCTGAATGTGGATTTTTGTGCAGATTTCCCGTCAGATGTCAACTTATCAATCACTTGGGCGTTTAGCCGCTGCCACAAAACGAGACAGAAGATGTACTGGAAGCCCTAAGGCGTAATTTTTGAGGACGCCGTGCGTGACACGGTCACTGTGATTGATGAGCGATACAGAACTTTGATCAACGAAATGGAAAGACAGTAAAAAGAGTCTAAATGTAAATCAACAATGGTGGCTTGACCGAGATTGACATCAATAATTTATAGAATAAAAACTTAAAGGTCCAAGTGAACATTTAAGATATAGCGAAACTACATCGGGGCAGTAATTTTGGACAACCCTGTAACAATTCGAGCTCGAAATGATTTTTATAAATGACATCTCTAGTGACGTTTTAAATGACGTTTTATATACAATTCGCATTATAAATTCTGCTAAAGAAAATCTTAAAGGGAGTATAGAACGACTTTTTTGAAACATAGTCAAATAGTTTTACACAAATGAGCACTTCAAAAGAGAGGTTGAAGCTTTCTCGTTGTTGCTTACAGAGTTTCTGTCAGTTCATAAGCTTAACTTCTACTACGCTCTACTTGACACTTCGAGACTCAGTTGTAGTTGTTGTAATCGCGTGTTGAAAATCCTACTTTACTTTGCTTCGCTGAGATCGAAGCTAAAAAAACACAGCTTATTTTTCTTTTCTTGAACGCGGATCCTTAATTTTTTTTTAAATTCATACGAGACTTTGTGTAGAGAGGAATGTTTTCTTTTGAACGGTGTTTTATGTTTCAAGTCAATGTTATTCGATTGTCAGTTTGTGTTGGCTGTCATTGGTTTGTCAGTTCATTTTGACAGTCAATTTACTGCGGGTATTGAACGATCACAAATAATAAATGTTTTAAAAATTTGCCGCGGAGTTAAATGCTTCACAACAGTTTGCTATCGACCACTGTCCACGACTGTGAAATATAAACAGACAAATTGACGTACTGAAACATTAAGCGCATCATGCGCTGTGTACTGTGCGAGTTTGTTTAACATTTTGCAACCATTGATGACAGTTTTTTCTATATATTTTTAAGACAGATCTCAAGAAAACATAAGGACATGTTTCTTACTAACTAATTAATTCTTATTTGCAATAAAATATGCATTACAATGACTTACCAATTGTTAATAATCAATAGCTGTTTAGAGGTGGATGATTTGAAATTTATAAACTGCTCACAACTCTGAAGGTGTATGCCTGAAAAAAATACAAATGTAAGAAGATGTATAAGAAAATACAGAAAATGGTCAACAAATATATTTACACAATTGAGTAGCTGGATAGTTATTATTTAATTTGATGGCATAGCTATAAAATGCTTTAGTGTAGGAATGGAAAAGACTGTCAAAATTCTCTCACAGAGAGACACTAACACTAAAAGTTAGGGAACGCTTTTGTAGTAATCTATGAAAATGACTGATACATAATTCAAAATTGAAAAAAAGTTGTACGAAAATTCGTTAAAATATCGTATAAGCTCGGAAAATTTGCTAATTTACTAACAAAGTTAGTTGATTCATCTACCTGGCGATGAAAGTGATTCGCAGTTAATCGAACTTCTTCTTCATGAATCCGAGTATATGGATGAGTTTGTTCTGATTAAACTACAAGCATTCGAGAAGAGGAAAAAGCGACACGGCATTAAAAATGACGTGGAGGAGATTGTCCTTTCTTACTGCTTACAGCGAGGAAGAATTTCGTCACCACTTTCGAAAGGAGAACATTCAATTTTATTTTTCCGCCTGTCGATGCCATTTTAATACGCAATAAATCAAAACAAATGCATGTAAATGTCATATGTCAAATAGGACAACAAATTTCAAATCAGCTGTTAATTGACAGCTTTTTCAATTCTTACACCAAGAAATTTTGTTGAGTAAAAATTCGTAATATTCTCAGTGGGCTGGTAATATCTTGCTCTCTCGATGAAGCTCTCTTTTACGAATTTTTCGAGTTCAGGAACGGCATTGAGTAAACTTCGTAAAAATTCGTAAGATTTAAAACTAAAGGAACAGACCTAAGCGTGCAATAAAGCTAACACGAATATAACCTAGCAAATTGGGAAAAACCACGCCAGTCAGTATTTCCCAAACCTTTTGTAGAGCGACCAAAGATATTCTTTAAAAATTATAGGAACATTGAGATTTTTTCACACCGGCACAAGTCCCTTCTACGTTTGCTTTCATTTCAATGTATGTTTAACAATTGACAGCTGTCATAACCAACTCCACAAGTACTTCCTTCTGAACGTAGTCCAAATTCAACTGTATAGCTCGAAACGGTTTCATTCACCCCCAACAAAGCGAAAGCAAACAAACTCACTCATTCGTTATAGCCTGTGGATTAGCAGGGCCGCCATTCTTGTCGACGAGGACTTAGGAACTGAAATTAGAATTTATCCTTTTCAAACAAATCAACAAAGTTTCAGCAATCTTAGCAAACATTTCGGCCATATGTGCTTGCCAACACACAAAATGTGTATTAATCATCCGACACTTAACCGAAATTATGCAAATAAATCGATGGAAAGCTCCTGCACACGTAGAGCAGTCACGCAAGGACTTGGAAATCATTATTAATCATCTTAAACGCCTTACCGTCTCAGCCGGTTCAAAGTTATGCGAGCCAAGAGGAGATCTGCCAAGTGTAGGAAATGCCACACCAACTACCAGCAAAAAGGTAAAATAGTAGGACTCCCTGGTCATTAATATCCATTACCTATTGTCCCTTTTTTCGTTTGGTCCTGCCTTTGAAGTTTGTTTAGGATATGTTGTTACAGAGGGCGTCTGAATGGTGAGAAGTTTTCGATGCTGTTGATGGGTATATGTGAATGCGGGGTGGGTGGGTATTGCAGCGGGCCGACCACCAAATTGACAGGTGTCAGATTTTGTTATTAAAATGCCATTTTTCAACCGACCGGGCTGCTCTTTCAAATATGGGCGAATATTGGGTGATAGGTGAAGCACGGGATATTTAATTAAAATAAGGAAATTGAATTTCAGAAAGGAAGGGAGTTGAACGAAGAAGTTTTCATGTGACTTTTCGAACTATTTCATTGTCAAATTTGTTGTCAGAGGAGAGATGTTTGCTTTTGGAAACTGGAGCGATTCTGTTCACACTGTGGTACGTATTGCTAACTATACGAAAGTAACCAATACCAATACCCTTGAAGGAAAGTACTTGACTTATCAGGGATGCTAGAGGGGATTCGCCATAAATACGTACAACAGTCCAAGTTCAATAAAGAGGCCCAATTTCCTAGGGTGACAGTCTTAAGTGCAATATCGTAAAAGCACGGTTTTCGCAATTGAAGTAGAAATGGTTGTATGTAATACCATGTTCCCACCATTGTGATTTGGCTAAATCATCTCATAAATAATGCGATTTATCATACATACCGAAACCTTTTAAAGTCGTTCCCACCGAGTCGCAGTGATTTCAAAAGTCATTAGCTGACAATTTTGAAGTGGCTGGCAAAACAGCTGTTTGTTGAATCAAGAAAAGTTTGGGCAAAAGTAATGAATGTTTCTAATTATGATTTTTGACCCAGTGATACCAGATCGGGGGATTTGTCTCTTTTTGTGGGATTTTCTCACTTAAATTAAGGTGAAAGGGATTTTTCAAACCTCATATTACAAAAAAAGAAGGGATTTTACTTTTTGGACAATTTTTGTTCCTAATTGCTAGTTTCATTGAGAATAAAAAAATTAGTCAACCTACGATCAAACGTATCTTAATATGTATTTATTTTTGTTAGCTTGCATAGCTAATGTACATCTAATGTAACTTGTATTTGTTAATAATAAAAAAGACTGAATTTAATGAAATACATACTTTTTTTTTGTAATTTAATATTTCGTGGGACTTTGTATATTTTGGCGAGGGATACAAGGGATTTTTTGGGTATACCCGTGGAATAACCTGCTTCTAAGGTCTGGTATCCCTGTTTCAACCCTTTGTTGTCACAATCGTTTTGGCGTTTAATATTTTGACATCCACAAATGAACACAAAATAAACCAAAGTTCACGCCGTAGGCTTGTTCGGTTCGATAACCTCTCACGGACGGATGAACTCAGAGGGGTTTCAAAGAGGTTTCGCTGAAAACCCGAGCTTTCGAAACCTCAAAAATGTATGGCGAAACCTCAGAGGTTTGGAAAAGTTTTACGAAACCTCGCAATTTCGTTTGGTGGGAACCATTACACGTTTTAAATTTAAATTACGTATATGTCATCGCAAATACACACAAAATAAAATAAACAGGTATATTAATTTCAGCACTTTATTCAGCAAATAAAAAATAAGAAAAAACTGTCAAAAAACTTATTTCAAATTCAATTTTCTAATTTTGTTCGTGTTTCGGTGAGTTTTTAATATTTTTATTAATTACATATAATCAAAAATTGCTATCTGGTCCGAAGTGGACGAATTTACAATATTGAAAGTTGGACACCTAATGTCAAAGTTGACAAAAATGTCACACTAAATCACGAAAAGTTCGGTGGAGACGCCTTTCGTGATTTATAAATCGCTTTGGCTAATTACGTTGGTGGGAATATAGTATAAGAAAAGAAATAGTTATTATAGGGCCCTAGGTCCCTCTTAACCCTCTTTTTTAGAGTTTTTTTATTTGGGACGAATGGAAGGGACAGAGAATTTTGTTCAAAGTCTGAACGGCTTTCTCGCATGACACTGGATGTTTGTCAGTGGAGTGAGATGTAGTTTGTGCTGTTTTCCTGAATAGTCCAGCCACTTAATACTGAGCCTACAGTTCTTAACAGTCCATACAGATAAATGAAGGACGATTACACAAACTACAGGAAAAAGTCGGCAAATCTCGTCAAAAAGACTGAAAAGAGTGCTGGACTTAGAGCACTGTTTAACTGTCTTACAAATGACCACGACGCTTCGCCAATTCTGTGAGATCTTCCTGTTCAAAAATATGTTTTGAACATAAACTAAGTATGAAAAATACTGACAGGTGACATCTTCCTACGTCTCCCCGATTTCCCACGCAATTTTTTTCAATATTAGCCCCTCCCTCCCGCTCTCAGTTGTACTGTCTGGCTCTGTGAATACGTGTGATGTGAACTAGTAAAAAAAAGTTAAATTCTAAATGGCGGGAGGTGTAATAAAGTAGCAGTGTTCCTACACCGTGGTATCTCTACCTTTTTATGGGAATTTCAATTTTTGAAAAACTTTCCGTGCGTAAAAGGAAAAAATGTCAAAATTGTGGGAATATCAATAATCTGGCAGAAAAACATTCAAACTACATTTCACCAGGAATATCAACGCACTAAATGCACATAAAAAGGAGATTTGCCTTAAGCAACAATTTCAAGAACCAAAAAAAAAATCATTATAATGTTAGCAAATTGCGATTTTTATACTGAAGATTCACCCCTATAGAGGTATCCGTTCGAAAAAATGTCCGATATGAAAGTCAAATCTGATCGGAACAAAATAAATGAAATAAAGAATACAAACGCGTTCATTTCACATTAAAATATTCCGCAGCAATTAGTTGTCCGAGAGCTCAGAGAAATATGTTCAGTGTAGCTGTCAAAAGTAAGTGGTATAACGCGGTTCCACGCAATGCGACAAGGTGCGCTATATGTCTTAGGAGAATTTTTCCGAAAGTTGTATCGGAACGGATATCTCGAATGGAATTTCCCCGATTTCGTACAAATCGGAGAAAATTCCATTCCGAACGGATACCTCAATAGGGCCGATTATTTTAATATGATTTTCTCTCCGAATAATACAAATTTTACTTTTAAAAGTATGCTTTTATTCATAAAAAATTGAGGGAATTTGAGTTTAGTGAAAAGGGAAAAATGAACACGCTTCGTGGGAAAAATAAAGAGAAAGTGCTGAGAACACTGACTGAGAGTTTCTGTCAGCTGATGGATGCGTTCTGAGAGTTTAAATTTGATGTTTTATTCCACGAAAACATGTATTCTACAAAATGTTTAATAGCGAATGTAATCAACATAAATAAATAAAGAAATAAAGTGTGAAAAATTTATTCGTTCAAATAAAATAAAATATTTTTGTTCCCATTATTATTATGTCTATTTTTGTTTGTTTAAAGAGAATAATTGATTACGAATCGTAAGATTTGAGATATGATTTTTTAGTTATAATCATTTCATGAAGATTCCGTTTATGACTGAAAGCGCTATCGTGCTTTCAACAGACAGACGGACAGACGGACAGACATACAGACAGACGGAGATGGCTAAATCGATTCAGAATGTGATCTTGATTCAGAAGAGGTCTCCGGTGACTCCTTCTTGGCATTACAAATGTAACCTTCCTGTGGAGGGTATAAAAATAATCAGACCCCTCTTTCCCATTGAGCACTTTGGGCAAGTGCCCAGGGCCCTTCCTTTCAGATCACCAAACGATAATCAATATTTATTACCAAAAAACTTAAATAATTCGAAGTAATCGAACTAAATTAGGCACTGACTACAATACCAACTTACAAGCTTTTACATGCGCGAAGCTATTCTACTCTCGCTTTCGTTAGGCTTAGATAAACTTAAATATATAATGGTATACTAAGCACATACACATTTTAAAGAAAAATCAGTTACTTTGGTGCACTATATTACATTTATCTATTTCGTTTTATGTGATTGTCAATAAAAATACATATTTAACCTTGTTTATCTACTTTCTTTGTCTATTCTAACAAAACAGTGTTCTGTCAAATTCATAGGGGCCCAGGGCCTCAAATAGGTTAAAGACGGCCCTGAAAATAATGGATACAATCAACGAAAATTAATTTATTTTCTTTAAAATGTACGGGAAAGACCGAAACTCCAAATGTATATCAAAAAAATAGCAAATAAACATGTTTACTGATTTGTACCCTATGCCACATTTAAGTTTAGCTGACTAACATTTTTTTCTTAATTCATACGAATTCACACAACATTCAAAATTTCTGATTTTTTGCTGCAAAAAAGAAAACACAACTGAAAAGTTTTTGGTAGACATTGGAGAAATTGGTTGCGAAACTTAAAGGAAATTCTATGGCGAACAAGCGAAAAATTTGTTTATATCGATATCATAAAAATACACGGAAAGAATTGAAAACCACCAATTGCAAAATTTTGAGTTGCAATTTACGAATTATATATTATTCGTAAATCACAACGAAGTTTTCATGGATTGATACAGAAATTGGTAATTTGACGTTGAAAACGGCGGAGAATACCAAATTCTGTTTGTTGTAATTTACGATTAGAAGTATCAATTCGAGCTTCTTTTATTTGTCGTGATTTGCGAGATTGTTCGGCGCAATTTACCACTCTAATAGGTCAATTTCTCAAACACCACTTCACAATCTCAAATTGCGAAAAATATTTGGTGATTTACCAAAACTGAATGATGAATCAATAAAATCTTGTAATAATTTAACACATGAAACTGAAAACGTATATTGACGTAGAGAAGTCGTAAATTGCAAACTATTTTTTTGTAATTTCCATTGAATCAACTACCTAATGTGTGGAATTTTTTTTCATTCACAGTCCATAGTCCATGTACCTTTTCAAATCCTTTTAAATTCTTTCTTTTTATGGATGAATGTATGCATGTGGTATAGGCAGCTGCAATCATGAAGCCAAATCTTCATTGTGCACATTGCGTGTCGGTGCAGAGACAGGCAGTCGGTATTCAATCTTTGCTTGAAGTAGTCGGGTTAAGTTAGTAAGTGTACTACTTCTGATTTTTAATCGTTCATTGGAATTTGGCGAATTTCTTAATACATGGAAGTGTTCAACAATCACACCAATTTACAAATCGGGAAGCAAGCAAGAGGTTTCTAATTACCGTCCAATTTGTAAACTTTCTACCATTCCTAAACTATTTGAAAAAATGCTCTAAAAGGAATTATTTCTCCCTATCAACATGGTTTTGTAGCTGGTAGATCTACTGGCACTAACCTAACTATTTTTTGTAACTCTGCTTGAGAAGGGGTCGCAATATGATGTTGTGTACACTGACTTCTCCAAAGCATTTGACCGAGTCAATCACGAAGTTTTACTAATGAAGCTAGCTAAAATAGGTTTTCATTCAAATTTCCTAAAGTGGCTAAAAGCATACTTACGGGATCGTATACAGTACGTACGTATCAATAATAATCTTTCTTCGCCAGTATATGTTACATCGGGGGTCGATCAGGGTAGCCATCTACGTCCACTACTCTTTCTATTATTTGTCAACGACATTCCCGACATAATTTTAAATTCTAAATGTTTGATGTATGCTGACGACTTAAAAGTTTTTCGTTGCATAAACTCTGAGCAGGATTGCATTCTATTGCAAGAAAATCTTGATAGATTATCAAATTGGTGTAGGATTAATTCCTTACATCTGAATATTTCCAAATGTCAAAGTTTAACTTTTTGTCGCAAACGTTCATCAGTTAATTTTATATATAAAATTAACCATAAGGCATTATCCGTCATAACCTTTAAAAAAGATCTTGGCGTCATTTTTGACCAAAAACTAAACTTTTTGAAGCATATCGATTCTTTAGTCGCTAAAGGCAATTCAATGCTAGGTTTTATCTTGCGTAATTCCAAAGACTTTTCGGATCCTCACACTCTGAAATGTTTATTTTTTGCGTTTGTTAGGTCTACCTTAGAGTACTGCAGCACGATATGGAATCCTTCTCATGCAATTCACTCTTTTAGATTAGAGAAAATCCAAAAACGATTTACTAGAGTTGTAATGAAAAGACTCCGCTGGAACATAGTTATGCCTTCTTATGAAACGAGGTGTAAATTACTTGGAATTTTGCCTCTACACATTCGAAGGAAATATTCCGCGGTTATGTTCATTAGGGACATATTAGAGGATCAAATTGATTGCCCCTCTATCTTATCTCTAATTGGGTTCAATGTTCCTGCGAGAATGCTTAGAAACCGATTGTTTTTTAATATTCCGTATCATAGAACTGTTTATGCCGCCAACGAACCAATATCCAGGTGTTTACGAGAAACAAATACTGTTTGCGATATGATAGATTTCAGTCATAGTAGGTATATATTTAAAACAAATCTATTATTAATTTTAAGTAACTTTAATGGTGGTGATGTTTAATATTTTGTTTATATTTAATATTGTATCAAGTAATCACTGAAGTATAATTGTAACTTTGTTTGATGAAATAAACTAAACTAAACTAATCATAAAGCATTCTGGAATACATTTTGTAAGTACCTATTGAATAATTCCAAAAACTGTATTTTTTTCAGAAGTTACATCTTGCTATTAGAAAAGAAGTAGCAATTGGAATGTATTCTAAAATATGTAATCGAAAAGAATTGTAAAGGTTCGTATAAATTTCAAGTTCATCTAAATATTTTTTTTGTATTTTAAATTTCATCAGAAACCGAAAAACCACTCAGGATTTTCTTGGATACCAGGAGGAATACGACTATAAATATTATGTATAATAATATAAATATGAATTCTGATTTGTAAATTACAAGGCATAAGTTGTAAATTAAGAATAAAGTTTTCTAATTTCACGACAAAACATTTTCAATTTAATACGGTGATGCCTAAAATCACTACTCAAGAAACGTAAATTGCAAAATACGAATTGCAAAATTGATAAAAATAAGTTTCAATTTACGACTAAGAATTTGTAAATTGCAACTACTCAAGCAGTAAATCTACTCCTGTTAGTTCGCAAATCAACACTATTGAGCATAGACAAACCATACTGAGACCCCCAACCAGCGTTGCCAGTTTGGGGGTTTTCCCCCCAGATCTAGGGGTTTTTTTGACCGACGGGGGGAAATCTGGGGGGAGAAATTATTTAGGGGGAAATCTGGGGGTTTTTTAAATTGTAATTGCGTTCAATTATTTTTTTCTTCTCACTAAAAAGTATCGTAAGTGAACATTAAAAGCTATAATAAAGCAACACCAACAAACCAAATAAATTCATGTTCCATTTATGCCAATTCCATTCCAACGCATTCCAATATTCATTGGTGCAAGGATATTGATAAACCCCTATCTAAAGCTACATACATCACACACTATTGCATTTGCGAAGAGTTCACAATCATATGAGAAGCAATAAATAGAGCGAGACTTTCTTTGTATTTTGTCTCTTGCCAAAATCAATTTGTGATTGTTCCTGGATCGGGATGTATCAATTTTACCCCTTCCGATCAAATGATCAAAATGTTCATGAGCAGATGTACAAAACCAAAGATTAAGACAACGAGAACTATATTTTAGGACTTATTTATGAAAGTTGATTATTTTTACTTATTAGCTAAGTTTTTCTAATTAAATCTTGAAATCTGAATTCACTTCCTTTTTTTTTTTTAAATACGTATACATTAAAAAACTCGTGTCTTTGTATTTAATCTTAAATTTACATACATAATTTGAAAAAAAAATTGGGGTTTTTTTTTTAGAAAATAGCTAAATCTGGGGGTTTTTCAGATTTGTCTGGGGGGAAATATTTCAACCGTCTGGCAACGCTGCCCCCAACTCACAATCCACACGTAACGAACAATTTCAAATTAAACGGATAAAATTCTATGAACTCTGCCAGCAACTTTGCCCAAAGCGGAAGTGTTTTATACCTCCTGGGAGTGTGTTGGTGAGCCGGAATTTTTTAAGTTTCGTGACATTTGTCAATACGATTTTCCATGTAAGAATACTAGCGCACCAAACGTGAACACTCCATAAAAATATAGCTTGTAGGCTAAGTAACGGGAAATCGGACGGAGTTGGTGGTCTCAGTATTGTCTCTGCTATTGAGTTGCAATTCAAGACTAACTGGTTGTAATTTGCTAAGGGAGGAAATCGTAGTTTACAACAGAAAAGTGGTAATTTACGAATTGGTTTTGCAATTTACAATCCGAGTAATATCAAATTGATAACCATTTGTGTCAAATTGCGATCGGTTATGGCAATATGTTTTTCTCGTTTGATCGCATTATTGATAATGAAAAGTGTTGATTCACGACTTTTGAGGGTGAATATCATCACTTCGTACAATTTCTAGAATTGCGAAAAAAAAGTCGTGAATTAGTAAATCCTTAGCTACGCTCTAAAACTAGACAAACTTTTCGTGATTCTGCGCTTATTTTTCTTGATTTGAACTTAAAATTCTTTCCGTGATGCCTAGCTACATAATTCGTTTCACTTGATACAGTGCGACCTCAACAAAAGCAACTAACAGAAATTTGGGCAGTTGAGTTTGAGATTGAGTTTGTTGCAATAATCGAGTCAAAAAATTGTAGGTGCCAAAAATGAGGCAACAAGTTAAACACCTTAGAATAGTAAAAAAAAAAACGTGTCTTGCACTGGTAAAGAGACCAAAACTGATCATTTAATTCGTAGGTATTAGAAATAAATTGTTAGAAATTTTTGATTGTGTCTTTTTGGACGCAGAATTCTTTTCCACAGCTGACTTTCGTAAGTTTTGCAGTGCTAAAATGTTACTCAGTGAAGCATCATTTTCTTCAGCCCATTGAGCTCATGAACAAATAGTTGCTTTTATCGAGTCACCTTTTTTTGAGGAGTTGCAATTACTGAGTCAACAATGGTAAGATTTAAGGTGTTGCTTTTATCTAGGAGTTGCACGTATCGAGGGTTGCTTTTATTGAGGTCGCACTGTACCAGGAAATAAGAAGATCAAACAACTATTTGTATAAAAATGTAGAGAAAATTTCAACTTGGGATTAACAAAAACTATTATTTACAACGCAGCAACGAGAATCCACCTCAGGCTACATGACACTCTGTTTAAACCGGAAGTGAAGACTGGGTTTTTTGAAGTATGCGTGAGCCCCCTTTTGTTTTTTTTTAAATAAAATATGGAATGCTACCTAACTATTTAAAGAAATACCTTAGATATATAAGAGATTTGCAGCCTTATAATTTAAGAAACGGAAGTGACTTTAGACTACCTTCCTACGTAGATAATGTTTCACAAAATAGCATTGTGTACAAAGGCTGCCGCTTATTTAACTCACTACCGAGTGCCATAAAAAGGGAAATAGAATTTTCTAGTTTTAAAAGAAGCCTCAATTCTTATAATAATATAACAATAAGCCGTAGTTTAAGTTTATTTGTAATATTGTAATATTGAATTTTAATAGCAGAGCCCTGCTAAATAAGTAAATAAACCTAAACCTAAACCCTTTGATTAACGCGGCAAAAATACATGAATTCAAACTGGGCTACATCCATGGTCAAATTAAGCTTGAGGGCAATCCCTCTTTTTTGGCTGAAGCTGTCAGTCTATTTAATACCTAATCTACGTTGGTGGGAACATAGTATTATTTATGGTTTTATTTATTTTTTTATTTATGGCTGCAATCCCAGTGGCCAAAAAACGCTTCAAATCAACGAATTAATTTTTGTCTTTCAAATCGAAATTACTGTTCGATCCTCATCAACACAAACACATGCCAGACAGTAAAATATCCTCTAAAACCAAATCGCCCCCCATTCAACGTAAACAATTTTCAGTCAATATTTCGCTCGCTTTTCGACTTTTCGTAGCGCACCTTTCCATTGAATGTGCCCATGAGCGTGGGTATTTTTTCCCATCATCGTGCTGCCGGTTTCTACCCCACTGCGCACTCATTACCAATCATTTCGCAGAATAATCATTTTTCAATTAACTAAAACCCTCGTTCACTGTGGCGTATGTGGGACATTTTTTTGTGTTCCATCAGTCAAGTGCATCACACTCATTCAATACTCATTCGGAAACAATTACCCCGAGTGCTGAATGTAGTTGTCATTTCATTTAGAACAAAGCGTCCTGTGCACACTTCCACGTATATTTCATTCGGTTCCTAATGCTGGCACCCACCATATGACACTAAAAACTTTTCAATTTACTGGAGGAGGTTTTTTTCCTGCTTTCAGATTGATTTTCCGCAGAGAAATCCACACCCACACACATGTATGCATTACTAGTTGGACATAAAATCACCGTAAAACACATTGGACATTGTCCGGAGTGCTGTAGTGTCGCCTCCTTCAACAAGCCCTCCGCACGTCCTGACATCCTGAGCATTTAAATTGCAAATTTCGGCAGCAGGAGGGCGAGGAAAGTTTTCTGGAAATCAATTGAATAAGCACGTGATGCGATTTTATGGGCGACGGCGATGACGAAAATCCCTCTGGTGAGATGGTAATCTGTCAGAGGAGGGCCATCCAGGAGGCAGCAGAAAGCGAATGACTGGACAATGATTTGGTGTGATCGCACAATATGTTGACAATGTCCTTTCTTCGATTTGCAGTGCAAGCAGTCACCAAATTGAAATGAATATGGACGCAAAATTGAATTCAGTGTTTGGTTAGCGCTGTGTCCTTACCCACGGGTGACCAGGATATGCATATATTTACGAGTATCTGACACTTGTGTCAGCGAGATGCATATATTCGTTTTGGTGACGAGTTTTTATTTTGTGTTTGTTTGTTTGCGGCTTCAGCTCTTGGTGAACGTGTGGCGCTGGCATGTCCTGTTCGCAGCCGTGATCCATTTCAATAAACAAGTGCTGGGTAGCCTTTGTATTGCCAAAGCTGGTTAACTGATTCGGGCAGTCCAACTAAGTACGCACATCAACTGCAAAAACACACACAGACTGGCGCATCTATGGAAATTGGAAAACCTGCCCTTGATGTGTAATTCAATTATCCTTTGTTGTGCTGGCCAAATGTTTTTGTTTCGGCCTCAGTGGGCACGGAGGGGTGAAAGTGATTTCGGTTTGAACAGGCATTTCTCTGCACAAGAAGGCGGGGAACTCGGCTTTAAGTTCGAGCATCCTCCGAATGAGTTGGGTGTTTCTAAACTACGTCTGCAAAATCCATTCGTACTGGGTCAGTTGTTTAACCCTGATGGCCACACAAACAATTTGAATAAAATCACAGAAAGGATCTGCAAGAGTCCCTGGCAGCATTTATTTGTGTCTTTGCAGGCAAATCCCCCTCGAAACTAAAAGATCAAAACCTACGCCAATCCTCTGAAAATGCAACTAAAAGGATGCACCGCGAATTAAACTCTAAAGGAAGCACACCCTCTAGTCCTTGTCCTGCCGGGTAAAATGTGCGCAATTATATATCCCCGTCGAGCACGGAGGATTAAACAAAAGTCCTTTCACTAAGAAGAGTTTCAAATTTCAATTAAGACAAGCAGCACGAGAACTTTCAAATTGATTCGCAGTCATGGTCGTCAATATCTGAAAGTGTTACAACATCCCCACTTCAAGGATAATCACCGTAGTAACATTTCCTGAATAGTTTTAATGGTCTTTAAGGACACGCGGTGTGAACAGCAGATAACAAATGACAACAAAATTACCTGGCGCCTAATTCGAAATTCAATTGAATTCCCTCGCGTTTTTCTTTTTCTATGGGGCGCACTCATCCTTGTGACTCGTGAGTCACAGTTGATAACGTGGCGGCTGCTTCAGTGCTGGCGTAATTTCGGATTGAAGTGAAAAATTTAATTTGTCGCGACGTGCAATGTGAAAAGTCCTCATCAACTTCCCAAAACGAGATTATTTATGTACGCAGATGTTCTGACGCACGTGTGGATGCGATGTCTAAGTAAATAAAAAACACACCTATTGCTCTGGATTCGGATTGGAAGCACATGTTCCATAAATCAAAACGCTTAGCAGCTCTCACTGCCAGGCAGAGTGGGACGAGTGGGTGAGGGATGAAGAATTTTGAGTGAGCAGCAAATAATTCTTTGAAAGTTGAATAAAATTGATTGACGACGCATTTTATTGTGTTGTAATTTAAAAGGGAATCCCGGCTGACTTGTTGGTTTTTGGGCAAATGCAGAGGGAGTTTTGGTTGCACTTTGCATAGGTCAGTAGTCGACTGGTTGCATTTTTAACTTTCTCCATGACGTAGTAAGGGAAAGATATTCTATTCGTACAAAATGTCGAGCTCCAGATGTTAATCAATCCTGACATTACGATCGTAGAGAAACTCAAAAAATTGGTCGCAAAATTCTGTCTATCTGTCTGTGTGTCTGTCTGTCTGTCTGTCTATCTGTCTATCTGTCTGTCTTCTGTCTGTCTATCTGTCTATCTGTCTGTCTGTCTGTCTGTCTGTCTGTCTGTCTGTCTGTCTGTCTGTCTGTCCTGCCGTCCTGCCGTCCTGCCGTCCTGCCTGCCTGCCTGTCTGTCTGTCTGTTCTGTCTTTCTGTCTGTCTGTCTGTCTGTCTGTCTGTCTGTCTGTCTGTCTGTCTGTCTGTCTGTCTGTCTGTCATAACGGTACTTTTGAAATTTGGACATATCTCGAAAACGGTCCATACGATTGTAACAAAAATTAATTTCTAAGGTAATATGGACATTTATAACTTAATGGAAAACTCAGTTTTTCTCTGTATTATCGTAAAATGAATTTTTGAAAAGAGCATTTTGGAAAAATGTTGTTTCCTTCAGTTTACTAGAAAACGGCAATAACGCTTTTGACCAAAATGCAAACTTAGAGTAAAATTGATGTTATCAAAATTATTGCGTCCATAATTTTCAAAATTTGAATCACCGAAAAAGCTAATTTTGAAAACTGCTCATATCTCGAAAACCCCATTTTCGATTTCGATAAAACCAAACAGAACTGGAACGGAAACGTATGTTAAGCTCATTAAATTCCGATCTCGACAGCATTATAAAATGGGGTTTAGCCAATAGAGTGGAATTTAATGCTTCCAAAACACAATGCTGTCTGCTGTCATTAAAGCGTAACCAGAATCTTCAGCCATTATCCATGAATGGCACTTGCATCGCCGAAACCGAAAGACTTTCTATTCTCGGTATGTGTGTCCACAACAAACTTCGTTGGATCGACCACATACACGAAGTCGCCAAGAACGCTGCGAAATGTCTAGGTTTCCTCAAACGGTGCAAGAAATATTTCACCCCTTCTGATCTCGCTACCATATACAAGGCGTTCATTCGTCCCAAACTTGAGTATAACTCTCATATCTGGTCTGGTGCGCCTAAGACCTCACTGCACCTGCTGGATAGGATACAGAATCGTGCTTTAAAACTCATTGGAGACACAAATATAGCGAATTCTATAAATTCGCTCGAACATCGCAGAAATGTAACATGTCTTTCATTGTTTTATCGCTATTTCCATAAACAGTGCTCAAGTGAAATCGCCAGCTGCATTCCACCCCTCCAACAATTCAACCGCAATACTCGCCAAGCCAGGAATGCCCATCAGTTTACCCTTCAGCCTACTTTCGGTCGTACTATGAAATATAGAGATTCTTTCATAAGCCGTACAACACGAATGTGGAATGCCTTGCCCAGCTCGGTCTTTCCCCCACAGTGCAATTTGCAGACATTTAAGACCAATGTGCATCGGAATCTCCTATCTTCTCCATCCCAATTTCCTTAACGCCCGCGCTGTGTACTTCAAACTACACCATAAGAGTAGTCACAACCTCTTTAGCGCGTGTTCATTATAAAAAAAAAAAAAAAAAAAAAGTAATGCTTACATCCCAAATAATAACTTGTACTCGGTTTCCAGCTGAATAGTTAAGCAATAGCATTTTTTAAACTAAACATGGCAACATTTGGTACTGTTTTGTCTGCCAAATTTTGCAAAAACCGCTCTAACGATTTTGATCAAAATACATATAAGGATAAGTATTCTTAATAAGATCCCGTACTTAGTTTTCCCAAACAAAATTCGAATATTGACGTGTTATAAATATTTCTCAAAAATTAAATCTCGATCTGAGGTCACATTTCTACGGAATATTTTTGAAAAAATTTCAATGGCGCCCACTTGCAATGCAAGTAAAATAAAAGCTACGCAAAACTTATTTTCAGCTAATATTTAATAATATTGAATAGGCACCCTAAAAATAAATCCAACAACTTGAAATTTATACAGTCAGGCAACTCCCAATTAATTTGCACCAAAAATGTTGATGAACGAGAAAGTTACGTTCGACCCAGTCGTGCACTCTATTTTTATTGGCCGCAGAAGCCCATAACGCAACGCCACAAGTATTTCTTCGACGGTTACATATTTGGGTAACGACGAGTTAAGAGTCGAATGCTGACCTAATCGCCACTTGAAGGTGAATTCGACAGGCACTTGCATCTCCTCGAACAGAATACAACAAGTACTTGTAGAACGAGTCAATTTTAACAAGTCTGATGATACAAACTATAAAACACTAAAAAACGCCGATAAAGAAGGCCACTGCCGAGTTCGCCGTCACTTGCTGACAGATTCAACGTACACTTGCTAGAGTTGTGGGCCTTTTCTTTGGCTTTAGAGTCGTAGTCATCTCTAAACTTCAGTTAATGGGATTTTTTCCGTCGACACCTTCTTTTCAACTTAGTTTTGGATGCACTTCAGGCTCAGACCCACCCAACATTTCTCTCCACTTCTCCAGTCAACTTGGTGCATAGCTTCAGCTTGTCAAGCTTTTAAAACCGGCCCATAAAAATAGGGCCGCCATCTTATGCAAAGCCTTTTTCCGCTGTGTTGTCGGCAGATGATTCTGGGGGACTTGGCATTGATGCCATCAGCTTGTTGTACCTATTTAATTCGATTACCTCCCTCCTCGACTAGGTCCCTATCAAGGTACAATCCCAGCAGCCAGGATCGAGATTATAAGTCGCTTCTGAAAGGACTTTGAAGAGTGTTTCTCCGTCGGTATTTCTGTTCGCTTCAGGTTCACAAACTCCTGTAAACCAGTTAAAACAACTTTATCCCAAAATGATTGCATACCTTCAGGCTGATTTAGAACAAGTCACTCTAAATTGCTGTTTGCTGTCTGCCCTACTTTGCTTTTCTTCCTTTTGTACAGATTGACAGGGATTTTTGTTGAATGATTTGATTCATACTGCCTGACAGCGATGGTCGTCACTGGTTAGCAGCTGTCAGAAGTGGCCCTCTAAATTCGCAGCACCTTCTGCTCGTCTTTGACGGCTTCGACTCTCGACATGATTTTGAACGTCTTTCCTGAAGAGACGGCTCTGAATTGACTCTGTATCGGCTCTGTCTATGACACCCATTTTCTTCAGAGAAGTTTGTTTTACAGCTTTGTGAGATGCATGCGCTCACTGGCACTCCTCATCAGGCCTCTTAAAACCAGAACTTCAGTGACTTCCTGGCATACTGTACCTGGCTGCTACTCGTCTTTTGAATCTTAAATCTGGTAGAGGATTAAACTTCCTCAGAGGTTTATGCAAACGCTGTCGGCAAAGGTCCTGAAAGACTCTTTTCCGATTACATGCGAAGGGAAACTTCCTCCTCTTCAGTTCCTTGTCTACTTGTCACTGGTCCAAAGCGAGTTGTGTGCATCTTACGTCTTTTGTCCTTCATAATGAAATCAACCTAGTTTTACATAGAGAGCAACTTGAAAATGCCGCTCTTCCTTAACCTTAACTGACACCGTTAGTAAGAAATATTCCATCAACGAATCAGACCAAGGAAAGGCCTTCTTTTTGGACGCACTTTTAGTCCCTGATATGCCCAGAAAAATCCGACTTTTGAGTACGCTTCAACTGCATAAGATGTAAAAAAGAAACCACCGGGAAAAACGGAATGCCCTCCGCGACAAATCACTTTCAAACTTCACTGATGCACGGCTCAAAGACCCCTCAAGCAGTTGGTGATCGAATCTTTTCAGAGGACCCACTTCTTGGCCTTCCATTCTTCCTTTCGAAGCATTTTAGTGCCTTGCAAGTGTCAGCCCAATTAATGCGGTATCAAAGGCGATCAATTTCGAAACCCAAGCTGCCTTCAAATATTTGGCATCCAGCCAAACAAGATTTAAAACAAAGAACGCTTGCCGGATATCTCTTAACGATGCAGTTGGATAGTGAAATCTCAGTCCTGATCCTTTGTTGGTCTTGGTCATCTCACGAAATTGTGCAGACTGCTTCTGGCGTCCATAAAAAAAAGTCGTACAACTTTCCAAAACTTGGCAAATAAAAAAAACTCTCACGTACAATATCTTGTTAAAAGAAGAAGCTTCCTCGCCACATTTATGCCCTCAATTCTGTGTCAAATTGGCACCAAAAACGATTGGACCCAATGAAACGTCCGCTCCATTGAGTTGAGCAACATTCGCATTCCGCACTTCCAACTAAACCCAGCCACTTGGTTGGTATGTAAATTTTGTGTAAGCGCTTGCAAAACGCCAACTAATCCCATTTCCATTTCGCCAACTAGCGCACGACTCCATTAGGCGAAAAGTTTTAATGAACAGCCACCATATCGTAAACACCACCACCAGCACCCACATCAAGTCTTGACATCCACACCTAGCGACCGACCGCCCGACCGACCATGACTCAACCTGAATCAACATTTACATTTTCAATCCCAGCCTCTTCTAACCTCATTAACATAGTAATGTAGGCACTGCATGCAAGGACATCACAATTACTTTATTGGGTTGCCCGCCACGTCCGGCCGATAGCGCGAGTTCCTCTATGCAAATGCCAACGCAACAGTGTTGAGTGCGCAACATCTACACATCCTATAATCCATCCAAGGATGACCTCAATCGCACTGGAAAAAAAGAAAATGCCCACCCGACCTTCACGTGGAATTAAAGCATTTGTTTTCGTTCGAATATAAGGCAGTCCCGGTACCAGTCCCGTCCCGTCAGACGCTGTGCGCTTAACCTTCATTCTTATTTAATTAAGCTAAACGAAGCATTTCCAGCAGGTCCTTTTTGATCTCGGCGCCAAGTGGAATGGGCGTGCATTTAAATATCCCCATCCCCGAATCTGTTCTTCCTCAAAAGACACTTTAATTTAATTCAAAGAGAGCGATGCCTGTTGTCGGCGGAGGGCCGGGCGGCACGTAAAATGTTTTAGGATATCGACAATACAAACTTCGTGTTCGAAAAAGGGAGGAAAAGTTGTCCCTTTTCATGCACCACCACCGTGGTGGTGTCACCGACATCACGCCTCTTAACCAGCTCCTGGCAGAGCAATATGTCTTTGCAGACTGATGAAACAAGTTTTTCAGCATAATTTGAATATTTTGGCGATATCCGAGTATCCTTGTGTAAGTCCTTCTCTCTCTCTCTCTCTCTGGAGAACAAACAAAAACACGACAAGCCGGGAAAAAAAGGAGGAATGCGCCTTGTTCTTCGTTGTGACAACAATGGACACTTTTTGTTCGACACGGGGATATGGATACGATCCGAGGAAGTTTTCGAATTCCCAGTGTTTGTTGTTGTTGTTGTTGTTGTGGCTCTCTGCAGTTTTGAATGCAAATGTGGACGGTCAGAGTTTTTAAGCGGTTTGGAATTCATTTCGTAAAACGTCCACGTCCGGCTGTGTTACATGGTTACATCATTTCATTGACACTCCTCGAACTCGTATGTACACAGTTGGCTGTTCTAGTTGAAGTAATTTAGTAAATTGCTTCCACTGGATGACGGAGCTTATGGTGTCAGTGTCAGAATTGGGTTGTCACCAGCGTTGCCACAATGATACAAGTGTAAAAAAAAGTATTACACTTTTTAATTAATTTATAATTTTGTTACAATGTTACTATTTTTCGCATTGTTACACTTGTTTTTCTCGTTGAAAAATATTGAAAAGCTGAACTGGCAGCACTTTTTTCATTCGAACAAGCTTCTACCAATTTCTGTCAATGTTTTTATTTGTTTACACAGAGCACAAGTTGTGCAAAACGTCAAACTGCGAGTGGGAATGGGAGGGAACGAGAAAATACAACAATATTTTTCTGTCTCGCCGCGCCGCCGTTGACAATGTTCTACATCTCGTGGTAAATAAAGTTTGTGAAATAGAGTTTGAAATCTACTTCGATGGTCAGTATTTTTGTTTCTTTTTTTGTTTTTTTTTTATTTGTTAAACACAAAATGGACAGGTAGGTCAATTAAGAGCTTTTTTTTGTAAAATTTAAACAATTTAAAAATTTTTTTTCAGTTTGTTACATTTTTTTTCCATTTGTTACGCTTTTGAAAAAATTTGTTACACTTTAAAAAAGACTACGGCAACATTGGTTGTCACTTGTCAGAAATGAAAGAAATGCATTTTGGATAAAAGTTTAGATGAAAATGGGAGGGGATAAATTAACTCCATGAATCAGTTCGTGTTTGAATAGATATTCTGTCAAACATGCAGTGCCCCCTTAAGTTTTTCTGCGGCAATCAAAACATTGCGCGGTACTAGTAATCATTTTTACAGTTTGAGGGAAATTTTACAAACTCACAATTGGCTATTGTGACGTCTATTGAAGGAGAAGGTTAAAAATCATTTTTAGAAAGAGGAAAACACTTGTCAGTCATTTTATTGACATTCACAGAGTTTACTGTCAAAATGGGTATGCTCAGCTTTTCAGTCAGACTAAGTTCATTCGCGTAACGCAATCGATTTAAATCGATGTCAATCGCACAAAGTCTATACACGTTCTTATCAGAAATGACAGATGAAGAGAAAATTATCAAAATAACGAGTAACGAGTAGTTCCTCTCTTGGCTCGAAACAGCTCAAAGAATTTCAACTGACAGTTACTGATAAATATGTCAAATGCACAAAGTTGACAAGCAACAAATTCAGAATCCTTCTTCAAAATCAATTGCGCACAAAAATAAAACCAGTGGAAATAAAGAAAATTCGGCGGTGGTGGAATGTTTTCCTCGAACGTTTTATATTTTGCAAAAAGGTGGGTTATAAATTTATTTGCGAAATGGTTTAGATGTTAAAGATGTAAGTGGCTCAAAGGAGCTGGAAGTCTATCCACTTTCTTTGGAGTATGTTTTCAGTTTTTTGAGAGAGTTCCGCTCAATTTGTTGAGTTTGACAGATTTTTTGTGTTTGACTCGTAAGTACAATTATTTCTGGGTGCTGTGAGCTCTGGTTATACCCTGAACGAGAAACTGAAGACACAGAAGCAAGGCTCTGATTTATTTGAGCTGAAAAATAGGAGACAACTCTTTTGAAGCTTCTACAGATTTACAGGCAAACGCCTTCTGGAAACGTCGAACTAAATCTTAGCCAAAAGTAAATCTGACTTTGCAGAAAGGTATGTAGCAGATAAATTGAGTCCAAATTTGGTTAGATTTAATAAATCTGTTCAGAAAACCTAGTTGTCATAAATAGCCATAATACACTGAAAGACAATGATGCTTTGAATGCGTCCATTAATACAAACAGCTCAACTTCTCTGTCTGGCTGCTGCCATTTGACTTCGAAACCATTTTCTATATTTTTATTTCAAATTTGTACCGTTATTGGAAAGTCGAATGACGACGAGTAGAGGGAAAAAGAAAAAGGGAGAAAACCTTAAACAAATGTAAAGAAGACACTGTAATTTTAAGCACGCAAAAAGTGGTGGAAATAAAATAAAATTTAAAGCTTAAAATCTTTTTGATTAAAAAATTCTTTTGGTCACTAGTCGCAATTCGAAAGTTGTCAGATCGTGTTCACTATTATTTGTACGCTGAACGTACCCGCCTCGAATAGGTTTTTAATAGTTGTCGCTTCGAATATACAAAAGTGGTGCGCGGTTTAATTTTATGTTAGCTTACTGACTTCTATTATATTCGCATTTTTCCGGTTGCAACAAAAGAAGTTTTTCTCTTGTGCTCCCTCAAATTCGTTTCCGTAAAATGTTTGTGTAAAATAATAGTTCTTGACAGCCTATGCAACTAAACGTCAAATTAAATATTGAACCACTGAAAGATCATTGGGCACATTCAAGAATCTACTCATCTTAAGTCGACTAAATTGGTCTGGATAAGATGTAACCTGAACGCAAAAACTAGAATAGTGGGGAACGTCGCTTTTTCTACGTCAGCCACTGTCAACTTTACTCAGTCACGAATTTCTTGACAAGATTTGTCGGCTATCCCTCCACAGACGTCAACTGAAAAAGCTGTACATATGACCGATCTAAGCCAATCAAAACTGAGATACATCAAGTTGCTGTTGGAAGAAGATGCCAGGTCTCTGATGGACCATTATTTAACAAATAATGCCAAGAAAATGTTTAATCTATGCAGGCACGATATCAGAAACTTACAGTGGGGAACCGCACAAAATTAGCCACCCGGACACGCGGACTTTGTCTTGAGAAAGTCGAAACAGCTGAGAATATAGTTTGTGAGAATGCCCAGCTCTGTTTCTAAGGAAATCTAAAAAGAATAATAAAACGAACCTTACTGAACTCAACCCACGAAGAAGTTGTAGACGCGTTCAGTCAAGTAGTTGACATACGACAACCAACTTCAGGCTGGTGTCGGCCATATTGGAAGAAGAAGAAAAGAGGCGACAGACCGAAAAAGCCATGCGCAAAATAATTAATATTAAGCATCCATTTTGAAAATGAATCAAACGGAGTTTTATTTAAATAAGGAACTTATAAGTAGAAGCTTATGAAAGGGTAGCAGAAAACGTCAATATAAATTTGGCAAAAGACTGGGTGTATAAAACCCTACTACGGAAGTCAAAAAGCACATTGTGTAGAGAGTCTTGTCAAATCGCATGAAGGCAACCATCAGGCTGGTAGGCGTCTTCAAAAATTGGAAACTACCCAAACCTAATGTGATCTTCACAGCATCCACATCTTTTGAGCTCCAGCTAAAAAAAATTTTTCTCGGAAATCAGCCACCGAAATGCATCATCCTTACGGACGAGAAATGTACGACGGAAATTATTTTTGAACACTGCCCGTTTTACACTGGCCCACTTTTGAAAACGATCTCCGTGCCTGATAAGAGAATCGTGACAAGAACGGCAGCATTGGTAGCTTGCTGGGAAGCTTTTTTATATAAAAAATTACCAAGGGAGTTGCTATTATTTTTTACCTAACTGCTAAAGGACGTCTTCTGGGATGTCATCCAAAGCAACCACATGTACTGTGAGTATCGCTAGTAGCCATTTTGAATGTTCGTCGCTTTACTCTTGGAATTGTTCGCTTGCGGAAGCACAATCGCTGATATTGGAGTAGGTATTGAAAGCCTGCCACAACCTTCGCTCTTTCGGGGTACATCAGGCAAAAGACTGACATAAGCAAGCCTACAACGACAATAAAGAAACTACTATCCAAATTGAGCCCCCGGCCGAGGTCAACAGCCAGAAGTTCCTATAAAAATGTCTATGAAGTCTGTTCTTGTTCAAAAAACTTTAAATTCGTTTATCTTCTAACTACCGCCACTTCTCAAAAGCACGTAAGGATTGGGTCGGCGGTTTTAACGTGATGCGTTAACAAATTCAAACACAAACAGACACAAAATTTGATTATATATATACCAAATTGTGAATGCATTTCTACCGCACATTCACAAGGACTGTATCCCGAGGTTTAAGAAAACTGCACACATCTCATCCGCCATCCATCCATGGCAAAGCCATAGTTCAACAGAATAAATAAATTCGAAAAACGATGCCATGCAAATGGCCCCAAAACACTCTGTCGGCTAATAAACCTAAGATGCATGTCCTGTCCCGTCGTGTCCTTTCCACCCGCCTGTGCATGTCCTGCCATGATGCAACATAATCGCATGTTTTATATTCCGTTCACCATAACCCACAAATGGATCGCCTGGACTTGTGCAGATAAAACGCAAATTGTGTTCGAACGGAGAACGTTTATCATCCTTCGTCCTTCGTTCGGTTCGCTTTAATTACATTTTTGTTTTGCTGGCAGTTTTAAATAAACACGTCTTCCTTGAGACACAATTAGCTCGGCATATTCACCAGAAATATGCCAACCCGCGTGTGCCTATAGATTGACAGCTCACTGGGCAAATTAATGCAGGTCAAATTAATGGCAGCGATGTCTACCCCGAGCGCTGCTGGTAGGACTAGTGGTGGTAAAAAGCAATTAAAACACTCGCTTATGACACTATCCCGGCCGGGGGTCCTTCGCACACAGCAGGTCGATAATTGATAAAACAGCTGAACTGCTGCAGCACAGCACAAAGCACAGTCGGAAGCGCATGATTCACTCATACACTAGTCATTTGGCTGTCGTCGTCGGACAATTTTCTACCCCGCGGCACACAGCAATACGCGCGCCGTTCAATTAATTAACATTAAAGGGATGGATGCAGAGATGGACCATTTAGCGGGGTCGAGCCTGCTTTAAATTCAGCCATCAGAATGATAGCCCTAGGCGGCACTCTGCATTATTGTTTTGTTTTTCCGCCAACAGGAAGAAGGACAAGGAAGTGCTTTTCCACCCGCAGATATTAATCAGTTATCCGGCGAAACCCTCCGCAGAGCAGGTGTCTGCGTTGGAGGCCATGCTCGAGTGCGGGAGAGTAGATTTAAAAATGTTCTCGAGTGATTCTTGGGATTGTCGGGATGTTGCCCATCGCATAATTGTTTCCGGTTGCGTGTAGAAATTGAATTCTAAATAAATAATTAGGACGAGCAGCAACTCGGTCCTGTCGGTCCTGATTGGCCTTTTGGCTTGCTCAATAAAAATAAGCGAGGTCGAGGATTATGCCGCACTTAGGGGGTTCCTTTTGGGGGTCTTGTAGAGAAGAGTGTTATTATGTCAAAAAGTGTGTTCCTTTGATTGTGCCCCGAAAAAAGTCCTGCAAATGATCACATACCTACTTCGCTATTTTAACATAAAGCGACCGCCATTGAAGACAAACTGAGCTCATCGAAAGTCTAAGGAACATCCCTACCCAGTTGAAGGACTCTTTTTAGTCTGCCTGATTTATGTGCGGCCCTCGAACTTTTAGCTCCACACACAAGCCAAGCCTTCGCTCCTAGTTTGCATGGAAATGAATCAAAAGGATCGACCAGAAATAATTACAGCGCCCCCGTGCTCGCACTCTTTTCGAAACCGACAGGAATTGAGACAGGGCAGGTGCAGGAGTTTTGTGAAGACGCCATTACTTATTCGTTAGTTTTCCGCTTAAACAGTGAGATGTGGAAACCGGGTATAACAAACACCATATGTGCGATGGAAGTTTTCAATTTAATGTTCACCCGAGTGTGTTCTGTTGGAGGTGCGTAACCAGGAGAGCCCTGGCAATGAGATGCTATTAAGGATAATTGTTTGAGATTTAACTTACACCATGAGCGACGCGCCAACTGGGGAGGATTGAAAGCATTTCCAGTGGAGTTGTGTGACCGCTGAGGATATATGTCGCTAATTAACTTAACTGGGCTGATGGCGGAATTCATTCGACGTGAATGTCGGCTTCAACAGGTGTGAAATAGCCAGTCAGTTAACATTTCTTTAACATTGTAACAGTTAACATTTCTCTTTGGGTATATCCACGTGCCAAGAGACTGAACGATAAAAATGTACCTGGCGTTTTTGGAGCAAGCAATACCGCCACTAGTGATCGTATTTTCTCTTACTCTGCGCGGATACGTCACAATAGAAGGAAAAACAACGATAAGTCTGTTTGTGCGTGGGCGAAATTGCACAGTGTTTAATAAGCTGAACTAGTGAGCCATGGATATCAGGTTCAAACCCCTGAAAGGTGTAAAATTAGGTCTTAACCCCGTCTCGGTGAAACATAGTTCAGACAAGTGTAGACTGATTTTTTTTACTCTTGCCAAATTTGTTTGACTTACCCTTTATAAACGTCAACTTTCAAAGCTGTGTTGACAATCAATTGGATAATTTAGGTCAGGGTCAGTAAAAACTGAAACACAGACATTCAGCCAGCTGTCAGACTCACAAAACTAGTTTATTGAACGTACCCATTCTGTCAGTGGAACTGTTTTGCGAATAATATACTGCGACGCATTTAAGCAAGTTGAAAACGTAACGGATGTGACAGAATGTATTTGTGGGCATCTTTAGAAGAACGGTAGGTCATATGAAAATTGTATACAAATCTGGAAATATTACTTTTCTTTCAAATGTTCTCAAACGAAAGTCATAACCGTGCAAACAATGGAAAAATAAGTACTACAATCTGTCAATTGGTGTACGGTATGTCGGGCAACCCTCATTAAACGTCAAATAAAAATAAATTCACAAATCTTCTCGACCAGACAAAAGAGTAAAAATTCCCATCAGACTTCAGTAACCAAAATTGACCGCTTTGGGTGGTTTTGGCGATTGACACTGACATCTGGTGGTGGGTCAAGCATTTCATTCGGAACAACATACTCGGAACAAAGTCTAAGTAGAAAAAGAAGGTTGCATTCTCTAAATATGAAACTTTACAAAGCATTTCAGCGATGACAGATCGTGATTAAGTTAAAAGTGCATTTTCTTACTGATCAGAAAATGGAAAATCAAATTCTAAATGCCACGGTCTATACGGTCTATTCAGTTTTTAGTTTCAGTTTTAATTTATATTCTAGTTGTAATCTATATGAATTTTTTCGCTTAATCAATTTTTGCAAGACCTGTCAAATGTTAAGGTAACACTTCTGGTGAGTTGTAAAGAGAGAGGGAAACGATTCAAAGTTGACTGAACCAGTTTTATTGCGCATTCGTCTACTTTACAGTTCTAAAATAGATGTTCAATAAAACGCGCCAAGTGCCTTGTCAAAGAAAACATAAAAAGAATAAGACTAAAACAAACTCCTAAACGTCAATGGGACAATGGGGAGGAATGAAATGAAATTAATTTTCCCGACGTCACTCAGAATAATTCTACGAAAATTTGTGTAAATAAAATCGTACACATGTGCACTAAATTTAGGAAAAGGTAGACCAACTAAAAAGGTTCGCAATCTGACAAATGAAACAAATAGATTGACGTCTGTTCCCGCTTTACAAAACTGAAAATGCTTCCCATTCGTAGAGAAACGTCACGAAAAATTTAAGATCTGTCATAAAAAACCGATTGGAAAACTACATTGGTTGTAAAAATAGAGCTACGGTTTGCATTTCGCGCGATGATTTTCCACATCTGTCTGTTTTATCTCTACTGCAGCTGCAAAGTGCTTCACAAATATGGGAATAGATATGAAAAACTTAGAAATTCATTGTGCAATTATAATAAAAACGAGAATCGACCGTAGTTCGAGATATGGCTACGGAACAAAATGTCAAATACACAAAGTGGATCGCTAAACCTCGATCAAATTGTGTTCGGACACAAACATGTACAATCCTAAAGGAATACTCTTGACAACCAAAAGGAAAAAAATAATTTCGTTACGACCAAAAGGGACAATTAAAAAAATTAATTGCGAAAAAAGACACACTCACCACGAAAATCCATTGCTTCTCGCATCGTCCTCATCCCATCACAGATCTGTGTAACAAAAACGAAAATCACCTCCCGTCAAACACAATTCGAATCGACTAAGAATATTTAAAAACATTTTTTCGAAATAATTTGTGAAAACAAATCGATCGCCTGCTGTACTCGTTCACTCACTGGCTCCCCCACAGTATCTCAAACGTCTATAGCACAGCGCAAACCAGAGACACAAACCTCTAACAAACTGTCAACGCGAGCAGTGCCACCAACTGCGACATGCATGCGCTGTAAACCTATGGTAAGAAAAAAAAAACGCCAAATGCCAAGAAATATAATCGAAAATGTACGCAAGAGAAGGAAATAAAAAAGGCGACTGTCGGAGATTTTTTGTGTCATGCCTCGTTCGCTACGCGTACAAAAAAATTTCACATCATCGTGATTAAATTGAAAACGCCAACTGTTTGCCCGAATAGCCGCATTTCTGTTGCGTAAATATCGAATTTATTTTACCACAAAACCGTGAAAAACGCGGAAAACCACTGAAAAGTTTGTTTTGACATTTGTACATCCGAAATCTGGGTGCATTTGACAGCCCCCTCAGTAAATTATCTTGCGAAACTTCTTTCTTGCAAGGAAATTGAACAAATTAGAAGAGAAAAAATTCCTCGTCTCTATCGGGCAGAGGAAAATGTGCTTAATTTCATTGTCAAAAACAGTTAATATGTTTGTCTTGTTAGGTAACTGAGAAATCTTTGTGTAGAATAGGATTGTGCTCACAAGTGGCGGGCAGCTATTGAACATAGTTTTGTGCGGAAATAATTGGGAATTTATGAATTAACTTTGTGCACAGATAGTGACCAAGGGTTTTGGAAACGTTTTGTGGCAGCATTGTTGGGATTTGCTGGGATAGTCCCCCCCCATACCAGTGCTAGTTGTTTTGCAAATTGGTTCCGATTGGAAAGTGCCTTGCTTTGGGATTGTTGTAGCTGGCCGGATATGAATGAGTAAAACCGCACCCGTATGAACACGTTTGCGATGGATACAACCACAAATACCCTGGAGGAGCCCAGCTCCGAGAGTGAGTACAGTGACTCGTACGATGCCGAGAGCAATTCAGACTCGGCCGCAGCCACAACATCTACTGGGGAGGAAGACGACGATGGCGAGCCGGAGGAGGACGAGGAAGAGTATTCCCAGCAGGAGGACTCCGTGGAGATGGCCCGAATCACAAAGGACACCCTGTTGCACTTGCCGAAGGGTCTATGCGAGAACGCAGCAGTCTTCCGAGAGTTCTTTTCCATGGAAACATGGCGTATGCTCCCCACCAACTACCAGGCGTACTTGAAGAACAAATTTCTTCCCCACTTCGCTGCAAATAACGAACAGGAACAGGAGCACACTCTTGAAATGTTGTTTGGCAACGAGCTTAATCGATTTCAGGCGTCGCCGCTGGTTGATTTGCAGAGAAATCTCGAAGAGGGCAACTACAGGCCGGACGTGCTGCGCCTCCGCGAAAGCATTGCAAAGTCGCGCAGGCGAGAGCGACGATTCCAGGAATACGAGCGCATTAGCCACATGGCTAAGAACGTGCTGGTGTCCAGGGAGCGACTGCTTCGCTCAGCGTATGAAGCACCGCCGGGAGCCGTGCTCCGTGTCGAAAGATTGGTGCGCAAAACCCCTCAGCTGGACAAGGGAGTGTGCGCGGTGAGAGCGCGCAAGCGATTCTACTCCGAGATTCGGCAGTTGAGGAGTCAGTTGGGTATCGCCGAGCTAAGCGAGGAGGACTCAGAGGACGACCCGCCGTCAATGACCGCCGACGACCAGGAATCGAGGACGAAGATGGACGTGGACCAATCAAAGGAGGCTAAAGTATTGGGCACACTGCATCGCTACAAAAAGTTCTACAACAATGGCGCCATCGAAGTGCTGGCTGACAACAACTTCAAAAAGGTTTTATTCGAACACAAGTGCCGCAAGCTAGAGGAGCCGGTGAGTACATTTTTATTTCAGAAACATTACGTGTGTATAAACGCTTCTCTCCCTTTTAGGATCGCCCCGAGTTTGAGACGAACGACATTCGGCTTCGCGATGTTTACGCAAGGACCCAAATGACGGGCAGCTATAAGCGAGTCTTCGCCTCTGGCAAGACGCCGGGCCGCAAGCCGAAGGCGAAACTCCTCCAAGAGAAAGCAGCCGCCGAAGAAGCAGCAGCAGCTGCTGCAGTCGAAGTTAAGCTCGAAGTGAAGGAAGAGCTGCCGTGTCTACCGCCTGTACCACAGCACCAACTACAACCATCGCCGATCCTAGCACAACCGTCACCACTGCAATTGCAACCTACCTTACTACAGCTACAGCCAACCACACCTCAACCAATGCAGACGCCGCCTGATAAAATCTACATCGAGGCTGCACAGCAGCAGATCCCTATGCCGCTCTCTCCACCAGTTGTACATACAATCCCCAGTGTGGAGCTGGCGGCTGTGGATTCGGAAGAAGACGAACTCGTCAACGTGGAAACGATCGAGACGACGCCGCTGTGCCATCTGCCCAGCATAAACGGATCTGAGTACGGACACCCGGAGGAGGTGATAATCCCTATGACGGAGATAAAGACAGAAGACCAGCCGGAACCGGTGCTGCACTCGCCACCAAAACTCGCCTCTTATCACGGCAAAATCAAAATAGCAACTTTCTCGGACCTGAAAGGTATCGACGTGATGAATCTCCCCATGGACATGGACGACTCGTGCCTCAGTGAGGCGGACTTCAATTCGCATCACGATCCGGCCCCACAGGCGCAGCAGCAGACCACAATCAGGACACTCATGGCCGTGTCGGGACCGGAACTCATGCAAGAGACGCACGCCTGCTTCTTGGCGCTGATTCGTGACATTTTCTGTTCGACGCCCAATCATCGCATGAAGCTGGAGGACCTCCGAGAGAAGATCCACGTCTGGCTCACGAACCCCATCACGGCCCTGAACGACTGGTACTGCCTGGCTGACAACTGGTCGGCGCTGGTCACATCGGCGATCAATTTTCTAGCCGGCGACTTTAGTGACCAGCCGGAGGAGTACGTCCCCTACATTGAGTACAAGTCGCAGCTGAATATATACCAATGGATTGGCGCCAGCCGTGACTCCGACTCGCATCTGGTGCAGCTGTGCAACTACTGGATGTCCCGAAAGCACGAGATGACCCACAAGCCGATACAAAAGGCCGACATGACGCCGCGCAAGTCCATAGACTACGACGAGAATGGGTCAAACGAGCGAGTGGCATCGCCGCCACTGCCCCGATGTCCGACCACCTGGACAGTGCAGCCATCGAACATGGAGGAGATCTCCGAGTTTCAGCGGCAAGAGCGCGAGCGCTTCGAAAACCCCCATCGCTCGTTCACCTACCGCATGCATGGCTACGAGAGCGTAGTGGGCCCAGTAAAGGGCATCTACACGCAGATCTTCGCCCTCACGAAGGCCCGCGGGCACAGTATGATGATCGGCGACCGACCGAGCTACGTAACCATCCTGACACTGGTACGCGACGCCACCGCACGCCTGCCCAACGGAGAGGGAACTCGAGCCGATATATCTGAGCTGCTCAAGTGCTCGCAGTACATAAACCGGGATGCGCCCGAGAATGTCCTGCAGACCATCGTGAGCGGCGCTCTCGACCGCATGCACACTGAGCACGACCCCTGCGTACGATACGACACCAAGCGCAAGATCTGGATCTACTTGCATCGCAATCGGTCAGAGGACGAGTTCGAACGCATGCATCAGCAGTACCAGGGCATTGGCAAGCACAAAAAGCCAGCCAATCGCAAAGTCAAGGCCAAGGTGCTCATCAAGGAATCAAATGTGACCACTCCGACGACGCCGTCGTCCTCTTTGCCGGCTATGATGCCCTCGAACCCCATTATCGTGACTACCGAGAACACTCACCACATGAAGAACGCCCAACAGCAGGCGCAGAAGTCCCTCATCAAGCCAGAGCTGATTTCGGGAGACAAAATCGAGGTGATCGAGACGCAGGAAATCTCATCGCTGGACGCCGCCATGTCCCCGGGGCCATCGCCGCAACTGCAGCAGCCCCAAACGCAGTTCATATCTCAGAAAATATTCGCAACCACTGCGACGCCACAGAAGAAGCCCAACACAACACCGATCATTGTTACGACGCCTACGGGAATTCAAACAGTTCACGTGTCTTCTGCGAACACACCCACGATGATCACAATACCCAGTAACCCCACCAATTCCAGCCCGGAAAAGAAGTCAGTGCAGCCGCTGACGAGCCCCGCCATTGTGTTCCCCGCTACGCAGCAGATAATCGCCACCAATCAGCAGCCGCAGCAGCAAATTTCCGTGCCCAACAAGAAGATATCGATCAACAAGCCGATTATCATAAACCAGGCCGTGGCCACGGGCCAGCAGCAGATTCGGCCTCAGCAGCAGGCACACCAGCAAGGTTTCATCATCCCCATCAACATCAACAACTCGGAGCAGTTTAAGGTGATGGGCAACTCGATCCTGCTCACCGATCAGCAGAAGACGAAAGTCGGTGGTTCCACGACCACAGCCACCTTTGTGCAACAGCAATCGCCGAAGAACATCGTGCGTCTGGCCGGCGGAAAGTCGCTTCTCTCGCCCCAGCTGGCCAAGGTGCAGACGCAGACGGGCCAGAAGCTGCCTACAATCACGGCGACAGCCATTCGGCCGCAGCTGCAGAAAACCATCGGCGGTCTGTCGCTGATAAACAACGCCAATGTGAGCGGGGTGAAGATGTCGCCCCAGACCCTCACCAATCTGCAGCAGAAGCAGATCATCCAGAGCTTTCTCAATCAGCAGGGCAACAAGCAGCGCCTCGTGATTGGAAACATTGGCACGGTTATACCCCAGCAGCAACAGCAACAGCAGCAGCACCAGCTGATGCAGAACAAGAACGTCATCATTCAGCACACGTCGCAGCCGCAGAAGCTGATCAACGCAGGGACATCCACAGCGGTTGCTTCCACAGCGACCAACACGGGCACCGGCACCATAATCTCCACCTCGACTCAGGCGGGAAGCATCATCGGTTCGCCGATTTTCCAAATACATTCAGCGCCAACGACGCCCGGCGGAGCGACCAAGATTCAGACCATCAGTGCAAGCAGCCTAACACCGCAGCAGCAACAGGTAAGTACCGCGAGACTAGTTCCCACTGTCTGTGGCTGAATGTCCTTTCTTTACAGAGTCTCTTGCAAAACCTGAAGCAGCCGCAGTTCAAAACAGTGCAGGGCTGCCAGTTGGTGCCGACGCAGCAGCAGTCTCTTATCATAAAGCAGCAGCCTATATTCACTCAAAAGCAGCAGCAGGCTGGGTCGCAGCAGCAGAAGATCCTGAACACGGGCCAGCAGCAGCAGCAGACGTCTACAGGCACAATGACCGCTGTGAGTGTGGGCTCAGCTCCGCCAAAGGCAGTCGTTGTCAGCGGCGTGGGCAACATTATTACAACGGCCCCTGGGCCGGGCGCCATCACGCAAAACTTAATCAAACAGCCGGCGCTACAGCTGCAGCAGACGATTGGCAAGCCCATCACCGTGATGTCGCAGCCGCAGAGCGTGACGCGCGTTATAAAATCTGGAAATGTCCAGAACCAGATCATATCTCGGGGAGGCATTCGCACGCAGACGATGAACCCCGTAATGGCCAAGGTGCTGACCAACACCGCGGGGCAAATAATCTCCCTGGAGAGCCTGCTGCAGAAGCAGGGCGCCACTTTGCGGGTGACCAATGCCAAGCCCGCCCAAACCACGAACCTAATCCAGTTAGCGGGCACAGCTGGCTCCCAAATCACGCAATACGCTGTCGTGTCCCAGGGCAGAAATCTAATTTCTGTGAGCGGGCAGCAGCAGCAGGCCCGCCTGATCAGTACTCAGGCTTCGTCCAGCACGGTTTCCACAACCACCACCCCCGCCAGCAAGCCCGTCGTCAGTCCTGCTCCCACCAAACTGATTTCGGGCAATCAAATTACCGCCCAGCAGCTGGTAAACGCAAAATTCCTCAGCAAGGCAGCCAACGTGACTACGACTTCTGCCGCCGCCGGAGGCATTCGAATGATCAACGCGCAGAATTTCAACATTGCCAACATCCAGGGCAAGCCGGTGCTCATCGCGAGCAAGCAGGCGACAAATCTGAACCAGGCGCAGCTGGGCCAACAGCCAGGCGGCACTGGCGCCAGTGTCGTGATCGGGGGACAAACGCTGAAGCTGCAGGGCAACGTAATTTCAACCGTAAGTCGGTATTAAGGGTAATCAGTGGCACACAGTGATCTCAATCATCTTTTCTCGAATCGTTTCAGTCTAACGTGCAGTTGATCAATAAGGCGGTCTCAACAGCGGCTATGGTAGCCTCCTCGGCGCCCACCACCTCCACCGTCATGATGGGCAATCAAATACTGAAGGTGCAACAGCCCACCGCGCTTAAGCAAGGAACGGTAGTGGCAACTTCGACCCCGCTGACAACGATTGCCAGCACCAACACAGGAACCGTTTTAGCGAACAGCAATTCAGTGCTCAACCATCAGAATTTGCAAAAGACCGTGGTCCTGGGTACCACCGGCCAAACCATTCGCGTTCAAACACCCTCCCAGATGCAGGGGGTCAATATCGGTACAGGGGCTGGTGGACTGAAGAACGTCACCACGAGCCTAGCGCAGGTTAGTAACTGCAATTAGAACTCAAACAGCAGGGTAAAGTTCTTCTCTTCACAGGGTTCGGCGATGAAAACGACGCCTAACCGCGTAGTTCTCGCTGTTCAAGGCGGCGGACAAATATTTCTCTCGCCCAACTTTCAGGGCGGCGCAATCAACTTGAAGTCCCTGCAGGGCATGAAAGTCGTCTCGCTGGCCCAACAGCCGCAGCTGCAACAGCAGCATCAGCAACAGCAACAACATCAGCAGCAACAACAACAACAACACCAGCAGCAACAACAACAACAACAACAGCAGCAACAACAAACTCAAACGACAGCACAACAACAGGGCAAGAGCAAAAATCTGCAAAAGTGAATGCAGCCCCATTTGTGAGACCACTTAGGACCTAAGCCAACCTTCTTGAAAGAGAATAAAAACAATTCACCAGTGGCAGTCATTGTAAATAGCACACACACCCAACTACTGTACAAGTAGGAGCAGCGATTGCAACCGTTATATCTTTCAAAAACAAACCTTCTCTAGTGTTAACACAACTTAATTTTATGGACTAACAATTTAAGGAACACTTTACCCTATATTTAGAGCTATGTATTGATAAAACCGTAGGAGAATTTTAAACTTTGTATAGCCTTAAGGATTTTTTGTGAATAATGTTTCTTTTTAATTATAAAAAATTACTTACGATATAAACAAAATGAATAGTGCGACTGCAAGTGAGCGAGAGTGAGAAAACAGAGGGTACACGAGGAGGAACTTGTATATTATTAATTAATATGTATTATAAAACCATGGTTTTGTTAAAGCAATTGAAAAAGTAAAAAACAAACAAGATTATTAACAAAAAAAAATATGAAATACTCTTTTTTTTTTTTTGTTCGAAAAATGGAAGCACTTGATGGGTTGTTGAATTTTGTACGAGTCGGACAGCGTTGCCAGTCGAGCGTGTAATATGTTTGGTACTGCGTTCGTATATGACACGCTCTAGTACAATATTTGAAATGCATTTTTAACAGTCATGTTTGTAGCTGTATGTACGCACTTAGGGAGTACAAAAAAGGGGAGCTTGAGAATAAAGGAACTAAAGCCATTATGCGATTATCTGCATTTAAATTGAATGTCGCGATGTTATAGTAGATTATTGGCTGATTGCCAATGATTTTTCACAGAGGTATGATCGAATTTGAGTAGTGGCATGGCAATTATACATAATTACAAAAAAAATGGCTGGAGAAGGCTTGCTTGTTAAACTCTATTCCTAACCTAACCTATTCGATTGGGCGCTCTCAGAGCACTTTTTATGTTCGTTTGGTACAAAAAAGCAATCTTTTTCAGATTTCAGAGCACTTTTGCGAATGTGGATTTTTTTCTCAGATTTGTTTCAGATTTACCATTACAAGTGCGTTTTAATTTGACAACTAGTGGAGTTTGTTTACTTTTTCGTGAAATTTTTCAACTGAAAAGAAACGAATTGCATCGGGTTGATCTATTTTTGTTAATTATTTATGTACAAAGGCTTAGAAATCAATTTCGGCGCAAACTTCGAATGTGTGACGTTTGTATGTACGATTGACACACCAAATCTGAAATCTGAGAGCGAATCTGAAGAAGCCCAATCGAAAATCACATAAATTAGACATTTTCCAGTCTATCGCAAATTGACAAATTAGGTGGGAAAAAAAAGAAAGAGCTGTCAATGCAAAGAGTGGGGGACTGGTTGTCGACTTTCTATTTAATTCACTTGCCATTATTTCAGGATCAAGCTGGTGCGGCGGTATCGTCGATGAACTGCTGAGTGAAGTTTGTCGCGCTGTCAGAATAAAATTCACCCAAAACTCAGAGAGGAAGAGAATTGCGTAGTTTTCACTACTGTAAATATGTAATCCAATTTTAAGCTTTTGGCGACCATGAAAAACCATAGATTTGTGTGCATTATATTTGACAGCACGACACGGCGATGGAACAGCGAAACTAACCTTGATTCTGGTGTACTTTTAAGTTAAGTGACGTTTTTACATTCGCTTTTGACAGCGTTTTCCTCGTTGTCGCACCTTTCATTTTATTTCTATTTTCCTGCATTTTCTATAAGAATTCAGAGCCGAAACTAAACTGTCAAAAAAGAGTTCGTCGTTCTTTTTGAAACTCGACAAATCAGAGCACAACATTTTTATTTCTTTGTTGATCAGCGTTCTTCATAAGCTCGCAACAAATTAACTAGGTAATTAGTATGAGTCAAAATCTGAGCACACCATATTTTGACAGACAACTACTTATATAAAATTATTAGGAATGCGAATGCTTGCACAAAAAAATGAAAGTAGATTTTAAAAAGTGTAGCATCAGCAAATGCGGTTCACATAATTTTCATATGACAACTACTGCTTAAATGTGGTAAAAAGTCATCGCTCAGAATGTCAAATCCTCTGGCATTCCCCTGAAAGTTCATTTTCGTACAAGTGAACCCTCTCGATTGTGTCTAAAGCTTATTCCAAAGCGAAAAGGATTCCAAAGTCGTACATTTTATTACAAACGTTACAATATTTACTTCCCTGCCTGTCACCTTAAGCCGTGCCCACCAAAAACTTAGAACTTCCGTCCATCAGAATAAACAAAAAATACTTCTGTACAACATTCAACAATCGTCTGCCGATATTACAATAATTAAATTACGCAACTTTATTAAGAAATATAAAAATATTACAGAATAAAAAAGGAGAGAAATAAATAAATTAAAAAAATTATCTAACTAATATGGCACATTTATTTTAATTATAGTCATTCAACGACATCTATTTCGTCATTGTCGCTGTCACTAGAAGACGTGTAACATTTTTTGTCATCTGGTCGGTCATCAACACCGCCAAATGCATTTGTCGTTCCTGTGTCAGGTACATTTTGGGAGGACACGGGCTTTTCCTGACCACTCTTCAGATTTTCCCTTGTGTGTCGCCATTTCATTCGTCGGTTTTGGAACCACACCTTTACCTGAAATGGAAAAGAAATATTTTATTGATAAAAAGAATGACGGTTCTTATGCTATGTATATTTGAGACATTTAATTGTTGTGAATAGAATAGTGGAGATGACTGTAAATATATAGGCTTAAAGTTGGTTCTAAACTTTTGCTCGCTTTTCACTCGATTGTTCGCTGTGACATATAGGAGCGCATTTTATTCCTAAACGTTTATTGAAAGTGCCAAAGGGGTCACTCTTCACAATGTCACTCTTTGGCATGACAAATGCCTTGTACAGCTACTCAATATGAATGTTTGGCCGAATAGATTCATTCATTAGATTAGTGGATATCTTCTGAACGCAAAAGCTAGATTGGCCGCTAAAGTCATTTTTAATACATCAAGCATAAATTGAAATTTCAATTGAGTTCTAAGACAAATAAATACGTATCAACGGAGTACGTTTTTAGTGGATAAAATCTTGACTAGATTTGTCTGCTATCACTCTAAACGTCAATTGAAAAATAAACTTTTGGAGTGATTAATTTAAGCCAATAAAAGCACAGCCAGCTGCCAGATTAAACTAGAGATTTGAACTTTCCCATTGTAGAATCAGAACTATACATCGAGCACATCATTTCTTCAGCAGCAAAAATCGCCCAAAAGAGCCTCGTCAGGGAGTTTTGCTGGAACTCTATCATAAACCGTTTAGTATCAGTTTTCATTTCATTAAGAGCCTGACGCGTCGGAACGCTGCCAACTACAAACAAAAAATAAAACAGTCGCCACTTTACCTGCGCATCGGTCAAATTAAGCCTCGCTGCAAGTTTTCTACGATCCGGCTTGGTTATGTACTTCTGCTGCTGAAACTGTATTTCCAGGCCCTTCCGCTGAAGATTGCTAAACACAGCCCTGGACCAAGAGCGCTTTCGTTTCCCATTATTCGCTATCACAGCTGATGATGCCGTGGACGACGCTGAGCCGGGCACGCTACCTCCGTTCGCCTGCGTTGCTGGTGTTCTTGGTGGAATGTCTAAAGACTTCGCAGCCGACTGTATATTAGCCTGCTGACGGAAGTGTTGCTGATTGATATGTAATGATTTTAGACCGTTAAACGGCGCCATTAGTGAAGACAACGCCGCAATCGATGCCGCTTGTGGCTGCTGCTGCTGATGATGGTGCTGGTGGAACTTGAGTATTGAGGATGCCATTGATGAGTACGATAGAACTAGAATTGGATAAAGATAAATCTCAATTAACAAAATGATAAACAATTTGGTTTGTGTTATTTTTTGTTTAAACAAAATAGAAAATACTACAGAACGCCAGACAATTATTCTTCGCTCATCAACGAAACACCAATTGAGCGCCTCATTAATTTCACCTGCCGATGATGATTGGAAATGGAATTGGAATGAAAATGTTTTGGGTGTGAGAACAGGAAGGAGTATTGAACGGATCTAATTGATGGATCTCTTCCATAGCAGTACACATCGTATGCATAAAGCGAACGAACACACAAGATGAAAATATTTACATGAACGATTTTAAATTTTCTCATCTTTTTTCATCTGAATTTTCATTTTGGACGCGAGTAAAACGCACGCGGTGATGATGGATGCAACAAGGTGTGAGAATAAGTTAAGTTGTGGGCAAATTTGAGTAGCAATTAGTGCGTTTAACATTTTTTGAGAAAACACTTGCTTTAACTCTTTTAATTTAGCCGCTGACCGGAAGATATTAACTGGTTAACGATTAACGTCTAATTGTAAGCTGAAAATTTGACTTTTGCTTTACTTGTTTTTCGTAAGTATAATAAGATGAATCGTCCGTTTCCGTATCAAATAACTTAAACGATTTTTTTGGGTATATGAGTCTACTATACTCTTCTATAATCTATTATCTTTTTCCGTACCAGCTTTGGAATTCCTGATCAGTAGTCCTATGGTTAGCTGTCAAAATATAATGGGTTCACAACTTTACTAAGTCTGTCAGACTGAGCCAATTTATTCTGAGCTCGTAGGGTGCGCTCTGATCACAACTACAAGGAAATAGCTCCAATGTGTCTAAATTTTAAAAGAAAGCACGGACCCCTTTTAAGCAGTTCAAGCTCTGCTCTAGAACCTGTCAGCCATACTGTAATGATTCGATAAATGGAAAATGGAAAGTTCAAAGCAAAGAACGAATACTATTTCCCTTAAATAATGGAGCCCTTAATCAAACCTTAAGCCCCCTTGTAGGTACTTTCCGATCATAATTTTTAAACAGCTGATAGAACAAAATGACGAAGCTTAGAGATGGGTATCTTCAAGTCAGCTGTGAGACTTATGTTGTTTTCGATTTGGTTTTCCAGATTTTGATCTGAGATTTCAGATTTCTGCTGAAATTTTGATCAATTGGCGATTAATGTAGACGTTCTTGAATGAGTACTCAGTTGACATTTCGCGTAGAAACTTTAATGTAAACGATCGATCTAGTATTTATATTCAGGGAAAATCTAGTCCAAAAGAAATATATCTTGACTTTTTAATGTGCACATTGTGACATCAGCTTTACACGTAGATTTAACCAATTTAACAAACTCGCACGTAAACCTATTAGGTCTGTTCTAGTACAATAATTCACAGTTAATATAAAATAATAATTCAAATATTATATTGTCAAATTTTACCAAATTAAAAAAAATGTTTTCCAGAGAGAAATATAAAAAGACAGCAAATTCTTTCTCCTCCATAGATATGCCCGCAAATTTAAGTCTAGAAACTTTCCTTTGGGGTGGTTTTTTTCGCTGACAGATGGCAGTCATATCGTCGGCTTACTAGCAAAACTGACTAAAGGCACCAACTGACAAAGAACAGAAACAGAATCCCATACATTTGCAACAGAAACAGAATTAGGAACAGAACATAATTTTTTCAGCAACAGAATTTAGCGACAGAAAAATGGCTGGTTGACGACAGAACGTAAACATTGATTGTTTCTGGTGCTGCCAGCAACAGAAATTCGAATTTATAGTGGGGGAGAGGTTCTTTTTGCTTGCATTTTTCTGCATCTGTCATCTGCCTGTTTGTTTCACATCGTACTATTGTACATTGTGATGACCACGTAGGTATGAATAACAAACGAAAAATGGAAAAAAAAAGTTTTTAGTAGACGAAGAGGAGAGTATAATAGATTTCGTGAGAAATCACCAAATAATATATAATGACCGTCACCCAATATTTTGCGACAGCGACATGTTTTTATGGGTCTGTTTCTGTTTCAGTTTCGTGTAGCTGAGCGAGCAACGTAAACAGATCCAGAATTTACTACAGAACGAAAAAAAACTTTCTGTTCTGTTTCAGTTTCTGTTCCTGTTCCTGCAAAAACGTAGTTCTTGGGAAAACGCAAAACAAGTTTTTTGTTTCCTGAATTTCTTATGCAAGAAGGCAGATAGTCAACCAACAATTTTAAATGCTTTGTATAATTCTAGGAAAAATATCAGATAGGCAGTTTTGCCAGAATTTTCTACTTGCTTTTCTATTACAGTTGGTCAGTTTTGCTTAGATGATATATTTTTTTTCTTTTCGAGTGCCACGCATTTACTACGAGAATTATTACCAGTTTTCAGTGCGCTCTGAATGTTTATCAAGGCGTATTCCAAAAGCTAAGAACTACACCTCTCAAATTTCAACTCAAAACGAATGGGCGCGTTCAAGACTCTCGTCGTAAGAACTAGATTGGTCCCTTGTGCTATGTCAGTCACACAATCGAAATGTCAACTTAATTTATACTCAGCCAAGATACTTCTTTAAGTGAAATTTCTTTGACAGTTCTTAGCTAAGCTAAATTTTTGGTCGAAAAATGAAATTCCCCTCGGACTGGATGCAAGGTTTTTGAATTCAAATACTTTTTGCAAATTTTTGGTTCTTTTGATTATTTTTAAGAACTCTGTCAGTCTGGTATTCGAAAACCAAGTTCATTTGAAAAGGTTCGTCCTCAGAAGCAGACTTAATTTCCAGGGTTGGCATATGAAAACAACTTCCCACCGTTTCCACTCCTAATCAGCGTTGCCACTTTGCTGCAATAGCAGTAGATCTACTGCACTTTTTGCAAAAAATAAATCTACTGCCATTAAATCCAATCTACTGCACTTTTTTTGTTTGATAAACATTCTCTTAAGCAGCTGTACAAAAAATATGCATAAAAATAGAAAGAACCTCTGAACGAAACCAACTTATTGTGAACTTATTGTATAAAAAAACATTAAAGTGATGATTAATATAGTTTTAAGCAATTGATCTTTGTTTTTTTTTTTGTTTAACAAAAAATCTACTGCGGAAAGATCGAATCTACCTACTGCATTTTTTTTAATGCTTATTTTATTGAAGTGGCAACGCTCCTAATTCTAGTTCGCATAGATATAACAACAACTTACAGAGGCAGACCAATAAATGAAAGCTAATTTTATTTTATTGCTTATAAGGCCATGGCTGGCACCGAATATTCGGACTTGCGGGCACAAAGGCGAAAGGCTCCTCTGCCAGCCATCGCATCATCCCTCGCACGGCTGTATGCCAAATGCCACTGCCACCCGGGTGAAATATTTGAATTTACTCCCGCGATCAATTGCGTAAACACCGCGCGCCGCATGAACTCGAATTTATTATAATCACTCCAAAGAGTGAGAAATTCTTCTCTATCTGCTTTTCGTTTGGCAATCTCACAGCTCACACCCCCATCCCCGACGCGGCGTAATTGGACAGGCACACGGGATTGTAAATATTTTACCCGCCACACAGGTATACACCACCGCACTATTACAACCTGGGCGATTCTTGGTTCAATAAATGTTTAAATCAATATTTAGTTTCAGTTTTTATTTGTGTGGATCGCCTTCTATCGACTCACGAAAGAAAGAAAAAGAAACAACAACTCTCCCCAAAATCGCAACGCGGTGTGGTGCGGTGCTGGTGGTGGTTAAATTTGTTTAATTAGACTCATTAAGAGTTTTCATATCAGTAATTTGTAATTTAATGAGCATTGGCCGGTGCTTTGGGGAATTTTATTTGATTTTTTGTGTGTTTGCTTGAGCTGCTCTAGATTTGCTTTGATTTGGCCAACCCCTGGTGGCAGTTTTCAGCTCAGAGACAGTGGGTGAGCTGCCTCCCTGGCCATGATTCACGAATAATTCTCGCTGAATGAACAGGCATCGATGCGCGTACGCGTAGCATGTGGCTTTTCTTACCTACCACTGGATATTATATTGTTTAAATGATTTTTCTTCACTTCGGAGTAAACAACATGAATCTTAATTGGTTAAAAATTCTTAATAAACAACTCAGCTAAAGTGCGCAGCGCTGTGCGCCGCTTCACTCAGTATCAGTGTATACGGATCGGTAAAATGCCTTCTACGACGATAACGACTGAGAGACAAAGGTGATTCCTGATTCCACGAGATTTATTGTTTATCTCGTGTAGGGATTGAGGGCCTAAGGACGTGCCTCTGAGGATATGCTGAAAGGATCGCACATACAAACTGCGCCGCTGCCTGTAATGTTCTCGAAGTGCATTACAATTTCCGGCTTCTGGCTTTTATTGAGTTGCGACGCAGTGTGCCATTGAAATCCGAACTGAGGATTTGTTTATGCTTACGGATATGTTGATTTGTTGGGCATCAGCGAGATGCAATTGATTTTATGTGGTATACGTTTTGTTAGTCATTGATCTAGGTAAGGGTTATTAATGAGTTGTTTACACTGGGTATTTCGAGGAGTTTTTCTTTTTGTGTGCGACGACATGCGGCGATCATTTTGGAAGTGTGCTCTAATTGGAAAGGGGAACTGCGAGTGCGACCTGCGCGAGCATAAAGGTTCCCAAACTACCAGGGAATCATTGTTATATCTTGACGGAGAGCAATATTGACTGATCACGACATCTAGGTGCGATATAGTGGTATCTTGAGACATTTGGTATCAGCAATAATGACAGCTTTAGCTTTGACATTTAATAAATGAAAGTACATTGGCTTTAGGCATTTTACAAAATGTGTAGGACGCTGTTTATGACAGTTAAAGCCGGCGAAATTATGTTTATATCAGAAACTTTACGAAATGTGGGCGGGATTGAAAATGGGGCGTGGCGACGTTAATAGAGCAACTGGAAATATATTTCTTGTGTACGCTTTACTCTCGCGAAAATTGATTCAAACATTATCTGAAATAGTATCACGATTTTGACTGTTTTTTTCATCAACTGACAGACATAAACGTCATGCAGTCACGTTTGTCATGGCCCACTTCTTTGACTCCAATTTGATATTGAAGCTCTATTTCTCTCCGTTTTACTGCTGCGGCAGCTCCAACGCAATCTTTGAGATGTTTCTGCTCCTTAATTCGTCGACTACATTTTTCTATGGTAATCCATCAAGAGCTTTGTTTTCCGCGCCATCTACCGAGACAAGTTTCCGATCCAGGTGTGAATAGAAAAAGAAAATTGAAAATACGGCCGTAAGCCCTAATTTTCGCAGCCATTCGTTTGTATAAGTTTTTATTTTTGGGGCGAATGGACAATTTTACGCCGAGTCCAAACGGGTAAACTAAGAAGCCTTATTAGGACAATATTTGCTGTCCTGATAAGACTTCTTACATGTTTGTTAGACTTTCGCGAGAGATGGAGTTCTAAAAAGTAGTGTTTTTCGTGAGTTTAACTTGAGAGTTGAGACCCCTCGATCAGTAGTCCAGCACTCCAACCATTGAGCTCAGAATGCGCTTCTAGAACTTATTTAACTGACAGATGAATATCGAAGGTGACCCGAAAGCGAAGTTTAGAACACAACGCTACCACATGAGGAAAATGCGTCTGATAAGAGATTTGTAGAGGCCGCGGGGTCTTCTTCCTATGTCAATTTCCAGGTCGTCAACACTCCAGGAACAAATTCCTAAATTAGCTTTCCAGCACATAAGCTGACAAGGTTATGAACTTCATCAAATGATCACAATGGTTTCTATAGACGTTTTTCTTTTTTAGTTCAGAGTTGGGCTCTGAACTGAGCTCGAGCATTATGAGCGCGCTCTGAAGCGAACGTGCTCAGATTGTTCTGAGCTATTTATGAAACACACTTGAGCACATATGTAGCTGTCATTTGTTGTAAATATATGTATAGATTAAATATTTATTAATTGTTATTTATTAAATTGGTTAATTTTTAGTTCCAGAACAACAAGGTTCGTCCGTCATTTCAACTATTTTGCTTATCCTGTTTTTTTTTTTCTGTCAAATGTGACTGGAAGTGTGTAAACATCTTTTCGCTCAGGATGCTCAGGCAATTTGTTCTGAGCTCATAGAGCGCGCTCTGATGGTGCTCTGATCGAAAAAAGAAACACAAATTCTGAGCTCTGATGTATCTGAGCTAAAAAAGAAACACGGCATTTTTGTATAACAGTTCAGGTTGTGCTAAAAAAGAAAAACGCCTTATGTAACTGCGCAGTAATTAATTAGTTACAGCTGTTACTACGGGCAAGAGACTGCCATTTTCCACCTGATGGGTATCCCAGTACCCAGTGTGACCAATTTAGTATATTTATTATTTTATTTTAAGCCTTTTTTTTTGTCAAATCATGCCAGAACTTTTTTTAGCATGATTTCATGCTGTAGCGGGAAAAGTTATCAGGATTTTGGTTTAGCCAAATTATGTACTAAAATAACAAAATAAAATCAAAGTGTGAACAAGTCATTACAATTCTCATTTAACATTGAACACTGAACACAGCCATTAGAAGAAGTCAGCTAATTATAATATTTATTTTTATTCAACGATTAGAGACTGAGCTTAAGTGATTTAAAATATTTTTTTAATACACAGTAAGCGTCACGAAGTGATTTTTATTTAATGACATTTTTGTGAAACATATCTTATTTTTCCTAAAAAACGGCATTTTTGTTAATTTTTTGTGTTTTTTTGTTTGCCACCACCACAAACCTGACCTTACTTAGAGCTTTATTTTTATAGGTCAATCGCTTGAACAACTATAGTCCGAAAAGTTGCATAATAAGAGGCATGTCTTTGTGGCTATTATCAGGGTCATAAAAATCTGTAAATCGTCCACCACTATCATTGTGATAGGAGGCTCCGTGCTGACCGATTCATTGTTTGTGTCTACCTTTGCAGTTTTCACTTCCGCACCGTATGTACCTAAGTGGGTTGACTTTAAGGCAGTAAGGGCCGTTGTCTAACTCGGCAAAGCAACCACTAACTGCCTGATCGATACGAAAAGCGATCGGAAAATGTTGACTACCAAATTCTGACAGCTGGCGCAAGTAGCCTTTTTTGCAGTGCGAAATATAAAACATGAAGCTGTTCCCGAAAGCGTTTTCTTATGCAGTCTAAAAAACTACAAAGACTTTAAAAATGGAAAAATTAAAGCAGTGGACCCTAAGCATATTGCGGGAGGGACAAATTTGTTGACTAAATGTCAAACGGCTGCAGGAACCCGTAGGTGACTTTCGGATAGCTAGTTCATGTAAAGTAGATTCGTGTGGACTAGATAAAGGAATGCGTTGACTAGTCAACTTGAATTGTTTTTGTATTCTCGCGGTTTATTGTGAATTGTGACACTTCGAAAAGTCAACCAAGTGCCGCAGGCAGGATTTTTCTTGACTAGATTTGTCGGCTACTACTCCATAAACGTCAAAGGAAACAATTATATTCGCGTGACAAGTCTGGGCGAATAAACACTGATATACATCAAGTCAGTCAGCTATCAGACTTACTGAACTAGAAATTCGAAAGTCCCCATTGAGGGTGAGACTTTTTATTTTCTACGACATACGACTCACATTGACAGCTCTTTCAAATACACAACCATAGACATAAGGTCTATTCGCGTACTTTCACGAGCCAAGCACTAAAAATCTGTCAAACTGGAAAAATAGAGCGAAACTCTCTCAGAAAGCTGAAAATATACTCCAAAGTACGTGGATACACTTCGAGCTACTTTGAGCCACTTACATCTTTGAAATCAAATCCATATCACGAATAAATTTATAACTTACCTTTTTGCCACATATGAAACGTTCTATGAGAATATTCGACCACCAACGAATTTTCTTTATTTTCAGATATTTAATTTTCGTGTACAATTGATTTTTAAAACGGATTTTGAATTTGTTTCCTGTCAATTTTGCGCATTTGACATTTTTATCAGTACTTGCCGGTTGAAATTCTCTGACTTGTTTCGAGCCCAGCGAGGAACTGCTCGTTACTCGTTATTTTGCTAATTTTCTCTTTTTCTGCCATTTTTGATGGGTACGTGTATAGACTTTGTGCGATTGCGATCAATTTATATCGATTGCGATCGATTCAAACCGCGTACGCGAACGAACCTATACTAAATATGCTAGTGAAATGACATTTTCATATACTTCTGCGAGAAAATATGTTCCAAAACAGCACAGGCGCTACTGTTTTAAAGCGGATTAGGAAAGAAGCACACGCCGCGCGCCGTCAGGTTTGAATTGCCATAGCAACGCAAACAAAAAAGCAAAATTTTGTTCAAAAAAAAGTTAGTTTCCATAGAAATATGTAAACAAAAGAGCGACATCTTGTCCGAAGGTATTCATTTTCATAGTAACGTGTAAAAGAGCGTCATCTATTGAAAGGAAGCAAATCTACAAAGAGTGATTTGAAATTAGTTTTGTAATATTTTATTATTTTAAGCATGCTGCTCGCGCTTAAATTAAGCCCCATACAAAGTCTCCAAAGATAAAATTAAACAAAGCAGTTAAGCAAAGTAGTACGCAGTTCAAGCTAAATTTGTTAGCCGCTGTACGAAAAATCTCTACAGAATTTAAGTAGCCGTTTTAATGCAAAATACATTTTTCCACAGCTAAATTCTGACAGATCAGGGAAAATATCGGTATTTCAAACGAAAGCAAAATAACAGTATGGAGAACGGTAAGTTCAACACAAAAAAAATCGTTGTTGTTAATTTAATTTCTTTTAGAAATGGAATATTTTAACGAGGAGTACCTGGAAGTGGCTTTTGAGGAAGTACAAATAAAAAAACGAAAAAAAATTCCAACACCGTTTTTTTTTTGACTGAACCTACACTGTCAGAATTAAGCGAAGCGATGGAGAGAAACATTGGAGAGGCGCGTTATTTTAGCTTTCCTGGAACAGCATACTTGCCATTAGAAAAGAAAACGAAATAACAATTTCTTTACTTATTGACCCATAAACTAAAATAAAAAAACGTACAGGTATCTTCCATGTATCGTTCAATCCCACTCATACTTATATCGCGGGAGGTAAAACTTCGGTGAAATTGAAATTAGTGGCGTAGTCAATCGACGTATTTCTTTTTTACTTCATCCCACTTCCCTATAGCCATTTTTTTCCTTTCTAAGGATGTAGAGTAGTTTTAATGCCAAATTCCCAATGCCGCGTTGAATGCGTGCTTGCGTCGGCGCGCTTTGACATGCTTTGTGGAAACTTTACGATTTTAAATGGCAAAGCGCGCGAGCAACAATTTTGTAAAACAAAATACAAGACCAATGATTAATATATTTTTTATGCCAGAAAAACTAAAGAAAAAAGTATTAGCTCCACAAAAAAAGGTATTCGTCATTTTCACACACTAAATTAATTAATTTGCATTAAAAAAACATCATATTGCTTTTTACAACGTGCGTGTGATAAACCACTAAAAACGGCGCACCCCATGACATCAAATCGAACAATTCAAAATTTTAAAGCTGTCAAACGCGCGTGAGAGTAGAGAGTAGGTCTACTCAGGCGTCGCGTTGAACTTTACGATATTTACGATCTAAAGTCGATCCTACGACTGAAGTAGTATTTTGTGTGGCAGGATATGAACCATAGACAAACCACACTGAGACCCCCAACTCACAATCCTCTTGCCGCTGGCCCCCTCAGTTTTTTTTTCAAATTCGCCATTTTGTTTTCCTATCGGTGTTATGTCAAAAAAGAATCCGTGTGACATGCAAAAACATACAAAAAATGCAAAAATAAATGCTGCCAACCTCGGCAACCGTGGGGAAATATGAAAGAATTCGGGAATACCACATTTTTTCATTACTGAACGCCATTGGTTAGTTATTATAAATTGTTAAAAGGCGAATAATTTGATTTGTTTGGTTAGTAAAACTATCTAAAGTTGATGTTCTATATACTAGAAACATATTAGGACAAACATGGTTGTGCATTTTCCGCTTTTGGATATCATTAACTTCGATTTCGTGTGTAAATTTTTCTTAAATAATGAAGAAAATTTGCTCAAAATGTTTTCATTTTCCCTCAACCAATATACATTGTTAATTTTTCATGAACATTTTAAGCAAATGTGCACTTATTCCTAAAAAAAATATTATCCGCACGTAACGAACAATTTCAAATTTAACGGATAAAATTCTATGAACTCTGCCAGCAACTTTGCCCACAGCGGAAGTGTCTCATATCTCCTGGGAGTGTGTTGGTGAGCCGGAATTTTTGAAGTTTCGTGACATTTGTCAATACGATTTTCTATGTAAGAATACTAGCGCACCAAACGTGAACACTCCATAAATATATAGCTTGTAGGCTAAGTAACGGGAAATCGGCCGGAGTTGGTGGTCTCAGTATTGTCTCTGATATGAACGCTTTGTGTCTACATATTCTGTCAACGCGGCATTGTGAATTGGACATAAGATCTAATACATCCAATGACTTTTCAGTAAATCCAGCCGTCACTTCAGTTTTGGAAGACCATGATCTAAGCAATTTTTTGTTAGAATAAAAAACAACTAGGTAAACAAAGATTATACATAAATAAATAAATATTTAGCGCAACAGATTCATGTAGGTAGGTACCCCAGGCCTAGCTTCTTACAACCATTCGTTTTGTGTGTCAATGTACGCAACGCAATAAGTTCGTTCAACGTTCGTTTCCTAATCCGGTTAAATCAAAACAATATGCCAAGTGTGGGTGCTTCCGATAAACAGGCTGTCACATTTATTGGACAAATATATTGTTTATTAATGTTTCATCACTTGCTTATGTGCATCATGTTGTGTTTGTACATAAAATAAACACAAGAACAAAACTCGAATACAAATTTGGGACATCAGACACACTTCCATTGTTTACATGTTTGTAGCCTTTGTGATCCGCTGTGCGCACCCTTAGCACAACAACAAGCCCATCCAAATCGTGTTCAAACGGCAGCCAGGAAGGAAATGGAAATGGAAACGAAAAACCCCTTTTCTTTGACAGGAATCGTTCTCCTGTCGATTACAGATTCCAACTGTTGCCAGTGCGCAGCGCGCTTGCCACTTGAAATCATAATTCTCAAAAAGAACCACACAAATTTTTGATTATTTTCTTAATCAAGGCGAAAACAATAGACCGCGAAGAGCAATCGAATCGTTGAAAGATAAAAGCGAAAATTCAGACCGAATTAACAATAACCCGGGGAACATCTCTCGGATATAATTCATCTTCGATATTAAGTATTAAGTGATCAAAGAGGCGACATGAATATGAATCAGCATCAGGCGAGCACATTGCGCCCGCAAACACATTTTCCATTGTTTTCTCTCCTCGGATAATGGCAGTGTTTACAATTCGGTTAATTTTTGAATGTTTTCATTTGGAGAGTAAAGAAAGTGAGGGGGCGCAGGGGTCGCGGGCGGTTACACGCCTCCAATTGACCTGCGGTAAAATATTACGCTTAATATGTTTTCTTTCAAAACTCAGGCGCTAGAGGGATATGTGTGTGTTTTTTTTTTCGCAAAACGCTCTTAAGTAAACTGAATTTATTAAGATTTTTACTAAGTTGCGAACGGCAGCGCTTCCATATTTATGTACATGTACTAGCGGGCGTGCGCGAGCTGGGGTTCCAAGGGTTCATTCTGTCATTTTACACTTTTGAATTTGTTGGAACTTCCCAAAAATTTGTTGGAACTTCCCAAAAAATATTGCTCAATTAGCCGTTCGGACTTGGCATACAATAAAAACAAAAACAGCAAAAAGCGAATGGTTCGAACTGTGAAGCTTCTTTTATTTTTAGGTTCATATTGATTTATTACAACTGGTTTGGAAGAAACAACTCGGGGTCTTTTGTCTACTTGACTTTGATTTGCTGACAGATGTAAACAAAGACGAGCCCAGTCATTTGCAACATTAAAATTAAAGGGTGTTTTTTTTTTTGAGGTATAGAACTTCGAATTGAAATAAAACACAAAAAAATCGTTTTAATGTCCATCAATTTGGCTTTATTGGAAGGATAATTTTATGCCATTAATGTTTAAATATGATTTCGGGCATGTGGCCGCCGCGGCTGCTTCGCATACAGCCAAGTCTAGAGGTCCAATTTTCAACCACTTTTTCGAGCGTTTGGGGCTGTATGTCGGCAATAACGCCATGAATGTTGGCTTCCAAGTCCCCTAACGTTTCTGGTTTGTTGGCGTAGGCGAGCGACTTCACATAACCCCAAAGAAAATAATCCAATGGTGTCAAATCACACGATCTTGGTGGCCAATTGACAGGTCCATTCCGCGAAATTATGCGCTCATCGAATGTTTCCTTCAATAAATCGATTGTGACGTGCGCTGTGTGGCATATAGCGCCGTCTTGCTGGAACGACATCTCATTCACATTCATGCCATCCAATTCGGGAACAAAAAAGTAGGTTATCATGGCTCTATACCGGTTTCCATTAACGGTAACTGACTCTCCAGCATCATTTCGGAAGAAGTATGGCCCAATGACTCTACCAGCCCCTAGAGCAGACCAACAAGCCAGTTTTTGTGGATGTAATGGCGTCTCAAGTGTCTCATGTGGATTCTCTTCACTCCAAATGCGGCAATTTGCTTGTTGACGTAGCCATTCAACCAAAAATGAGCCTCATCACTGAACAAAATTTTGCGATGAAAATCAGCATCGATATCAATCTCATTTTCGGCCCATACACCAAAATCACGACGCCTTGCATGGTCTCGCGGCTTTAATTCTTGCACAAGCTGGATCTTGTAAGGCCGTAAGCTAAGATCTTTCCGAAAATCTTCCATAAAGTTGATGGACAAAGCTCCAATTGCTGTGCACGGTGGCGAATCGATTCATCCGGGTCCTCTTCAACACTTTGCTCTACAGCGGCAATTGTTTCTTCGGTGCGCACTGTTCGACGTCTCTGCGGATGCGTATTATCACATAGAGTAAACGTGGTGCGAAAACGATCCATGGTTAACCGAATCAATTGCTCTGATGGACGATTATGTCGACCATAAAATGAACGGAGCTTGCTGCAAACTTCGCGAACTGAACCATTATTTTCGAAATAAATTTGCACGATTTGCAAGCGTTGTTCATTTGTCAACTTGTTCATGATGAAATGGCAAACCAAACTAAAAATAAATCACTTGACAGCTGACAAAATGGCCGGCAGTTAAAATAGTGCTGCCAACTTAAAGTTTTATACCTCTAAAAAAACACCCTGTATAAGATGGCGGACAAAGACGCGCTCCGGAAAATTATAAATACCGACTTTTAGTGATTTTTGGACCCGAGCGTGTTGGCGGGATTAGGATAGAAGTATATTTACCAGCGAACTCTACCCATCTCTACTCACATCAGCCATCAGAAAACTGCAAATCGGTCGTCTTAAAAGGTTATGTCATGTATAAATCGAATGTACACAAACGCTCTCTTTGAATCCAATTTAGAGGAAGACCTCAACTAATGAACGCAGTTACGAATCAGCGTTGCCGCAATGATACAAGTGTAACAAAAGTGTTACATTTTTTAAATATTTTATAAATTTCTTACAATGTTACTTTTTTTTCGCTTTGTTACACTTTTTCCCATTAAAATCTTTTTTTGTTTTTCTCGTTAATAAATATTGAAAAGTTGAACTGGCAGCACATTTTTCTTTGGAGCAAACTTCTACCAATTTCTGTCAATGTATTTATTTGTTTACACAGAGACAGAGCACAAGTTGTGCAAAACGTCAAACTGCGAGTGGGAATGGGAATGGGAGGGAACGAGAAAATACAACATATACAGCCGCGTCGCCGTTTTCAATCTACATCTCGTGGTAAATTAAGTTTGTGAAATAGAAATTGAAATCTACTTCGATGGTCAATAATTTCGTTTTTTTTTTATTTGTTAAACACAAAATTTACAAGTAGGTCAATTAAGAGCTTTTTTTCTGTAAAATTATAAAATTTAAAATATTTTTCAAGTTTGTTACATTTTTTTTCCATTTGTTACACTTTTTGAAAAAATTTGTTACACTTAAAAAAAAAAACAGCGGCAACATTGGTTACGATAGATAGAAACCGCGTGCTAGCTGGAGAGGAGTATTGATTGAGACCCAGGACTTGTGGCGCCATCTTTAATAAGGTAAGTAAAACTACCTTCAGCAGCAAAGCCCCTTTCGAACCAACTACAACTAATGTGATGCAGCTAGAAGATCAGCTAACACCTACTAAAAAGTACGAACTTTGTTAGTATAGATGTCCGGCGAAATCAAAACGTTCAGGGTAGGGAGAAAACGGCAAATACTTGCAACAATTGGCACCTCTCCCTTTCAGTAACACAGATAACCATACTTGTGGATATAAATTCAACGAGCTCTTGTAAGACTTATGGACAGAAAAAAGGGCTCCTACCTTCTTCCAACTAGTACTATTTCGATCGTGATCGTTATGATCGTGAGACTATGATCTACGTCATGCAAACGCAGCTACTAGATCGACCTTAGGAAAGCTTTTAGCTGGAGTTTTCCTGCCTCAACTCAAAACAGCTAGCGTCTGGATCGACCTTAGGAAAGCTTTTAGCTGGAGGTTTTCCTGCTTCGACTCAAACGAATATATTTTTGTAAAACTTATGCTTAGAAAACCAAGTATGCTCACCTTCGTCGGGTCCACTGCCCAAGGCTCGGATGGGTGTCGGTCTGACAACCGCCTTCACGTCCATGCTCGGCGGCAAGAGAATCCCCCTCTCCTGATGGCTGCGATGCGACGCAATCTGTTGCTGTTTCTGCAGGTGATAGCTCTCCAATTGACTCTGATGACTGCCATTGCCCAGGTATTTGCAACAGTCGTACTGCCCGTGATTGGAAACACTCCCAACATTGCTATTTCTACTTATCACAATCCTCTGGTTGCGGGCATCTCTGCTGTCCGCACAATCCGCCGCCAACAACCTGTCCACACTGAAGTTCAGTTTGATTTTCGTCTCCAGTCCGTTGGCACTACTGATCGCCGGATCGCTGCAACCATGCTCCATATCCGAGTCCCCCGAATCTTCCCGATGCGGCACAACACCTATAACAAGAGTTTGACCATTTTCCTTGGTCACCATTATCTTGTCATCCAATTGCCGGGCACGCAACGAATGCTGATGGTCGTCTGTGCTGTTGGCGGTATCCTGTGGCGGCGAATTGATTACGTGCATTGGGGCATAATCCATTCAACCGACATCGTGTATGTGAATCTAAAATATTTAGAAAACAAACAAAACTTTATACCGGGACACTGTGTGTGATAAATTAATTGTGTGCTGTGGTTATGTGTTTAATACAATCAATATAGACATCGAATGGGCCGTGGCAAATCAATCATCCGCCGGAACATTATCAATCACTCTACGGCAGTCGGCTGTCGATATTTTGTTCGTTGCTTGACTTTGCCAAATCGAGAATCGTCAAAACCGAAACATAGTGTGATCGGAAACGGATTTGGCCATAGAATGTAAATGGCCGGCTATTAGGAGTCATTAGCAAGGCCTACTGTGCCACTGCACGGGTGAAGCTGTTACGCAAATTCAGCAGGTATAAGTGGACCGTTGTTTGTTGTCTGTTGTGCGAGGAAGAGTGTTTTAAGTAGCAGTAAGAAGGGTCGATCACCGACCAAAACAAAGTGGGAATGGACCGGTGATCGAGGCTGACGCTGAGTGATTCAGAATTTGGAATCCTCTTTGTTATGGGTTGTTATGGAAAAATATGCATTTGACACTTGGTCAAATGAACAGATGATTCACTGCGACAATTATGAACAAATAAAACATGGAACGGATATAACCTCAACAAAAGTGTTTGTTTGCAAATATTAGTGGCTATACTTCCAGCTACAATTTATTGGAATTCGCCAACGCTTCGCAGCGGAAACGTCACGGGCTGTTCGCAAGTTAGCGAGAAATAGTTTTCTTGTACATTTACACTTTTAAGCCATTCCACAAGGTGGCGCAAAATGAATCACCCCATCGAAAGACGTCATAATTTTAGCAAATGGCGTCGTACGTCAATCATATTTGACATTTGTGAACTAGACAGCTGCAGTATAAAACAGACAAGCATTGGAGCGCTATATTCCGCAAGAGCGTGGAATAATGAAAGGATATTGTGAAGGAAGGGTTTCCTGGTAGCGTGTTCTCCAGCATGGCCAGCAAAATTGCTCGATTTAACCATTCCAGACTTCTTTCTTCGGGGCTACTTGAAGTCGCGGGTTGATGCCAACAAGCCTCAGACAATCGCAGCCCTTTAGGGAATATTCGACAGGAACGCGAACAGTTATCACCGGAAATCTTGTCATGTATTATGCGAAAACGGGCTCAAATGTGTAGAACTCTGGCGGCAGCCACGTGACGAATATCATCTTTTCCACTTGACAGAAAAAATTGTAAAGGTCCAAATAAAGATTTCCATTTTTTTTTTAATTTGGTAAAAAAGTGATTGAAAAACAAGATTGGATGATTAATTTTGCGCCACCCTGTAGTACGTTTTGCACATTCGAAGGGAATGATCGTCTTAGACTTTGTAGCAAGAAAGGGTAACCCATTTGAGAAGAAATAGAGATTTTGCGTGGTTGTCATGAAAATTGGTGATGCAAGTTCTAATCTTGATGAATAACTGTTGAAGGACCGGGTTTCGCTTAAGCGACAGCTGATGGCAGACAGCATCGTGCTGAATTCCACTCAACAGGGTAGATCGCGACAACGTCAGTGTCAAAGAAGAAGAAAAAACAAAATGACAGCTAAAAAACGTGTTGGAAAATAAAATTAGATTTTATATAGCTGTAGCATAGTTGGGTGTGTTAAAAAAATACTAAAAAAGGTAAAAAAAAAACCTGATGGATAACAACAGGAGCGTGAGTCCTCAAGTGAATATGAGGATCTACGTGGGGTGTCGGCAAAGGAATGATATGAATTGTAAGTGTCAGGCAGAAGGTCATTTATGAAAATGAAAAAAGAAAGTCGAAGGTAAAACGGAACCTTGAGGAGCGCCAGCATTTCTATCACAAACAACTTGAACTGAAGTGTCAGAAAGGTACTTTCAAAATCCATTGAATATGAGCACGACGCAGAGGTTTGAGGCCAAATGTCTTTTAAATTCCCTAAACTTATCAAGCGCAACAATCTTCGTTCCACAAAAGTAATGGAGAGATTAGTCCCCCTTTTCGGTGAGATAAGCCAGCAAATCAGCAATTGCTCTCTTATTGAGCAGTTTTCGCGATTTTACATATTTAATAGAAGCTGATGCTTTATCAGCGTTTCCACGACCTTAGAAAGTACGATCATAAGTGCTGTATGGCATATACGAGTAACTCATTAAGAAGACCCTCCTTTTTCAGCAGTGGGTTAGTGCACAGAGAACACAGCTCAGAACGTTGACAAAGAAAATGCAATAAAGTCAGTCTCAAGGAATCCATGCACCTTCTATCCCAAGTAACAAATTGACTTCAGTAAGGTGCTATCGAAGCTATTTCAGCTCCCGCAATATCAACTGCATGCCTAATGGAAACACATTTGGCGCACTTTTTTTTTTTTTACTTGTTTCAGACTTTCTGAACAGCTTGGTAAGACCTTACTGAAAGCACAACTTCTTCGCCTGAAAGGCAATTATCATCCACGGTAGGCTATTGCTTCGCAAAAGAAGCATCTCACATTTATCAGCAGTAGGTTATTACTTTGGTAGGGCCTTACCGAAACTTTATGGAAGCTTTATAAAGGCTCAAATATAAACAAGAAAAATATTTATGTTTTTTATTACATTTTTCAAGTTTCCATTTTCTTATTTTTTTTATTTTTTTATCTTATTAATAAATATTTTCAAAGACTTTTTGCAATTTGCATGGAGTTTACATTTATGTACTCGTTATAATTTACATTTTACTTACATGCGTCGCACTGAGAATCGAACATGGGTCCTGCTGCGTAGTAGTCCAATACAGTACCCCCTAGGCTAATTCGTCATAATTCTGTAGCATTGGTAAATCTGAACTTCTTGATACATTTTAGGGTTTCGTTAAGATTTGCAATACACTTGTAGCTTACTCGACCGAAGTTGTACGCAAGTCTTTTAGTGTTACCCAATTTATTTATGAGTGAAAAGTGTTTATTTAGAATCACGATTGACATATTTTTCACTGTGCTAAAAGTGTTTTATTTTCTGTCATTTTTCCGCGATTCATTAATTATGGTATCTTTAGACAGCTTTGATTCATTTCATATGAAATTAATTTTTACCTCTAGTTAGGAGGAAGTACGAGTAAGTGCTTCTGTACAGCTTCCAATCGCAAGCGGTTCACTGCATGACAGTTCATTGCTTCTATAATGCCTTCGGTCAGAAGCTCTAAAGAAGCTTCTAGGAAGTGCTTCGAACCACAAGCCTTATCGAAAAAAAAAAATGCCAGCAGCTGAAAAATGACATTTGAATTCATTTTTAATGCATTTTTTTTTTTTGACGTGTCTACATTTATAAATTTGGTGTGTACGCACTCACTCCTATCGGGAATTTTCGTTCTAATTTTTCGTACTGCTCTAGTTTCATTTTAAAAGAACAAAAAATGCAAAAAATTTAGTGTCATACTGTCATTTAGTGAAATTTCCTTTATTTTTAGGTATATATGAAATTTGAATTCGAAATAATTTTCTTTTCTATTAGACAAAACGTCAAATCGAGTGAATGCATTCAGATGCACAAAAATTCTTACGTAGACGTTCAAGGGGATGTTTTCTTTCATATTTAGTGTGAACATTTCATTCTGAGTAAACTTTGAAACTTATTTGTAATGGAAGTGCGTTTAAATTTTACTTTTCAGTAAAAATTGACTTTTCAGTCCCTCAATCTGGGACCACTGGTGAGACAACCAATGTAGAATCCACTTATTAGTATTCTTTGGAACCGCGAGGACATCACTTTCCCAAACCTCCTTTGGCTGCAGGACAAGCGAAATTTGGCGCCTGCTTCTAATTGACCATTTTCAGAGGACACAAAAATGTAGGTGCAGAAATGACATATAATCTGCGAGCAGCACGCTCCTCAAGCTCCCCATTTATGACAGAAGTATCAAAGAAAAAATGTTACAGTACTAACAACGAATGGTTCGCGTGTTTTTTGCAAACATCTCTTAAAAACACTTCAGTCCTTCAACAAGCTCTGTGGATGACAACCTTTAGACCTATTATCCCCTTCACTCACTCACCTTTTGTGGTTAGTCCAAATTCAGACGAACAGAGAGTTTCCCAGTTTCCTCCCGAATTAAAATCCCGTTTTCCAATTAACAAACGGAAAAAATGTAACAAGTCATAAATTGTTAGATTTTATGTTGGCTCTGTTCCTTTTTTTGTTGGTAATTCCATAAATTCTCAAATGTTGGTTTTATTTTAACGACCTTCATTTATCAAATCCAAATCGATAAAACCAAATTTTAAGCGTGTGTGCACATAAACACTAATAACCCATTATGAGAGATAAAGATCACAATTTATTGCCCCGATTTATTCGCACTTGTTAAACATAGAAATTCATAAAATAAAATACAGCATTCGATAGAAATGCTAATAATACTATTGCGCAATCGGAAATCGAATTATTATCCTCGCAACACAACACAACACTGCGCTGGGATTGTTAAATAATATTGACGCACACCCGCAATCACTACAACCCGCTAACGATATGCACACGAACTGATCTCGGTGTAGATCTGGATGGGAGAAAAAATCCCAGTCCCTGATGCTGTTGATGTTTATTTGTTCGATCGGTTTGGCTTCATTTGTTACCCACGAACCGGCCATTGGCAGCCAATCGCTGATAGAATTGGAGGCGGAGCTATAACCGACGTTTGGTGGTGTCTCCCTTTGGCTTATCGGATTGGAGTACTTTTCCTTCCAAATCGATTTCAATTGGATGGCAAATGCGTTTGGGTATTTAAAGATACATCTAATAATAGTTAGAATCTGTTTGTAATTACAAATCTGATGTCGATGTTTTAATGAGAGTGCGGTACAGACGAACTTTGACACATGAGTTTGACGTTAGATCAACTGAGTTGTACCTATATCAGCAAAGTTGTAGGAAAATGGCGTAGTGATAGATGTGTAAAGTGCTGCTTGTTTTTCGTTCCGAATTCGATCCGATATTCTACGAAACACATTTGAGCACTAGCTGTCATATTGACTTATAAAAATAACACCAGGTGAACAGTAGGTAGATCTGTCATAAGTTAAACTACCTTTCCTTACCCAAAAGTTGGAAGTTTGATTAAATTTCACTGATGTGTTCGAATGCATTATCGTTACGGAACGAACCTAGTATTTTTTTTGTAATTCTTCAGTCTGCTACACCTTTTTACGATTTATTTTCATTTTCTGCAACAGCACTCGCATTCTGGATCAGTATTCAAATGGTTAGCTGTCAAAATAAGCAGATTTTTCTCAGACTGAAACTGCTTTTTCAATTTATTTTGACATCAAAGCGTGTGATCTTAATCTGAGCAGGCTTTGAACAAGAGAAGTGCCCAAAAATTGACACAACAACTTTTTTGACAGTTCGGAGGCTGATCTGAAAAAACCAAACTTCAAGTTTGTCGATATGTAAGGCCCCATTAAATAAACTTAAGTTCGAGGCAAGTTTTCGACCAGTTTTCCAAAAATGAAAATGGCGCTGAATGTCTAAGAAATGTCAAAAGTCCTCAATTGATTGGCTTAATTTTGAAGATAGGAACGATTTAGGAGATACTTGATCGCACTACCTGCTACATTTGAAAACAAGTAGAAACATTTATGACACTACGGCGACTTCAGTCAGATATCGAACGTACCTACAAATAGGTTTCTGACAGATCGACGAAAGTATGTATTGTAAGTCGATATCAACATTTTAGCAGTGATGTGCGCATTAAAAAGTCTATAGTCGGCTTAGGTCGATGTGTGCATTTAATTTTGACAGTTTAACATATACAGCCTTATTTATAAACGTATTATAAAGAGTGTATAAAGTTGGACGTTGTTTAGAGCTTATATAGAGGTGGAATAGTATCGAAATGTCATTTTGAATTAGAAAATCTGTCATGATAAATGAAATCAAAAAGAAATTGGATAGATTGTATCGACGTTTTTATGTTCAACATTTAAGATTCTACAAGTGTCCTCGAAAAATAGGTGCAGAAATGAGATATTTCAAATTGTGTTAAAAATTCGTTTTAATTTGCATAAGACTACAGTTTCTTAGGAGTCCCAATTCATTCGATCTCTTTTTACTTTTCAATTCTTTAATTCATTTTCCTATTTGTATTTGTATTTTGCATTTCTCACAAGCTGCTTAGTTTTTTTTTTTATATTTTCGGACAGATAAATGTAATAGATTTCTCCTTTTCAGTACCTTTCGCTGACGCAAGCCCTGTATAACTATTATGCATGGAAAAATGTTTTATAAATAAGAATTTGTGGAAGGGTGAATAAAGGCTGTATAAATACTTATACACTGCATAACTATACAGGTGTTTAGGCGCGTTTAGCAAATTCTAATAAATAAGGCTGATATTGTTCGGAAAGTGACGTGACAATAATTAGTTGATTCGGCGACGAAAATGAAATGCAAAACGTCAATCATAACCATATCTACTATTAGTCATGACTAGGAAACCGAGCGCGCTATAGACTTATTTTAAACGTCATTGTTATTAGACGTACAATCGAAATGTCAACTGAATACTCGGCCGAGAAGCGAGAAATTCTTGGCTAGATTTGTCTGTTATTTCTGTGCACTGTTCACGTGGCCAAGATTTCAGATTTTGGGTTTAAACGTCAACTTATAGGATAAAAAAACCGCTAGGATAAAAAAACTACGTAGGCTGAGTAGATAATGCTTCCTCTACAGGTTTTTTTCTGTCACTTGGGTTTTTCCTTCTCCTACTTCTTCTTATTTGACACTGACGTTACCGGGAACTACTCTATCTAGACCAACGAAAAAGTCCAACAAAGCAGGTCAGCTAGCTGTCAGACTTAGTAAACAACTGTGGAATTCCAGATTTGTAATTCTGGCAGCAGTTTGACAGCAGTTGTCTCTGTTTTAGAAAAAGTCCAACAAATCAGGTCAGTTTGCTGTCAGACTTATTAAACAACTGTGGAATTCCAGATAAGTAAATCTGGCAAAAGTTTGACAGCAGTTGTCTCTGTTTTAATTGGTCAAGATTGAAAAAAAGGGGAAATTTTTCATCTGACGTTGACGGAGGGTCAGCCGACCAATCTAGTCAAGAAAATGCTAAAACCTGAAGAGTCAGGTGACGCGGTCGTAAACCTAGACAAGACAAATCTAGTTGACGTAAACTTTGTATTCAAACGGAAGACTGAGAAACAAATGAACATTGGACCTATAATAAACTGCCATCTAGACCGTTACACTTCGCTTTTTTATCGCACCTTCGCTGATGCGGATAAGACACAAATTTTGACATCGATTTCCTTCACTCAATCGCTCCATTGATTCACCACGACGATTTCACTCAAATTCGATATCCATTCAACCCTTATTCGATGACTTGTTCGACGTTGTTTAAGCCACAAAAGTTGTCCATGTCATTACCTATTTCAAGGCAATCTCTGTTATCTTTAGGTTCCCAAACTTTGATTGATTCAATGCTATTTAACACTGTCTACCGGAACAATCTAATGTCACGCAACGATAGAAGGCGCAGTAAAACTTTTCCCTAGATTAACATTTCCATTTGGACTGCCTTGAAAGTTGTAGCCAAAGTAACACATGCACTAACCTCCCACAAAAGTCGTAAAGTAATTTACGGCAGACATTTGTTTTCGTGTATATCCTGTCGTTTCTTGTTATTCGTCGATATTTTGATTGCTCCTTTAGACTGAATTCGGTTTGGGGAAACTATTGACGGGAGACATCCGACCATGGCATACCTCTACGGAGCGGCGGATGAGAAGCACGTTCGCGTTGGCTACTTCGATACGAACCAAAAGAAACCCAAAAGTCTGGATACCTACAAGTTTAGGATAAGTTCCCTGCTTGAGGGTAAGCCTAAGAAGAAACCCAGTGAGACTTCCATTCGTTTCAAGGCGTCACCAGACTCACTGGTGGCACTGTGCTCACCAGTGGTGGATGCTGTGCCGTTGCCCAGAGCCTTTCAGTGGACATCTACAGACGTTGCGGATTGGATACGGAAGTTGGGACTCCCTCAATATCAGGTAAGGCTGAGTCTCCCAGTCCATTGTCGATACAGCTGTATTTCTTTAGAACACGTTCAAACGGAACTACATCGACGGCAGGAATCTGTTGAGAATTGACGCCTCATATCTTGTCAAAATCAATATCAAGGATTTTGACCACATCCAAGCAATCACAAAATCCATTCGCGAGCTTTATGGATTCGATAGATCTTCTTTTGGGAGAAGCATCTCAATGCCAGACAGAGCTCCAGATGCGCTTTACGCGTTCTTTCGAACGAGGACAGGATACAAATGCGAAAGCACCCGGCTGACAGATTTATGCAAATCGCGGCACATCCTGCGTCCCTATCCACTTTACGAAACCCACTGGCAGACGTTGGAAAGGTGGCTAAAATGCCGGCGGACTGCGAAAACTGAACTTTTTGGGGGAACCGTCCAAACGAGGTATAACCTCTTTCACCCACCAAAAGCAGAGCCCTTGCCGTTGGTCCAAAAGAAGGTCTATCACGACTGTGATTGCATGCCGCCGTGTACGTGCGAATGGACGAAAGAGAAGGACCTTAGAGGGCCTTGGAGGCTGGAATGTTTGCATCAGATAGCCGAAAAGGAAACGTGCCTCAGCGAATGCAAATGTATCGAACCTTGCACTTGCGGGTGGCCAAAAGGTCAAGCTAAGAAAGATATCACCGTCCTAAGAGTCCATGTGCCATACAAGTACGCTGTCAACGATTTGCAGTTAGCCATTGATCGACCGGTGAAGGTGCGGTTCTCACACAAATCGGTATAGATTTGTTGTAAGTTGTTAAATTATAAGTTTATGCGAAAGATCTTTAGTTGACATTTAGTGTTTCCACGCAAGTGCTCCGTCTGTTCTTCTGTCAAAAAGAAAATAAATCATGTTTGTGGAGAGAAAAAGCGTTTTTCAAATGGCAGTAAGTGTTCGGAGCAAATCCTAAAGCGACTAATAGCGACTTGTCAAACTCACGTCGAATTCTAAACACAACAAATGGACATCTAACCAAATATGCGTTCCAGCACAATTTGTAGAAGCGTTTTATTTATAGAGATTTTCACTACCGTGCTTACCATCTATCCGAATTGACAGTTAACTGTCAGTTTCGTACGAATATGCCAAACAAAAATAGTTCTACCTCATTTTTGTTTTAACGATACGAAAGTGTAAAAAATTTACTCGCCAGACGCCATTGCTTATGCTTATTCTTAACGTAAAACAGAGGGTGTTCAAATCTCAAGTCTGACAGCAATGATCCATCACATGGGTGCATTTTTATTGACCTAGGCTATAAATTGATCACTTGAACAAACGTTCCAGTTGGTGTTTCACGAATTTCTCTACGACGTATTAGGTTTGTTCGTGTACTTTCAGCATAGAAAAATGAAAAATGTCAAATATCACAAATCGAGAGAGAAATCTCTCAATTTCAAGTACGTGACCAGTTTTCTTACAAAAAGTTTAAGAAATGTCATTTTGACTTTATCATAAAATGCAGCTTCTACAAAATAAGTTGGAATTGAATTTTTTATAAGGTAAATACCTATTAAACCTACCATTTTGAATGCGCTGATAATGTTCTAGGAGAACATTCAATTACAACTTCTTCCTCCGACATTAGCTGTTTTATCAGCTATGGTCCATATAGATCATCGATTTACATGCATTTACAACAACAGCACATGATCCTGCTTCTCATCGAGATCACGAATCATGATCTGAAAATTATTTCTACTATTTCCGACTAGGTGGCTTGTTTTATTTTTAAATGTTGGTGTGCCTGTAAACGATAGCCACACAATCACGTTGCCAGACTAAAAAATGGAACACAAAAAAATAAATTGATTTATTTCGCATTCGAATAAACTCCCTGTCCGTATTCCGAGTTATGTTGTTTTTTCTCGTTCTATAAAGGTATGTACAGACCAGCCAAACATTTGATAAACAATTAAATACCTACATGTTCCATATCTTTTCTAAAACACTTATTAAACAAAACAATTTTTATGAAATGTTTAGAAATGTTTTGCTGGTTTGTTCCTGGACACCAAAAAAACGTTTATGAAATGTTTCACAGTTACCCAATCGTGATGGGAAATAATTTTTGTTTTACAAGTATCCCTGCAGAAAGTGAGCGCTGTTATATGTCCAGAAAAGCTGAATACCTAATGAGAAAGTGATTCACTTAATACGATTATTTGAATTAAATCGCGTGTCGCGTGATTGCCCAGATTAAAATTACAAAAATAAAAACTCGCTTCTAATAATCCCACCGCATTATTTTCTTCTAGTTTCTGATTGAATATGACGTTTAAGTTTTAGAACGCATTGTTTACATCAAACATTTAAATGTCAAGATGGAAGTTTTAGTCGATAACTATGATCGTAAAGACGATAAATTTATTTTCATGCCATAAGCCTAGTATTCTGCTCGCGCTTAAATTAAGCCCCCATACGAAAATGTCTCCAAAGATAAATTTAAGCAAAACAGTTAGCAGTTAAAGCTAAATTTTTTAACCGCTGTACGAAAAATCTCTGAAGAATTTAAGTAGGCGTATTAATGCAAAATACATTTTTCCACAGCTAAATTTTGACAGATCAGGGAAAACATCGGCATTTCAAACGAAAGCAAAATAACAGTATGCAGAATAGTAAGTTCTTTTAGAAATGGAATATTTTAACGAGGAGTACCTGGAAGAGATTTTTGAGGAAGTACAAATTAAAAAACGAAAAAAAAAAATTCCAACACAGTTTTATTTTTTGACGGAACCTACACTGTCAAAATGAAGCGAACATTAAGCGAAGTGGTGGAGAGAAACAGTGGAGAGGCGCTTAATTTTAGCTTTCTTGTAACAGCATACTAGGCATTAGTTTACAATATTTTGGTTGTTTAAGTATTAAAGTTAACATATTTATTTATATCATAAACATAATATTTGATTTACTCAATTCAGATTTTATTATTTGAAACTTAGAAATTTATTATAAACGGGCAGTACTCCTCGTTAAAATATTCCACTTCCAAAAGAAATTAAATTAACAACAACGATTTTTTTTTACTTCTTTGCTTAATTTTATCTTTGGAGACATTTTTGTATGGGGGCTTAATTTAAGCGCGAGCAGCATACTAGGCTTAGCTATGAATTATTGTAAGTATTTTAATTGTTTTCAAAGGGAAAATAAACCTTATAACATTAATAATAATAATTTTGTATTTTCCAACGCTCTGACGTTTGTGGGTTTTGAAATGTTTTCAACTGTCAAATCTTGTTAATTCAGTCAACAAACGAGGAACGAGTCACCGATGATGTCTATTTAAAACTCGAAATGTCAAATAAGTATCCAGATTTGTCCTTTACCCTTCCGTCAACGTCAAATGAAAAACCGCTCATTTGATCGACGTAGTTTAACCTAAAGGAACACACCGTGTCGCTCTGATGAGAAAAATCGCACACTTCACCTAAACTCTCGACGCTCCTTCCGCAATTCAATTACTGTCCTGCACAAACTCCATTCTTAAATATAAACCCCAACCAATTAGAGCTAGAACCGAAAATTCTACACCGTCATCGGGCCAATTGTCGTGTCACAAGTTATCATGAGTAATTCATGCGAACACACAAAAGCCATACGCTTTTCTATAAACCTCTCAGCAACAATTTCCAACATCAACTCTACATGTCAGATGCGAAACGAGCAAACTGCAAACCCGAACTAGGCACCTACCACTGCCACGATGCAAACAAAAAACATAAAACCGACTCCGACTCGAAAAGTTAAACATGAATTTCAAATATTTCGCTACCCCATGCTGTTATGAAATTCATTTTCGCAACATTCCCTATTGACAGACACACACTCGGGCTCTCTATTCGATTCAATTTTTCATGACTTCGCGTGCTCAATCATCTTAGAAACGCAAATAAAATTAACATTGACGCGGCCGCATATTAAATTCAATATATATGAACCCCGCAGCCCCACCGCGCCGCCGACTGCCATCCACTTCCATGTGCATATGCAGATCGCATCTGTGTACGGGACCGTAATGTGTTGTAATTGCATGTTGGGAGTGTAAGCCCATATGAAAATCGATATTAGCGCGTACACAAACCTTCCTTACACGCAGATAAATAACTCGAAAGCGCGACTATAGTCGGACACCCCCTCCGCCTGCTGTCCAAATGTCTGTCGTCACAGTGTCGTCATATTTTATATATCGCCTTCGCTCGCCGCTCGTATATGAGAGATGCATGTTGCAGATACATTTAATTAGTAATATTCTGTCCGGCTAAATGGATTTTTATCGCGACGGAACACACCAAACACAACAACAAAAAAAAAAAAAAAAATGGAAATGAAGACGACCTGCATATCGGTATCGAGCTTATAGATTGGAAACTAATCCAAGAGTCATCGAATATTTTTGGGGTACTGTGCGCACAGTTTGCACTCACGCAGCTCCACCAGAGCCAGATCTTTGCGTGGTGATTCTGGTGAGATGGTGGTTACCACAGAGGGCTACACTTTGAGTAACTTGACCACACGTACTTCTCCCATGCTGCTCAGCAGGACATCGTTCCGTTCCGGACAATCAATAAATTTTAACACATGATCATTACTGCTGAGGTATGACTTCGACTTGGTGATGGTGTGGCCTAAATGCCTGTATATGCATGTTGGCTGCTTGGTGGCTGGCTTTTGCGCTTTGGCGTTGGAAACGGAATAAAGCGGAGCGATGACGGGGGGCAAGAATGTTGGAGCGCAGCGCTCATGCAAATCAATGTGCTCTTTTATTAATTTTTATTTTTATTTCATATCATATCATGGCGGAGAGTTAATTATGTAGGTGTTTTGTTTGTGGAGCCCAATAACCAGAAGACCGCTAGGCTAAGCTGCTCCTATGGCTATTGGCTTTTTAGGAAAATGTAGTTCTCTTTTTGAGTTGGAATCGATTCAAAACAGAGGCTAGCCGGTGTCGACCAACAACAATTAATTGTGACTTGTAAACAACGGCTATAGCCTCATGGGGTAGTGTGGCAGTCAATTTAAATCTACGCTCCCTTTGTTGGCTAAGATGAGAGCTCTCTTTTAAGCTACCTTTTAAGGTGGAGCTTACGCCATGCGACAAGTGTTTTTATTTCTTTGATTTTAATCATTATTACGAAGATCGGAACACTCAAAAGGAACTTGATAGAAAGCTCTGTTCTTCAACCAGAGTTGCCAGATTATTTCCGCAGTTCGAAGGGCCCATTAATGGAAAGGGAAAGGGAAAAACGCGGCTTTTCAAAATGTCTCCCTGGGCGAAACAGAACAGCAGAGAAGAATTTCTTCTGAAGGCCTTATACTCGATAGAGTTGCGTCAACAGATGTCAATGTATTCAATGAGAAGAACAGTGTCATAAAATCCGTTTCAGATGCGCGACGCAGTTGCACCAAATGCTAATCCAAAGACAGAATGTTTTCGGGTCAAACTGTCATGGGTGTTTCAAGTTTTCACCGATGAGCGTAGTTTGCCTCTACCATAACAGTTTCTTTTATGCCCTCTTTATTTGCCCACCAATGAATGCGTTTCAATTTCAAAAACTGTCAACTAGCATCCGTCGCATTCAGGATATGCGTTGCTCATAGATAGGCCGCCATTTATAAGCTTACGTTTTTTTTCTCTTTAGCTGTCAGAATACGTTGTCGCAATCATTGACTGCTAGTAGACAACTTCGCGTTGGTTCCAACATAAGCGCTAGCTCTCGTGGTTCGGAGCGGAATAAATTGGAAACTCACTGTGTTATTGCGATGAATTGAATAAAGATTTCAAATTAAAAAAATAAGTGTTATAATTGGTCGCAATTTGCAATATGATTCAAGTTTCTCTGAAAGGGGACAAATCTGTTTCCATAAATAAGGACAGAAAACTCATTCGGCCTTACTAACAACCAAATTTAGACTCGACTTTAGGGCAATAGTCGAAATTAAAATAAACTGTGTACCAATAATCAAGTTATCTTTGACTTTAAGATAATCGCGACTGTAACTTTCGATTCGAAAAAAGTCGAGTCTAACCCATTATTAAAGTTTAAATGTCAGTCTTTGTAATAAATAAATAAGAAATAAATATGAAATATGATATGGACAGCAAATAAAGAGAAGCCGCGGCTTAAATTGGACGCAGGCAATGCAATAACTATTAGTTGACTGGCTGATATCATTGATAGCAAAATTAACAATGCTGCACTGCAATGATACAGTCAAAAAACCAAGCATGGGAAACAGTTGCTGTTATATTTCACTCAAAATACAACCAACTGCCAATTTCAGCAAATTATTTGAAAGCTAAAAAAAAATTATAACGCTTTTGAGTTATATACTGTTATAATTTTGCTATAAAGTCAGATGTAGTTAAAGTTCCGATTACTTTGATTGTTGGTACCTATTTAGAAATTAAAAGTCGAAACTATAGTTAGTTTCGAAATTAGTTAGACTCGAGTTTGCGGTTTGGTTGCTGGTAAGGCACATTTTGTTTTATTTAGATTGCGTAAAAAAAATTTATTTAACAAGGATTGGCTTGAGGCGATACGTTGTCTTAATGACCAGTACATTGACAAGAATTTGTTCCAAACATTTCGAAGCAAATTGCTACAAAAAAAAATTGTCTTTGGAATGCAATTGTTTCCCGGTTCAGTGCCGACAATTTTTCCTATTTCTTGTAGAATAGAAAAATCAAATTTTATTAATATAAAGTCTAAAGGTTTCCTGAGAAACCCACAAAAGGACACAATCAAAATTTCTAAAACTCTCCAGAATACTGTGACTTTGTATGAATTACAAAATAAATTAGGGTGCAATAAGATTTATAGCCTGATAATTATTAGTACTTTGAGAAATAAAGATGCAAGCAATTTATATTATGAATTAATTTCTCATGTACTTGAATGTGATATTCTTGACAATCATAAGCATTTATTGATCAGAAATGTGATTGAAATATACGCTAAAGTGTTATTACATCATGTTTCTAAAATTAATAATGAAAAACAACATAAAAAACTAGTTCGCAAAAAATATACGAAAATTGTGCAATTTATGGGACAATGAAAAACGATTTTTTATTCAAATTTTGTTGGTTCCATCTATTATTAATTATTTAAAAAAACACAATTTTGAGGTGACATCTATTGTAAACAATGCCGCAACAATTTGAATTTCAACTTGGCAAATCTACTCACGCCCAATAGGTGGCTCTAGCATTCTATGGAGAAATCCAAGATGGTTGTCATTTTGTTTCACTTATTTTTCGCATAGAACCACGAGCGCTTATGTTATGTTGGCGTCATTTTCTGGGCAGAGATTGTATGGAAGTGACATTTCACTAGCAGTCCATATTATAATAAGTCAATGGTCGCAATGTTCACGACGGATTGTATGCGTTGGGCCCTTTTTAATCATATTTTGCCAACTTTACTGACAACAACTGTCAGAATTTTGTCAAAATTGCATTCTGATATGTTAGGTTTGTTTGATTAGAATTTAAACGAAATTTTGTTTAGTTTTAAATTACAATGGGTAATTTAGTAAGTGACAGCTGTCTGACATTCTCGGTTTTGATTCACTGAAATCGGTCATATAACATATAAGCAGCTGCTTCAGTTGACGTTTATGGAGGTGTAGTTGACGAATCTAGTTAAGAGATTCGTGACTGAGTACTAAGCTGACAGTTCGCATATGTGGCTGGCGTAGAAAAAGTGACGTTCCCGACCAATCTAGTTCGTTTCAAATTACATCTCATCCAGAGTATCTAGTCGACTTAAGATAACTAGATTTTTGAATGTGGTAATTCTGTTTGTTTGATAAGAATTTAAACGAAAATTTGTTAAGGTTTAAAATACAATGCAGCCAGTGTTTTGAAAATATGTAATATGTTTGGTTTGTTGCGAACTTGAGTCACAAACCCGGGACAAACCGAAGTGATGCATAAATCCAGGTAAACCGACACGTCCGACTTCTGTCTTTATAAAATAATAGTAAATAAAGAAAACTTATTAGTAAGGTAATTTAAATGTAATTAAACAAAATTCCTTTTAGTTACAATTATGCCTGCTTTCTTAAGGCAAACATAAGTTAAACTTAGGCTTGAGTGGAGACGCACAGACGCAAAAGTGCCGCTCACGTATATTTTACCATAAATGGCTTCAGTCAGAAAAATGTTTGTTTTGCACGTCAAAAGGAAAACAAACTTCAGTAAAAGAGAAATTATTTGTAAAATTAAATGACTAAAACGAAAAAAAAAAACAAATCAAACAAATCCAAATGAATATTTTTTTGTGAGTGAACTTGACAGATCGGTGACAGTTAGAGTAGACTCCGACCTGCCAAATTTACAAGTAAATGGCCGCATTCAAGAATCTAGTCATCTTAAGTCGACTAGATTGGTCTGGATGAGATGTAACCTGAACGCAAAAACTAGATTGGTCGGGAACGTCACGTTTTCTACGTCAGCCACATATGAGAACTGTCAACCTAGTACTCAGTCACGAATTTCTCGACTAGATTCGTCGGCTACCCCTCCATAAACGTCAACTGAAACATCTGCTCTCACGACCGATTTCCCCCAATCAGAGTCGAGTTTCATCTAGTGAGAGAGCTGTCAGACTTACTAAACTAGATACTTGAACGTCCCCAATAACGCTGAAGTGTCAAATTTGTGAACGAAATCATTTGCTGAAATACAGAAGAAACTTTTTTCGTTTTAGTAGTACTATTGCTCTTAAACGTCAAATCAGCACACTCGAAAAAGTATTTATTCGTCTGCATTCAAGTTAATTTCGTATATTTTTCTTTTCTCTTCTGGGACGGTCTTTAGTAACCTCAACTGCAAGACCGTGTAAGCAGCACTTTCTGCTAATGCAAATGGTGTCAGTCGTGCTGTCAAAGTTGAATAAGTCACAAATAGTAGTAGTTTCGCTTTCGCTTATTGTTGTCACATTTTCGCAACTTGATCAACTTCTGATGCGTGTTCGACCAGACATATCACGGAATTTTGATTCGAATAAGCGACGGGACTCCATTCTGTTTAATCCTTTAAAGAAGAGCAGAAATCATACGTCAAAAGCTTCCAAAACCTCCGCTAAACTCCACATATAGGGTGCTGCGATCACAACTAGCTTTTTGATGAAACTCTAACAGTTTTGCGTCCACCAAAATCCTCATGAATACCATTCTCCAAATAAATCAACGCGCACTTGTAACAAGCAGCAACTGGGCAAACATAACCTCAAACGACCCTTACTTTGATTAATGCCACATCTTCAGCAACTGATGCTAATTAGTTAATTAATTTAAAAGACACCACCTGCCATTTGGACCTTAATTGAGAGAAAGACACTCTCATAACCCTTAAACATGAAACGGGCATCCCTACAACTACCGCCAAGCCGAATAAATCATTTTGAAAACGCCGGAAAAAAGGACCATCGATTTATTCGGTTTTAATTTACTAAATATGCAACAGCAGCTTCGCGCCGGCAAATTGCATTCAGCCACTGTGTGTTGTGTCGGCCCCGGCAGCCAAGGTGATATTTTGTTTTCCTTTTCCATCCATACCACCAGCAGATAATCGTGGACTCGGATTCGGATTCCCCCATCTCGTCCGACTTGGACACAGGTAAAGCCACAGTTATTAGTCGCCATCGTGTCGACTGTTTTGCTTGTTCCCTCACAATGTATAATCGACCGGAGATAAACAATTTTTCCTTCCTCAATATTGGGCAGCGTCTTCTACACGAAAGACGACAAACCGATACGAGTGTCGTCGATCGTCGTTGCGTTTTGGGGGATTCTCTTCCTCGGACACGGTATGGTGTGCAACCGAAATATGATTTATAGCAATTTAATCAATTTAGCATGTTTATTTCATTTGGGATTCGAAGTTATGATTGTGTTTGGGGGTTTCCATTACCTGAGCTCGCGCTGTGTGTACGATTTTATCTTCGCGCAGAGATCTCATCTTACATTCGATGGACACCTATACAGCCCCCGGTGTGGGATTCGCAGTCTCGGTTCGAGGATATTTATTTGATTTGTTCTCGTGGTGATTTGATATAGTTGGACGCGTGCTGCTTTATATGAGATCCCATTTACATATGCCAATAAAAATTTAAACTTGACGTTGGTCTTTGGGTGGTTAACCAATTCCGTTACGAGGTAAATGCGGGATAATTGACAATTTTTGTGACGTCAATTGATGTTTAAGGAAAGGCTGACGGAAATAAGATTGTCAACGCTGGAGGTACACTTGATGGAGATGTGTTTACATAGAGGGTTGCTGAGTGTGACATTTGATTTGGACAATCATTGATAGTTAGGGAGTCGAACTGTATGAAAGACAGTGGACTGCCGGAGGAACTTTTCGAAGTAGTCCTCTAGAATGTCGTTAAAAAGTAGAGTAAGGTTGGTCACCCAGAAGATAGACATCTACTTAACCACGACTTATGGCAAGGTACGCACTCATGCTAGCAGAGTAAAAAGTTGACCCTATGACAGATGAGGTGGAAAAGGCATCTTTCCATTTCCTTGGCGGATGCGGTACATTTCCAGAGGATTATATACCTTATTTTGCTGGCAGCCATCACTTTTCGTTATAACTCAGATGCATCCCATTGACCTGGAGACACGAGAGTGCCATTTTTATATCCTTAACAGCTTAGCAAATAGATCCAGCTTGTAAGCAATGTCTCTTGTGTCTCAAGTCTCTGTTGTCTATTTAGTAAGTAGTTTATGGGCCAAGTAAAATGCCTTTTAGACCTTCAGTGGGCTAAGTACTTCTTATACATACTAGAGTACAGAAAGATTTATCTCCGGTTCGACCCCCAAAAAAGGGCATTTTTCCTACGCCTTAAAGTTTTTTTTCAAAGGCACCACCTCTCACGAACGTCTAACAAACATTCGAGAGTGTAATTGTCCGGAGAAAGCTGCTCAGCATTCAAATTGTAGGTCCTTTTCCTTTCCAGTCGCCCCAAAAATATGGACCCACAGAAGGTAAATGGGTTGGCCAGACGGAAGAAACCTGTCAAAATGGGTTTACGACTCCGAAACTATAAAAACCTACGAAACCCTGCGGATTGGCAAGGCATTCCGAGCACCTAAGAAACCCAAAGCCTTACAACGATGGAGAGTGTTTTATTGGAGTTTCTGCATGTTTTATTGGTTGTCCTCTGGTGGTAACCGCGGTGATAAAATCGTGATTTGTCCTTTGTTCTTTGCTTGGCATTTTTTGCTCTTAAGAGGTCGGTTAAAAATGTCTCCCCAATACAGAAAAGGTAGGCACATGAAGACCGATCTCACACTCTACTCATAGACGAAGGCAGAAAATAAACTCTGTGCCTTCTAAAAAAAAACACTTGATAGCAATCAATCAGAGACCTCAGAGACTCCGTTTCACCTAAAGGATCAACGCATTAAGGGAAGATCTCGCCAAAGGTGACACGCAGGTTGAAAATTATTTTAACCAGCTTATGAAATGCCCAACTGAAGGTAGTTGCTTAAGGAGCGCGGCTAGCTGGATAAGCCTGTTGGTTGAGGCCGTAGTTTGTTTTGAACCGTTGCTCTTCAAAAGCTATTGTCGACTGTTTTTATTCGCTCAAAGGCTTGAAACTGCAGCTAGATTACTTAAAGTTAAGGCCTGAGGACCTGATGAGGCAGCCAAATATGTAATATCCACTATACAAAAGAGGGCGATATGGTTATAGGGAATTCCGATTTGACAGCTAGATCGCTTAAAATGGAAATATTGGACCGCGTAAGCTTGATCTACGATGTTGCGGACCCTAGAACTCTTGTCGGGTTTATCGACAGGTCGAAAAAAAGAATCATTGGACCCAACGCCTAGGGATCTATGAAGCTGCACATTGTGGAGCTGCGTTTTGACCCCTTTACACCTTTTTGTATGGTACCCTTAAAGATGGGAAATTCAGAAACGACTCAAGACCTTCAAAGCGAATATTGTCCGACCCATTGGTAAATTAAAGAAACAGTCAGGAAGTTTTGTCGTGTACTCTTTTTCATAAGGAACAGAACGATAGTAAGTCTGTTCCTTTACTTTTAAATCTTACGAATTTTTACCAATTTTTACTCAACGCCGTTCCTTAACTCGAAAAATTCGTAAAAGAGGACGTCATCGAGAGAGCAAGATATTACCCCTCCACTGAGAATCTTACGAATTTTTGCTCAACAAATTTCTTGGTGTAAGAATTGAAAAAGCTGTCAATTAACAGCTGATTTGAAATTTGTTGCCCTATTTGACATATGAGTGCATTTGTTTTGATTTATTGCGTATTAAAATGGATCGACAGGCGGAAAAATAAAATTGAATGGTCTCCTTAGATTCTTTCAGAAAGTGGCGATGAAATTCTTCCTCGCTGTAAGGAGTAAGAAAGGACAATCTCCTCCATGTAAATTTAAATGTCGCGTCGTTTTTTCCTCTTCTCGAATGCTTGTAGTTCAATCAGTACAAACCAGGGATGGAAAAGTCGATACAATTGTGTACAACTTGCCTTAATTCGATACAATTTAGCCATCTGTATCTTTCAAATACTCTTGCAATTTGTAAAGCTTTTCCTAAGAAAACAATTAAAATAATCGAGATGATGATGATTTTATGTCATTTTGGAAGACATAAACAAGAAAATTAATATTCACAATCCCTTTCTAAATTTTCTGGAGTATTTTACATCAGAAGCAGTTGCATCAGGAAAATCTAATTCTATATTGAAATTTGTTTTTGACTTTGTTCCTAATGAGAAAAAGAATATTCAACAAATTAACAATTAATATAGAGCACTTGTCGACTGCTAAATAATACAGAAATTTAAATATTATTCAATTTCAGAATTTTGGAAAGTAAATTCAATTAAAAACGAGTGTAAAATATTTATTGAAAATATTTACAAAAATGCTCTTACCAGACATTAATAAAGTCCAAATGTCGAAACCGACTTCAAGTCGACACTTGCTGGGCTTTGATTGATACAAAAAATTTGATTAGAAACTCATCCTGTTCTGAGTTTCAAGTTCAGGGCAATATTTTGAAGATGAATGAGCAAATTGAGAGTAAAAAGCCTGAAGAGCTCATAGATTAAAAATATAAACCATTTTCTTGTAGGTATGTATAGTTTTCCGATGAAGTCATTAATGTTTTGTTAATTTATTTTTGTTTATGTTTTTGAAAATAAAATATTTTGAATTCACTTCTGTATACGAAAAAATGTTTTCAATACAACTGGCTCCATTTCAGTACGATCTTACAACAGTTTTCAGTACAAATTGAAAATGGCATTTTCCATCCCTGGTACAAACTCTTCCATATACTCTTCCATATCTGTCATTTTCATAGACTACTACAAAAGCGCTCCCTAACTTTTTCGCAAGTGTCTCTCTCTCTGTGAGAGAATTTATCCTCACCACTGCCATTTTGACAGTCTTTTCCATTCTTACTACAAAAGTAAAGGAACAGACCTAGTGACAAATCATTCGATCATGTGCAACAAACTATCCTTTGGAGTAGAAACATTTAAGCCGACTGACGAACTTACAGCCCGCAATTCCCACATCGTATACTCCCTTTCATCAGCTTTGAACCGGCCACCATAAATATCTCCAAACACACGCAAATACATTGCAATTTCAAACAAAGCGTCTCAACGTAACTGCCGTAACAAATACCTAATAAATATGTCAGCTATATTTATCAGCATTTCAAATGACACCAATGAAATCACCAGCACATTGGATCCGACTTCGATATACAACAGTGGGTAATCCTCTCACAATATCGGCGGAAACCAAGGAGAGAAGTAGAGACGATTACTCACTTTGGGTACATGATTTACTATACCACAAATTTATGGGGATTATACCACCACAAGGGAATATGGGAATAGCGAGATCGAGATTCTTGAGCGCCCTCCTGAGAAGCAGTTTGCACGGACAGAAACAGACGGCAATTTATTGAATAAGTGTTCCCTTTTGCGATATCAGACACGGAACACTGGACAATGCGTATATGAAGTGTTAATGTCCTAAAGCTTGTTCATTTATGCGGTGTGCTAAGAAGGCTGCAACCTCAAATAAATTCCAAAGACACATAATGCGTGAGAAGGACAGACTCAAGGTGCGACAAAATCATGCAAGAAGGTGGGGTACAATTTAATTTGGTTCTTATTAGGCCATCATTATCATAACGCATTGAGTAATAATGCTTGTGAGTACTTAGGTCGGTCACACGCTTGAGAGCTCAGCGACAGCAAGACGTTTTAGCAACTTAGGTGGCAATTACGTTGCTCACTGTACTGACAAGTCCTCGCATGGTTGACGAGACTTTCTTTTCTGGCGACGAACGTGCGCGTTCATTTCAGTTGCATACGTCGTCGTGGTTACAGCGAAGTACTCTGCGACAATGTTATTTCTACGGTTTGAATTTGTCAAGATCCTCTGCTTTGTGTTCTTCATCCTGTGGATCTACCTTCTGAGTGTGGTGGATGGAAAGCACGTGAACAAGCGAGGCATTATGGACAACATCAACAGTGGAATAAAATACGCTGGTCAGATGATGGGTAAGGCCAACAAGATTATTTCCATTTCCTTTAAATGGACATCTAGTTCTCGATCTTCTCAGGCATAAACACTGCTGCCGATGTGGCAAATTTGGTGGCGAAAGCGTTCGCGCCACAAGCGCCTACGAAAAAGTTTGAAGCCCCATCGCTCTTTCAGTTGCCAGAGAAGTTACAATATTCAGACAGAGACAGTGGTTCTGCGTCGCAAATAAATCCAACGGACATGATTGGCGCCCTGTTGAGAATGATTGGATTCGATGCGGGCAAATTGGGGGCGCTAGCGATCAACGCATTGCTGATGATCGCTCAGTTGGTTTGTATAGCGTTTTCGACGTGCGGGGCCATTGCCACTAAGTTGTATTTTCAGATAGGAAACACCTTGACAAAACGACAGAATCCAAAAACATTTCCAAAATCATCAGAAGATGGGAGCAACCATGACGAGTCTCAACATCCATATGAGAACGACGAATCAACGTATGACGATCAGCAGGAAGAACGATCGGGACGGGCTAGTATTGGCGATAACACGCCACTCGATTGGATTCTGAATAATCCACCAGAGGGACTTTCGGAGTTCATTGCTCATATCACGGACCAGGCACTGCCGGACAAACTATCCGAAGCCGTTGATAAGCTTGAAGATCACGACGGACAAGGAGACTGCATCAAGTTACTGATGTGCAAGAGCGCCCCGTTTATTTGGGGAATGCAAAAATCCGTTTCGCATCGATTGACCCAGGGAAGTGAGTCAAACACAGAGGGTACAGAAAACCAGAAACCCGTGTCGGCGCTGTTTAGAAATCTTCCCGATATCAAGGAGTATCGACGCCATGGCGACATGTGTGAACGACGCTATTCGAATTTTTGCAAAAGAAATGGCTCTTAAGTGAAGTGGCTATTACTGTCATTACTTTTATTTTATTTATTTTCAGTGAATTGTTTTTTTTTTCGAATGATGAGAAATAAACTCAAATTAAAACTGTCGTCTCTGTTGCGAAAACTACTACCGTCGAACGGGCTAACATTGACCACTTTTGACTTTCAAACAGGTGTATCATTTACGATTTTTGTACGAGAGTAAAGCAAATGACACCAGCATAGGGGCTTGCGTTTGTACTTTCATTTTCCGAAGTTAGAATTTGCTTGAATACAGACGTAGTGGTAGTTTCTTAACAAAAACAGGGTGGTCAAAGTTTGACATGATTTAGGGTAACTTTGACCAGCATATTTATTGTTCTCAAAAATGATAAGTTAGGGTAGTTTTATTCAATTTCATTAGCTGATTATATTAAATTTGATATTTGAATTAACTTCATAGTGCTTTGAAATGAATAACTAATATTAATAAATAAGTTGCATAAAAAATAGTAGTTAGTAGTAATTAAAAATAGTTAGAAAACATTTGTCTTGAGGCTTAAAAAAAATTCGTCTTCTGGATACTGCATCGTCTAAAAAATGGTCGTTAAAATTCTTTTAAAAAATATTTTTATTTAAGAGACCTACCTACAAACATCCATTTCTTGCTTTTCTTTGAGCACAGTAATGAAAAAACTTCATCCACGCAGAAATTGCCATTATCATGCTCAAATTCAGTCGAGAGCTGTTCATCCACATATGTTTCTTTTTCTTCCAAATTATTATTTGGGTCTATTAAATCATCAGCATCTGTCAAAAATTCCACTTCCTCAATAGTGCGAGTGGGCTTACCGGCACAATAGCTCCTGAAAAAGCATCAACTTCGACACTTTTACCAGGTTGGACATTGATTTTGCTCCTCTTTTTTCGAACTGGAGATTCGTTTTCGCCACTGCGCATTGTCTTCAGAACAGATAACACAGCTGATGAAACTGCACCTGTAAGGTCATTTTGGACATTTTCTGATGGGAGACGGTCTACAACTTCAGATGGATTAAAGAGCCAGATTCCGCACTTCCTAAAACCAGAAACTAAGTTCTCTGATATCCCAGCCATTGTGTTGGTTTAACTTTGACCACCCGGTCAAAGTTTGAAAGCTCCCGGTCAAAGTTAGCCATTGGCTGATAGATTAAGACATAATTTCCAAATTGATCTCAAAAACTTTCTTAAATTTGAAATATACTGCTAAAAGTATATATTCTTAAAAGGAAACATATTAAACTACTTACTGTTCCTAAAATTTTAATGATTAAGTGTCTTTTTCTAACTGAAAAACATAGAAGTTTCTTAGCACATAAAAAGTACAGACAGAAGGGTTTCATTAGCTGTCATGTGGACAGAGTTGCCCCTATTCATCTGTGAACAAAAAGCGGTTAGTATAAACCCATAACTATAATTCTAACTTATACTAGAGGCTGCGTAAGTGGATATAAAGAACTTTTTTACTTTTGGTCAAAGTTACCCCCCCTGGTCAATGTTAGTCGGTTTGACGGTACTCCGCAAAGATGTACCCGCTTGAAAATGTCTGCAAAAAATGACGCGGGTAGATTATGCGAGACCACAAGATAAGAATACACCATATATTGTTGAATAGAGGTGGTATATTAAAACTTAAATTACAGCAGCAACAGGGTCTAATGTGAAACTCTAATTATTTGACGTTTCAGTGAGAATACTCCTTTATCACTGGTCCAAATTTCAATAAGAATCATCCCCTGTTGATTAGGTAGGTATTCATGCTCGTGTTATTCACTCTATACTTAAACGTCAAATACTTACCAAAACTTCACTTTTTCATGAAACCAGTTCAATTTACAAATAATCTAGTACAAATAGTAATGTAGTAATATTTCGCACTGGAGCAGCTTATGCTGCAAAGTAAAAAGTGAAAAATGGTTGGTTTTTGAATCCGTCGTGTCAAAACTTTTTGTTTCGCAGCAGCAACGTGATGGGCTTAACAAAATTTCAATACTCGCTAAAATTCACATGATTATTTGGCAATGACAATAAAAAAAAATTGGTATATCTTATGAACGAAACCACTGCACAGATTTCGTTCAATTTCAATTTCTAAAGAAACATACCCAAGCGATTTCGCTCCCCTAACAAACTGTCAATGTCAGCTGTCACTACGGAATAAATTTCGGTTTTCTCCAACTCGTGTTTTGGTTTACGTAAAATTAAATTGGAAATTTAGTGCAAACCATGAATCAAGCCGAAGTTACAAAACTAATGTCCCAACTGCGGATAGCTATTCGACCAAATAAGCGCCATTTAAAAAATGTAGACGGCCCAGAAGGCAGACTACTCAAACTGCGAAAGACTGTCACCGCGCTAGTTAAGCATGAGCGTATCGAGCTATTTTATAACCGTGCCGACGAAGCTAGAGGTTACGTTGAGCTGGTAATACACCATTTCTCATTGGGAATACATATTTTATTCAAAACATTCAATTTTAGTTAATTTCAAATGCCATTCGCCATGGAGATTGCCACAGGCAAACGATGGAGTTGGCCGACTACTGGCTGTTGGAAAAACAACTGGTGCACAAGTTGTTTAAAGTGTTAGTACCTCGCTTTCAAGAATGCAGTGTTTCCTACACCCGAATGTACAAGGCACCGCGAGATTACCCTGGAATATACTACCAAAAGTCAGTGTTGGAGCTACGTGGAAATCCCTACCCTTCACTGTTGTCCGACATGACACAAAATCGCAGTTTGATACAGAATATACTTTTGGACGAAGCTCGCAAGGATTTTCAAAAGGAGAAAATAACCCAAATGGCAGCACGACTAACAGCAGCAGATGCGTCAGCTGTACCAAAGGCAAACCCCGAACAACCCAAGAAAGACAATTAGATCTAGTGTTTTTAATGGTCGAATAAAGTATATTGTTCTAGATTAGAGAATTGTTTTCTTTTTACTTACGTGCATGGGACTCCGAAAAAAGGCAAATGGATGGGTGTTGTTGCGAATTGTTCCGAAACAATTCGCTTTGCTTTTGTTTACATTTCCAGGCCGAACCAGCTGTTTCACAACAGAACACGATTAACGGATCAAAATAAACAAACGGTACACGATGTATGCACTCGACATCTCCCAGTTGATGATTCACGTGGCATATTACATTTTATATGTATGTTTGAATCACACTTTAACCGGCACGCGCTTTGTAAATAAGACCCGAACATTTTATAAAAGCACCTTTTTCTTCTTCCCCAATGTACATAGTACATCCCACTTGAAACTTCGTCCATTTTGGCAAACTCATTTCGTGTGACAGTACGTGGGTATGTTCGTTTTCATATTGGATTTTGACGTCTGAAAATTGTTCACAGAAAAAAGTAGATTTGTAAAGATGGCCGCTCATAGTGGAGGAATCGATTGGTCCTCCGTTGTTAAACCACTTTTATCAAATAATTATGGAAATTTAAACAAAACCGATGTGTTAAACATAATAAAAGCAATCACCAGATGGTAAGTACAAATAAATATATCCACCAGATATTCTAGTTGTTGAGAAAAATCCAATTGAAAAATTCACAATTCACAATGGCGGCCGTGAATTTTTCTACTGCGAAAAAGTGAAAATTCCACAGAACAAATTGCATATATTTTACAATCTATTGTTTTTTGTTTAGCGAAAACGAATTTTTCGAAACCGATAATCTTCATGGGCAGTTTTTTACTGCATTTTCGGCACTTGCCGCCGATACCATCAGTGGACAATGCAGTCTTGGTGAGTCATTTTGGGTTGAGGGGAGGTAGCTGGGCGAATTTTTTTTATTGCGAAATTAATTTTTTTGTGTGCATATAGTTTGCCAGACGCAGGTGCCACAGATGATAGAAGCCAGCTCAGTGCTGATACGATTCATTTTGAATAGATTGAACAAGTTGACTGTGTTTGACATCAAATGGATGTTACCGGCGTTGAAGAGTTTGTGTGAGGGTAAACAGCAGTTGGCAGGATTTGATCATGCCACTGTTGCAGCTATATTGAAGGGAACAAAGTTCCCAGACTCGAGCAAGAGTATTGTGAGTGGAAGTAGCGACAAGGACAGTCCAAAGTCGGAGATTAAGAGATCCCGATCGGATTTGTCGTCAGTGATATTGCAGCAGTTAACTGCTCCATTGGAAGTGGGAAACCCAAATGCATGGGCGCCCCTGAGCGAGGAACTCACTGATTGCACGGTTAGTAGGGTTTGTTCTTTAACTAGCCAAATGGAAAGTAACTTGTTTCTATTGTTTGTTTTTTTAGGACATATTCTCATCGGCGAACGTTTCTTATCTAGAATCGTTAAATGCTGGAGATGTCGTTCTGGAGGTGTGCTCTGCACTTCCCACATTATCGAAATATCGACTGAAGTACGAGGAGTGTATTTCAACCGGAAAGCAACTATATTTGCCTTTGACCACGACTGAGGCTACACAAATAAAGAACAACTTTGCAAACATGTCTGCTGAAGTGTCTATCCTGTGGCAGGCACTCACTCTGCCCATACTGGAGCCCCTGTCGCCACTTAAAATCAATCAGCTTTCACGCTGCGCAATGTCTGCGCTGTATTGCGCTGTCCTCACGTCTATTTCGTGCAGCGTACTCTCTATGTCCAGTTCTGGGTCACAGAAGAGCCAGCAGGCAGGGAGCTCGTCACAAGTTTCGAAGGAAGCCGACGAGAATGAGGAGTGTGCCCGCACCATTGTAGACAAAGCATTGGAGATCTACACCAGCATTGGAAATATGCTTAAGAACTCTGCAAGAATTCATGTGTACCAAAATCACTTGTGTTTTGGAGCGTGGCTGTTGATCACAGGGATTCAGGGGGCTCTAGGAGCTTCTGGCAGTGCCAGTTCAAAGCAGCAAGTGCAGCAGACCGAAGAAGCCATTACAAAGGGTAAAAGCCCGGCAAGGGGCCCGGATCAACACACTCCTTCTGCCAGAGTGAATCTGTTCAAAGTCCAGCAGGGCTTTGGTGTTCTAAATGCCGCCATTGCCAGTCACAGCCTAAACTTGCTAACAGAACTGATTGATGATTTAAAAATAGAAGCCACGTGCGGCGAAGAGGGAGCTGCCGGATCGGGCAGCAACCAGAACGCACCGGAACCGGCAGAATTTGACATTCTAGAGCAGTATTCAGCACTAGAGAGGGTAGTGAGGGTACTGAACACAGCAACCCTTCAGCAGTTGTTGACTTTTTTGGCAACAGTCTCCTACCGCAAAGCGTGCTCCCTAAAAAGAGCAAACGCAAAGGATCGTACAGAGTGCGACCCGATAAGTTACTCTGACTCGACCACCTACTACAATGACACACTCTCATGTTCGGATAACTCGGAAGAAGACGACAGCGAGAGCTACTTGGGCCTGTGGTTCAAAGAAACACTATCACCAGAGGCAAGCGAGGAGCCTTCAGAGAGCCAGGTTCAAGACAAATTGAACGAGACTCAGAAGTCAAACCTGGTGCCGGCCAAAGATGAGCCACACGAGTACTTGGAACTGGCCGCGCAGATATTCTGCTTCCTTGACCAGTCGCTCGGCACCAAACACAACTATCTAAACAAATATGTAAAGGCGGGTCTGAGTGAGCAGCAAATGGTCTTGTTGGCGAACATCCTAAAAGACCTTGACCGCGACGCATCCCGGGGCGAACCGGAGAACTCTACCTGTCCCCAGTGGCAGACGGCCATGATTAAATTCTCGGGCGCTGTTGGCCGCTATCTGCACAACTTGATCTCCGGATCTCTTTTGAACGAATCGCTGCAATCGAACTTGTTACTTTACTTATCCGTGTCTCCCTGGACTCAGGACACCAACACCTGGCCGCTGCAGGTCTACTCCAGCACTTTGTCTGTTTTGGTGCAGATTCTCCTTCTAAAACCGACGCAAGAGAAGGAAGCCGCCTGCCTTTCTGTTTGGCACCGCTTGGTCAACACACTGGTGGAAGGTGTGTGCTCGACATCCGCCGCAAACCAGTGCTCAGAAACCGACTACGAGGACTTGAACATTGAACACTCTCAACTCCTGCTGTTCCTCTTCCATTCGCTCAATTTGATGCAGAAGAAGTCAATTCTCCTGCTCACTGCGGGCGGTGTGATTCGATGTGCTGAGGTTTGCCGCAGCGTGTCACCCGAGAAACCCCTGCGCAATCATCAAATTATGCTGCTCTCGCGTCTGCTGCTCTTTTTGGAGTACCTCATGAAGCACTTGTACAACGCGCCGACTGTTTTGTTGGAGCAGGTCCGTTGGAACCTGTTCTCCGTAAGCACTCTAGATGGCACCCAGAAGGTCTCTGATCTCCTCAACAACAAAACCAAGATGCAATCATTTTGTCGCAACGACATCGAGGAGAAGTTCAGGAAGTTTGCGCCCGAAGCATCTACAAGTAAGTTGGAGGTCGGCTTGTACATCCGTTTGGTCTAACGATTCGTTTTTCTTTTCTCAGGCATTCGACCAAAGTTCTACTCACTTGCAGTGATAGACTCAAAGATTCTGCAGGAATTCAAACTCGATGGGTTGGCATGGAACTTTATCCTCTGCACACCAGACAAACTCAAGTACCCATTACTTGTGGACGCGCTCATAGATATCCTGTCCGTTACCGACATATGCACGGCCAAAGTGACATCGCACACACTGTGCGCGGTCCACTACTGCTTCAGTATTTGCTGGAAGTTGCTACTGGGCTTACCGCCGTCGACACCACACGTAGAGCAACTACTCCAGGACAAGACGCCGACGCAGCACTCATTGCTTTGGTCGATTCGGTGTTTCCACCCCGTTGCAACGTCCCACTACCTGATCGTCAACAGCCTAATAAAGCAGGGCATGTACACGCAGTACGCAGAGACCTTGTGGACAAATATCACAGAGCATGTGGCCGACCCCAGATTCAGCTTGAAGAACACAATTTTAGGACTGGAGGCATTCAACAAGACCTTCAACACACGTGAGTTGAGTCCATTTTTATTTTACTCAATGACGTAGAACACTCTTTTGTTTGTCTGTAGAAAATCCCCGATTCTCCAAAGTTTTGATGGTCGATGCCCTCATGGCATGTATGCACGTCCTGCTCTGGGCCGAAAAGGAGGGCGTGCAACCGCCAAAACTTTCAAACACCCAGAGCAACGACCAGTCTGAGACATCCGACGAACGTGGGTCAACCCCGCCCAGCAGTGGTAGTATTGCATCGGGAAGTGCGGATCCGGAAGAACAAAAGGGCGCCAAAGTGAATGAGCTTGCCAAAGAAGAACTGTCCAAGGACCTTCTGCTCAAACTGTTGGACACGCAGAAGATACTGAGCGAGACCATACAGAAAACCATGGCCAAAAGTATCAGCGACACCATTCCGACGAACATTTTCGAGTTTCTAATTCCGATTGCCAGTCTAAAGAATTCGTACACAGCGGAACTGTCGAATCAGTTCCTGAACTTGGTGTCTGGACAGGACAAGGAAGCGATTACAGTCGAGTGGGCCAAGAATTTGGATGTCGACGAGGAGGAGTTCTTCTCCAGCAGTGTATTTCCTGTCGAACTGCAAACGCTCACAGTAATCGACGCTCACATGACGGAAGTTACCGAGCATGCGAGTTACTCGGTGCTCTTGTCGTTGAAGAATTCGCTGAAGACCCTCATGCACTTGATTTACTACTTGCTGCCAGTCTGCAAAGGTGACGCAAAGATGGAGGAACGCCTGAAGCCAACTCTGACAGCCATGATGTTTGACATACGCATGGAGTACCTGTACGACATAAGCGAAAAGTGCTTAAACATAATGCTGACCTCTGACGAAGCGGGCGCCGATGAAAGGCAGTTCCTCTCGTACAGCTACTTGCTGAAGCACTGCTACGGGGTGATTATCGAGTACGCAGACGAATGCAGACAGACACAGAACATGAATCTCAGCGAGTCTGTGTTCTTGGAAGTTCTTAAAGTCATGCAGCAGATGCTGGAAAAACCGATGGGCATGAAGGCAATGCACGAGTTCTTCCACGTCTCGCACGCAGGAAGCCTCACCGATCTCCTACTCTCGTTCACCGGCACAAATTTGTCTCAGGCGTACGCTACGAAAATATTGCTGTTCTTTGAAAAGCTCTTCCAAACAGCTGACAAGCCGGACTCGCTGTTCCCCCTGCAGGATTTGATACTGTGCGTCACGGAGCTCGGTCACACCGACATCAACCGGCTGAAGAATTGGCTGAGTCACATTTTGTTGGGCCCCGGACAAGGTGGCCAGCCGTCAAGTAACTCTTCGAGCAACGCCGCGACCCCTACCAACATGGCGACAGTCTCTGCCATTCCCAGCATCTCTGATCAGATTGCTCAATCGTCCGCCATGGATGCGGAGGCAATGGAAATCGACGAGGATGTCGGAGTTCAGGTGGCTCCCAGCTACAGCTACTTCACCAATCGCTCGGACTCGCCAACACACGAGGGCGAAGGCGTCGAACGCAATGGCAAACTGTTGCAGAACATCACTAAGTACATTGTCCAGGACGGAAAAACGCCGCAGTCGGTGTCGATGATCCTGTTCCATGCGTTGCTGCAGCTGGGACAAACATTACTGTGCCCTGCGCAGGAGGCCTCCGATTTCACCGACTTGCTTCAGGTATGTGTTTCATTTTTTTTTCATCTTTTGACCCGCTGTTGGTTTAATGTGAAACTTTCAGGTCATGATAACGCTGGCAGACGCAGCCCAAGGTAGGGGCCATTCAACGCTCTTCCCCGCGGCAATCATTTGGCTGGAGGTGTCGAAGTATCACGTGCTGGAGAAGCTTGTCGTCCCAAAGACGCAGCAAGTTGTTCTGCGTCCGCATATCGCCTTGGACAATGTAACCGCACTGCTTCGATACATGGGCGATCTACTGCAAGCGATGGGCTTCAAAGGCAGTCGCTCGCTAACCCCGCCCTGGGAAGAGGAGATGCAGGCGGACTTTGACGACCTGATGGATGAACTCGGTGGTGGCGGCGATGACGAGGATTCAATTGTCGAAGACTCAGATGAGGACAGCCTTGGCAACAAGCTTTGCACGTTCTCGCAGACGCAGAAAGAGTTCATGAATCAACACTGGTACCATTGCCACACATGCAACATGGTGAACACAGTAGGCGTGTGTTCGGTCTGTGCCAGAGTGTGCCACAAGAACCACGACGTGAGTTACGCAAAGTATGGAAATTTCTTCTGTGACTGCGGAGCAAAGGACGACGGCTCCTGCCAGGCACTAAGCAGGCGGGTTAATCTTTCGTCTGCCTCGCAAGATCGGACGTTGGTGTCGTCAGCTCAAGAGCCCGGTGACAGCTCTTACGTTGGAGCGCTCACACGGAAGAGAGCTCATACGCCGCCGTCGCACATTGCCACAAACTCCTCCTTTAGTCGCGTGGAGGGCGGAACTATGAGTGAACGGGCCGCTCATCTGGCTAAGATCATAGAATCGTCCAAAGACGCGCTGCAGAACAACGAGCAATGGACGACCGTGGTGCGCTGTATCTTGGACTTCTTTGAATTGCTCATGCCGTCGATCAGAGACAACTGTGCGCTGTTCTCGACTGTCGGATGTCACAAGCGGGCTCAGGGCGCCCTGGAACGGCTACACACCCTGGACCAGACCTTTCAAATCAGTGACCAAATCATGATGCCAACTCTGGGCTCGCAAGAGGGAGCCTTTGAGAACGTCCGCATGAGTTATTCGGGCGATCAGGGGCAGACTATTAAGCAACTGCTCTCTTCAGGATTAGTGCGACGTGTAGCCCTGTGCTGCCTTTCGTCGCCCCATGGAAAGCGACAGCACTTGGCTGTTTCGCATGAGAAGGGAAAGGTGACGATATTGCAGCTGTCGGCACTGCTGAAACAGGCCGATGCCGCCAAGAGGAAGCTAACGCTGACGCAACTCTCTTCAGCGCCAATACCCTGCACAGTGCTCTCGTTAACCGCGAACCCCGCCAACGAGGACTGCCTCGCAGTGTGTGGACTAAAGGAATGCCACATTCTGACGTTCAACAGTAGTGGAACCGCCAATGACCACATTGTGCTGACGCCGCAGCTGGAAAACGGAAACTTCATTAAGAAGGCCATCTGGCTGCCGGGCTCACAGACGATGCTGGCCCTAGTCACAGCGGACTACGTGAAAATCTATCAGCTGGCCGAAGACACGTACAGCCCAAAGTACTACTTCCTCGTAGCGGTGGGCAAAATCCGCGATTGTACATTCATATACCAGGAGGGAGTGTACTACATGTTCCTCATAGCCTCGTCCGGTTATATCTACTACCAAACCCTGGACGACGAGAGCCTTGCGAAGCACGGCGACTTTTACGTGACCAACACACTGGATCTACAACATCCGCACATCAAGGACATCAATGGACAGGTGGGGGGAGGCGGTGTTTCTATATACTACTCGCACACCCTGCAAATACTGTTCTTCAGCTATTCGCTTGGCCGTAGCTTTATGGCTCCGCTCACAGATGTGAACAAAGGTGTCAAGTGTGTTGCGCAGGTGCAGACCGGGCCGCAGAATTCGTCGAAGAACTCCTCCAAGGGCCCGCCACAGCCACTCTGCCAATGGACGGAGATACCGGGACACCCGGGCTTGATTTGTGCCATGATGCACACCTCCAACAATCCGGTAGTATTTATGCTGACCCCGGAGCGGATTGTCATGCACGAGATAAAGGCGCACAATTCCAAGTCAAAGATCATGGACATGGTGGCAATTCGCCACACAGTAGCTGGAGTTGAGAAGACCACACTTATACTTCTGTGCGAAGATGGAAGCTTGAGAATATTTACCGCACAACCTGAGAACACCAACTACTGGCTATCGCCCGAGGTGCAACCCATCGGCAACCAGATGTACTCCACCGCAACGCTAATCCCGTCAAAGACGTCGCGTAAAACGAAGTCAAAGTCGAGTTCGAGGAATACCACGGCAACTGGTCAGAAAGCGGTCGGTCCCAATGGCGCACCGGCTTTTCCAATCGATTTCTTCGAGCACTGCACCGTAATGCCGGACGTGGAGTTCGGCGGAAACGACCTGCTCCAGATCTACAACAAACAGAAGCTGAAGACGCGCTTGTTCTCCTCCGGAATGTTTGTCGCGTCCACCAAACCGAATGGCTTCACACTGGAGATAATAAACTCCGACCCGAACATGGTGATTGTGGGAATTCGTATATTGTTGGGAACACAAGATCCGCTGAGGGCGCCGCAGAACGTCACGGTTGTCGGCAGGACTGTCCCGACTGTAGTAAGGCGAGCTCGATGGTTCGACATACCCCTGACAAAAGAGGAAATGCTGCAGTCGGACAAAAAGCTGAGTTTGGTCCTTGGCCGGTCACAGGATCCGGAGAACGTTTGCATGCTAGACTGCATCGAGGTGTACGGCAAATCCAAGGACCTGATTGGATGGCCAGAGGAATCGGATGAAGGTACTGGTACCGGTGCTGCTGCTGCTGCTGGAACGTCTGCGTTAACGGCCGGAGGAACAAATGGTTCCGGCGATTCCCTAGTGCAAACTGTGACCAACCTCGATAAGATGGTCACCTCCATGCTGGAAGTACTCGACAGTGGACTGGGCCTACTGGGCGGCTGCAACGTTGAGGCGGCCCTTAAGCAGAAAGCCATTTCGGTGGCCACCTCGCTGCTCCTTATGCCGTCGCCGAACCCCGTGCAGATGCAAACCAAATGCGTGTTGGCCACATTATACGGCAATCGCACTTCATACCATGCGTACAAGGACAAGGAGATCCTCAACGACGTGAACAGTGAGCTGATTAAGCTGCAGAAGATCGAGGATAAGCGCACCATCGACCCGGAGGCGTTTTACCGTTTGGTGTTGCTGACGCGAGGCATAGCCGTGGCCAGACCCCAAGCCCTGACCAAAATTTCCATGGAGAACGAGTTTGTAATTCTGCCCAATCTGTTGGAGCTTACGAAGAAGCTGTTCGAGATCACACCGCGCATAGACGAACCCACATCCATTGTGAAACGCGGCCTGTGTCACACCGAAGCCATTATCCACTGTCTTGTGGAGATTATCCACGCCTTCGCGCTGTCAGATCCGACGCAAGTAGAGAAAATGACGAAGTACTTGATCGAGCTGCTGTTGGACGAATCGAACGTGATCAGCCACAGCGCGAAGGAAGCCATCATACTGCTGCTCAGTCCACGCGTCAAGCGCAGGAAGGTTGTAATCGTCAGCCCGCCGGCTTGTTCAACGCCGACGCCATCCAACACCACGGCCACGGTGACCCCTTCAACCAGCACTGCCGTTCAGCCTGTGGGCGGCGGCGACGACACCCCATCGACAAGCAACAGCGCAGACTTTGTGCCCGTCGACGTGGACGCCATTGAGCCGTTGGGCCTTGGCGAAGCAGGAATCGGCCACCCGATGGGAAACTTGGAGGCGTTCCTTGGAGCGGGAGGTTTTCCCCAACTGTTCGATCTGCAACGGGATGCCGACGACGAAGCCATAATGGACATCGCAATAGCTCTCAGCCTGCAACAGCACGACGGCGGAGATCTGCGCCAGGGACTGGCCTATCTCCAGGGAGTTCGCGACGGTGCTCTTCAGAATGTCCAGCGGCTGGCATCCTCCAGCAACGCCGGAGAGGCGGCCAGCGTCTCTGTCGGTGGTTCCGACGACGAGGGTTCTAACGCCGCCACAGATGGTTCGACTTTGAGAACATCTCCGGCCGAGCCCGCCGGCAGTGGCGGATCCGAGAGCGGTGGCAGCGGTGTTGAAAGTATCGGCGGCATATCGGGCCGAAGCAGCACCTACGGAGATCAGCCAAACGCGTCTCCCCCCAGAAGTGGTGATCTGCAGATGGCGCCTCTTGGCGAGCCACCCCTACCAGAGGAATCCGTCGAGGCCGAGGAGCAGCAGGCGGAAATCGAAATTTCAACCAAGCTGCATGATTTAAGGTAAGTCACAGTCGAGGGGAGTGTGTGAAGGGATGTTCGCCATGTTTTCCATTACAGATGCGCAATTCTGAACAAGATTGTGGAGAACTTCAAGTCGCTGGAAGGCTGCAGCGGGGCACAGGTCATACCGCTGGTTCAAGTTGTGCTAATGTTAACCACCGACTTGGACGGCAACCATGAGTCGGACCAGCAAATTTTGAACCTTTTGCTGAATGCGCTGGTCGATGGTTTGGGCATCAGTCCAGCCTCACTGGCTTCACAGGTAAATTCGCGCGCTGCACTCGGTTATAGTGGACGATATGAAACTGTTTTCTCTTTTCAGCTGGTTGAGCGGAAGCCCAACACGGAAGTCAAGCTGATGCTTCTGTGCCTGTTCAGTGTTTTGATGGGCAAAACCAAATCGTCGAAACAAGCAGGCACCACATCGCCACCGCATCAGTTCAAGGACAATGCCTCCTTCGTGGCCTCAACCACTGCAAACACCCTGATCAAGAGCGGCGCCATTCCCTTCTGCCTCGTGGTGATGGAATCTTTCCTCGCCCACTGGAAGTCTGTCTCTGCGGCAGCAGAATCTGGTTCCCAGTCGAGCACTACAGCGAGTGGAACGTCGTCCTCCAACTCGGCGTCGAACAATTTGCTGAAGCCCATCAGCTACGGGCCCAAGCCGGACATCTCGACGCTAATTCCCCACAACTATCTGAAGAACTTCCCCGAGATTTTCGATGGCTACAATGCGCTGCTGACAGAGATCGCGGTGCGACTACCCTACCAGATTTTGAAGCTCTCCGCTGGTCACCCAGCCACCTACGATTGGTATCACAAGTTCTGCGAAAACATGACGTTCACGCTCTGCGAGTACATGATGTTGAATCTGACGCCGCTCCTGCGACGCCAGGTGCGCAAGTTGCTCATGTACATCTGCGGCAACAAGGAGAAGTTCCGTATGTTCCGCGACGGGCACTCTCTCGACGTGCACATCAACGCAATCAAGAAGTTCTGCGACCTGCAGACTCCAAAGGTAAGTTGCTATTTCTTTCTACGGCAATGTATTTATTTTTCTTGCTTCTGTAGCACATTGGGACTGGCATCCAGCCCATCCTGACGTACGACGCTCTGGTGGAGCTCACGGAGCACCTCCGTGCGTGCCAGGAGATCAGCCAAATCCGCACTGGCAACTGGCAAAAGTTCTGTGTGGTCCATGAGGACGTTATTCCGACTCTGATCCAGATTGCGTGCTTCCAACTGGACGACGGTGTATCGCCGATAATTCTGCAGCTGCTCCAAGCCGCCCTATGCAACAACAACCAGGCGAAGCAGGATTCCAGCAAGCAGTCTGCTTCGTCCTCGAAAAGCCGCCAAGATCGCGACAAATCCGAGGAGAACGAGATCACATCCGACTCGAAGTTCGATCCCTCGCATTGCAGCACGTTTGTGCATCAGCTGTTCCGCTTTGTGCCCGACCACCTGCTGTCCAAGTTTATCAAAATATTCCTCCTCGAGACGAACATTACTTCGATTCGCTGGCAGGCGCATTCACTCGCGTACGCGATCTACGAAAACAGCAACGACCGCCAGAAGGAGAAGCTCATCAACCTGCTGTGGAACATGTGGCAATACCTGCCTGCCTACGGCCGCCGATCAGCTCAGTTTGTGGACATCCTTGGATATCTCACACTAAGCACCAAGGCCATATCGGACAAGCTGCCCGAGTACATGGAAAAGGCTGTCGAAGTGTTGCAGCAACAGAACGAACTCCTGTCGAAGCATCCGAATGCACCGATCTACACCACTCTGGAGCAGGTGCTCCAAGTGAGCGGCTACTACCTGGAGTCGGAGCCCTGCCTCGTCTGCAACAACCCCGAGGTGCCGATGACGAACGTCAAATTGCCCTCGATCAAGTCGGACTCCAAGTTCACAACAACCACGATGATCGTGAAGCTGGTGCAAAGTCACACGATCTCCAAGATCATTCTGCGCATCGCTGACCTGAAGCGCACCAAGATGGTGCGCACAATCAACATCTACTACAACAACCGAACAGTGCAGGCTGTGGTCGAGCTGAAGAACCGACCGGCAATGTGGCACAAGGCGCGATCCGTTAATCTGCAATCGGGCCAGACGGAGGTGAAGATCGACTTCCCACTTCCGATCACTGCGTGCAACTTGATGGTGGAGTATGGCGATTTCTACGAAACGGTTACCGGCTCCAGCGAGAATCTGCAATGTCCACGTTGCAGTGCCGCTGTTCCCTCGTACCCCGGAGTGTGTGCGAACTGCGGTGAGAACGTGTTCCAGTGTCACAAATGCCGGGCGATCAACTACGACGAGAAGGATCCGTTCCTCTGCCACTCGTGTGGCTTCTGCAAGTACGCCAAGTTTGATTTTAGTATTTACGGTCGAGCGTGTTGCGCCGTTGACCCCATCGAGTCGGCCGAGGACCGTACCAAGACGGTGCAAATCATTCACTCGTCCTTGGAGCGAGCCGACCGCATTTACCGTCAACTGCAGACCAACAAACAAATGCTAGAGCTGCTGATTCAGAAAGTGGCGGAGCATCGTTCCGATCGTCAGATCGACGAGACACTGGGAACAGTGCACAGTACGTCGCAGGTGAACAAGATAATCCAGCTGCTGGCCCAGAAGTACTGCGTGGAGTCGCGCACATCGTTCGAAGAGCTCAGCAAAGTCGTGCAGAAAGTCAAGGCTTGTCGCAGGTAGGTCTGCCTTTGTGTACCCCTTTGAATTTACTAAAACAAAACAAACTCTTTCCAGGGAACTCGTTGCCTACGACCGTAGCCAGATGGATCAGCCGAATAAGTCGGCCAACCCGGGTTCGGAGGAGTCGGCTGTAAACCGTTGCTATGGGTGCGCTCTAGCCTCCACGGAGCAATGCCTCACGCTCCTGCGGGCGATGGCATCAGATCCCGAATGCCGCATGGGTCTGTACATGCAGGGCTTGGTGGAGGAACTCGCGCAGAATAACCTGCGACGTGGCACTCCGCAAATACAAGACGAAGTGCGCAATCTCCTCTGCTTGCTTACCAAGGACAACGCCGACGCATGTCGCAATCTGCTCGATTTGATACACGAACGCGTCAAGATGGCTCTGATCGGAGCCATTCCGTCGGCCAATTTGGAGACCGCCATACGGCACGAGATGATTTTGCTGGAAGTGCTCATCGCCCAGGACGACTTTGGCTGGGAGCAGAAACTGAAGGTAGTCTTTGATTTGTTCCTGATGGCCTGCCGGTGAGTAGAGCACAATTTTTGTGTGGTATCATGACATTTATTTGGCTTTTCTAGGGATCGCCGAGGTCCAGCTATAGCTGTCATCCAGCCGTGCTTGCGCATCATGCAAGCCCTGATTTGTCCACCCCAACTGACGAGCAAAACCAACAAGGACGTGACGCCGCAAGACCTGTCCAGTATCACGAGTGTGGACGGCCTGACGATCGACTTTAAAAAGTGGCTAGACGGCGACAACGAGCACTCGTACGACGCCTGGAAGACCAGAATGCCTCCGAACATAACTGCGACAAGCAGGGCAGCAACCAAGAAGGCCGAGGAGAAGCCGGCGGCCCAAACACAGCCTGCACCGAAATCAGGTCAACGTATGTTCGCAGCAACGCTAGAACACAAGCGAATGCAGCTGCGCAAGGCCTATCTGTGGGAGAAGTATGGAAAGAGGTGGAGAAATCGCGTCCTACAAAAGGGGATACCCAGCACCCCGCTGGAACTGAGCGCATCCTGGTTGCAGCCGATTCTGTTCAACGCGAACTCGCGCTTTGGGCGACAACTCGCCTGCTCGTTGGTCACCTCGCTTAGCCGCACCCACGAACGCAAGCGAGAACTGCTTAACTTGCTCACCGGATTTCTCAAATATGTCGGAGAGTCGGGCGAAACCAGCGCCGAATTCTTGACTCTGTACAGAGCTCTCGCTTCCGATTCGCCGTGGAGGCAGTACCTAGCTCTGAGGGGTGTTCTAACGGAGATCTCGCAGCTGCTGTCGGCTGAAATCGTGAACATCCACTGCCTCGAAGAAACCACCCTTTCTTCTGATCTCGCACAAGGCTACGCGCTTCGACAGTTTGTTGAATTGCTATCGATGTTCCTGGAGAATCCGGCGATTCGTCAGGCATACAAGACTCGACTGCTGGGTCCCGTGCTGGAGGGGTATCTGTCGCTGAGGAAGCTGGTCGTTCAGCGCACGCGGCTGATTGACGACGCCCAGGAGAAGCTGTTGGAAATGCTGGAGGAGATGACCAGCGGCACGGAGGAGGAGACGCGCGCCTTCATGGAAATCCTCATCGATACCGTGGAGAAGACGCGCATGAATGACATCAAGACGCCAGTGTTCATCTTTGAGCGGCTCTATTCGATTATCCATCCGGAGGAGAACGACGAGAGCGAGTTCTTCATGCTGCTGGAGAAGGACCCGCAGCAGGAGGACTTTTTGCAGGGCCGAATGCTGGGCAATCCCTATCCCTCCTCGGAGGCGGGCCTTGGCCCCCTAATGCGGGACGTTAAGAACAAAATTTGCACCGACTGCGAACTGATCGCACTGCTAGAGGACGACAACGGCATGGAACTGCTGGTGATTAACAAGATCATCAGCTTGGATCTGCCCGTGAAGGATGTCTACAAGAAGGTTTGGCTGGCCGAGGGCGGAGAGAGGGACGCGATGAGGGTGGTCTACCGCATGCGAGGCCTGTTGGGTGACGCCACCGAAGAGTTTGTCGAGACGCTGAACAACAAAAGCCAGGAAGAAGTCGACACGGAGCAACTCTATAGAATGGCGAACGTCTTGGCCGACTGCAATGGCCTCAAAGTTATGCTGGACAGGATATCCAGCTTGCAGAATCTCTCGCGCACCAGAGAGCTGATCCAGGTCCTCCTGAAGTTGTTCCTGATCTGTGTGAAAGTGCGGCGATGCCAAGAAGTGCTCTGCCAGCCGGAATTGGGCGCAATCAACACGCTTCTGAAGGTGCTGCAGATTTGCCTGCAATCGGCTGAGAATGATGTTCCGATTCAGTCGTCCGTCACCGAGCAGCTGCTCGAAATCATGGAGACCATTCTCTCGAAAGCAGCCAGCGACACCTTGGACTCGTTCCTGCAGTTTTCGCTTACCTTTGGCGGTCCCGAGTATGTAACAGCGCTGATCTCCTGCACAAACTGTGCGAACGTAAGGAACAACCCGTCAGTGCTGCGTCATTTGATTCGAGTGCTGGCGGCGCTGGTCTACGGCAATGAGGTGAAGATGGCGCTGCTGTGTGAGCACTTCAAGGCCACCCTCGACTTCACCAAGTTCGACGGCGAGAAGACTCCCGAGGACGAATTCAAGATGGAACTGTTCTGTGTCCTGACCAATCAAATCGAGCACAACTCCATTGGCGGCACCCTGAAGGACTACATCATCAGTCTGGAGATTGTCGACGAGGCGATTGGCTACATTACCAAACATGCGCCGTGCGTGAAGCCCACCTTGCTGAGGACGGATTCGGACGAGCTGAAGGAGTTCATTTCCCGGCCGAGCCTGAAGTACATACTGCGGTTCCTCACGGGACTGGCCACAAAACACGAGGCCACCCAGGTGGCCGTCAGCAAGGAAATAATACCGATAATTCACCGCCTGGAGCAGGTTTCCAGTGATGAGCACGTGGGCAGCTTGGCTGAGAACCTCTTGGAAGCCCTGTGCACGGACGAGGTCACTGCCAAGAGGGTGCAGGAGGTGCGCGACTTTACCCGAGCCGAGAAGAAACGCCTCGCCATGGCCACAAGGGAGAAGCAGCTGGACGCACTCGGAATGCGCACGAACGAGAAGGGTCAGGTCACTGCAAAGGGATCCATCTTGCAGAAAATCGAAAAACTGCGCGATGAGACCGGGCTGACCTGTTTCATCTGCCGCGAAGGCTACGCATGTCAACCGGCGAAGGTCCTGGGCATCTATACGTTTACAAAGCGCACCAATGTGGAGGAGTACGAGTTGAAAACGCGAAAAACTGTCGGTTACACGACAGTGACTCACTTCAATGTGGTTCATGTCGACTGCCACACCTCGGCCATCAGGCTGGCACGCGGCAGGGATGAGTGGGACCGCGCGAGTCTGCAGAATGCCAACACCCGCTGCAATGGTTTGCTGCCCCTCTGGGGCCCCGAGGTGTCCGAATCGGCCTTTTCGGCATGCATGACTCGTCACAGCAGCTACATGCAGGAGAGCACCCAACGCTGCGACATCTCCTTCACCAGCAGTGTTCACGATCTGAAACTGCTGCTGATCCGCTTCGCCTGGGAGAAGAGTTTCCACGACGACGCGGGCGGCGGTGGTCCACAGTCGAACATGCACTTTGTGCCCTACCTTCTGTTCTACTCTGTGTACTTGCTGCTCTCGTCCAGATCCGCTACCAGGGAAGAGAAAACCCTGCAGACGTTCCTCACGGCAGCGCCCTCCGAGAAGTGGTTGGAATGCGCCTACGATGTGGAGGGATCCCTGTACTTGCTTACACTCTCTCTGGCCATTCACAACCATGCGAATTGGAACAAACACAAGGTGGCTCACATGAAACGGCTGATAGCAGTCGCTCAGGCACGTCATGTCTCGCCGTCGGTGCAGTGCAAAGCGCTCCTATCGGCCAGCGATCGCCAGGCCAAGGAGTACAGCGTGTACAAGCCCTTCCTGATGATGTGGGCCATGGTTGACCTGATCTACAGCCACCTGTTCAAGTCGGTCCCCACGCAGGAGGATTGGCCGATCTCCCTGTTCGACTACATTCGCAAGCACGACGAGGTCATGTTGAAGGCAACCGACACTATTCTGCAGACTTTCACCGACGAGTACCTCCCCTGCACTTCGTTCGGCGAGTTTTGCGATGTGGCCGGTAAGTAGCCGCCTATTCTATTCCCAGTCAGGCACTTGACTCTGTTTTTCCCTTTCGCAGGTCTGCTAAACTTGATCGAGGCCCCGGAGCAGTTCATAAACGATATCCTACTCTCAATGCCGTCTACATCGGCAGCTTAGACAATTTATTCATCAGTAATGTTACATAACCGACGCACTGCTGGTAATCGCAGTTATTTATCCATTTATCCATTTATCCAGAAGTGCGCTACCTTCAAATACATATTAATAAACTCTTGCAATTTGTTGTGAAACTTAAGGTCGCGTTTTGAGTGAACGAATGGAAAGAGAACAGGAATATGTAGGAAATTGTTTATTTTTAATTGTATTCACAGAGATGGCCGCATTTGGGGCACACAGACTTGGACGAGAAGTGTTCCTTTAGGTGCTCGAGGTGGCCGCCATGCGAACAGCCTTGACACCAGGCATACAAGCCTCTTACGACTAAGCCGCATACGCAGCATTTGGAGCTCTGCATGGACTTGCATTTGGCGCAATACCAGCCGACGGCCCCATTCAGAGGTCGCCCACAATCGCCGCAGTTGGTGTGCACGGAAGTGGACTGTTGGTTGAGTTCTCTGACCGATCGTATCCAGGAGAGGTTGATTATTTGGCAGGCTTCGTTCCACAGCTGGTACCGGTGGAGGAGCTCTATGTAGGAGTGGAACCATTCCTCGACGAGGCTCTCCTCAATGGGCAGAAACTTGCGGGCGTCGCCCATGGCGATCAGGACACTGAGCGCTGTTTGCACATCGCCCACGTCGCTCTGCAGCTTCAGTGAATCGGCGATGAACTGGTGCGGTTCCCACATCGGAATGGCCGGCACGTTTGACACTTTCAGCAGGCACGGTTTGTCGGGCGGCTACGGAAAGAAAAAGTGTTGTCACAAAAGAAAAAACAAAAAAATATGTCTTGATCGACTCACTGGAGAGGTCTCGCGTTTTTCCGACTTCAGTTCCTGTTGCGGTCGTGCAGCCTGCACGTCGTGATGCAACGCAGTGTCGGGCAGGGACAGGGCCTTGGTGAAATCGGGTGGGCCCATGTACAAGAAGCCGTTGCGCAGCATGTCAAAGTTCTCGAATGTGATGTCGTCCAAAATATGTTTCTCCGACAAGATGACCGAGTTGAACTGCGGATTCTGCTTGTGAACGTCCAGGTCGTCCTTGGCACTGTCGTCCTCCTCCTCGTCGTCATCGTTGGGTGTGATCTTCTCGCCATTGTTCCAGTTGTTTTCAAGTTGGTGCGTCGTTTGCGCCATCCTGCGATTGGATGTCACACTCTTCTGTGTCGAGAAAGAGGTCCGCTGTTCTATTTTCTGATTGCTGAAATCTGACGAGCCGTACAGCATTTTGACAAACGTCCAGAAGGTGGTCGCCTACAGGAGAGTGCAAACTATAAAGAATCCAATAAATGCAGTCGGTCATGTTGCACTTACGCTATGCTTTCCGAACTTTTTGGACACGTTCGCGTTGTGGTCGCATATTTCGGTGAATTTTTTCCCCGTGAGAACAAACTCTTTGGCACAGCCAATAAAGCATTCATACTCCTGAAGTTGGGCGTGTTTCTGGTCTCCAATGTACCCAGTGTACTAGTCCCCAACGGAATGTTAAATGAATGCGCGTGCAAAAAAGATGTATCTACTTACCGAAGGTTTCAGTAGGAACTTGTGCATAACGGACTGCGCCATGTGGAATGCGTCAACGCCTGGTGATATTTTCTGCTTACCTCTGAAATATATTTAATTTATTATAAGCACTTGTTTTCGAACGCTTTACTTACTGCGAAGCACTGCTCTTGGAATTCGCCGCAGTTTGGGTAACGTTCACTTTGATTTTTATCGCGTGCAAGATGTCGTCCTTGTGGTTCAAGCTTGCGCCTTGAGGGTTTGCTTTCAGAGCGGGCCGTGCAGCATCCTTGAACGCATGCTTGTATATGGTAGAGTCCTTACTGGTCGATAAGAGAATATGCGAATCATTTCCCTTCCAGGCGATGCCGGTTGTGACGTTTGTGTGGTCGTTGAAGGAGGCGAAGGGAATATACGGCCGTCGGATGTCCCAAATGTGGATGCTGTAGTCGACAACGAGTGCACAGCTGGCAATGTGATGGCTAAAAAAATAAAGGCGATTGGAAAATTTCCTAACAAATGCAATAAATATGCTAACGTTCTTTCGGGTCGCCACTTGACACGGCCAACCACGGCAATCGTGTGAATGGTGTGCTCCAGGGAAGCTTTTCCGTCCATATTCCACACCTATAGAAGAAAAGAATGTGTAGGTACCCTTATTTTGGGGAATGAATTGAATTGAACCTTTATCTGCTTGTCCCTGCTACCCGTCGCAAGCCAGTTCTTTGTTGGGTGCCAGTCGCAAGTGTATATTGGTCCGCTATGAGCAGTGAACTGCAAAAGGCACTTGTCCGACCTGAATCAAAAAAGTTATAATCCAATCAGTCAGCCAAATTCAACTCACTTTCTCAAGTCCCACAGCTGGACGGTTCCATTTTCGGAGACTGCCGAGAAGTAATTGGCCGCTTGAGGGCTGAACTTAACGTCTCTCACACTCTCCGAGTTGCTAAAGTAGGTAAGCACAGACTTCTCGTAGCGTGTATCAAAGCATTTGATGGTGCCGTCCTGCGATCCGGATATCAGCAAGTATGGCTCACTGCTGTGAAAGGTCACAGTGTGCGCAGTTCGCTCGTGCTCGTTGTAGACGAGCAATTGTTTTTGTCGTCCAAACTTTGAGAGATCCCACACTGATACCACCCCGTTGGTGGCAGCGGTAGCTAGTATATTGCAGTCCAGCGTACTCCAGGCAACGTCATTGGACGAATAGCTGAGATTCTGGTTTTTGCCACCTCGCATGTTGCACACTTCTGTGAAGCCATCGCTGTCGATGGAGTACACCTTTAGCACTGCGAGAGAGAGAGACATGTACGGCTGCAAGGAGCACCAGTCAAACGCAAGGCTACTTACAGCTTCGACCGGCTACAGCGATCTGTGTGTGTTCCCTATTGAGGGCGAGCGCATTTGCGTGTCCTTCCTGGCAAATGCGCAGCGAAGCTGTTCCCGAGTCAAGCATCTTTTTTTTTGGTTGATTTTTTTTTAATTTATTTTTGATCCAAGTAGTTTTTCAAATAATTTTTTATTTTTGTGCAAGAAAAATAACACAAACATATGTTAAATGTCAGTTTTGGGTTGAAGCGAAATGAGCACAGGGTGACTCGGATGTGCGAAATTATTTTGGTGGGTAGGGTAGAGCGTCATTATTCATAAGATGAAAAATTGAAGAAATTTCACGGGAATGGTTGCGTTCCATTAATCATTGATTGATTAATGTATTCGTGTGTTCCATGTGTCCTTTTTTGATACAGAACGAACCACATAAATATTAGGTTCGTTCGCGTAAGCGGCTTGAATCGAACGCAATCGATATAAATCGATCGCAATCGCACAAAGTCTATACACGTACCCATCAAAAATGACAGAAAAAGAGAAAATTAGCAAAATAACGAGTAGCGAGCAGTTCCTCGCTGGGCTCGAAACAAGTCAGAGAATTTCAACCGGCAAGTACTGATAAAAATGTCAAATGCGCAAAATTGACAGGAAACACATTCAAAATCCGTTTTAAAAATCAATATTACACAAAAATAAAATATCTGAAAATAAAGAAAATTCGGTGGCTGTCGAATGTTCTCCTAGAACGTTTCATATGTTGTAAAAAAGTAAGTAATAAATTTATTCGTGATATGGATTTGATTTCAAAGATGTAAGTAGCTCAAAGTAGCTCGAAGTGTATCCACGTACTTTTGAGTATATTTTCAGCTTTCTGAGAGAGCTTCGCTCAATTTTTCGAGTTTGACAGATTTTTAGGGCTTGGCTCGTGAAAGTACGCGAATGGACCTAATATCTTAGGGCCAATCTTCACTTCACATAGATGATTGCGTTTTCTTCTTTCGCATGGGTTTTATTCGCAGCCGATTCTTCTTCCAACGAAACATGTATAAGAATATGTGCTCTATTCAGTTTGTGTTGCTCTTTTTACTAGATATTCCCATAGATTTTTGTTACCATAACGACCTACCTGCTGGCGTCCATTCCTTAGCACATCGTGGATTGCGTACTGAGGAATTGTATTAAACATGACAAAACCACTCGCTTCGTCCGTAGATGCCCTTATACGATCTACTGGACAATTCATCCAAGTAATAATTTTTATCAACCTGTCGGGAGTTTTTCCCAATCAGCTGTCAAATGCAACGAATTTAAAATGTTTACCCGTTACCACCTTTAAAACTAAAAACTTGGTTGAATTCTCGCTCAAAGAACTTTTCTTATTTCGAAAATTTTCTACACCGATATTTTGCTGGCATAAGTACTGGAACGGACACAAAACACGCGAAGTAGTGAATGGCACTGCAAATTCAGAGCTTTTAATTTTATGTCGTTTTCGATTTGTCAAAAAGATCAATTTATGAAGTGGTGTGTTGGACATTTTTGATACATTTTATCTTTAAATGTAAGCCTGGCAGTGCCGAGTATATGGGCAATCGTACGATTTTCAATTTAAAGGTTAACCCTGGTTATAAATATTTTTAATTTTATCGGACGTTAAATTTGTTTCTGTTTTGAAATCCATAACTGCAGTGAGTTTAGAATAGTGAACAATATTGTGTGCTTTCGAGAGCAAATAGTGCAGTTAAAGTTCTTTGGGAATGTATGGCAATAAGAATGGTGAGACAATTTTTGTGTTCAAAATTTATTTCTTGGATAAGCTCTGTACAACCCTCTTTCACTTATATTCCCTCGGCATGGATGCAAAAATGGAATCTGCCCATAAATACAATATCTAACTCATTTGTTCATTCTTGCAACAAATCTGATGATCAAACATCTTTTGCATTGCAGTGCACCGTTATAAATATATTTAAAAGTCTGTTATGATTTAAACATTCATCCGGACTACGTGCTGGAACTGTTTTGCACCGCATCATTTAGAAGAGCCTTGTCCACTTTGTAGTGCTCTGTAATGTGTCTTCGCAGCTCTGTGCTGAGGCGAAACGACTGTTCACACTGGTCGCATTTGTAGACGTTCTCCCCCACGTGAGACCGCAGGTGTTTGATCATGTCGTTCGATTGAGCGAAGGAGCGGTCGCAGTACTTGCAGGCATACGGTTTCTCTCCAGTGTGCGTCCGCCTGTGACGCTTCATGTGATCCGAGCAGATAAACCTAGAAACGCTTGGAAATTATACACCGAACAGACTTATTCAAACAATCCTTACCGCATTTCGCAATAATCGCACTTGTAAGGCTTCTCGCCGGTGTGTATCCGCTCGTGCTTCTTCAGCGAGTAGTGTTTGGTGAATCTCGATCCACAGGTGTCGCACACAAACGGCTTCTGGTTGCGGTGCGTGCTCATATGGGAGGAAAGGCCGCCCTTGCATGTGAACTTGCTGGGGCACTCTGGGCACTGGTAGCGTTTGATGCCGGTGTGCCTCAACTGATGCTGGCGCAGGTTGCTCGCGTTGTTGAATGGTTTGCCGCATTCCGCACAGAGAAACGGCTGCTCGCCGGTGTGAGTTCGCAAGTGGTCCTTGAGTGTGCACGCCTGCAGGAAGGCTGTGGAAACAAAAACCTTACATGGTTAGACTGAACATCCCTTAGTACAATGAAAACGAACATTTATCACAGTAATGGCAGACATGCGGCTTGACGCCGCTGTGCTTGTTTAGATGGTCGATGAGGTGAGAACTTAAGCCAAAGGTTTTTTCGCATATGTCACAGCTGAACTTTCGATTCTCCTCATGCAGCTTCCTGTGTCTCGTGAGCCGGTAGAGCCTTGAAAATACTTTCGGACAGCTGTCGCAGGGGTAACTCTTCGTAGGATCGATGTTTTTGCGATGCGTTCGCATGTGCGAGGCCAGCGACTCCTGCTTGAGAAACTTTCGCGGGCATTCTGGGCATTTATAGCCCTCGGGGTTTTGCTTTTGCTGCTCTGCTTTCTCCTGGAAGTTGTTCTCGTGGGTTATGGCGTGGCGCTTCAGGTGGGCTTCTTTGATAAAGCGTCGCTTACAATGGCTGCACTCGTATGGCCGTCCTTCCTCCTTGTGCACGTTCATGTGCCGTCTGAGACGGTGATGGCGGTCGAAAGACTTTCCGCACACCTCGCAGGTATGGCAAGCGCTCCGACGGTTTCGCGGATTCGGTCTGAAACATAAAACACGTATTAAATGGTCCAAGTTGCTCGGAATAAATAATACTTTTCGATTTCAATGTCAGCTGGATCAGTGGAAAGCTCTGCCGCGCTTTTGACTACCTCCCCGTCGCCTTCCTGGTTATTGAAGCCATCAACGCTATTGTCCGACTGCTCTTCGATATCATTGATGTAATCTGCTGATGAGTTTGCATCTTCTTCCTTTAGTTCAATCACCCGCGGGGTTGAACACAACTCCAGTATTGCTTCCACTGCGTTTGCTGCTCGACTGAAAGACCCTCTTCTACATAACCATTCAAATCTACACCAGCATCAAACTTACAGGTGATCATCGTTGTCTTGTTCTGCTTCTGAATCATCACTTTGCTTCGCAACAACACTGTCCTCCCCAGAGTTTGCATCTTCTTCCTTTAGTTCAATCACCCGCGGGGTTGAACACAACTCCAGTATTGCTTCCACTGCGTTTGCTGCTCGACTGAAAGACCCTCTTCTACATAACCATTCAAATCTACACCAGCATCAAACTTACAGGTGATCATCGTTGTCTTGTTCTGCTTCTGAATCATCACTTTGCTTCGCAACAACACTGTCCTCCCCAGACAGCAACTCGTGCAGCAGGTGCTCTGTGCTGAGTTTCTGTTCCTCAGCAATTTGATTCGCGAGTCCATTTCGCAAGAATGTGTCCGAGTTTACACACATTTGTTGAAAGCTGTAAGCCTTCACCAGGTTCGCAAGGCATTCAGTACATATCCCCTGTGGAAGGTTATCACCTGCTTCCATTTGAATGGAAGCTATCGAGGCAAGCACTTCAGAAACGGTTCTATCCTCATCGGATATGTGGACGTTCAAATGGAATATCTTCTCCAGGGGTTCTGCGTTTGCTTTCATGCAAGTTCGGCATATTGCATCGAACTTAAAAGGGATTACTTCCATTTTCTCGCACTGAGCTTTGAGAATAGAAAATTCGCTGCTTGTTTGCTGTTTTTACCTGTCAACAACTCAACTGTCATCTGTCAGGTTTGTTTTGATAGCCCACTGGGGATTTTTCTGACATATTTTGGGAATTTCAGGTCCTCTGCTGAATGCCACTAGGGATTTTTGTTGGCGGTGTTCGCAAGTGGTACCGCTGGTCAAAGGAGGAGCTTGTAAAGTACTAGCGGTCTAGGTACCTAATTAAAAAGGCTGTAGTTTCCGTTCCGTGGTTGAATAGCACTTTGTATAGTTTCCCAACAGATGAAATTACTTTTCTGCTGCCAATCCACACAGAAAGTGTAGAATGGATGAGCGTTCGTGGGTTATTTCATGTGCGCTGGGAGAATTCTACCCGCCAGTTTGATCTTCTAAAGTTTGCGATGATGTAGGTCATTTGGGGATCATTGGAACGCGAATGTAAAGTGTAGATATATTCAGAATCCAGAAGTCCGATATGACCTTTGAGGTCCTTTTTCCGATTTTATTTGATATCCGTGTACCGTGTAACGGATCGACCTGACGACATCAATTGGACAGTCCTTTATGAAGGCTAGTGATGCAAATTCGCACCAAAATCGCGGGTACAAACCGTGGACATGTGGTTCCTTCCCACTCGCAGAGATCGGACAAGGAACACCAGAAAGAAATGTCCGCTTCTCCGAGTGGTGTAGTCTATGCTTTAGGTTAACTTGTGCTCCCAATTTGGCCTCCTAAATCTGCTATGAAATCTGCGTGCGGGACATTCCAAATGATGAAGTAACGGGCTCAAGAGTCTCTAAGGTAGATGGACTCAACGACTAACAGATTCTACTGTTTTTGATGAGTCAACTTCCTTCTCGGTCTGCTAGATATTTCAACTGTGTTCACGCCTCTATTTGAGGTTCTGGTTCTCCCAAGACACGATATCCACGCTGTTCTCGATCTTTCAACTGTAGGATTCTATTTTAAGGACTGCTTCGCGATGTTGTAATTTGGTTTATTAAATGCGTGGCTAATATCGACTGCAGACAGCGGATAACAAAACCCTTCAGCTTGTCCGTGATATTTGCCAAAGCTTTCTATGAGTACAACGTATGCAGACGTACGGCGTATGCAGATGATTCTAAGGTGGCAGCCAAAAGATCTTTTATTAACAATAGAAGGAGTTTAGGGGACAGAAGGTCAAATTGGCCATTGTGCCTAATGAAACTCTTTACTAACATCAGTTTATATCTCGCTAATCCTCCGGGATGAAACAATGGAATCAAGCTTACTGCCTCTAGATACACAGACCAAGTAAGTAGTGGTCGCTCTTCTATTGCTGGGGCTCTGCTCTCGTCGGGTAGAAGGGTTGTTTCCCATAAACCACACGGAGCTAGCGATTTTATTTAAAGCTTTTGGACTAAATCAAGCTTGTCGTTGAATCTCCTCCTTCATGAATACAAATTGAGTTGACTATCACGGGGAGAACCTTCGAAGCGCGATAAAAGTGATTCCTCCCTTGATATCTGCGCCGATTTCATATTGCGAGGCAAAAGTTAAGCCTAGGACGATAAACCACTGCGAGGTTATATCTGTCCAGTAGTTTGTCGTCCTTGGCTCAACTTTTACCTCTCAATATGAAATCGGCGCAGATATCAAGGGAGGAATCACTCCTGGCAATGTACGTACATACTGACAGTTTGCCGGAGTAACCGATGTTGGGAGTCCTATCTCATTTTGTCATCGTTAATAAACATACCCATTTTCGCCGCCTCCATCTTATTGCTTTATCGCAGCGTTTCCCCCGACGTGGTTTTGTATAGTTCGTTCCTTCATATGGTGACGATAAAGAGAAAAGAGCCAATCAGGAAAGGATCTAGGCGTTCACAAAGTTCCAGTAATTTGCGCAGTTCAGATAGGATGAGTGCAGAACGAAACACTTCGTTTTGAAGAAGGCCTTTTTTGCTTTGCATTCTACGGGCATGTAATAGTAATAGTTGTCTTTCTTTAGCAACTGTTCACGCCCTTTGATTGGCATTTTGGTTGCACGATTCTCCTCCCTTGTGCATTTGCCATCAGTCGAAACCGACAAAAGTGCACCAGTTTTGTACATCCCCACTGAAAACACCTCCCCCATTCAGTGTTGCAAACACTTGGTTTTATTTTTCAAAACTCACATCGATTTACCTACAACAATACAATACACAAATGTTATTTAAACTACACCAATTTCAAATTAAACAAAAAGACACATTATAAAATCTGTAAAAGGGAAACTCTTTGGGGTAGTCAGTTTTCTGCTCACAAAAAGCATCTCCAGTCCTTCGCTTTTGCACTTGCGTACGTATGTCATACTACAGTTCTTTTCTACTTAATTTCTTTTAATAAATTAGATTAAAATGCAAATCTTCCCAAATCAGATCCGAAATCAATTTTTGATCAATCAATAAATACTAAGCAAACAAAATCAGTTATCATTCTCTAATTTTACATCACAAAAGAATATTTTTTGTATATATGTACCTAGTTTTGTTTTAACGAGCATTTCAACTTAGTTTATAAATAAATACAGCTAAACAGTCAAAAACTGTTTCACACGAGTTGCAGAGACATTCTCAGTGCACATTAATGTATAAGATTCATTATCAAATAAATTATAAAGGAATATTTATAGTTTTGTTAATTGCAATCGGAAGTATTTTCCTTTTCGCCACTTGGAATTGTTTGATGAAAGCCGTTGCTGCGGCGGCGGCGACTCTACTCGGCCTTTTTCGACAGCTCCTTTTCCTGTCGTTTCTCCTCGCGCTCGCGCACGTCTACGGCGGCCAAATCAACGCTGGCTACATATGCATGCAGACAGGATATCAGCGATTTCAATACCGCAAATGGTGCGGTAACGAACGCCACGATTTTAAATAGCGAACAGCCGAATACTGTAATTGGAATGGAAATGGAAATGGAAATCAGAAAATTAGCGAATCCGTACAAAGTCCAAGACGTGCTTACGCATGGGGCCAGAGGTGAAGTGCAGCATGTAGAGACAGATGTAGAAACCCTCGTTCACGCAGCACATGAAAGTGAGAACGTCCTTTTGGTAGTACAGCCGCATGACAACGTTCTCGTTCACATCGAAGGCCTTGTGGGAAGACTTTCCAACTGTGACGCTCCTGTAAGGCAGACAGTTAATACAGATATGCTGTTGGCTGGGTGTGCCTTACGTTTGCATGTACAGCCAGTGACAGGCAACGTCAATGGCCATCGAAAGCTGGAAGAAGAACATATACTGGGGGTAAAAGTAGCTCAGTGTCACCAGGAGACCCATAGTACCACAGCGGTCGGTCAATTGGTCGAGCATAGCTCCGAATCGGGTGCCTTAAAACAAAAAAAGTTTGGTTAGTTTGAATGGGGTTTGTTGATATAATTCATGGTTTATGATTGGGCATCAGCAAACGAGATGCAACCCCCGCACAAAAGTTTAAAGTTGATTCGCCGCAATAAATTGTTCATATCGAGTTTAAGACTCCTTTCGAGGTGGTTTCTTAGATAAGCAGGCAAGTAACCGAGCTAATCTGAAACGTATTCCAAATTAAGAAAACAAATTTGATAAGATAAGCGTCATGCCCCCATGTAACTAAGCGCGTATTATGGGAAAAACAGTCGGGGTTTCTCTATTTGATGGCCAGGAAAACCCTGACCGGCAGATGTCTTCTCTCAAATGGTTTCCAATCAGTGTTTATCAATCCATTAAGCATGAATATATATCACATAACGAATCAATTGAAATATCTTTCGGGATACATACACAGCGTTTACCCCAGTTGCGCATTTTACAAAGTTTGTTTATGCTGTGCTGTGACGTCTTCAACGTATGTTTCTCGTTAATAGTTCGTTTGTTTGTTTGTTCCCCTCGCATGAGCTCACGTCTTACAACGATGAACTGAGAAGCGCCGCATATACTCACTCTGATTGAAAGCTCTCGCTGCATGTCCGTCCACACTGTCCAGAAGGGCGCTTATTACATAACACCATCCAGAAATGATGTAGTTGGTCGACATAAACCAAAAGGATATGATTGCCAGAACGATTCGTCCATATCCTGAAATAGACAAGCAATCAAATATCATCATCGCCACCATTTCGAAAGGCAAACACGAAACATTTGGCCAACCCAAGCGGAAATAATGTAGGTAACTTCAGTGGAATTATATCACCCGTGAAGTTTGTACCGATAATTGAATAATTTAATTAAGGTCGCAAGTAATGGTGTACCTACGGTGGGTATTTCTTGCACAGGTATATACAAGGGTCAACTTACCAATCAAATTTGGAATGAAGAGGAAAATATTTTCAGTTTCCTGGGCCATTTTCGGAGGCAGAAGCAACTGTCTTAGGACTTTCAACAATTTAAATAGATTTCTGAATTAAATCACTTTAAAGCAGGTGTTAAAACTCTTCGGCACACAACTGACCTCCAAGTGGTTTGATTTTTTCGCAAATAATGAATACAAATTGGAAGAAAACTAATTCTGCGCAGGAGCAAGAGTACGAGAATCAACTCGTCGAGTTGCGACTTCGACCAATTTGACAGTTGAATGATATCGTTCCGTTGGCTAGCGCTGAGAAGGAATTTTTGGTATTTTTCTATTCCCTACTTGGGACATAATTGTTGGTCACAATTTATACAGTAAAACAAAACATCCAGAGGTACTAGTAGTTCTTTATTAAAGATGGTTGTAATGGAAAAAAAATCTCGATTTTCACGTAATATTACACAAACTTGTTGATGGGAACTTACAATAATTGAGATATAGTAGCGCGCTAGGACACTGAACGGGCCCATTCGTTGTGAAGTATATTCGAAAGGAACATTTTTCTGTGGGAGCTAATAAATCCCATTGGGATATAAGTTTGTAGTAGAATATAGTTCAGTTCAAAATAAAATGTCCATATAAAATTTAAGTCTGTTAGGGGTTGGTTGGGATTATACAAAATAATTTTCAAAATAATTTTTCAAGTCCGATTTACATAAATTATTTATTTTGCTTTATTATATCACCAACAAATTTACCCAAATCTCTTAACACGTTGTTTTGGTGTCAGATGGTCCCACGATTGTCAAAGGCAGAACTGAATTGGAAGCCAAACAAAGTCGACCCAAAACTAGCGGCATTTTTATTACAATCATATAAACAGAAATAAATTCAACCATTCAACGATTTTAACCCTAATTGTAACACAGCTTTCAAAAATAAAATGTCTAATGTACAGTCCAAAAGTAAATTCACTTACAGCCAACTTCACAGGGATATATTTTTCATCCCATCATCGGAAGAAAAAAGAATTTTATCGCAAAGCAGAATTGCTACCACTAGATTTTCTGGTCATGGCCGACGTTTTTCTTGTGAATTTTTGTGCAGACTTTTGGAAAAACGTACCACTAGACCACTGGATTTGTTAATACAACGATTAATTCAAACTTTGCATAGTTACGTACGTAATATATGTTCGGGCGGTGCGTTTGTGTGGTTCCAGTTAACTTTTCACTCGGATAACGAAATCGCGTACAAGGAGAGAAACATTTTTCTTTCATACAAAATCACCCAAAAAAATAAGTGATGTAAATGTGACGACGACAAGAGAGTTAATTTATATTTGGAAATTGAATATGACCTAAAAGGAAAAGCAAAAAGAAGAAAAATTTGCAAGTGTATTGTTTCGATAAAGTGCACCAGCAGTGACTTGCGAACATTTCGTGACAGCGATCGCATCGATAATTTGCATTTTGCAACATTGAAATAAATATTTAATCGAATGTGCATGTAATTCTCTAAGAATATAGAATTTAACGCATATAAAGGAAAGACAGGAACTAATTGTTGCTCGGTGCAATGCGAGATAAGATATCCTGTTGGAAAAGAAAAGAGGTGTAAATCATTTTTTTTTCCTGATCCCAGTCTCATAGCGAGTGAAAAAAAGAGCAGCAGCAGCAGAGAGGAAAATGACGTGTGTGTTTTGTAAATTTTCACAATAGAGAGAGACAAATGTAGTGCGTGCCTGTCAGAATTTTACCTTTACTGCGTTTCCTCTCATTCCATTCAGTGTGCGTTCAACGGCGATGACATATGTTTTTGTTTCGACAAGTGAAAAAAATACAAATTATCTAGACTGAGTTGAGTAAGCTACATACGTATATGTGCGTACGCCGTACGGTGTGCATTTCAAATCGCAATTGAATTTTATTCTCAAACGATCTCTTTGTGTGACAAAGCAATTGTATTTCTAGTTCCTAGTTAAATTTATTTTCCAATCCAATCCAAAGCGTGCAGAGCAAAAAAATTGCTTATTTAGATTTTCCATCTATATATATGTACCGTAGTCTATAGATCTATCTCTTTTGCACGGACCAATTTTGTGTATGACGAAGAAGGCTTATGTGCTTATTAGAACTTTGCTAATGAGGAAAACTGAAACGGAATACTAGTCAATCGGGAGGAAAAAAAAATTCTGTTTGTCAGAAAATTGAACTGTGGTTTTTCGGAAAAAGATGATAAACTTTGCAGCCTGCCGCAAGTTCTGAAATAAAATTACGACCCAGGCATGGAAAAGTACGATCCGTAAACCGCAAACGACATTTTCGGCGATTACTATAAACGAGTTCGCGAGGTGCTAATGTGTGGCGTCAGAACACACATTCGTGAAAATCAATTAATTGCATCACATCTTCATTAGCATTAGTTCTTTTTTTTTTTTTTTCGTCATCCGAAATACGTATCATCCTCAACATCCATCACAGGAGGAGGAGCCTGATCGTTTTTCAAGAACTAAACATTAAGACGCGATTAGTTGGTGAATTAACCGACAGCAGCATCAACACTGTTCCTATATCAAATGCAATTTGAACGTTGAATATCAAAAATGAACAATGATAGTAACACGACGTCATCTGTTGTTGGTTGCTCATCAATTACAACGACAGCAACTAGTAATGCCGCTGCCGAAGGTGCTGCTGCCGCAGTACCAGTGAATGCCAATGACACGAATTTATCAACGGTTGCAGGTCATTCGACAACAACACTCAGCACTACATCACCTTCAATATACACTTCAGCTAGTGCTGCTAAATCAGCTGCTGTTCCTACAACTGGACCAAATGACGACAAATCAAAAGTAAGTACATATATTTCAGTATTTGGTTGTTTGCAAGTGCGATTTCCACATTTGGTCGTATTCTTACGCTGCTGACCCCATTATCTTGGTGACTCAACCCAAGTTGCCGTATGCGTGACGTTCTGTTGTGTCTGTCCTCTGCGCTTGTTTGGAAATGTGTATTGAACTTGTGATTGATAAAACTGCAATTGTTTAACCCCTAAAACACGTCAAACAATTTCCATTGCTGTACAGGTCCTTCTGAAACGTTTGCAGCGAAAGACACTTTGATTTTAATTTATCGTGGCATACTTCCTTACAGTCCTGTGTCTCAAAGAAGTACGCCTCCTCGTCCTTTGATAACCTTCCGGGCTCACGTTGTGCACTCCACGTTCGTTGAGCACCCCTTCCTCTTGTCCCCGCCACCTTTTTCAAAGGTCTTCCTGTCTGGTTTGGGTTGAAGTTTTTTTTAGTTCTGTCGACTAAAGCGTTATTGTCCATTCACTCTACATATTCTTACAATCTCGCACGTCTGAATCACATTTTCCTAGTCAAAGTCGACATAGAGGTGATCTCATTCGCAAAATTCGGAATGATCGGCAGTAACGATGTTACGGTCGTTCCAAATATGGAAAGGCTATGCTAAACGAGTACCACAATCAGCGATTAGGAGCCTTCGTTTGCGACCAAATAGGTGAAGGTAAAGTTTGCTTTCTCAGACGAGGGGGAAGAGAATGAGGTCGGCAACCGATACCGGTCAGATCCTACTTGCTATCTATTTCTTAAACATAAAAATGACAAGACTAACCAGACGAGGGAAGCTATAGAAGAGGTAGTCCTAGCTGCTGTTTAGACCTTACAATGGCCACTGGACAGGCGCTTAGTGCTAGCAATGCACAAAATGAGAACGAAGCGGTGACCTCATAAATATGACTGAGATTGTCCCAGCCAGAATTCGGCTGAAGTGGGTAGTACTCTCTGTGTGTCGATTGTGGAGAGGGCGACCTTTTCGTTTCTTATTCTTCCCGTCTTTGATTGGATAAGATGGCAGATCTTCTGGGCTGTTGTGAGTGCCTGTATTGTAAGTTCCTCATCGTTGAAGTGGAAGAAAATGCAAGTAAAAGGGGTAATACTGGACTTCCAGGTGATACAATGGAGGACGTTTGAAGACTCCAGTGTGTCAAAGTTCGTGAACAAGCAGTTGCTCACGAGTGTGTTTCTTCGACGTCAGTGGTCAGATTCTGTAAGGTGACAACGTTGAAACGTTTTCGTGCGCACGACTGATTTTCTTAAAGTTGCAAAAGTGAATCGTTCGTGCACCCGAAAACGTTTGACGTTTCGCTTTACCAGAATGACGACACAGGTTACTGAATTTCCTCAATTCGTATGTTAAATTTTGCGAACGTCCCATGTACGAGCGAAATGTTTTTCCAAAGTTCTCATAATCGATTGCTGGATCATGGTAACGCCCCTGAAGCATGTCTAATGCAATGAAAGGACGACATAAAACTTTCATTTAACTGGTACACTGCTTCATCTACCTCCTATTTGCTCTCTAAACAAGCTCCACTTGACCTGAGTCCACTTTTCATCCTACATTCATGCGACTACGATTTATTTAAAACGACACAATCTTCGACATCGTATGTGTAAAAACACAAGAGGTGAGCCGGCAAGGTCCTACCTACCTCCCTCCAACGCATACACCAACTAATACAGCGCACAATGCGCCTTTTCTACCAATCCAACTGTGAAAAGTGGCCTCAATTGCACCACCAAAATTGTATCTCTCACCAAAGTCATGCGCGGCTGACTAATATCGGTTTGGACATACATTTTCAAAGCGCATTTGACCGCGATCTAGAGAAAATCACTGCTTTTCCACTCCGTTGCCATTCTTGTCATCAATCACATACATTCGCAATAAAGTGGGAAATATTGAAAAGTTGAAAAATTGCGTATGCAACTTGGCAAAACAAAACCCGCAGCGTAGCCATCAAGCACACCGAATAATCCGCGCGCTCTCCATTAAAGTAGCAAACAGAATTAGATCATGGGTAAATAATAGCCACCATGCGCAATCATTTGCGGTTGAAAACTTGAATTGGTTTGTTTTTTTCTTTTCTCGCACAAAAAAATCAAACAAAATGTTGTTGAACTGATGCGGATAAACATTTCGTCATCGAACCGAGTTGTCAAACCCCGCTGTCATAATCCGAGACGACCGACGAGGACCGATTTATCGAGTCATACCCACCTAAGAAAAGTCACGAATTAAATTTAGAAAAACTGTTTAATAAACATCAACAGCGAATCGCCTCAATGGGTGTGTGATGTATATGTGCCGAAGACACAATGACACTGAGGACTGAGGTGCCGCATGCCGTTCAATTAGTACGAGATGAAGAAATGCGGGCGGCAATCAAAAAGTTTTACAAAATTAAATACATATAAATTAAAGTGAGCTGAGCCCACCACAGCTGATGGGTTCCTTACTCAAAAGAATCTCAATTTCAATTTCAATATTCCCGATGAGATGGTCGCTGAGTTGTTGTAGTTGTTGTCATTCTGCTCTTTGAATATAAATAGATTTGTGATTCCATTACGACATCATCGACATATAATACAAAATAATGCGGCAGAAAATAACCTACTTTTTGCCTTTTTCCCAATTAATTGCCGTCTTAGAGGAGTTTTCTTTTTGCCTCAGTCCTATTTGGTTGGTGGGAACAAACTGCAATAGGGAAGTGTCTCTAGCTACCACCTCCCTACTTGTAATGGAGGATCTTGTACGGCAGCGCTTGAATGTAATGCGATGGGATTGAAGAAATCGTTGTCACTGTCGATTTTTTCAATCCCATTGGCAAGTGGCATAGTTTCGGGTGGTTGGGGAGTCTTATCACTTTAACTGGGTGAAGATTTTTCGCATTTCTACGATAAACAGCTTGTTTCCGCAAAGATTATCGGGCGCATTGAGTTTTTTAAAGCTTTTATTCAGTGTTTCTGTAGAAATTAACGTGGCTTCGGCATGTGACGGTAGTCAAACTGTGTGCAGCTGCATTCGCAAAATACGGGGGCAACAATTTAGGGCGGCTGTAGCAAACATATGGCAATTTTGCCTGATAACAAGCGCTGTCCAAGGCCTGCAAACTGTGACCGAAACTCATTTTAGTAGATGAATTTTGTGAATCGGCCGATAGGTCTGGCTGTGTCACTCATCGTGCCACGAGGAACTGAATTCTTTTCATGGGCTGGTATCGAATTGGAGCAACAATTTGTATTGGCAGCACTGGGGCAATGACAAGCGACGGCACTGCGGGGCTGGCGCCTGTCCCTATTTGAAAACCACTCCACCTTTTCGTACAGGAGTGTGCTGCAAAACGGGGCTTGTCGGGATGGAAACGCAGCCTGGGAAGCTAAATAAATCCAATAATGTTAACACTGACTACACAACTTTAGATTTTGTAAGACCATTTCGTACTTGCTCCCGCAGTAGAGTTGAATGGCAGAGTTCCAATCTATTGGATGAGCTGTTGTCATCCACACGCATGGATTTTAGATGTAAGGGGCGAGATTTTATTCCAAAATTATTTTACAAATCAGTTTAATGAAACTTCGTGAGTAGGACAGCGGCCTTCCCATCTGAGTCGGTGACAACGGCTGCTAAATCGGTTGCAAAGATTGCAATACATCAAGCAATAAAAGCAATTCCTACCGGAGAGATGAAATCGAACCTTGTCAACCACTGTTGCGGGGAGTTACGGTTTCTCAGCGTATATGCTGTGGATTTCCTGACAGAAATGGGTGTCAGAAAATCGGAAAAAAAGCTGCTGAGCTGGCGAGGAATCTTCACTTGAACTAAAGCGCGGATACTTCAGTAATGACTCCTTCCCCCGTAATTTCAGACATTCGATTGAGAACAAAATACTGGCAAAGACAAATAAAGAGTTACCCTTGATCGCTCTGTAACAAAGAGAGTTCTGTGTGTTGTCAGGGGACCTGATCAGCTGAAATACCATTCTAAGAAAATGAGAATCAGTAAGGATACGGTGACGAGGAGGTGCCTGGGGACACTCCACAGTTCCTGTGGCACTGCCTGGTACATCAGACACATCAGAAAAACAATAGTTGGGAAATACTTTTCCTAGGTCTTGGAAGAACGTTCCGATACATCCATAAATGACCTGCTTTGGCAGAGCCTCGGGGCGACTTGCCAACCCAGGGGTCTTCCTTGGTTGCCATTTGTCTGTCTTGAAATGCGCTCATGTGTCGCATTTGAATGAATAATCTCAATAAGACTGCAGTCACGCAGTGATGGAATAGCGACTGAGTGACAGAGCGACGTCGCTATGCTTTTAAACATATCGCTAGCTTACGTAAACACCGCCATATGATTTCATATGTTGTAATTTTTTTGTATGGCCCAATGGCTCGTCGACAATTTTTTTTGGTCGCCCTTCATCTATGGGAGCAATGTTCGACAAAGGGTGTCCCATAATTCACGGAAAATTTTAATTTTTCGCCATTTAATAGAACAGTGATGCCAACGCAAAAAAGATAACAATGTGACAGCTGAAAGTTTGAGGTTAGTAAAAATGGAGCGCTATACGGAATAACAACGCATTTTCATTGTTGAGCAATATTTTAAAAAATAATGAAGGTTTGTCAGCTACAGTCCGCAATTTTCGTACAAAATATGGCGATTTAAAAAAATCGACTGTAAAGAGAATAATTGAAAAATTCAGGGAGACTCGATCAATTAGTGATCTTAAACACTCTGGGTGTCCTGTCATTAATCGTTCAGCAGAAAACATCGAAGCAGTTCGCGAGAGAATTGCTGACAGTAGTCAAGAATTCTCACAAAAGCCTTGAAACTTCATGCTTACAAAGTTCAATTGACTCAAGAACTACTGAAGACTACTGACCATACAACCAGAGAAACAATTCAATTAATGCGTGAGTCACTTCCTAATCGTGCAATTGGACGTTTTTGCGATCAGAATTGTCAGTCCAGATCATTGGAAATTTTTCTTTGGGGTTTTTTGAAGTCAGAGGTCTATGCAAACAAGCCCAAGACCACCAACACCTTGAAAGAGGAAATTGGGGGAGTGTATGTATTAATGAAATTCGGCCACGTTTATGCGAAACAGTGAAAGAAAATTTCAGTAAAAGAGCGGCCATTTATCTATGAAAACTCTATGAATCAATAAAAAATGTAGGCTTTCTAATTAAAAATCTGTATTTTCTACCAAAATTACATTTTGCGTGAATTATGGGACAGCCTTTATATTGGGAGGTCTTATTTTCATCTCGGACGCAGTGGTTATAAAGGGTTTTTCAACAGGGACGCTACAAAAGTAGAGCGACAGGGACAGCAAACGACGTCGAATTTCTTGCCCCCCTTTTCTTCAGTAAGGTTTGCCATTTCATGATGGAAAGATATACGAGCCAACAACGAGTCGAAATTATTAAAATTTACTACCGAAATTCGGAGTCAGTGGCCTCAACGTTAAGAGCGCTACGTCCAATTTATGGTCGTCATAATCGTCCTAGCAGATCAACAATTGAGCGTCTAGTGGAAATATTTGAATCCACAGGCACAGTACAAAATGTTCCCGTGCCAGTGAGACAAAGAAGTGCCCGTAGTGTCGAGAATATTGCTGCCGCTGGGGCTTCGGTTGAAGAAAGCCCAAATGTGTCTCTCACACGTCGTTCTCAAGCGTTGGGCATCTCTGTGACGTCGTTGTGGCGAATTTTGCGAAAAGATCTTGGCCTACATCCTTACAAGATTAAATTGACGCGAGAACTGAAGCCGCTTGACCACCAGAAGCGTCGTTTGTTCGTGAATTGGGCTGAGCAACAACTTGAAAAAGATTCGGATTTTCATCGAAAAATCATCTTCAGCGATGAGGCTCAATTCTGGTTGAATGGCTTCGTCAATAAACAAAATATGCGGTATTGGTTAGGCAGCAATCCACACGTACTCCATGAGTCATTACGGTTTGGTGTGGTTTATGGGCCGGCGGCGTCATTGGGCCGTACTTCTGCCGTGATGATCAAGACCGGCACGTTACTGTGAATGGGAATCGCTACCGTTCAATGAACCCAATTGGATGATATGGACTTGGAGGACGTGTGGTTCCAACAGGACGGCGCCACAAGCCACACAGCGAATGTCACAATCAATTTATTGGAAATCAAGTTTGGAGAACGTGTTATCTCACGAAATGGTCCAGTCGCTTGGCCGCCTCGGTCGTGCGATTTGACGCCCTTAGACTATTTCCTGTGGGGCTACGTCAAGTCTATGGTGTATGCCAACAAGCCAGCGACGATTGATGAACTTCGTACGAATATCGAACGTGAAATTGCAGCAGTATCGGCCGATTTATGCTTGAAAACCGTCGAAAATTGGGTTCAGCGCCTGGACTTTTGCAAGCGTGCCCGTGGTGGCCATGCAAAAGAAATCGAGTTCCATACATAATGGCATCGAACGTACTTTCACAGGAATGAAGTATTTCATTGATATCCAAAACGGTTTTTTTTTTGTAGCGCTTTAGTAATTTTGTCATTTATAAAAAATTATCTGTGTGTGACCGAGGAGGGGCAGTCATTTTTTAGGTAAATAAAGCGAGTCCGTTCCAAATTACAAGTTGTACAGAAAAATTTAATTTTGTGTCGCATATCTCGCTTATTGTTCTTTACCACTAGAGTCATCCGCGTTCATTTGCATATCGTTTCCTTATTCAAAGTGTGTCTTTCCGGACCTAACCTAACCTTCCTAATTCGCAAAAGAATGCACTATTCTTTGTTCTTTTGTGTGCGTTTTGCAAATTGCTGACGATTTTTCCATCGACTTTCGCCGCGAAGTCAACCTCTTCCCAAAGCACATGTATCGCCGGGGATTCTCCGGTGAACTTGTCTGCAAAACGAGATCTCCTAGCGAAACGTCTGGTTTGCTGGTCTGTTAGCTAAGTAGTAAAATCATGTGACATGTTTTTAACTTGAGACTCAGTCCAATTCTGCCGCTCAAGGGCTTACAAGTCAAGTTTTTTTTTGTGGGGTTTACTGTGATTCCTTAAAATATTTCGTAGTTTCCGATAAGAAACTCACACGAAATTCACCTCAACAAGGTAAGTTTGCAATTGCGACAAATTCTTGCTGTCCCAGACCGTATTTATACATCAAAGTCAATAGAATAAGTGAAAGTAATATTTGTTTATGCAAAATACTGAAAAAAAAAAAACAATATGAATGATATTTCAAGTGGGAAGCACTTACCTTGGTTACATTACATACAAAGATCTGTTTTTCCTGAAACAGCATAAGGTCACATTAAGTGCGGGAATGTAAGGAAACAGTTCCACCAAAAACAAATGTTATCACTTGTGAGCTGCGACGTCTATGGCCTCTTCTGAGTGTACTGCCGGAATAGAAAATCCTTCCAAAATCAAATTCACCTCACCCCGTATTTGGTTTTTGTAACATCTGAGGTACGTTTTTGTGGGGTTTGCCGGTGTCAGGTGTTGCAAACCATAAAAATGATGTAGATAAAAAAGAAAATAATTTTCCTACATAATAAGAATAAAGTACCAAATGCTAACTTTCACTATGACAATGGCAACACCGCACTATGTACAGCAAACTCCCACTCAATTCGGACCAACTCACATTCGCATGTTCACTCAATTATATTTTACAGTGATATCGAATCGATCTGCTGAAGCTGACTCCTGAAAGTGCAAAGTCAAAAAGAGATAGCTATACTGCGATCTTGTTAGAATTTCCCTTCAGCTCACACGAGAGTTTATAATTTGTATTCTTCCGCCGAGGTTTTTGTTTTAAGCCGTTATCCTCGATTGCGTAGTCAAATTGTGCAATTTTCGTGAAAAATTTTCAAATTTCGTCTAAGTTCGCAGGGAGTTTTTTTTTTTTTTGGTTATAATTGTATCTAACCTGAGAAAAAAAAATAAGTAATTTCTGACATTATTATACATTTAATACTTTCGAGATTACGAAGTGCTGTAAGCGCATAAGAAGTCTCGAGCAGATTGGTTTGCATTTCAAATATAAACCTTTAATTTTTGGTAAAGTAAATTGTAAATGTTAAATTGTGTTCAACTATTTTTGGCTAAATTAAGTTAATCGTTTCGTGCGAAAATCGTGCCTCACTGGTTCAGTGTTTAGTATTAAGTTCACACTTTTCCCCATATTAAATGAAAATATTTATAACGGTGGTTTGCCGGCCATTTTAGTGCAATTCGGATCCAGCTGCTTGGACAACAATTTAAGAAATTATTTATTCTTTCCACATGATTGATCGAAATCTGTTTATTCAGCGCAAAGGTTAAAACTCTAAAATGATTTTCATCGAACTATCGAGAGTTGCTTAATAAAGTGGGTTGAGGTGACCTTCAACTTGTGCACGCTTTCAAAGAGATGGCCAGCTTTCTTCATCCTCACGTGTGGAATATTTCAAGCCATCAATTATTTCATTGGAGTATATTTTCAGACTTGGTTGGTTGAGTTAAGTTCGGCGTGGATAAGATTTCTAGGTACTTGGACGAAAGTAAGTCCGTAGTGCTGCCAACTGCGAAGGACACTCTGTTTTTTTTTCTGTTGCTATTTGCACGTCGTTCCGGACACGGCTACGTAACGAAATTTCAAAGTTAAATTGCTAAAAATATTGGTATGTAGGTCGCTTCGCTCGCAAAAAGGACTAAACTGCAGTATTTTATTTTCGGCCACATCCGGTACGTTTTAAGGCCCAACTTATTTCGTAAACTATATTTTTCATGAATATACCATTACGTTACGTCAAATACGTAGTCGTGTCCCGAAGCCAGACAAACGTCAGTCAGTGGAAAAATAACGTGCGTATAGCCAATTCGTTTTTTTTTTTTAAAGCTATACAAAGAAATCTAACCTAGTCCATCTAAAGTTTTCATTTCTAATTGCAGTCACGCTGGCGCAGCACAACAACTGGGTCATTGCGCTGCCAGAAAGACACCTCTATTTTGTCTCTTCTGTGTTTCTTTCTTTGTCTGTCAAATGATCTTTAAAATTGATTTTTGTGGTGTGGAGCCTTTGGAAATGTTTCAATGTTTTCGTCTTACAGAAGCCGACCCCTGGATACAAGTAGAAGATCGTTGCTTTCTTTGCAGAGTTTGAATGCTAGATTCGGTTAAGCCCACATCGTTTAAGTGAAGGAGCTGTGAGGACACCACTTAGGTTAGGTTAGGTTGAGTAGGATTTTGAGTTCGTCACAAAAGACCACTCAATCGTCTACAGATCTTTTTCGGAGAGGAGAAAAGTTGTTTTGCATGTTTGCAGTTGTGTCAGCGATCTTCACAAGACGGTCGCTTGTCGATGGAACTAACAGCAGATGCAGATTCGGGAGCACCTAAAAATTAAAACGTCCTTGCAAGTTGACCCGTGTATTTGTTTGTGTCAATCAAGCCATTTACAAGTAATTTGGAAGCAGCACAGGCGCAAGGTGTCTGCCGCTTGCCTGTCACTGCATGCGCATTTATGTGAAAGACAGATGAATGCCCATCGGACAGAAATGCTAACCCTTCCTGTCAATTCTGTGGCAAGCCCTTCACGGTCAACGGACTTTAAAGTTGAGTATTCGCGAGGTTTAAACACTTCCAGATTGTTGTTGTTACAAAACATTTTGTTCGTCCGACTTCAACGTTGCCATCTATTAAAAACAGGCTCCCAATATTACGCATGACACATCAGTGCACTACCTCCAACAATGCGGTCTCGGACGGAAAGGAAGTATGGAAACACAAGCTGCTTTCATCCAATTACGCACATCTAAGAGGAATGCCGCGTTGAGTGTGTGTTGTTATTATTTATGCGGTGTGACAGTATTATTTTATAAATTGAATAACTTTCTACTACGAATTAAAGTTGATACGAGTGCATTTATATTGAATTTATATCACGGCCTCGTACAAAGTGCGGATGGCATTGGATTATGCTCTGTTGGGAGAAGTTCTTCGCGCCCATCTTTGGTTGAAGCCATTTACTGGAGCATGATGACCTCTCTGCATGTTACCAGTCACCAGTCATTGATCTGTGTTCTGTAATGGGACTGGATAGGGGACAAATGACGCCTTGGATATAAAACAACGCTTGCCATTCACACAATAAATAAATGGGTAAGGTCTTCTGCAAAATTGCAATATCTGCTCGCGTTCGTGTCTCGCAGAATGCTTCTTTAGAAGGTCCCTTCCGCTGTTGTTCCTTTTGATCTGCTGAGTTTTATTCATTCCCCCAGCGTATTAGGCCTTCCAACGCTGTGCCCCTTCTATAAGTTTGACCATCGAAAGTCGACTTTATTGATGGTTTTATTGAAAATAGTTGCCTTAGGTGGTCGTTGGTAGTCTTATGCTCTCATTTATTTCATTTAGTGAGAGCTCTGCTCCTGGCCGCAGTGACCTGGGATAAACTATACCTCCTCCCACCACAATCTAATCTAATCTAATCTAATGCATACTTTGCGTAAACGTAGCGTGCCCTAACCAATTGTGACGCGTTTTTCGATTCGTAATGAGTTGATATGCAGGAGAACACGAAACAAAATGAAAAATCCGCAGATTTTGCACAGCAACAAATGGGCCCATTCTCAAATGCAAAGTTCTCAAAGAGGTTCTTCAACTTCGTATTCTCCCTTTATTCCAACAGTCCTCGTTACGTACTTGATACTTTTTTTTCTATTTCTAGAAATCGGATACCTGGGAAGAGAGCAGATTAAAGGACTTGGACGATCGTTGCTTTAAACATCTCCTGGACGAGGCATATTCGTACAAGAATCCACGTGACAAGGAAAACAAAAGCCAAACCTTCTTGGTAAGTTGTGCACAGAACTCGGTTCAGCGGCAGAGCAAAGTTGTAATTCCCCACCTTCTCCCTTGCAGCAATTACTAAAGAAAGCAGAGCATGAGAACGAGGATCAGAATTTCGCATTTCGTGCATTAACGTCGCGCTACACGCCGCGCCATTCGACTTCGAACAGCCAAAAGCAGGGTGGATCTTTGCAAGATCTAGTCGAAGCGGTGCGCAACGAATCGCTCGATTCGGACATCAGTTTGGTTGGGCCACGCAACCGTCGCCACAATCACAATTCGCGTCCGAAAAAATATTCATCAGTTTCGTCCCGGCAGCGCGAAGGCGGCAGTCTGCCCAGTAATGTTAATGTCTCCAATTGCAGTCTGAGTGTATACGAGCAGCCCTTTCTGAATGAAGAGAAGTCAAAACAGAGACGCACCAAGAACCAGCCACGAATTGTAAACAACAACACGACAAGCACGGCATCCTGCCTGACAACTGGTGGTGGGACATCACCAGCAACCGCTGGCACGGAGAGCTCAGTTGGCGGCGCAAACGCAGCGCCGACGACTACAGCTTGCACTGGTTTTCCAGCTGAGGCATCACCAGTAACGAACATTTGTTCGGCAATCAAAAAGAACGACTTGGCCCTCGTCGGCGGTGGTTGCAGCGGAGTGTACGAAGGGGCCATTGGCGCTGTTTCCCTAGCAGCGACAATCGGAAGTGCGACCAGCGCAACGTGTGCCGCCTTGGCCAATGCCACTGCCATAGTATCTTCTGAGAGCGTGGACACAGTGATCGAAATGGGTGAACATTGCATTGATTCGCACAACGACTTGATCGCGCAGGTTAGTACACGAGCTTTGATTGGTTTTTCTGTTTCTGTTTCTGTTTCAGTCACAAACAACAACACACGGCAATTCCTGCTTTAACACTTTCGCTGAACACTTGATTAGACTGATTGCAGTGCTTTTGCTCGCTCTTTTATAGCAACTTTGTTGCACCCAAAAGTAAAGGAGTCTACATTCCGATTTGGCCCACTCAAAATTTGCATATCTGCGAAAGTGTTAATGAATTTGTACTGTCACTGTCAGTAGCTGCTGACATTATATGTCAAAACATATACATACGCTAGAGCGGGAATTGTTAAACAGATCGTTTTGTTCTTTTAGGGTATTCAATTCGATCGTTTTGATGGAATTGAAATGAAAATCCCTCGGGCAAACATTATCGGTTCGGTTTTGACCAGAAATGATTTTTCACCCAACAACACTACTTGTTATGTTGACGAAGCAGTTCACTTTACAACCTTAGAACGTGGCAAAAGCACTGTAGACGCTAGCTATATGCCAACAGATGAAAGCTACAAGCCGTGCAAATCAGTGTTGGGCGAAAAATCCGAACTCGTCAAAATGCAATCATTTTCCGCCACGAAAACGATTTCGGTGAGCGTACACTAGAGGCGTGTCTGTAAGTGTGTCTTTATTCAAAGTTAATCATATCCTTTCTTCATCAGAAACAATTCGACGAGAACGGCAACTCTCTGAATACAACCTACACAATAAGCCAATCGCAGGCGAAGGCTAAAAAGAAGAAACCCCAATCGGAACGAAACACGAAGACCCTGGATGTGCAGTCGGTGGAGGGATACCGCGGCTCCGATCCCATCGAAGAGCTGGTCAAGTACATTGAGAGCTCCGAGGACACGAAACAGAACGACAAGGTGTCTAAGTTCGCTGACAACAGCAACAAAAAGAAGGAAAAGAAACGAGACAAGGACAAAGAGAAGAGCAAGATGAAGAGGAGCAACTCGTTGGAGGAGCTGCGCTCCTGCGCCAAGCTGGATGGCGATGATGTAACAATGCGGCACAAGGCCAACATTAAGAACAAGAATGTCGACGGCAAGGACAAGCAAGTAGTGCCGCTGGGAAACACAGGAACCAACCGGAAAGGTGAACGCCGATCATGGGGAACGGAAGAGCTCAACTATTTGGGTGAAAACAATGCCATCGAAGAGGTGCGTGACAAGACGAAGGACAAGGAGAAGAAGAAGTCGAAAGAAAAGGATAAGGACTTTGGCGAGAAGCTGGAGAAGGTTGTCGAGAAGCGGAAGAAGAGCGAATCCAATTTGATCACATCAATGGAGTCGATTTCATGCGAGTCCGCCGAGTTCCACGTGGTCACCAAAAAGAAGAAACCAAAAAAGCAGCGACAACTCGCCGAGGACGGCAGAAACAACAATTCCGGCAACACGCAGAAGAACCCCATCTACCAGAACAGGAAATACCATTCGAATTTCAGCAACGATCGCGACGCCTACCCGAGCCCATTCAACAACAACAACAGTAACGATAAGTCGCGACGGAAATCCACTTCCTCGATGCCACCCTCGGAGAAGTCGGACTCGAGTGATTTGGATTCGGTGCACTCGCTTCCAATCGAATCGGCAGGAGGGCGCAGCCCCCTACAGGCACATCATCACCACCAGAACCAGCCGCGATCATACGCAGAGATAGCACGTAAGACGGAGGTCATTGGTGCGGTCGTATCCCCCGGAGGTGCGGCGGGTGCAGTAGATTCAACCGCTTCCAACACCAGCAGCAACAACTCTTCGCACACGGAGCTGGAAATCAAGGCGACAGTAGCTGTGCTTCCAATCGCAACTGTGACGACGAAAAAATCAAAGAAGAGCATAAAAACGGACTTCCCCGAGTTGATATCAAACGACGGCGGTGGTCCCATCAGCACTACCACCGCGACCACGAACAGTGTCAAACAGATTTCCTACTCACAGAGCCTGACGTCGAAGGGCAAAGCCGATGAGGTCGCTGTGGAAACGCAGCCTCAGAAGTCAACACCACCCGACGCCATCAAGACTGCGATTGAAAAACATCAGCCAGTGCAGCAGCAGCAGCAGCAGCAACACCAACACCAACAGCAGCCGTCACAACAGCAAACGGCTCTGCAAAAGTCAAAGAGTGTGGACACGGACAGCTTCTACAACAGCATCGATCAATACCCGGCCCTTGAGAAGACTGTCAAACGGCACAGCACCGCGAACGCTGCTTGCGTTTCAGAGGTAGGAATCATGACAATAACTCCACCGTCAGCTATGATCTCCGTTCAAATGAACAGCATCAACAGCATGGGCTGCATCTTGAACGCAGCCCACCTGCAAGTAGCAGCAGCAGCAGCAGCAGCTCCGCCATCGAGCAAGAAATCAAAAGCAAATACCAAAGCAAACGAGGAAGTATTAGCCGAGCAACAGCAGCAGCAGCATCAAACGACGAAAAAGAGTAAAAAAGAAAAAGCCAGTGAAAACTTTGTCTCCATAACACAATCAATATCATCGACAACGTCCTTCTCCTCCTCTGCCGCAGCAGCCGCCGCCGCCTCAGTCGCCGCCTCCAATAAAAATCAAATAAACCATAATCATCATTATAATTTTAATAATAATAAATCTAGTTGTAGTAATAGTCATAATAGTAACTCTAGCAATAACAGTAGTAGTAACAATAATAATAATAATAATAATAATAATAATAATAAATTTTCAAATCGTCCAGCTGTGATTATACTAAATGATGATTCAACTGCTGGTGGTCTGTCATCATGCATCGGTAACGAATTTACATTTGGGGACTTTAACGAAGAGGAGCTGAAGCTCTTCGATGATAGTCAGCCCCAACTGCAGCCAGCACCGCCGTCAAATGCGGACGCATCTCAGAAGCGATATTCGGCCACAATAATTTCCACACTGCAGAGCTTTGATGATTCAGGTGGCAACTTCAACACCACCACCGGCAGTAACGCCTCCGATGTGACGAACAGCAGCGATGATGCGATTCTGCTGGTGCATCATACATCGTCGCCAAATTCATCGCTGGTTGTGGATCAATCGTCTGACAGTGGCATTTGCAACAGCTACGATGCTACAACAAAGGGAAAGCGAACCAGTGGCGGTGGCCCAACGACAGTCGTCGCACATAGATCTTCATTGACCGATGCAATGAGCAACAATGCTGTGCACTCGTTCGCATCGACTTCGCCATCCAAAGAATCGCTATCCTCGGCTTCTTCCTCGTCGTCATCGTCATCTTCCTCGTCGTCGTCGACCTCCTCATCAGCATCGTCGACGTCCTCGTCGTCCACTTATGTAGAAAAAGTTCCGGTTTCACTATCCAACTCGTCCTCATCGGTATCCTGCCCAACTGCAGCAGGAAAAACGTCCAAGTCCACAACGACCTCGTCATCTTCTCCCAACTACAATCAACCGCAGCAGCCGCAGTTGGATAGTAGCAAAGCGAAGCCAACTCCCAGTAGTCTCGGTAGCACTAGAGTTTTAACAATGAACAAACGCAACTACAGTCAGCAACAGAGTAGTAGCAGCAGTAGTAACAATTGCATTGCCACATCTCTGCCGTCACAACAACTGGAGACATGTGACGACATTGAATCGGCAATTATTGCAGCGGCTAAGAAGGCTGCAGCTGTTGCTGCCGAACAAACAAGTACCGCTTCTGTGATTAATAAAAAGAGCACCAGTAGTAATTTACCACCAATGGGATCAACACAACTAAACAGCAACAATGCTAATCATTTCAATAACTATAACAGCTGGCAAGGAGTCACTTCGCCGCCGCCGCCGCCATCATCTGCAGCATCCATTTGTCAAAATAGCAACAACAAGGAATTCAACAGTCGAAGGATAACCGGGGGAGGAGCATCAGTAGCAGGTGGACAACACCAGCGCAAGGAGATCGACGTGCATTTTATACCGCCAATCTTGGCGACGCCCATTTCTTCAATACAAAATAATGAAACTATCATAAACTTTATCGGTTCAGGTGAGTGCAAAAGATTACAACTTGCGCGTGTACATTTTGAGAACTTTTTTCCTTTTAATTTGATTTCTGCAACCATTTCCATTTGAAAGGAGGGGAGAGGAGTTTGTGATTGATTGGTTGGATTGGGTTGATTACTTACATACGATTCGGCAGACACGACTCTGCCTGAAAGACTGGAGATGGCCATTCTCTGGACACTTTTCGAGTACGTTGCTTCCTTTTGTGCACTGCTGGTCGTTGAAATGTGGTTTCGGTCCGTTGAGTTGGTTTGCAGCCGACGTGTTGTGACTGAATTCGATTTTTTTTCCGCAGTCAATTGTCCCATCTTTTGGCACGAGGTTCAAATTGTCTTATAAATTTAGGTACTTGGATCTATACGAAAAAAGGCTCCCGTCGGTATTCGTACCCTGGTTTCACGGACGTCTCCCTTTACCTCGCTCATGTGGTATCACAATGAACCTATGACACTGGTCTTACGAAAGAGACACCTTGTGCGTGATTTGAATTCGTTTCGAACTTGCAAGTAAAGCTGTCAATGGTTAAAAACGTGTCCCGGAGTCATCGAACATAAAAATAAATGCATCCCTTACCAGTATATTATCTGGATCATTATATTTCTCCATACCTACCCGTAGGACCAACTTGACCTTCTAATGAAGCGAAGAGAGATGAGGGCATGTGCAAAGACTGAACCTTCTTTGCACATGACAGTCGCTTTCTGCTCTGCAGCTTGTACAAAAATCGTCAGAATCCACATCAGACAGTGGTAAAGCATGCGCTCTTTTCTAAGAGAGATCAACGACTGTGAGCGTTTGAAATCCAGCTCTGGCCAAACCTGTCTTGTGGCTAGACACTTTATGCTTCTTGTATAAATCTGTGGACATTTTGTTGACATTTTTGTTTTGCAGCGCAAAACTGTTGTTCTCCATATCCATTCCATGGTAGGCATCAGTTGGCGTTTCCATCTGCCTGTTGCAGATGTTCCACTCTCTTATTTTACTCTTCTGGTAACGACGACCTCCGGTCGGTGGGCTGTTCGCCTAAAGTTGGAATTTTGATGGGTATCATTCTCGCTGTCGCCCGAAATTGTTTCGATTCGTCTCATTGTTCTTCTGCCTGTATGTTGACGAAAGTTAGCTTGTCTCCCTCGCTTGGAGAGCTTCCGTTCAGACCGGTGCACCGTAAACAAGTATAGGGTTAACCACTGTGGATAGAAGAATCCGCCGTGGCGTTTAGAAAGCCACCGATGTTTGGCAGCATCTAAAAACACAACCCTGCTCTCGATAATTGCTCCGATGTCTCCTTAGACCAAATGGTTCGGTTCCCGAAGACCCGCGTTCCCAAATTGTTGGCATAACATCTGTCCTTCGCAGTTCTCCACAAAAAAAGTCCAAAGTGGTCAACTCGCAGCTCTGAGGTGGCCAATTGACATCGCCAAGACGGCTGATAGCACGATTTGGGAATTTGGTGTGCAAAAAATCGGTTGTGGCATCGCTCGCCATCCTGCATGAAACAGAGGTCGTCCAAATCCTTGTCTTCAATTTCAGTGAAAAAAAATCGGTTAAAATTGGTCTGTAACGCCCACCGTTGACCGAAACGTTGTTCCCAGCCTCATTTTAGAAGAAAAATGTTCCAATGATGCCACCACTCCACAATCCGCATCAAACTGTCACTTATTGTGTATGTATTGGCTTCTCAACAATAACGTGCGGGTTTTCCGAACCCCAGATGCGGCAATTTTGTTTGTTAACGTAGCCAAGATGAAAATGCGGTCGGCGCTTCATTTTGGCCAAAACCTCTTTTGAAAAAAGCACTGCTTGTGCTACACCGCACTCACTTTGAAAATAAGTTTTCAATATTTCCCAACGTTGTTCAAGCGTAAAGCGACCCATTTCGTTCCGCGGAGGTATGATACTGACTTTCTGTCAAGATTTTGAGTAGGAAACAGCTGTCAGTGTCAAAATAACCTATGATTTAAAAAGAAACCACTAGATGGCCACACTTTATATGTGTTTGGCCACAGTAACCACGGCAATATCGTCAGCCAAGCCGATTATCTCAAATCTTTGTCGGTGGCAGTTGCGTTCCGTGATACATTATTTTAAACACGATCGGTTCTCGTGTTTAAAATAATGTATCACGCGGTAAAGGTTGGAGTACAAGGGCGTCCTAGTTAACTTCCATTGAAATTTCACACCCTTTCCCTCTCATTCCTATAAAGTTCGCTTTCGAAGAAGAAAATGCGCGAACAAAGTCCGAAGGAATTTGATAAACGCGTTAGAGCTACAGTCAGCTGGTAAATGTCTTGAAGGTCTGAGCCGAGCGGCGTCCAATCGACTTTGTCCTGCCTGAACTACACCAAAAAAAAAGTGAAGAAAAGTACAAAAAAGTGATAACATCGAAACGCATCGAAAAAAACAAGCACGTTTAAAATCTGAACTAAAAAAGCTCAGAAGCTTTTCGTTTGACATTTTAAAATTTCCGGGGATTTCAAAAACAAATTGTGCCAGTCCCTAGTGAATTTAAAACCAAAAATTGTAAAATTTAAGTGAAATGTGAAAGTATATGAAAGAATTGGATTTGATAACGTCGCATCAATAAAAATATTTTCTAATAGCCGTGAGGCGAAAATTGTGGGAGAACTCTTTGAAATGCAGTCCTTTGCTTCTTTTTGGAATCACGGAAGTCGTAGCGGCTGATATCCCATATAAGCCGTGTTTTTTTGAGCTTCAATCTCAGCAAAGTAAAGTAGGATTTTCAGCACGCAATTACAACAACTACGCTCTAATTGACACTTCGAGACTCACAGTAGTTGTTGTAATCGCGTGCTGAAAATCCTACTTCACTTTGCTTTGCTGAGATCGAAGCTCAAAAAAACACGCCTATAGTAGGATTTTCTTGGATGACGGTGACAATACTTTCATCGTCAGCTTCTGCGAAGCTAATTTTGTGCATAAGGGATACTAAATGTTATTAAATAAAACAAACCGTTTCAAGTATTTCCATTTTGAATCGTGTTCTCCATCGTTTTAAATTTTAAAGAAGTTCAAACAAATACAGTAGAAATCTGTTATATCCGGTACTGAAAATAAATAAAAAAAAAGAAAACTTTAGTAAAAAAATGGCTTCAAATGCTCAAGAAAATTGTTGAGGAAAGAAATCACAAATTTGTGTTTGTTTTGTACATTTAGTGGAGTACAATATTTTTCGAAGAGAGTTGTCCAATGTTTGGATTTGTATTCGAAGCGGACCATACAGGATTCAGGTCCATAAAGCGGTTTAGTGTTGCCACTGCAGTAAGTGCTTCGTTTACAGATGGAACGTGTGCGTTTTCGGTCTCCTCATCTTCAGTGGCATTATCGCTATCGTCGTCATCAGCATTATCCAATTGAATATCTGACACAATAGCTGTTTTTTATTATCAGCTATGATCCATATAGATCATCGATTTACATGCATTTACAACAACAGCACATGATCCTGCTTCTCATCGAGATCACGAATCATGATCTGAAAATTATTTCTACTATTTCCGACTAGGTGGCTTGTTTTATTTTTAAATGTTGGTGTGCCTGTAAACGATAGCCACACAATCACGTTGCCAGACTGAAAAATGGAACACAAAAAAATCAATTGATTTCTTTCGCATTCGAATAAAGTCATTGTCCGTATTCCGAGTTATTTTGTTTTTTCTTGTTCTATAAAGCTATGTCCAGGCCAGCCAAACATTTGATAAACTATGAAATACCTACATGTTCCATAAATATTTCTAAAACAGTTATTAAACAAAACAATTTTTATGGAATGTTTAAAAATGGTTTTCTGGTTTGGATCTAGACACCAAAAAAACATTTATGAAATGTTTCACAGTTACCCAATCATGATGGGAAATAATTTTTGTTTTAGAAGTATCCTTGCAGAAATTGAGCGCTGTTTTTCGATAATTGTTTCTTTTTAAATAAAATAGAAATGCCCAGAAAAGCTTTGAATACCTAATGAGAAAGTGATTCATTTAATACGATTATTTGAATTAAATCGCGTGACGCGTGATTGCCGAGACCAAAATTACAAAAATAAAAACTACTCGTTGCTAATAATCCCTCCACATTATTTTCTTCTAGTCCAAAACAGGATAAAGTTGAAACATTTCATAAACATTTACCCCCGTATTAATAAACAAATATTCAAATGTAAGTTAGCTAGTAGACGTCAGATAGCATACAAAAATTTGACGTAACTGCTGAGTAACGAGTTGATAACTTTTACGCAGTGTTTATTAATAAAGGGCTTAATAAATAAATTTCAGAAATCTTTTATAAATGTTTATAAAATCTGTCCGATTTGCTTCAGAAACATTTCATAACCATTTCTGAAATGTTTCGGTGGTCTGGACACACCTTAATATGCAAAATGTTGTTCATGTGTAGCATATTTGAACATAAAATACTAAATTTGTATCACAAAAAATATATTTGAAAAGAAAAATTATGCAAATTTGATTCAAATATGGTAACACCCCCGACTTTGCAAGTGAAATGACATGTGCCTTCTGTGACGTTGAGAAGAATATTTGCAAGATGGCTGGTAGCAATATGAAGTTTGAAATACCCTGTATTATCTGTTTTGCTTTTGAAAGCAACTGTTGCCACAATTCCAAAATTAAACTTTTCAATGATCCATTGTGTTTTATTTTTGTGATCTGATCCGAATCAGATCACGCTGATAATAAAAAACAGCTAATATTAACACTAAATCAACTCTTCAGAGATATGGAAACCGAACAGGAAATTACATGCACAGACCAGCCACTGCATTGGCTACAGGAAATTTAACAATTGTCTATATGTAAAGTATGTGCATACATAATATCGATACATATTTAGACGTTTTTTTACCATCGCTATAAACAGTTTTTAGACTTAAATATGGTAAATTTTCATCGCTATAACCGATTTCATCGTTATATCCGGCATCGTTGTAACCGATTGCAAATTACCTTGAGTTAAACGGAGTGTTGCCGGGACTTTGAAAATATATTGTTATATCCGGTTCATCGCTATATCAGTATTGTTATAACCGATTTCTACTGTATTCGAATTGTATTTCATAATTTGTCGCTTGCTTGTCAAAAGAGCTTTTCCTTGCGAAACTGACAGGAATTATGTGGTGGAAGCGCGATCTAGCGGAAAGTCTGCAAGGTATTCTTTGAGTGTATTTGTTTTCAGAACTTTTTGAAAATGGAAAGCTGGAACATGATCGAGTTTTAAATTGAGAAGAAATATACAGAGCGCACTATTTGATGAAGCAGTACATCCGATTTTTATAATTTGTTTGTACTTTTCTTCACTTCTTTTCCGATGTAGTTCAGGCTTTATGCTGCAGCCACGCAGTTACCGACTGAGCGACGTCGCTCTTAAACGCAAAAACATATCAAATCGTATGGCGGTGGCCACGTAAGGTCTAAGCAATTAGCGATTTGTTTTATCGCTCTGCCGCTCACTGCGCGACTGCAGCCTAAGGAAGTTCGTTGCCTGAACAGTTGTTCAGTGAGACTTTCCCGTTCAGAGTAGCTCCAAAGGCCAGCTAAAAATGCCTTCACATCCCCTTCAACATCATCATCACCAAGCCATGCAAACCACAATCTCATCCCCTTGATTTGTGCTGTGTTTCACTGTCGCTTTCATTGTTTTGCTCAAAATATGAATACGTCTCTTTCAACATAACCAAATTGTTTGTTTTTTTCCAGCTTGGGAAGAGGTAGCTAACAGCAAAGTTACGCAGTTTTACGACGGACAATAAAATCAAGTCATGGGTAAAGTAATTCTAAGATTTCTAAACATTTTTCTATAATTATTGAAAAAAAAAAAAACATAACAACAAAATTAATATACATAGTTACCATTGCTATTTACTTCAGTGTACTGGTCCGGATGACCCTCTAAATATATATATTGAATATCAGGAAAATATACATAAAACCCAGTAAATATTTATATACATATAATAATTTTTATTTGTTTATTTTTTTTTTCTGTTTTCGGTTCTAAGTAGAAGTAAAATAAACAAAAGAAACAAACGGAACAAGATTCAAAGAATTCAAACAAACTGAAAACGATGTGCGAGCACAGGAGGGCTTATCCTTATCAGCTTGTTTCCTGAGTTGCGTCTCGTTTTCCTTGTCCATACAACTATTATTTTCGTTAAAAAAGAAAAAATCAAGTTTATAATAATAATTAGTAATTTAATTAGCAATTGTCATTATTAGAAGAGCATTACACACTTATATATTATATAAAACATAAATTTAATATAAAACAAACAAAAATGTTATAGTTCTTAAAAAATGAACATGAAATAGAGGAACAATAACAAATTAATAAAAAGAATTATTATTACAAATAAATGCGCAATCGATCCTATCTCCTCTCTTCCACACTCTCTCTCTCTCTCTGTCTATCTATCTATCTATCTCTCTCTCTTATGTATGTATGCAAATAAACACTATTTATGATATTTACAAAATAAAAACAAGCATGGGGTAAACAACACAAATTTTACTGTAACATAGAGGTTAACATTGTTTATTTTTTCTTTTGTTCAATAAGGTAATCCTACTTGTATAGAAATAAATGTATAATTGTAGTTAATTGTCGTACACACGTCTAGTAGCAGAAGCAAATTTCACTATAAGTGTATTTCCTTGTATTTATTGGCGGATTGTGGCCGCGGCGGGACATGTTTTTCATTTTGATCACGTTTAATAAAGGTAGGGGGGGAAGTGTTTTTGTTGGATAGGAAAAAGCAAAACCAAGTAATACTTGTACACGCAAATGAAGTAGTCTGCGCTTTTGAGCATTTGTTTTGTTTGTTTCAAGCCGTGAATGTTGGACGGGAAGCAGAGTTTGACACTTGGTCGGTTCATTTTCGGTTCTCGTGAAGCTCATCACACGCGATTGGTTCATAGAATGTCAGGAGTTGAATAGCGTCCTCCAGAAACGAATGGTGGAATTTCTGTTTGTTTCGTAAAATCGTCAAAATTCCGTGACCATAAAGCTTGTTCACGGATGTTTCGATTCCGCCCCAGGGCTGTTCAGTCGCCCACTGCTCCCCATGCAAAAGAAGTGAGATTTTGTCCACTTTGGTTCTCAATAGAAGAATCGGAACAACAAAGAAGGAACTGGTACCAACCCTGCCATCACCAAACGATTGAAGTTTGGAGCATTTTACACCATTTTTCAGTGCGAATCGTGACAGAACTCCGTTGGAATGAACTTACGTTTACTTTAGGAGTTTTTTTTTTTACCCACATGATTTATATAGATCATTGATTTCCACGGCTTACAACAACAGTACGTGATCCAACTGTGAGCCTTTTGTGTGCCCCGAATTCGCCATATGAAACCGATTCCCGTGGATCATTCCTATCTGTAAAAATTATATAACAACCAAAACTGGATATTTTATTTGCAAAAACTGTCGAGAGCATTTTTTTTTTTCAATAAATATTACTTTAGTTGGAGACGTCACAAAGATGAGAGGTTTTTGCTGCAAATTTATGAACGTGCAATGTCAGTCATGGCCTTTCACTTGTGGGCGGCAACAGAAGAGCCACGGTTCTGAATGAAACCGAATAAGTGGGAAACGAGCCTTAATCTACGATTACATTTGCCACTTCTCATGTCAAATTTTGACATGCCGACGTCATTATGACGTAAACATTTGTCCTTAATTTGTCACTACGTGTGATCGCTTGTCAAGGTCACTCTCAAGAAAGACAAACGAGTAACCACAGAATGGCCGAATTTATGTGACGTCAGTCTGTGAAAAATGCCACGTGTAATCGTAACTTTAGTATGGTTTCGAAAGGTTGCAAGATCGGTTGGTTGTTGCGCTCGAGTTTATTGTTAGCGCGCCATGTTTCCCAGTTTTGTATATTTATTCCAGTGTTGGCATTTCCCGGACTTTTCTGAATCCCCCTGCCTTCCAACTTTACCGGTGAAAAAAAAAACTGCGATTTTGGTTTATCAACCGTTCCTATCCACCCGGGGTTCTTTCCACCACTTGGGCGGTATAAAACTGCGACTTTAACTGCTCGCAATTAGTAGGTTCCTGTTGAATTTGTCTACAGGCATGATATCAGCCTTAAGTTTGAACCGCTGCGTGTGATATCCTCACCTAACCTCCCGCGTTGTTGCAGCAGTAATGCTTGTTAAAATTCACTTGTACTACAGGTCTTTGTCTACTCTGTGTGATTAACCAATTTCGCTCATCCCAGGGTTATAACAACGTCGTCGACAAAACCCCGATTGCTAAGTACACCAAACGGTCTCAGTTGGATGCCATCCTGCTCTAATGTCCATTCACTGTAGCAGTCAAGGGATTTTACATCGCTACCAGGGGTCTATCAGCTACCAATACTACAAACGCCTTTTGAATTAATCTACAAGTGGGGATGGAGTTGGCTTTTGTAACTCTGTGCTGCAGAAATGTGCTTCACTTGTAGAAATGCATACGTACTGCAAGGCAGAACATGAGACAATTTCGCCTTTTCTCATCCTCTAAAGATGTACGCCACAATAGGCTGTTCCCTAACGATAATGAATTCGAACGCTTTAGTCAAGCTTCGTTTCCTCACCCAAAAGTTATGGGTAGAAGGAACCAAGTTTCACTAATTTTGACAAATGCGTTCGCATGCTTTATCGTTAGGGCAAAGACCTAATACGTGAAGCAAGTTAGGAGCAGTAAAAGTTCCCTTGTCGAAACCCTTCTTTGTTTCGTGGACAGTGCCCACATGGGGTTCTAAAGAAAGCACGCAAACGGTAACACGAGGATAAATAAAAATCACGCTTGTGATTCATAAAGAATTTAACATCCTGTGCTAAACGCTTATGACACCTGGTGGCAAACACATGAATCCAACGAACTTTGAAGAGCTTTCGGGCCTTACGCAATAGATGACGCTTTGTTTTACTTCGGTAGTCGTTCGCTGTCGCTGAACCGAATGCGTTGAGGCCAATGTAGAAAGAGTAGACAAAGGTGTGCGTAGGAATGTGGGTTTTGATTCAGCAGAGGAAGCCGCAGACAGTTTAGTTTTCTTTGAAACTTTCCACCACAAGTAGGGCCCACTCCTAAATGAAAGCTTTGCAAAGCAAACGCACTGAAATGCGGGAAAAGCTGCGCAAATGGAAGATATCTGCTTGGCATTGATTCAATTTGTGCTTAGCACATCTTGCGCAATATTGCATTTATCCCATTCCCTCGCAGATTTATTTATCTTCATCGAGAGTACTGCCTGCCAGCAGCCAACTTCACTCCTAAACACCAAAGGCGCTACTGACTCACTGCGAAAAATTAAAGAAAAACGTGCCTTCTACGATTTGATTTTATTATGCCAGCGAATGCGTCTTAAAAATGTTTTTTTTTCGTATGGCACGCCCCAAGATGATAGACAGTGAGAGGTCGAATCGAATCATCCGTGACCGAGCATTGCGTGATCAACTATTTCCGTGAGCGAGGGCGATTCAACCCCAAATCGGTCTTCCGATTGTAAAATGAAACGAATTTGTCAAAAACAATCGGAAAAGGCTCCAATCACAGTGATTTTCACCATACGGAGGGCAACCTAGTGTGACTGATGTTATCAACCGAATTCAACCCTTGCCCTCTGATCTTTTCTACCTTTCTTTTTCAACCTGAATAACCAATTGCCTTCCAAGCCCGTAGAAACGATTGACAAGTATAATCCTTCGCTTGATCTCGGGTCGAATCGCCACTCCCGTGAGGGAGCTTTACGTTTACCGAATTAAGTGGATTTTACATCTGAAACAAAAACAAACTCCGTCACATAATGCTTGTTCACGGACTACGCGATTCGACCCCTGATGTGGTTGCTGGAGTTCACCGCAGAGCCTAAGTATAGTCTTTCACTACCTCCATATAATATCTGTTTATTGTTACTGGCGTTTTGTTCACGGTGACGATGTATGTCAGCATCCATTTTGTTTTGCTTTCATTGCCCACTAGTCCCACCGTTGCCGATTCTGCTTCAGTAGTCACAAATGCACCGCTGAAAGCTCGCCGCTCTCTTCCGGGTATGTTAATTCGCACCTTGCATTGAGTGCTACATGACTCACGTCAAAATCCATAGAAATAAGTAGGCATCTAGCACAATGAAGTCGGCCATTTTTGTATGCAGAGTTTGACACTAAGTTGATGTGTCGCTGGTCATCTAGCGATCAAATGAGCGCGACCAATGTTGTCAGCGTAGAAACTGGAGTTGGCTTGTGCGTTTCGTACGATTCTCGTCTAATTATGATGTTAAGGAGATAACCTGCCTAAGTTCGCAGCAAGAGGCCCTCCCACGTCAAGCATAAAACTACACATGGCGCTGTGCAACTCGTCTCTAATGCAACATTTAGATCGGATTGATGAATAGGTGCTGGGTGTCGGTTTTGAGTTCCTGGGTCTTTTCCAAGATCTTCTTAGGTGTATGATGGTAAACTCTACCGCACTTATTCCGTCTGTTGACCCCCAGCTTTAGGCCTCTACTGCAGACAGAGTCTTGTATGCGATATTGAAAATACATATCCATTTGACGAAGAGTCTTGAAGACACGAAGAACAATTCTAATCGCCCACTATTCGCACATGTGATTAGGCACGCTGTTCTTCCGCGAGCAGTACAAATAGCGCTACAAAAAGTATTGCGAATTGTTATAAAAGAACAGGGTCGGCATTCTTAGGGCAAATCATTCGTGAGCGTTTCGCCTTACAAAATCTGACCCCAGGACTGACAGTGCATCCCCACAGTGGTGCCAGCTATTTCCATTTACCGCCCAACGAATCAGAGAGCTAGGTATGATTTTATTTGTTTTTCTCCAATCCACCCGGCGCCATGTGCTTCATTTCAGCCTTAAAGTATTCACCCAGCAGACTACTGATGTAAAATAAAATAATCTTAGGTGAGACTAAATTCGACTCTTCCCAAAAAAATTAATTAGAAACAATCAAAAAATGAATGTAAGAAAATTTAAGAATAGGCCTAGACACGTAAGTAAAATGTAAGTGGTCATTTCTTTATAAATATTAAAAGCGAAAAATTTACAAAATGTAACCGACTAATCTATTCCCTAACTAAAAAAAATTAAAATTATCTTGTAAAAAAAAAACACATGAAAATTATATCTACAAGTTAAATATAGTTGTCGCAGTAAAGTACATAAAAATAGACACGTGTATGGCACAGTCCCTACGCATGTATAATAGAACAATAACAAATTAATTTATAAAGTCATATTTTATGGAAAGTAAAACAAAGTATAAAAACTGTAAAAAAAAAATCAAATCAAACATATTAAGCTTAAAAAGAACATTACGACTTAATTTTGAAAACCGTTTGTGTATATTTTTTTGTTTTTCCTCTTTATATAACAAAACGCAATAAGGAAGCTTTTTTTTTTTTGTAAATCGGGTATTTGAAAAATACCGGAACACGACTCGAATTTGTTTGCGCGCGCGAACCTAGTCACTAAAGCATAGCTGGCGGATGTGATCATTTTCATCTGCATTGCTATCGTGCACATTGGGAGATTAAAACTCGCTGAAGACCGGGAAATTTGTTTATAAGCAAGTAGTTTGTGCAGCTGTGATGAGGTGGTGGTAAATCGCGCTTTTCTAATCGATGTAGGTCGGTACTAATTTCAAGAAAATAATCGTTTATTCTCAGCCATGGATCTTATTTATTTATTTATTTTATAGTTTCTCTCGTTGTAACAATATAAACAGATTCCTTACCGCTGACTGAGTAGCTGCTATTCGCTGGAGCTCTCCCCTGGGCGTGTATTCAACTCTCTCTCTCTCTCTACATAAATATGTGTGTGTGTATGTATTCAAACTTAATATACATCCGTGTACATAAATATTTTACCATTATAAGGTGTATGCATATAAATATCCCATTGCTTAAAATAAATAAAGATAATATATTCCAAGAACTGTATGCGCCTCGGAAGAGGGTTCCAGCCGTCGGTATATCTAATATCTATGTGTATTTATAAGTAATAAATTTCCATATACATACACGGCAGAAACGTGCGATTGTTAAGACGGTTTTCGATAATTTTGTGTCCTTAAAAACATTAACTCTTCATATATTGAACACCACTCCCACATACACCACAGAAAGATGCCACGCGAAAAAAAAAACACACACACACACGCTTACAGCCAGACAAACATTGTGTAAATTATATTGTAGTTAATAAACAGCTAAGCAACATTTTAGACACGTAAACAGGAAACACTGTCAGGCGAAAACACAATAGTGACATGAACCATTCAGACAGAAGCTCTAACCGTACGTTTAATTTAAATTTCCGAATAAGAAAAAGAAACAATACAAAAAAAAACATTTTTGAATGTGCTGTGAAGATTTCATCATCAAACGTTTTTTATTTGATCACTCGCAACTAGAAATCACATCCTATCAATGAACAAACAATAGCTTACTCTATAACTCTCTCTCTCTCTCTCTCTGTATCAGTCATATTGAAACGTCAATAGAAAAGAAAAGAAAGAAAAGAAATAGAAAGAATTTTGAACAAAATTTGGTTTTCATTTAAACGAATTAAAGTTACAAAAAGAACATTTAAGTATATACATACATTTAAATATTTTTAGCTAGTTTACTTTTGTTGTTTTGTATCGAGTATAAATATATGAAGCAAACCTATAGAAAAGAAACGTTTTCTGACACGAAAAGGAGAAACAAAACAAAATAATCTAAACACATATATATATATATATATATATTATAAAGAGTAATTGAGTAAATATATTATATGTAACATTAATAGTGTTTAAGTTAGTACATATTAATATTGAAACAATAAATGAGAAACAAAAAAGAAAATAATAAGAAAATGTATTAAATTCAGTTTTAATTATTTGTAAGTTTTCCTTTCTTTTTGTTTGCTCCTTTTGATATACAACGGTTCGTAATTGTAATTGTAATTGTAATTTTATTTTGCTTTTGTTTAGTTTGTGTTCGTTGTTCGATTTTGTTTACGCTTACAGCAGAGAAAGCAATTTTTGAAATGTTCCTTTATTTTCAGTAATATACGTTTCTTTGCTTAAATTATTTCATTTGGATAGCTAGAGAAAAATAGATATATATATACATAAATATTATGTTATTAATGTATGTGCATATATATACGAAACAAAAAAAGAATATTTTTTAAAAATCAATGGAGAAAACTTAGTCAAGGTAGAAATATACAAAAAAAAAAAAGAAAAAAGAAAGAAAGAAACAAGTCAAAGGCACATTCTGTCTGTTGTATATCAAATAAAATTATTAAATATAAAAACCAAGTCATTTAAATAAAAAAAAATACAAAAATAAATAATAATTTCAGTAGTTTACTTTTTGGTCCTTAGTGCCGGATTAACAAGATCATCGAACGCGCATTTTTGCACGAGATGGACAGAGATATCAGTTTGTCCGCAGTCAAAGCTGATAAAGGTGTAAAGCTATTACACGTGTAATTTTTTTATGGCAAATTTTGACATGCTGACTTCACAAAAATTCCGTCAGTTAGTGGTCACTCGCTTGTCTTTCGTGAGAGTGCGCTGTGACAGCCTGCGTTACGTCATAATGATGTCGGCATGTCAAAATTTGACATAAAAAGTTGCATGTGTAATCGTAGCCTAAGAATGAGAGCACAAATCTGACACCTAAAGTGTTGTGGATTATCTATTATCGATTATCGATCGCATAACTATAGATAATGTAAAACAGAAATAACCACAAGTTCCGATGAACAACATTTCTGCAATCACTTGAAACCATTTCTATTTCTGATTCAAAATGCGATGTGGAATTATGAAAAGTGGAACTTATGTCGTTTTCGATTTGGCAAAAAGATAAATTAGATTGATTTTTTTTAACCTAGATTGCTTTTCATGTTTAATTTGCCAAAAAAATCAATCTTTTTTGATCTGACTCTCTTTAGAGAAATCTCGATTTTTTCTCAGATTTCACACATACTTTCACTAATACCAATGTGTATGACACACAGCTGGCGGCTACGAATTGTTTACCGTTGGAAGGATTGCTTTTTTAACTGAATTATTAATTTTTCGAGTATGGAAACGATTCTTTATATTAAATTATTTCGAAAAGCGTTGTTATAAATGTGCAAAAATCAATTTAAATGGGTTTTCAGTGCAAGTGAAAAAAATGTTTTTTGCGGCGAACCCAATCCACACAAGAACCAATAAAATTCGGATTTTATGTTCGATTTGGCAGCAGAAATCTGTAATCTCAGATCAAAATCTGAAAAGGCAAAATAGAAAACGATAATTCATACCTACGAAATAAATAAATAATTCTCCGTTCATCACTTCCGGGAGCCATTTTGTTTTACAGGAAAGCGACATTTCGTATGCCTTTGCTATAAAAATATCAACATGCAAAGCAGAGACAATGGTTTGTCTATGATGCAAAGCTTCCCATAATTCCTACAACGTAAACAAGATGGCCGAACAAAAAAACGTGACACTTTTTTTTGCGTGTTGGGTAATGCCGTCGCTTTCAGTCACACGGCTATTTAGTATTAGCATCCCTTTAATTTTCCGTGCTAGGAATGTCTGATCGAGTAAATGCGGCATAAACTTTCGTGTTAGGAATGTGTGCTGTTGTAAATCCACTAAAAGTGTGCGGACGTATACGCTGTTTCACAAAAACGTGAATGTCAATATGGGGAGATGTAACATTGGCTATAAGTCTGGTGGCAATGTGCACCTTCAAAAATCTGCTTATATTGATGTGGTTTTCCATTGGGACTTCTTTTTTTGATCTAAATCGCTTTTCATGATCCATTGAGCCATTATGGACTTATGAGGTTATATAATATATATATATGAGTAAGATATAAGTCGTTCCCTGATTTGGCATTGCCGTATCGTTTCTCACGGTAGATTGTATTCCGAAAACATGTATTTCAATGAGTCCATGCTTATCCTCCCTATAATGAGCGTGGTCGGAGCAGTCAAACACTCAGTAGTGGATCGTTTTTTTGCCATATGCCAGAAATTATCGAAAATATACCGACCAAGGAGGAGATGGGTGCGGGGTCATCTGACGGTCATGTGAGGAAGCATCCTAGTCGTTAGACTGTGCTGGGTTTCTGTCCTGCCATACCATTCAACTGTGGAGCTGACGAACTAGTCAAGGAGGCTCCAAACTGGAATTCTGAACTGCGGAAGGTAAGCTCCATTGGAATGTTTCTAGAAATGGCAAGATACAACATTATTATCTCATTAGCGTTAGTATCGTCATCGGCTAATGAAATATGCTGCACTGTGGATAGTTGTAATGAACAGAAAGGACAATGGAAAAATTGATTTGAAGACTAAGATCTAAGATCTGAGAGCACCCGTCGATTTAAAGAAGTCTTCATCATCGAGCTGGAGACACATTCAGAATGCTCCGAGTGGCAGCAACTACTTTCGCAGAGATATGGAAACTGCGCAAAATGTTACCAGACCCTGAACTAATTGCATTGAAACCTCGGACAGATTTTTAATGAGACGTCGTTGATTACAACAGTTGGCGAGCAAAGTAAAGTAACCGTCAGTAACAGTAAGTAAATTAAAACCGGACCATTTCCTAATGCATTCCGGCACATCGACAACATCGAAAGAGCATGGACGAGGGAAAGCAGTTGACTTTCAATCAACACAAACAGGTAGGCAAAATAATTTTTCTACAGTTTATTTTAAGAAATACGTACATATACAACATCTAGCCTACATAACTTGCGCTCTTAGAGCTAAACTACTTGGTATTTCCAGTTTGTTCACCTTCAAAAGGTTGACAACATTCTTTAGAAAATCTTGCGACATTTTCAGGTCGTCGTCAGCTTCCAGCTTGGCAAATAGCTCCAAGGAGGCCGCACAGTTGTTGTCTTTCACGAATTTCATGAGCAGCATGTTATACACGTCCTGTTCGTTGATCACATGACCCACACCTCTGCATGCCTTGGCCAGCCTCATGAGCGTTTGGATACTGCCTTCCTGGTTGAGGTAGTCGCAGTTCTGATTCAGCATCTCTTGGTTTATCCTAAACTCCGGATTCATGAGTAGCTTGCGCAACTGATTTTCAGTGCCCGACTCGGCAACCGCTAAGAGAAGAGATGAATTTGTGTTCACCTGCCCGTGTACGCTGGATACGACAGCGGTCAACTGCTGCAGTAGTTCCTTGGCCTCCTCTCGACTTATATTGTAGTTTTCATGATCTTCAGCATTGCTTAGGCGCACCAGTAAGGACGCCAGCTCGAAATGCAGAGGTGTGTGCCGAAAAGTGTCGGCCAGTACCTTGAACTCCGCCACAGCAGATTTGATATCCTTGCGAAAGATGCACTCTCGAATGATGGGGCCAAGGACTGCATTGTGCGAGTTGCAGTAGCCCAGCTTCCTCAGGAAGAAGAAAAACTCCTTGGTTAGGTTTTTGTCTTTCGGTAGATCGGTTTGTTGGGCAGCCAGTCGCGCTATGTTGGTGAGAAGATTCCAAACGTTCTTGATGACGTAGTCGCCGCCGAAAACTTTTCTCGAGGCGGCACGGTCCGTCAGGAGTTTCCGTGCTTCGTCCACCATGTTATTCTGCACCATGAGCGCCGCGAAATCGATAAGCTTATGCTCGTCAAGAAGGAAGCCTAGAATAATACGTGTTTGAGATTCGGCAGTGAACTTGAATTAGCACTCATACCTGGGTAAGTCTTCAGAAGCCGTTTGTGGCTCGCTTCGGCAGCAGGGAAGTCGCCGACTTTAATGTACATGTCGAATATGCTTGCCAGCATGCCGGGACTCAACTCCACTTTCACTTGGTCACACCTCTTTTTGATTTGCAAGGCTCGTTCCAGTCGGCCATCCTTCACGCAGACCTGCAACAACCGACGAAGGACGCCACGGGTATTCATACCCTTCGCCTCGAGCTCCACCAAGTGGCACTCCAGCTGTTCGTAGGACATGTCCCTCGGATGGGGTATATGTGAATCAGTGTTCTCCGATTGCGGCAGAACTAGTTTGCGGTCACACATCGTTGCAAGCATTTTATGGATATTATCGATGTTGGCCTTGTCGCTTTTTTGTTTAGCCAGGTGGCCGTTGATTATTTCCGCAGCCGCCGGGGATATCCGCGTCCCCAGTCTGCTAAGATCGGAGACAATCCGTTCCAGCATGACACAATCACTGCGCAGCTTGTTGTTTCCGATAATTTCCAGTAGAACTTGGCCGACAAAGTCGAATTTGGGGTCATCCGACTTCAAATGAAGCGTGTGAATGGCGCTGGTATACTTTTGATAACGTCTGGTTGCGCGGATGCTAACAGCTATGTTGGATAGCGGTGTAACGAACTGCTTCGCGTCCAGCTTTGATGTGTATAGCTGTGCGATTTGGACGACGTCATCCAGCTTCTGTTGGAAGATCAAATGCGCAACGATGGGAGTCAACGTTTGGGAGGTTTTCAGCCCGCAGTCTTCCAGAGTTTTGATGGCCTGTTGTGTGTTATCCAGAGTAACTGACAGTCGGGGTAGAACGTAGAACGACAACGTCTCGTAGTCGCAGCTCACACCCAGCTCCGACATTTGTCTGAGTGCCTTAAGGATTCCCGCTTCACCATTATGGCGGAATTTATGCAGCAGCACAGGCCAGAAGTAGTGGGGTCGAAGCTGTTCTTCTTTAGACAGAGCCCTAAAATATGGAACCGCTTGCTCGGGATTTCGGTGCATTGCACTGTCGCAGGCAACATGAAGAGCTCGTGTGTTTTTGCCGGCTTCTATCAATTCTTTGGCGATTTCGATGATTTTGTCGTGGTTCGCTTTGCTGCGGAAAAGATCTTGCAGAAAGGACACGCCGAAAGTGTCGACATCTTGATTCTCGTTAAACTTGGGACAAGGAAGCGCGAAAATGATACTTCTGGCTTCGTCAATGCGCCCGGTGTGGATGAGCTCAGTGCAAATGTTTCGAATTAGAGAGGGCACCTCTTTGGCGTTTAGGAAATCCGCAGGCAGTTGCTTCACTAAGAGTTCCATTACCTTCTGGTAATTGGCCGGTGTGGCGGTCACTAAGGTCTTCATTAGTTTGGCAATTTGGTTTGGAGTGAATTGCCCAGTGTGCTGCTGCAGTGTTTCCGTAGCTTTTTCTAGGTCGTTGTGTTCTATGTATGCCGCAATTAAATTGGCGTAGGTGGATGAACTCCATTGAACACCAGCGGCATTCATGGTTTCCAAAACAGTTAACGCTTCTTTGAGGTCTCCGTTCCTCGAATGTCCCAAGATTAGAGCACTGAATACATTTTCCGTTAAAGCGAACCCTTTTTGCCTCATTTCGGCGAGGATTTCACTAGTCAGCGTTATATTCCCAAGCTCACAAGCAAACTGTATCAGCTTTTCATATATTTCGGAATCTTCTGTCATGGCACTTTCCTCGAGAAGCTTGCGAAAATCCTCCAAAGCCACGCCATTAGCTGCGTGGACTTTCAAAAAGGATATGTAGTGCGGCTTTTTTAGTTTCTTGTTCGTTTTGAGATGTTCCCATAACTTGCGAAATAGCACCATTCGAGAATCTAGGCTCTGGGCCGGCATTAAGTCAGCACAAGCCTCAAGCAGAAATATACTTTGCTCATCTGTGAGGGAACCTCCAAACTCAAGGGATTCCAGTACGTTTTGAAAGTTACGAGAATGAATGTTGCCATTCGCGGCAAAGTCGTCCTGTAGTTTTACCAATGCCTGCTCCAGGTTTGGCTTCTCCTTTGCTGCAGCTTTAATGGCATAATTCCTTTCACACCGGTGGAGAATCGGGAATGTGCATTTCTGAGCGATTGGGATTGCATAACCTCTGGAGGCGATAGAAGGCAGTTTTCGCAGGCAATGTCCGCGGTTTAGTTGCCAAATACTACGAAGTATTTTTGAGCTCATTGTTAGTAGCGAATCACTTGGGTGTTATTTGAAAAATAAAAGTTTTTTTTGAAGAAATCCTGCACAGGCAACCGGCCGCACTAGAGATTTTGACGTTTGACCAGGCCGTCAGCGAACAGATGATATACGAATGACGGTAGGAGGAAGATTTTGTGGCAAAAACAAATTGTAATTGGACACTGTTGCCAGAGGTAGGTTACTAATGTGTAAATTGATTGGCATTCCCAGAGTACTTTTCTATGCCGGTCACTTTTTATGTTCGATTAGAGCGAAAAAAAGCAATCTCCGATTTCAGAGCAAGGATTTGCTTCAGATTTACCAATTTGAGTTTGACAACCAGTGAATTTTGCTTACGTTTACGAGAAAAATTTCAACTGCAAAGAACGACATTGCATCGGGCGAATCTGTTTTTTTTTTGTCAATCATTTACGTACAAGTGTTTAGTCTGAAATCTGAGAGCCGAATCTGAGAATCTCAATCGAATACCTACCTACGCTTTACAATTTGTATAAAGTTTACCTAGATGTTAGCATTTTGTTGTTCTGCGTAGGATTTTGTGACTTATGGGCTTTCTTTTATATACATTCGTCGTCAATTTCAACTATTTTACAATATACATGTATCGTCTCGGATTCCCAGAGAAGCTCGCCGGTCAACGACATTTTTTTGTCAGGGGTACTTTTCGCCAGGTTGATAAATGTTCGCTAAATTTTGTCAGTGCAAATTGAATTTGAAAAATAAAATGATGCTTATCAGTGTTTCGATTGAAATTCTCTTATATAAATGACAAAAGTCACTCTATGTATGACGTTTCTTTGATGTATGACAGATCTTTGTTCTATGACATTTCTTTGTTCTTAATGCAGATACCTATTTACTGTTTTCCAACCATATTTATAAGTAGTGCTTATTAATTATACTCGTTTTTCTCACAACATTTTCAACAAAACTTTACCAAATAAAATTTCCCTATTTCGTAGAATGTATTTTTATTTCGCGCATTTTGCTACGCAATATGAACGTAGCCTAAAGGTCCAAGATATATTTTGCACGACAGTTCAGTGGACGCGATGTAAACAACACGACTTTTCACATTCGTCGTGTTGAGCAATTTTCTGTATTTTGGGAAATTCTGACGTCACTTAAAAACAGACACTGCCATACTGAATGGGGATGGGGAATCAATCAAAAAATATCCTTATATAATAAAATGTAAACCACGTGGCCCAAACTCAATATTTCACCACCCTTATTAATTTTTCACCATCAAAAATGGTCACCAAATGAAAGGAAATAGATTTCCATGCAATTACCCCCAGAAAAAAAAACATCCCTCCCTATGTGATTCGGAAGGCCACATTTATGAGCGGAAATTCCAATAGGAAATTTATCATTTCTACTGGCAGCGCCTGAACCGGCCCAACTCGTGTTTTGTTTATTTTTGTTAATTTTTCCTCGCGTTTGTTTTGTTGCCTACTTCGTTTGCACCAACAACAATAAATTTCTGTGTACACTTTTCCGTCGCGAACACAGTCCGTGCGCTAGAAAGAGCCAGCAGCACCAACCGTACACAAGACACAACACAACCACACCGAGTGAGACTTTTTTTCATTCCGTCACTTCGCCACCACGGTCATTTATATCTAGTACTGATTTTGATGTTACTATTTTTCGGAGCAATTTTCTTCTAATTTGTTTTCTGCAAAAGTGCAGAGCTCAGTTTTGTGTTAATTTTCTAGTTGTGTGCAAATGATAAACAATTGTGACGAATTGATTAGCAAGTTCAAGACTTTTTGAAGCTACAAAAATTGTGTGCAATTTTAAAACTAAAAACGATTTTACATAACTTTCGTGTGCATTTTTTATGGTGAGTAGAAGAAAAATTGTGATTTTGTTTTTTTATTGTTAGAAATATTCGCAAACGATTTGGAGGGCATTCGACGATCTCTTCTTATTTACTGTCAGATTTGGTGGGAATCAGTGTCCAGCGTTTAGAAAGTTTACGAAAAGTTCTGCACTGCGAAGACACGCAGGCAGTTCAGTGACTTCCACCACCTCCAAAAACGTTCGAGTAAATTCGCATTAAATCATCGACATCATCATCCGACGGAACATTTGTCGTTGTTGTTGTCGGCGGTGAACAAGTGAATTTTTACTCGGCATGCAGGGACGACGAATCCGAGGGTCTCTATCTATATGGTATATTTGCACGCGGGTTCTGTGCAGGGGGTCGCCCAGTGCACAGGAATTCGGTGTTAGAGCCCGGAGGAGTTGGGTTTGGGTTGGCTCCGACTCGACTTGTTCGGGAACAGGATTTCTTCTTTGTCCAGTAATGGCATCGGGTTGACCTAGATAGTGTGATTGCTGATTGCTCTTCCCGGTTGCATGTGAATTTCAGTTGGCATTTGGGGTCTTTTTGTGTGCTTGTTGCTTTGTTGTTGTGAGTTGCCCCGTATAGAAATGGGCAGCACGTCGTATGAAAATAACGCCAATCGCCACCCATCTGTGAAATTTTTGCTTTAAAATCACTCACACAAGTGCGGCCAGTCAGCCTACAAAAATAAAACACGTTAATGTATGAAATAAATGGCGTGCTGTCGTCGTGCTATGCATTTCTATATTTATATAGGTAGCTAGGTAGGTGGATTGTGATTTGATAAGTTTCTTTTTTGTTATTTAAGAGAACGTTGTTAGACTGGTGAAGAGATTCAAAAAGAGAGCGACAATAGTAACGATTGGGCTCTTGCCTCTTGGTCTTTTGTTGTAATCAATTAGCATTCAAATTCAAAAATACAAATTGGTTTTCGATGATGAAATGCGATACCTACCCGATGACAGCAGAAGTTTTATCCTTCTTTAAGGAAAGCTGTAGAAAATTTTATATAAGGTGTACTCGTAAAACCTACTTAGAGCACTTGTCGTTTCCCTGCACGGCGGAGTATCCTGCTTACCGTTGCGATTTGTCCTTGAAAATTTAAGTTGAAAATCCCAGGTACCTGTCAGGTCTTCTTTTTCCAATTTGGTCGGTCCTTAGCCGATTAGTAATGCCTCTCCTTTGTGATCAATTGTTGAACAATCTACACACCCTACCCATTTAAAAGAAACATCCTTTAAAAGGAGGTGTTGTAACCTGAAACATGAAATAAATAAATCAATTTTAACAAAAGAAAACCCTAAATATTTTTTTAACGGCTGTCAAAAGAAAACCATGGGTGCATTCACGGATGGAAGCGTTTTAGCCGATTTGTGTATTTTTTGCATTCCAAATTGTTTGTTTTTGGTGCGTGTTGTTTACTATTTAAAGCCTAGTATGCTGCTCGCGCTTAAATTAAGCCCCCATACAAAAATGTCTCCAAAGATAAAATTAAGCAAAGTATTTAAGCAAAGCAGTACGCACTATAAGCTAAATTTGTTAGCCGCTGTACGAAAAATCTCTACAGAATTTATGTAGGCGTATTAATGCAAAATACATTTTTCCACAACTAAATTTTGAGAGGTCAGGGAAAAATATCGGTATTTCAAACGAAAGCAAAAAAACAGTATGGAGAATGGCAAGTTCAACACAAAAAATTCGTTGTTCTTAATTTAATTTCTTTTAGAAATGGAATATTTTAACGAGGAGTACCTGGAAGACGTTTTTGAGGAAGTACAAATAAAAAAACGAAAAAAAAAAAATTCCAACACAGTTTTTTTATTGACGGAACCTACACGGTCAAAATTAAGCGAACATTAACCGACTCGGTCGAGAGAAACATTGGAGAGGCGCTTAATTTAAGCTTTCCTGGAACAGCATACTAGGCATAAGCAGAAAATTCCTTTGCTTCTTAGTACGATTCAAGAGTTAAATTAATTGTTAGCTGCTCTCCAACTTTTCTCTCCAAACATTAACTAGAAGCCTTTTGACATAGAGTGCGATGTAAAAAAGTATTACAGAAAACCGCTGTACTTTGAAATTGACTTCCTTCAAAAATTCAATTCTCTGTTATTTAAAGCAGTTCAGATTTTAGGTTCTCCTAGACAGTAAAAAAAAAACTCATACTTGCTTACTTTTCCGCAACATAAAATCACAACAGAACACAACTTGTCAAATTTTAACCTGACAAAATGTGCGGAACCATTAAATGGGCGCGTTAAATTTTGTCATATCTACATGAAGTATATAATTGTGAAACAAAAACATTAATTTTTTAGGTAGAACACTGTACCCCTCGGCTAATCTGAATCGCTTAAATTGAGCTCAGCTAAATTTTGGAGAGAGTTTTGTATAGGAGAACAAATTTAGCTCGAGCAGCGTGCTAAACTTCAAACAAGAGAAAGACCAAGCGGGCGCCTTTTTCTTTCAATGAATTTACTAAAAACTTGCGCAATCGACAAATCTTAAGTCGACTAGATTGGTCTGGATGAGATGTAACCTGAACGCAAAAACTAGATTGGTCGGGAACGTCACGTTTTCTACGTCAGCCACATATAAGAACTGTCAACTTAGTACTCAGTCACGAATTTCTCGACTAGATTCGTCGGCTACCCCTTCATAAACGTCAACTGAAACATCTGCTCTCACGACCGATTTCCCCCAATCAGAGCCGAGTTTCATCTAGTGAGAGAGCTGTCAGACTTACTAAACTAGATACTTGAACGTCCCCATTGTTATCGTCATTCATGTCGGCAGTTATTACTGTCCAGGGTTTAACCGATTTTCACTATATTTCGAAAAGATGTCGCCTTTATAAAATTGAAGGCGTAACTGTACAAGTTTGTCGGCAGCATTGTGCCTCTCGACTAAAATAGAAGAGCCAATGTTCTTTTGGAACATAATCCTTCAGCAATGACTGACATATCAATCGCAGCCATATTTAGTATTAAAAAAACCCTACAAAGGTTTCAAAAAGTTGTGTGCTTGCAGCTGTCAAAAGAAAATCGTTGGAAAACTTGAGTTGTAATTTTATCAGTTCGAAATATCTTGGACTATAACCTTTTCTGAACACATCCCTCTATTTGCTTGTATATTTACGATTTCTATTGATTTCGTTTGGCGATTCCTTATAAAACTACAAAATTGGACCCCAAATTAATGAAAACGCTCTCATAACCTCAACTGTCAAAATCTCTTATTTTATTCGAAAATTCGAGATGTATCGAAGACCTAATGCGACAAATACTCTTGACTTGGGTTTCTGTGCGAGTTCTCATTGTCGCAGGCGAAATTTTAGTTTTGACGTTTTCGACGTTTTGTGGCTGACTTTTGTGTTGCAGTTTTTCAAAGAAGACCTTTTAATTTCTGCCAAATTGTGCCCATATAAGGATGAGATTTAATCAATAATCATCCTCATGTACCTAGTGTGTGTGAAGTCCGAAGTAGGTCTCTTTGAAGATTTTCCACAGCGCCCTGCCTTGTGCTGTACAAATACATAATTTTGTCTCTATTCTCGCACTCCCTTTACCTGCACCTCTCACCTGTTGGCCTCTCCACGTGTCCTTCCAGTTTCTTTCAAGTTTCTACAATGTTGCCATTTTGAAAACGACAATCCTAAGAATGTCCCTCTCACGAATTCATTTATACGCACCTGACTTTCAGAAACCGCATAACTGTTAATTCTCGATTTCTCGGCGCACACAAAAAATAAAAATAAACAAAACAAGAGAAACGAGAACAGACAACAACAATACGAAAAGTCAAACAAAAATCTGTGGGGCTGGTTGCGATTTCTGGTTACTATACGGTTGCTGTTGCTGTTGGTCTGGTGGCAAAGTCCAGATGAATTGTAATGTGTACCGTAAATCTTTAATCGGCGGCTGTGTTGCTGCGGCTACAGGCAGATCGAGCTTTGAAATACAACCGTAGACCATAAACAGCAGATTACTTGGGTTTTACCCAGGGTACTCGTATTGTTGCGCGAAGTACGATCAATGGACGCCCAGTGGAAAAGAGAAATAACCCAAAGAGTGACTCTGACTCTGCTTTGACTCGATCCAGCAACCAGCAGCAGAGAAACAGATGTAAGAGTAACTCGAAACCGAAACCACTTGTGGTTGTTGTGATTTCGGTGTCTATCGTTCGGCTTGCGTGAGAGCACGCTTCAAATTGTATCAATGATGCTGTCCATGGATGTTGTTTTCAGTGTTTACATCCTGTCCCTCTATGGCGTTGTAGTGTTGACACATGGAATAGTTATTAGTGAGTCGAATAGTATTTAGATAACTGTGTAAATCATACGCATTGCTACACCTATGGCAAGCTAGAAGAGGGCGTCCCCTGTTGCCACTTCTAAGCTCGTGCATTTCGCTCGTTGAATTTCAAAATGGCTTTTTATAATTTTTTTGACACCTCAAAGTTGAAAATAAAATAGAAACAATAACCAAGAAGTCGTAGGTTTAAGATGAGGCCATGTTTAAAGGGAAAACATTTACATACAACACTTGGCACTAAAAGGGAGCCATCGCTATTTAATTAAAACGTCAAAAGGGTCTAAAGTCTAACAGCCTTATTTATAAACGCATTATAAAGAGTGTATAAATTTATGCACCCTTTAAAATGCCTCTAAACGCATAAACCTTATTTATACAAATTTTTCGACGTTGTATAGAGCTTGTATAAGCTAAACGCGCTTGGACGTTGTTTAGATCCTGTATAGAGGTGGAATAGTATCGAAATGTCATTTTGACTTAAAAAATCTGTCACGTTTTATTTTAAATGAAATCAATAAATTGGATAGATTGTATCGACATTTTTATTTGCAATTTTCAAGATTCTACAAGTGTCGTCGATAAGAAATATGTGCCGAAATGAGATATTTCAAATTGTTTCAAAAATTCGTTTTAATTTGCATAAGACTACCGTTTCTTAGGAGTCCCAAATCATTATTTTTCTTTTTACTTTTCAATTTTTTAATTCCTTTTCCTATTTGTATTTGAATTTTGCGTTTCTCACAAGCTGCTTAGTTTTTTTTTTTTTTCGGACAGATAAATGTAATAGATTTCTCTTTTTCAGTACCTTTTTTGACGCAAGCCCTGTATAACTAGTAGGTATGCATGGAAAAATGTTTTATAAATAAGAATTTTTGGAAGGACGCGTATAGAAAATTCTAATAAATAAGGCTGTAAACATTTTCAGCCGTATTTATTAGATTTCCTTACGACGCCTCTACGATGTTGTTTAGTTAATTATCGCGTTAGAATTTACCCAGCCGATACATGGTTTTCCTGAAATTGTGATTTATAAACATTTTTCCGCGGTAACTTTACTAAACGAGGTTTGTGTCTAAATAGGTAAGAAGTCTATTGTTTTTTGTATCTGAAACTGACATCAGCTGTTGTTGACCGATTTATTTTGTAAATACAAATATACTTCAAACGGATACAATGGAAAGCAAAAATAAAAGAAAACGATCTGAAAATGTTGGTTTCACTGATAAGGTATTAATTCTTGTTTGTTAAATATTATAATACACTGCAGGTTCGCTATAGAAATTCAATTGTGTGTACCCTACTTACATATCTTGCTAAGACAATTGATAGAGTATAGAGGAGGAGATCGATTGTGATGCACCCTGATTCAATGGTTTATACATGCAGCATACATAATTGAATGAGGAAATGTGAACTAATCAATAAAAATGTTCTTTTTTATATATATCAGAATGTTATTAATTATTATTATTGATGAGAGTACTGAGTACTCAATCGAAGAAATGACTCAGCCCCTGCCAATTGCTTCAAATAATCATGTCGGAAATGGACAATGAAATGAAATGAATGAAAACAAAAGGATGACATTTGTTAGCAAAGACTTCGCATGCCTTACGCAGTCTCTAAACGCAAATTTTGGGGTTTACATTACGCAGGCCTAAAGCAACGTTGCTTAAGTTCGTACAATCTTTATAAATCACATTTTATTGCGTAAGGGCATTTTAGAGGGTGCGTAAAGTTAAGCTGACTCTACGGTAGGTTTATAAATAGGGCTGTTTGCCCGCAGTCGCTCCCTGAGCCTTTGCACGGCGGTCCCGGTCAGGTTAGTTCTAGTTGTGGCATCTCCACGATGGCCTGGCTTTGGAATCGAACCTAGACCTTAAGAATTCGTGTAGCCTTTTTTCCAACTAGCTACTAGTCCCTTTCCGCGTATTCAAGTAGATGAACAGGCTTTTGAAAGATCGCGTCTTTTCTGTTAGCATTGGAAGTTTAGCACAATGCTTTCAAGTGTTAAAGAAGTCGCACGACAGCCATTCGCCTTGTTTAAATCTGTTTTTTTTTTTACTTCAAAGGCTTTAGTGAGGTTGTAACCGATCAGCAAGCCAAAACCATCATCATCAAACGCAGACGGACGGGCTTTGCAGGAATGCCGAAACTATAGATATGGCTCTTTATAGCTCGTCTATATATATATGCTGTAAAAGGCGGTTTTTATATCAATGGAAGAATTTTGCGTATCGTCTTAGACTTCTTGGGATTTTTTCCATGAAAACTTGATCGACGGTGGACTTTCCGATCCTAAATAGGCACTGGGAGGGACTAATCAAGTTATTAACGAAGGGTTTTAGTCGTTGACACCATACGGCGATGTTGAGGCAACTGATATATACCTCCATTATTGCCGCATCTAAAAAGGACTGCTTTTTACTTTCTACAAGTTATCCAACCCAAGAGTTTGGCCTGTTTTAAAACTTTGTGTTGGTCTGTTTCTTTTTTGTTTTTATGCTTTTTGTAGTACGATCGTCAGAATACTGGCCAGTTGAGTAGGTCTCTGTTTGGCATTGAATTTCATAACCCCCTGGGATACAAAATGGGATTTCAGCCTCTTGGCTGACTTCGGCCCTCGTTTCATCATTGCTTGTAAACAGCTAGAAACTGTAGCAGTCTTGAAGCCTCTTTAGTTTCTGCTATCAAATGACCGAAGTTTTCCTTTTCGATTGCGTGACCATATACTTGGTACTAGAGCGCATTTAGTGGACTACTTAGCAAAATGTCTCCGGTTTAACCTCCTTAAAACCACAAGTCACACCTTACGGCTATAAATCGTTAACCAAGGTCAACACCTTGCATTTTTGTATAATCCAGGGGGCAGATTCCGTATATATCAATGATCGACTAAACGATATCGTTATTGCAACTTTGATCACCAAAATGAGTCATATTCTGCTCGAATTTTTTTGACAAACGTCAGCTTTCATTATATGTGTGGAAAACTGGATTAAGCTCTTAAACTTGTTATCTTGGCACTTATTTGCTAGTTTTGGAGGTCTATCGTTTCGACGACGATAATCCTTTTAAAGTTACTGAATGAGTGCCCAGAACATTCTGATGTATTCAGCTATTTTTCCCAACAAAGTTTATAAAAGTATTTCCCAAACATTATCACAAACAGAAAAACCCAATGAATGGCTACTCTATTTTTTTTTTTTGCAGATGCATAGGTGCACATTTGAATCCTATTCTAATTAGAGTAAGTTAAACGTAAGAAATACCTGCTGCCGGGGCATAGCAACTAAAATGGAAAATACCCTCATCGGAGGCGATGTTCTGCTTGCAAATTGCTTGTGAAATAATTGCTTACTATAAATAAATAACAATTTTCTCGTCTGTCACTCAATGTACATGTTGCATGTAGGAAAGATCACTGTGTAGGTACTGCAGCATTTTTCACATGAATTAAACGTGTACAACGATAAAGTTTCTTGTTAATTTAAAACGAAATGTACAAGTCATTCTCAACTGACGGATCTTTAGAAAAACAAAAATGCAAATGCAGTTTGTTTTAAACATTTCATTCTCTATTCCATTTGTTACGTAATTGTGGATAAGTGAAGCCATATCGAAAACACGATTATTCATTTGCACAGATGATTGGGGCACTCTCGTTGATCATTAGTCGTTGTTAGTCTTGCCCACAGATTACGCTACATCTATTTGTTAATTATGGCGTGTCAGAGACTTTCCCATTTCATCCTAGAAAAACTTCTGATAATAAAAACATCGCAAAAGCAATATTATAATGACACTGACTACCCCTAGGTCCCAACTCGCAACTCTTTTGCTACTCCATTTTCGGTCGAAACTCCGCCATTTTGTTTTTTCTCTTATGCAGACCTATATTCAAATTGCTACATAAAAAAAGACACTAAACCGTTTCTGTTAGATGTCAAACACTGTTGCTGTCAAAAAATGTTTAAATTTCCCTTAAAGGGAAATTTCTCTGGTGCAAAGTTACTCGCTAAATTAACTTTGCCCGATGTGATTTTTCATCGTTTTGTCCTGTTTTTGGAAGCGCTCTTTCGCTTGTTTTTTGCCAATGTTTTGATGTGTGTTCTGTTGTGTTTTTTTAGGCGTTTTTTGATGCGATTTTTCATGGATTTGGGTCATTTTTTATACTCGCTTTTTGACGCATTTTTGAACTCGTCATTTTGATGCAATTGTGCATAGTTTTGCTCGCTTTTGAACGCAATACAAATCCATCAAATCCATCAAAACAAAACAAGTTTTGAAAAACAATTAGGAGAGGATGCAGAATTCTTTTACAGAATTCCGCACAAAGTGAATTAAGGGATTAAATTGGATCTCATGGGAAATTTGTTTATTTTTGATAGTGAAAAGAAACGAAAACTAAACCAAATGTTATTCTTGTTCGCCTATCATGCGAGAGAACTCTTCCTCCATTTGTGCTAGCCGTCTAGCGATCTATCGAACGCGACAACCATTTGTAATCCAAGTGAGTGTTATTAAGTCGTGGAAAATGCAGCTCTTTGGGAAAAGGGGAAAAAATAGTTGCACGGTTTAATTTCCTAAGAAATTTCATGGCTCAGAGAAAAAAGTAAAAATATTCGACAAGCTAAGTGACATCTACTCCGAAATGCCATTCACCGCTATGTGCTGGGTCCATCGTCTGTTCACTCGATGTTTGGCGAAACTTCTTTCGCAGAAGGATTTTTTGTATGATTTTCTTTAAAAATAATATAGTTGGAAAATTATAGGGATTTTTTAGTCATAGAACTGTCATTCTTCTTGAAATTGAAATCTCAGTCTACTTTTCAGTTGGTTTAACCCTTTTTAGATGATCGTTGGGGCATTGTAGGAGCTAACTACATGAAGGAGATCTTGCACTTAAAGCCTCGCATCAAAAAAGCATTAGTGTGCTATATGTCTGTGGGTTGGAGACTCAAGGCGGTTTAGTTGGAGACTCAAGTCGGTATAGGTCCATCTTAACATACCACGCAGTTGTATTAATCGAATTATCGTCTTTCAAATCGCACTTAACTGCATTGGAATGCCGCGATCGCCAAAAGCCTCCACAGCAATGGACATAAAAACTCACTAGAAGTAACACGGGCAAAAGAGCAATCAGACTGAGTCTGGACTAACAAAAAGCAAAAAAGTAGTAGAGCAAAGGTATCAGACGGTTTTAAAATCGACTTCGGTACAGGTTCAGGTGCGGACCTCTGAGCTGTAAGAGTGAGTTTTTAATTTGGTTTCTCCAAGTATTCAACAGTTCATGGTTGCCACTGGACTGGAAAGTCAGGGATAGTCAGGGAACGAAAATTTGGTCAGGGAAAGTCAGGGAATTTTGAAAACAGTCAGGGAAAATTCACCCCATTTTTTTTTATATAATTTAAAATAAATTATTTATTTCGAGCTCTGAAGTCTACCCACACGTGTACGCAAAAATATAAAAATCAATGCGCCTGAACACACCCATTTGTTTCAAACAAATAAATAAACCCATATAACTTATTGATCTCAAGGACTAGTGTTTAAATGCGTAGTTTTTTGTTGGTATATTTGCAAAATTTGGTCAGGGAAAGTCAGGGAATTTTTTTTTAATAATAGTGGCAACAATGCAGTAGGTCTAAGTACCCCTTTAGGTCATATGTGGGTCAGTGTTGTAATCTATAAACCTGAAACCCATTGCGCAGTAGTCCAGAACAGTATAACCACTGTGTCCACTAAACTTATCAAGTTATACGAAGCCTTCTGACATTTTCCAACTCGCTTTATCCAGTTATGGGTATCAGTTCTATCAGTTTATCGAATTTACAACATAAATAATAACAAATTAACTTCAATTGGGCATTGCCCGACAACGTCGTTGTAAAATTTGTTGTAATTTGGATAAGTTTATTGCACCCATCGGCTAGCTTGCCAAACTCCAAGAGAGACGGTGTTGTTTGTCTAAGTCGAATAGTTGATGTTGATAGAGCAATGTGACGGGTGTCAAAAACTGACACAGTGTACGATTTATTCTTCGCCAACTCTTTCCCAGAGAAAACATAAGCATGGCGTCATGTGTTACAGATTCCGCCACAAGTGCTTTGCATTTTTCCTTACCCTGCGTTGATACGTCACAACATACAATATTATACATAGCTCTGACACAATCATAGATTTTGGTGTCAAAAAGCTGTCAAAATAAACAAGAAATCATTTTTTCTGTCTGAATTTGTTGATTTTTTATTGGATTTATGGTTGCGTTCAAAGTAAATTTGTTGCGAATCTTTCATGGTTAACATTTTCAATACAAAAGCACGATTTTTTGACAGTTCCAAGTGAAATTTTCACCCAGAAACCAAGGAGGCCAATAGTTATCAACCTTTGCTGGGGACATTTGACTGGCAATACCATTCGTATCTCTGTTTTATTTATAATAAATCAATCAATCAATCGAATAAAATTGTAGAACTCGTCTGTTTGTGGATTTGTTTACTCATCAGAATAAAACCACTCACCCGATTCGAATGGATTTCTCAGCAAAACATAGGCCCTGAGGTGGAGCAGCACGTAGTTGTTGTGTCAATATGCAGTGTTGCCGGAGATAAATGTTATAAGGTAGTACTGCAGACAGTTTTTAGTCTTCAAAAGTAAATGTGGGCACACAATTTTTTTGTAAATTTTTAACTTTATAACTTTATTTAAAAAAAAAATTCTGTTGAAAACATAAATAAATAAATTATTAATTCTAATAGGTAACAAAAGTCAGTAAATATCTCTTTAATTATAAAAAATCTGTCTTATGGCAGACATCTTTCTGATTTTTCATGTCTTTCTGTGTGCTGTTTGTTGTTTGTATAAGTTTCATATTACAATACGAACAGAATGGCCTTTTGTCGATTTCCTAAAGAAACGCAAAATCACTCAATCATACTTGACGGAACTCTTGCGTGCGATTTTTTTTTTGAAGATGTATTTGTATCCGCCATTTTCAAGTTCCGCCATTTTGTGTTCCTATCGGTGTAGTGTAAAGAATACTTGGGACATGCAAAACATACAAAAAATGAAAGGAAATGTGAAAGAATTCGGGAATACCACATTTTTACGTCACTGAATGTCATTGGTTAGTTATTATAAATTGTTAAAATTCGAATAATTTGATTAGTTTGGTTAATAAAACTACCTAAGGGAGATGTTCTATATACTAGAAACATAGTAGAACAAACTTGGTTATGTATTTACCTCTTTTCGATATCATTAAGATCAATTTCATTTGTACATTTTTCTTAAACAGCGGATAAAGATTTGGTCTGATTTGGTAAATGTTTTTATTTTTGAACAACCATTCTGCATTGACAAACAATGTTTCATAAATAGTTTAAGCAAATGTACACTTATTACTAAACAAAATACATTTAGAAATATTTATGGAACATGTAGGTATTTCATAGTTTATCAAATGTTTGGCTGGTCTGGACATACCTTCTTAGAACGAGAAAAAAAAACATAGCTCGGAATACGGACCCGGAGTTTATTCGAATGCGAAATAAATCAATTTATTTTTTTGTGTTCCATTTTTTAGTCTGGCAACGTGATTGTGTGGCTATCGTTTACAGGCACACCAACATTTAAAAATAAAACAAGCCACCTAGTCGGAAATAGTAGAAATCATTTTCAGATCGTGATTCGTGATCTCGATGAGAAGCAGGATCATGTGCTGTTGTTGTAAATGCATATAAATCTATGATCTATATGGATCATAGCTGATAATAAAAAACAGCTTTTGCCCACAACGGAAGTGCCATAAGCAAGGTGCGACTCTGTTGGTGAGCCGACATTTTTGAAGTTACGTTACATTTGACAATGGGTCGTATGAATAAAAACTAGCATTTGCTTTGAGTAAAAAGCTTTAGCAAAGTAAAAGCCCTTAGCAAATGCTTTGAGTCGGTATGAATAAAAACCTAGTTTGCTAAAGTAATTTCGAAAATTCGAACACAGCATTTACTTCGCTGGACTTGTACTTACCTTTCAATTTCTGTCAAACTTGACACGCGACAACTGTCCGGTGGTTTGTTTATTTTGAATTTATTTTCAATTTTTGAGGGAAAATTATCAAAAGCAATCTATAGCTCCAATTGCACCTGGAAACATAAATTTTATTTGCCAAAACACTTGGTGACGTTTGATTTCTTCCTCCGTTATCGGAAAATGTATCCAACCATCGGTTTGTTGAACTATTTTTTGCTTAGATTGTTTTACGTAAAAAAGGTGCGTACAAAATATTTAGCAAAAGGTCTGAGTCAACTAAATAGCAGACTCAGAATTTACAAAGCATTTGCTTTGTCTGATAAGTTTTATTCATACCGATCTGAGTAAAAGGTCAGTGCCGCCGCTTTTCGAACATGTCAAAAGTTGGAACTAACTCAAATTGGTTTTTATTCATACGAAATGTAGCAAATGCTTCGATTTTGACATTTCTCTTGAGTAAAAGCAATTGCTACGTTTTATTCATACGACCCAATACAAATTTCTATATGTAACAATACTAACGCACTTAGCTTTTGCCACCCCATAAAAATATAGCTGGTAGGCAAGTAACAGGAAATCGGCCGAAGTTGGGGGTCTCAGTATGATTTGTCTATGCACCGAACCATAATCTCAGATAACAGTTGCATGAAGCCAACGCAAAACAAAAACAAACTAGAAAGAGGTTAATTCCCTTTTTGACGACAGTTTCGAAGTTTCGAACATAAAAGTGCTGCCAAGTTTGCATTAAATTTAAAGTGAATTAAATTAAATGTATTAAGGTTGAAATTACACTTTGCTGCTAGTGTAAGATATTTTAGGTGTTTAAAAAAATAGGAGGACGAATGTGAAAGGAGGTGTTGAAAGTAGTACCATACTCCTATGGGAGTACTTTTGGCAACACTGATTCGTAGTTGTAGTTAGGTGGCCTCTCCAGGTGGCGCGATTTCTGGCCAACTGCCTCCAGTTGCTTGAAGTCCCCTTTTACTAAGGCGAGGCCTTCCTATACCCTCCGGGCTGGAATCGAGGACTCTTGATGTCCAATCGCTCTACATGTCCCAGCCATCTTCGTTTGATTGCAATCGGCCATCCAGAAGAAATAGGAATTTATGGTTCACCTACTGGGTGAACGGCACAATCCTGTCCGTGGGTGGCACGGAATCAGTAATCCGCTCTGCTTAGAGACGAAAAGCATGCCCGGGTAACCGAAATAACCTGGCTTCCAAATTGTGTCTTGGACTGAAAGCACCTCAGACTGCCACGCTCTCACTGCCTAGCTCGATGTTTTGTATGTTCAGTTGTGTCTCCGGCTGTGTATTTTTACCCAAGGCTTTGCAGTTTTAAAATAATCTCCAGGCCCATACCCATTACCCTGGCTAAAAATAAACTCGCTCAAATCGGATTCATAAATACAGAGATCGATGGTAATTGCTGTTTGCATAAGAAAGGCATTTCAATTAAAATGCGATTAACATCTGTGCTTTGATCGGTATCTTGAAATCTATTTCAACTGACGCGACGCTCAATCTATTTTATCCAACCATCTCTGAAAATACCCACATACTCTCTCTCTCACTGTTCGGCTAGAGATTGCTTTATTTCTTGTCCGATTGGGCTTTAGTGTTTCTCGTTGATTTTTGTTGTTTCCTTTTTTCCTGCATTAAAAATAGACCCGCGAGAGACACATCGAAATCAAATACACCAACTTGTGTGTATGTACAAATATTTTTAAATGTCATTTGACCAAAAAAAAAAACAAAAACAAAAACAAAAAACTAGCGCGTTAAAAATAAAATAGGTTCTGCTTCTAATCGATGGTTTCATTTGTTCCACCTTTCCACTGTAAGCATTAGATGGCGTTGTTTATTTTTAACAACAAATCAACAACAACAATGGACGATAACTAATGTTTTTAAGCGCGTGCATTTACTTTTGCTTAATTCGTGTGCGCATGTTTGACAGCGCGTCCGCATCTTTAGTTTTTTCGTTACTATCGGACCGAACGCATTTTTTTGCTAAATGGTTCGGTGGCTTCTAAGGAACTGATTCAATTGCAGCAAAGTTTTCGTTTCATATGCACGCATCGGCTACAAAGACAAAAACAACAGTCTGAAAATAACATTTTAAAAACAAACGAAATGAGAGCAAAACTAGAGCGACCCGCATCTCTTGTAAATCATCATGACGAAGTTTTTTTTTTTTTTTTTTCAAACAGTAGCACATAGCGTACTCGCGTTAAGTCCTATTAGTAGATATACCGCATGTTGTATATATAAAACAAGGTTCTGTTTGTTGTACATGTGTGTATTGCGAAACAATGGAATGTTTAAAACGGCTTTTTAATTGTAGGATGCTGTTGGCGTGTATCTGTGACTGTGACATTTAAGAATATCTACACTTTCGTTGTTCTGCGTGCGTGAGAAAGCTATCGGATACATTTTGACCATGTAGAGGTAGACTGTCTGCGTCAGTGATGCCACTTTAGTTGTTATGCAACGTGGGAAATTATTTTGAGCTATGCATTTAGAATTAAATGACCCGACTGAAATGGTAGTGTCATATTCAAGTTGGTTTTATTTTGGGGATTGTCTTGATCTTGAATGTGACTGATTGCACAGAGAGGGGAACATTTTAAGAAGCGTGCGATAATAATCTTATTTCGTGCCCAGGCTTAATTTTGCGAACTCACAATGGGAAAATTTTCCATATAAAACTACCAATTGTGACTTAAAAAAATATTGGTTCGAAGGTTAGGAATGTAAGGCCCTCTGTCTTTAATTTAAAAGTACAATTCTATGGTGCTCAAGGAAATACCCTTTATTTGGAGACCACATTTTACATGATTACGTGGAGTGTGTTGTGAGTGGCACTTTAAAAGGGATCGTTTCTTTATAACAGGGTAAGGGTCTTTCATTGGGAATGGTGGGAGTTTCATTTTAAATAAAACAGTTTACATGTCACTTTAGCTTAATTTAGAAACTTTTGACAATGTTATTTTCAGTGTAATTGATATTCTTCTAATGTCCACCAAAATGTTGTTTACACTGACACAATTGATCGCTGCAATTTTCGATCACCCAATTGCCTTATGAACAAATTTTGGGCAGCCACAACTGACAGTTTCTTGACGTTTTTCAGTAAGGATTTCCATAAAAGCGCACATTCAAAAATCTACTTGAATGCAAAACCTACAAACGTCACTTTTCCTACGTCGGCGAACTGTGAACTTATTGCTCAGTCACGAATTTGTTGAAACGTCAACTGAAACAGCCGTTCATATGACCGATCAAAGCCAATGAAAACTAAGATATATCAAATCAGACAGCTGTCAGACTTACTTAACTAGGCATCCAATGGCAATCATAATATTAAGATAATAATTTTCAGCTTGTAAAGCCCGTAAGACACAAAATTTTTTTAGCATTTTTTCTGCTTTTAATATGAAACTAGAGCAGTACGAGAAATTAGAACTAAAATTCCCGATAGGAGTGAGTGCGTACACACCAACTTTATTAATAGGCGTGTTTTTTTTTTAGCTTCGAACTCAGCAAAGCAAAGTAAAAAAGGATTTTCAGCAAGCGATTACAACAACTACAACTGAGCCTCGAAATGTCAAGTAGAGCGTAGTTGTTGTAATTGCATGACGAAAATCCTACTTCACTTTGCTTTGCTGAGATCGAAGCTAAAAAAACACGGCTAATGTAGGCACGTCAAAAAAAAATGCATTAAAAATGTATTCAAATCACATTTTTCAGCTGCTGGCAGCTTTTTTTTGACATTTCAAGATTTTTTGTAAATAAATTCGATTGAAAATTTGCGGTTTCTTTGCAAACAATTGCTACCCCTTTCGTAATACACTTTTAGTCTCTTTTACACACCGCTGACTTTTCAACATTATAAAAATGAGGAAAAAATGTAGTGTCATACAGGCTTAAGCAAAGAACTGTCATTTTCATCGAAGTTGGGTGTCCCAGCCTTTTTTGTCTCTGGTTATAAATCTGTCAAACTGACAGATGTTGGTGTTTAAAAAAGAAAGTGCCTTCTGTGTGCATTTTCATAGATCAATTAACAAATGTTTCGGGTCCGTTTGCTTATGCTACAAATAACGCTCTAAGTTCTACATAAATACCTTACGTGGTCCTTTTTGAATGGTGTCGTGTAAACTGTCACATATGATTTTGTTTGGAACCTAAATCCCTGTGAGTCGTCTCAGCAAATGGTCATAAAATGTTATGAATAGGAACGGTCAAACATTAGTTCAGTAAGTCTGACTGACAGTTGGCTGAATTGATGTGTTTCAATTTTTGTTGGCCTAAATTGATCTCCATTGTTTTCCATTTGACAAATGTAGTCAAAAATTTCCTGACTGAGTACTCAGTTGACAATCCGTTTGTTTGCCTGTTTTCGTAAAAGCAACATTAAAACCCAATCTAGTCCATGCCAACCTAAATTAGTGCTTGGGCGAACTGGTTCAAGTTTTAGTGGCTCCCTGGGTATGGCTCCCCCGCTATGGTGCCTGGTCCCTAACAAAAATTATACCAACGTGATGTAAGATTTCAAGTCTCTGCTCAGATGAGAACTTCTTCGTTAGTATTTCAGAGTTTCTTTACTAATTTTCTAATTAATTCAACAATAAAATAATTTGACAAAAAAATATTTGTTCCCTTAAGGGCCGATTTTTCAATATTCAGATAAATCGTCTGATTGCTAACTAAAGATAAAATGTATTTCACTCTTTATCTGCTTCGGGTTTTTCAATCATGAAATAAGAGCTAGATAATTATTCGAAGGTAAAGTGGTGTGAGAGAGACAGATTGATTAACAATATGTTGTGTTAAAGCATAGAAGATCATTAACCGCTTGGCATTTTCCCAATGTGCATAATGGTTGGGTCTTCTTCTCGCTACTCTTTATTTCCTTGTTGGGTTGAAGTAATCACTTGCTAATTCCTATTCCTCAAAAGGGTAGTTCGCGACAACGTCAGTGTCAAATCTGATGAAGGAAAAACCAAGTGACAGCTAAAAAACTTGTAGGAAAACAAAACAAAATTTGTTTAGCATGATTTTGTTAAAAAATTACTAAAAAGTTTATAATAAAGTCGAAAAAACAGAATAAAAACATTTCAGAATTGAAAACTGATGATGTTTATCACATGTATGAGGTAAAAGAAGAGAGGTTAAAGAATGGGAATTGTGCGCTTTTTGACAATATAAAGGGTGATTTTTTAAGAGGTTTAGAACTTTTTTTAAAAAAAAAACACAAAAAATTTGAAAAAATGAATGAAATATTTATTTGAATCGATAGTTTGAACCTTGCAATTTAATGTTTAAAGATAATTTCATGCAAATGTTGACCGCGGCTGCGTCTCAGGTAGCCCATCCGCTGAGTCCAATTTTGGCATACTCTTTCACACATATCGGCCGGTATCTCACGAATGAATGCATGGATGTTGGCTTCCAGTGCGTCAATCGAAGCGGGCTTGTCCCTATACACATTAGCCTTGGCATACCCCCACAAAAAATAATCTAATGGTGTCAAATCGCACGATCTAGGCGGCCAATTGACCGGCCCGAAACGTGAAATTAACTGTTCACCAAACTCGCCTCGCAATTGCGCCATTGTTTCGCGTGCTGTGTGGCATGTGGCACCGTCTTGTTGAAACCACATATCATGCAAGTCAAGAACTTCCATTTCGGGCAAAAAAAAGTTTGTTATCATCGCTCGGTAGCGTTCACCATTGACAGTAACGCTGCGATTCGCATCATCTTTGAAGAAATATGGCCCAATAATGCCGCCGGCCCATAAACCGCACCAAACAGTGGCTTTTTCGGGATGCATTGGTAGCTGTTGCAATGCTTCTGGCTGATCTTCACTCCAAATGCGACAATTTTGCTTATTTACGTACCCATTCAACCAAAAATGAGCCTCATCGCTGAACACAATTTTTCGATAAAAAAGCGGATCCTCGGCCAGCTTTCCAAGAGCCCATTCACCAAAAATTCGGCGTTGTGGTAGGTCGGCTGGCTTTAGTTCTTGCACCAGCTGTATCTTAAAAGGCTTTACGCCCAAATCCTTCGGAAAATTTTCCACGTAGTGCTGTAACAAAGGCCTAACTGCTGGGAACGGCGCCGAATCGACATTTCGCGGTCTTCTGTCACACTAGCTGATACGGCCGCAATATTTTCTTCACTACGCACAGTACGTAAACGTGTTGGTGGTTTAATGTCCAACAAAGTAAATTTGGTGCGAAATTTGGTCACAATCTTCCGAATAGACTGCTCAGAAGGTCGAGAATGTCGATCATAAAATGGAAGCAGCGCGCGATGAACATTTCGAACCGAGCACGAATTTTGATAGTAAAATTCAATAATTTGCAAGCGTTGTTCATTTGTAAGACGATCCATGGTTAAATTGCAATCCAAACTGAAGCTGTTTGACAGTGACACAAGGTACTAAACACACGTCAGCTGTCAAAACCAGTGTTGCCAAAACCAAACCAGCTAAAAAATCACCCTTTATGAACAAAACATTACTCTGGCCATTACAAAACGGCTTTGTTATCCTACAAGTTTTTTTTACGTTTGAATCAAAAAGATAGCCCATCTATGAAAGGATGGGCTTCGCGAAACACTCTATAATAATATCGTCAACACCAGAGACAAGTATGATTGAGACAATCATATCTGTCATACTTGTCTCTGGTCAACACCATAGACAAACCATACTGAGACCCCCAACTCATAATCCTCTGCCGCTGGCCCCCTCAGTTTTTTTTTTCGAATTCGCCATTTTGTTTTCCTATCGGTGTTATGTCAAAAAAAGAATCCGTGTGACATGCAAAAACATGCAAAAATAAATGCTGCCAACCTTGGCAACAGTGGGGAAATGTGAAGGAGTTCGGGAATACCACATTTTTTCATTACTGAACGCCATTGGTTAGTTATTATAAATTGTTAAAAGGCGAATAATTTGATTTGTTTGGTTAGTAACTCTATATAAAGTTGATGTTCTATATACTAGAAACATATAAGGACAAACATGCCTGCGTATTTTCCGCTTTTGGAAATCTTTAACTTCGATTTCGTGTGTAAATTTTTCTTAAATAATGAAGAAAATTTGCTCAAGCTTTCATTTTCCCTCAACCAATCTACATTGTTAATTTTTCATGAACATTTTAAGCAAATGTGCACTTATTCCCAAAAAAAAATATTATCCAAACGTAACGAACGACTTCAAATTAAACGGATAAAATTCTATGAACGCTGGCAGCAACTTTGCCCAAAGCGGAAGTGTCTCATATTTCCTGGGAGTGTGTTGGTGAGCCGGAATTTTTGAAGCTTCGTGACATTTGTCAACACGATTTTCTATGTAAGAATAATAGCGCACCAAACGTGACCACTCCGTAAAAATATAGCTTGTAGGCTAAGTAACGGGAAATCGGCCGGAGTTGGTGGTCTCAGTATTGTCTCTGGTCAACACTGTCGAACAATTCCATTTCTACAATAGGTTCGTTCGCGTACGCGGTTTGAATCGAACGCAATCGATTTAAATCGATCGCAATCGCACAAAGTCTATACATGTACTCATCAAAAATGGCAGAAAAAGAGAAAATTAGCAAAGTAACGAGTAACGAGCAGTTCCTCTCTTGGCTCGAAACAGCTCAGAGAATTTCAACCGGCAAGTACTGATAAAAATGTCAAATACGCAAAGTTGACAGGAAACACATTCAAAATCCGTTTTAAAAATCAATTGTACACAAAAATAAAATATCTGAAAAAAGAAAATTCGGTGGTGGTCGAATGTTCTCCTAGAACGTTTCATGTTGCAAAAAGGTAAGTAATAAATTTATTCGTAATATGGATTAGATTTCAAAGATGTAAGTGGTTCAAAGTAGCTCGAAGTGTATCCACGTACTTTGGAGTATATTTTCAGCTTTCTGAGAGAGTTTCGCTCAATTTTTCGAGTTTGACAGATTTTTAGTGCTTGGCTGGTGAAAGTACGCGAATGGATTAATATGTACAAATTTTTCGAAGCAAAAATTTGTAAAATAAAATTTTAAAATTTGACAGTTCGCTTTAACTAGAGATTTATATTTTATCCGTCTCAGAAACGGGCGGATAACTTTATGAGACAGTTCGCTGTTATATTCTTGGAATAGCTATTGAAAAATGGGTTTATGTCTTATCTGACAGTTAACCGCTATCTGATTGGCGATCTGTCAATTGAAAAATCGGCCTTTAGTGGTTGCTCCATAAAAATAAATACTGCGCTTAAATTAAAATCTTCTAAAACAGGTGTGCAATTCTTTTGTTTTCCCAATCACTTTTACATTTTTGTCCCTTAAAATGGCGGTGGAGGGGTTCCCCTGTCTTATGATTTCTACTCCTGTCCAGGGCCGTGTTGTTAGCACTCTTTCTTCATTTCCCACAAAGCGTGGTCGTCATTTTTCCCTTTTCACCACACTCAAATTCCCTTTTAAAATCCCACAATACTTTTTTGTGTCAAAATCCAGTTTTTAAAAGTAAAATTTGTATTACACGGAAAGAAAATCGCGTTAAATTAACCTTTAGTATAAAAACCGCAGTTTGTAACACTGCTATGATTATTTTTTGGTACTAGAAAATTTTGATAAAAGACGATTTACATGAGCTTTTTTTTTGTGGACACTCAGTGTGTTGATAAATCATGGTGTTTTGATAGAATTTCACCGAAAATTTATAGTTTGAATGTTTATTTGTTAGATTTCTGAAATTCCCAAGATTTTGGTGCTTTCCCCTTTATCCCACGGAAGGCTTTTCGGACATCGAAATTCCCACAAAAAAGGGATAAATCCCACGATATAACATCACTGGTCCTGGGTTTCAAATTTATTCGTCTATCGGTTCGTAGATAGGTAGCCCGCGCAAAACGCAAGGGGCGCAGCTTGTGAAATACTGCCCTAAAGTTCCAAGGCAACGATTGTCAACTTGGGCGGTGCCTTAATGACTCAGTTGGATATTAGCAACCTATAGCTGGGGTTGTTCTGGTTTATTGTGCTAGAATCACCCACTGTCGTCAAGGTTTATGTACCTTGGTCGACATAGCGATTTCAAGATCGTACACCAGCGAGATTTGTTTAATTGATGACTTTCGAAAAGATCGACTTTGCACAGCTTACCGAAGAAAATAAATCTACAAACGAAGAGACATGTCGTTCTATTTTATAAAACAAATATATTGAAAACATTTTCCAAAAGCTGACAACACATCGACCCTGGCATTTTAAGACTCGGAACTAGCAAACAAAAAACAAATCCACAGCTAAAAGCGCAAATACCCATGAAATACCAGCGAAATATTGTTACAAACAAAAAACAATGTTGACGAAGATGTCTCTTTGTTTTTCTATGGATTACGAGACCTTGTTGCAAAATTAAAACCAAACGAAATTCCGCCGAGAAGTTGCATAAGTTTGTCTCGAAAATATTTAAAATTTAAAAACAAAACTAAATTGTATTGGGCGGGGTTTGTGTGTTTCGCATTTTCATACTCAGGGTCATTCGGAGAAGATCAGTAATCCCGGAAGACAATAAAGCGTCTTATTTTAGATCATTCCATGGTTGGAACAATTCAATTAACAGTCATACAAACTCCGCCGACCTTGTTGGTACACTTTATGTTTTCCATTTGAATTAAAGAGGCAGTTTGAATGCTTTTTAGCCGATTTTACTATGATGTACTTTCGCTCTCAGCCAGGAGGAGTAATTCCAATTCAATTGTCATCCCATTCGCACTGAAGGAGATACAAAACGAAACAGAAAACTCTCGTGATTACTTTAATAATGAATAATTTTGAAATCAGTCCGCTGTCTGCGTCGTCTCGTGAGTTGGCCCAGTGTACGTTAACACTTAGCGTGTTGCTGGTTTCTTATACTGATTTGAATTGTGAAATATGTACGCCCGCTTCTAGAAAATGAGTGCGCGGATTTGTCGCATTTAGTTGGTCATTGATGTCTTACTTCATTTCATTTCGCTTGTCATCTTCATAAGTGGTTGCTGGTTGGGTTCCACCTATAATTATATTGAACATGCGCTGCTCCAACAGAAGATGTATTTCTGCGCCTATTTTCTATTTTGAGTTTTATGAAAAACCTCTGTTTGAAATAATAGCTTCCTAGGTCTGTCTTCGACAAATTTTCAATCAGACAGGTGACTACGGACTTGACAGAACTTGCTATAGTTTTACCACGGATCTTTTCGAGGTAGCTTTCCACAGCTGATTTTGTTTCATTGAATACTTAATTTTGAAAGATATTCAGGCTTGCAAGTCGCACTACTTTTAGCTCTGTACCCTGTGAGGCAATATATTCAGGCGACTATTTGACATACACGCGACAGTTTAAAATTGCAGCTTCCTAGGCCTAACAGGCTTCGGTTGCAGTTTTCAGTCAGACAGGGGAAAAAGTAGATGCAGAGGACAGGAGCGGTAATACTACCGGCTGTCATTTGTCAAATCTTACTTGATAAAAATGTCGTCTTGCCCCAAAAATAACTCACTTTTTGACAAATCCAATTCACACTGACAAGTAACAGAGAGTCTTACTAAAAACCATTTTTAACCTTCACCTTTGTAGGTCACAATGGGTAATTTTATATGGAAAGTTTCGCCATTGTGAGGTCATGAAATCAACCCTGGACTTAGTATCCAAACAACTTACTTCGTCTGCAGTTGAGCATTCATCCGAAACCAATGTTCGCTCCTTACGTTGGAGTACTCGCAAGTAAGAGCAAACAGTCCATTATCCAGCACGGCCAATTTGCACCTGCACTCGCCTACTATTTCCTCAATACAGCATATCTTTCACCACACTAACATTGGACTCTGCTGATTGAAAGGAATACAAAAAAGAAAGAAGTCGTGAACCAAATTTGAAATATTTTCTTAGCTGATTATTAGAAGCGCATGATGAGTGTTACGTGCAACCTTTTTGCGAATAGCAATCTGTCTGATTGCAAATACTTTGTGGATTCAAGAAAGAGTGGTGTGGTTGCGGAATTCTTCGTCGCGGTGGATCAACATTTAATGCACTGACAAATAGACTGATATGACATTTAAAACTATAAACATCTGAGTTGAAAACCTACTGCACAAACGTTTTATTTTGTAAAGAAAGATCGGTTGCAGGATTGAAAAATTGACAGAACCTCGTATGACGATTACTGTCTGGACGGTATATCGTTTTCAACTTCAACTGAATGCCTTTTCCGATTATTGACAGGTTTTAATTATGTTTTTGGGTACTATTTTGGATAATCCTCCTCAACTCTTTAGAACTCGGTTATTTTGTTTGAAGTGGTCTATCGTTTTGACGATAATCTACTGAAAAGTTACTTAATTTGCGCTTCGTTTCGTCCCACCATATTTTTGTAAAAAAAAAACGAAACGAAAATAACTTTCGCGAAAATTTGCTTTCTTTTTCTTTTCCTCTTGGCAATTGTTTATGAAAGCAATCGAGTTTAAATTCCACTTTGAGGAATTTCGTTTGACACCTCTTTCGTTTGAAACCTCATTTCTTAAGATTGGTTTGGTTTGACAGTTGCATATGGAATTTTAACTGTAGAAATAATCAAAGAAATGGAAAACGTCAATGAAAAAGCTGTCGTTGTGTTTCTTTCGTTTTTAGAGCTATTTGAAACAAAAACAAAAGACGAAGTAGCTTTTTATTTTTTTATTGTTTTCGTGTAAACGAAAATGTCGATCGGGCTTTCAAAGTTATTGGTACTAAAACGAAAACGAAACGTTTTCATCTTACAGAATCTACCCAACCCAGGGTCGGCATTCTCTAAAGCGAAACGTTAAAACGTTTTCGTGTGCACGAAGAAATTTTTCTTGTGTTACACAGGGCAAATCATTCCTGCGCACGAAAACGTTTTAACGTTTCGCCTTACAGAATGCCGACCCAGGTTTCAACATTTTGAATGGCCCGTTTATCCGTTCAAATGGCTGCTCAAGTGGACAATCCATAACTGTCGATCTTTCGTCATCAAATTGAAGTCCCCATGGGGGTAGAAAAGAGGAAGATGCCGGATTTGATAAAACCATCTTAAAGACGCCTTGCTGGTACGTTTTGAAACGCGTGTTCGATGACAATTGATTTTTGCTTTCTCTGCTGTGATTTTCTTGAGTCGTTTGTTTTAAAATTCGTCTCGCTCCGTTGGGAAGTTTGCGTTTAGGGATCATGCCTACGATGTTTCCTATAAGCACCCACAACTCTAGGTGTAGTCGATTTATAGATACTGATCTTTAGTGATCGATTTCTCTCAACGCCTCGTTAAGCTTAAAGCTCTAATCAAAAGTAGCTATGCTTCTTTCTGGCCCTCCACCATTTGGCAACATTTTGGAAGCCCTTCTAAAAACTATTGCTACTGTCTTGTGTTCTGCCAGTTTCAGACTTCTCGACTTTATTCACTGTTTGACAGCTGGTCTTTTGTGCATACAACTGCGAGTTCTATAAATTTTCCAAAATGTAGACCAAAATGTCAAAAACATCTGAACTCGCGTTTCTAAATAATCCTTCTGTCAGCTGTCAAATCAAATGTCAGTGGTAAAAGTGATGCCAATTCGAAAAGCAAACCTCTAAAAAAAAAACTTTATTACTGAATCCATCTGAACAGCATTGCCAGAATCGACAGTGCGCCGTAAATAAAATGGCCCCGTATGCCATATAAGTTCGAAAGCAATTTATTCCTCCAAGGTGATCCGTTCTTCCTCCATCGTTAGCTTTTGAAATATTTAATTGATGAATTAAACAATTAATACTCTCCATTGTCAACATGCGATTTCATAACATGAAGTCAATTTAACAAATTCTACAACCCAAAATCGAATGCTTTATGGGCAAATGAAATGATTAATACTCGTATGCGTATAAACAAATGATTGGCCAAATTTATTCGAAGTCTGAAGTATTTCCGTAGATAACAGCCATGAGCTACGTACTTTACGGCTAAACAACGTCTTTGGCTTATCAGTAGCATATTTATATACATATTCTAAAGTTCGCAACCGCGGACTGTAATAAACGTGACCGTACCACGACTGGTCCGAAGGTGATATCTTAGAAGCCTATCTGTTGTTTTTTTTAGTACTTTTTGATAATCACTTAAATTTTCTTGTAAAACTAGAAGCACGCACGCACATATTAGACATTTGTGTATATATTTTCTAGAGCCTTGAACATTTGTTTGCTGTAGATAGTAAATTTGCTGCTATATAATTATGATCAAATGATAAAAATACAATTTAATTGAGAATTTTTTTCAGGTCTATGTTGCAAGCAATCAAACCTAAAGGTGAGTCCGATAGTTATTTCTAAGAATAGAGCCTAGAGGGTTGGAAATCATATATTATATGTATATAGTATATATTTTTAATGTTGATTTGTTTTTTTTTTACCAAAAAAGATAAGACCGTGTTGCAGGGTATCTAAAACTGTTCGTAAGACTTCAAGTTTGGCTGCCACGCCCACTTTGTGGTGGCATTTAAAAATAACCTTTTTTGTTTTTAACTCTACAAGATTCGCACATGTGTAGCGTCATGGGAACTATTTTTAGGAGTACATTATTTTCTATAAATGATGACTTAGAAATTGTGACAGCTTACAAAACTGTTACTTTATTAAAGATTAAAGAGACCTTGAGAATAAAGCTTAAGGAAAATTGCAGGTCTCTAAAAGAACACATGAACATATTTTTATTCTTTACAAAAATGTAGATATACAATATACATGTGAAAAATATTTTAAATCGCCTGTAGGATTGTACCAATTTGCCATTAGAATTGTAATAGTTGCAAGTCTTCAGTTGAAGTTTTGTGAAACGCCTGTAAATTTTGTTTTACAATTTGTAAGGAAAGAGCCTGCAAAAATGCGACTTGTAAATAGTTCTGTGAATCAGAGCTTTGGACGTGGGGGTCAATATAAATAAAGTGCGATTGGCTAGTCTTAAATATATTGCTTTAAATAGTTTGCGTGACAGGTCCATATAAGACCCTAGCTCTAGATACCAATGACCACGCTTGTATGACTGTTTATTTTGGTAAAGAATGAAAGGGAGCTACAAACGTTCGTGAGAGGTTGTACAATAGAAGAATCCTTAAGATATGGGTGCGATCTGTCTTCTTCCGCGGATTAAACCTGAGACCCCTTACTCAGTAATCCAGCACACTCACCACTGAGCCCACAGTTTCAGAGATAACCCATCTCTTTTTTCCATTTTTTCTGCCCTTTGTGGCGGTTCTTAACGTTTTTCGAACGTGTGTTCAGATCATCTTTAAATAAATTTCGAAACAGATCGTACAAATAAAAGCAAAAACTTTACGTTAAGTAGAGAAAATTTGTCGCAAGAATTAAGACCAGCGTTTTTCTGAAGTAATTTGAAGTTGAGCCATTCTCCGAGCCAACTCACAATAGTTTGAGCCACATTAGTTAAATGTTCTGATTTATTAAAAAATAAATGTAATATTTATGTATCCAAACCGCACCGTAGTTTATTGCAACAAATACGCGGTGGGTGCGTTCATTTGGTGAATCGTTTTAACCAGCCATTGTTAAGTGACGGCGTTCAGTCGAGTAAAATCTCTGTTCCTGATTACTTTTTTAAAGTAAGTGATGTTTAAGTTTCGAGACAAATGTGAGCCGTTTCTCTTTGGCTCCGAGCATTTAGCCAAAACTGAAATTCTAGAGCCTAATTACCCAATTGGGTACATAAGCACAACGCTGATTAAGACGTCAGTTTTCAGCCTCTTCTATAAAGTGTAAATTCTTTTGACAACGTGTGTGTTTGCACAATCTAAACTGAAACCAACTTCACTGCATCTACTGAACGAACTAGGGGATGCGTTTGCAAAATAAGGTTTTAAATTAATTTTGATTGCTAGAAATGTGATAAAGTTAAAAACTAAGCCCCAAATAAGTTATATATTTTTGCTCCACTTTCCCCACCATTTTCAATTGGAAAAATGTTTTTAATTCAATAAAATTCGAGTTGTGAGTTGCAGGTTATAGCTCTTTTACTTTTTACGTGTAGATCATGACCAAAATGTACTCTTTAGGTGTTTTTCGTCTTTAGTTTACAGCTGACAGCTGAGCTCTGAACCGAGCGTGCTCAGATCGCTTTTCAACTGTTTTGTTTATCCTTTTTTTTTTTCCTGTCAAATGTGACTGTAAGTGCGTGCTTTCTACTCAGCCTGCTCAGTCAATTCATTCTGAGCTCATGGAGCGCGCTCTGATCATTCTCTGAACGGAAAAGAAACAAATTATGAGCTCTGATTTGTTCAGCTACAGAAGTAACACGCACTTTTTGTATTACAGTTCAGGTTTAGTTCTGAACTTAAAAAGAACAACGCCATTTGAGTTTAAAAGTAAATTAACTGAGCAGCATATTTTTGACAGCTGACATATGATTGCTGATGAGGAATGCTGTTACAGGAAAAGAAACTTAATTGCAAAACTGTGGTAGATCGCCAAAAATTGTATGACATAGTTTTACATTCATTTTGACAGCTAGTGGAAAATGCGTGTTCGTAAATAAAGTATATCTCCTCTGACCGAGAGTACAAAAACCCCATGTTACGTAACTTATTTGACATTATTCAAAAAGTTGTTGCCTACGAAGTTGAATGATTGAAATCGATTGATAGTATGGGACAGTTGTGTCCCTTTTTGAACCAAGTTTCAGAAGTAAATATTGTATTTGTGTCCCTAGTTGTAAAATAAATTGCGCTGAATAAACTTTAACTACGTTCAGAATGTATGAACTTCACTACCCCAGAGCGTATAATATCTGACTCCATCAATCGCTGCAGCGTACACATATCTCGCTAAAGAATCTAATTAACTTGTCCATGTCAATGCTAACGTTTTACTATTCCAGTGATTTTCCTTTTCTTTTTGCGTCAGCCATGCACAACACAGCCGCATGCGAGTGCGCCTTCACTGTCATTTGCTAGCTACAGCGTATATTTTATTGCGCTCGACCTCCCGGCATTTAGCCCTGAGAAAAAAACACAACTCAGCTGCTTTGATTATTTAAAAATGAAATTTGATGTCGTCGCAAGTATATCGCAGTCTCCAGGTCAGGGGTCAGCAAACCGAAACCTACTTTAGGCACAAAACACAAGAAATGTATGCGCATTCATTTGACGTGTTCGATTTCGTGAATCCGATCCGAGAGTCCATTAGATTTCAATCGATAAGATTTGTAAACAACCCCCAAATATTTACGAGGAAACGTACCAACAGCTCCAGTAATCTTGTGTCAGTAGTGTAATTTCGTTTTATTCAAATGCTGATCCTCATTTAGCATTTTTTCGATCGTGTTTACCTAATTTACATACTTACTTCATGTTACTTCGTATTTAGTCAACAAAGTGATAAGTGTGTGATTTTTTTTCGTTGTATTTTGTAAAAGGCCAACAACACACGATGGAAAAATTAAACGTAGCTCTGCGCATTGCGCCATTTGTTTGTGAAGAACATTATATGCGTTGCTGCTGCTGTTTACAAGTGTGAAGGTGATAAGACGCCACCGCCGGTGGCTGCGCAAACCGAATTATTGCGACTACAGAACGCGAGAGAAATACAATATAAACTGAGTTCCATTCGGGCCATTTGATTTGTTGCCCTATATTTTTGTTTTACTTATTTCCCACACATACATGCGCCTGAGAGCAGTAAACACGCCTCCGAGAGACGCTTCCTAAAAGTTAATTTTGTAGTGGAGTCTTTATGAAGATTTATTTCATTTTAGGAATGTGTGAATGGATATGACAACTACTTGTAGTCACTTAAGTTATTATGACAGTAATGGCGCGTGAAGTAACAACCCAGATCAATATTCAGAATATTACTCAAAGACGTTTACAACTCACTTAAAAATCGCTTAGTCTTAGAGTGCGGAACGGATTGGAACACATAATTAGCGACTTGTATTCATTTGAGTCTAACTCGCTTTTTTTGGAATTAAAATGTTTGCAGGTGAGGTCGGTAGGTGCCCACCTAAGTGGTGTAATAAATCCTCTATAATAACTCTCTACTTGTATTTCCAATCTGCCTACAGGGGGAGCAAAAAGGTCAATTTACGTCTTTGTTTATTAACTCCGCATTTGATTTCAATTAGTCGGGACAATTTAAAAGCCTATGTAATTTGCCAACGCTTTCTTAAGTTTTGCAGACGGAGTGAAGTTGATTTCAGTTTAGATCGTGAAAACACAGAGGTGGCTAAGGGACATTTTGTAAGAAAAAGTTGTAGAATGACGGCTTAATTCCTGCGAAATATTTTCTTTTCCTTAAGTTTTAGCTTGAATTTGCTTAATTTATAAAAAAAAAGGTTTTTACAATTTTCTCTGATGTACTTGAATGTGCAATGGACCTTAATGGCCTCTTACCTACCTAACTTCTTAAAATTGCTGTAAAGGAGACAGAGCACACTGCTAAAGCTAGAACTCGAGCTGAAAGTCTGTCTTCCCCTATTCAAGGGTCCTTTAAAATGAGTAACCATTCTAAATTAGTGATTGAGGGGGACGACCTCTCCACAATTTGATTTATTGAAATAGTCTATTCCAATTATTTTGATTTCTAGTACAATTCGAGTTCAACTCTAACTTCTGTTAATTTTTTTTTTTTACTACCTACTACTAATATAGACCAAATTCAATTCAAACAAATGCCAAAATGTAGGAACAATTCGAGGGATACAATTTTGACAAATACGTCTGAATTTTGCCAGATTCAACAGATAGGTCTTTCCAAATGTCAGAATATACTCTGAAAACATTTTTAAGCGAGAAACGAATTGCCAAATGCAATATCGACAACAATTTTGACAGTCACAACACTGGTTTTTGTTGGCTAATATGCATGACACATCATCGCAGCAACATCGATGTATATATATATATTTCGAGAGATAATCGAATCAGACCACCATTGTCGGGTCTCTTTTCGTCTCTCTACCACTGTAAATCTTACTCAGAGAGACTCTCTGGATTTCTCCACAGTTCTTCTCTGGGCTCAATTCCTAGTGTTAACGCTAGCATCTGTTTATGGGAGATCCGTTTCATCGACTGGGTCTCGACCCATTGATGTCCCAAGATCCTCATTCTTCTGCCAGCCAATGCCGGGCATTGACACAGTATATGTGCCGCTGTCTCAGATTCCTCCAGGCATAGTCTACAAGTATCATCCTCTATAAGGCCCATTTTCCTTAAGTGATACCTGAAATTACCATGTCCTGTAGACAAAGCCACCACCCATTTCAATGTTCCTCGACTCATGCTTAGAACTCTTCTTTGAGTGGAGCAGGTAGGCCACTTTATTGCCATTTTAGCTTGTCTACATTGTTCCACGGTTGACCACCTTCTCAGGTGTTCTGCCGTGATCCATTTGTGGACAAGCTGTTCAACCATTCCTCTGCCAATTGAAGAGAATGGTTCTGGTCCCAGCAACTTTTCAGTTGACCCCTGTTTTGCAAGGGAGTCCGCCTTTTCATTGCCTTCGATCCCTATGTGTCCTCGTACCCAAGTCAGTGTTACTTCATTTTTAGATGAACACTTATTGAGTTTAAGTACGCATTCCAGTGCCAGTGATGTTGTGATGTTTGTTTGTTCCATGCATCTGATCACCGCCTGATTGTCCAGTGCTATGAGGATATTTCTTCCTTCCACTTGACACTCAAGCAAGTAGTCCAACGCATAAAGCAAGGCAATCATCTCAGCCTGGTATACTGAAGTGTATTTCCCGAGGCTAATGTGACGGGCAAGTTCCAGCTCTTCTGAATAGATACCGGCCCCCGCCCCGCCATCCATCATGGATCCATCCGTGAAAATCACTATTTCACCATTTCTTTTTTCTGGAAGTAATCCGTTCTCAATACGAGTTTTATGATTTCTTTCCATAATACGCACCCTTGTTATTCGATCCATAGGCATGTTTAGCTCCCTAATCTCGTCTTTAACAAGTTCCAGGATCTTCCTATGTCCATAGATCGTACCACGATGGTGCCATTTCGCATCTCGATGCAAGCGAAGTGCCGTTTGGGCCGCTGTTTTCTTAATAAATAAGTCTAGCGGTAATATCCCCATGATGACTTCCAATGCGCATGTTGGGGTTGTACGTATTGCACCTGTAATTCCCATACATGCTAAACGCTGAACCCTATCCAGGTGCTTCCTCACAGTTTTCTGAGAGGCTTTCGCCCACCATACAACATCGATGTAAGAGCTAATGCTAAATTCATGATGCTTTTTATGGTTTTCTTAAGTTTTAATAGGCAGAGTTACCAGATGCAGCATGGGAACTTTTATTGTTATAACAACTGACAGGTTGTCAATTATTAGACCCGTCGCCTTTACTAATTATTTCGATATTTTATAAAAGAGTACACAGAACGCCGGAAAGTTTTGCTTTGGAACCATAAAAAATCCTCATCTGATAACGATGCATTGGAGTCAAATGTCAATATATTTTTTGCATCATTGACTAAGTTACTGGCAATGTTTTCAATATATTTAATACGAATTCTACTGCTCAAGTTATTTCTGTTGTCAAAGCTGCTGTTGATGTTGCTATGTTTTTCTGTTTCTCGCTTTACTGACAACCATGCTAAAAGTGACAAGTGACACTTGAGATAAGGGCTAAAATGTACTTTCTATGTTTTACAACTTGTTTCTTTTGTCGACTGTACCTAATTATTAACAAATCCCTGTCACTTTCTAAAATGATTTTAAAGTTCTTATACTAACAAATACGACTAATCTGTCAATTTGCAATGCCAGGTTTATCTTAAACTATTGCTTCTGACATAAATTAATTACGACCCATTCCTGCACTTAATCTTCTTAACATTTTAATGTCACATAGTGCCAAAATAATTTACACATTTCCCCCGCGAGAGAAACCTCCGCTTGAAAGCTTGAAATTTGGCAGTAGAGTGGTAGCGCTGACAAAAAATAAAATAAATGAAACCAATCGAAAAGGAATTCATTCCCAAACTCTGTGTGTATAGTGCTTGCTCGAAAGTACATAGTTGTTCATACATATTTTGCGGTATTTAGTGTGAAAGAATGCGACAGCAGCACCTCCAGTCAGCCAATGACGACGTCAACGTACACAGCTCACTCGTCGTAAATGAAGTGACCGCGCTTTATTTGATTATTTTTTTTAACGCGTGAAAGATAATGTCATATACACATGAATGTATCGGTATTCTAGGCTATCTGAATCGGGGCTATCAACAACAACAATAACAACAAAATAATCGCGGCGTGCCGTGGCCGTCGTCATCCATCGTCGCCGTCGTCGTTTTAATGTGTGTTTGCGCTGTGCTACTACTGTTGGTGTTATTTTAAATTTTGTTGTCTAACGAAAGCGATTTACATAGCACGTCACAAGCTTCCCAAAGTGTTTATGAACAGTGCATTAGCAACGGGTGAATTCGTTGTGTTTTTTCTTAAATCAGAATATTGTTCTTATTTTTTTTTTTCATAATACGTAACGCCCTCTGGAAATCGACGACCCTATGTGAAGGTAAGTTCGATAGACGACCCCGTGCATATTACGTTGCAAAAAAAAGAAAGAAAAAAAATCACTGATCGTGTCTCAAAACTGAACAATAGAATTTTGATATCCCTCGGATAGCCTTCAGCAATATGATCTACTTTAATGTTGAAATAATATTTTTGTTCGTTTGGAAAAATATTTTCGGTGAGAGGAAAAAAGTTCACGTGGTCAAAGTTATACAATCTCCCTTTGGAAAAAAACTTATCTCAAGTGTGTTTTGTTCAAAAGCGGCTGCGGATGAGACATTGTTTTCATAATATGTAAACACGGTCAGTAAGGTTCTATTTGTTGGATATTGTATCGAATTGATTGTGGCAAATGAAGGTAGATTGTAATTTTTCCTTATTAGGGAGAGGTCCATTGAGAAAGCTAATTTTAGAGAGAATCTCCGGTGTGTGCGTGCAAATTGTTGTATAATGTGTGTGATACTCCTGCGCTCTTCCGAAGCCGTGCTCTCTTGGTCGGATTTTGTTTGATTATTGTTTATTCAAGAGAGCATTGTTTGTTGTTGTGTTTGGACAGTGGTAGCTGGTAGGGAACTTTTGTTTATTTGAGACATTTGGTTTGTGTTATGCGAAATGTTGGTTAAATTTGTTTTTTCCTTTTTGTAATTTGGCCGCTATTCTCTTCCTTGTATTTGACCTTTGGTAATGTGTGTTGATGTCTTTTGCAGGCAGTCTTCTTTGACCCGGTATAACGAAATAATTATGCATAATGATCTTTGAATTTTCTGAAGCTTGTTGTACGTAGTTTCTGCTTAACAGACAAATGTCTGGAACTTTCTAATGGTTATTGGTTCTATTTTTTGTTGATATACAGTTGAAAATGTGGTATGAGTTGGCTTTGAGTTGATCAATTTTTGTTTTATAACCTTGAAATGGCTCTACCTTGTTTCAAATAGATGGAAAAGGGTGGTTATGATTATTGTTAAAAGCAAGAGCGGAATTCAATGTTTGTATTTGGTTCTCTGTTGGGTTCCATTTCAAATTTTATATACATATTTTTCTTATGATTTTGTAAAGAATGAGGAATAGCAGAATCTGCTAAATAAATAAATGAAATGAAAAAAAAAAAAAACAATTTACTGCAGCTGTCAGATGTCAAACTTGTTGCCGCTGAAAAGGTATTGTTAATTCGGAAAACAAACCTCCCTAAATCCCTTAGATGAGTGGCCCATTTAAAGTTTTTACTACAATTCCATAGTGATTGTCGTGCATCTTTGACACTAGCTTGAGTCCACTTAATCTTCTTGTGGTAAGCCCTTTAAATGTGTGATGACAGTGGGCTTAAGGTACGGTTATATTTTTTGAAACAAACATTTCGACACGAATTCGAGTTTTTAGGTTTTTTCTACTGTTCTGTTGTTCCGTTGATCCACTAGTCATCTGGCGCATAAAGTGCGAAATTGAGCTACGATATGCTAAGAGCTCTTGCGGAAATTAATTTTACTTTCGCTGACGTTTCTTTTCGCACAACATTTAAACCTCAGTTTACTTAATTTAAAATTTTAGAGGCGAGCTCCACTTCCACTTCTGTTTGTTTTTTTTTAAATTCGTTTATTTCAATCATATTACATTGACAGTTGGTTTTTTCTTCTCCTTGTTCCCAGTTACCCGCAGGATTACTTGCTAAATAAGGAAATTTTCCTCCTCAGTTAGATGTCATTTATGCTTGACCGATTTTTGATCTCATTTTTCAATCTTCCCTGACAGATGACAAATGGTTGTCAAATTTTTTTAATGTCAGGATAAAATTATATTTTGATTTATTTATTTTCTGTCTTTTTTGTGGACAAGTAGTCAATTTTCGACAAAGAAATCAAAATAGCTAAAGCCTTTGAATAGTAATTTATACTCTCTTTTATTGATATTTGCATTTTTGTTGTTCGACGCGTTCCCGTACTTTTGTTATTTTGCGTCGCGGAGTGTGATTTCTTTCGCACTGCGGGAAATGCAACATTTATCCAATAGTTGACTATGAAATGTATAGGCACCTAATGTTCAATTTCTATTAGCTGTCAAGTATTGTCAAAAAGTTTAGTTTCAAAATATCAGTCAGTTTGAAGCTTTTCAATTGAAGATTCTACTCACTTTAAAAAAACAAGAAATACTGAGACAAATTTATGTTATATGAACCTTTTGCACCAGCAGCCTACAGTCAGTAGTAAAATATTAACAAATTGTTTGTATCTGGGGGCATTCTCTTTGAATTGGAATGTCACTTCTAAAAGAGGATTCACAATAGGTCCTAGGTTTAAAGTAAATATTACGAGTTCGTTTCCATCACACTCTTCTTCATAACCTAATTCAATTGTCAAAGTTTTTTTTATTTTCGACAGTGATTCTTTTGTACACTTTGGATGTTTTTTTTTGCATGCATTTTGACACATGTTTGACATTTTACTGTATCGCAGAGGGTTGGGAATGTTAAAGCACATAAAACGTCAGAAATTTGATAAATCACACTCTCTGACAAGCCGTATGACTTTGTTGCTGTCAAACAGATGAGAACAGTCAATTCTTTGACGTTTTGTAAAACAATCCTAGCTTTAGTTGGTGTCCGCTTTCGAAACCATTTGTTTAACCATTGAACGACTAAATGCGTAATTAAACCTTATTGTCAATTTCGGCCGTTAAAAAAATTGCAAACAAAATCTCCCGTACATATATCATTCTCAGGATTTCTTTCCATTGTTTTGTGTCAATTTCGAAGCCAGTTAAACAATTTTCAGAGAAAAAAAAACAACATTAAAATTCCACCAACACAAAACAACAAATCAAATTAATACTCTAGCTAAATTTCTCTCTGGCTCTCACAAATACACCGCCTTTTAGCATGTAAACTAATGCCGGCGATATTTGGAAAGCATATCTTTTTGTTTGTCTCGTCTTCACACAGCCACGAGGCACTCATTTCGTTTCGACTACAAGAATCTGCACTAAATACACATTCGGAAGCTAATTTTCCATATAACACACTCAAAGTTGGTTATGCAAATTCAAATATATTTACAAAAAAGAAAAATGAGTGTATCTCTTGGCTCCGGTTGGAAATATAGGGCACACATGGTGTGTGTGCGTAGAACTTTTAGAAGTACTCGCACCACCAGACAGGTGCAACTACAGACCAAACTCGACCTGTGTGCCTCACCAACACAGACGAGGTGATTATTATTTTTGTTCTTTCGATTTAAAAACACCATTTAATGTGCGCTTAGGTAAGTGAAATACCTTCGGCTGCGGCTGTTGTTTTTGTGAAATGTGCCTCCAAAGATATATACGTAAACAATTGCGAGAGGTTAAACAAAAAGTGTTAACTGGTTTTCGTATTCCTCGCGGGAGTTCAAATGCCCACTTAGTACAACTTACAAAATTCAATTAGAACCAAAAAAAGAAGTCCGAAAAATATGTGACTAACTATCCAATTTTCTGTGTGATCATGTGATCGATCTTCTACACATGATTATGAAATGTGTCAAGGTGAACCCAAGCGCTACATGTGAATTAATCGGTGATTTAGAAATAATCAATCTTTGCACTCGTATCTATCGATGTCAAAAATCTAGCTTAGCGAAGATACCGCACGTGCTTGCTTCCGTGGCTTGAACTGATTTTAATTGAACGCGAAAAGCCAATAAAAACAATTGGTTAACGAATTAAGTCTTCATTATGTTCGAAGTTCCTAATGGCTTTTTGTTTGTGTTAATTTCAAACACACGTCTTCTGTATTCGGAAGACTTTCGTTGGTTAGATTTTTATTTGGTATTTCTGTATTTCGCCTTGGCATATTTTTGTGATAAGAAAATTGTTTCTTTTATATTTTCATATCAGTTATGGTATTAGAAAGATTAGAAATGTGACCTGTTCGGAGGGTGGTGTAGATTCGTGCCGTTTGATAAATACCAACAGTGCACTGCCTAAAAAATTTATTACCTGTATTATTTATAAAGTGCACGACATGGTCACAAGAAACTCTTTTGCAGTGGGTTTTGATTAGTTGATTTTTATCTAAATCGTTGCGGCAGTTACAACGTTATAAAATAGATGGGGGGTGTCAAAGAGGTTCAATCTTTTTTTTTGTAAGGATTGTAGCCCAAACCTACTCTCTTCGGGTCTAAAATACGTACACAAGATGAAGATGGAGCGTCAAACATGCAACCCTATTTTTCATACCGTTTCCTGTCGCTTTTTCGTTTCATCGGAGTTCAAAATGACTGCCCAACGAGTCATACTTAGGTAAGTATGACCTGCAGAGCTGCCACAACAGGCTCACTATCCCCTCCCGTTTACTAAAAATTTTTCGTTCGGATTTCCCAACGACCTGTCGCGTTTTTGTTTTTTCCAAGTTTGGACTAGCCATAAGAAGCTTCCTTACGCTGACCACGCTAACCACTCACCTCACACCAAAATCTACGTGTGAATTTTCGCCTAATATGAGGACTGACTGCATTTCGCTCGCTGGAATTGTCGCTTAATACAAAGGAAGAAAAAATGTTCCTCTTATTTGAGCGAAATAGAGTGAAATTGGTTTTGAATTTTGGTCCGACAAGTTTCTTTGGATATTCTCCAAAGCTGACAACCGTCATCACCTTTTCCTGCAGATTTTTATACATTTTTTCGTAAGACCTTTCAATTTCTTTCTTTTGTCACTTTTTAAACAGCTATAAACAGTTCTATGAGCTATCTGACATTTGCGGCGTAGATGCGACATTCATTGAGCATCCGTTATGCCGTGTATTATTTCTTATTTTTAAACACCTGCTCTTAAAGTTTATGCTGTCGAAAATAAGAAACAGTCAAATGTCAACTAATCTACAGAAATAGTTAAAATTTGGCTATCGCTTTGTTGAGAACACACAAAATGAGAAACGTTTTCACAATAAAGTCAGTAGTAGTAAAAGAGTTGCCAAACATTTGATTTTCCTGTCAAAACCAATCAAATTAGCTACTATCTTCATAAATATTGACACAAATATGATTTTCTGTCACAATCCCTTTGTTCAATTGACGACTAAATTCCACAAAATATTTTAGATTACTAAACAATTTTTTGGGGAAATGTCAAATGATTATTAACAGAGTGGATTTTCTTCAATTGAACAATTTATTAGTCTTTGTTGTCTGTCAATCCGCTTAACAGTTTAATGCGCAATCACACAGCAAAACCAGCCAATAATGAAAATCTTCAACGTTTTTCCATGGCCAAGTCAAGATTTGTGTGAATAATATGCGTGAGCTAATAGCCAGTCATTTGTAATGTTCAGGAAGCCACTGTTGGTCGCCTTATTGGAGACGTTCAAGTATCCAGTTTAGGAAGTCTGACTGCTGGCTGACTTGATGTGTCTCAGTTTTGAAGATCGGTCACATGAACAGCTTTTTCAGTTGACGTTTGTGGAGGGTTAGCCGACGAATCTAGTCAATAAAATCGTGACTGAGTACTAAGTTGACAGTTCGTACATGTGGCTGACGTAAGAAAAGTGACGTTACCCAACCAAACTTTTTTGTTACCCTGAGTAAATCTAGACCGGGCCAATCTAGTCGACTTCAGATAAATAAATTTTTGAATGTGCACATTTAATGAACAAAGCGCTGAATGCTTTTCTAAAGAGTCTTTCAATACTAGCCGACTTTTCGCTGTCAGTACTGGGCATTTTTTTAGTTCTTGTTTGCTAGTTTCGCTCGAAAAAAATATTTGTTGCCAGATAGAATTTTCATTTCAAAAAAGTTGACAAGAGATTTCCACTCATTCTTTTTCACAGCAACCAATGGAACTTTCCAGACATCACAGTAAAATTCTAAGGCAAACGTAATAATTGAACGTAAATCCAGTTTATGTTGGATACGAACTCGTTATTAACTCGTATCAGACGAATTGCATAAAGCTCAAAAAAAATGTAAAACAAAAACAATAAAAACTCGTGCCCTCTGTTTGGGGAAAATTAAGCGTATAACACATACACTTCTCTAGAGTCTAAACAGCATGCACTATTTAACCTAGAAACGTATTTTACTAATTCAATACCCATACACACAGTAACTCTTTACAAACAGTTTCGAATGCGTGAGATTTAGTTTTGCATGTGTCGCTCGTAAGAGAAGACGAAAATGATAAGAGAATGACCACCGTTCTTGTAGAAGTATTGTAAATTTTACTGTCACTGTCACAAACTAAGAGAGGAGGGAACTATTTTCAAACAAATTTACCCCATGTGGACTAGAAACATTGTTTTTCTATTTGCTTGTTTCATTTGTGTTTTCGACACGTATTATTGTCAACGCTTTGCTTTGGAAAGTAATCCCATATGTACACATAGCGACGAATGATTTCATTGCGCTTATTCTCTGCGACGGTGAAGCAGTAGCGCACAGATATCATCGTACACAGCACACAACACAAGTCTTTCGCGGGTATCTCTGAACCGATTTAATTATATTAACTTATACTACACATACTGGCTATTTGAATAATATCACACACAGTTTAGTACTCAATATGGTGGCCACAATTGCTTTGGTGTGCAGTTAACGAGTACACCACTGTCAAATGTCCCACTGACAGCCAGTCTGCCGTACAGTGATTCAGTGTAATTACGCTTTTCCGCTTTGTGTTTATATCAAACGACACCAGTGATGAACTGTGATCGAAAATAAAGAAAAATCTTCTTCTTGTTGTTGTTTTAATTTGTTTTATTTATTTATCTGCGACCTGTGTCCCAAGTGCGAGAGCGAATAACAAACAATAGAATAACAATTCAGAGTCTGTGTGTCAACTGTCATCTTTGTTCGCTGGAAAGAAACGATTTGTTTTTGTTTAAAATACGATTTGGTGCGGCGAACAGTGGACTTGACTATGACGGCGAAATGTGACTACAATCTAACAAATCGGCTTTAAAGGTAATTGTGTTGAATTGTGAATTGTTGATGATTAGCGACTCGTGATTTAATTATAAAAAAGAGAGAGGAAAAAAGTAGTCTCGAATCGATTTCACTATCACAGCGGTGGAGATAAGCATACACCACGTTTCATGATAAGGCTGCGCTCTTGTGGTTTTTCATATTCAGTTCTCAGTGTTGTGTACACAAGAAGTCATATAAATGTGAATACGTTGCTCGGGAACGTAGTAGATTTAATAAACAAACACGGTGCAGTTTTTTTCCGGAAAGGGCTTTGTGTTATACGGTATAATTTATAGCCAACGTTAATTTTATGTTTAATTTTAAATTTCCTGGGGTAATGGAAGTCGCTTTATGAAAGTCACTTTGTAATGGATGACTATTGTTTGTTAAATCTATTACAATAGTGGCCTTGCTCATTTTGGAGATTTTATCCGGGTTAACTGTTTTAAGAGACTTTTGTTTGAAGTTCATTGCTGTAGTGGACTTGAATTGGGTGCTTTATCAAGGTTCTAAGAAACCTCATCCTGCAAGCACGATCATCAAATATTGTGACGGCTTTCAGGTTGATGCTCTCACTCTTTAAAGTCGCCTGTAGTAGACAGTACTAAAACCAACGTTTCTTTTGTTAATTTTCATATAAAAGTCGTAGACATCATTTTTGTGAAAATCTTCATCTGTAAAATGTACGTGGAAGTGTCAAGCTTTACCATTTGTCAGCTTGACAGACAAGATTTATGTTCGTCTTCTATAATAAATAAAACGAGTAATAGGTACAAACACTGCATACACCAATTTCACAATCACAATTTTATCAGATGGATAAATCTTATCGCGTTTGACACTTCCACGCAAATCTTTATATTTTCTTCGCCGAAAATAAGTCTATGAACTTGGCATGCAGGAATACATTTTTAAAAAAAAACAGAAAATCATAAATTACAAATTGTTCTTAAGCCTTATTGAAATTACAACCAATTTCGATGGCCAGACGGTTTTTTCTTCTTTTTCATAAACGTCAACTTTATATATGTCAAATTCCCAAAAGACTTAGCTGACAACTGTCTCTTTGAGAGGCGGCGAAAACCGATGTTTTTTACGAAGACAATCAGCTGATATCAATTACTCTTTTTCACAATACAGAAATATCCAAAGGAAATGCCAGACAATCCCTCTCAACGTGTTTTGACAAGTGTACTCGTATGTGCTTTATTTACTTCACTATCTCAAGTTGGTTTACTGCGTATACGAATTTTACCTTGAATTAAGGTAGGCGTTCTAACTAATCACAAACACGACAGCGAGTGCGACATTTTAATCCCACTCGAATTTTTAGACTGTGGCGGTATTTGGTTTGATTTTAATGTGCTCTTAAAGGGGAAAGTATGGTTTTCCCCCACCTTAAGGAATTCCGGAACGAGGGAAATTCGTAATTTTTATTATTTATTATTTAAACTATTAACTAATAATAATTCAAAAGTTAATATTAAAAAAAAACAAGCGCTAGCTACCAGGGCTTTCGGCTAAATTCATAATTTTTTTATTTTACTCTTGCATTTACGATGTTTCTTATAGAACGAATTCACAAAATGTATTCCTGTAAAATTCCTTTAAGTGTAACCGCGACTTAACTGACGCCTAAAGTGTGCTGATAGGATTTGCTTCAAAATGTTGGTTCTACACTCCGACTCGAAATCCGTAATTTTAATCGAGCTGTAGTGCTTATCAGCAAGTCAGCAAGCATGCTGTCAATAAAATTGTACTAGATTATGCGCAAATTTTACCCCCCAGAAGCGTTTTAAATGAGATTTGAGATGACAAAATGTCCCGCCCCGGCTAAAATACGAAGTTTAATACGCTGCCAAATCTGTAATATTTTAAAAGACTGACTTCTTGTGTGGGAAATCTAGAAGTGAAAAATGTGCAATAATGCAACTAGCTACGTAGTAAATTCTTCACATCTCGCATGTTTGTTTGACTGCTGTCGTTAAAAGTGAAGTTTTGTTTTTATTTCCCTCACGAATTTAAGCTAAAAGATCTTACACTCTTCGCAACGGAAAAATGAAGCAAGTGAATAGAGCAGGCATGTCTCCATTGGGAACTTTTGAGGTTAGGTTGACGCACTTCGATTTTAAAATATTATTGACAACAAATTTTTCGCCAGCGAGCGCTTTAAAACCGCTCATTAGCAGAAGCAATGCAGCTTAAATTACTGAAAAGGCTAAATCTAAATAACCAGTGTTGCCAGACGATTTTTGGTCAATCATATTCGGTTTTTCTCATAAAGCAGTGAATATAAAAATTAAACTTGAAAGGGTTTCTTTGACCTCAATATTCTCATTCCACAAACAGTGCTCCATTGCTCCTCAGTTTCCCGGGTTCTATTACTAAAAAAACAACAACACACGATGCTCCCCAGTTTCCCCGGTCCTTTGCCAGTTATTGCCTTCAATTGTGAGGTTAGTTGAGGTCCTTTTGTACTTCTGCTCTACTTCTGGCCGCCCATCTGGGGTTAGAATCGAATGGTCCGCTTATGTCTATCCACGCTACATGTTCTGGCAATCTCAGGCGTTCAATGCGTCGTCGTTGAATCGTCAATTAATGCAAACTTCTTTCTTCCATTGTTTCATCCTCGGTTGTGTGTTGACTTTCAACTTGATTGTAGCTGCAATTTTCTTTTTCAAAGCCAAACACAGCTCTCCGAACGTCTCTGTTCTTCAAAATCGCTCAAAACGATATGGGAACATACACAATTACACACATGAAGTGCGAGCACGCCTGCCGCATCCCACATAACTTGTGACACATTTCCTCCCTGCTGGTCATCACTCATTCCACAGTAGAGAAGTTGCCAGTTGCCACAATCGATACAACTTTTTGGTTGCATTTTACTACGCATAACGTGATAAATTTACGCTGCATAGGGACGCAAAGTTTCCATCCTTAAGGAACAGCCCGCAAAAGGAAACCGATTACCCCGTCTTTCATCAGTTTGTCAGTTCCAATTTCGGCATGCCAAAAAACTATTTTCTGCATTAATTCATTTATTTGTGTCTTGCTCTTTGTTTTCGCTACAAAAATAGATCGCAGTACCTCAGCGCATAGATACACAAACCTCGGTGTCGGATATGTGTGGCTCTGGCTATCAAACTTTAAGTACCCCGAGTGCCATGGCAAAAGCCATGAATCGAGGAAAATTCTAATAACTTATTTTAAGAATGTTGTGCCGCGCCGAAGTGGGGTCTGTCATTTGATTTGTAGTGTCATTCATGGATTGCATGAACATTGTTGGTCAATTAAGAAACTGTGTTAAAATTAATTAATTAGGAAGGAACATTACAAAGAGGTGACTGTACTCTCTCATACGGTACAGGCGCACACATTTGCATTTGTAAACGAACTGATTGGTGTTTTGTTTTGCAAGTTGGTTCCGTTCCTTTTTCCAGCAAGGAAACACTGCGAAATGTGAGCTATTTCTGTCCCGCTTTTAGATTCCCTTTACGAAATGTACTTGTCAACTGAAACACACACAAAAAGACAATAGTGCGAGTGGATTAGGGAAAATGCAGAATTTTTCGTAAAAAAAATGCGAATTCGCTTCTGCTTGGGCTTGTGTTGCTTGCGCACTGCTTAGCGGAGAAACTTTGTCTAAAATTAAATGCGAAGAAATATTTTCAGAAAATAGATTGCATGGGCGAGGATTTGTCAATGGACTATGGGCATGTGTCTCATTATAATTATTGTGTGGAGTCACATGCTTTTGACGCGAAATGCAGCCCACAAGAAGTATAGATTTGTTTTGACACGGCAATCACATTTTTGTGACGTGGTTCTGAAGGACTGAGTGAGTGGCGGCGTGTGGTTTTTTACATAACTTCGCTATTGCTATATCATTTCGTTGCGGTAATGACGTAAGTGGAGATTGTCATGTGACTATTTGGATCCGCCTTAAAGATTCGGTCTCAGCCGACTAGATGTTATCGCCTCTTCGATAACGTGAGGCTTTGGGACGCACAAGGTTTATATTCTATTTTAGTGTGCATTTTGTATTGTATTAAACAAATATTTGGATAAATTTAGGAGCACGTCAGCGAAACTATATGAAACACATGTCTGACGTGTGTGCCAGATGATTCAGATTGTCGCGCTGCTGCCCTGGCATAATCGCATAGATGTGGCTTTGTATTTATAGACACGCGCACACAGGTACCTACATAGGCGCTATTCTAAATTGCAGGTGGATCTTGTGGCGTTTACGCACGGCTCGCTCCTTTGATAAAGCTACTGCAGGGTGTTGTACAGAGATGTCATTTTAACTTACTGGAATATATTTTTAACTGGCAGGGCAGAGTGTGTTGGGAGAATTTTGTTGCCATTGCTTTGTGTGTCATTGCTCCGGGAGGTATGCAGGTACACCTACACGCATTGTGAACTTTGCTCAATTTAGTAGCTTAAACGATAAGTTGCTCGGGGTTTTTTTTGTGTGAGTGTGAAGGTGGAGCAGGTGTCACAGTTTCATATTTCACGCACTAGATCGATGCCAATTTATAGTTGAATAGCTCGATGTCGAAATATTCAAGACCGAAAATGAGTGATTTAATTGTGACTGAGAACACTATGAAAGTGACAACTACGGCGGCTGACAGCTTTGAAACTAAATCTAGTACAACTAGCTGAAGCTCAAGTTGAATTTATGACGGGCAGATGTGCGATTAAAATGTGGCGACGACACCCGCTTAACAAACATAATTTATAACACATGTGACATTTGAATAGCAAATATAATGTTTTAATTGTCCTTGATGAAATGATTGCTCATAATTCTACAAACAAGCGCACAAGCGCAAAGAAACCAGTTTTGGGAACAAGTGGTATTTGAAACTGAATTTTTGGAGACATATTTCGGAGAGGAACATCTTACAGCAGAAGTGACACTGACATTTGTTGTCAAATATCTCGTGGCGCTGTCAAAGCGTTCCAGTATTTTAAATAAAGCTTATCGTATACTGTTAACAATTGTACAAACACATGTGGCGTTAACAATCAAAAGGGTGCTAAAGTCAATTTTTTCAATATATGGTGTGTGACATACCAAAATTTGGGTATCAAAGAGAGCTAAAAGTTTTCTTTCAAAACGCGCGAAGAAATCGATTCATACAAAGCTAGTAATTTTCAATAAAAGGTCCTTATATATATTTTTTTTTGATCAATCTTATTCTTCCACACTTAAAAGAAAATTTAGTGTATTTAAGTTCCTTGAATACTTTAGAAGTTATAAGTTTTCGCCCTTTTACTCGGTTTCACGTTTAATTTGTTTAGCCTCTGTTTGATTGTTAACGTCACAAATGTAAGATGGCGGAATTTTTCAAGTTAGACAAATTTTTTCTGTTGTGTCAATTTTTCAGTTGTCATGTTGAATTTTAATACTAAATTTTTTTTTGGGCTCTGTTTGATTGTTATCGTCACAAATGTAAGATGGCGGAATTTTTCAAGTTAGACAAATTTTTTCTGTTGTGTCAATTTTTCAGTTGTCATGTTGAATTTTAATACTAAATTTTTTTTTTGGGCTCTGTTTGATTGTTATCGTCACAAATGTAAGATGGCGGAATTTTTCAAGTTAGACAAATTTTCTCTGTTGTGTCAATTTTTCAGTTGTCATGTGGAATTTTAATACTACATTTTTTTAGCCTCTGTTTGATTGTTAACGTCACAAATGTAAGATGGCGGAATTTTTCAAGTTAGACTCATTTTTTCTGTTGTGTCAATCTGTCAGTTGTCATGTTGAATTTTAATACTAAATTTTTTTTAGGCTCTGTTTGATTGTTATCGTCACAAATGTAAGATGGCGGAATTTTTCAAGTTAGACAAATTTTTTCTGTTGTGTCAATTTTTCAGTTGTCATGTGGAATTTTAATACTACATTTTTTTAGCCTCTGTTTGATTGTTAACGTCACAAATGTAAGATGGCAGAATTTTTCAAGTTAGACAAATTTTTTCTGTTGTGTCAATTTTTCAGTTGTCATGTGGAATTTTAATACTGCATATCAAGACAGACCTGGGACAGTTTTATTTGTTAAATAAGACCCACAACGGTTTTGTGTCCAACCCTACCAAAGTAGTTGTCACTTTTAGTAGATTTGGCAACGGAGCTTTGTTCGAAAGAAATTATAGTTCAAATGTCACCCTCGCACAAATTCGCTTCGACTTTTTCGATCACCCCGTCCAACATTTGCGGCAACATAAGTCAGATCGCTCTGAGCGCGCTCAGTTTAGAGCACGTTCGACGCGCTCTACTCTGAGTGAGGAAATAAGGAACCATCGCCGTAGGAATCTACTGATACTTGTCTAAACTGTCATAAAATGACAACTACGACTAAAATCAAAGAACCCTTCAAAAACTTTGTCGATTTACATCTAATCAGAACATAACAATCGTGCCAAAGACATTTGGAAGTTAAGAACTTCAAAGGCAGCACAATCACCGAAACTATGAGTTTATTCTAAGTACACAGATGTCAAAATCCAACTTTGTGTACAAACTTCAAAAATTGACCGTTCCCCTTTGATTTTTATCAATAATATCATCGAGTCTGCACCGGCATCAAGCCCGTTTTATTTCTTTAAGACAGTAGTGGATCGTATTGTGGCCTTCAAGTGTCAAAAAACAGCAATGCCATACTCTTATCTTCAAATGGCGTCTTCTCCTTATCAGAACATTTTAATGCAGATATGGCTAAAATCGGAATCACCATTCGTGTTTTTTCACTACACCGCTGAATGTATGAGATTATTCGCAACCAAATATAGCTGTATGTACACATTCATCCGTCAATTAGTACTATCAACTATCCATTTATAACTGTCTTCGCCGCGGTCGTGGTACGGAACGTATTAAATAAACTTAATCAATAACAAGTCGCCACACGGTGCTCAAGGCTTTATTTATTTTCCTATTAGTATAACAGAAAAAAAATAAATAATAAAAACACGTAATACGACAGAAAAACGTTTCCTCTTCGGTCGAGTGTTTGTTTGTGTGGTGGAGGAAACCCTTAAAAGCTCAAAAGCCCTAGCCGCCGCGTGCAATGTGTGACTTCTGACTTGACGCCGCCACTCGTGTCGACTCGAAACGAAATGGAAACTTTTTTATTTACAATTACTTAATGAGTTCCGCATTTTTGAGATAAAAGCTGTGTGCACCAGCTGAATAGTTGATTTATTCAACACCTCAAAGATCTGTAGCTGTACTCGTATACCTCGCATTGGAAGAGCCAGCATTTTGAATACGATGCTTGATTGCTGCCAAGTTGTGTCTATTTATAGTCGCATCTCGAGTTTGAAACAAATGGCAAGGATGCACAAGGGGTCAGTGAAAGAAGTGTATAGAGAGACACAATCGAAAAGATTGAATTTTATTTTAAGCTTTTATCAGTTATGGGTGGAGGATTTCGCTGTCGCCGGCCCCAATTATAGAGGCAAGCGACTTTTGCTTTTGCCCCACGTCTCGTGGTCTATCTAGAAAAGCAAAAAGTCACGAGTCGTTTGCGTTAGCGTCTCCATATACCCCAGTAGTTGTGACTTGACGTATGAGCGAGTATGCTATAAACGTGTCGTGTTGGGTTTACCATTGCCGAGAGAGATGGTCTGGTGTTTACTAGTGGCGCGCTGTTAAGCCAGCAACCAAGGTAGGGGCTGCGAGTATCTTATCACTAGGGCGCAAGCGACGTATCTGCAGTCAGAGTCTTTCGTTTTTGAAATACTTTAGGTCTGCGAGTGACAACATGTCAGCGCTCTGTGGTATATGGGTCCAATCAGATATGGAACCTCTGGCAGTTCGCGTCGACTGATTTTGCTGAAAATCACACTTTTGCTCTAATTTTTTTATTTTTAAGATAAGTTATTAAAGAAATAATGTGCGCGTCACGTGATGTGTTAGTTAGCGGACTGGAATAAGGTTTTTCTTCTTTATTTACTGTCAATGTGTCGAAATCGGTTGGGCAATTGAGTTGTAGAAAATAAATCCGAATTAGTAGGGCTTAGTGCATGTGCGGTCGCTTCTACAGTGCTCACAGCTTAGGGAGACTTTGTTTCTAATGCCCTTACATTAAGATGAACGTTTGCAGTAGGAAACGGAAGTCGTTTTGCTGGAGGGTGTAGGTGTTGTAAGTCGTAGGTTGTTGCTGAGTGTTGAAGGGGTTCTAGATGAAGACATTTATGTAATTTGAATAACTTTGTTTGGGGACGCATAGGCAGCCAACTTGTTTTGCTGTTTAATTTTGACGGACAGGCAAATGAATCTGTTGAACCTATATAGGTCTTCCTTACTTCACACGTCGCTCTGTCCATTTGTTCGACTGTCTGAAAATGTTTCTCATTCAAAACTGTTTAATTCATGCAGAAAAATCTTGAAATTTGTGGCTCTTTTAAGCGGGAAGTTGCAAGTTCGGTCCGCTCATAAAAGACTAGGGTTCATCAAGATCTGGGCAAGCGTTATATGAAGAGATTTTATTTTTTTTGAAGTCAGGCTTCACTTCTTTTAATTAAACCAATTGAACTATTTTTAATATGCTGGTCGATAGAGCGCCCTCTGTTTGTCCTGGATTTTTTGCTGGTTGTGTCACTTGCGCCGGTTTTACAAACGACTCATCTCCTTTGGTGTTTGTTGAGGTACATTTAGTTCGCTTTCCAAAGAATTGATTTCTTCACACCTCCGCCTTAGAACAGACTCCAAACTTACGTAGACGATTTACTACAATTGTAAAATTACAACCAACAATCACGTGAGACCCATTTACCGACAGCAGTGTTAAGCGACATGCTGTACCTTCTCGAAGATTTTATGCTGCTTCCAAGTGCATTCATTGGATATTGATTGCAATCTAAAAATGAAAATTTACATAATTGGCAATCAAATAAAACATTTCGTTGTTATTGTCATCATCGTCGGCGCCGTCTTCGCCATCATTGCCTTCCATTTGAAATTGCAAGAAAATTTTCTTGATTTATAGATTTATACGGACGGGCGAGAGGAGAATCGATGTAGGAATGGAATCCATCCACTGGAGAAGATACTTCAAATGGGGGAGACTTGCCTGTATAGGTTACTTTTTTTTTACTCGTTCTTCTATAAGGAAATAGTTTGTCGTTTAGTGTAGCTCTAAGTTTTGCAATACAACAATAAAACTGCAACTTTTGGAGAAGAAAAGGACAAAATTTCTTTCGAAATTCAATAAGTTTCTAAACATAGTATTTAGAGGCAAAGTTAAGAAGTAATTTGCGCTGTAGTAACTGTTTCTTCACCTTTCATTCTGATTTCTGCTGTTATGCTGTAAAGCGTACATAAATCGCTTAAAATGTTCAGCCTAGTTCTGTCGGATGTCATAACTCGTTGGCAAGAAACCCATGTATACATATTTGTTATATTTTCTTACTCTACTTATTGACGTGTTAAAAAATAAAATAAATGCTATTTGAAAAGCGGAAGAAAAGCCAAACTGACACTGTACATATTTCAGATAGGTGACAAAAAAAAAGAAAAAAAGAAAAAGAATCTATTTTCGTTGAAATGTATTTAAGAAAAAGAAATACACCCAACTCGCGCTATGGGAGTGTTGAAAATTTTATTTTATATTTTCGTCTATGACATTTTTACACAAACCGGGAAAATTTCTTTCTTTCCTCTGTTCTCCTCTCTCTTAATGGGCTGCGTTCACTACGAAGGCAAACTTTTGTAATGTCCTAAACCCGGTGGTGGCATTCACTTTTCAGAGTATATTTATAGAATTCCTTAAATTGTATCCATTGCAGTTGGAATTAATTGATAACCTGAAAATGCACGCGAGTGTTTTGATTTTCAGTTGCATAATTGAGAGTGGCAACTAAATACAAAACTCAAATCAGTTTTTGTTCATAAGAAACTTAGCAAATGTTTCGATTTTGACATTCCTTTAAGTAAAAGCAGAAGACACTCTTTTTATACGGCTCAATGTTGGTATACCCCTCTGACGTTTAGTGTGGCCCATCTACGAACAAAAACTAGAAATTTAGCGTGCGAAAAGAATATTTTGCTAGACTCATCTTGGTAGACATTTTTGGATGGGAACTAAAATTAAACGCGACCAGGATACTGCATTTTAGAATAAATTAGTCGCTTTTATACGGATTTAACCTCAATCTAGCTGAATCGGAAATAACATTAAAACGTACAAATTATAATTCAGTGTTTATAAGCAACAAGCAAATCATTAGCGAATCGCCCACCGCTCTATAGGTAGCTATAATAAAATCTTCAAAGTGACGGAGTGTCATTTAGTTGTCATTTAGTTTTCTGACATTTCAGTGAATTTTGAAAAGAAAAGTCCACCAAACTCCAATCCTTAAGCACAAACTACCTCAATTTCGAATTCAGGAATGTTATTCCCTGAGATGACAGTTGATTGTCAAATTTGTGACAGCCGAACCTCGTTGGTAAGATATTCGTAAAATGACGAGAAACTTTTAAAAAGTGCGACAATTACATCGGCTATCGTAAATCGCCGCCTCAACTCTGTGGCAACGTTACATTTTAGCATATATGTATTCCAGGAGAAGAACCCTTTTTGACAGTTTACTCTCCGTGATAGTTTAAGGGCAATGGTGTCGTATCATGGATTTATTTGACGTTTCTAAGTTTTCTCTCTTAAGCAGAGGAAAAAGTTAAACAAATTACCCTCCATGACAGGTTATCATGTAGCTCCCGGAGCAGTACAATATTATGACAGTTCAGTCAACACTTTATTGTCAAAACCGCATTCATGCACGTTTCTACATTCACCCTGTCATTATTAACATTGTTCCAACATTGTTACATATATGAACAACAAAGTTGTGTATAAACATTGTGAAGGATGATACAATTTACCAGAAAAGTGTGCGACTGTGTTATTGCGCATAACCGATATGTTGAGCTCTCCAGCAAAACCAATTGATAAATACGGGCACAAGCAGACGATATCTACTGAAACCTACCCCTATATTTGTCTCTCTCATAATTGGCTTGATATATTCACCTCGCTCAAAACTGTCTGCAAAATGACAGCATCACAGTTGTAAACAAAAATTGCAGCAACTACCGAGTTACTGCTGTTTAATAAGGGAGCTTTCGAACATATCTGCAGATAATCACGCTCTACGCCAAAATTTGCAGTTCGTAACGTACCATTTTTAGGGTTTGATTTGAATGCCACAAGAAGCATGGATTGTGTTACTCTGACTGGCATTTTTAGAAATAGGAGAGAGTTTTGAAATGCATAAAGTTGTAGAGAAGAGACGTGTCTCGTATAGTAAAACGTGGAGAGCCGCTTAATTTTTGTGGGACTGGGCTACACTAGACAAAAAAACGAACAACCCCTGTGTTGGTCTTTTTCTTTGGGAATCTCTGGTGCGTTTGCAACCCCCCCAACATGTTTGGTATTGTGTATTGCATAGGAATGTACTAGTACACATTTATTAAAACCGTTCCCAACAGCGGGGTGAATGGTCGGTTTTGTGTGCGGGTATGCACGCTTTTCTTTTCTTCGTTTGTTTTTAATTAGGTCAGACAAGAGACAACACACATGTAATTGCCATTCGGAAGTTAATACTGTGCGTCGCTTTGTGAAACGAGTAAAACATATTGAAACGGCCATTTATTCGCAGTGCAGGCATACAGATATCACTCCATTTGTTGACTAAATGGATTGTTGTTGATGCAATTAATCAACATTTTTGATAAGCAGTGTAAGACACACATAAACGTTCCACTACACAATCGGGCGAGGTTGGTGTACAAAACAATCCGCAGCCCAACAAAACAATTCATATACACTCGGTGTGTGCGGTACAAAGACCAGAACAGAACAGTGTTGCCAGATTGTTTATACAGCTGGAATTGGTGGATGTTTGAATGTTTCTCGATTTTGGATATGGTAAAAAACCAAAGTAAATAGCCTTTTTGATTTCTCCATTAAAGCTTCCATCCTATGAAGGCACAGGATGGGGCAGGAAATCTCTCATCTACGCGTATGAGTATATTGAAAGATTATGAGTCACTGGTGGCAGATCGGGAGCTATGTAGGGTCTAGATTGCCTCAGGAACTCGGATCACGACTGTGAAAACTCCATCTAAGTGTGTTCAGTGGTTCTTAAGATGACAGCTGGAGATAAACACTATTAAAAAAACAGCGCCACCTATTAAATTTCATGTAAAGCAGTGTTTAAGAGTGCCGGCACTAATTTTTATCGAAACCAGTCACGTAGTTTTTGGGCCTTACTAATAACCATTTTTAACCTTCACACTTAATCGCCCCTATCGAGGTACACGTTCAGAAGAATTTCCGATACGAAGGTCAAATCTGATCAGAACTCAAAGTGCGTTTTAACTTTGAAGTATCCGTTTCGGAACAAAATAAATGAGGCATATAAACGCGTTTATTTCACATTAAAATGAAGCAATTAGTTGTAGGAGATCTTCGGAAAAAAATATGCAGTGTAGCTGTCAAAAGTAAGTGGTATAGCGCGGCTCTACGCAATGCGACGAGGTGCGCTATATGTCATCGGAGAATTTTTCCGAAAGTTGTATCGGAACGGATATCTGGAATGGAATTTCTGCGATTTCGTACAAATTGGAGAGAATTCCTCTCCGAACGGATTCCTCGATAGAATAGAATATTTTCTATGTCACAATATGCAATTTTGTATGGAAAATTATGCAATTGTGAGTTCGAAAAATTTAGCCTCGACACTAAAAACGGATTGAATCTATACTTGAAGCGAGATTTTATTTATATAAATTTGAAGGTAAAATCGGGAGGTGCGCGTTCTATTTATTGATTTTGTTGTGAAGCAAACCAAACGATTCGCATTTCGTTCGCTTCTAATTCCCCCGCAAGAGTATTTTGTCCCGGGCAATATGCGTAACTTCTAAAATGGCTGACGTAGCCGCGAATATCGATGGATGAATCGCCGATGAATCGCCGGCGTTTCGCCAAAACCCACGCGGAAGAACAAAATGCAAACATTCAGACGAAGCAATTGCGAAATTGCAACTTATGACAGACAAATTTAGAGGGCTGTTCTAGTGCGTCACAGCTTTATTCAGAATAATCGCTCATCGGTCACCGGTTTAATGTTTAACATGTAACAAATTCACTGTCCCACGTAATATGGCAACGCTCGAACAGAGCACACCAAGTAATACTTTTCTTGTCTGTTCTGTTCTGTATTCTGTCTTCGGTCTTCTGTATCTGTATTGATTTTGATTAAAGTAAAAATCGCTCTTTTTTCAGCCACACTCTACTGCTACTGCTATACCCTATTCCTATAAATGATGCTCTCTTTCCACTCACGAATACGCTTTTCCTCTCTTACTGCATTTGTGTGTAGCAAGTAAACTGTAAAGTTTTGCTGTTCCTATCTCAAACCGTCTAACGTCGGTCGGTACGCGGTACCACCTCACTAAAAAATCGAATAGATATAGTTTTGTACAAAACGTCGTCGTATATGTTCGCCGCATTCGCGATTAGTGCTCGAACGTAATCAATCAAAGAAAACTAAAAAAGTTTAAATACAAAAAAAATCCAATATATTCTAAATTAAAGAACAACAAATCGGACATCAGTCCACAGTGTTTAAACTTCATCAGTTCGCTGAGGAGGAATCAGCATTCAAAAGTGGATCGTCCAAGGAACTAGAATTTTCAAATACTACAACTACTACCATTTACGTAAATCAAAAAGAAATCAGTGTCAAAATTGGGTGCTGGTCTTGTTAAATTTTTGTGTTTGCATCAAACGTGGTGGAAATGGTGGAAATGGTGGAATTTTAATTTGTCCGATGGAATTAAAATTAGTTGAAAGTATCAGAAGTACATACACATAGACGTGTGGGGATTTTTGTCGTGCGCATTAACTTCACAGAATTTGTTGGTTTTTTTTCTTCCCTACACTCGTTTGCATATTTATAAATAAATGTACAATTTCTGTTTCGTCGAGACCTGAACTTGTAAGATACCAGCGGTTGGTTAAACGACGTAGCATTTTTAACAACGAATATGTTAATTGTGTTATCGGTGTGAGGTTTCAAAGTTCCAAAGTCGACTCGTATCTAGCGGTAAGTCTTGAACGATATCTCTCGTTCTTTTTTCAAGTGATTTTTGTAAAAGATTAAGTAAGAGGGGGGAGTTGTTGGCACACTCCTGAAAAAGGGAGTACATCTCCACATTTGCCATGCTGGTTGAATTTTCCTATGCACCTACGTTTGTTTACATATCCGATGAATATACGCTTCAAGTCGAAAGCTCTCTCGCGACTCTCTCTTAATCCCTTGATTCCCGAGGGCAACCTATCCATCGGATTAAACATGATCTAATACTAGTTTTGTTGTCTTGTTGTTACTCGGGTAAACGATTTTCTGATAAACAACAAACACGTTTTTTTGTTTATGCCGTAACGAGTGCTGTGAACGTTTTTGTCTGTCAGCCATTTGTTCCATAGCCACGTGTTTTTTTATTCATATTCTTCGTGGTCATGTGATAATTAAGGTAATTCGCTGCACTGATGAGACTTGGACAAAAATTGTACTTCATCTGCAAATATCGTTGGAGTAAGTTGCTGCAGTGTAAACAGACAACACTGAGATTTGTGAAAGTTTATCATTTCGGTGGCGTTTGTCTGGTGTTCATATTTTCCCGTGTTTGCCTTCTTCTTTTTATTAAATTATCTGTTTATAAATTGTGACAATTCAGCAAGTCATTTTGCGTGTTACTTTTGCTGTTGTTCTTGCTGGCTTTTTTTTTTGTATAGTTGGAGTACGTTGTCTGGTTAATTGCGCATACATTTTGTTGTTGAGCCCAAAAATGACGAGAAAAGGGGACATATGCGATTTAAGTGGCTACGTCACAAACCGTATAAACCCAGTGACAAATTCTGCAATGTGGCCAAGCAAATGCCAATTGTGAGTCTGTAACCTTCATCATCAATATTCTGGAATATCCTAAAATTTGTCAGCCTTTTTCCATTTTCGAAAACAACATTTTACAAGCTTTGCTGGCCTCTTCTGCTCTGAAAGTTTGTACGTTCGCCTGTTAAGCTTTCTCTCTCTCTCTCAGAGTCATTCTTTCAATATTTGTGTTTCGGCTTCGTTATTTTGGAAGCGTTGCCAGGTTTTGTTCTCCAATTTTACAGTTTCAAAAAAAGTGAATAGTGAGTCCAGCACAAGCCTACGTTCGGGTAAGCGGCGTCAAATCAATACCTCCCACCGTGGGCGTTGGCATTCGTCAGGGGTGCGTTTTGCCTCCTCTTCTTTTTATTACTTGTATGAGTATTGATTAGATGGTATAGCGCAGCCTTAAAAAATAACATTTCGAATAGGGAGACTTGAGGCCACATCATTGCTCTTCGCTGATGTCTTGGTCATTTTTCTCTTCTGCTTCTTGCTTCATAAAGCTGTTTTGAACTGTCTTGTGCACGGATTTCTATTACTAACGGACCTGTAGAAAGTGTCAAAGCAGACAATTTAATTTGCTTTTGTTAGTTATAACTAGTTGGACCCGGCATAGCTCCGTTTATCCCGAAAAATGCGAATAAATGGATTTTCCGGAATTTCTTTCGGCCCAGCCGGTTTCGAGTTATACCGTAACCGAGTTTCATCCCGAAAGAATTAATTGATTTCCTTTTAAAATGAATCCAATCAACTTTAAGCAATGTCCTGCTAATGCAAACTTTAATTTTATTGTAGGTATTTCTTATTAAATAACATTTACAATATCTCTTGTTTCAATCTGTGCTGACAGTTTTCACTAACTTGTCATGTTTCTTCTTATTCTGTTCCTGTTTTTTTTTTTTCATGAAACGCACGAGATTTATGATACAATTTTAAAAATACGGAAAAGAGACAGCGAATTTTATTTTGTTAATCATGTATCTGTCATGCACAAAATAGTCTAGAACTTATAATGAAATTCAGTAAAGCAAATATTTTTATTTTCTCTGTATAATTTATCGAGCTCTTTATTTAACAATAAATACAAACTGAAAACAGTATAGCACTTTTTGGTGAGAAAGGTCATTATAAATGTCAAAAAATCGTGTGTTCATTGAATGCGCGAACACGACCACGAGCATTTTTTTCTCGAGACAGTTAAGCTATCAGATGTTCTCAGAAATTCACATATGGTAGTGTATTGGAAGAAACCTCATTCATTCAAATAAACATTGTTCTGTTTATCCACTACAAAGGTCGTGAGGATACTTAAGTGGAGCCTGTGCTGCTCTCAGTCTTCTGCCACCAAATCCAAGCCAGCAAACTATTTAGCTAAGAGCCAAAGGTGTTCCTGCACCGTATTTTTCGCAAGATTAGTGCTTTAAATTTCAGCTCTGAGTTATTTTTCATCTACAAGATTATTCCTTTTTTTCTCGATCGCAGTTCATGTCCGATACCCATTTTTTGAAGCTTCGACATATTTCGAGGGAATTTCCTTCCCAATAGCGCTGATTCTTCTACGAAATGGTAAAGGTAGCAAAAATCTCTTTTGCACACATGGCAACGCTGCCCTGCGGCTATTGCTAGATCTAGTATTATTCAGTTCTAAATATGGCTGCAAAACAAAAACAAAAGTCCAAAGAAATACACCAAAGCGACACAGAGAAGAGGACGCCAAAAAGCAAGTCACTTGATGCGATGGTATTGACGTGTACAGTACACAAACTGTAAAACGTTAAAATGGCGTGGCGTTATTTGCTTGCTGCCGGTGCTGGTGCTCTTCTTGGTCTATTTTTCCTCTCGTTCGCACTGTGAAAAGTTCTCTTTCCAAACTAAAAAGTCTATGCAATCAGTATGAGATATTCATTCGTTCACGAATGACATTTGTGCGATGGCAATAACATCACTTGTCACCGAATGCTGTAGTATTCTCCCCTGCAATGGCGGCGGGTTGGTGTGAAACGGGCCGAACGGGGGCCGATTCATCACACGCTTTTTATAGCGTATGTTTTCTCTTTCTGCATCTTCGATGTGTGGAACTTTCTTTTTCTACACACTCCGTTATTGTTATTCGAGTAGTAGCAGCAGCAGCAGTCTATGCCAATTCTCAGTGACTTATACGTATAGTGAAATGAGGTCTCTGCTGAAATTTCCTGTGAATTGTTTACCGTCGCCATTTTGCGGTAGCCATAGCAACATGAAAAAAAAGAATAAAATGCGTTCGCATCGATGTTATTTACACACACCTTCCTTTTGTTGTGTTGTGTTTTTTTTTTTTTCGCAGCAGCAGCAGCAGAATCGCGATGTCGTAATACGGGGACGTATACGTACTATTTTGCCATATGGAGACAAATTGTGAAATGAAAAGTAATAGAGTAGAGCTTTCGAGATGTGCACATTCATTGTTATTTTTTTTCTCTCTGACAGATGGGTAGGTAGGCTACATTTTGAACAGAATCGTGTACGAGGCAATTTGTTGGTTTCGTATGTAAATCGAATTGTGAAATGTGACTGAATATGTAACATTCCCGAAACCGGCAGACGTTGGACGTAGTGTCACATCCTCCTGACAGTTGACAGTAGGGGTAGAAGTGCATTTGATTTTAAGGAGGCTTTGTGTCACGGAGGAAGTGACGTTTTTAAGTGGCAGTGGTCATTTCAGTGACTTGTAGGTATGCGAATACTTTGTAAGTTAAAATATCGATACGAACATTTTACGTCACTGCTGTAGGAACATACTTAGCATCTTAGCCGTCTGTCAGTTGAACAAGAGAGCAACACAAAGTTGAGCTTTTTCACGACATGAAATGCTGTACCTATCTATACAAAGAATACTCATTCGTTGTCGTATTCGTAGTGTACTCGTATCAACATCATTGTGAGGATGAAAACAACACAAAGTGACAACATGATTTAATAGTAATAACAACTTGGCGGGCTCTGCAATGTCGTCATGCTAAAAAATTCAATATTAAATTAAACAGAGTGGCAATAAAAATAGAATGTGAAACATTGAAGAGGTAACGTGCTAATTTGTGACCGAAAGTGAACCAGAAACGTGGCTGAAGTGCCAAACTTTGTGATTTGAGTGTTTGTTTCTATTGTCGTGACCTACATTGTTGTTTTAGTTGATTTTGCTTCGCAGCCCTTACACACTTCACTTTTACATATTGCCAGAGACGGTTTTCGTTTTTTTCCAACTGCAGGGTTTCCATGACCACAGCCTTACCTACATTAATGGTGTTTTTCGCTTCCCTCCCGCGCATCCGTCATCATAACCACCCACTAGCTAACAAAAAAAAGTGTTGCAATCCACCCCCCTGTGGTGGCTCTCCACATTTTCCCTTTAGGAAGGTCTGTTTTTTATTCTTTGCTTTTAGTTGGGTAGGTAGCTATAGTGTGTCTCTTACTTTTCACATGCGAGCTTTCCATGGGCTATAATAAGGGTTGTGTGTACAGTGTGATGGAATGCGGAGTTGATGGCGGTGAAAACCTTGCTAAAATGTCAAAAGGTAAACAACAACGGTTTGCCTATCGCCTGACTACCCTACCTATTGTTTCTAATGAATGTACTCGCAAATTGCTGGGTTAGTTTTGGTTCTCACTCTCTCTTTCGGTTAAAATGTTGCTGCTTTTTGCCATGACTACTCTCTTGGCGTCGTTGTGGTTACCCATTCGACCTTGAAGAGTACTATACTGTGTTGTGGTGTTGTGTTTGATTTTGTGCTTAACTTTTGTTGTTTCTTCTTTTCGCGTTCGTTGTTATTCTTGTTTGGTAGTGGTGCGTCTCACGCACACTAATCAATTATCTATTTGCTTTTCTCTTAGTGCTTTCGATTTTCTCTTTTCATTCACTTATGGTATGGGAACGGGGGGCGACTAAGAAGCATACAAATAAAAATATCTGTATCTGTTTGTTTTTTGGAATAAGATACGCTCTCGCTCTTTTTCCTAAATAGAAATTAGATTTTTTTTTTGTCGAATGTGGTTCGGTGAAGATCCGTTATTGGATCGGGCTCTTTTACTAGCAAAAAAAAAAAATTAAAGCTCATGGATTGGCCTTTTTAAGAAATGCGGAAATGAGATACGTGTTAGCTTGCGTTGATTTGTTTTTGGATTTGTCTTAGATGAGAACAATTGTTTTTAATTGCATTTGCAGAGTCAATAAATGTTTATGTTGCACATTTTACATAACCCATCGATTAGCCGAACAAACATGTCTAATTTATTCAACACACATGTGTTTGACATTTATTACAGCACCCTCTTCTGCGAAATGACGCATTTTTCACAGTCTTTCAATCCAGGTGTATATGTACTGCTAGTGACATAATTTGTAACTCTTAAGATTTGCTTTGGCAACAAACTACATCTCAATTACACGGAAATTGGTAGGTAGCCTACACCCATCGTTGTCCTTTCGCAGAGTATCCACATTGCGCTTGTTTGAAGTTTTTTTTTTTCAATTTAAGAGCTCCCCTCTTCGCTAAATAATAGGGTTGCAGGAAGAGAGTATTTAATCGAGTTATTTGTCCTAGTGCCTGGTTCATAGATATAAAAGGTTTCATTAACTACTGCTTAGTGCGTTTTAAAGGAGCCAGTTTCAACTCTTCTTTCTGTTTCAATCGAATTGAATAAACTCACAAATGGAAGAATGGTTAATCAATTTACACCGGTTACAAATATACTACTTACACTGAGTGACACTGTAGCCTTCCATCCTATGCGATCCCGGGCACGCTGCTTCCAGTTATCCAGACCAAGCGCTCTGGCATCCGCGATGGCTTGGTCTTTGAAACGGAGGTTCGGTCTTCCTTGTCGTCTGGAACCTGGCGGCTGGGATTCGAAGATCCTCTTAGCTGGAGCATTATTGTCTATTCGCTTGATGTGGCCGAGCCAATGTAGTCGACGTATTTTGGCCTTTTGGACTACATCCAAATCTTGGTACAGCTCATAGAGTTCGCGGTTGTATCTTCTCCTCCATTCGCCCTCCTCGCACACAGGACCAAAAATCCGCCGAAGAATTTTTCTTTCGAAGGAGCCCAGTATCAGCTCTCCCTTCCTGCTTATCGTCCAGCACTCGGCGCCATAAAGCAGAACTGGCAGGATAAGGGCTCTGTAAAGCATACATTTTGTCCTTCGAGTTAGGAGTTTTGAACCCAATTGTTTTGCCAAACCGAAGTAGCAGCGGTTTCCTAGGGTAATTCTTCGCCGGATCTCCACTACGATGTCATTTGTGGAGTTGCTAAATAAGTTGGGGACATAAGTCTAATGCTCGAATCATAGACCACTCGCTTTGAAGAAGTAGTTGTGCTCGTCATTGACTACATTGCGTATTCTAGTGCCCCGTATACGATTCTGTACGTCACTTCGGGGCAACAACGAATAAATGTCATTTCGGTGGTCCTGGTGAATTTTCTGAACTGTGCTTGTGATTCGAGGGACGTATAGGTTCGAGCCTCGTCGAAAGACAGCGATTCAGTGGATCGTATAGACTTAGAGACGAGCACGGTATTTCTGAGTGAGAGTTGACGAGCTTCAACTCACATCTGAAATGGATTTTGCAAAGGAGTGTATATTTCTCGCATAGCAAGCTAAGACAGATCTCGAGAGACTCGTCGTCTGGATACGACCCAGTGCCACTGAAAATAAGTAAAATCGGACAAAACTCAAAGATTCTGCAAAACCACACCAAAAAGAGTCGTTTCAGCTAGCTAATAACGCTCCATGTCTTAATGCCTCTTATAATGGTCCCTAGAACAAGCTTCCCACACGCATTCGATTTTATTTTTGGTTCGCATGGAAGAGACTTACAACCTTATGTCGACTCCGCTGAAGTGAGAAGCTTTTCCAGGACTGTGGGGGATGTTTGTGAGACGTTGGCCGGAGGTAACGCAGTGCAAAAAACCCTTGAGTGTAGTTTGTGTTTCTTAAAACCTTATTTGGCTACAATTGAGCTATTCGTTGGTCTTTCTGTTCCCAACAAAGTCCAGCAAACAAATATCCAATTCTTCAAATAACTTCTGATCTAACTTATCAGCCAAAAGCGTCTGTAACCTGTCAACGTAATTAAAACTCCTGCTAAACCAAGCGACTGGTTTCAAAACTTATCACTTGAACCTTGCGTTGCATAAGTAAATGATAAAAAGGCGTCTCGTCGCGGCGCAGCCAGCAGGCTTTATGTACAGATATCAACAAAATCGCCCAGCATAACGATAAACACATGACGCTATCTCGATTGCTCGCGATTTTGCACCTCGCTGCTATGTGGTAGACTTTATCTTATCTCTAAACTAAGGCGTTTCCGTGTTGTACTATTTTTTCCCTAAATACGAACTTTGATGGCGCACATTCGACGCCGAAAGTTGCTTGCATGGAAAACCCTCTCATATCCTCAATTAAGTCAATATTCCAAAGCGGAAACTCGCTCCGTGTGATGGCCAATTCACATGATTTGTGCCACAAATATTGGTAATTGATTAATTCAGTTTGTTTAGCCCATCAAACAATTAGCACTATTACTATTGTAGTTTGAAAAATATTGATTGCTCGCTCATGCGTGAAATAGAGTTCGCCTTCAATTTGTTGTAATTTACACTTTGAATTTCAAAAAATCATGTTTTTCTGTTTACCCTCACAGTATTGAGTGCAAATCTGTACTTACAATTTGTTCATTTAATTGCAGAATGTCTACAGAGAAGCTAATGTCACGTGATAATCTAACAAGTGGCATTGAAACATTAAGAAGTGTAGAAACAAGTCCAATATCCGCAAGCAACATGGTGCTATCCACAATACCCTTAGACGGAGGTCATGTAGTCATTCGTCAGAATGGTCCATCGCAGCTGACAGCGGCCAGTCTGCAATCTCAGCAACAGCAGCAACATCATTTGGTGAATTCCAACGGAACCAATGGCTACACGACAGCAACTTCGGCTCAAATGAATCGCCACAGTCCCGCCTCGGCAATAATAAACACAAGCAGCAGCACCAAGAACACGTACATCAGCAACAATGGAGCTTCCAACGGCAGTGCTATTCCAACTCAGTCGAAATATGTCTTCTTGCAACAGAACGGAAACGGTCAGTATACTACAAACGAGGTTGTTCTCGTCGCGACAGAACCAATGGACATGGGCAATGCCGATCAGGTGATTGCGGTAAATGAAGCGGGAACGATGACTGTGTGCGATGAAGAGCTCACCTCGTTATCATGGCTGCACGATAAGAACCTGCTCAAAGGCATCGTGACGTGCTCGAAAACCAGCAGGAAGGCTATTGAACAGCGCCTGCAAGCGGCTCAAAACGCCAATGGCGGAACACCTGTCGGTGTTGTCGGTGCGGGCGGCCAAGTCTCGCCAGCAACTGAGTATGTCGATGAATCGTCGGGAATCTCTGAGGAAAATGCTGCTGCCAATTCGGAGCACGGCATCCATGACTATTCCCCACAGCAGCAGCAGCAGCAGCACCACATACATTACAACAGTACCAACAACAATCACAACATGATGAAAAATCGCAACAACCATCAGATATTGTCACCGCCCCATGGCGGAGGTAGCTACATTGGCGCCTCTCAGTCCTCAGTTCACGATCAAGTGAATGGCAGTTTGGCGGCTATTGGTGCAACGACAACGGTCCATGTAGGCCCGAGTGGAACAACCACTGTGGTCGAATACAAAACAAACTCAAATTTTGTCCCATCGCGATTGGGCGGTGCTAATGGGGTTAATACCGGTGGTGCAGGTGGAACCACGATAACCACAGCCGCCAACAATTATGTGCCTTCTTCACCCCAGAGAAATGTTGTGCTTACCAATATGGCGAGTCCACAACAGCAGCAATTCAACAGTTCCAACAGTAGTACTCTGTCCACTACACACCATCCGCACAAGAAGTACCTGCGCGAGAAGATGAACGGTTTCGATCAAAGCGGCGGTGGAGGAACAAACAACAGCGGCGGAGGAAGTATCATTAAGAACGTTGGTATCGCGTCTCCCTTCAGCTCTGGTTCTAGTACTAGTTCGACTGCGTCGTCACCAGCTTTATCGGCCACGAACTATTCCATTACTACGGTCAATCACACGCCGCTAGGAATGTAAGTACATTTTTCAAAGTGGAAGCTTTTGGCAAATTTGATTATTCCTTTCTTTTTGTAGTTCGACATTCTCGGCGGAACCAGCAAGGGAATATCACCCACAGAACCTGCACCTGCACAGTGTTATGAAGAGTCCAGCCTCATACTCTACAAATAGCTATGAGAACGATTCACTGAAAGATTTCGAACTCACTACAGTACCTGTCGCAAATGGTCGGATATCTTCGTCAGTAAATGCACAACAACATTCACAACAGCAACAGCAGCAACAACAACAACAACAACAACAACAACAACAACAACAACAACAACAACAACAACAACAACAACAAAATCCGCAACAGCATCCGCCGCTGCCACTTCAGAAAGCGTCACCTACTCCACCAAAGCAAAAGCACCCAACAAATGTGCCATATGATCCACTGGTGCATACACACAACAAACCGCCATATAGTTTTAGGTAGATGTGCCCTTGCATTCTCCTGCGAACTGTATCCCTAACATGATTCTTTCTCTTGCAGTTCCTTAATCTTCATGGCAATTGAAGGCTCAACAGAGAAGGCATTGCCAGTGAAGGAAATCTACGCATGGATTGTCGAGCATTTTCCGTACTTCAAGACAGCACCAACGGGCTGGAAGAACAGCGTGCGGCACAACCTTTCGCTGAACAAAAGTTTCGTCAAAGTGGAAAAAGCACCGGTTAGTATTGCACGCACTCGATGTAGAGACGTGGAACTCATAATTGTGAATCGTTTTCAGAACATGGGCAAAGGTTCTCTATGGCGTGTGGAACAGCAACAGCGGCAAAATCTGATTCAGGCTCTGTCACGGTCACCATTCTTCCCAAATTCAGCTGTCGATAAGATCTCTCTGAAGAGTCCCACGGGCAGCGGCAATGGTATTGTTACGCCCAACAGCTGCAACAACAGTCCAGTATCAACTGAATCAGATGGCAGTCCTCCGCTGACACCGGGTAAATCCAACTTGGACGCACGGCTCTTTCCAAATCTATCCAAAGCAATAAAGCGCATGGAGACCAATGACCAGGATGACGACAGTCCGTCCGATTACAGTGCGATAAAGTATGGCAACGGTTACTACGCAAATGGTACATCGACGCCGATCGGCAGTTATGAGAACATAGAACGTTTGGCCAGAGACTGCGGAGCAGACAGCATAGACGATGTTAACGCTGCGACAGCCATGCTGGCGTTAAAGCATGGACCAAAGGTCTTCAATGAAACATTTCAAAATGGGTAAGCATTTCACCTTCCTTTAAGGGGGCAATTTGTAACTGTGTCTCTGCTTTTTTTGAAGCTCTCCAGTGATTACGTCGTCGCCTAGTGAGGACCACACATACTCAGCTGGTGGTGGCAGTAGCAGCAGTAGCAGTAACGCTACCACCCCCAACGGCAGCAACATGGTAACAAATGGCGATGGCGACAAGCCCGCCATCCCTACCAACGGTTTCTCTGCAGATAATCAAAGTAATTGTGCCTCATCCGATGCCGCCTACGAAAGTAGCGAAGAAAGGTATAAACGAACCTCGCAACGCAATTACAAATCAATTAATTTACACACACTTTCTCTAGTCATAATATATCCCCCGAAGAGCTCGAAGACCAGCAGCGGCATCGTGACGGCGTCTACGCCCTCCTCTCGCTGTCGTCCCATGTTGAGGTGTCAACAATGAAACGTCCACCATCAACAACCGTCGAAGAAGAGCACATATCCTCGTACATGGAGAATATTCCACACCTCAACGGCAAGGGACTTCTATCGACCTCAACCTCCGGCAACAATGGCATTCTCGACGAAGGCTACAACACCCAAAGTTACTACAGTCACATGACTTCGCCATCGCCCCCAAAGAAGCAAAAACCCCTGCGCAATCTTCGAGCGAAAATCAAGCGCAAGACCACGCTAATCCGGTGAGCTGTCAACGAGCAGAGTGCTCGCATCTAACTGTCTTCGCGCGGTAGTAGGCTAATAGTAAGGTTTCTAAAAATGGTTAAATCGGTTCTTCTTTTACATGTACACCCCACGTACATATTGTGCCTCAAGTCTCCTAAAAAATCATCTCTGATTTCCAATTTCCTTTTACGTTGTCGTAAAATGTTTGTGTTATTAGAAGTTGTGTTGTTGTCTCTATTCCGTTTGAATAGTTATCGTTAAATGCAAGTGCTTTAGAATATTTGTTGTTTGAACAATTGGATTTTGCTTGGGAAAATATAATAATTAATGCGAGCGAGAGAGAAGAAGGATGATTGCAATAAAAATAATAATTAAAACAAAAAATAACACGAATTGAACCCAACTATTGTACCTTAACTTTATGATAAATATATATATCTTTGTTGCTGATGGCGCAGCCCTCTTGTTGTTCCCATCGGCACGTAGAAATATAAACAAATATCCACACAAACAAAAGTATCTTCTTTTTTTCCAAAGATATTCTCTTAAGAAAGAAAAGAAAAGAAAAAAAAAAAAAAAACAAACATAAAGTGCCTACAAAAACTTTTAGAAAATTTTCGAAATTCATTTTTGCCTTTCCTTTGATTTGATGACTGATTGTTAAAACTTATTATTAATGTAAAAACGATGTCCCTCGAGATATATTTGTGCAATACCAACAACGGAAACAATATATGTATAAATTTTGTTATTTACCAGTCACACAAGGTCCACAAAATGAATTGTTTCTAAGTGAATCCGACGTCATTTGGATTTTGGATAGCTACCTGTTATACACACGTATTTTGTTTTCTTTTTAAATAATTTTATTCGGTTTTTACTAGAAAATTACGCTAATATAAATACACAAATCTATATATACATATTCAATATTATGTGTTAGTAAATTACTAGGAAAGAAAAACCTCTAGACTGTAAACAGAAAACGTTGTCTTGAACATTTGTCCACCAGCCCTTCCCTCCCTCCCCCAAAAGTAAAACAATAATCAAATTCAAACAGAAGTGGGATGCGCGTTCGACAAACAAAGTTTAGGACGAAACAATTTTTAATAACAACTACACTCGTTACAAACGACAAAATGAATCTTTTGCTTGGTTATAGTTTCGTTTTCAGTGTCAAAAACATTAAATATATATATATATCAGAATCGCTATAACAAAAAATATCGACAAAAATAGAATACAAAGTTTACCACAAAACATAAGCAATGAAACAAGTCTGACTTAAAAAGAAAAAAAAACAAAAAAAAAATGTAAATTTCGGTTATAAACAAAAAAATATTGTCTGCTTTCAGAGCTTCAAAAGAAACAAGAAAACGTACGAAATTATATTCAAAATGATATATAAGTGTTAGGTTTAGTGACAATTCGCCTTTATAAAAGGAACACACACACACACATATACTACGTGCATATATAGAGAGCGCCCTAGTTTATTATTTATAAAGAGAAAACGCAGCATACAATACAACTATGTTTAAGTAAGTTTATTTTATCTCTACCCCTGTCGGAATAGTTTTAAACAAAAATTAGTCTCCATCAAACGGATCTTAGCGTATATTTTAAACAAAATAATCCAAATGCGTCTTCGCTTTGTTTTTTATTTTATTCTTAGAGAGAAAAATAAAGGAGTAGCGGAATATTTTAGGTTTACTTTCAACAAGTATATATATATATAATATATATATATTTAAAAAAAAATGAAAAGAAATAATCAAACCATGTTTTTTTAGTATTAGACAAATGAGAAATTTTATTACGAAGAAGAAAGATGAAACAACAAAAAATAAATAAATGATGTTTACTTAATTAAATAAACAAGCATAGATTTAACTATACATATTACATACATATATAGTACTTTATTTTTTAAATTAAAACAAAATAATTTAAAAGAGAAATTTTACAGAAAAACATAAACAAACAATTGTACACTAATAAATATAATTAGAGAAAAACAAGCAGTTATCTTGGAAGCGAACACAGTAACAAAGTGAATTGAACTAAGTTGAATTACTCGTTCCTTTGTTAACGTTAATTTTTTATTAATATATATTTTATTTTATTTTTTTTGGGTTAGATAAACAATTTAAAGAAAGAAAGAGAAATAAAACGCAAACAAAAAATGTCTTTGTTAAAAGTGTGTGAGTTGTTTCTTATGGTTTTGTCCGTCATGTTGGTAGACGTGCATTCTGACAGTTCATATTGGTTCGAATATGAGTGCAATTTGCGAGCTCATCTTCATCGTGTTCATAGTTCAAAGTGAAATTGGTTTGATCAAATATTGTGACCTACTGAGCTACCTAGTAAAACTGATTCAGTTAAAAAAAAAAAATTATGGCAACGAACAAAACAAGAGATATAAATACCCCAGGTGGTAGACCAGGTAAACTGGAAAATCCACCCTCCTCGGAGGTCGGTCCCATGGATTCTGGGGGGGGACCATTTATTGCTTCCTCAACAAAGCTCCAAAAGGAGTTCACTCACGCCGAGAACTCCACCAAAAATGGTCGCGCCAAAACAACATACGGCCAAAGATAGCGCTATAATTGTAAGCATTCCGAACATTCAAAAAGCAAAATGTGGAAATGAAACCAATATAGCTGAAAGTGAACGTAAAACAGATTCACAAGCGAAATTAAATGCAAGTCTGAACTTAAAGTCTTAAGTTTGCAAAAGCAGATAAAAGAACTTGAAAAAAAGGTTAGCCTTTTGGACAATACTGCCCAACCATTCCAATCAGTTCAGCTAGATAAACAAAAGGAATACCTCACTGATGAAGAAGAGCTTGCACTAGAGACAGAAAGACATCTGACTAAAAGTAAAAAACCAACGAAGAAACGAAAGGCAGAAGAAAGTCCTGAAACATCTGCCAGAATCTTTGACAATGTGGCTACGCCAAAACCTGCAAATTTGCAAGCTAAGACGAAAGATAAAAGGCTTGAAAAGACAGCCGTTACCACCACCAATAATGATCTCTGGTGTAGACAGATTTGGTGAGCTAAAAAGTATTATTGAGCAAAAATCTAAGAAAACGTGCAAGCTCACGTCATATAACAACAACAATTGGAAAATAAATGTTGATAACAGTGACACTTATAGATATATCACTGATGAGCTAACAAAAATGAAGTTGCAATGGCACACATATGAAAATAAGGCTACTAGACCAATTAGAGTAGTCGTCAAAGGTCTTCACTTCTCGTGTGATGAACATGATATTTTCGAAGACTTGACTAATAAAAAATTTAAAATTATAGAAGCCAAAAACTTAATTAAAAAAGAAAAAAACATCAGAAAATGAAGGGGAAAAAACTACAAGAAATAGAAAATTACCCCTTTTTATGCTCTCCTTTCACAATTATGAAGATATTGAAAAGGTATACGCTATTAAATCAATAATGAATATTGTAGTCAATATTGAACCTCATCGAAGAAAATCCAACTCTTTAACTCAATGCAAACGATGCCAAGCTTTCGGGCATACGCAAAGCTATTGCAAAAGAGATTTTGCGTGCGTTAAATGTGAAGGAAAACATCCAACAAATAGTTGTCCACAAAAAAAAAGATGAGAAAGAAAAATGCATCAACTGTCATGGAAACCGCCCAGCTAATTATAGAGGCTGTCCGGCAGCAAAAGAATATCAAGAAAATAAAAAGAGAGGTACTGCCAAACACCAACAGAACCATCTTAAAAATACAAACAAGAAACAGGTAAATGTCGAAAACAGCAAAGTCGACAAAATACCAATTGCGACAAAAACAAACACACCAGTTGTGAATAACAAATCATATTCCCAAATTGTGAAAAATACACGTAAAGAAGAAGAAATATCAGTAAAGGAAATGCTTTCTACTATTATTCAAAGATTGGACAATCAAGATAAAGTTATTAAGCTACTGAGCAAAGAAGTTTCCAAAGGAAAAAATCAACAAAATAACAATGATTGAAAACCTAAAAGTCGCAAACTGGAATGCAAATGGTTTACACCAACACATCTCTGAATTTCAGGTATTTCTACGCAATGAAGACATTGGCGTCTGCCTGATTTCTGAAACCCACTTTAAACAGGGAACAACAATTAGAATTCCTGGGTACCTCTGTTACCACTCTCCCCATCCTTCAGACAGTGCCAGGGGAGGTAGTGCTGTAATTGTAAAAAGTATTTTAAAACCCTATGAAATGTCCAAAATAGGAAAACAAACCATGCAAGTAGCGATAATAAACATTGCGACAAAAAGCAAGCACTTTAACATAGCTGCTATATTATACTGTCCACCTAGACAGGAAATTGTAATACCTTCTCAAACGCATTTGAACGTTGAAAGTAAAATCATTTGTCGATCTTTCTTTGATTGGTCATGATTAAGGAGGTGTTTTTAGTGCGGTTAGAGTCCCACACTACTCTGGGTTTCTAGCCCCATTATGTCTTTCGAGATTTTCACCTTCCATAAAAAAAAAAAAAAAAATATTGTGACGGATGGACAATTCAGTGATTAAATGAAAGACCTGCCATTGTAGCAGTTATTTTCTGACAGTTTTCAATCGTAGAAATAATGGGATAACAAGTGACCTGGATGCCGGTGAGTCTTTAAACATCAAGAGTTGTGTTTTGCCAATCATCTATTTGACACGATATTCGTATACTTACTACGCATACGCAATTATCCCAAGTAGAAGCGATTTAATTTCTTTTCGAAGTGGCTATTCGCACGTCATTTTTGTACTGACTGACGTTTGTCTGGGGTGTCAGAGCTCAATTTTATCGACTGAACTCGATTGTATCAAATTAGGTGCGGAAACCCCTGGCTTCGGGACACGACAACGTATTTGACGTAACGTATGGTATTTTCATTAAAAATGGTGTTTTAAGAAATAAGTTGGGCCTTAAAACGCACAGGATCGTGCCCGAAAATGAAATACTGGAGTTATGAGTCGTTTTTGCGACACATAACCCTATTTGGCGCTATTTAACTGTGACATTTCGTTTAGTAGCGGTGTTCCGAACGACGGGCGAATAGCAACAGACAAACAGTAGCTCAAATATGTACTTGCTCTTCACAACCCTATCGAGGTATCCGTTCGGAAAAATATCCGAAACAAAAGTCCAATCGTTACGGAAAAAAATAAAAGAACATTTCAACTCGTTCATTTGACATTAAAATATTCCGCAGCAGTTAGTTGTCAGAGTTCGGAGAGCTTCGGAAAAAATATGCCGTGTAGCTAATGGGGACGTTCAAGTATATATTTAAGTAAGTCTGACAGCAGTCTTACTAGATGTATCTCGGTTTTGATTGGGGTAAATAGGTCATATGAGCAGCTGTTTCAGTTGACGTTTATGGAGGAGTAGCCGACGAATCTAGTCAAGATTTTCGTGACTGAAGGGCTCAGCCCATAGAATCCGTCGCATTTGGTGACAGCCAGTGGTTTAAGTACTCTAACTCTATCCAAATATTTCCCACGAAACGTAATAATATTTCCCTATTCACCGTGCTCAAATTCCCCTTTAAATAATTACCTTGATAGGTACTTTTTGTGAATAAATCTTTTATTTAAAAGCAGTTTGTTAATATTTATAATGATTACCTTTTTGTACTAAAAAATATTGCTAAAATGCGATTTACATAAACTCTTTTTATGTACATTCAATTTGGATGAAATTTCAGCAAAAATTTAATATGTTTTTATTTTTGTCCCTTGGATGGCTTTTCGGACATCGAAATTCCCAAAAAAGGAAGAGATCCCACCATATAAAAAAACCAAAGACAGCCAATGACAATTTCTCTCATGCTCTAAATATTTCCACCAATGAAAGTGCTGCCTCTCTCGCTGTGAGAACCGTCAACGGATGCAACTGACAGAAAAGAAGAAATTAAACCTACTTTATCCATCGCATCCGGCACGTGCGCTGCTTATGGGTCAGCTTCCAAAAGGTGGTGTGTATTCTATAAACCTGTCAGTCGAATACGTTGCCGTAACGGAAGCGACAGATTCTATGGGTTGGGCCCTTGAGTTCTTAGTTGACAGTTCGCATATGTGGCTGACGTAGAAAAAGTGACGGTCCCGTCCAATCTAGTTTTTGCGTTCAGCTTACATCTCATCCAGACCAAATTTACAATTTGCACAAAATTAAAACAGCAAATTTGAAACAAGGAGTTACCCAAATTGTTAATCTGATATTAAGAAAACAAACACTTGGTCACAGTTTCTTGTGATGGTGAACTCTATGAAAAAATAGTACACTATTCAAATGTTTTAAAGAACTTTTAAAAAAAACACGATTTTGTCTATTCCTCTGGAAAATAAAGTTACCAAATTTGTTTGATTGAAGGACTGTGTAGAGAGGCTGTCCGGAAGGAGTTTTTCAAGTACAAAAACCTCTCAAACTTACTGCTTTCACTTGCCCAAAGACAATAACCCGAAAATCTTCAATATTCCCAAACACTAATAACGCTAGATCTAGAAAGCAATCGGTACCAACAGTTTGAATTCAAGGCAAATAAGTAGGTACTATTTTTGGGCACTAGGGGTGTATCCAAGCTCAACTATTTAGACTAAGGGAACAGCGATAGTTTATTTGATTACACCTAGGACAGTTTTTGTTACTAATGTCAGAGTTAAAATTACATTTGTGGCTTTAACAGCAGCAACTTGTGAAGGGAAGCAATTTTGTCTCATTTCTGTATGGTTCTGTCATCTGTGCATTGACAGCAGTTGTTGACAGGGAAACCAACCGCAGTTTTGTCTGTAGTTTTCCATTGGGCGAAAAGAACCGTCCTGGAGAGTCCGGAATCGAAAAAAATCACTCCTGAAACCGTTCCATTGGCACAAAAAATACTCTTCTGGTGATTCTGAGAAGAGAATTTCGCTTCTCGATTTGAAGTCAGAATCCACTTAAGAAGCACTCACACAAGTCTAGTTTATGTATTTTATACAAGTCAGCTGACAGCAGCCGTAGATTATTTTTTGGCATTTCACCAATACTTTTGTGGATTCTTTCAGAAGCAGTTTTGTTGTTCCATTGGATTTCAGAATGAGTGGATCCCCGAGTGAAACCAATGGAAAACGACATTAATTTCTGCCGTTTTCCATTGGTTTCACTCGGGGATCCATCCATTTATACTGGCTTGTATAAAACACATAAAGTACCTACACTTGTGTAAGTGTTCCTTGAGTTAATCCTGGCTTAAATTAGGAAGACCATCAGAAGAGTATTTTTTTCGCCAGTAAGAAAGTTTCCCGGAAGCTTCTTTTTGCTGCCAAATGGAAAACGACAACAATTTTTCATGAAGGTAAACACCTTTCCGCACAAGCTTTGCCGTTCGCGTTCTCTCTTTCAGTTTTGCATTGTCAGGTAAAAAATATGAGTTCTGTCTGTGAGATGAAAACTCTTCTTCCCAATCGCGAGACTTCTTTGAGATTGTTTTAAAAAACTGTTTTTCGAACTTTTTTTTGCAGTGATACCAGATCCATTTCGTGGGCATTTTGCCTTTCAAAATGAGCTACAAGGACGAAAAAGGAAGTTTTTTTTATCTCTTGGAACAAGAAAAATAGTGTATTTTGTTGTTTTTTTAACGTCGGAATGGGCAAAAAGGACATTTTTGGGTATTTTTGACGTGTATCGTGGGCAATTCAGTCCGAAAAGTCTGGGATCACGGGTTCGTTGCTTTGAAACTTAATGCAAACTCAAAAGAAATAGCAGTAGGTTAGCGTGATTTGATTTTGTAACTTAATTTATACAGTGAGTCAGTGTTGCGCTGAATGCCTTTGTACGAACTCTTTAGGAAGATTATCACGTGGTTTGGTTAGCGAATCACTTACGCAAAAGGTCTTTAGCAAAACTTATACCAATTACCTGCAGTTAATATTTTAATTACAGGTTAAATAATCAAGCCGTTTGTTAATGTAAACCAATTAAAAGTCATCGAGCAAAAACATTTATTTCTTGGCGTGTTGTTTGTTTATTAGTTTTCCAGCTTCAGTTACGGCAGTCTGTCAATATTCCAAGTCAATGAATTTTATACATACCCATAGAATATGACTTTCCCCAAAAGCGGAAATTATCTCCATTTGCCACCTCGAACCTACATTTTTAAAATTGCTTTGGTTAGGTTTGACAGCTGAAGAAGGGTTCAATACTCTGAAATTCAGTGACTTTTACGGGCACTTCTGTCGTGGTATAAGAATTGGCCTGGAAGTGCCCTTTTTTTCTTCAATGACATAGAAAACGCAGAAAAGGCACTTCTACATTTGACCTTTTGATAGAAAGAGAAATGCCCTTCTTCAATCGAAAACGCCACAAGATTCGATAACAGAACCTAATCCTGGGTAGTACTCGCTCTCTGCGGGAAATTTGGCCCACGGTGTTATTCTTTTATTAGGGATACATGACAATTTGATTTCTAAAGACGCAGATAGAGCAAAATAAAACAACTTCAAATCACCAGCAGCTGTACAGGCCGTTCCAAATCACTTAACCCCAAAGCAAACTCTCTTTTTCAAGCGACTTTTTCTATATTCAAAACCTAATCTGGTAAAAACAAATCTTCGTATGGAATCTTCTCGTACATTGCGTCAAAAATCTTCTTATTGGCGGCGACGATTTCTTTGTTAAAATGGGGAGATATCTCATCCCACAGGAGTTTCCAGTTCTCGTTCATAATCTTCAGCATATTCTCTCCGAGGACTTTGTCGCCGTTGAATAAATTTGTCATTTGGATCTTTACACTGAAAAGAGACGAAGAACTGTTCAAACGAACGTACAGCTGTTCAAAAATGCATTTACTTGTCGGCGGTCACATGCAACTTGTAGTTGGTCATCTTAAGATGTGTCTTTCCGTCTATAACCTTGAATGTCGGCCTTATGCGGGTTTTTATCTTCAAGCCATATATCTCCATGTCGGTGTTGCCCTCACCATTGATGGGAATAACCAACAGTTTTCCAGATATTTTGTACTTTCCACTCATTGTCACTCGCGGGTTATAGGACTCGGTTTCGATTTTTATTTTACTCGGATCCTTCGTGAAGCCACTAAAAAACACCGAAAGCATTAGGCGCACACATTTTACAACCGGCTGCAACTTTACCTGAACTTTGTGAAGGTCATGTTCGAGTATCCGTACATTGCTAGGTCGGTCATTTCCAAGTTGAAGTTGATGGGGCTGTTTGGGTTGCCGGTTACTACCAGTTTATTCAGTCGGAAGGGTTCGAAGTCGGGTAGCACAATCTCGGGATATCCATGAGGGTGCTCACGGATGACTTGATTTGCCCTTTTCACAATGCACTCATTGTCCGATCGATGGCATAGCTCGAAGCCGCTGGCTGGACCGGAAATTAAATGCTTGCTCGTATATTACATCGTATCGTACCGTACCAGATCAACTTACGAAAATCAAACGCCTCCGAGCATCTCAGTGAGATAGAAAATACGATGAAGGTCAGTGCCAGATGAGTAGCTGACATTGCGCTGATGGAGTCGCTGCGCCTCGATTAAGCACTTAGATAAGTTTATGATCAAGGTGCTGTGCAACGTGTTCTGAGCAACTTGTATTTATACTGTTTAATTGAGCGGCTTTAATTCTCAAATGTGCAATGTCGTTGTCATTGAAGTATATGACGCGGATGAGGCATCGAATGACAGTGTAGAGATCGAATTCGTACATGTATGAAACGGTTTTTGTAAACTACCCGATTTCTGGTTATTTACATCGATAGATAAATGTTAAATAAAATATTTGTATCGGCGAAAATTTGCAGGCCCCTTATAAAAGAGATGTCCCTAGGTATGTTTTCTCTGTTGTTCGTCTAGGGTGATAAATCGAGTGATAAATATTATTTGGGATCTCCGGGAAGTTTCTTCCGCTGTCAATTATTAAGCTTAGTACGCTGTTTGAGCTAAATTTTCGCTCCCATACAAAATTCTCTCCAAAATTTAGCTGAGCTAAACCTAAGCGAACCCATTTAGCTGAGTTTTACGCAGCTCGAGCTAAATAATCAAACTTTTGGTTCAGAATGTACTTCATGTGTCTGTCAAAATTTAGCGTGGCCATTTAATGGGTCGGCGTATTTTCTCAAGATAAATTCTGACAGATCGTTGTGTATTTGCTGTTCTGTTGCGGAAAAGTATGCAAGGATGAGCTCTTTTAATCATTACATGGACGAGAAGTACCTAGAATCAGACATAGTTAAAATAAGAGAGAATTAAGTTTTTGAAGGAAGTTTTTTCAAAGAACAGCTGTTTTCTGGGACACTTATTTTTCGATTGAAGTAACGAATTGCCCTTTCTATGAAAAGAGCAAATCTAGAAGTGCTCTTTCGATGTATTCTATGTTTCATTGAAGAAAATAGTGCACTTCCAGATCAATTCTTAACACGACAGAAGTGTCCGGAATATTTTTACAGAATTGCCCTGAACTCACCAGCCAACAAAATGTCAGATTGAAGTGTTTGTTGTGTTATTAGAAACAAATTTTTAGCTATGTGATCCGAAAATATACAATTATGCGTGCAAAATGTAAACTTAAATTGAAATATATTGATTTGGCTGTATTTATTATTGCAGAAAACAAAAAAAAAGTAGCAACAGAAAATCAAATCTCCCATAATGGTGTCTACCACTCTTACAAAAGTGCTCCAACAAATTTCATTGAAAAGAGCAAATCTGAATTTCGGGGCAATTCTCTCGGATCTTCAATCGAAAACGCCATTATCCGGCGTACTATATGTCAAAATTAGCTAGGACTTTAGCTGATGTTTGGAGAGAAAAGTCGGAGACCAGATAAAATTTAGTTTAGCTCGAACAGCGTACTACGCTTTACACTCATGTTCAAACTGTTCAAAACGAGAACGATGAACAATTCGATTGAACGTTGCGAAGATGATGTTATATGAAGCAAACTAAAAACGATGTCGTTTTGTTCAATCGTTTCGACGACAATCGTTTCATAAATTACGCGGTTAGAGCCCTGGTAGCCGCATTCAAAAAATGTCTGCAAATATAAAACTAAGCAAAGCAATTAAGCTCACCTGTAGGGAGCTTAAGCAAAATTTGTGTCCGACTGTACACAAGTTTCCACAATTTTCCATAGCTTCATTTTGAGATTGAAATAATCGGTGTTCCCGCCTCAACTTCAGATTTATGTTAATTTTTAACATCATTTCAAATTGAGAAAATGTTATTGGAGAAATGGCTTTAGGTTTAATAACGTGTAATGTATAAAAAGTAGAGAAAATGTGAAGGAAATCACCAATTGGAGAATATTATCAGCAAATATGACGGTTTTGTTTGTTTCTTCTCTGAACGTTGAGCTGTCAAAAGTAAGCGAACGTTGGAGAGGCAAAAATTTGTTGCTTTCCTGGGACAAGTACTGGGCTTAAACAACAAATATTCATGATTTTCCTTATGTCTTTTCCTTTACTTTTAAATCTTACTAATTCCTACGAATTTTTAGGAAGTTTACTCAATGCCGTTCCTTAGCTCTAAAAATTCGTAAAAGAGAGCGTCATCGAGAGAGCAAGATATTAGCCCTCCACTGAGAGTAAGATTGGAAAAGCTGTCAGTCACCTTACAATTAGCAGCTGATTCGAAAATTGTTGTCCTATTTGACATTCATTATGATTTCTTGTATATTAGAGTGGTATCGACAGGCGGAAAAATAAAATTGACTGTTCTCCTTAGATTCTTTTCGAAAGTGGTGACGAAATTCTTCCTCGCTGTAAGGAGTAGGGAAGGACAATCTCCTTCACGTAATTTTTAATGCCGTGTCGCTTTTTCCTCTTCTCGAATGCTTGTAGTTTAATCAGTACAAAATCTTATATAACTCAGATTCATGAAGAAGAAGTTCGATTAATTCCGAATTACTTTCTTCGCTAGGTAGATAAATCAACTAATGTTGTTCGTAAATAAGCAAATTCTTAGAGTTTATCAGATATTTTAACGACTACTCGTTAAACCTGTCGATTTTCATAGATTACCACAAAAGTGTTCCCTAACCTTTTCGTAAGTAATCTCTCTGTGAGAGAATTTATCCCCATCACTGCCATTTTGACAGTCTTTTCCATTCTTACTACAAAAGCAAAGGAACAGACCTCTTATGTTTACTTTTTGTATGTACTGTCAAACGAAGATGCTCGTTAGAAGTGCTTTTACCAATTATTCTGGAGTAATTTGTGACATTTCTGTGAGGTCTGGAAAGAAAACTTTCACAAATTCCAATCATCAGCAGCTAACTAAAATTTTGGCTGACACAAAACCGTTCGCCCCAAATATATTAAATGATTTGGTGTGTCAACTTTTTATTTTACTTAATGTGCTTCTTCATTAGTCCTTTTAGAGGATTTGAATGAGAATGATATTTCCCTAGAAGTCCGCACGGACACCTAAGCGTACTTTGTGATTTTCGAAACGTCAATCGAGTTGGCTAATCCAATGATTGCTTGTCTCGCCAGAGTAGCGTGATAGGATTCATTTTCTAGTGTCTTGTTCTTTCCAAATGTCCACCCATTTTCTGCTCGAATTTATATTCATGACAATACTTGGTCGCCTGGCTGTAATTCTAAGTGTAATTTTTTCCATCTATCAAGTTCTTCCTTCCGGTTCAGCGCCATCTTTTTCTTAAGATTTTGTTTTTATATACCTACCGGGAAAACTAAGAGCTCCACTTATTTGACTAAAGGCAAAGATTGATTGCGTCCGAATTTTATTATCAACTACTGTAGGGCATGTTTGGACTTCAGAAAGCTCAGTTTTACAGTCACCTAGTGTAATAAATAGCTGTTCAATGTTCGTAGTCAGTCGGTTTTATTACCCACTCCAAAAAACTATTGACAAAAGACGGGTTGTGTCGTACGTAAGGTTCTATAAAATCATTTTTACTGAAAAGGACAGTTCTATTTAAGAATGATTATCTGAACGGATCTTGCAGTTGCAAAACAAAAACTTAATTATGGTCGAAGTCGAAGCCCATTACGAAGGTTGAACTCGGCGCATAATCCCGACTTGTGAACAGTGGAATTACAATAATATAATATAATGCATTTTTAACCGGTTTTTGTTGATATTTGCTAAACTTTAGCAGTCGGCAGCATGAGTTGCATTAAAAAGCAATTGCATAAGAGATACGGCGGTTGAACTAGCTAGACTACTAATCGCAATCTTGCAAGTTGGTGAATACAAAAATGCAAACCGTCAGTGGCGGAAAAGGAAATCTACTGTGAGAAACCGGATGTCGTAAGAATAGGTGTGTTTCCTTGTGATAAGCAACGAATTCATAAGTTTAACCCGAATTGCGTCAAACACCGTTTCCGTACACGATGCAGGTGGAAGATGACAACCAGAGACAATACAATACAATAACAAGAGAGTATGGTTTGTCTATGATGACAACCATAAGACTAGGTTGAAAGAAATCACCTTCCATAAAATTCATGTATTTTACGTAACTGTCAGTTTGAATTCATTTATGATTGGTATTTGCTTTCGACAAAACAGGACCATGAAATAAATAAAGTTGAACATTGTTTAAATCTATTTGTCACTGCAGGCTTAAATATTTGAGTAGGTACATTCCATATAGGAAGCCTACTTTTTTCACAAAACATACGTTTGGGTTTTTATTTTGGGAACACAAACAAGTCATTAGGCTTGTTCCTTTACTTTTGTAGTAAGAATGTAAAAGACTGTCAAAATGTCACTGGGGTGGGATAAATACTCTCACAGAGAGACAAACTGAAGAAAAAGTTGTAGAACGCTTTTGTAGTAATCTTAGAAAATGACAGATACATAATTCAAAAATTCAAAAAAGTGCTCCGAAAAGTTGTTAAAATATCGTAAAAACTCGAAGACTTTCGAAAATAACCTAAGGAGAACATTCAGTTTTGTTTTTCCGCCTTTCGATACCATTTTAATATGCAAGAAACCAAAACAAATGCACTCATATGTCAAACAGGACAACAAATTTCCAATCATCTGTTAATTGTAAGGTGACTGAGAGCTTTTTCAATTCGTAAAAATTCGTAGGAATTAGTCATAATTCGTAAAATTAAAAATAAAGGAACAGACCTATTGTGTGTTATCTGTCAAATATTTTGCTCTTTATCATTTTTACATATCTCCAACTCAAAGCCTACCAAGTTGATTATTTTTCAGTTGCTGTACTCAAACATGTTTTTAAGCAACATTGCCAAATTTTGGGCGTTGATACCCAAAGGAAATACACATGTGGAAATTATCGCAGATTTTCTTCCGCAAAATTTACCAAGTAGCAACAGTTAATGATGACCGCTTACAGATTGTTTCAACAAATTTGTGACATATTGAGGACGCTTAAAATTTGTATCCAGATAGCTAAATTCATGACAAGCTACAACTATTTGCATACGTAACGTTTGTTGAGGTTCCCTTCCAACTTGGGCGCCATCACTTAGGTGTCCTAAATTTTAATTTTCTCGAAAGGAGCACTATAGAACATTGGATGTCACTTTCAACGAAAAATACAATCAGATTTCAAGGCGTTGTTAAAAAGCGCGATTGACATCTCGCTATTCGCGCTAGAGAACAGGCACAAGACATTCAACCGTTTATTTGAATGAAAAGTAATCTAAAGCTATAGCTATTCATTTATTTTTTTCCGCTGGCTCTAGAGTTCCATCTTCCATCTATAGAATCATGTGAAATTACGCCAAAAATTAGACCACCCCTTTTCAAATGCATTCGGAAATCAAAAAAACACTGACAAAATATTTCTGCTTCCTAATTTACGCTAATTCTGAGATTCGATCGAATCGAGTATTCCTCGAATTTAAAACTCTCACTCGAATGAACTCCTCACATTCTAAGTTTCGAGGGAAAGGGGTTCATTATCGAATGATTTTAGATTGTAAATTATTTCTCTTGCTTTTATTAAGTAAATATGACTTTATATGTATTTTTGGAGGAGGAATCGGTCGAATTGAATCGAAAAATACTGTGAGATAAGTAAGTTTGTATTGTTTCGCTTAGAAATCATACAAATTCTTTTTCCAAAATGGATAAATAAATAAATAAATGGATTGCACCTTGCAATTATTATTACAATTAAATTATTTTTTTTTGTTCATAAACGAACAAATGTTGCTTCCTAGTTCATAATATGCGTTTTATATAAATTTTGTGATAAAAGTAAGCAACATTTCTTTCGATTTATTTAAAAACAATTCAACTTACATAAATTTCCTCTCGAATGAAATTTGACATTTAACCTAATGCAATCGAAACTGAGAATGCGGGCAGAAATGAACAAAAAATGAATCTCTATCGAAATCGAAAGTAGGAATGTTGGAAGAAATCGAATAATTTTGGATTCGATTCGAATCTCAGAATAGAGGTGATTATGTTTTGTTAGATTCAATCTTTGTTTTTTCTCCAATTTTTGCTGAGCACACCCATTGAGCAACCGCATAGCTCATTTCTCCCATTCGTGGTGAATATCTCCATTTATTTCACTTTCTCACCACATCCAAATCCTACCAAAACCAACTTGAAATTGTGGTGGATGGGATAAAAGTCGAGGAGAAACTGTGTGAAAGAGAACATAATCGCGTCGGCCATTAAATTCGTAGCACAGAGGAGAAGCGACTGACACTCCTCTAGAAAAAATATAAAATTCTGTGGTAAATTGTTGATTTTAATTCCCATCATTAGTTCAGACGTTTAGTGCCAATCAAAAGCTTTCTTTTGCCATATAAAATGTTTACTTAGTCTCGAGTTAACAATGTTAATTTTTGTTTACAAAACACGAAAAAATCTCGGCTAACAAATTTTTTTCTTTCCCTTCAATCTGAATTTATTGTTCCTTCTAGATCGCCGTGCGTGTCGAAAATACATATATGTATACCAACTTCTAATGTTGTACAATTTTTATTTGTTGATTGAATTTGTGTTTTAAATTTGATTCGTGGTTCTCTGTTTTAAAACGGTGTGGTGTACAATTTGTGCGTTACTGAATATCTTGGAAAGTGAGTATTTGTGTTTTTTTTTGTTCATAAAATATTTTTCCGTATTTCCATTGTGCATGTACGTAGTGTTTATATTAAAAAAAAATGTCAAAGTACTCCTTTGGGTGGAAACACAGCAAAGTGTTATAAAAAGTAGCTCATCTGTGTTGTGTGGGCGAAAGCCAATTTCATCGAGAGGCAGTGCCAGATTGAAAGTTTTTGAAGCAAGTTGAAGAGAAGAAAAAAATGTTGTTTTTAGTGGGAAATTTTATGCACAAGTCAAACAATTTGTTATATTTCTTTCGTTTGTCATTAATTTGAACTTTTTAGGACAGTGGGAGCTACTTTTTGACGTGATTTACTTATACGGGAGTATGGTTCTACGATTTACCAAATAGTACATATTTGTTTTAGTTGATCAGTTGGATTTCTCATTTCATTAAAATGCTTATAAAACCAATAAGACCTTGATCTTTTTGAAGTTTTCTTCCTGACTTTTTGCATAATGTAATCCTTGTATTGTAATAAATAAAAATACCCGATTAAACCAAGAGGATATTAAATTATTTTGTATTGAATATTCATTTTTCTGCTTACTGATTCCATAAAAATAGTTTCGTCCGTGTACTTTCAGCATAGAAAAATAAAAAACGTCAAATATCAAAAATCGAGAGAGAAATCTCTCAATTTCAAGAGAAGTACCAGACCGGTTTTCTTACAAAAAGTTTAAGAAATGTCATTTTGACATTATCGTAAAATGCAGCATCTGCAAAATAAGTTGGAATTGAATTTTGTATAAGCTAAATACCTATTAAACTTAACATTTTGAATGCGGATATGTTCTAGGAGAATATTCGATTACAACTCCTTCCTCGTTATCGTTGAAGACGAAAATAAATAGAGTTACTTGTCAAACTTTTGAGCTGTCAGTTTTAATTTTTCATTTTTCAGTTAGTCGAAATTCGGCGAGTAGAAAATTACGAAAAAATGAAACGAGGGGAAGTAAATTTCTCTCTCATTTTTTTAATTTTCTGAGTACATGGTCGCATTCGCACAGTTTCTTAGCAAATTTTTAATGATTTTAGGTTTGGAAAAAAGTACCAGAATAAACCTAATCTCATCAAGAATACCTATATACGGATAACTCACTGTCTGAATTCAGTAACCAAGAGGTTTATGATGCACAAGCAATGCATTTCGAAAGTAAAACAAAGGAAAGTGGGATTTCTTTATCACGCAGCTCAATAAACTACACTCTACTTGTCACTTATGAAATTCACACGTAATATTAATTCCAAGTAGAAGTGACTTTCAACAGTAAACTCGGCTCTGATTGGGGGAAATCGGTCATGAGAGCAGCTGTTTGAGTTGACGTTTACAGAGGGGTAGCCGACGAATCTAGTCAAGAAATTCGTGACTGAGTACTAAGTTGACAGTTCTCATATGTGACTGACGTAGAAAAAGTGACGTTTCCGACCAATCTAGTTTTTGCGTTCAGGTTACATCTCATCCAGACCAATCTAGGAGACTTAAGATAACTAGATTCTTGAATGTGCCCATTGACAACATTCCGGGGATGTGTTAATTGATAATAATAAACATTTTTAGTTCCATTTCTAACGAGCAAGCATCAATAAAACGTTAAATCAAGAGAATTCGAGACATTCAAAAATTATACCAGTTTAGAACACTTTACCACAATCGTCGCTCTGAATTGTTTTATTTAGCACTCGCCTTATTTGCTTTCTTTTGCTTTCTTTTGAAAAGTTTGTGAAAAAGTTATTGTGCCGGAGAACATCTCATCAAATGAAAACTAATCTAATTTTCGCAATTTATACAAAAACCTTGTTGCTCCCTGCTTTTTCCCAGTGCTTGTAGATTTTCAACGCCCGGGTGATATGTTCATTCATGTTCAATTGACTTTGTAAAGCATCTAGAGTTTCTCTTTGGGTATGCATATATTCCTTCAGACTCCCTAGTTCCAAATTTAAATGAAGATCCTACATCTCGTCCTCGCCATCGCTCTTTTCCGACCGGGTCGATGTCGATGTGATGTTTACTATTTAATAAATTCCATTCTCCAAATCCCTTCAATGTAAACAAGTCAACAAATTGTGCGTTCAAAACTAACAAGTATATCCGCCTTCTCAAATGTCAATGCTTATGCGGCGTTATAGCAGAACTGATGATCAGTGTCTTATATAGAATCTCCTTGGTGTTTCTTGACAAGCCCTTTCTTTTTACTAAGGCCACAAGAACAGCGACTGTCAAGCGTCATTGTGATCTCATTTGCAGAGTTTACAGCGCGAAATCGAGATAGATCGGCGGTCTAAAAGTGCAACGAACGGCTTCAAGCGTTCACAGATTATTAAACAGAATTTTATGAGCCAAGTCAAAGCGCGCGCATGCGTTTTCCCTCACCGCCAAACTTCAAATAGGAAATAATTTCCGATTGATAGGTTTCCTTTTTATGGGCGCTCGTTCACATCGAAAGTTTTGTGTTCGGGCGGACTCAAGGAAGGTAAATTTGTTGTCTCAATAAAACATCCTACATTGTTGCGCATTCTTGAGAAGCACTCCCCACAGCAGGATAATAAAAACAGCAAAGTATCTTTAATGACAGTCACGTGGCTGCCAAAACGATCAATTCATCCATGAGATCAAAGTAAACCCATTCGACCTTCAATCCTTTTTATTTCTTTCCGCGCGCTGTCGTTATCCGTCTCCACGAGGCGAACAACAAATGCACCACTCAAGGCACTGTCCAACATAAACGCTCTCAGTAAAGGCAGCAGCCACCGTGATTGTACCGATATAAAGCATAGAATGATAGTATCCATTGATTTTTCTTCGCGCTTAACTTTTGGCTCTTTCTACTTTCACCTCTGTGCCCTCTGTTCGAGAAACATAAATGTGCGGGTGACGGGCGAGGAGACGTCGTACACTCTATACACACAGCATAAAAGAGCCGAATACCACTTAATCTCCTTTTGTTTTGTTATTTCCAAATACCCTTGTTACCCCTCCGTGTTGATGGAGGGGTATGCTTCATCCTCTTCTGGCCACAATCCGATATACGAACGGCAAGCAGGCATATCGACATGACAAGTGACGAGTTTGCTCCTCTCTCGCGCGCGCTGATGCTGGATGGCTGCTGCACTTGCCATAGCTGGTTGGCTGGCTGGTTGAGTGAATAGAATGCCTGAAGGGAAAACTATCTTTGAGATGCTCGTATACATTCAGTCCACTTCGGGAAATAGATTCGAGTTGTTTGTTGTGTTTGCTGCTCTCAGGGTTGACGGCTCGTCGCGGTTTTCAAGTAGACACCCTGGTACTGTGCGGGAATCTTTTTTTTTCTTCTTTCTTTTGTTTTACGTATAGTTTTAGTTGTTTTTGATTTGTAAAGTCTGTTTTAAAGCTATTTACTGAAAGTTTGTCTATTTTGCGTGCATAGAATCGTTGGCATCAATCTGAAGGATACACTGAAGCGGCTGCAAGATTGATTCCTCGTCCAATTCGAGCTTTCACATTATGGAAGATCCCAATCGTATGATGGCCCATACAGGAGGTATGATGGCACCACAAGGCTACGGAATGCCCGGACAGGACGACGGCACGAACGCTGGAGGCAACGAGAACGAGGTCCGCAAACAAAAGGATATTGGCGAGATTCTGCAGCAAATTATGAGCATTTCGGAACAATCGCTGGACGAGGCACAGGCGAGAAAACACACATTGAACTGCCACCGAATGAAACCGGCCTTGTTTTCCGTGCTGTGCGAGATCAAAGAGAAGACTGGTGAGTTCATTTTTTTAATACCTAAGCTCCACTTACAAAATCCATCAATCAAATGTCCACAGTTTAGAAACCTCCGTCCTAATGTGGCTAGTTAGTTGTCCCAGGTTGAGCCTTAATTCAAAGAGAAAATAAAATTGTTGCCCAAAGACACAAAGCTCATCTCATCCAACACCAGTAAATAGTTCCGAACACCACAAAACTGTCTGTCAGGATAGAAAAAATCGATGACCACGATGATATATTTCCAGCGCATGGATTTTTCTCGCAAATAAACCGAGCAAATAGTGCTCCACCTCCTTAACCTCTTGATGTGCTTTCTGTGAGGTGTTTTTTTTTCTTTTTTTTACTGTGCCGTCCTCTTCCTTTGATAGTGGTGACAAAACGCATTTTGATACAGGAATGTCGTCCTTTTTTTAGAAATACTTTTCTGTTTGTAGTATACACAAGAAAATAAGATTTTTCGTATACATAGATAATTTGGTTTGGGTACCTATGACTATGATGAGGCATGGTAGGTGGCATCTGTTCTATATGTGTTCAGTTCACACAATTTTTGTTTTTGTCCTTTTTGCAACTGTTGGGGGCACATTCACAAAACAATAGCCAGAGAAAACAAAAAAAAAACAAAAAAAAAAAAAAAACACAAACACAGATTAAAGGACAACAATGTGATTTTGTTTTGTGTCGGGATAGACGTGTTTGGCATCCCGTGTTTTATTTTTATTCCTTTATTATTATGGGGCGAAGAGCAGAGCTCGTGGAGAAATTATGTTAATATAAAGGCGAACACCACCTAAAAGGGAGGTAATGGCAACATTGATACATGCCTCAATGGAACGAAATATCGTAATTGGACTGAAAAAAAAGGCAAGAAATATGTACACACGTATTTTGAGTTGGTTACCTACTGGAGCAAATATTTAAATATATTCTGCTGGCTGTTGGGTGTTGGGTATTGGGTGTTGGGTGTTGGGTGTTGGGTCCATCTGTCCAAGGACATGCTTGTGCACATTTGAGCATAACGTTTGGAAATAGTTTTCTCATTGGACACTAGGGTTATTGTGGGAACTTATAAGTATGCTTTAGGTATGCTGCTCCAGGTTGGTTGAGGCACCCTGCACCTAAGTCGGGATCTTTTTTTGCTTTGCATGTCCTAGACATCATTCATAGGCGGCTTATTTTCATACTTGGTCCGGTGACTTTGGCTCAACCAATACGCCTCTCTAGTTAGTGCGATGTTTGTCTGTCTCCAGTTGCGTGTTCCGATTCACACTACCTAAGGTGGGGTCTTCTTTACGGCGCTGTCCATTCAGGTTGCAGCAGAAATTCTGTTGAGTTAGTGTCCATTTGCCTTGCATATCCTTGGAATCATATACGACTTCTTTTTTCACTCAAGTGGACCGGAGCCTCAATAAGTCTTTTCAGTTAGCGCAGTTCCCTGTGAAGTTCCCTTTTACGTGTGCGCTCCACCTTCCGCGGGTCTTCCTCTTCTTTTACTCATGTGAACCGGAGCCTCAATAAGTCTTTCCAGTTAGCGGAGTTGTCTTTGAAGTTCCCTTCTCCGTTTGCGCTCCACCTTCCGCGGGTCTTCCTGTACTGCATTCTCTGCGTTGGAGTCCAATACGACTCATTTGAACTTATCTAACCAGTGCCTATGTTCTGTAATTATCGCATCGATATATCTATCACTAAAACGATATGAATTGAAACAAAATGCCATTATATCACATGACGCGTTCTGTAACTGTGTGAATCGAAAACTATATCACATGGAACATTTCGATATGAAACCCCTGGAAATTTGTGATAGATTCAGGTTCCGTAACTATCAAGAGCGATAAAATATTCACTTCAACTGTCGAATTTTATCACGAAACTCAAAGCTTGCGGTTATAAAGTATTAAAACAAAAAATTCGCTATGAAATGCGCTGTTCTAATAGTGCGTTTATTTGTGATGCTTCCTACGCGTATGCATCATGAGCAGCTCCACCAAACCTTGCAAATCCTCCTAAAATCTTTAGATTGTAATCACATTCACCCTTAGCGAAGATCAACTATCAATTAATAATTGAAATTTATCAATCAATTTTGTTAAATGGTATTGTGACTGTCAACTGTCAATATTGTTGTTACATTGTAGGTTTTTTTGAAAAAAATCTATTGTGAATGAAAAAAATCGGTATTGCCAACAACAATTTTCATCGATTTTCTTGTCAGCTGTCAATTTTTCTTTCAATCGTAAATTTGCAGTTGATGAGTTCGTGCTACCTAAAGAAAACTAAAAAATGTAGAATTAAATAAGTGATACATTTTATCAGGATAGTAGGATCATACAACTCCTCATCATCAAAATATAGTTCAGTTAAAGTCATTTTATTTTTAATTTTTCTGATTTTCTGAAAAAAAAAAAACATCTGTCAGACGCACATTCCCATTCACAGTAATAGAATTATTTTGAAGGCATTCACAATAGCACAATATTTTATCAATTCATTTTCGCAATACCGATTTTTATTTGAATTGATAAATTCTATCAAACGTCAATCGGTTGGTAGTTGATCTTCGCAATAAGGGTGATTATCTGAAATGTGGGTACGAACATTATTTTCATTGTTAATTTATCAGAAATGTCACATTACAATTACCAATTGTACATTCTTTGAATGGTAACCCTTACGGTTTAAAGTAGCATTTTCTACGCCTTACCTAGGTCTCTTAATCCAGTCACTTCATTAAATTTAATTGAATTTCGTGGACAATTGATTGATAAAAGATGTAAGTACAAACTTTTGATTTATCTCATTGTATTCCTGAGGGGTTGGAAACTTGATGTATTTGGACATCATTTTGTTTTGCAAAACATCAGCCACTTCCGAAACCACTCGAGAAACCAAAGTCCTACTAATAGCCGCAGAAAAATAATGGCCCACATCTCTCTGAAAGGACCCAGTTGCAAAAAAATGCAGCACAGACCCGAATCGGGATTGAAATAAATGGATTCCTTTGCCCTTTGCACAAATGTGGACTTAGCTCGTCAATGAGTATCCGAGCTGAACCACGGGAAAAATGATACAACTCCCGAAATCTTGCTTCCGGCATTTCAAAAGGGTTTGTGGTTGCCTTTGAATCCGTAACATGTTACGCCTATCGTATTCTTCACCCAAAATTTGTGAAAAGCTAAACATTTTTAAAAACAACGATACTGAAAATACCTGTGAAATAATTTTCAATTTTTTTTTTGTTTTGTTTTGCAGTATTTTGACAGCTTTGGGAAATCTTTCCAAAATTCCCATGAAATTAAAAGTTACTACAGAATACTTTTCGCATAGAGTTAGAGAACTCCAATATTTTCCAGATGCGATTAACAGCGGAATGTTTTGTTCCTAAGTTTTCGATGCGAAAAGTTATCGCATGATGTTACAGAACATGGGCACAGGTCGATGTTGCTATACAGATTGTAGAGTTTTCTTTGAACTCCTCTTCTCAAAACTTAACGTAAACTGGTCCCAAAGTCGGTCGAATCATTTCGGCGTCATACATTCGCTTTTGTTCACCATGTCGATGCTCCTGCGAGATGGAGCAAGAATGGACGATGAGGCTCTGGATGAAGCTTAAACTTGTCAAAATCCCTTTTCCATTGAAAAAGGTCCGTCAATTGCCGATCTTGAAACAGTCATAACAAAATGAAATCGCCTTTCCTCATTGAGCTACTAAAATTTATCGATTACAGGAGCTCGTAAAACTATCAGATGAAGGCTGTTTATCTACTACAACTACGCAGAAGTTCTGCAGTTTATCAAAGAAGTAGCTGTTGAGAATCCTGAATCCGTAGGGTATTCCGCAAAGTTCGTAAGGCAATCAAAGTCCCAACAGCTTCGGTAGTAGTTGTTATACAGTATGCCCAGCCGTTCCGCGCGCCGTGTCCAATAATGACTCACGAGAGTTTGCGAATCAGTCTGATGATGAATTTAGATCTCTTACATGTAGACACACAAAAGAGCTATGACCAGAGTTAAGGGTGAAGGTCCGTCATATCATTTGTTTTCTGTGCCTGCATGTATTCCGATTGGCCCAACGAAGGTTTGTTCTACTGGTGACATGAATTCAATGTCAATCTTCCTTGCAAGTGACTCCTCGGAGTTCCTACAGTTTTATGGACCGAAAATGCGTCCATTTTTTGCACATTCGCCTTTCCATCACCATCAGAAATATTCAAACGACTTGACACCCATCAAACGGCCACCTCCTTGCCAAATGATATTTCGTCCAACTATTTCTCGCTTTTGGCTGTCACTTGGCTGTCAGCTTATATGTGGATGTTTCTATCGAGATAGGGGCGTCTTTTCACATCTTTTTCCATCTTGAGTTATAAAAGCCATCTCTGCGTGTAAGAAACTGCAATGAGTTTAGATTCTGAATGATTCTCGTGGAACCAGAGGTCAAATTCTGTAAGCCTATGGTTTTTTCTACGTTGCAGAAGTCAATCATTTGTGCACACGAAACCGTTTCGCCTTACAGAATGCCGACCCAAAGTTTCCATAAAGAGACACGCGCCTTTACCGATGTCGATCTTAGAACCGTCGGACCGACACCAGTCCGGGGTCTTAGACACTCAGTGTCTTATTCAACAGGTACTCTGACGGTCCCCGCTGCTTTAATATTTTTTAACACTGGTTGCAGTTCCAACTTGTTAATCGGATTATTCAGTTCCGTGTGCTAATGCATGACGCTCAACAGAACTTTGAAATGTCTTGCAGGACTCTCAACGTGCTTTGTCGAAAGCGACTTACTCCGCTAAGAAGCCGTACTTACATGTCAGCTTTTATATTTGTTGTAGTGAAATATAAATTGTGTTGAGCGCATCCAAAGATCGGGAATGTTTCTTCAACTTTCAGACAATAAGCCGAAAAAGGGTGCCAAATGAGCAGGGAGGCTGCTCTCTATAAAGAGAAGTAAAGCCAGCACAACTTAGGGAACTATTTTTCGTCTCCTTGTCTTTCAAGAGCTAGGTCAATAGCCACGAACTGACGAACTAAAAGCTGTCCCTAAATTGACGAAGGAGGAAGGTTTTTAATTACATGTACAGTAAAAGGCTTGTGTATGGAATATCATTCGGGTAAACGGCCTCTACGGTTTTGCTGGCACCAACACATTCTTTCGTCGCAATTTTCCACCACTTTTGTGCATGAATGTAGCTGCATTTCGTTGAAAAAGCGCTTAATTTGCGTCCCAGGTGGTCGTGGTCTTGACGCCATAAATCTTTGACTTCAAAACACCCGAAGAAAGCTAAACAGCGTTAAATCGCGGGATGGCCAACTCTGATCACAAAACAAGGAAAATTACACGTCCAGAAGTGACGCATGCAGTATTTAGTTGTTTTCTGTGCTGTATTATTTACTTGACACACGGGCTTACTGAAACCACATGACGTTCGCATACATATCTGTCAATTGAGGCACAAATAACTAGATTATCATGTCGCAATAGCGAGCACTTCTAACTGTTTTTTGCTGACCACTTCCGATGACGCTTTTCGCTCGAAATCCCCACTAAACTTTGATGCGTTGTGGATCCATTTGTCAATAGTCTATCGTGGATTTACTGAACTACAAATTGGTATTTATGACAGTAAACCAAAGCCATTAAAATAAAAACTACCAGCCACGTCGCTAGAGCTATCCCAAAATGAAAATTTGTTGTATGGCGCTGCATTTTTAATCATTCTAAACTGTCAGCTGTCACTTTGTCGATCTTCGTTTGTTGGCAGCACTTTGCCGCATAATTTTGGGTCACCTTTTAATTACTTGGTCTGATTCGCTTGTTCAGTGGGTACTCCTTCTAACTCCGTCACAATGGGGACGTCGGATTTCTAGTTTAGTAAGTCTGACAGCTGACTGGTTTGATGTACTTCTGTTTTTAATGGGCTAGATTGGGCTCGTGAATAGTTTTTTTCAGCTGACGTTTATGGAGTGTAAAAATTCAATTCGATGAAATTCTGTCTGAATACTCAGTTGACATTTTGAAGTGTCAAACATTTGCAATAAACCGCGAAAATACAAGAACAATTTATGTTGATAAATCAACGCGTTCGTATTGATACCTAACTCAGACAAATCTATAGTTGATGTTTTACATGAACTAGGTCCCCAATGCCTAGACCCTCTCCTTACTCTGTCACAAAAGGTCCACAGATCCCATACAGCTGTCAAGCTGTCAAATTTTACAACAGAAATAAGGACAATACTCGACGGAACAAATTTGTTGCGGTGTTCAAGATCAGCTCAACCTTCCACCTTTGCCCGACACCTATCAATCGCGATATACAATTGTTGAATCAGTTGAGCAATGGCGGAAAATTGCCTGTCAAAAAATTGCTGGATGAATCACAACTGCAGTGTGAAACAAAATTTTTTCAGTGGAATGTTGGGAAATGAGAAGTTACACTTTCTGACAGTTCGAACAGGGGGCAATCTTCTAAAAGACACTGGAGACGTTCAAGTATCTAGTTTAGAAAGTCTGACAGCTGTCTGATTTTATATATCTCAGTTTTGATTGCCTTAAATCGGTCATATGAACAGCTGTTTCAGTTGACGTTTATGGAGGGGTAGCCGACGAATCTAGTCAAGAAATTCGTGACTGAGCAATAAGTTGATAGTTCGCATATGTGGCTGACGCAGAAAAAGTGACGTTCCCGACCAATCTAGTTTTTGCGTTCAGGTTACATCTCATCCAGACCGATCTAGTCGACTTTAGATAACTAGATTCTTGAATGTGCACCACTATAAGGACCGTCAGTGTCTTTTAAAAAATGACCACCTACTTCGTGTATGTCTCTGATGCATGGCTGAGTTTTGACCCTTTTTGACAGTTTGTCAGTATCGAATCACCTAACTTTCTTTCTTTCGCACCAATGGCAACCATTTTTTGTTTGATCTCGGCTTTTGCTATTAAAGGGCGGTTTCTCAATGCAATCCTCTATTTATTCAATAGCCCCGTGTTATTAAAACAAATATGCAGAAGATAGTCAGCAGACGTCAGTAAACATACACACAACTCGAACGCATCTGCCGTGTACCCAGTAGATAACTTATTACAGTCTTTATTACCCGAGGGTGGGTGTCTATTTAACTTGCATATAATTAATTGTTTAAGACCTCCCTGGCTTACCTACGGTACTTTCAAGAACTGTGGCATGTTTTCTTTTCGATAACGATGGGTAAATAACGCGCAATTAGCGTTGGAAGCCTTATTTGCTCTGCCGCGCGGCAGCGGCATCAAATAAAACTATACAGACGTGTTCCGGCTTCGATTTCGGTAGACGGCAGCCAATAAAAAGCAGTATTTGCTCTGATTTAAGATAGTGCGTAGGCGGTGGCGACGTCAATGTCAATGTGATGTCAAAAAGAAGATTACAAATTAAATCCCCTTTATCAGCGTGCGCCTACTTGTTGCGTGTGTTCCACGAATTGAATTCTGTCGAAAAGATAACATTTTCTATGGCACAACTTTTGCATTTTTGAGACATTCTTTGTTTTTTTGCCATTAACTTCGAAAAGAATACACAAAGATCGATTGAAAATTGATTTAACTTGGAAAAACGATTCCCAAAAGAAACTTCCCGGTAGTTGTGCCGACCACAAAGTTAATTTTGATGGAAACTGCTTGCTGGCGCATTAAGGAACACATGCTGCCGTCATGAAATCCATAAGGATGCCTTTAAATAAAATGCAAAGTAGATAAATTCGCGGAACACGGGAAAAGGGTGAAATTGGGGAAAGGGGTTGCTTCCTGAGCAGTTTGTATGTAAATTACAGTTTTCGTTTTTTGTTTTTTTTCCTGTTTGTTGTAGCTGCGTGGTGGTTTTCTGTTTTCTATTTGTTACGTAATGCGAACGCTTGAATTTTCTTGGGAAAACAGCGGAAATTGAAAAATATGCATACCCAGCGCGTCGAATAAAACGAAATTAGCCCGAGTAGGATGTAAACATGCGCATGAGCGGACAGCGGAATAACAGCAAAAGTTGGAAGCCGAGAATGGAATGCTTGTGAATATTGTGCGGTGCGATTTTACGGTGACGTCTCAGCTGTTAGAGATTGAGGAAATTTAAAATCGATTAAAGACTGCTCGCAGTTTTTGTCTTATTGGGGACATTAGAAATGAATTCTGGCCACGGTCACATTGGCTAGTTTTAAGCGAAGTTTTAGTCGCAGTAGGTCGGTAAAGTTTCTGGTCGCTTTTATTTGACATGTGAATCATGCAGACGGACTAGACTCGAAGACTTCTTTATATAAATAGGAACCAGATAAGTTTCATTGTGGGGTTTTAACAGAACTGTGTCGGGAGGTAGGCTGATGGGAGTACCCGACAAAGATTTCTATAGGATCTTAGAAACGCGGAGGAAGAAGAAGCACTGCTTACCTCTTTTGCGCCGGTCCAGCTCTTGGCACTGCGCTTTTTTTAACCTGGGAAGTTACATCTTTGAAAAACTGAGCGAGGTGTCTCGCTCGTTAAAAAAAAAAAATAGTTTGCGCAACAGGTCCGTAGGTCTAGGGTCCGGCCGCGCTCCTCACAACCATTCGTTTTGTGTGAGTCTTTAATTTTTGGTGCGAATGGAAGGGATCTTCAATTTTATGCCGAATCTAAACGGCTGATTGAGAAGCTCTCTCATGACAGTTTTACTCTCGGATGTTTGTCAGACGTTCGCAAGAGGCGGCGCGAATTTGTTTAAATTTTTCCGGCGATCGAACCCTTGCTTAGTAGTCCAACACACTAAGCATTTAGCCACTGCGCCTACCGAGGCTCAATCAAAAACCAACTTTAAACCTCCCCAGGAACGAATTCTTAGCCCAGCTCATCAATAGTTTGTGGAAGTAGTAAGGTAGCCAGTCTCCTTTCTTCCGGCGGGATGTCAGAGGCTATATATTCGTGGAGTAGACTGTTTCTGGCTCCCTCCGTCCTTTCAGAAGACAGGCCGTCATCTGCAGCAAATTCCTTACATTATATGTTTCTCCGTGGGAATGCTGCTGTATTTATTTGTATGAAGTTAGCCACACTAAACTTTTAGAAAAGCACAAAAATTCAGTGCGGACGATGTAATCTGATTGGAATAGGCATTACATTCGGAAATCTGACCATTATGAGTACGCAACAAGCTAATGAGACCCTCAACAAAAAGTTCCCCAGCATTTCCCCAAAATCGTAGGCAGTTCTCGGAACAATAGACGTCTACGGTTGATCTTGTCACGAAATGTAAAAAATGATGCCCTCGACTAACAAAAATAAAACTTCGCACATGGCAACGCTATACTCTCAGTGGTCGACAACACGAGACATCGATAACCTCTCTCAAGTCGGTGGAATGAACTCAATGCCATGCACTGCGAGTTGGACCTGTGTCGATCATGTTATCGTGAACTTGGTCAGCCCAACAAAGAAATTTCAGGTATTCCAAGGAGTACGAGTATCCAGCCACTCTGCATGTGTATATTAAGAACAGGAATAAAGAAGAGAAACAAAACTGTGCAGATCAACAACAAAGCGTTCCTGCAGTTCCACTTTGCGCCACAATACTCCGCCGAACAAATCAGAACATCATCGATTCATTTCGATTTTTCTAGTTTGCTGATTTCTATTTCGTACAAGGTGGCTATTTAACCAGACAAAACAAATGAAAATAATAAAAAATCTGCATATATCTCCATGGACATTTGTTTAGTGTTTTTGGTGAGAATATTTTCGCCACTTCATTCCGAACGAATTTCGTTTAAATTATAAGAAAAGGCAGCATTATTGTCGCAGCTTTGTTGGGGAGGACGTGGCCAGTATGCTGCTTCGCTGCTGTGGCTATTTCAGACTGAGCAAGACGACACAAACTGACAACGAGAATTGCAAATAAAACATGCAAATTATTGGCGATCAAATAAATAATCGTGATTCTGTGACTCAGCAGTCGTTCTTTCTTTTTATCGAGTTTCTTCACAGTTGGTTCGGTGTTGATTTGCATTTTTCGTTCCTGGGTTTAAATAAATTGATGTGCATATTTATATATATGTAAATAATAATTTCTTCTTTCCTAAAAATGATGACGTTGTTATGTTGATTTGATTGCAATACTTTAACGAGTCATTGAAACCAGTTAACCGTATAACGAGTTGTACAGTGCGCAAACAAATGAATTGATGACATTTAAAGTTTCTTTTTGACGTCCATCTATCGGCAGATCGGCGCATCCATTTTACTTTGCATTTATGAAAGCTACTGTGCAAATGATGACCAATTGTGAGAAGGTGTGAAGTTTGGGACTGCGTTTGCAAGATTGAATTCTTTTCTTTAATCTGCCGAATATTTTCCACTTGTTTTCCAGACTGGTCTTTTACAAATCGTCTCCACGAGTTAATCTATATTCACACAGCTGTCAGATCCTACATTTTGGCAGGTCTACCAATATACCACATTGATGAAGCCGCCAAGACAACGCTTAGTGCGTTTTATTAACACACGGTGCCGCAGCGGCAGCGCGCGTTTTCCTCTGCTCAATTTAATAAAGTGAGAGAATTCCATAAATGTGCAACGGCACTTAATTGTCAATTCACGGGGTTGCAATGTTTGGTTCATTTTATTGTCAAATGGCTTGTCAGTGCATTTGACTCATTTGCTTTTCATTTACTTTTATTAATGTCACTAATAAAAAAGGCAGCAGCGAAACAACGTTCAGACTTCCAAAATACACTGGCAGTGATTCTAGGTGCAGGGAAATAACTTCACGGCAATAACTTTACATGCGAAAAAGCTTCACGTCGAGTAGGAAATAATTTCACTTATTTTATGTGAATTTATTTCCCACTGAAAGTGGGTACAAAGGTTCAAAGCAGTATTCACGCTTGATAATTCCATTGTCAGACTGCCGTCGGTCTGATAATGCCTTTCCTTGGACTGTTGTGAGACCAAAAGTGACAGTTCCCAATTTTGAGTAGAATTGCGTCTGTTAAAAACGGGCCACCCAAGCCAGTCCAACCATTGTGTTTGGACGTTTTGGTGGGAATTTATCATCGCCGCTTAGGTCTAACTCGTAGAAAGTTGACAACTGATCGACCAGTTCTTCGTAAACATATATCTGCCAATCTGACAACGTTGTCAGAAAAGTCACTGTCAGTCCAACCATCTGACAAAGAAATTGTTAGACTTTGGGGCAAAATCGGCCAACCGTATGAACTGACAATTAAGAATTATTCGGCTTCTGTCAGCTCATTGTCAGATTTGGCAGCCATCCGTGCTTAGTTTAGTACATTTGGCACACCATTTCCATTGGTAGATCTGACAACCATCTGAAGATAACTTGCGAGGAGCCAGGAAAGTTTATCGTCGTTTCTGTACTTGTGGTGAAATGGAAATAGAAAAATTTAAGATATCAAAGTTGCTCCCGTCAACTATCGGACTATTACAATCCGCATTGAAAAATTCGTTCGAACTTAACCTCGAAATAGGAATTGCAACTAGAAACTGATGGTTTGAATCCACGAAAAGTTAGATGTAAAAAGAAATGCCACAATCTGTAGTACGGAGACGAGTTAAAGCTTCACAATACTGCATGTGCCTTGTGTGCCTGCTAACGACACCGTCTCTATCGCGCATTGCTTATTTTGTCCGCGTTAGTGCCCCCTCTTTTTGTTTCCTACTTGTTTTTCCTGTCGCTTTTGCGTTTCATTGGTTTTGAGAATTACTCTCCAACGACTTGTCGCTTTTTTGTTTTATTAAGGACCGAAATAGCTCAACAACGAGTTAATTTCATTTTAAGAACACCCACGACGGAAAACAACTCCTTACTATGAGCTAAGGTGTACATATAACAATCTTTAGTCCTTAGCCCTTTTAACCTTTCTTCTGAACAAATTGTAAGTGCCAGTAGATAATTGACTGATTATGGACAATTTCGGCATTTTGACTTCGCAAAATATAACCTATCAAGCTACGTGTCATTTTGACATCTCATCGTCACAAAAATTCGGCTTTCCGGTGGTCACTAGGGTGTCTTTCGTGAGAGTGACCAGACGCTTGCCAGGCGATCACACGCAGTGACAAATTTAGGACAAATGTCATAATTTCCAGTCAAAATTTGACAAAGTATGGCATGTGTAATCGTAGCTTAACTCCGTTAATGCAATTTTTGCTGCCAAGGAAGAGCAAAGGTTGAATTACTCCAACAATTTGCTGTCCCACTCCCGCTGCGCACCGTGCATATAGTGAGACAGTTTGACATTTTCTGTAAATAACAATTTGGTTGCTTGGTTGTTGTTTCATTCGCTATCGTTGCCCATCGTTTTAACGGTTTTTAATAGAAACTTGCACAGAATTTTATTGATACGTTTATTACCGATAGTTTTAAGATTTACTGCGTATGTTGATTTCTTCTCTACTTCGTTTCTTTTTTCTTGTGCCAGCTCAACTACGAAGCCATTATTTGTTAGTTTAGTGGTTTCGTTCCATTTTCATTCCAGAATGACAGCGTTCAGCTGAAAATTTGACACACATTGCTTGAAGTAGATCATTGATTCACCACTTTTGAAAAAAAGGGTTCTTACTGTCACATCTTTTAACCGAAATAGCTTAAATTTAATTCAATAAAATTGGTAAAATAATAGTACAGCCATCCGAATCGTCCCGATATTTCATTATTCCGTCGAAGGAAAGCAAACTCTTGATTAAATTTCGTCCCTGACTACATTTAGACAATCACTTAACTGCCCTTAATTAATTAGATCTCCGACGCTTCTAATTAGGCTCCCCTCCGTATAAGACTTCTCCTCTCTTTACAAATAAACACAATCTTGTTGAATCAACAAACACTTTGTTATGCGTTAAAATTAAACATTAATTTATTTACGTTGCCTCAGTCGCCTGGGGTGGGGGGTCGTTTTACGGTCGCGTTACTTGTTGCTCCTTTTTGATTAAACGGACGCGTACTAAAGAAACCACTCCACACTTTTTTAACACAGAATATGAAGAGCAAGGTGTTTTGGTCTTTCCAAACTGAGCGAACATTGTCAAAATGTCAATCCACAAAAGTTGCAGTTGTTCAGTAGAAGACGTCTTTGCTTTGTGACTCCCGCACACTAGTTGCTTAGTTTTACGACTTGCGGCACGTTTTGTAAATTTATGATTTGTTATGTCTAAGCGTCGGTCGTGTCGGCTCGTTACCTTGTACAGAGCGAGGGAGAGCTGTTCAATTTATCAACTTGTTGATTTCAATAGAGCAGGGGAAATGTACGACTGGCTATAGGGTCGTAAATGAATCGTCCTGCATGAGGAGGGTTGGTTTCACTGTTTTGCTGTAAGGGACTTTTTACGACTCCTTTTTATTATTTAATTCGTTGTGATTCGGCTCAAGGCGAAGGCGGCGTGAGATTTGTATATATCTCTGTCTATTTGGTGAACTCTATTAATAAAGAATTGGATAGCGGTACAGCTTGAGGTTTCCGGATACATACCGAAGGTAGGTATGGGGTAATGCAATCACTCGTTGAACTTTTTAAGCTTAGCATCGAAGGAAATTTGTCAAAAGGTGTTTAGGTGCATAAAGAAATTTCGGGCTATCTGTCAACATAAAGCTGTCAATAATTCAAACAATTGATAGTACAGGGTGTCCGCCGGAAAGGTATACTACTTTGTTTTGCCGCCATTTTGGTAAACATTAGTCTTGACAGTTCATATTTGGCAGTCGTGAAGTAGACACGTGGCAAATTTATTATGGAAAAATATTCGATAAACCAACGTGTTTTAATCGTTAAAACATTTTATCAAAATCAATCATCGATTACTGTAACGATGACAAAGTTACGTGAAATTTTTGGGAGGCACATTTTCATTTGAATGTATAAATGTGAATAAACAGAATAGTCGGTTCTGGGCAATGGAAAACCCTCAAATTATTCATCAGTCACCTTTGCATCCATTAAAAGTTACAGTCTGGTGTGCAATGTGGTCAGGAGGAATCATTGGACCTTACTTCTTTGAAAATGAAAACGTGATACGATTGAAAACTTTTTAACGCCACAACTTCACGCTTTAGGCTTGATTAACATGTGGTATCAACAAGACGGTGCCAGGAATTACTGCGGGACCTCTTTCCACAACAAGTTATTTCAAGAAATGGTGATGTTGATTGGCCTCCACGGTCGCCTGATTTGACTGCTCCGGACTTCTTTTTGTGGGGATATCTGAAAAGCAAGGTTTATGCAAACAAACCAGAAACGCTTGAGCAACTCAAACAAAATATTCGTGATGAAATTAATGAAATACCGCGTGAAATGTGTGAGAACGTAATGAAAAATGTGCTCAAAAGGGCTCGCATTTGTGAGACTAACAGAAGCGGACATTTACCTGATATTGTATTCCATGCATAATTGCCGACATTAAATAAAACATTTATCAATATAAGATCCATTCTCTTTCATAAAATAAAATTATATTATTATATTATAAACAAATAAAGAAGTATACCTTCCAGGCGGACACCCTGTACATTTAAAGGCAATGTGCATGTTTTTTCAACAAATAAACAAGGTTCCACTGATTTTGGGAAAGCCTGGTGTGTTTTGCGTTTGCAGGAAAGAATGTGACATCCAAAATCCAAGGCGCTCTAAATTTTAGCAATGTAAGGGTGTTTTTGACAAGATATGGAACCAAAAAAAGGTTTTATACGGCTTCCTTAGCTAATGCATAGGTTGTTTGTTGGAAGGGACTCCGCTTAAGCATCTATGTGACTGGATTTCTACAATTTCGCCTGCACGGCTGCTTCCCCAGATACGCCTGACTCTGCTCTATGTAGATGCTTTGCTTACATTTGATATTCTTATCATGAACCGTCTAAGTCGGGGTGGCCTCTGCTTTGCAGTTTCGATGATAACCTTGCGCGACAGTTTTCCTACGAATTCCGCTTTTCGTGTTTATGCCGTCTAAATTAAAAAAAAAAAGGATTGGCACCGCAACTTCGACTGCTGTGCAAATTTAGAGTCGTCTTCAGCCAGAGTCCTGACCTGGACTAGTCAAATCTTCGCGGATGGCTCCAAAACGTGTCAAGGTCCGGTGCTGGAGTCTTGGCAATGTCAGAGTAGGTATCTGTGTCTGTACCGACAGTCAGGCTCCGGTTAAAATCTTGTTTAACCCAGTAAACCGTCTCGAAACAGCTCGAAAATCCAAACACTTCAAAACTTTTAAAATTCCTTCGCAAGGCTGAAGTCTTTGACTATTGCATTCGTCCCTGGCTCCACCGTATTTGCGGGAAACAAAATGTTCGATGGTATTGCTAAACAAGTCGCTTTTTTGAGACAACTTTCCTTGGACCCTCTTGCGCCTCCATTATGGATTGATTGATCTCAGGAACACAGTTTTGTATCGCTCAGCTCTCCTGGATTTGGGCAGACTAAACGCGTGCTCTTGAACGTTTGCAACAAATCAGCGGCATTTCTGATCCTAGCAAAAAAGACAGTAGACATTTTACTGGCGGAACACTTTCCTTTTGCTAAGCATCTTGGTGTGTGCGAAGCTTAAGTGGCAACGCAGTCTGCGACGCTTGCGTAGAGGGCGACGATACTTTGCAGCATTTGCTTTGTTTTTGCAGATCTTTATAGGGTTTCTCGGTTTTCTCCTGATGAAAGAATTCTCCAAGATCTCCACTTTGTGCATCCAGGTTTTCAAGGAAACGGCCAAAGAGAAAATGTAACTTTATGCTTATGTAGCCTCCAAGTTATGTAGCCTCCAACTCGCTGAAAGTACGGAACAAACTCATTCCACAGAACATTCTCCACAAATTTAGATTAGTTTACTAATCTTTTTGAGGACCACATCCTCCCTCAAAGTCCAACCTTTCCTAGCCTCGCGCTCAGCTTTAGTTCTGCTGACCTTTAAGCATGCTAGGACGGTGATCGTTTGACAACTTTTCGCTGGGAATCTAACATTCTGCTCCTAAGAGAGTGATTTGAAATAAATCCGGTAGATGGGGCTTTTGTTTCTACACTGTTTGCCCTTAAGTGGAGCTAAAAATTTTAATATTTTAAAAAGGTTTGAATCGGCAGTTCTGTTCTCTACATTTATCCCACGAAGCGTAGTCATTTTTCCCTTTTCACCATACTCAGTTCCCTTTTAAAAACCCACGATAATTTTTTGCGTCAAAATCCAGTTTTTAAAAGTAAAATTTGTATTACACGGAAAGAAAATCACGTTAAATTAACCTTTGGTATAAAAACCGCAGTTTGTAACACTGCTATGATTATTTTTTGGTACTAGAAAATTTTGATAAAACACGATTTACATGAGCTTTTTTTTGTGGACACTCAGTGTGTTGATAAATCATGGTGTTTTGATAGAATTTCACCGAAAATATATAGTTTTTTGTTAGATTTCTGAAATTCCCACGATTTGGTGCGTTTGCCTTTATTCCACGGAAGGCTTTTCGGACATCGAAATTTACACAAAAAGGGATAAATCCCACGATATAATAACACTGGAATGCGGTTTTCGCTGTTATCGGGGACGTGTCTACTTCTCTTCGACTTTGAATTCATATCCAAAGAGGTACTCGTAACTCGAAATAAAAGCTGAGGGTATATTCAAGAGCAATCGGCGTCGGCAACAAAGTTGGATTTTCTCTACCAGTATCAAGGCTCTCACAGGGATTTCTCAATACCAAACATAATGAGACAATTTAAAATCCAGATTCCGTTTTAATTAAATATTGTGCCTGAAATTCCCCGAAAACTGAAAACTTGCTGCTGTTGATCCCTTGGAATTCACCTTGGTCAATGAGGAGTAGGTACTTTCCGTTTTCATTAAATTTAAAGAAACCCATAGATTCGTTCAACATCAATCGGCATGGGGCTTCAGGTTTCATTTGTTTTCCGCACTCGTTGCCGGTTATTGTTGGTTGTATCTGCTGAATTTGTAATCCTTTTTTATTATTCAAAAGAGTAACTACACCTCCAGTCCATGGAATATATAATTTACGAAAAGCCAAAGTCATCCAACAATTGCTGTGCGGCGAACTGTTGAAATGTGCAAAACTTTCTCCGGGATAAAGTCCTCCGCGTGTTGCTCTTATTATATATTTTGGGGTGGGTCCTCGGTCGCGCACAATGATAAAAGGGGATCGAAATGCGAATGGAAGTTGCACGGCAGCGGCGACGATGAGATGAGAAGAAAGGAAAAAAAACTCTCAAAAGACGACGCAGAATAACAAGAAGAACAATATGAAAAGTTAAATCGGATCACATCGGTGTCGTAAATTGCTGTACGAGCATTCGCAGCAATGTTCCGTTGGCGGGGTATGGGACAGGGGGGGATGGATTGAATGGGATAAAGTTACTTGGGCGGCAGATAAGACACACAAGGTGAGGTATTAGCAGAGGATAAGAGAACGGCGAACAACGCAGTCGACTTTTCAGTTTTTCCCTGTTTTGTATAGCTTCTCTGGGGGATGACCGCCGCCAAATCCCCCAGGAGTTGCGCCTGTAATTTTCCAACTTTGCTCTCTTTATTATTTCTCTGTCTCTAGAATAAATGATTATAAAACTAAATTATTTCTAGCGAATTCCTAAAACAAAGGCGAACAACAAAAACAGAAAAAATCGATTTGATTAAACACCTCCTTGCAAGGACGACACGGCGGAGGGAGGGGCATTCCTTCTCCCAGCCAAGTCATCCTTATGCCGAATGCGAGAAAGTACTTAAGTTTTTTTTTTTTATTTTCTTGTCTATAGTCATCTCTCTTGATATTGCATGGAAGACAAAATAAGATACGTGGCCTCTTTGGGTTATGTTCTTTTCTTTATTTGCGGTGAAGCTGGCGACAGATGGCGTAACGTAATTTGATTCAGCGTAGTGTTAGTGAGTTCGGCCCCAACCCCAAACCACCCTATTCTTACACGGTCGTAGTCGTAGTCTGCTTGTACCACTCTGCGGGCATTAGGTAGAATTTTATTATTGCCCAAACGACAGCTAGAGGCAGGGTGGTTCTATCCCAGCACTATTCAGCTCCTTCCGTATAACAGTTTGCATTTATTTGCAACTACCGTAACAATATTACATGTAATAAATCAATTTTATGCTCGTTTGAGGATTTATTCGTTCCGTGAGCATATTTAAATTTGTTTGTGCATCGGCAGTGACGTGTGCACTATGCAACATCAGTTGCAGTCCTTCGTACTTCGTTTCGGAAGCCTTTCTTTTTTACTTTGTATGCACATTGCACACGTGCGTCAGCTTTGAAATATTACCTGGGGCTGTGATGGGTAGCCAATTGATGAGTAGCTGGACTTGGGCGCGCTCTTCGACTAGACTGCGTCAGTGGTGCCATTTTGGTATTTTTTATGCTAAATCTAGCATATTTCAACTTTAAATTGCATATAAATATAAATAAAATAATGCTATATGCAATGTGTCATATTTTAATTTTTTTATATAAAAACCCATCATAAATTTAAAATTTCCGCTATAAAAATAACGAACGCATCCATAAAAATGTTCTGTATTTGGCATTACTGAAGATTTGAATGACAATTTTTCAATTTGAAGTATCAGCTGTCAAAGTGTTAAACCTTAAAAAGAAAAACCTAAGAAAAAGTCAACTGCCCGTGAGCCGTGAATTGCTTCTCAATTCAATTTAAGTTTCTTCCTAAATGAACAGGCAAATATATCCATATATTTAATTTTTTTTAACTTTTTTTTTTTTTTAATAAATTCGTTGTTTTAAGCTTTGTTGTTTTATTCCTACATATAATTAAGCATATTTATTCCTTAATTTAGCATATTCCGTTACAAAATTTCTGGCAATACTGACTGCGTCCCTAAACGAGTCCGAAATAGCTAAGTAGAAGACGAAAACAAATCACGACTTCCTTGAGTCTTAGCTATTTTGGACTCGTCTGGTATTAAGATGTTTCATTTCTTTACCAAGTAAAATGATTATATGACGAGTTAGCATCCTTCGAAAGAGTTTAAACTTGAACACTTGACTATATTTCTTTGGAACTGGCGGCTTCTGCAAGAAGAACTTTGAAAGTGAGATAAATCACTGATTTTGATGACTTTCTGCAGGCATACTCTGAAAAGTTAAGGGTGTCCAATAACTCATGCAAAATTTTAATTCTGCGCCATTTAATAGTACAGTGATGCCAACGCAAAAAAAGATAACAATGTGACAGCTGACAGTTTGGGGTTCGTAAAAATGGAGCGCTATACGAAAGAACAACGCATTAGGTTCGTTCGTGTACTTTCAGCATAGAAAAATAAAAAACGTCAAATATTAAAAATCGAGGGAGAAATCTCTCAATTTCAAGTACCTGACCGGTTTTCTTACAAAAAGTTTAGGAAATGTCATTTTGACATTATCGTAAAATGCAGCACCTACAAAATAAGTTGGAATTGAATTTTTTAAAAGCTGAGTATTAACCTTACCATTTCGAATGCGCTGATATGTTCTACGAGAATATTCGTTTACAACTCCTTCCTCCGACATCGTTGAAGACGAAAATAAATACAGTTTCACTTGTCAAACTTTGAGCTGTCACTTTAGTTGTCAGTTTTAATTTTTAATTTTTCAGTAAATCGAAATTCGGCGAGTAGAAAATTACGAAAAAATGAAAAGAGGGGAAATGGATTTCTCTCTCATTTCTTTCAATTTTCTCAGTACGTGGTCGCATTCGCACAGTTTCTTAACAAATTTTTAATAATTTTAGGTTTGCAAAAAAGTACCCGAAAGAACCTATTTTCATTGTTGAGCAATATTTTAAAAATAATGAGGTTTTTCATCTACAGTCCACAATTTTCGTACAAAATATGGCATCAACTGTGAAGAGAATAATTGAAAAATGCAGGGAGACTGGATCAATTAGTGATCTTAAATACTCTGGGTGTCCTGTCATTAGTCGTTCAACAGAAAACATCGAAGCAGTTCGCGAGAAAATTACTGACAGTCCAGGAATATCAATTCGGCACCGTAATCAAGAATTCTCACGAAAGACTTGAAACTTCATGCTTACAAAGTTCAACTGACTCAAGAACTGAAGACTACTGACCATACAACCAGAGAAAGAATTCAATTACTGCATGAGTCATTTCCTAATCGTGCAGTCGGCCGTTTTTGCATCAGAATTGGCCATCTTTCGATTTAACGCCATTGGACTTTTGACTTTGGGGTTTTTTGAAGTCAAAGGTCTATACAAACAAGCCCAAGACCAGCAACGCCTTTAAGGAGGAAATTCGGAGGTGTATTAATTAAAATTCGGCCACATTTATGCGAAACGGTGATAGAAAATTTTAATAAAAGAGTACGTACTTGCCAACAAAGCCGTGGCGGCCATTTATCCGATGTGCTATTCCAAACATAACCCCAATCTGTAAACTCTATGAATCAATATAAAAATTTAAGCTTTATAATTAAAAATCGGTGTTTTCTATCAAAATTACATTGGATGAATGAGACACGCTTTATGCCGAGTTAGCATCGTTCGAAAGAGCTTAAACGGTACAGGCTTTTTATGCGCCTAGGATGGATTTAATTTTCGCGACACTTGATAAATAACTGATTTTAATGACTTTCTGCAGGCATTCTCTAGAAAGTATTTAAAGTTTAAACGATGGACAAGTAAACGATTGAGAAAGCGGCTAATGCCATATCCTGTGTTGAACGTTAGCGTTTCTCGAAATTTCCTACTCGTAATAAGCACTGGTTCCTTTTAAGCAAGAGCGCTCTAGCTGGTCATCTTTGTAATTTACATCCTTCAGAATACAGATGTAGAGAAGGACAGCTCTGATACGTTTCTTACTCGGGGAACTAAGCGCATTTCTTACGTACAGGCTTATAGCGGCGAAGTGCCTCCTTTCCAGCTCGTGTTCGCCATAGCGGTTTGGGCTTTCGTTACTACTGCGTTGGTTGATTTTATTGTAGATCTTGAAACAGTTTTAGGTTCCATGAAGCCACCTACAGCTTCAATTGCTGGCGAAAGGCTTTTACAAATAATGCGCTCAAGGATTCGTTTCTAGAAAACAAATTGAACGTTAAGAAAATTGGAACTCAATTTTTTGGTTTACGTTCATTTCGTTCATTTATTTAACAACGTGGACGACTTGGAACTCGCCCTGCCAAGCTTGATCCCTGCCTAGTTGCTTCCAGTTGCGCACTCAATGTTGGGTAAGCTATGATTGGTTGTGGGCCATTTTGAGGATACTTTGAAGTTGGTGCAGTCAAAGGAACTTTTCACTTTTGCTGAAGTTCTGTTCATCGTGCATATTTCATCCAAATAATTTTACAGATGAATTAACAGCTTTTTGATAAACTCAGCGGTTAAGTGGTCCTACGACCGAAGTGGACTATCCGTGAACGAGTATGTGTTCGGATTTTCCTTTATTTCCGGTTGTACCTTGAACGTAAGGATCGTTTACGGATGCGGCAATACGGGCCATGTCCCAGAGCTTGGTCAATGACAGCTGTTCTGCAATTTTTACAGGCGTTTGGAGGAGTTCCGTCTCTCCACCTGGGATTTTCTTCTTTTTAAGTACCCCTCGCAGCAAAAACGTACCTATGAGGTTTACACAGTCCTAGGTGCTAGTTCTGTAGTCTTATTGTTTAAGTTTGTTGCAGATTTTGACGCACTTTATCGTAGGCTCTACTGTTAAGTTAGTAAATCCCTCGGAGACATTGTTTTTAGCCAACCCGATGCTAAGCCCAAATATTTTGATACATATTTCATTTTCCGCTCACCTCTTTTTGCAGTTCTTTCAATTCGCAACACCCAAGAGGAGGAACCGCCAGATCCACAGTTGATGCGCCTGGACAACATGCTGATTGCCGAGGGCGTCGCCGGTCCCGAGAAAGGTGGTGGCGGAGCTGCAGCCGCATCAGCAGCAGCAGCTAGTCAAGGTAGTAAATGAGCCTTTAAAAGATTTGAAGTCGCATACATTTTTTGTTTTCCCGAAGTAGGTTCTTCGCTATCGATCGACGGCGCTGACAATGCCATTGAGCACTCAGACTATCGTGCCAAACTCGCACAAATCCGACAGATCTACCACCAGGAATTGGAGAAATACGAACAGGCGTGCAATGAATTCACTACTCACGTGATGAATCTTTTGAGGGAACAAAGTCGTACTAGGTGAGTCTCGGAAATGTACATCCTGGGGTACAGTATTTTTATTGGACTATTCCCTCAGGCCAATCACTCCAAAAGAGATCGAACGCATGGTCCAGATCATACACAAGAAGTTCAGTTCCATTCAAATGCAACTGAAGCAGTCTACCTGCGAGGCTGTCATGATTCTGCGCTCACGGTTCCTAGACGCCAGGCGCAAGCGTCGCAACTTTAGCAAACAGGCTTCCGAAATCCTGAACGAGTATTTCTACAGCCACCTAAGCAATCCGTATCCATCCGAAGAGGCGAAGGAGGAGTTGGCACGAAAGTGCGGCATTACGGTAAGTGTAAATACAGACCTTTTGACCTTTCCCTGCAATGAGAGTTAACGAATTGTGATGGCGTTAGGTGTCGCAAGTGTCCAATTGGTTCGGCAACAAGCGCATTCGCTACAAGAAAAACATAGGCAAGGCCCAAGAGGAGGCCAACTTGTATGCAGCCAAGAAAGCGGCCGGAGCTTCACCATACTCAATGGCTGGCCCACCCAGTGGCACCACGACGCCAATGATGTCGCCCGCTCCACCACAAGATTCAATGGGCTACTCGCTGGGCTCCGGCGGCTACGATCAACAGCAACCCTACGACGGCAGTATGGGCTACGATCCAACCATGCACCAAGATCTAAGTCCTTGAGGACGATACTTTGACGGTAAATACTAAGCAAAGCCAAAGGGCGATTCAATGTTTATTCTTCTATTTCTTTACCTTGATTCTGTTGGAGTTTGGTGTACACTTTTGCATTTTTTTTTTCTTTCTGTTTGTTTCCGTTTATGTTCAGATTTTTTTTCTTTTGTCAAGTTTTATTATTTGTTTCTCTCCTAGAATAAGAAACGCAGCAAAAATACGTAATTACATTGTAAGGCAATTTTTGAAATACCTAACGTATACTGAAATCAACAAGTATAATTAATCCTAAGCAGTTATTTACTCTATATACGTATTTTATATAATTAAATATAAACTAAGACCTAAATCAACTACGAAACAAAGTATAACGATTTGGAAAGCATGTATACAAACTACGACAAACTGGTATACAAATATTATTTATTTTGGAAAGCAAAAATAATCTATTATTAAACAAAAAACAAAAAAAAAAAACACTAACAATGTATACGAAAACAAGTTCTGAAATAACTTACAAAATGTTTTGTTTCTATTTACGTTTTTGTTATAAAGTTTTAGAGATTCTAACTGATTCTTGCCAGTATTCGAAACATTTTTTAAATAGAAAATAATCATAAAAAGTATACTAATCATTTTAGGGCATAAAATTTTGAATAGCTAACGCTTTTGGACAAAAAAAAAAAACAAAAAAAAAATTTAATACGCGGCATCCATATTTATGAACAAGAATATGTATTTATATTTTTTAAGGGTAAATCTCACCTCATCTCGAAATTATTGTATACCACAACATTGCAAAGGAAGAAAAATCTGAACAACCACAGATTCTCTTGAACCATGTATACTGAACCATACGACAAAACTATTTAAACAAAATATTTACAAACTATAGTAAACTATTTGATGCAATATGCTTTAACGCGACAAGAATTAAAGTGGACAAAAAGAACTTGCTAATATTAAAGTACTGTAATAATTATTAGATTAAATTTGTAAGCTAAATCAGACATTGAATTATTATTTTCATTTGAGGAAAACTATAGAAAATCATTAAAAAGATTATAAAACAAAACTTGTATACGATAAACAAACAACTAAATTTAATATGCATACTAGACATCAACTGCACTTGCATACTAGTGTCCTGTTTCTCCCAGGCCTCGAACAACCACTGTTCAAACTCACACACAGTAATAACTGGATGAAAGAAAGGTCTAAACAAACAGCAGTTGAGTGGAAGAAAAGATCCCTTTTCAAATTAAAACGTATTTAGTGCAGCTTGAATTAATACAAAAGAGAACGAAATGTTAATTTAAAAAGTTAAGGAAAAAGGTATATATAATAAATTGAATGTGTACTTAAAAAATAATTTTAAAATATACTTAACGAGATAAAAAAAAGAAAAGTTTGATTGATTTATTTTTTGGAGAGAAGACGGCATCGTTCGCATGATGCATAGGCACAGAAGACAACTGTCATCACAAGCGAAAACTGCTAAAGGCGACTTAAAACGGGAATTGGTTTTTTGCTCCATAACATTCTGCGCTTATTCCGATAATTTCATTTTTGGACTTGTGGCGGATAATCGTAGCCAATGCATTTGCGGAAAGTCTCACGTTAAAAACCTGCAAAACCAACGAACTAGAGTTGTTTTTGCAGAGGTCTTCCAATTTTGACACGAAAAACAACGGAACAGTGAGAAATGCTGACACATCTGCGGGTGTTGACGGGGCTTTGTGTAGGTACATTGCGGCAATTCAAACGCACGCCAAACTCCATATAAAAAGAGTTGACAGATGATTAGACGTCAATCCTTTTCTGTATAGAGCTTGATTTGAAGCGGTCAATGAAACGGGGCCAACCATTGCTTTGCGCTAATTTTTGTTGTTTTTAGGTAAGCAAATCATAAAATTCAATATGACTTTATAATGTCTTTTGACATAACGTTAGTATGTTGTCGAGAATTTAGTATAGCAGCGAACACGACGACTCCATGGACAAATGTGTACCTTAAAACAGCAGGGTGAGCAAGAGTAAGCGCCTTTGGAAATGACCGACTGTAACCTTGCTTTGTCTTATAAAACAAACGACAGTGGAATCCGGTAACCCGGGATTTTTATTTACTTGCAATTTACACGATCTGTTTTCTTTGATGCATGACTCTACATAACATACCCATCCAGCAAGTCGTAACATAAGAACAGATGCACACAGCCTACCTTAGTTCTATGTCTTACAAAAATTGTTGTGTCTTCCGAAAGCTGTGCCGCCTGCACATGTTTACATGGCTCGCAAGAGCAGTGTGACCGTTGCAGAATTCTGAAAAATCGCAAGAAAAAGGGCCAATGAGAACAAACATTTTCATTTCTGAAGCAGAATACCTTATTTTTGAATTTTTGTAGGATATTAAACAAATATTGGTTCGCTAAACACTATAATAGTGTTTGAATGGGCAACTGCGTTACATTTAAAATTGTTTTATTTAGAAATAACAGCATTTGAAATTTTTTTAAAGCGCCTCTCCAACAAAAAAAATAGTCAAAGTGGCAACAAATTGTGGCAGGCTCTCGAAAAAAGTGGCAAATTGCAACTTTAGTCGCACAACGGTCACGCTGCGCAAGAGTAGGAAAATTACAACTAAAACGTTAACAAAACCACTTGCATACAGAAGATTTGTTTTTGCACTTTTCGTAAAATTCGCATATAAAGGGAATCTAGTGGCTTCTTTTTAAATTGTAGGTTATTTTGACGCTGACAGCTGTTTCCCGCTCGAGATTTTGACAGAAAGTCAGTATCATACCTACCTCCGCGGAACGAAATGGGTCGCATTACGCTTGAACAACGTAGGGAAATATTGGAAACTTATTTCCAAAGTGTGTGCGGTGTAGCACAAACAGTGCGTTTTTTGAAAACAAGTTTTGGACGAAATGAAGCACCCACCTCTACACACGTTTGTGCGAAAAGTTCTTGAGAGTTGAGACTGGTATGCTAGTGGACAACACTCATGGTCCCCGTCGTCGTACCGTACATAACAGTTTGGTGCGGATTGTGGAGTGGTGGCATTTTTCTTCTAAAATGAGGCTGGGAACAACGTTTTGGTCAACGGGGGGCGTTACAAAGACATGTTAACCGACTTTTTTTTACCCACATTGAAGACATGGATTTGGACGACCTCTGGTTCATGCAGGATGGCGCGTCATGCCACACAGCCCATGCCACAATCGATATTTTGCGCACCAAATTCCCAAATCGTGTTACCAGCCGTCTTGGCGATGTCAACTGGCCGCCTCGGAGCTGCGATTTGACCCCACTGGAATTTTTTTTGTGGGGCACTGTGAAGGACCGATGTTATGCCAACAATCCGGAAACGATTCAAGCACTTAAGGCCAATATCATCCAAGCAATCCGTGAACTACAGCCCGAAACCATAAAAAAGGTCTTGGAAAATTGGAGTGCCAGAATGCGCTACTGCGAAGCCGAGGCAGCCACTTGAACGACGTTGTGTTCAATAATTAATGGGAATGTTTGCTCATAATAACAAAGTAATAATACAAGAAAAAAAATAAAATAATTTTGTTCATTTTATTGCATTTTTAAAATGAAACTTGTTTTTGGCCCACCTTGTACATTCCATCATGGCCAGTCTGGCATACAGGACACAGCCGAGGGTAGAATTATCGTGTACTGGGCGTGGCCTCGGCCTTCTTCATCAACTCACTGGGGGGCTGTGCATTTGGAAATGGATTACCTTTGTGCATTGTATAATAATAATGTTAGAGTTATCAGCATTAGCAGAAAGCAAAGCATTCCGACTTTCTCGTTGGTTGTTGTCAAAGAGCTTTGGGAATTAGTGCTTTTGAGAAAAAATAAATGAATACCAGTATATGGCATAGGGTGTTGCCGCTTATTTGTTATTAGAAGTAAAGTAATTTGATATGCTGTCGAATCGTGAGATGCGCATTTTTTCAGAATTTACATTATTGCTAAAAAGATTCTAAATTCCGACTAATAGGTTTGACCAGCAATCTAAAGTTCTTATGACGTTCGAAAGAATCGTCGGCGGCATGGTAATTTACGAAAATGATTTCCTGCTACGTACCTTACTGGATCAAGTACAAGCAGAGCACATAGTTAAATCGGCCGAAAATTGCGTGCTTTTTCTGTTTTCAGTTTCCAGCTTCGTAGCTCAAGTCATTTAGGTAGAAATCGCATTACAAATCTCCTAAACGGATGGCTGTGAGTAAAAGTCCTTTTACAGCTCTGCTAAAAAGTCAGCTGCAGGAAAATAACACAATGCAAACCAGTGCTGCCAGGTCATTTTAATTACAGCCAGATAAAAAACTAAACGAAAAGCGCTAAATTGCGCTGGATTACGCAAAAAAAATGCATCGAAAAAGATTCAAATTTAACAAAATTCCCACATGTTTTGATAAGCTGTAAAGTAAAGGGTCTTTCATCAAGGACTAGACAACTCTTTTTTTGAATAAAAAAGGAGTTGTCTACTTGAGATAACTCAAAAAAAAATTATTCTCTTGAATTACTATCAAAACATTTATGAATGGAATTCGACTTCTTTCATATGTCCGTTGAACCCAACGGTTCAGCCGCACATTTCGACCGATACGGCCGCTATTTCTCGTTCAATATTGGCTCTGAGCTCCTCTTACGTCGCCGGCTTGTTGGCATAGGCCAATGATTTAATGTAGTCCCGTAAAAAATGGTCTAGAGGCCATTTTTCATTTCCGGTCACTTTAATCGACGAAAAAAAAACAGCCCAATGACTCCACCAAACAGTGACTTTTTGCGGATAAAGTTTCATGGAGCACATGACGTTTAACCAAAAATGCACTTCATCGCTGAAGGTGACTTTTTGGCGTCAACGCTCTTAAAGTTGCGACCACCGACTCGGAATTTCGGTAGTGAATTTTAATTATTCGTAAACGTTGTTCTTTCGTGTACTTCACCGTGATGAAGATGTTGATTTTACTGAATATTTTGACATTGACAGTTCGGTAAAACGAATTTATTTCTGAGAGACTTGTCCTAGCCAATGCAACCATCAAAACTTTCATTTTATTTTGTAGAATTAAATAATAGGCCAATAATACTTTTAAGAATTCTGGAACTCATGTTTTATTACTTTAACCTTTTGAATTTTTTAATTTTTGTTCAATTATCACAATTTTGGGTTGTTCGGTTGTTCACATCTGGTGAAACGTCAAATTAATATTGTTTTTTTTTTGTGGAAACACCTCAGGATCCATTGACTTATTATATATGGACTGCTAGTAGACAACTTCGCGTTGGTTCCAACATAAGCGCTAGCTCTCGTGGTTCGGAGCGGAATAAATTGGAAACTCACATCAGACGTTTCCATTTCATTGCAGATATAAGTACTTTAAGAAATATAGATGTAAGCAATTTATATGATGAATTAAATTCTCATGTACTTGAATGTGATATTCTTGACAATCATAAGTATATATTGATCAGAAATGTGATTGAAATATACGCTAAACTGTTGTTACATCATATTTCTAAAATTAATAATGAAAAACAACATAAAAAACTAATTCACAATAAATACACGAAAATTGTGCAATTTATGGGACAACGAAAAACGATTTTTTATTCAAATTTTGTTGGTTCCATCTCTTATTAATTATTTAAACTAGCACAATTTCGAGATGACATCTATTGTAAACAATGCCGCAACAATTTGAACTCCAACCGTTTCACTTGGCTAATATACTCACGCCCAATAGGTGGCTCTAGCATTCTATGGAGAAATCCAAGATGGTTGTCATTTTGTTTCACTTATTTTTCGTATAGAACCACGAGCGCTAGTTATGTTGGCGTCATTTTCTGGGCAGAGATTGTATGGAAGTGACATTTCACTAGCAGTCAATGTCAGGATCTATTTTTAATCTCTTGCCCTAAGTCTCGCAATTAGTGTGCGGTGGAAGCTTAGTATTAGTCTGGATCAAATATGGTGGACATCTATTGAACTAAATCAGAGGGAAATGCAAATTTGTCCTCTTTTTACTAATATTCTTCTGTTTATTTTTGCAAAACGTTACAAAATTTGCACCCTAGGCAGGGTTTGTAATACTAATAGCTAGAATATTTTAATGCTCACTAAAACTGTTGAAAAAAGCGCCAGATCTAGCTCTGAAAGATCGAGATTGTGTCGCCTTAAGAAAATATTTTGCACAAACATAAAAACAAACGCAGGACGTGAATAATTTTTGTCAATAATCTGACAGATAACATTGACATTTTTATAAACGTTTCAATATACATATCTCTAATCTGTTCTTGACAACTCAGTGCGAGCCCCTACGCGGACATTTTGGAAACAGCAAGCTGATGAATTTTCAAACAATCGCCAATTTAGGGTCCTTCTATTTACCACACTGAGCGTTCCACTCATTCCACATGAAAGGTTTGTGTGAAGATGTAAATCTTTACAAACTCTACTTACGTTCATCGATATTCATGGGGCTGACATAAACCTAAATGGCCAACGATTTAGTACTTACGTGCACATTTCTAGGTTATAAATCGCAAAATCTAAATGAAAACAACTTATTCATTTGCATAACAAATTCAATTAAATTTTATATTTTATTTCATTTTCTTTTTTTATACAATTTATTAAGCTAAAGTGTGAAAAAATGTTCGCTTTTATATTTTTACATCATTTTTTTTTTTTGGTTTTTTGTTATTTTTTTTTTTTTAATTTTTTTTCTTTTATTGATTTAATGTAAATACGTAACCATTACGACAACTAAAAAAAAGCAATAATAATTCATTCAAATTTTGGTTTTGTTTCTTTTTCAAATAATTACGTTAATAAATTTAGATTTTGTTTGCTTGTTTGCTTTTCATCTTCTTTAGTTTATATATAATTACATTTTTAATGTATTGTGCATCGGGTATAAGTTGTTATTATGTATTTGTTTTTGTTGTTGTTGTTGTTGTTGTTGTTAATTTCTTGTCACAGGCGTGAATATTATTTAAAAATTCATTTTGTTTCTCGTTTATAAATGTAAATATATGTATTTTAAAAGAGAATGTAAAAATATCAAAAGAATGAAACAGAAACTTAACAACAAGAGAAAAGACAATAAATTTTCCTATAACAATTTTAAACTTGGTTCTCTATTCATCTTTCTTTCCTTACCGTATTGATTCACTCTGTCGGATGTCATCCAGCGTTTCGTAATATTAAGTATGGCTTCATTTTTACTAGCAGTTGAAATGAGACGATAACAAAGCAAGAAGGAAGGTTTTCTGTGGACCTGCCACTAAACTGCGCAAATGTGGTGACATTTGTCGTGACATTTGCGTTAACTATTTCAAGTGTATTAAGCTCCAATATAGCCGGGGAAGATGCTATATTAACAGAGCTTATTCAGAAGCAGTGTGCTGCACACAAACAAGGTCGTAATAGTGATTTGAACGTAAGATCTAGTGGTAGGCAATTGCTGTTCGATGCTTTAGTGTGCCGCCGTTCTGTAAGCTGTACTAAGATCTGTCTCGAGGGGGAAATCAATAAACCTTACTAGACGGCCGTTCCTTTTTGTGTTAACGATGTAAATTTGTATCTACTTTTTTGTTTTGTACTTAGTACTAAATTTTTGTTAATATGGATATTTTTTGTACTCAGAAAGTAATGTGATAATTGTTATGTTTTTTTTTTTTTCAAAATTAACACTCTCCCTAGCCATACTTAGAAGTGTTCCATTTTCCTAATTTTTTCCTAGAAATCAAAAGGAAATGAAAACAAAACGACCATAAAAAAAAACGAAAAACCTAACCAAAAAGTAAGCATTTTTACATTTCACTCAAGTTTTATGCTTTTATGCGAAATTGATTTTCTTCTATATGTATATATATATATATTGTTTTTTTTTTTCGATTTTTCTTCATATTTCATATTTTTCTTTTTAACTAGAGATTTTTATGTATATTTTACAATGTATAAAGCTAAAATGTTGTGTTAACAAAGAAGCATTTTTTTTTTTGTAATATTTTTTACTCCACCAATTTACAGTTTTATTTTATTATTTAGTCTACACTTTCATTTTGTTTTATTTAGAAAAAATTTAGCTAGATTTTTATTTGTTTTTTTTGTAATAAGACTTTCTTATTTTTGCTTTTTCCATATAAATATAAAAACAACTGTGAATTTCTTTGATTTTACATAAATTAGTTGTCTTAATTATTGTACAAGAAAATATATTTATTTACTAAGTAATATATTGTGAAATGAATTGAACGTTTTTCTTTGTTTTGTTTCATCATAACATTTAGTTTGAAAAGAAGCTCACGATCAGAGAAATTCATAGTTGATCTTTGATGCATAAAGAATAAGCAAAAAGAAAAACATATTCATTTGTTGTTTTATTCTATATTTATTACATAAATATATTTTATCATTTAGGTATTGTGTTTTGTCGATTTGAAGTTGTATTGTATATACATACATTTAGTATATATCTATAAGTATAATATAATGTAAATGTATTTAGTATTCTAATACTCGCCCTACCCCTCATTAAATAGAGTGCACGCAGAAATTTTAAATATAAAAATGAATATTTCATTAAAAATTAGTGTTTTTTGGTTGATGCCTGTTTAGGTGTTGTTGGTATTAATCTGTGTGGGATTTATTTTTATTTAATTTTTTGTTACAACTAAAAACAACTCAAGGACAAAAAGCTATCGTTTTCTTTTGCAGTAAACTAAACCCAAGCGGTGATTTATTTATTTCTAAATGTGTGTTTGTGTTTATTTATGTTTTTCATTTTTTTTTTTTTCTAATTTTGCGATTAGTAAAAAGCTTAATATTAACAAAATGTCGTTAAGCTGAATGTGGATTCCTGATAATTCGTAACTGAAAATAATATGGAATTTTATTTTAAGCTCTGTACTTATTTTTTATTTTTAATTGTGACGAGACAAAGATGGAACTCTCGAATTTTTTGCTTTATATATTTTTGTTATTAGCGCGTTAATTTCATTTAGTTTTTATGACATCTTGATAGGAGAATGAGCACGAAAACTGATGGACTCAAAATTGTTGTACTACAACTTTCAGAAATTATTTAAAATTATTTCTAAAAATGTCATAAAAATGCGTCAACTTTTCGCCCTTTCAATTTTAACAATTTTTTGTGTGTTTGGTTAAGAAAAAGCTTTCAAAATAATGATTCGAATTTGCCTGTCTTTTGAAATTGAAATAAGGTCCCAACTGAAGCTGGTTGCGTTTGTGAAAATCCCTTCTCAATGCGAACTATGTGCAATAAAAAAATTAAAACTCGTAATCAAACTCATCGAGAAAACTCATCGAACAACTAAGGAAGGAGCTCTACGAAAATAACTGCAAACCATGATTTATTTGGAAATGTCTTTCGCAAACCATACGTAAGAAAATCAAACTCTTCAGATTGATGTTGAATGGAAAAATGAAAAAAATATAAATAAAAAGAAAAAAAAAGTATTTTTCACTTATTACACATACCCATCGTTTTGTTTTTTGTTTTACAATATAATTTTTGGTTTTTCCTTTTAAATTAAAGCTTTTATACATAGTTTTTCAATTTGCATTTTAAAATGTTTTATTCTTTAGCAGCTTATTTAATTTTTAATTATGGGATTTCTCCTATTTCTTTTTTTGTTTGTTTGTTATGTTGGTTGTACACACTTACTCGTAATAATTAATGTTATCCATTTGTTGTTGTGTTGTCCATCAAATCGAGTCTGAGTTTGTTTCTCTTTCAGTTGCCGTTCGTACTTTAACCCGATTCCCCGCAATGTTCTTTTCATTCAAATTGACACACTATTTAACCCTCTCACTGTGGTTGTCCTCAGTTTTTTTTTTTTTTTCATTGTTTCTGGTTTAACATTTAAAACATCACAACACTATACTTTATTTTATTTTATTTTATTTTATTTTTTTTCCTATATTGGTATTTAACTTTGTATCTATGTTTTTTAGTTTAAAATAAATAAATTTTGATTCACAAGCCTATAAAAATCACACTTAAATGTATTTATTGATGAAGGTTAGAGATTTTGAATTAAGTTCGTGGATGCGATTAGGTAAAAACAAATTGTCTTACTATTTTTATTTAAATTTATTTTGTGATTGCGCCCCAACTCCAAGATTCCCATCGCATGCGTCTATTGTTCGTCGGTAAACGGAAAACTAAGAGAACAAAAAAAATATACTTCAGTGTGGTGGTTGGAAATAAATGTTCGTGTGTTAGTTTAATAAAAATTGTTTGATATGGCAGTCGGCTTTCCATGTCCTTTGCTTTTGTTATTCGTTAATTTTTTAATTTTTGTTATTAAAGCAAAATTTATTCTTCTTTTGTTTGTTTTATAAATTTTCCAGAGCTTTTGGTTTTTTTTTTGTGTTTAATTTATTTTGTTTGGTAGTTTTTATTTGAAAATCTTATTATATTAAATTTAGGAGAAAAATCAAACTTGTTTTTGTTTTTATGTATTTCTAGAGGAAGTAATGTTATTTCTCGATTTTCTGTGGGTTTAGAAATGAAATATTTGCTTTTATATATTAAAATTAAGTTTTAAATTAATAATTTTCTAAGTTTGTATTTTCTGTGGAAATTTTAGCTGATGTCTTTTGCTGCTGTTGTAGTTTTTTCTCATTAATGCCGAAAATATTATTGTTTAGAGATGTTACTTGTTGTTATTGAAGTAGAAAAATTATTAATTCTGTCGTGCTTCTTGGAGGGGGGGGCGAGGCCTGGCTCAGACATCCGCCGTTCTCGATGTTATACTTGGTGATCGGGAATGTATTACAACCTTATGACCGTTTTTTGTCACAAAACCATCGCTTTCTACTAAAACGGCCGTCTGCCGACCTTGCCGATCACCAGAACTACTGGCCGCACTTGCCGGACTAAGTGGACCACCACTGCCTCCAGCACTATCGTTGGAATTATCTCTACTGTTTGACCCGCTGCCGTTTCGCATTGAATGCTCGTCGGCGCCATCGCCCGCACCATCGAAGTCAGTGTCGTCTCCAGTGCCCTCATGGCCGTCATCCTTGTGCAATTTGTGCTTGCGCCACGCGTTTTGTATCAACCGTGCGCAGTACTCCTCGCGCTGACGCCATAATGTCGACGAGACTGGCTCATACCCTTCGGTATCTGGGCGGGCGGCAATCTCACCAATTTCTCCCGTCTCCTCGATGGGATTACCCTTGCGAGCGAAGAAGTCCTTGGTTAGAGCATCGAGAATATCCACACAGTACATTAGATCACCGCGACATATTGGAATGTCCATCGAAATGATTTTATACTTATTCGGCTTGTGTATTTGCAAGGGCGGCTCTAACACATCGAGAAACTCAGAAAGTTGATCGTAGCGAATGTATTGAGTGCCCTCCGGATCGAATTGTTGCCAAATTTCGTAGTACATGTCGTAGTCGTCATCGGTGAGGCCTTCTTGGACATCTTCGGTGGCCTGACTGTAGTTCTCGAGAATGACAGCAATGTACATATTGATAACTATCAAAAAGCTTATAACTAGATATGAAAGAAGATACGTAATTCCAACGGTAGCTGAGCCACAATTGCCCGGATATCCTCGATCGTTGTCCGGCTTTAAGCAATCTTCCTCATTTATGATGGCGTCTAGAACACCATCCCAACCGGCTGAGGTAGACATCTGTACATAGAAATTGCACAACATTTTATCAACTGCATAATGTATGCGATAAGGAAGTATTTTAAAACAACTACTTTAAGTTTCTCATACATGCATCGGATTCGTGAATTTTAAACTAAATGGGAAAACGTAAATAAGATAAGACGAATATTCTCTTAAGAAAGACTTCTACTCGTATGTAAAAAAGGAAAATGTGCAATGAAATTTGATTATTAAAATGATAGTGGGCCTTATCAAGAATCAATTTCCGAAATGCCTTTAGCTTTTAAGAAAATTGGCATCACTGTTGGAATTTAAACGTCGCCTCGTTTGCTTTTGAATGTCATAGTTCTGTCAAATGGGTGAACTAGATTACAAGAATTGCCGCCAAAAATCACGACCTCAAGGGATTTGAACTGATTGACTTCTGGTGAAGTTTCGTTAAGTTTTCCATCAATTGCCATTTCCATTATACGCACTGTTTGCAGGGAAATTTGACAGTAATTTGCGTTTACATAGTACATACGCTTCTAACGCGATTTTTAACCAATTAGATTTTTAACCACTGGATGAAACTTAACGTCGAACACTGACATTAGCTGTCGTCTGCTCTTCCATATAATAGCCCAGTCTTAAAAGCCAGAACTACAACAAAAGAAAAGTAAGCAAACGTTTGGAACAGCAATGGAGTGTTCACGTTTGGTGCGCTAGTATTCTTACATAGAAAATCGTACTGACAAATGTCACGAAACTTCAAAAATTCTGCTCACCAACACACTCCCAGGAGATATGAGACACTTCCGCTTTGGGCAAAGTTGCTGCCAGCGTTCATAGAATTTTATCCATTTAATTTGAAGTCGTTCGTTACGTTTGGATAATATTTTTTTTTTAGGAATAAGTGCACATTTGCTTAAAATGTTCATGAAAAATTAACAATGTAGATTGGTTGAGGGAAAACAGAAACATTTTGAGCAAATTTTCTTCATTATTTAAGAAAAATTTACACACGAAATCGAAGTTAATGATATCCAACAGCGGAAAATACACAACCATGGTTGTCCTAATATTTTTCTACTTTAGATAATTTTACTAACCAACCAAATCAAATTATTCGCCTTTTAACAATTTATAATAACTAACCAATGGCGTTCAGTAATGAAAAAATGTGGTATTCCCGAACTCTTTCACATTTCCCCACTGTTGCCGAGGTTGGCAGTATTTATTTTTGTATGTTTTTGCATGTCACACGACATAACACCGATAGGAAAACAAAATGGCGAATTTGAAAAAAAAACTGAGGGGTCAGCGGCAAGAGGATTGTGAGTTGGGGGTCTCAGTATGGTTTGTCTATGAGCAAGAATGCTAGGAATTTGTATTTTAAGATATCCTCCGGTTTCGTTAAGTTATCCGTCACTTTTGCTTGAGAAATACTGAGCTATTTCGCACTTTTTACTACAGTTTGAGAATCAGCTGTATCATTTTTACTTGAATGTAAGTACGCTTATTATGCGCTTCTTAACCGATTGGTATCACTGAACAAATTATATGTCAAAGTAATAACTTTCGTTAGCTTCTGAAAATTAAGCTCCGGCTGAAACTTAAATGCAAATGTTCGGTAGGGCGTGTTTATCTTTCGCGTTAGCGAAATTAAATGTTTACAAACGCATTTTTAAGAAAAAGTGCTGCCAGGACTACCAAAACTACCATCTGTTTCGACTATTATCATTATGAATGTCTGTTAGCGTATTAAAGAAAATCTTTTAATGAATTAAAAGGCATGCAAACTGTGGCATTGCCTTTATTAGAAAAATAATTTTATGGCATCACTGGCTTTTCGTTAAGTTTTTTTAAGCAGCCGTTTTTGGACCGTCAATCATCACAATTCTGTACTCATGTTGAAATGGCAAACCAAAATGAGCATAAATCAGCTGTCAGCTGTCAAATCGACTATCGCTAGAAAAAGTGTTGCCAATTTGCAAAAACAAACCTCTAAACAAAAAACTTTACATTTGCAATATACTGCGGTGAAAAATTGTGTCCAACATAAGTTGTATGTCATGAACTTTTGAGGCTGTGAAGAGGACTTTGTGCAGTTTACGATGTCTGGCCTTCGCTGGTGCCGGGCTTTCAGAGAGAAAGTGAAGGGAAAAGGTTTCTACGTTCTTGTACTGCTTCATGTCAAAGTTTCGATAAAAATACATATCCACGGGAAACCATGAAACTGGAACGGTTCAGTTAAAAGGAAACTGGGGACGTTCAAGTATCTACTTTAGTAAGTCTGACAGCTCTCTCACTATATGTATCTCGGTTTTGATTGGTCGAAATCGGTCATGTGAGCAGCTGTTTCTGTTGACGTTTATGGAGGGGTAGCCGACGAATCTAGTCAAGAAATTCGCGACTGAGAACTAAGTTGACAGTTCGCATGTGTGGCTGACGTAGAAAAAGTGACGTTCCGGACCAATCTAGTTTTTGCGTTCAGGTTGCATCTCATCCAGACCAATCTAGTCGACTTAAGATAACTAGATTCTTGAATATGCCCACTGATCTACATTTAAAGATAGTTGCTAATATTAGATTCCTAGTAAGGCCCAGTGCATTTGTTTCTACTTGTGCTTCTAAATTACCATGCTTATTGGAATTAAATAATTTTCAAAAAAAAAAAAAATATGCGTGACATTTGTATCATATTTACCGATACAGTCTTAATACAATTATCGCACTCACATTTAAATTTCAGAAACATAAACTCACAAAGAGATGGAAATATTGAAAGAAAACGAAAAAAACTCTCACCTGAAACAGCAATATCATACTCTGTCCGAAAGTCTTAAAATTATATACATCATCCAATCCGTTCTTCTCCTTGACATGCATAAAAAATGACATCCCAAATATTGCGAAGATAAACATTACAAGAAATAGCAGTAGGCAAATGTTGAATAAGGCTGGCAGGGACATGGCCAATGCGAAGAGTAATGTTCGTATACCCTTGGCACCCTTGACCAAACGCAGGACACGTCCTACTTTAGCTACACGTACTACACGAAGTAATGTTGGCGATACAAAATATTTCTCGATTATATCACTAAGAACAAGACCTGCGGTAGACGTCCAGAAAAGAAACAACAAAAACACATGATTAGAATTATTTTCAATGCGGGCACATGGTTACAACGTCTACGACATCGATAGGGAACGACACACCAAAAATATTCTTTTTTTTTTGTTTTTCAAAAAAAAGAAAAGGAAACAGAAAACCGCTTTTACAACAGACACAACATAAGTAAAGACAACATCAAAATTAAACACTCAATATAATATATATTACGCCTTAAGGTGTCATACGCTGTGTTTTACAAATATGTAAATGTATAATCTTCAACAAAAACGAAGCCAACTCAAAGGATAATACTATGCTGAACAACTAAAAACAAATTTCATAAGCGATGGTAAAATAAAGCGTTGTTATATTTTTTTTTTTGGATGTGTAATTTATTTGAAAGAAAAAGAAAGGAAAATAGCATTAAATTGTATCATGATGGAAAAGCTTCCTTTGATCTAGATCTACAGTATGATTGACTCGCAATGACCATTGCATTTCCTAGATACGCGCAGCGATGCGATGTGAGCGATAATTCGCAGCGTATTTGCTAGTGCCAAATATCACAGCCGGACAGAAGGTTTTTTCTCCATTTTTGACGGGAGCTTTGTTGGAATTTTGTAATTTTTATCATTATATTTTGGATCACAAATTTTGAATTTATGTGTGGATTTATGTAGCGTTAACATAAATACATTTTGTTTTTTCTTTGCATCAGGTGGTTGTTTGTAGTGATGGTCATAAATGGTCAATGTTGGGAATCATGGTTCTGCACAAAGTATGGACTGCGGATGCAACTACGATTTTGAATTTACATAAATGCGTGTGGGTTACATCATTGGGGTCACAAATGGCGACTCTAGTTATGGATGGAGCGTACGTATGCATGCAGACTATTATACATTGAAATGGGCTTGGGGGCTAGTGATCCGTTTATTCGATCGGTTGCAACATTTCTGACCAGCACTTGAAGTGTTTTCCACATTTTCACACATTTCAGCAGTCGCTGATGGATTTTACCATATTTTACACGCGTTAAAGCTTCTAAAGTAGGTATGTGGCTGCAACATTAATTTTAGAAGGGAAATTTATGTGACACTGACTTTTCGTCACCATGTGGCAAAACTATTTTCTCTTTAGGCTGTTGTGGGTGTTTTTCTCTTAGACTGATAGAAGTTGTTGGACAGGCACGGTGATAAGTGTTTTGACATTTTCCCAACGGTTTGCTGATCGAAATGGCGAAAGTCTATCCAAACGGATAATTGAGAAGCTCTCTCATGACAGGTGTACTCTCGAATGTTTGTCAGACGTTCGCGAAAGGTGGCGCAATGTGGAAAAAACCTTAAGATGTCATTTGTGTTTTTCTGGAGGTCGAACTTGGGACCTCTCACTGCGCAGTCCAACACACTACCACTGAAAGTTTAGAAAAATAAATAAATAATCGGTGATCTGCAAGAAAAAGTGACCGCCATTAATTAAACGGCCGCAAAATGGTGTCATCTCTTAACAGAGTGAAGTTAGTTACATTTGAAAAATGGTTGCGTTCAGCCACAATACGGGAAATGGGAATAAAAGTCCGACGATGTTACAAATCTAATATTTTAAATACAATAAAAGTTGCCATCCGTCTGAAAATATCAGCCTCTGCTTATTTTATTTAATGATGTCCAGCTCAGCATGTTTAAAAAATCTAAGCTCTAAACACTGAATTTGAAGCTGAAATTGGTCATTTTAAAAGCCAAAAATAGAGAGCTGTCTCTAAATTAAATACGAATCCTATTCGATTCAAAGCAGCGTCGAGATCATACTGCTCTTTTGCAAAGGCAGATAGCGGAAGAGTATAGCAGCTGAAAATCGGCAAGTAGCTTGATTTGCAGCGGATAAATTTATTTGAAAGCAAGCGCGCGCATTTTCTTAAAAACATCGCCTAGAAAATGTTAATCATAAAAATACACAAAATATTAACTTAAGCGATGTAAATATATTGAAGCAACATTATTCTCTATGTCGACGGTAGGTATGTGCGGTTTTTCGTTTCGCAAAAGCTTGTAAGCTTCAGTCGAATGAATTAGAGTTCGGAAGGAGTACAACGGATCGTTTACATTCCCTAATAAATCAGACCTTTACTTGATGTCATGAACAACACAAAACTAAACTACACAACTCAACTCTAGATATACTACAAACGAAATCTAAATTAAAACAAAACCAACATGTGTGTATGTATTTTGGATATAGTGTGTGTGTGTAGTGTATTTAAATATTTATGTTACTTTTTACTGTCCGAAATCGGGTTTGCTAAAAGGTATATTATACGAGATGTGCAAATATATTTTATTTTTTGTTTTCTTTTTGAAGATGCACATGATAGTCTAATATTTTGAATATGGGGGAGGGAGGAACTATAGTACATTACTGATTTTATTTTCTGCGAATATGGAAGGTTCATATTAAAGTACATAATCTCCATTTGCCAAAATGGACAAAAACCATTAAGAAGATTCAGCTTTTGCCCGGCATTGCTCGCCAGCGCACGTACGTGCTCTCGGTTCGCGGGAAGTTTACAAAGATGTAAGAAATAAATTAATTCGTCGCATAAAGATGGAATTTACCCTATCCGGCGAATAAATTCATTTCGGGATACTGGGCAAAAGACTAACAGAGGTGTGCAAGAGCACATCCAACTCTGATTGAATCGAATTTTTCTTTATTTCGTTTGTAATCATTTTTAATCTGTATTTTTTTTCTAATTTTTTGTAGCCATTTTTTATTTATGTTCGAGTTGTTTTCTTATTAAAAAAATTACTGTTTTGTGGTTTGTATTCTATTTCGTGTATTAATTTATTCTGCTAATCTGACATCACCTCGCTGATGTTTTTTGTTTGGATTTTATATTCCGAACTCACGTCCATCGAACGTGTCAACAGGGGGGATAACATTTATGTGTACCCGTAGGCGTGTTGCTGAAAGCAAAAGCCTTTCGTTTGTTTGATGTATTTTTCTTAACCTAGTTTGAAAGCGTTTTAAACCTAAGTTTTGTCAAGCATGTTTGGTTTTGATAAGCAATCTTAGTCTAGGGTTGTTAAGCTGTGCCTCCGCGGAGACAACGAAAAATTCTGGCCCACTTCTTGAGTGAGGACTGTTTTCGGTTGGCCAGAAAATAAAGCGAAAATAAAAATCAAGCATAACTTACGACTAGAAAAAGCTGTTTCTAGGCACAGTAAGTCGGACCTCTGGTTATAAATTTACAAACTAAATTTAGCCTACGTTACCTAGCATTCGTCTATTATGTAACTCGTTGGAACAGAAAATCGCCCAACCTTGCCATACGTCGCTTGACGTATGAATAAGTTGGTTTCCTGCTCGGTATGAATGTAGTAAAGCATATTTTATGCCATCTTATTTAATTTCCGGAAAGGGGTCGCAGTGTCCCGTTTCGAATGAGGGCAGTACGCCCTCTTGCTGGCGCTGATGGAGTGCAAGCAATCGAGCAACTGCCCTGACGCTCGTATATCAAAAGTTTATTACATATCCAGGGAATTCGTTGAGCCGAATCTCGTTTGCGTTGGTTTTGGTTTCTCTGTTTTGACTTTAGGAGATACACACACACATTTTGAATGAATCAAAAGCGCAACATTAACATGTAGAAAAGGAGTGATGTGTGATTTGGAGTGAGACGTTTTTTCTTGAAAAAAAAACTAAGACATTTAACAACACACACGAAGAAGCATTTTCACATGTTTATAAATATTATACACAAAAACACACATGTTACATTTACTAAGGGAGCGGGGATACAGTTAAACATTTCAAATAGGTCGTTACAGAATTACTTTGAGAAAAGCTTTTTTTTCGATTGCTTTAAACCAGTTAAGCTATTTATATTAGTTAAAGGCTTTTAGTTTTTTTTTAGTAAAAAAAACTACATCAATAGAAAGCTTAAGATAGAAAACTGAAGCCGGTTTGAGAGAAAAGCTTTTCATAATTAACTTTTTTTTTTATTTTTTGTTAGAAACAACATTTATAAAAATCATATTTAAGCCATTAAAAGCCTAAATAAAACAAACACATAAAAGGGGGACAGGATACGTATACGTATACATGTATATATATAAAAATATATAGAAGCACAACATTAACTTTACATATATTATTATTATTTTTTTTTTTAATCGAATTATATATATATAGTTTTAGCAACACGAAAAACACGGTTACAGAGAAAGAGAGAGAAGTTTTTAATTGAAAAGTCGGCTTTTACTTACCTAAGATGGATAAAATGACAACTACTACATCAAATAAATTCCATGGCTCAATAAAATAGTGATATCGTAAAGCGAATATTTTTAATAGACATTCGGAACTGAAAATAACTACGAATATCGCATTTAGATAATCTAGTACATTGTTATATGTTGTCGAAGCATCATAACGATCGAGTGTCATTGTAAACATATTTAAACCAATAAATAACATTATAATAATATCGAATTTTTTATCTGTGACTATTTCAAAGACTATTGCTTGTGGACGCCACTGTAAGAAAATTTTAGAGAAGAAAAAATTGTATATTTTTAATATATTCAAATATCGTTGGTATTTGTTTTTATTTTTTTCAAAGTTTTGTGTAATTTAGTGCTAAGTATTCGGTTGCTTCTGTGCCAAAAGTTATTTCCTAATCGAACGTGACGTTTTGAAAGTGACATTAGACATTAATATTGGAAAATATATTTCAAGATATAGATCAGGTTTAAACTGATAAATTTATGTGTATGCAAAATGGCGACGCGATGTCTATCTTTATAACGATTGGCACAGAATAATCAATAAAGCAATACTCTCTAGGGTTTTTTTTTTTTTTTTTGTGAGTGTATGTAGCGTGTTTAATTTTTAGATTGTAGCTTTTTGTTTTTTGCACTAATTTGTTTTCGGTTAAGCCTTACCCTCGGTCTAGGAATGGCTTTTAATGGTTTTTTGGAGCCCATCTTTTTCATAGCATTATAGTACTTTTTCTGATCTTCTGTCATGAACATTTCTAATGATCCACCTGCTTTTTTCTTTTGTTCATTGAAATTATCGATGATAACACCAATGAACAGATTCAATGTGAAAAATGATCCAAATATAATGAAGAACACAAAATATAAATACATGTAGATATTTGTTTCGCGTATTGGCTGCTTATCCACCTATAAATGTTCAGACAGGTACAGGATCATTTTCAGGGAATTGAAGGAGAGGAAGAAAATAAAGTTGATTAGTAAATATTCAAAAGTTACCATTGAAAAGTTTAAAGTTTAATTTATTTATTTTAACAAAATAAAACAACAACAATATTGAACTTAAAACTTTGTTGAAATGTCAAGTTACCTCTCGTGAATCTATTGCGTCGTTCATTATTTGTATCCAACCTTTGAAGGTGGCCACTTGGAAGAGGCACAGATACGCATTACCTACGTGATCGAAATTCATTGCTGAATTCTCCCAGGTATAGTTCTCATTTTCGCATGCATTTCGATTGGGAATGATTTCATGACTAATTGTGGTGTGGTTATCATCCACACACTGTAAAGAGAGACGCAATTTATTTGATTAAATTAAGCACGTGTGGGTTTTCAAACGGCATTCATTTTAACTTTCTCATCTAAGTGCGGAATGGAAGTTTGGGATTTGTTGGTTATGTTTCTATTGTCAGTTGGCTGTCAAATTTTCGAACGCTATGTTAAGGACCCAACCCATGGACTCTGTCGTGTTCATTGCGGCAACGTATTCAACTGATTTGATATACAAATGTGAATGAAAGCGACTGTCAGGTAATTTTGTTGGTTAATGTTTGTTTTGTCAGCTGGCTGTCAGATTTTTCTACGAAAAGTAGAGGCCCCAATTCATAAAATCAGTCGTGTCCATTGCGACAGACGCCAGCTTAAGCAACGCATATGCGACGGATAAAGTAGTAGGTTTAACTTCTACTACTTTTAAGAAGAGAAATAAGGATAAGAAGATCTACAAAGACTTTGAAGGCAAACAACTACAGTTGTGCATTACAACAACAATTAAGATTTTAGGGCTTGATCCCATTGATCAGTTGGCGCAAGTAGCAGTAGTTTTAACAATTCACTGCGAATCGGAGTGCAGGTTAACTTTCTGTCGGGAAAAACAATAATATCTTCTTAAGATGCGAATAATTGACTGTCAGACTGACAGTTTTCAAAAATTTTGAGATAAATCACGTTCTCGAGGGAACTTTAAAACGTCGATGACAGTTAAATGTTTACAAAGATTCTGTCACTTTTTTGACTTATGTCAGATTTTATGTGACTGTTCGTTTCGTTAAAAATGTTAACGTACCCGTTGACGCAACGGACACAAAGAATTCTTTCGGTTAGCCGCTGGTCCTTAAGAATGAAATAACTCTTTCCCAAGTGACCACCTTCTTGACATAAATTAAAAATGGTCGTTGATGTCAATTACTCTATGTCAGGTATACATTTGTAATGTCAGTTGGCTAGTCACTATTAAATTATTAAATTATTGATTAGAAAAACTTTTTTCGTGATAAATCGCGATCGATGAAAACTCCGAAAAATCACCTCAGTTAGCTGTCAGATTAGTAAAGTAGTGAAGACCGTTTTCGAATGAAATGTCTAAAACTTGAAGTCTTGTCAAACAATCTAATTGCAGCTTAAGGATGTATAAGATATAAAATGATAAGAAATAAGACCACAGGGCTTTCAGACAAGAGAGACATCCACTACAAGTTGTTAGATGAGAAAGTTAAAAAAAATATTAATTTAGTAGAGTTACAAATAAATTACCTTAAAATATTTTCCAGCAAAAAGCTGTACACCCATGATGGCAAAAATAAGCCAAAATATTAGACACACCAATAGCACATTGAAGATGGACGGTATAGCTTGAACCAGCGCGTTAACGACGACCTAAGGTTGCAATGGTTTGTGGATTGGGGGTAAGGGACGAAAAAATGTTCCATTTATAAATAGGTCTTGCTTTTGCATTATTATTTTGTTTAAATGAGGTAATGAACAATATATTAAAAGCATCGTTGTATTTTTTTTTCTTTTCTTTTTTAGTTTGATGAATGAAGTCGAGAACAAAGTAGGGCATGCGGTAATAAGCATGGGCTGAGAAAAAACTATTCGAGTCTGAACGATGGCAACACTTTTCTAACTTAAGCTAAGTCCACATGAACGGTGGCAAGTCGGATATTTACATTTGGGGTGACTTTGAAATGGTTACATTTTGCAATCACAATGGGGAACTTTTCATTCATTGTCAACTACAAAATGAAGGTAAAAAATGATTTTTAGTTAGGTCCAAAAATACACAGTGATCGACTTAAGCAAAAATAAAAATTCGTCGATAAAAAATCGTTCATGTAAAGCGTGGAAAATTGTTTACACATCTCGCGGAAAGTTTGTTCTCATACCCACATAATAATAAAGCTTTCTACATGTGTGTGATTACGACAGTCTAAAGCGCTACGGAAACCTTAAAAAATGCATAAATCCAAGCCTTGCAATGCAATCCGTTCCATTCCATTCCAATACAAACAACAACAACAATATAACAGTGAAAATTGAAAGCAAATGGAAACAAATCAAAAGACATATCATACATGGAAAATGCGAATTGATAGAGAATGTTTAAAGCACTTTAATCCTAAAAGTAAAAGCCTGCAGAATCTATATAAACATACATACATAATAAGTGTGGTTAAGCTATAAGTTTGAGCTAATAAATAATAAATTTTATAGTTTTTGTTTTACAAACTCATTATGTTTATTAATTTATAGTGACTGGAATTTTGGTTTTAGTCGTATGGCATTGGTACAGTGTAGTTTTAGTAGGTTTGTGTATTTTTTTTTCTTTTATCGGCAACGGAGTATTTATTTATTTAAATTATAAAAAAAATCTATTATTATTTATTTATTTTGCTTTGTTGTTCTACATTGCTGTGTACTCTCTTTCAAACGAATTAATAAAAAAACGTGTAAATGCATGTCAAAAAGTCAATATCATTCGCAATGAGGCGATCAAAAATAATAATAATAATAACGATAATAAAACAATTGGTAAAAACGAAATGAGGATAGATTTGTTGAAGAAAATTTTCAAGCTTGAAATAAGAGGCATTTTTAAACAAATCAAGTATATTGTTCTCTATTCTACTGGTGTCGCAATAGGTGAGATTTTCGTGGCGCATATTTGTAAAATTGTAAAAACACGAGACTGCATTTGTAAAGTCAAAAGGTACATATTACAACCGAAAGGTTGTCGCATACGCCGGTAAGAGCCTGGGTACTAATCTAACCTATACTTGGTAGAATTAGAAGTATGCAAAAGCCTTATTTCAGAAGCATAGCGTTTTTGCCTAAGACGAAGAACTCTTTTTAGTCGTTTGCTTTTTAAGAACACAGGGAGTCGTGTGTTACTGAACACGCTCTAAAGCTAAGTAGACTTCAAGAAGAAATAGCTCTAGCCTATTTTTCTATTTTGTAGTGCATTTTTTTAAAAGATTTCAATTCTGGTCTTAAGATATTGAAATAAACGAAGTTTTCTGAAATCGAAGTCTTCCCTCGAAATAACTGAACAAGTAGCTCAGTACGCGCAGATTATTTTGAAATTTAGCAGAGGCTTCTCAAAAAACACAGGGAAACCTCTGCGCGTTATTAATATTCACTTTTACTGGACTAATCACACTGAAGACATTTTCCAAATAAAGCTAGGTTCTGGGTCACACTGGAACAGACTCTTGAAAATTTATATCATTCTATACAGAAAGTCACCATCATTACAGTCTTACTCGAAGCCGCAAAGGCGCGTTCTTTAGCAAGAGCAGGTGAATTAAGTCCTCGACTGTTTTGAGCGCAAAATTTATCAATTAATTCTCGGTCCCCCTTTCCTTGAAAACCTTTGGACACGGTGAGAAATGTCTGCGAATGGACTTTACTGCTCCAACCCAAAGAGTTTTGAAATCAATTAGTCTTCGACTGAAGGTTCAAATTTCAAGCTCAAATTTATAATTCACATTCACTTCGGAGGTGAAATGCATATCTGAGTAAGTGCCACATCGTTTTTCAACGCAGTTGAGGAAGACTTGGCCCTAGGTGGAGAATGTCACCTCAACCAACCTTGGGTACACAACTAGGAGCACTTTACAAAAGACCGCGATAGCTTCGCCTGAGGCTAATGTGGCTCCCTGGCTGTGCCGCCATCTATGTCAAAATGTAAGTAAAGCGACTGACTGAACGGAGTATTTTGATTTTGGCTTAACTGTTAAGGGCGAGTAGTTTTTTTTACATTTTTTGCAAGGGTTTCAATCTACTTGCATTACAATTTTCTATGAAAGGAATTTGTTTGCTCATTAAAAACATTTTTGAATAACGCAGGTTAACAAAAAAAAAAAAAATAATAACAGACACCTTAGAAAATGTCTAAGGCTTATTGGAGGTATTAAGACAGGCTCTGCGCAGTCAGGCATAAGGATCCCCCATGAGAAGAATATTTGCCTTGTTTTTTAGGAAATCCCATCCTTTTAATATTTCTCTCAGAGTTAGAAAAGAAAGTCACAAATTATTCAAACCAATTCGTGACTTATGTGGAGAAAAAATGTACTCCTTGGCTCGCCTTTAGGTAAGCAAAATCTAAAGACCACCCGACTGTGATTTTACCACAAACGTAGCTTCAGACTCCCCCAACGTATAACATAAAAAACTGAACCTAAGATTCACAAGTAAGGTATAAGTAAAAAATCGTATTTTTTAAAGCTCATGCATTCGGAGGATGCAGTTGAGCCAGCAAAGCAAACTTGTTGTGCCTGAAAGCATAGATAAAAAATTAGAGTGTAACCTTTGTTATAAAATGTCGCAAAAAGTGTTCGTACTTAAGTTAAGTGTTGCTGTTGGAACAATTGTATTTTGAATTTTTTTCATTAGACACTATATAGTAATGTTTACTTCTTTGTACAGTGTTTTCGAGCTAACTTTGTGGTAAAAAAAACAAACATTTTCTTAAAACAAACAAAACTATTAAAAGAACATTAACTAAATTCAAATTCAACTATATCAAACTGTATGTTTTTCTTTTCAAACAAAGCTCAACTATAAAACTAATTCAAACTAAATGAATAAAAAGATGAATTGTTTGTATATCGGTTTTTTTTTACTGCCAAATAATTATGTAGTAACAATAACAGTCGAAATGGTTTTTAATGAAGTTTTTTGTTTCTAATTTAAATCATAACTTCCAAACTAATGCATCTCATAATTAGTAAACATGATATGAAAAAGACTTGTTTGTTTTCAAATGCAAAATAGGACAACGAAATGTTTGAGTCTAAATATTATTTAAATAAAACGTCTAATTTGTTGTTTACTTAAATATTAAATATATATGTAAAAAAGTAAATAATTAATGCTTGAAATATATATATTTTGATTTTTTTTTTTTTTTGTTTAATTTTATTTAGTAAAATATTTAGATTTGATATGAATGGAGGAAGTACGTACCCTCATGCCCTGCATTCGGGACATGGCACGTAGTGGTCTCAGTGCTCTTAACGTTCGCATAGTCTTGAAGGCTTGAATACCACCAGCTCCAACAAGTGAAGCAACGAAGTTGATAAGCGACACCTAGTTTTATTTGATTCAATATACATTTGAAATTGGGTAATTGTTTTTTGTTTTCGAAATTCGTAAAACGAGGAATTTATTTAATAAAGAAATTGAATTTAAATAGTAACAAAAGATGAGTTGTTTTTTTTTTTTTTGAATATTTTTTGTGAGTGAAGATTTTTGGTCGAATTTAAGTTTTTTTTTAAGAGAAGAGAAAATATATACCAAGAACAAAATGATTCGTTTCAGTTTTACAAAAGGAAACAGAAACAGAAAAAAAAAAAAACAAAAAGTGTTGTACGTAAAAAGAAAATGCTAACTCAGATAAAAAGAATTCAAATTTCAAATAAAACAAAGAAGGAAAATCAAAACTCTAAGGTCCATTAACGCTCATTGTCTTCGGTTGAACGGTTTCTTTTTTTGATTTAATGATCATCTCCAAGACATGTATAGTGCATTTCCCTAAAGCTTTCTTTTTAAATGTTTTCTCTGTACACACACCAACGAATTACATTCAAAGTGTGCAATTATTTTGTTTTTTTCTTTTCTTTATTGTTTATTGTTAACTTTTACTTTTAACCAATGCCAAGTTTTTTATTGCTTTTCCTGTAACAAATGCTTCTAAAAAAAAATATATTTTTATGTACGAGTTGTTGGAAAATATTAAATACATAGATTTGTAAAAGCATACACTGAGTTTTGGCGAATAGCGTTAAGCAATACACATTGTCCATTAATACACATAAATGAAAAAAAAGGAAGACACGAAAAATAGCCTTTTACTCTTAAGGTTGGGGTTGGGAGTTTCAATACCTAGCTTAGATCTAGACGCATAGCTCATATTATGTGTGGCATTTGAATTTTTCCAAAATAGTAATTAATAAGACGAGGAGAGAACATTTATTGTCTCTTCGGTTGACCTGCGATTGGAAATAGCACCCAAAGTAAACATTTTTTTTTTTTGACTAGTCCAAATGCATATTCTCTCAGAAATTCCTAAGTGCGACATTGTTATACCGCTCCGACGGAGATTCAAGCCATTTTACAAAAGCTCTGCACTAAACACGAAAGGGGACAAGTGGTACACGGAAAGATCTAACCTACACCTATACCAACAAGCTGAAATTTTCAAAGTACCAGTACTTATTTACAAACGTTTTTCTGTACAGCTTGACCTTTGCAATCACAATGGCGAAATTTCCCATGCAAAAGTAGCTATTGTGACCTACAACAAATTTAAAGTGAAGTTCAAAATAATGATTAGTAAGCCCTCTCAGTGTTTTTTGAAGCAAAGCTTCTTGAACCTAATTGGTAATGATTTTTAACTTAAGCCTTAAATATTTCTTAGGTCACAATAGCCATTTCACATGAAAATAATGTGGCGACTTCTTGAAATTTAGCCTGGACACTAAAAAAGGTTACTGCCGGACACGATGATTTTTTTAGAAAGATGAAGAAACTTCAATTAGGAGTACATCAGGTATTAATGAAGAAGAGCTAAGCAGTCTGTAGCCCTTATAAGTTTATAGTTTATAAGACTATGTACCTCAAAAATGATGAAAGAAAAAATATAAGTACAGAACGTCCATATCAGACTCAAGTCTTTCTCGCCAGAGCAATGAGCCGTTTTCCCACAGCATATCAACGATCGTCTAAACGATATCGGTTTTGCAACTTTGATCACCAAAATAAGCCATATTCTGCTCGATCTTTTTTGACGAACGTCAGCTTTCATTATATTTGTGAAAAATTAACTGGATTACGCTCTCAAACTTGGAATTTTAGCACTTTTGCTAGTTTCGACGATAATCGTCTGAAAAGTTACGGAATGAGTGCCCTGGTGCATGAAAAAGAGCCTGCGCGACACTAATAATCGTATTCAGTGTCCAGGCTAGATTTTAACGAGCTCACAATTTTCGAAGGCGAAATTTTCCATGCAAAATTACCAATTGCGACCTACTTCACTTTTGTGTGAAGGTTAAAAACGATTATTAGTAAGGCTGCCTGTGTTTACAGCGCGCAGTCTCTCCCATCAATGGAAAGACACGTTTGACGATCACCGACTGAACGATATAGTTTTAACAACCCCAATAAGCTATTTTCTACATGCATTCTTTTCGGTAGATTCAATTTCGATCTGCAAGCTGTTACTTTCAGAACAGAGTCCCTCGCTCTATAGGTCTATATCGTTTCAACGATATTCGTCTGAATTGGGTCCTGGTACGCATCAGAACTCCGTGTTCCATAAATCTGCCTCAGCAAAATCACTTATTAAGTGCTGATCGTTATTTTACGTTATATTTTGAGCAGAAAATTTGATCGCAAACGGCCGTCATCGAACAGAATGAGTGTTACAATCTGTCAATACAACAAGGCAAGACTGCATGTTGTGGAAATAAAAATGTAAAAGTTACTGAGTGAGGTTCACATTTCACCCTAGCTGTCACATTTTGCTGATCTGATTTAAACAAAACTTTTTTGACAGAGATCTTGCATTTGGCGGGTGTCCGAGTGGTGCTTTCTTTTTCAACGGATCTCATTAGCTAGCAGAAGGCTCTTAAGAACTCTCCCGTACACCGAGCTCGAAAGAAAACCTCAACAGAGAGTGATCCCTAATTTTGGGACTAAAATTTCCGAAGGTACGTCGTCGTATATGTTGACTGGAATATGTCAACATTTCTCATGATTCAACAACAGCCAAATACGTCATCAGATGCCAAACATGTGATTGCGTTCTATTCTGTAGCAATCTCTCACTCTAATGTTGTTCTAAGCATATTTACAAAATCTATAGACTGACGTTAAATGAATTTTCTTCGTTGTTAATGAAAGGGACAACTAACTCGGCATTTGTCCATTGTTGAAACATTTCTTCACTAGGTCGGCTTGTCTAGTTGCGTTTTGCCTTGAACTTTGCTGCGATACTTATCAGAAAGGTAGCTGTATACAGTTGTTGTTGTTGCTGTTGTTCTTGATTGGATCAAGAAAGAGAGAGAAAGAGATAGAATTGATAGTTATATGAAATGAAATTTATCTTCTCCAAGACCAAGCGGTTATGAGAGAATTCAACGAACTCAATTTATAAGTTAAACACTGCCACCACTGCGCAGGAGTGCAACTACGGTGTGTATTCTGTTGAAGCTTGAAGAAGAGAAGAAACACTAGAGAGAGTATTTTTACAAATGTTGTTCTGTTGGTTGAAAAAAAAAAAACATGAGTGATATCGGGCGCGTTTTACACTAAGTTGACAGCTATTTCCGTTTATTTTTTTTTTAATGGACAGAGATGGGCCGTTTAAATTTACAACGAATTATCAAACACACTAAATATGAGCTTTTTGTATCTAACTAATGAGTATTCCTAGATCTAGATTGTAATGCGGTTAATTTTAGTGATAATGTAAACCAATAAGACCTACAAACTACGAGCTAGTTGAATTATCGATCTACGTTTACCTTATTTTACAAAATTTCCTAGGCTAAGGAGAGAAGTTTCCAGTAAATAATAATAGTTACTTTAAATTGTATTATATTCATAGATAAAGGCAAATTAGGCTCAGTTTGTTGTTAAGGACAGTAAATAAATATTTAGTAGTTTTACAAAGTTTAATACACAGACGACAAGAGAATAAGAAAACAAACATGTATGCATATTGGTAGCAAGGATCTAGTTTAAATTTAAGTAGATATGGCTGGGTTTTTTTTTTCTGTAATGGTGTGCATTCAGTTTGAGGCGATTCGAAGAGACTTCGGCAAATATTTTACATATTTTGTGTGCAAGCTTGTGGTTTATTTTTAATTTTTTTGTAATAATGTGCTATCCATCGGGGATTTTGGTTCAGAACTCAAGTCCATTTTAGAAATTAATGAAAATCAACTAAAGTGAAGTCAAAAAAATCGCACATCGCTTAAGCTGGCTTCCACCAATGATTCTCCTATTTTGTTTCTACATTTTTGGACCGTAATGATGCCCGAGTATCATTCTGAGTGAAAGGATAAGTAGAAAGAGAAGAAAAGAGGAGAGATGCTGATGAACATGGGTTTTAAACAACTGTGGATTGTAACAATGAGGGAATGCATTCCACATGCGAATTACTCTTCTTTTTTTTATAGAAAACGGAGGAATTTTCCTGCGACCTTAAACAACGAGGAGGCTTCTTCTTTTAAATGTAGTAGATTGTAATAGATTCACAAAAATGTTGGTATAAAAAACAGTTTTAGTAAGCTTTTCAAATCGTTGTACAATTTGTGGACGACATCATGGTAGTCAGCAATATGGATCCTTGAAACCTTCCTCTGCGGTTCTACGGGGTAGAATTAATGGTCCGCTTCGACATAATCTAAGTTCACGATTAAGGACAGCATCCAGTTGTAGTTGACTTCAACACCAGTCTTACCAAATAAAAGTATGGCCAAGAATGGTATAAAAAGCGGAGCAGAGAAGGTCTCATCATTGGCATAGGTTTTATAAATGAAGCTTTCGCTTGTGCGCTAAAAAAAACCGAATGAGCGAAACTTTAATTTTATGTTTCAACAAGCCTCAAGCTAAATTTCAAACTTATACGGCTGAGGTAAAGAGAAAAATCTTTCGAGAAAATTATGAGCACTGTCTATTAACCCATCAGTGGATGAGCAGAGACCCTAAAAGGTCAATTAGTAGTCGGCGTATATTTTAACTGGTGGCTTGAGAAAGTGCAAACGTATTTCTAGCCTCGTGCCAACTAGGAAAAAGGTTCTAATTCAATAAACACAACAAAACACACACAAAAATGTACTAGTGTGAAGTCATCTGTCAACTGTCATGCGATTGATAGCATTTGTTGGCTAAAAAGTGTCAAAAAGGGGTGCATTAGCTTACTCTCTCGCGATGTTCTATTCTGTTTTCAAATTTGTTCGGATTAAGAAATTGCACAGAGTAGAACTCATTAAAAACTACTACAAATTTGTAAGTGATCGAACGGAGATTGTTTAAAACTGTCAATTGAAATACATGGAATACGAAACCAAACTCCATCGTCTGACACAAGAATAAAAAAGACAAGTTCATCAAAGGAAAACAAAGTTGTGACAGCCAAAGTCGATTTCCCAAAGCAAATTGTGACAGCTGTTTTGTGGATCAGTTGTTTCGATTTCCCGTTCCATTGTTTATAGGCGGTTTAAACAATGGAAGGGGAAATCGAATTAATAAAAGCAGAGTAAAATTCAAGTAAAATTGGGTACATAAAAGTTCCAGTCCAATTAAGGCGACTAAATTTGCCTGGACTAGATTTTTTCTGAACGCAAAACTAGAACGGTCTGGCGCACAACACAAAGAACGTCAGTAATTTGTTAGATTTAAAAAAAAAGAGTTTTGAACGTCTCTATCGCTTTCACAGCAGGCTGGTCAAATTTGTTCCTGATATCTGACGTTTGTCGGCTTACTGACTCGTATGAGGGTAGATGTCAACGAAACAAAGAAGTTGCCGTGACAGTGTAAGCATTTTTCGGTGGAAGGAAGAGAATAAAGAGGAACGTTGGAAACGTTACAGAAAATAGAGCACATTAAATTTATCGCCATTTCTGTTGTCGACAGCCGTTAACGACTAGTACTTTATTTCTTGTCACTTCGGTGGAAGTACTTTTTTTGAATCAAGCGGTTTTGATTCCCTATAAACGTGACAAATACGAAAATAAATAAAATCGTTTATAAAAGTTTGAACAAAAATGTGAAGCACACGGGATCGCTTACTAAAAACGCCATTGGGAATAGGTTCGACTTCGAATCGCTATTCACGCAACAAACTTGACACAAGAATCGCCTCGCACAAATCGCACAGAACCATTAGTTGTCTACCGGTACATGGCATATTCATCACCAAATACAATACAGAAATAAAAAATTTATATATAAATATTTATAAACAACAAATATAACATATGTATGTACAATTTACGCAGAATAAATATATAAAAGGTACGAAGCTGACAATAATTATTGTATATATTTAGAGGGGTTTTATTTTTTGGATAGAAGAGAAGTATACATTGAGTAGATAAACTTTTAAGTATTATATGCACAGATTTTACGTTTAATATTTAGGATACACTGTAGGAAACACATTTAAATATTCGCAAAAAACAGACACTCCTTGCTGCATAACGTATTGACGACTAAATACATGTTTAACAACTTATTTATATATATATGTAATTGCAGACAGTAAATATATATTTATATAATTTATATATATATATATGAAAGACGAAAAAAAAGGTAGAAAACATTTGGCAAGAAATACATTATTGTTTGTTTATATTATTGCACTTTGAAAGGACACGTTGCTCATTTACTTTTGCGGACAAATATTTACTACTTACTTTCATACCCTCCCATCGAGAGACAGCTCGAAGCGGTCTTAATGCTCTTAAAGTTCTCATAGAACGGAAGGCTGGGACGTCATCAGCGCCGGACCATATTGCGCCCAAATTTATAAGCGACAACTTTTTGTGTTTTTTTTTTTCACAATTCAATTTCAATTGTTTTTTTTTTAATGAGGTAAATGTGTTTCGTTTTTTTTTTTTGATTATTTCAGTAGTTTTGTCGAATTAGGTTGGGTATATTTGCGTTAATTTTTTGATCGATTTTTTTATTACATAAAATAAATTAAAAAATATTGTTGGTTATACGGTTTGATGTAAACGAAAAAATGATATGTATACACTGTAAGAAAAACTAAACTAAATCTATCAACTAAACACACGAAAAAAGAAAAAAAAACCGAGGAAAAGAACAACAAAACAAAAGAGAAAACCAAATCATAGTGAAAATCATATGTTAGTATAACTGTCTCATTATTTTTTCTCTCTCCTTGTACGTTTTATCCGTGTCGTGTAATAATCTCAGAAAATCAACAAAATTATGGAAATATTTTTGTTTAAGTATTTTTTTTTTTGTTGATAAATAATACAAAACAAAAGACAAAAAACAAAAGGTAACACATCTAGAGGGGAATTTTCAATCGACTTACCATTACAATGATAAAATCAAGCCAACACCATGCGTTTGTGAAATAGACCTTAAAACCCAAAGCCAACCATTTGATTAACATTTCTAAGAAAAATATAACTGTAAATATCCTGTCCATATAATACAGAATATCCTGAAGAATTGGTCGTTGGGGAAGGTGAACATCTTCTAAAGCCTAATGGAAGTAACAAAAAAAAATCCATGTAGCAATTAGAGAGCTACTCCACTACAAGCGTATACTCACCAAAGCTAAACTACTAAGTAAAATCATAGTGATAACAGCTGTTTCAAAATATTTGTTTTCGATTAATTGAAAAGTTTTCAGTCGCAAATTGCCCCATCCCTGCCAGAATGGCGAATCATCGTCACCGGCCAGGATTGGAAATTTCACATAATATGAGTCTGGGCAGCAATCGGCTGGGTATTCATCCAAAATATCGTCTTCGTTTGCGTGTATAATGATATCGCCGTCGAGAGGACCCTCCTCGCCTTCGCCCTCCTCGTCGAGCTCTTCGTCAAGGCCCAGATCCTCTTTGCTGGCGTCGCGTTTCTCTTCGCCTTCCATGGTCTCGGCGCTACCTTTATGACTCTCGTCTTTAAATGGTCGATTCTTATGGCTACCATATGAGTTAATGCTGGCAGTGTCGTCGTCCTGTAAGGACAAACCTCTATGGTTTAGCTCGTGTTCCAGTCTATTGTCTTGGTGGTTAATTGAATTGCCAATCATCTGCGAGGTATATTATACATTGGTTGGTTGGAATTGGATAATTTTTTTTTGTTTTTTTTCTGTTTCGTTTACATTATATTTAGAAATACTAAAATTTAAGCTACGTATTGAGAATTTCAATTTTCTTTCCAAGGACATTTAAAAAAAAATACTTTTTCTATTCAAAAGTGGTGAGGAAGGAAAAACTATGCTTACCGTTGCATTATTCAAATATTTTGATTTCTTCGATTTGTTATTCTTCAAATCACCGTGTATCGTGAACTCCATGCCGTCGCCGATGGCCACTTCGAGCTGATTCTGTTCCTTGATACCCTTTTTGATTAATCCGTCAGCGAGTATTTCGTCGGCGCCTAACTCGAGCTCATTATCACCATGTTCTGCAGAAATACAACGACACACCCCCTTGCCTAACGTATCCGTTTCGTTTTTTTGTTTTTTTTTTTTGTTTTATAAAATTTTAGGTGCATGATTTATGGTAATGGAAAAGCGTAAAGAATGATCGATGATCGATGTTGCCAATTTGTATTTTTTTTTTATGAATTGATTTTTGATTTAACGAAACGGAATTTTGTTTGTTGGTTTATATGGCGGCGCAAATGATGAAAGTAAGAAAATAAAAAAGGAACCGAATACAATTTTAAAAGAGTTCTAAATCAATTTACACCAATTCAGCTAGCTACGACACGACATATAAAATGGGAGGTTTATACTAAACAAAAGTGACACATAAAATGGTATGTACATCCAAGGAAGTGCTATAAACTGAACTAGATTTCCAAAAACGAAAAATTCATCAATCTCATCGAATGGAATAGTTTAATTCGTGGTGATGTGCATAAATATATTCAGTCGACGAAACGTTGTTTGACGACGAAAAGTCAAACAGTCATTCTATGATTTTGACAGCTGCAATTTGTATTTCAATTGGGGACGTTCTAGTTTAGTAAGTCTGACAGCTCTCTTTCTCTAGATGAAACTCAGCTCTGATTGGGGGAAATCAGTCGTGAGAGCAGATGCTTCAGTTGACGTTTATGGAGGGGCAGCCGACGAATCTAGTCGAGAAATTCGTGACTGAGTACTAAGTTGACAGTTCTCATATGTGACTGACGTAGAAAAAGTGACGTTCCCGACCAATCTAGTTTTTGCGTTCAGGTTACATCTCATCCAGACCAATCTAGTCCACTTAAGATAACTAGATTCTTGAATGTGCCCATTTACTTAAGCCCGTATGACACTTAATTTTTTCTTCGTTTTTATAATAGGCGTGTTTTTTTGAGCTTCGATCACAGCAAAGCAAAGTAAAGTAGGATTTTCAGCACGCGATTACAACAACTACAACTGAGTCTCGAAGTGTCAAGTAGAGCGTAGTTGTTGTAATTGCATGATGAAAATCCTACTTTACTTTGCTTTGCTGAGATCGAAGCTCAAAAAAACACGGCTAATGTTGAAAAGTCAGCGCTGAGTAAATGAGACTAAAAGTGTATTACGAAAGGGGTAGCAATTGTTTGCAAAGCAACCGCAAATTTTCAAACGAATTTACTTTTAAAAAATCTTGAAATGTCAAAAACAGCTGCCAGCAGCTGAAAAATGTGATTTGAATACATTTTTAATGCTTTTTTTAATGTGTCTACATTAATAAAATTGGTGTGTACGCACTCACTCCTACCGGGAGTTTTCGTTCTAATTTTTCGTACTGCTCTAGTTTCATTTTGAAAGCAGAAAAAATGCGCAAAAAAATTTAGAAATGTAGTGTCATACGGGCTTTAAGAACAGTTTTCTTTTTGTTAACAACAATCGTTTAAAATTGCTATTGCGAAACTATGATTGCACTTCTTAAAGTCTTAGACAAAATATTTGACTTAAATCTGATTGTTATGTCACCGTTGACGGAATTAAATGAAAAGGTAAATAGGTACATTGTTTTCTGACAAATTGTATGAAAACGTAAAATCTTCGATTCAAATCAAACTGTGTGAAACCGTTTGGGTTTGTGTGTTTTAATTTGACCGGAATTGTCTGGAAAATAATGCGCGACTGAAAATGTCTTTAAAAATGTTTGGCCTCATTTTGACATTTGTAAATGTTGTCACTTAAGAAATAGGCAATCGAATGATTTTTCTGAAATTACATCACAAATGAATTTGGTTGTTAGAAGAGAGAAAGTTATAAAACAAACATTTATCGAGTGGGTCTAGTTATCTGACAGTTTGTTATCATATGGTGTCAAAATGACAAAAGCTAGTGGTAAAAGGTAGCAACACATTAATGGAAAAGAAGCACTGATTTCACAGCTATTGAATATTCGTAAATGCACTAATTGCGTGTTTTATGCTCTGGTCAAAGTCAAATGATTTCACACTGAATTTTGAAATATGTTTGTTTGTGGCTGACCAAAGCACGAGAAAACTATAAAAATGTTGTTCCATGTCGGGCAAAAAATATAAACCTGAAACCTGTCAATTTAAAAATGTCTTTATAAAGAGATTTCATACTTTCAATAATATTGAAGAGATTTTAAATTTTCGGATCGCCTTTCATGTTACATTTACGTGAGAAGTCAATGGTAGCTGTCATTTGTAGCGGAAAGCAATAGTTCACAAAAATAAGAATTCACCCAAAATGACAGCTACGGTTGACAGACAAATCCATCACTGAACCCTCGCGTGGAATAAGTGTCAACTTTCAATTGAATGCTCAACTAGGGACTCCATTGCTCGGATCGAGTTTGAACATTGGCTTTCAGTGCCATTTCAACGTCTCAAGTCATGTCAGCTCTGGGTTTGCTCAGTTCTTTCTGGCATTAAAGTCAATATTTTTGCACATCACCACAATGTAAACAATATTTAATAATACCTACGCCCGCTATAACAAATTAGCCAAAGTTTTGTCATAAAATATTCTGTTGATTATATGTCAGTATTTGATTATAAGTAAACTGTATCTAATAATTACAATGCACACAGCGAGTAAGTATTTTAAATGTAAATTTAATAAAGTATCGTCATTAGGAGTTTTGATGAGAATAAACTATTTTATTATGAGAAGAAAAAGTGAATTTCTTGCTGTAATGGATATGAGTTTAAAACTAAAATTGTGTCAATTTTAGTTTAAATTTTTTTTTATTTTTAGCTTAATGCAGCGAAGTGAAATATACACAATTAAAAATAGAGCAACTTTTTGAATAAAACAAATAAATAAATAAACTAAAATGGCACATACTAATTAAACAAGAGAGATAACTAACAAAACAACTAAATATAAACCAAATGGTCATACGTCTCATTCAATACTGATTTGGTCAAGTTGAGTGCGCGTAACCAGAGACTATGGACAGCAGTTTTTGTCAATTCAAAGAATTTGCTGGTACGGATGAGTTTTTCAATGAAATCAAAGCTTTTTAAGGTTCCGTACTCAAAGGGAGAGGGCTTTTGTCCGTCCGAACTCACTAGACCAATTTTTTTCTCATTTTTCCAACAACAAGAAATAAGGCGAAAAGCTATTTTTATTCTTTTGCAATCTGCCAGATTTGTTAGCTTAACTAACTGCGACTGGCAACCACTGTGTTTAATCGTGTCTGTAACAGTGGTGCAAGATCGTGGGAAATTTCCGTTTTTGAGGGAGTTTTCCGTCTCAAAAATAAATAGGAACTTCTGTTATTTGGGAAACTGTTCTCTGCTAAGTTTTTTGGCTTTAGAAAATGGAAAAGGATTTTGAATGTCACTTTTTCAAATTCGTTTAGCTCATTTTTGAGTCAACAAGAATAACGAATCCTTATGAGAAAAATTCGTATATACTGAGGAGTGGGGAATCTCAGCTTTTACTTTGAAATTTTTAGGAAGAAATACGATACAACTAATGTTTCATTTACACGGTCACACATTCCTAACACGGAAGATTAAAGGGATGCTAATACTAAATAGCAGTGTGACTGAAAGGGACGGCATTACCTAACACGCAAAAAAACGTGACACGTTTTTTGGTCGGCCATCTTGTTTGCGTGGTAGGAATTATGGGAAAGCTATACATGTTGATATTTTTTACAGTGATGGCTTTCGCTTTTCTATAAAACAAAATGGCTTCCGCAAGTGATGAACGGACAATTATTTATTTATTTCGTATAACTGATTGATGAATCGTTGGATTTATTTACTGAAACTGATAACTACTCTTATTTCACATGTTTTAAATCAGAAATAGAAATGTTTTCAAGTGATTGTAGAGATGTTGTTCGCCGGAACTTGTGTTTGTTTCCGTTTTACGTATCTATAGTTATGGGTAGAACATCCATGACACTTTGACGTCTGATTTGCGACCTCATTCTTACGCCTTTATTAGCATTGACTGCGGACAAACGGATCTCTCTGTCGCGTCTCTTGAAAAAATACTCGTGCGTGATGGTGTAAATGCAACATAAAGCTAATCAGCAGTTACATTGAATTCACAAATCGCGTTCCAAAAAGAATTAAAGTGGCACATTTAAGCATTTTTTTTTGGGACTTCTTCACGCTAAAATGAGTTCCCATTACAAAGGTGACTCCAAAGACAAAATATATTCCACAAAGGAGTCTCCTCAAATGTTAAGCCATCGAAATAAATTTCCTTAGCTTCATTTTGACAGTTAAGGACAAAAAAATCGGTTTCCTTTCGATGTCAGAACTTTAAGTCGAAACAGTGAGAACATTTTATCAAAGAAAAGTGCTTAACCGCCAAAAAAGTGTTATTTCCATTTTTTGTAAAAGACAAATTTCAGTGGGGAATATTTGGAAGAGACTCTGGTGAAGGAAGAACCGGACTGAAATAGGCATGACATCAGCAAATCGAGCATTTTATTAGCGTTGCCCTGTAAAAATTAAGCGAACTGAAAGTTCGAATGAAGTCCAAAAAGAAACTAACTTCAAGTGCGAACTAAGATTTAGTTAACTAGTCCTTCCAACGTACCCAATTTAAACGAGCAACAACTATCCTTTTGTTGTAAAGAGTTGTATCTGTGTGACTTTTATTACCTAGACTTCTTATAGTCGCCTAAATCGCTGTTTGCAAAGCCCTGAATTTAAACTTTGACTAGTTCGGCGATTTTAAATAACGGCAGCGCAAAAACTGCAGTCTTGCATAGTCTCTGGTTCAACGATTTACTCATTTCGATTCACAATCCAACCAAAAGAAAGGAAATAAAAGTCTTCGAAGAACAACGAAAACAAATTCAAAATTAAATACAATATCATAACACTAAGAAGGGTCAAATCCACTGTTTTACTTTCATATTACATATATAAATATGTATTTAACTTTGCAAATTCAAGTCCAAATGACTTTTGTAAACTATTTGAAAAAGTATTATTTATATACATTATATCTAGGCAACGGAAGTGTAAAAAAAAAAAAAAACAATAATAAACCAAAAGACAACAAACCCAAAGTGAACTAAACAAATGATTTTCCAATTAACCTTAGTACAATGCTTTGCCACATAAAAGCAGACCCCTTTTTGAGGAAGCAACGAAGAGCATGTATTATTATGTTCTCAAGAGTCAAGGTTTACGACATTTATAAAATTCAAAATCTATTCCCCATTTGGAAAACAGATGTCTACATACGATTTTGTAGCTCGTTAAATAAATTAAGTAAATGATACAAAGAAACGAAAGAACAAATCAACCAAAAACACAAACGCAAAAGAACAAGCTGTAGTTATACCTCTGATATTTCTATTCTATTGTTTTACAAAAACACGTTGTTGTGCGAAACACAAAAATGTCTCTAGTCAATAACACACACAACTATATTACTATGGATTCAAAACATAGATTTCAATCCGAAACTAACGAGTCTACGCTTTGGTCAAATGCTACTTGGACGACAGAAAAACACGTATATACTTTTTGTTTGTCATGATCGTATGAGAATTGAATATTGAAATCGATTGAAAATTGAAAACTGAGATTTGAGAATACGAAAATATGCAGAGGTATGTTCAGATAAAAATGTATAACAGTTGGTATACCGTACACATATATGCATTGAATGCAAGCACTTTACACATATGCATACTGAATCAATGTTTCATCAAAATTCCGTAATTGATTAATATATATATCTAAAGATATACTCGTATATGTATATAAATATGAAAATAGTTTTTGTTTTTCTTTTTTTAAATTAATCTAAAACAAGTGGATAAAAACCTTCGCTCCATATCCAACTGATCTGATTGGTCCTCTCACCTGGTGGTTGATCGCTAATTTGATTTGTCAATTTGTTACGAATTAATTTGAAACAATCGGCTACGTTACGTTTGATCCAATTCGAAAAACGCGATATTCTATTAAAGGCTTCAGCGATTTTATTTGTATCGTTGTCTGCGGTTGGCGCTGATAAACTGGATGAACCGAAATTTGACAAAAGCAAGGCTAAGAAAAGATTGAGAACCTGCAAAAGTAAACAAAACAGTACAAATGATCAGGCTTTAGGTGATTGTGATGTGTGATACTTACGACTAGATTTCCAATAACGACTGTAGCTAAGAAGAATGGAATACAGGACACGTCTCCGACGTACATACAGTCCCACATGGACTCGATCCATTCACCACATAAGACACGGAACACAATCATAAATGAGTGCATGAAATCTGTAAAATTCCATCGCGGAAGATCGCCATCAGGGAATCTGTCTTTATTGTCTGCAAGTGGAAGTGGATGTTAGTATTTTTATAGCAAAGTTCTGTGCATGCGGTTTTAATTTGATTTGCATAAAAAATGTATGGAAAGTGCAAGTAGTTTTATTTAACTAAGCGAGCATTTGAATGACAACTAAGGACCTGAGGTCCTTGTTGATGCAAACAAATGCGAATAGTATTGAAATAAGAGATAAACTAGTTATAGAAAAAAGCATGCAGAGTCACGTAAGAAAGAGGACAGAAAAACAAATAGAGGAACAATTCGAATTACCTGTTTCGCGGATTGTCATGTTTTCGAAGAACAAACTAAATAATTTACAAAAACTCAACAAAGAATTGACAAATTTCTGTCATATGGCGGGCATTATAAAAAAAGGAACTTTTTATTATTCGTGTCTATGTTGGGCCCGGGAAAGACTGTAAAAATAAAAATTCGGGGAACGAAAAACTGGAATATTGTATTAATTTGCGAAAGTACATTATTTTCGAAAACAATTCTTTACGATTCAACTTTCTTCTGTTGGGAACAGTTTTTGAAATATTTACTCACACTAAGGCTAAACAGGGTATAAGGACTATCGTCTAACACTGGACACCAGAACTGGCCCAACGCGATCCTAATGAAAATGTTAAACTCTGTCTGCCATACCGTGAGACTTAACCATCAATAAACAACCCGATGGACTCCCATCAGTCAGTGCAGTTTCAAGAAAGTCCACCTTCGATACATTTTTAGGCGAGGCTACATTCACACGACGCGGCGCTTATTTCGTTAAATTTTTTGCACATACCTACAGTTTAATTGGCGAGCGACACAAGTCGATAGCTAGTCACCAAAAAGTTATCATAGTGGATCTATAAATATTCCACATTTCGAAAGGAACTAAGATCATCATCAAGTTCATCAGTGGTTCACAAGGAGAAGGACGTTTTAAAGAGTCTTCCTAAAAATGAGGACCTATGCTTCTGTCTTTGTTTGGAATGTCAACGTCTAGAATTGAGAACTCTATATGTCTGTTCCTTTACTTTTAAATCTTACGAATTTTTACGAATTTTTACTCAATGCCGTTCCCTAACTCGAAAAATTCGTAAAAGAGAGCGTCATCGCGAGAGCAAGGAATTACCCCTCCACTGAGAATCTTACGAATTTTTGCCCAACAAATTTCTTGGTGTAAGAATTGAAAAAGCTGTCAATTAACAGCTGATTCGAAATTTATTGTCCTATTTGACATTTGTTTTGATTTCTTTTATAATAAAATGGTATCAACAGGCGGAAAAATCAAATTGAATGTTCTCCTTAGATTCTTTTCGAAAGTGGCGACGAAATTCTTCCTCGCTGTAAGGAGTGAGAAAGGACAATCTCCTCTACGTAATTTTTAATGCTGTGCTGCTTTTTCCTCTTCTCGAATGCTTGTAGTTCAATCATTCCAAACTCTTCCATATACTCGGATTCATCAATTCGATTGATTCCGAATCACTTTCATCGCTAGGTAGATAAATCAACTTTTGTTTGTAAATTAGCAAGTTCTTCGAGCTTATACGATATTTTAATAACTTTTCGTACCACTTTCTGAATTATTGAATTATTTAGCTGTCATTTTCTTAGTTTACTACAAAAGCGTTCCCTAACTTTTTCCTAAGTGTCTCTCTCTGTGAGAGAATTTATCCCCACCACTGCCATTTTGACAGTCTTTTCCATTATTACTACAAAAGTAAAGGAACAGACCTAATGACACAGCACTATTTATTCAATAAAATAGATGCGAGACCTCTCGAGTCGCTATTATTAGCTAGCTCTGTAAACGGGGAAATAAATTTCATGAAAAGTAAGCGATTCAGCTTAACACTCCCTTTCACTGTTCTTTTCGATGAAATCACGTCTACGATAAAAAATAAAAAATATCTTCGTCTGAACGTAGCCTTAGCCTAAGACATTCGTGATGGCGGGAAGAAGGGAACGATTGTAAAGCTTCCTTTAATAGTCGAAAGCAAATGGAAGTTATTGTTCGAAGTAACGTTTTCTTCTGTCAGCTGCAAAAGTAGCCCAAAGTAGGCAATAATGGAAGCAACTGTCAAAGCAGTTTTGCCAGTTATTTTGTGGATGAACAATGTAAAATCTACAATTCAAATAACGAGAACAGAAAAATAAATGATCTGCCATATTGGATCTGTCATTACGTGACACATTTAACGTAATACAATCGCTTTTTTTTATCTGGATCGTCTTCCGTCCACAACATCACCACTTTGCGGATCATTATTGAACTAGTGCGTAGAAGATCGGTCAAGTTTTCTTAGGTGTTCATTCATCAATTTTGAAAAGAGCTTTCAATGCATAATTTCAAAAGAGATTTCATTTGACTTGCCTTGTACAGAAGAAGTAGTACATACAAATAACCGATAATCTAATAAATGACAGAGTTTCATTGACAGCTAGATGCCTTACGGAATGTCAAACTAAAAAAGATGTCGCCCTAGCACTCCAGGACAAATGCGTTAATTCCCCAGGGTAATTTCTGAATCTAGCAGTATAATATAGGTCTTTGTGTCAATCTCTACATAGAAGAAAGCTGTCAGATGAAATTGAGACTCAATGCGAGTCCAACAAGGCTGCCAATATTATTTAAATTGGTAATTGGAGCTTGAAACTTGGGACCGATGTTCTGTCGACGGAAAGTGATATAATTTGAAAGAATCTTAAGGCCCCAACCCACTAAGTCCGTTGCATATATTTCGCTGACAAATCTGTCAATATGCGCATATTTAAAGCAACAAAGAGCCCCATAAAATTCGTCGGATATCCGTTCCACATGATATACTTAGAAAAATAATTTCATGGGCAGTTGTTTTGTAATTCAATGTCAACTGACTTAACTACAAAGTAATCCTACTTTATCCGTCACATTTGCATATGCTGATTGTTCATATTTTACTCGTGTATTTTACTCGTCTGTCAGTTGAAAATGTCAACGAAACGGTTGTAAGAGATTCTATAAGTTAACGTCTAAACTAAAGTATGGACTTTGCTGATCTACATGTTAATATTTTCATTCTCAGTTTATGGACCATCAATTAATGACAGCAGGTTTGACGAGAAGGCAGATGTGGGTTTAAATAATAACAATAATCAGCTTCGCAAATAAATCACCACTCGCGCTTGATTACTAACAGAGCCAGCATTGTTCGGGATGCTGTCAAAAACATTTTGGTTTAGGGCTCTGCTGAGACAAGGTCGGTAAGGCAGGTTTCAGTTAAATAATACAATGGAAAATGTGGTGGTGGCCAGTGGTGCCGTTTTGGCATTTTTTAGGCTAAATCTATCATATTTTAACTTTAAATTGCATATAAAATAATGCAAGTATAAATAAAATATGCTTTATGCAATATGGCTGTACAAATAACGAACGCATCCATCAAAATTTTCTGTATGTGGCATTACTGAAGATTTGTATGACAATTTGTCAATTTGAAGTAGCAGCTGTCAAATTGTTAAACCTTAAAAACAAAGATCTAAGCAAAAGTCAACTGCCCGTGAGCCGTGAAGTTTCTTCCTAAATGGACAGGCAAATATATCCGTATTTTTTAACTTTTTTTTTTGACAGAGCCGTTGTTTTAAACTTTAGCATTATTTTGTTTTATTCCTCCATATAATTTGGCATATTTATATTTATATATTTACGTTACAAAATTGCTGGCAACACTGGTGGTGGCTCACTTGGAATGTAAAATTCTGAGAGAGTACCCTTTAATTGCAGGCAAAGAGCAGAAATTTAGAGAGTATCCTTTAACTAAGAGAAAACGATTCAAGGGACAAAAACGGACCCAACAGTTTCCTATCATGAGAAATGGTCACATACGCTTACGATATAAACTATTTTTCCGCTCCAATCTATATAGAAAGCCGTTTGTCATTAGCCCAGCCATGAGGGTGTTGCCATATTGACGAGTTAATTGAAAATCAAAAGAAAAATTACACAGAGCACAAAATTAAAATAAAAAGGAAACTAATTTCCCACATTTAAAACGACAACACTGAAGTACACTCATAACAAATTCTAACATCATTAAAACAATCACAACTATAAAAATCATAGAAGACGAATTATTTATCCGTTTTAACAGTGCTATACATTAATACACAGTTTCCAACACATAACGTACTGAGCTACTTATACTTACCATGGTAATTTTTCCCGAATAGTTGCATTCCCATTACAGCAAATATGAAGATGATAATACATAGGACAAATGTCAGATTACCCAATGCACCCATTGTACGTCCCATAATCGATATAAGTAAATTTAATGTTGGCCAAGACTTAGCTAATTTGAAAACACGAAGCTGTTTGTGGTGTGGGTTTTTTTTTAGAAATAAAGTGGTTCCAATGTATAATTGCGGGGGAAATTTTTGATGCGATGATGTTGGATATTTGAATTCGTTTGATGCAGGATAAATGAGATTATAGGTTTTTTTTATATCACCAAGCCGGGCACAAAAGCGGTAAGAGGTTTGTCAAAAATATTCGTAAAAGATATATGTAAGAAAGAGAGAGAAAATTTCATTGTGAGTATTATTGATAATGTTTTGTAGAGAATCTTACAAATAAAGTGTTGCCAAGCAAACTAAACTATGTCATTGGCTTAAGGCTAGAAGCTATAATATGGTCATAAAAGTATTAACTTTGGCTTTCATTAAAATGACTAAAATTACGAAAACGGTTTGATATTATATTTTATTAAAAGATTCAGTTAAAAGAGAAGTAGAAAAAACGTTATCGTTGCTAAAATGCAAAGTGAATTGTCGAATTGCAATTTTTTTCGTTCCGTATGCGGCCAAAGTATCTACCTGTGTAATTTTTGCCAAATAATTGCATTCCCATCACGGCAAATATGAAGATTATAATACACAATACGAATGTTAAATTGCCTAAGGCACCGACTGTACGGCCCATAATTGAAATAAGTAAATTCAATGTTGGCCATGATTTAGCTAATTTGAAAACACGTAGCTGCAGAGAAATGGAACAACTTATTTACTTGGTAATACTAAGCGGTAAAATAAAATATGATTGACCCGTGTGACGGGCCAGAGAGTCTTGTATAAATTTCAGTCCTAAAATTGTATTGTATTGAAATACACTTTAAATCCTGTTAGTTGTTGAGCAAGAAAACAAACATTTGGAAGGTGGAAAATAAATAAAACATCTTACCAAACGAAACGAACGTAACACAGATAATCCCTGAACACCCTCCAGTCCCAGTTCGAGCAACGAGAGGGCTACTATAATGAAATCAAAAATATTCCATCCCTCTTGGAAGTAGTATTTCGGACTCATCGCGCACAGTTTCATCGTAGCTTCGATCGCAAATGTCGCCGTGAAAAACTGCAAAGAAAAAAATAAATATTAATTAGCGCATACACTCGAAGACGACATCTTACATAATTTCCGCTCTTGAGTATCCGCTCCATTTCCTTGTTCATGTCGTGGTGATCCAACGCCATAAACATTGTGTTGACCACAATGCAGAGGGTGATGAACAGTTCGACAAAGGGATCGAACACAATTAGCGACACCCATTCTTGGATTTTCAACCACACCCAACAGCAGTCCCAAACGCAGAATATATCGATACCTCGAAGGAATGCCTCAATAGCTTTGTCCTTGAGTGTCGGACCATCCTCGTCGTCGTCCTCTGTTGGAAAGTAGTAAACGGAGACTGAACATAAAGTTGAGCATTAGTATTATTTTGACCAAACTTTGACTCAACCATTTCTGTTACATTTTTTACAACTTTTTTTTTTTTTTTAGTGTTGTTCGTTTTGATAATGTTTACTCCTTTTTGGAGGTTTCTTTTCTTCTTTTGTAAAAAAAGAGAGGCTTATGTTTTTGTTTCCTACTATAGATAAGCTGATAAATTATATTGTGAACTATTAGTAAAAACCTACTTTGAGAAAAGTACTACTACACTAGGTATGTATGGCCTTCAAGCAGCATATTTTGGTGACGTTTATACTTTGCAATGCTAAAAATGAAGAACTATTAACTTATCCATTCCAGATATCGTATTACAATCTATTCTACTTCAATGTCAACATTATGAGGATCTAAGTATGAGTATGAACGCGGATCAGTAAGACCTTGTGCGATGGCAGGACTGTAAAATTGAGAATTTATTTTAAATCCATTTAAAGACTATTTATTTTATCTAAAACTGTGTTTTCCATCTTATTTAATTTTTGCGCCCTCAGTTGGTAATGAATTATAGCGAGAACAGTATTTTCAGCTAAGATCTGGAGTTAGGCTCAATTTTGGCAATTCGCTACTTTCAAAACATCAGCTTTGATCCACAGCTGGCTGACGCCAGGTTATTGACGCATACGGAGAGGTAACTGATAAATTAAGTCTGTGGACGTTCAAGTGGGGACGTTCAAGTATCTTTAGTAAGTCTGACAGCTCTTTCACTAGATTTATGTCGGTTTTGATTGGGGAAATCGGTCATGAGAGCAGCTGTTTCAGTTGACGTTTATGTAGGGATAGCCGACGAATCTAGTCAAGAATTTCGTGGCTGAGTACTCAGTTGACAGTTCGTATATGTGGCTGACGTAGAAAAAGTGACATTCCCGACCAATCTAGTTTTGCGTTCAGGTTACATCTCATCCAGACCAATCTAGTCGAATTAATATAACTAGATTCTTGAATGTGCCCAGTATCTAGTTAAGTTAGTCTGACAGCTGCCTGACTTGATGTGTCCCAGTTTTGATTGGCATAATAACAGTTTTTTCAGTTGATGTCTATGGACGGGTAGCCAACGAATTTAGTCAAGAACTTCGAGGCTGAGTACTCAGTTGACAGTTCGTGGCTGACGTAAGAAAAGTCGAATTACCGGCCAATCTAGTTTTTGCGTTCAGGAAAAAAATCTAGCGAAGACAAATCAAGTCAAGTTATGACGAATCGGCTAATAAATTCGCTGCTATTGCCTTATGATTAATTCAGACACATGCTGGAAAGAGAAATGAAAATATAATGGGAATTTCTATTCTAATGGGCTTGCTAGCGCTTATAATTGCCACCACTTTATTCCGCGAATCTAACGTTTCCGCTTCCGCTGAATACTTTATACATTTCTTTCTTATGAGACATATATACAAATTAACAAAATGTAAATAAATAAAACCAACATTCCCCATTCGCTTTTGTTGTGAACTATAAAACTAAGCAATATACATATTTATAAACATTTTTGTTTAGAGTAGAGCGATGTAGATTTGAAGTGGTCTTACTTTTTCAATAAAACTGTTCTATAAATAGCCGCGTTCCCTTGTTTAGCAGCCAAATGTCAAACTCCATATAAAAACAATTTACATTGAACAAAAATTTACAATAGAGCTCTAGCAGAAGTTGTCAAATTTTCCTTTAAGGGAAATTATTCAATCTAGCGCATACTACCTGCCTGATTGAGAGAAAGAGTGAGAGTTGCTCCACTTGGGCTACTGTTTGCTAGATGTCAAGCGCTCAATGGAACGCGGCCACATCGGCCAAATAAAAATACCTACTTGTTATAACTTATTTGAGCTTTATATTTTCGACGATACTGAAATAAAATGTGTAAAGTTTTACAATTAAAAAAAATTCACGACTATTTCGAGTTGAAAATTCGACACTAAAATCGATTCGAAAGAATTGGAGCAGACAAAAAGAAATCAACATGATCATGCTTATTTTGAGATTCGTTTTCTTTCGAAAGTGTGTCAAATTTGAAGAATCTGTATTTTGACATTCGACATGTTCATTCTATCAATCGAAAGTTCATTTTTCATCTTTCTAATCGTTCGCACCAAATGTCATTTTTTATTCGTCTGTATTTTCCTAACGCTAAGGCCGATATGACACTACATTTTTTCTGCTTTTAAAATGAAACTAGAGCAGTACGAAAAATTAGAACGAAAATTCCCGATAGGAGTGAGTGCGTACACACCAACTTTATTTATGTAGAAACATCCAAAAAAATTCATTAAAAATATATTCAAATCACATTTTTCAGCTGAGGCAGCTTTTTTTTTTCGACATTTCAAGTTTATTTGAAAGTAAATTCGTTTGAAAATTTGCGATTGCTTTGCCAGCAATTGCTACCCCTTTTGTAATACACTTTTAGTCTCTTTTACACACCGCTGACTTTTCAATATTATAAAAATGAGGAAAAAATGTAGTGTCATACGGGTTTAAAGAGTGATAATTATTGTTGTTTTTCCACATTTTCCTAAGGGATTTTTTTTTTCGGAAATGGATTTGACGCATCCATTATTATCCTCCTGTATGGAATTTTCTCTTTTTTTCATCCATAAACAAAACATTTTTCATTTGTCACCGATTGAATACAGAAAAACAAGATTTGTTTCGATTTGAACAGTAACCATATTTGAACGGTAGTGTGAATAGAATTGCGTTAAATAAATAACAACAAAAACTTGAGGCTTAATATAACATATACCATCTTTTTTGTATTCTTTACTTGAACGATATGGGTTCAAGCAATTTAATAACGAAATTTTAAAACCTATTTTAGATAAGCTCATATTTAAATTTCAGACTTTAAAGTGTCAAACTATTACTAATAACACATTTTAATATTCTTACACTTGGTCCCATTTGAGATACGACTGCTACTTAGCATTTTTGTAGATCTTAGCATATATTTCTCCATAAGTAGTTAACATTTTAAATATATAGGTATATAGTTTTAATAAAACAATGAAAAAAAGAGTGTCCGTAAAAAACAAAAGTATGTTCACTCTATACAAAATAAAAATGTTAAACAGCAGATTTCCAAAGCTAAATTCATTTGAATTCATTTTATGAAATTCTCATTAGTGAATATTATTCGTTCGAATCTCAAAATAAGCATGAATGAACATCAATTGAAATCGAAATTGGGAGTCTCGATTGAAGAAGACCGAGTAATGACAATCGTTCATCTTATCAGAATTGAAACGAAGAAAAACATTGACAACAACTTTATCAAATGGCGTTTTTCTTTTAAAGTTTAGAGCATGTTCAGAGATCAGAATAAATTGACTGTACTGTCTGAGTGAAAACCTGGGTGCAAAACATTTTGACAGTTGATTGCTGATCATAAATTAGAATGCTCGCACAGTAAAGAAAGTAAAAAAAGTGAAGTCTAAGGAAATACGACAAATACTGCTGACAGCCATATCAAATGTGTCTCAAAAATAAATCAGATCGCTCTGAACACGCTCAGTTCGGAAAGAGCGTGTAAAGGAGGAAACAAAAGTAATGTACCCAAGTTACTGTCATCTAGGGACAGATTTTTCTATTACTGTTTTAAAAATTCTTTTAAATAATAATATAGAGGTTTGAATGTTGGGAAAACTGAAAGTTCGTACGATTTACACGGTATACGAGTAACATTAAATGAAGTCTCGGTGTTGCTGTGTTATAAGTCATTAACTACCAGTAGTTCTAAAAAGTGTGCTACGGCTGTCAAAGTTGCAGTTTCAATTTATTTGAATGTGTTGGTTCCAAAATTGATGCGTAGTGCAGGTGGTCCACAATATTCATAACCATCTTTCTGATTCGAGTCTCAAAATAGCCTTTATCTTTAAAAAATGAAGCCTTAAGTCAGTTCCATAAAACAGGACTCAAATTGCCGCATCCGTGAGGGAGCAATACTTCAAATGAATTTTGCATGCAAAACAAAACCAAGTTCCGTCACGTATTGCTTGTTCATGGATAAAGCGATTCGGTCGCAGTTTCACTACAATATCGCTGGTCTGCCTTATGAAATTGGCGTTTACCTGACACAAACAGAAATAAGCGGTAAAAATATTGAGCAACATTGAAATACGCCGGCCGATTGGGGGTCGTCATAAATGGGTTCGTAGTTAGCGTACCGAACTTGAGGAGCTCTAGCTTCGTAATTGACCTTTTTATTAAATAAGAGGTCTTTTTTAAGCACAGAGATTCACGATCTGGTTAATATATTTACGCCCAACAATAAATACCCAAATCCACAGACTTCCCTGAAGAACTCGAACCTAATTCTAATGTTTCGACAGAGGTATACAAGTACACATCCCTGGTGCTTGGATCTTACCCCTAAACTCCGGCTAAACTCTTTCCAATTCAATGTGCTTCTATTAACTGCGTAAAAGCTGATATAAAAATGTCGTTACTTAAGCAAAATATACTCTAGATTTATTGCTGTGATATACTCTCAGAGAATGTGTATGAAATTGGGTGCAGTGTTTTTGATTTCCGTTCTTAATCTGGGTGTTTAAGTGTCTTTTTTTATAATGGTAGTATGTATTTATTTATTAGGTTATATGTTTATCAATTTAAAGGAAAACTTTAAACAAATTTAAGCATATTATGCTAAGAAAATTAACAAACAATTGCATTCAAAAATCGAACTATTGTAAAGGAAAAGGAAAAACTACGTGAGGTAATCACCGCTAATGTCACTATTCAATACGTAAGCAAATTTTTTTTTATAATAAGTTTCATGCATATTTAACTACGGTCCGTAATAAAATTCTCTAATGCAAAACACCATTCTAGAGATGCTTTAAAAATGCGTTCATTCGACAAATTGCCATCTAAAGAAAATTGTTTGAAAAAAAAAATAAACGTTACAAAAAACATTACTTTTCTGAAAGGGGGAAATCGCTGAAAACTATTCGCAATAAACCTCTCTTTTAAAGAACTTGAGAAACAAAAGTTTTCTGGGAGAAGACTTTCATTTTTCACAGTAAAAATTGATGGAAAAAATCGTGTTTTTTTTTATTCAGAAAAGATTTTAAAATCGATAAATTTGTGTGCGTTTTTGTATCCAAAAACATCGTCAGGAATTTTGGACGAGTCAAAGAAGAGTCAGTAAGTATATGGTAAGCTTTCAAAGAAATAAAAAAACAAAATACGGATATGTAGAAAAATAATTGTAATTTATGGTCAATTGAGGAAAATTAAAGTTTAAATGCTACTGTTCTCATATAACTTGTTTTTTATGCAAACAAAATGGCAGAGGTATACACACAACACCAGAAAATGAATTTTGTATTTACACAGAGAATAAATGGAGAAGTTTTTCTTTTTTTTCGGAAAGAATAATAAAAGAACTGTCTTTCTGTCGATTGAATTCTTTCGGTAGCAACTGAACAGATCAGTTAAGTCAACCCTAAGTTTTCATACTTGGTAATGTTCAAAATCAAAATATTAACCAACTGTTTTGAATTATTTGTAAGTCTTATTTAGTTTATTTTTTTTTTAAATGCACTTGGAGTTACATAAAGCCAATCGAACGAAGAAAAGTAGCATTTGTACAAAAATAAATTTATACAAGTTAAAACCGAAACAAAGAAAAAATTTCCAAAAAAAAAATCTTTCATTTCGAACTAACTTGAAAACTCATGAAATAAAGTTTTCAGAGCGACTTATAGTTAGCCCTGTGCCTCTATTTTTACAAAACTGTTTTTTTTTTTATAGCTTTACGTATTAAAAAACACTCCGTAAGAGTTATCACCTCATTACTCAGGAGTTACGTCAAATTGTTGTATGCTATCTGACGTCTACTAGCTAACTTATTTGAGCACTTTTCTTTATAAATACCGGGTTAGATTTTTTTAGGATTATGTGTCCTTAAAATAGAGCCAGTTGTATAAATTTCTATTGGTTCAGGAAAATGAATTCATGGACAAAGCAAGAAGTAAGTGGGTCATCAACTTTTGCAAATGGCAACACTATTTGACTTGAGAAATTGGAAGCCGCTTACGACAGGAGCGAAAGCTATTGGCCTTTTTTTTTGTGCAATTAAGTCAACATGGTGAGCTCGATTTTGCCCACTTTTACCTTTTACAATTGTCAAACTGGAGCAGTTTAAACCCTAAGTCCCAGATATATGTTGACAGCACATAGGCAGATTTTTTTTATCCCCAAAGCAGAAAAATCCAACCGCTAAGGATTATAAGCCAATCAGTCCTTTAACGTTTTTACAAGAACCCTAAAGCGACTCACTGAGATCAGAGCAAAGGACTCCATTGTGTGGTTGGGAAATTGATTATATATTCTCTGAATGCGAAAGAATACACAGCGTTCCCCGGGATTCCACATAGATTCGTCATAAACTAAAAAGCTAAAACATGCTTCCTCATGGAACGCAGAGTTTTCAAATTGGCAGCATGCACAAAATTAACTTAAAGACATAAAACTTCTGTGCTAGCTTACTGGCTTTAGCCTTCGATCACTCCCAATTGAAGTGTCACCTAAAAGTTACCAGCCAATCACACAATGATCGAGAACTCTTTTACCAAATCAACTGGCAGGACATTATTTACGTAAATATTATTTTGTTTAAAAACCCGCAACATCAAATAAATGTGTACGAAGATACCCTACGAAAACATAAGTCAAATACATATTCAAGAAACAGCAAACTAAAGGCAAAGATGACAACAAAGCCTTAGGTACAAAAACTGAACGAATAGAAAATGTTTTTACAAAAGGCTCTGTATATAGAAAATTATATTATTAGGGATAGAGGCGCAGGGCAATTAAAACAAATCAATTTGTACACGACAATGTTCACAATTTTTACACGAAATTATGCAAACAAATTGAAAAGAAAAAAAACATTCTCTTGACATATCAAGCATTCGAATGCAGAATTTATAAAGTTCTACGAAAAAGGAAAATTAAAACAAACATATAAAATGTAAAATAATTGACAGATACAACAATTATTAATTTTCATGTAAAAGAGTTTCTTTTTTTCCGGAAAATATTTACAAACAGTATAAAGGAAAATAGGTTATTAGAATATTAACATCGACATAACAATAAGGAAAATAAATTGAATAGATATATATTTTATTTTACATGGATTAGTTAGAAATATTTGTACAAACAAATTACCTCCTTTATCACTAGCTCGACTCTGCCGACCAGCGGCTTGTTCGATTATGTCATTTAGTACCATGACATCTGAAAAATGGAATTTCATTTAAATGCGTGAGTTGAATGCATACGAATGTAAAGGTACCTTTCATGTCAACCACTGTTTGCGTTTGGACGGGTTCAATAAAAGGATTGTCGTGGTGTTTCACTTTGCCAGCTTCGTCTGTACAGTCTAATCCCATTTCCTGTAATAAATAAACAAAAGTGTTATGAAATGGCATCGGAATGTGTGGAATTAAAACAGAATTTGTTTTGCAAGAGACAGGGGAGAAACAGACTGATAACAGAACATCAGCTGAAAGTTTATTGGGGAGGAACGACTTCCGTCAGATGACGTTTGGTTAGAGCTGTGTATTTGCGCAGCGACATCCGATTTTTGGTCTGAGCTGGATGTGGATTTTGCTGCCATTTGAAGTTATTGCGCCTTAATTATAATTAGCACTAAATTCGTGAAAGTTTATAACTGCGAAACTTGTATGGAAAATGCGGTTTTAGTGACCTCTTCAGATTTAAAGTCCAAACTAAAAATGGTGGCATAAAGGAAGGCCCATTATTTTTTTTTAATGAAAAGTACTCTAGCTGTCAACGTTTCTGTGGCTCTGCCAATGAGTCGTATGAATAAAACGTAGCAATTGCTTTTACTCAAGAGAAATGTCAAAATCGAAACATTTGCTACATTTCGTATGAATCAAAACCAATTTGAGTTAGTTCCAACTTTTGACATGTTCGAAAAGCGGCGACACTGACCTTTTACTCAGATCGGTATGAATAAAACTTATCAGACAAAGCAAATGCTATGCAAATTCTGAGTCTGCTATTTAGTTGACTCAGACCGTTTGCTAAATATTTTGTACGCACATTTTTTACATAAAACAATATAAGCATTTCGAATTTTCGGTGTTTTGTTTATAAATAGTTAAATTAAGTTTTGTTCGTGCAGGAAATCCAAACAAATAATGGATGCGATAAGTTTTCACATTATACCAGTTTTACCTCTTGTTGTGAACGTTCGTGCTAATAAGAAACAGTAGGTATAAACAAAGAAGATTTGGCGACGATAGTAACTTGTTTCGTTTCAAGTGTGAAAATGTGGACATTTTGGCTAATACTTTTTTTAATGATAATTTTGAGACGCGAGGTGGTGCTCTTTCAAATATCCAGAAAAATAAATCTTTCCTAAGGTATTTAGGAAATCCGGGCTTTCAGGTAAACATTTCAAAATTTATGGCTTAACAGTGAAAAATTTATGTGTTTAGGTTGGTGTTCATCAGTCAACCGTTTCGAAAAATATCCCGCTAGACCAATAAGCCGAATAATTCTAATTCCACTCCTATGTTTCACAGAAATTATAGTACGTTTTGCATAGTTCGAACTGCGCACAAGCTTAATAGCTGGTCAACATTTTTTCCAAACCAAGCTGTGCAGTAAACATTTTTTTCCCTTTAAACTGCGTAGATAGGTCTAATGCAGAAGTTGATATTGCTCTGGAATTGTTGTTTCTATGCTATAAAGAAAATAATACCAAAAGATGGCGCACTGCTGCATCATCATGTCTGTCTGATTTAGATCAAATAGTTCTGTCCATTAAAAGGGTTCCTATATTTAAGAGAAATAAACTTACATAATCTCGATGGTCTTTATGATTTGTATCCGCATAGCTTGCACCATTTGTAGCGCTTATCGATTGATTGCGTGAGTTGCGACTCCGTAGTTTGCTTTCTTTCGTCATTGGACCGGCACCCATGGCAGCCATACCCCCTAAGAGATCGCCATGTGAAGTATAGGATATTCTGGACTGATGCGAGGTATACGATGAATGTCTAGATCCTGTTGGCAACAAACAAAAAATCCAATAAATACGGAGAAGCTTTTGTATAAATGTATACAGGACCCACCTAAATTACCATAATATACAGGCACAATAATGGCCCCATTCTCTTCGGACATTGGTGTCACCGCATTTGAATCGTCTGCATAGGGTAAATGCTGTTGTGCATCCTGATATGTTGATAATACGAGCGGCTTTCGATCGCTGCCAGGTATGCCGAAACGACCGCGACCATTTCGTATTGTGTACTGGTGGTTGAAATTGTACTTTAGAAGATTTCCATTAAAACATTTTGTTATTTTCAAAGCGATTAAAGGACATTTAGTTTTTTTCTCTTTATTTTAAATGGCTTCGTGTTGAAAGATGAGAGCAACAATACAGAAAAACGAAAAATTAAAAAACTTAGTTTGTGTATAACGTTTGGAAAACAAAAAAGTTTAAAAAAAAAAAAAACTAAACAACAATATACGACAAAAACAAAAGAAAAGTAAAAGGATAACTTGAATATGACGTGACATGAGACGTGAAAATGGTGCATGATATCCACATAATATCAATTTGGATTGATATGTAGCTTACGGAATAAAAACGTGAAAGTATGCTTACCTTGTGTGAACTACGTGATCCTCTTCGAATGTTAAACGGTGAACCGGGTAAGGATAAGGATGTCTAAGTACCAAAATATAAACAAGAAAATAATCAAATCAAATCACAGAGAAGAAACATAAAAACTATAGTCGCATGGAGATCTTGTTTCTTCTTCTTCTTTTTTCAGTTGAGTAAAGTGTATACGATTATTTTTAGTTTTTAATGTTTTTGGCGTTAAAAAAAGTTGTGTACTTTAAATAAATAAAAAGTGTACATAATAATAACTTTAACAGAAAAATGTACAAACTAAAGAGTGTTAACAATTAACGGGGGGCGGGGACCAACCTTTAAGTCCTACTCGGGGGTTAAGCTCTACACTAGTCTAGTAACTGGGGGAATATACTATTTAAAATGCACAACTTTAATGGGCTTAAGGGCAATATCTACAGAAACGAATGCGTAATTAACAACAATAAGAACTGTTTGCCAGCAGTGACTACAATTAAATTGATGGGTACTTTGGAAAACAATTGTTTCCGCTTAGAGCGGTGACAATTAAATTTTACAAACTCACAATGGCGATATTTTCCCCATGAAATTGGCCTACAAAATGTTAAAAGCAATGTTTGAAAAAGAAAGTAGTAGAAAGGCTCTTTTTAGTCACGCAAAATTATTCACACCCAAAACCAACAGTGGGGCATAGGTCCGTTGAGTGTACGTTCGTGGTTGTCGCGTGAGATGTCGATGATGCGACAGGTTCTACTTGTATTTAGTTTTGCCAGCGCAACGCGACACAGCAAAAGCGACGACAGCATTCAAAGCAAGCCCCTTAAACACAAAGCAAGATTTATATAAATGAAATACGAAAAAATTGGCGGAAAAGGGGCGAATATGAACAACAAACGACGGTCTCACGTTCCTAACACGGAAGATTAAAGGGATGCTAAATACTAAATAGCAGTGTGACTGAAAGGGACGGCATTACCTAACACGCAAAAAACCCTGACACGTTTTTGGGTCGGCCATCTTGTTTGCATGGTAGGAATTATGGTAAAGCTATGCATGTGGATATTTTTTTACGAAATTTCGCTTTCCTATAAAACAAAATGGCTTACGGAAGTGATGAACAGACAATTATTTATTTATTTCGTATAACTGATTGATGTATTGTTGGTTTAATTTACTGAAACTAATAACCACTCTTATTTCACATGTTTTAAATCAGAAATAGAAATGTTTTCAAGTGATTTTAGAGATGCTGTTCGCCGGAACTTGTGTTTGTTTCCGTTTTACGTATCTATAATTATGTGTAGAACATCCATGACACTTTGACGTCTGATTTGCGACCTCATTCTTACGCCTTTATTAGCATTGACTGCGGACAAACGGATCTCTCTGTCGCGTCTCGTGCAAAAATGTGCGTGCGTGATGGTGTACGTGCGCTTTAAGGTGCCCACTTATTCTGTACCCAACACAGAAATTGTTGCATCCGCAACAAATGATTAGAAGTTTGTATCACCTTTTTCGCAAGTCCAACTTCAAGCCACCACTGAACTATCATCGCTCAGCTGTCATTCTTCTTTTAACTTAATTGGTGCGCGCTGCACTTTTCTTATTCTGTAGATTTTTAATGCAACGTTGTAATTTATCGCTCTTCACACATAAAGGTTGCAACAGAAATTTGTGGTGATGTCCCTGAATTTCGATTTAAATTAGAATCGCTCTGTAGGATGCTTTTTTTATTTCTTAAATTAAGCTTAGTACGCTGCTAGAGCTAAATTTTCGCCCCCTTACAAAATTCTCTCCAAAATGTAGCTGAGCTAAATCTAAGCGAACCCATTTAGCTGAGTGGTACGCAGCTCGAGCTAAATAATCAAACTCTTGTTTCAGAATGTACTTCATGTGTCTGTCAAAATTTAGCGTGTCCATTTAAAGGGTCCGCACATTTTCTCAAGCTAAATTGTGACAGATCGTTGCGTTTTGTTGTTCTGTTGCGGAAAAGTATGCAAGGATGAGCTCTTTCAATTATTACATGGACGAGAAGTACCTAGAATCAGAAATAGCTGAAATAAGAGAGAATTACATTTTTGAGGGAAGTTTTTTCAGAGAACAGCTGATTTCTGTGACAGTTATCCATGGCGTACTCTATGTCAAAAATTAGCTAGGACTTTAGCTGATGTTTGGAGAGAAAAGTTGGAGACCATGTACAATTTAGTTTAGCTGGAGCAGCGTACTACGCTTTACTTGTGACTGCGCGGTACTCAAAATAATCATTTTTGGTATCCAGGATACATTTTTCCAACTCACAATGTCAAGATTTCCTTACAAAAATTACGACCTACAAAATATATAAATTGAGAAGAAGGAAGACCTTTCCTTAGGTAGCGCACGCAACTGGAAGGGGACCTCAACCAACTTGGAAAGCGCAACTGGAAACAGTTAGCCAAAGATCGCGCTGACTGGCGTATTGGTTGAGTCCCAGGTCCGCCCCGAACTGTAGCGCCACCTAAGCAGCGTTAATTATTTTATAATTTTGTTACAATGTTACTTTTCTTTCGCTTTGTTACACTTTTTCCCATTAAAATATTTTTTTGTTTTTCTCATTACAAAAATATTGAAAAGTTGAACTGGCAGCACTTTTTTCTTTCGAACAAACTTCTACCAACTTTTGTCAATGTATTTGTTTGTTTACACAGAGCACAAGTTCTGCAAAACGTCAAACTGCGATTGGGAATGGGAATGGCCGCATTCAAGAATCTAGTCATCTTAAGTCGACTAGATTGGTCTGGATGAGATGTAACCTGAACGCAAAAACTAGATTGGTCGGGAACGTCACTTTTTCTACGTCAGCCACATATGAGAACTGTCAACTTAGTACTCAGTCACGAATTTCTCGACTAGATTCGTCGGCTACCCCTCCATAAACGTCAACTGAAACATCTGCTCTCACGACCGATTTCCCCCAATCAGAGTCGAGTTTCATCTAGTGAGAGAGCTGTCAGACTTACTAAACTAGATACTTGAACGTCCCCAATGGGAGGGAACGAGAAAATACAACAATATTTTTCTGTCTCGCCGCGTCGCCGTTGACAATGTCTACATCTCGTGGTAAATAAACTTTGTTAAATAGAAATTGAAATTTACTTCGATGGTCAATAATTTTGTTTTTTTTTATTTGTTAAAGAAGAAAATGGACATGTTGGTCAATAAAGATCTTTTTTTTTGTAAAATTATAAAATTATTTAAAATATTTTTTCAGTTTGTTACATTTTTTTTTCCATTTGTTACACTTTTTGAAAAAAATTGTTACACTTTAAAAAAAAACTGCGCTAACATTGCACCTAAGGAAGTAAGTAAGAAAGTTAAAAATAACTATTAGTGTTTAGGTTGAGTTAATGACCTCAACACGTTTTGTTGTTTTCTTCTGACATGTTCGACCTTTGAAATAATTTAAATATGGTGCAGTCTGACGTTTGAACAGAGTTCGTATTGACACTGAAAACCGGTGTTCGCACTGGGGCGCCCTTGTTCGGCATTGGACTGAGCATAGGTAGTTAGTCAGGGTGAAAAGTCAGCGCGGGATGTCGCTGTGAATCGCAGCTGTAACTTGGGTGAACCATTATTTTTGTCAACTATTGTGCTGCACGTCCCAGAAGAATCCTTTATTTAATCAGTTTAAAGTTAGCAGGTCTTTGAAGTGACTTAATTTGGGACTATTTTAGTTTTCGAAGTCGGAGAAAATTCCTGGGGAGATAGCTACAAAAATGCGCTGATCACTGACACTTTTTGCGCAATGTGTGGGCGTACATCGTGAAGTTAACTTATATCTTGTACCTCTTCGTTTCACCCTTTATTGTCGATTCGCGTTTTCAAAGCAGTCGGGCTACTTTCGCCCTTCGACAAAATGATGTCAACAAAGGGCAAAACAGCCGATTGCAGAAAAAGGGTTTGACATGGTACTACAACTAAACCTGTCCGATTCGTCCCGTCCATAGTTGCCAATTGTGTGTTTAGTTTTGAAAAATACGTTTCCCAAGTTTTTTTGAGCATAAAATACGGAAGTGGATAAGTATGCAGTTCATTAGGAATGACCTCTTGGAAATACGGGAACGGACTCATTTCGCAAGTTTTTTTGAGCATAAAATAAGGAAGAGGAAAAGTATGCAGTTCATTAGGAATGACCTCTTGGAAATACGGAAACGGGCCCATTTTACAAGTTTCGTTATTGGACGCGTTATTGAGTCCCGAACGACGAAATTATTATAGGTAGATCTCCAAAAGCTTCTTACACAAATAAAATTGTTTTCACGATGTCAGAATTGCTATACGGCGGCAGATAATTGCAGTAAGAAAGTCGTACTAACAATTTGCACTCACGGTCAAATGTGGTGCCGTGTAAAACAATTTCCAATTATGGGAAAAAGTATTTGTAAATTATTTTTCGAGAGAAGTTAGAAACGATTTACAAAGGATTTGTACTTAAAAACGGCGAAGTATAAAACAAATGAATAGAAACATACCAAAACTACTTATGAAAAATGTGCTAACGTTGATTGAAAGTATGAGAGCAGTAGTATCAGTGAAAAAGAGTTCTTCTGGATTTTTCACAAGTATGTCGATGAGTGTCGATGCATTCAGGGTTATTGTGAATAACATTTCATCGGAAATACTACTTTTTTCAAAAATTAGATCTCAGCAATGAATTTTGAACTAGAGACGAAAATTCCACTTGGAAAAATGTCTCAGCCTCAATAGGAATTTCAATGCGACCTTTAATGGATTCTGTCGGCAGTACAGTTGAGATTTGTGACAAATTTAAAGGGAAAAGGAGTGCGCCCTAATTTAAAGGGATATACAACTAAAAAAGGAGCAAAATATAGAAGTTGTTTGACTGTTTGTTTCTGGATTTGGCAAGGCATCACATTAAAACTATCCACTCAATCTTAATGAGCTTCTCCAACATAGCATAGGCCTTAATGGATCAACATTTAATTTTTATTTCATTGGAATCAATTATTAAAATTATTCAGGAGGTATATGAGTTTGAAATATTGTGAAAGACAACAGATTTTACTGTGGGTTTCACATTGCACCATCAACATCATTTCATCAAGTCAGTACCAATCAGTGCTACCAATTATCCAGTCTATGTTTTGTGTAAGCATATTTTTGACGACGTTCAAAGCTCTTGTTTACTGAGTCCTAAGTCTGACAGTAGGTAGCCGACTGTCTGAATTCTCATGTGGTTTTCGATTGGGCGCTCTCAGAGCACTTATTATGTTCGTTTTGTTACAAAAAAAAGCAATCTTTTTCAGATTTTAGAGCACTTTTGCGAATCTGGATTTTTTCTCAGATTTGCTTCAGATTTACCAATACGAGTACGTTTGAGTTTGACAACTAGTGGAGTTTGTTTACGTTTTAGTGAAATTTTTCAACTGAAAAGAAACGAATCGCATCGGGTTTATCTATTTTTTTTTACAAATGTTTAGAAATCAATCTGGGCTAGCATTTTGAATGTTTGCATTAATAAAATTTAAACAGTGAATGGAAAACGCACAATCGCACAAAGAGCAAGTGACGTGTTTATGTTCGATTAGACACACGAAGTCTGAAATCTGAGAGCTCTGAAGAAGCGCAATCGAAAACCACATTACTGATCTAGATCTACAGATTTAAGGATTAATCACGTGAACAACTTTCTAGTCGAAAATGTATCACCTAAGAAACGATATTTCGTTTGATTGACCTTGTAAAAGTGACATTAACGAGCAATCTATATTTTAGGTTATAATTAAAATGTTTGCGAAAATCTCTAAAACGAAAACTGCAAAAACGAGGCTTTCCAACATAACTATTTTCGGATTCGGCGGGGAGTAAAGGTTCAGTAAGGTTCAAAATTGACCACATATTTTCAAGGCATCGACAATTTTATTGGTCGCGGATGTGTTAATTTCCTTGGTACTTCGTCAATGGAAACTGTCAAAACCTAGAGTTATTTTCCAAAGAATTGTAGAAAGTTTATAACCTTTATGATTCATTTTAAAGTAAGTCAATATTTTCGTCAACAAGTTCGTCTCGTATCGAGTGTCCTATTTCATTTTTGCTAAACTGTCAGCCTTTGTAAATCGTTTTAGCTGTTTGATTATAAAACAAGTAGCGACATCTGCATAAGTTTGCATTAAACGAATATTAAAAAGAAATAAAAAGAAATAGTTGGCGCAACAGGTCTGTAGGGACCCTAGGCCTAGCTTTTCACAGCCATTCGTTTTGTGTGAGTTATTCATTTTTGGAACGACTGGAAGGGATCTACAATTTTATGCCGAGTCCAAACTGCTAATTGAGAAGCTCTTTCATGACAGTTATACTCTCGGTGTCTGTCAGACGTTCGCGAATATTAAACCGCAGGCAAATATTTATAAATTAAACTATCTTCGCTTGAAATTTGAAGATGGACCTAATTTTTAATGAAATTCGTCGACTTTTAATTTCAACAGTTTGTGACTACTAAATCATTAAAATCGTTATTACATGGAACCGATGACAGTCTCGATTCCAAATGTCGCAGACACGCATTACATATACGTAGACAATCGGTAGACAATAAATTAAGCCCAAATTTACCCAAGACTCAATGCAACGAACCATTTCCGTTTTTAATACCCACTCTACAAACAAAATACAAACTCAATTCTTTAAAAAAATAAACAAAAAAAAATATACTTGAATAAAATTACGAAAAATAAACTGTTGTCTTTTGTATTTGAAATGTTTTTTTGTTAATTATTTATTTTTCAACTAGGTTATTATGTATTTTCTTTAAAAATCTTGTTATAACTATGTAAGTACAACCTACCTTCTTTTTTTGATGGAGCTTAAATGGCTGTTAAACCCAACTCAACTCAATTCGATTAAGAAAAACTGTTAAAACCTTAATTTAGAGTTTAACAGCCACTTCATAGCTCAAGATACTTTCAACGTGATAATTAGTATATACGGAAAAGTTATAATGTAAAAAAAGAGGGAACTTATAAAAATATTAATCTAGAGAATTGTTGTTAACTTGAACACAGCAACAAAGTAGTTCACTAATAAAACTGAGTAACAAATCAAGTCTAACGAAAATAAAAATTAACATTCAAAGTTTAGGTGGAGAAAAGTTTTAACAAAATTTAATTGTGTTGCTTGACGTTCTGAAAAGAAGTCTGATTTTGCTTGAACTTCTACTCAAGCAGTGAATTGTTGGTAAATTTTTTCAACAAAACATATTTATTTATCGTAATTTGTTTTCTGTACAATTTCACTGCTTATTTTTGTGTAAAGGCAAACTCAGGAATTTTCTGCGCTAATGTGAAATTGAAATTGGTTTTAAAAACTATTTTTTTATCTAAATGCTGCCGCGGTGTTTGTAATTATTTAAGAAATATGAAAACAAATTAACACAAAGAAATATGTAACTCTGAAATTAAAAGAAAACGTAAAATGTTTAATGAAATCTATGTAGGTTTTGAATAATTCGTCGATTCATCTATATAGCAAACATCTGTCAAAAACTAGAGCGAGTTGGAAGCAATATGCTCCAGATTCCGAACACCAGGGGGGAAATTTAATGTCGTCTTCGTGTTCTATTGGATGTGTTCGTGAAACCAATTTTTTCCAGTTAAATGTGCGAGGACGGTTGTATAAAAACAGTAGTTGAAATAAATATTTGGGAAAATTAAAATTTATGTAAAGTTAAGAATTTTGTGCCCTTTTTGTCATTGCGGATAGTTCTCAACTCCAACTAACTTCACTCTTGTGTGAAACTCTCCTTCCCATTCGCTTTATATGTAAATATGCATATAGAACTTCCGGCATTTTTGTAATTCATTCGATTTTGGAAAAAACCTGAGAAGGGCAGCCATTTTTGTATAGAATAAAACGAAACAAGAATTATACCCAATTTCGTGCGTTTTCAATTATGATTTTAAATTGTTTTTAACCTAAGAGAGACATGTGAATTACTATCCCCAAAAAAAAGCTAACAAGTTATATTTTGTGAATTTTATAATTTGTGGAATTTTTACACCCAAATGTGACAGTTTCGCTGGTTGACATTAAGCCAAAAATTTACCTCATTTGTAAGCAAAAGGTTGGAAATCAATCTTGTTTTGCAAAACGTACAAGTGTTCTCCATATTCATGTTGAAATGACAATCCAACTGGAGCAGACATCATCAGTCAGCTTTCAAATTGGCTGTCAGTGGAAATTAAATTCAAAATTCTTAATTATTAGCCGCACATGGGCCTCAGTTCTGTTTTGTGAACCAACAGCAATACCTTAAAACTTAATGCACCGCATAGCTAACTTGCAAAGCTATTAAAGGAAGCTTGCCAAATATTCCACATTTTTGTTGTGCATCTTGACGAAACTGTACATTTCGCATCACGACTTAAAATAGCCCAAAAGGTAAGCTGACGTCCTTTCAGTGTAGTATTGTGGTTAAATTGCTGGAGAACAAGATCTAGTAAGTGATTTTATTCAAGAACATGTCACGAGTCTTTCAGTTTCTAATGTTAGGCTGAGATAGAATATAAAGGTTAGAGTTTCGAAGACAGCATTGAGTTTTAAAAGCATTTATTAAAAACAAATTATAATGAGTGAACGGTGACCCCGATTTTGCTTCTGAAACGCGTCAAAAATGAGCAAGAAAAAATGTATAACTTACTCGCCGATTTGCTTGAATAGTTGCAAAAGAATTCTTCAAGCTATGGAAATGGACGACAATTTGAGATACACCTTTTTTTAAGCTTGACGAGGAACTTTCTAATCGAAATGGGAATGTCAATAAAGAAAATTGTCGACTAGGGAGTGACAGTAGACAAGAGACAAACAGCAACCCTGTTTTTATTTTTTTGGCTTAGGTGAAAAATGAAAATGATCGACTTTCTTCCTTTCAGTTTTGGTCAGTTTTCACTAAATAATTTAAGGACGCTGCAATGGAGGCGTTTGCTTTTTTATTGTCATAAGTCAGACAACAGTCCGACAGTTTTTGTCTCTCTTTTCGTTGGTCTAGATCAGTTTTTCAATGGACTTTGACGGAAGTGAAGCTGATTACTTTGGAGAAAAATAACAGGTTGAATATTCCGTTCAAAAAGTCCTCGCTGTTGATTAAATTTACAGAAGAAAGGCTAATATTTGACAGATAAAGCAGCGAAACCCAAAAATGGCAATAAATGGACGCCATCGCAGTGCACCCGAACAGAGAAACTCGTATACATAAGAAAATATTATGGAAGTATCAACAACTTGTCAAAGGCTCCGACAGAACAGCAACTGTACCTTGATAAACTCGGAACGTGACCCCTTATGAAGAATTTAAGTCGACAATTCATGTTGCCGCGTTCTAAGCATTCTAATCGAAACAGATGCAGTTGACGTACATATGTCAACGCATTTTTTATACGTCCCCCAATGTTTCTGTTCATAGAAAATGGACGAGTTCAAAACTTAAGCCAACTAGATTTTCTCTGAACGCAAAAACTAAATTCGTCAGTAAGGTCATGCGTGCTATTGAAATGTCAGAAATTCTTGACTAGATTTGTCAGTTACCCATCCGTATACGTCAACTAAAACCACTGAAACTCAAGTTTTGAACGTCCCCAACGTAATCCCATACAGTTGTCAACAAAAAAACAAAAAGGATCTTCAACCTACTCGTACTTAGCTCGATTTGGGTCCAAATTTGGAGAACTTCATCACAAGTACAGCGAAATACAATTTCTACCATGCAAACACCGGTAACTCCGCAAGTGTGTACGAACATAAGGAAACAAGGAAATTACAGAAATAAAATCTTTGAAGCTGGCAGAGCATTGTCAAAACACAGGAAGAGTCATTCTCATACATAATCTTGCAAATCGTTCGCATACGCATACGCATACTCATCTAAGACATTCCAAGGAATACTCAATTACATAGCGGAGCTCAAATGAAAACAACACCAAGGAAACAAAAATATACACAAAAAAAAAAACAAAAACCAAATAAATGAAAAACAAACTGAAATAAAAATAAAAGAGGAAACGAAACGGAAAGAAAAACAAAATCGAAAGAGACAACGACTTTAAAGCACATAGCCAGCTCATACTTACCGTGCTCACTTTACGAACTTTGGTGGCTGTAGGTGCTGTAGTAGGTGCTGGTGGTCTTTGTATAACGCTCACCGACTCCGATTCCACTTCAACGCTACGTATTGACATTTTCTCCTTGTTGTTGTCATCGTTGCCCTTTTCGCCGCCAACAAATAGCTCATAGCTAATGCACGAATACGTTGGACTTTTCGCTAACTCAGGATGCAGTGCCGCCTCGGCAGCATCGGCCGCAGCCTGAGCGGCAGCATTTGCACGCTCCTCGAGTTTGGCAGCTTTCGCTGCGGCAGCTTCTTCCGCCTCCTATAAGAATACAAAGTTGAATGAGTGAATGAGTAATGGGGGGATGGGGAAAGCCCGGGTGTGATTGAAATGAATTGAATGTATGAGAGTATATACCCTTATAGCCTCCTCTTCGGCAGCCTCCTCTTCTTCGGCCTTCTTTTGCAATTCGTCATAAGACATGGCAACAATAGCCAAAATCAAATTCACGAGATAAAACGAACCTAAAAAGATGATCACGATGAAGAAGAGCATATGCCAGGGGCCAGCCGCTCTCAACACCAGTTGATATAAATTCTCCCAATAATCTTGGGTCATTAGACGAAACGCCGACAGGAATGCCCAGCCAAATGAATCGAAACTGGTGTAGCCGTAATTCGGATTATCACCGAAGCCCTGAAGACATACGTAGTCCTCACCACATTGTCTGTAAAATTATTAAATAGAAAGAGAGAGAGAGAAGAGAAAGAAGAGAGAGAGAGAGAGAGAGAGTGTTCCATGAGCAAAACATGAAGCCACCAAGCTGTCAAAAAACAAGTTTTCCAACATACCCAGCTCCAGAGATGTTACCACAAAGCGGATACGTTAGACCATCATTGGTGAACCAATTCGAAGCATTCCGATTGTGGTAATCCCAATTCTCATCTGTCAAATTCCCCCATGAGCCGTCTAAGGGGAATTTCTTAATGCACTTTTGTGTTAGAACACCCATATAGATTTGCAGACCCATCAGTGCGAAAACTGATAGCGAAAACATTGTCAAAATTATCACATCGCGTAGATTTTTAACCGATTCGATGACAGCGCCAACAATGGTCTTCAAGCCTTTAAAAGTCACAAAGTCACACAGAATGTTTCATTAAAATTTTTGTCAGTTGGCGTGTGTCAGACAAAATTTTTATTATTTTTTTGTTTATTTTTTTTTAATGTAGTAGAAGCCATTGTTAATTGCAATTTGGAATATTTACCTGGCACAATGGCTACTGTTTTAAGTGCTCGCAATACCCTAAAGGTTCTCAAGGCAGCGAGATTACCTAAATCTATACCCATCGTCACATAGCTAGGGGAGAGGATCAAAAATACAATTTAAAACAGATTTCCTTATCAACATTTAAGAAGCGGTGTTTAAAAATATGAAGCTGGTGGCACAAATAAACACATAATCAAATCAAATGACAACGAAATTATTATTCTCTCAAATGATAATTCAACAAAAAAACTGTGATTAAAAATAGTTGTGACATTATTGATTCAACCGTTTTAATGTGGATGTTGTTGTTATCGAACATTGGACAAGGCGCACACATGTTTTCTTTTTAATTCTTAATTCGTATTCGATAGGTGTATTCGAAATATGGACAACTATACACACACAGTCAGTGAAAAGATGATTACAAAAAAAAAAAAAAACTCTTTTCCTATATATGTCAAACTGCTCTTGGGACCAACACAAAGGGAGGACATTCCTTGCCTTCCGAAAATAAGTTCCAGAAGCCCATCGGATCTGTCTTTCGACACAGCACACAATGGATCTCTTTTATGAGGATTTCAGATTTCACATTTCAGGTGCACACACAGCCGCCGCCATGCGATAAACAAGACAAAGAAGAAGAAGAAAAAGAAGAAGAGAGAACAAACATCTACCTTGATTTTGATGGCTTAAGGGGAGGGTTAAGAGCGCTCTTCAGAATGCTTTGTTTCACCAACTTTCATTCCACATATATTTATATCGTTTGCCTGTGCACACTTGACTCTCAGGGGATAACATATTGTATATTTTTCGATTTCTCGTATATCGTAAAATGTAGAACAAGTTATTACCTGAAAAGTCAGACAGAGCCAACTTAAATCAATTTAAAGCCATCCCTGATCAACAGGTCGCGTCAGTTTCGTCTTGAATAATGTCAAACGTATAATGAAATGCGTGTGTGTGTGTGTGTGTGTGTCAGACCTCAGTCCAATTCCAGTGTGCGAAAGTTTCTTCCCCTTTGTCCTTTCATCTAGGGACGTCGACTGTGCTTTGATTTTGTGTTACAATATGAGGAAACATCGTCATCTACACACGGCTGTGATTCGTGTACGCAAAAAAGCCGACAACTTGAAGTAATTTCATTTGTCATTGTTTGTTAGCGCAGCAGAATGCGGGGCAACCAAGTTTTTTCCTCCTACACCTGCCTACGAGTATCCTAACACATTCTGGTGTTTTTCTGTTTCGGTGTGTCCTTATGAAGATCTATCGATCGGGATTATAAATAGCCTACACACTTGCACTCTAGTGAGCTACATGTAGTGACGGAATTTAATATGAAACAAACGACGAAGCGAAACCTCAATTGTTGATTTAGTTACTTAAATATTCGTGTAACGATGAAGGCGAACACACGCAGACGGTGCTGTTGTTGTTAATATTTTGTGGCAGCTTTTTGGAGCCTGCCGTCCAATTGTGTAGACAATTTTCAAACGACCGACACGTCACTTTTGTAGTAGCTGTCATCTGTAACGTTTACGCTGCAAGGACAAATGGTTCCGATTGGGAGTAGGTACCTGCTAATTTGTATGTATGTTGTGTGGGGCGTTAAAAGGAATAAAAGTGCACTCTAAATATATATGTATGTAAGTGCAGGAGGAATGAGAAAGAAGTGCATTTTGTGTAACCATAATTTCGGTATTTAATCCAAACCGCATCTCTGTAAAACAAAAGTAAAAAAAAAGGAAAACGATCGTCCTTATGCTGGCTGTTTGCACATAAAAGGACTGTACTTATGATAACAATTACAACAGAAAGTTTCTTATACCCCTTTCACACCGCACCAAAAACTGAGTCTCCGACAAAAGGTTTTCAAAAACGTATAGAAGTGGCAACACCAATTGGGTTATGTTTGACGTTTCATTTTTTATGAAACAAATTTCGCTCTTATTTGGATTTGTAACAAGGAGAAATTAAAATTAGAATTCATAAATATATAGACAAAATTACAACAGGGGCAAGTAAAGTTTATTTGGGACAGGCAGTGCTGCCAAAGGTGGAGGATAGTGAACGATCTGCAGAGAAAAAATGCCGCGACTAAAAAGGCTACAGAAAACCTCAAAAATTATGAATATGAGGCTTGAGTAAAATTCTATACATAAACAACTTCCAGATTAGGCCATAAATCACCGCCGACCCGGTTAAAGCTTAAAGTCACTCTGACGTGATCAATTTCAGTGAAATCGATATAGAATGTTGAATGTAGCTGAATTCAAACTAACCCTAGAAAACCAAAACCAAGGAAGGGCAACATACTGATGCAACTACTTAATTCAGCAAAGTTAAGTAGCTTTACTGGGTTCCTGGACATGTCGGAAAGGAATGAGACAACAGAGAGATGTCGCTCTGAATTGGACAAAGTAACAAATAAGGACTACTCCCTTTCAAAAGATCTGTGAATTCTACTGCCAGGTGCGTCACAATAAACTTTGGACGAAAAGAAAAATAAGAACAAAATCTGTGGCTGTGGTTAAACAATCGAGATTATGAGGCCGGAGACGGTAGAACTCGTCGGGATACTGAATCAACACTGCATCATTAAATAAATGACTGAAACGTTAGGTGTCTTTCTAAATTACTTTTTCAGACAGGTATCGGTGGTATCTGTGAAACATGTCCTATGCCACTGCCCAGCACCAGCACTTAAGGCGGTTTTTTGTTGCATGGAAGCACGGTTCTTCGATAGTTTGGACGATCTACAAAAAGTGCTAGTTACAAATTTAAAAAGGATTCGTTATAAACAGATTTGACTGGTTTTATAAGTCAAATGTCCAAATAAAAAATACGAGCAATAAGCGTCAGAGAAGTTCAAAGGGTGGCGTAGCATACTTAATCTGAACAATTTCCAGAGGAGTTTGACGCTGTAGGAGCCACCAGTAGGTACAAGCACCACAGATGAGTTTTAGGAAGGCGGCGTGGCACCCGCATTTGAATCCCTTTATCCGTAGACAAGGTAGGTACCCCTGCCTTAGAGAAGATCGAAGATAGGCGTGGCATCCTTAATGTTGGTGGCTTTATAGAAGCAACCAACTATTCAGCCTTCAATCCTCAACAAGACGGGGGAACCTATTGAAATTCTAGACGAATAGTTGGAGGTTGGTAAGACGTAAGTACTTTAGGGACCTTTGGCAACTGAGGTGGATTACAGCACGGCCAAGGAGGTTCCACGAAAAGATAACGCCGTCTTCCATAAAAAAACTACAATTTTGCGACACAAAAATCACAACTAAAGCAAAGCAGATCGACAAAATGACAGAAGTAAAGTCGAAAGTGGTGCCCAAAGTCAATTTCCAAATGGCTGACGAAGCAGCGAATGGTAGGCCGTCGTCAGAAAAAAAGCAGACATAGAAATATAAAGATCGACCCCATGTGGTAGTAACTAAGTGCGAATTATAATATGTGAACAAATTTACCTCAGAATTAAAGCCGATCAGAAGTTCGACAACCTTGTGAAGTTAATGGCCCAATATTCAATAGCAAAATGGCCACCAAAATTCGACCTAAAACTAACTTAAAAAGCTTAAACAGGTTTTGGCATAACAGGGGATTTAAAATATGTCCAAAACCAGGCATGTTCTGCTTTTCACTCCCGCACAAGATTAAACATCAAAGTGGGCGGCTTTGCCTTACATTTTAAGGTCGTGCAAAAGTTCCAAATCCTCCTCTGATCAAAGTGCCCTGAGCAATGCTAAAACAATTCTACTTGTCCAGAAAAGGAAGAAAACTGTATGTGGCCGTCGGACTTCTGGAACCAGGAATTTTTAATAAGATTAGTATCACAAGACTGGTACACCGATGGTTCTTAGATGTAGCGAACGATCCTCGGTTATATGGGCTGGGAGTATGGTCTTCAAGAAAAGGTGGATCCTAAGCAAGCTCTAAACCTTCGCCTTCGACCTTCCCAAAGATATAAAGACAATAACCGGGTTCTTGGGTTATATAAGAGGTCCCAATCAAGTAACCTTTCATCGTCGAAACGATAGACTTCGAGACTATGGGAAAAGTTAAGAAACGGAAACCAGGTCAGTCTCCTCAAATAAAATAAAATATCCGAATAACCGAAACAATATCACTTAAAAAATGAGTTTTTATGGCTGTTAAGGTTTAGGAAACAGCATCGCCCGAAACGTAGGTTTGAGGGTAAAAACTGCGCGGATTGTCAGGCCTACCTCTGATGATGTCCTGAATTTTTGCGGGGCTCCTCACATGTACTCAATAATCAAAAAGTGGAAAATTGATAACCGCTATGAATACTGAATCAAATCGAAGGACTAAACTCGGGATAAGAGGTTCATAAACTCAGATCGTAGCGGAAAGTTAAAAGATTACTTCAACTCAACGAAGAAGACGTAGGAATCATGACGGACCACCATCTTTAAAAAAAATTGGTCTATCCCACGATGCTTTCTGACAACTGTCGAAGAGGCTCCTCCTCTACGGAACTCATATTCTGTGAATGCTTTCCGCCTTGCTGTGCCAAAAGGCGACTCTAAATTCGATCGACTCTAAGTGGAAATCTGGTTTATAAAGATAATAAGAATCTCTCTTCCGACCTGTCACATTAAACTGTCGGTTTTCCTCGACCGAAATCGAAATCCTCTCAGGTCAATAGAAATGACAGCAATTGGGATATATTTACAAAAGGACTACTCACTTACAAAAATGTAACTACAGGCATTTGAAGTCGCTCTTGAAGCGTTATAGGTTCGCCTTTCCCAGGCTACGTATTTAAAAAACGGCTGAATATGTAAGATACTTTAAAAAGTGAGCTTGCAACAACCTCACGTTCGAGAGGGTATTTATCAAAAAATTACCAAGCCCGGGAGTTCAGGGACACTGGAATGAAAATGACTGGAAAAACTTCTGTCTTGGATTGGGGTTTGAAGTATTTCGCGGAAACGCAGTTTTTGGAGCGGTATAAACAGGGCCTGGGGGAGTATCGAATACGAATATGGTGTCGCTGAATTTGAATAGAGAAAGATACATATAGTGGGAGGTGAGTGCGGAAATTGTGTGTGCAGAAAGTTTCAATTTTCATTTATTTATGTATTCTGTTAAAAAAAAAATTATTATTTTTATTAAAGGCGCTAGAATGTGAAAGGAATATTAAGTTCTGTTTTTATTTTTAAATATAAAATGTACAACTATCGCAATTGCTATATATGTTCCAAATAAACTATGAAAATACATTTATACGAGTATATTGAGTAAATGTAAATATTTAATCCAATGATCTACGGATTACAATTATTACGAACTAGAGTAGAAAGTAAGTTGTAAGTTTTAGTATTAGTGAAAGAGGGAGAAAGTAACTATACATTGAAGTGGTTGATACAACGTTGGTATGTATATAAACGAAAAAGAAACTCAAATAAAAATACGCTACTAAAATGAAATTCAATGGTTGGTATACGATGTGATTAACATTAGATTATAATTTATATATTGTATACGATTAATTAAATGAATATAAATAATAAACGCAAATTAATTTAAATTATAAACCATATAAAACTCACGCTAAAGCTATTACTACGAAGTCCAGCCAATTCCATGCATCTCTAAGATACGTAAACGGGCATAAAATGAAACCTCGTGCCATCACTTTAACAGCTGATTCAAATGTGTAGATTCCGGTGAATATCACCCTAAAAACGAATTTTTAATTTTTTTGTGGTTTGTTTTCTGTTTTTCCTTTTTGTTATTATAGATTATATTTTTATTGTTTTTTTTTTTTTTTTTTTAAGAAATAGAAGGAATAAGCAAAGTAAATTTTGTAATATTATAGTCAAAAGAAAGCGTTAAAGTAACTAAAAGAAATACATAGAGTAACCGTAGGAATAGATTTTGTACATAAACATATAACTTAAGATAGAGCCGAAGGGCTGTATACTATATAAAACGAATTTAACTCGAAATTTAACATTTAAGTCGATTAGATGTTTCGATTCACACTTTGTTTCTATACATTTAGAGAGAACAGTCGTTATTTTCAAAAGAGTGGTAAATAAGATTTCGTTCCTTCAAATTGGAGACGACTGAACCCGCAGTCCAGCATCGATTGGATTTTATTGTCTGCTCGCTGGTAGTAGCTACGCCGTCCCCATCCAGTTCTTAAAGTTAACCTACTTTCTGTCCAACTTTCTATACATAGATCCATGAAGAGTTCAAAGTCAAGACACACTGCAATCTGCAACACAGAACAGAACACTGGCACACACATTTGACACAAATCCCGGCAAGTGCACTTGATGCGCGTACTAATTGCAAGACCGTGCTCGGTTAGATACGATGTGCTGTCGCCAAGTTCACAATGTCCTCTTCTTCTTCTTCTGTCATTATGCTAACTGGAGGATTCTGCATTTATTCACACTGGCTGATCATTATCGTAACACGTACTCGTATGTAAAGGCCCCCAACAAAATAGCAACCATTATCTTTGCTCTATGCATCTTTGTGTGCGCGACTTTTCGGTGGTGTGGCCTTACGCTCGTCGGAAGCTTTCGTTTTTGTTATGTCACATCAAGTGGTCTCCATGCATCTAGTGTACATTTTTTTTTCTTGCTTAGTTTCGATGCACAGTTTCCTTAAAAAGGGTGCTCAATTCTGATACCAAATCTACGTCGACAATTTTGATATCAGCTAAAAAAATGACGTTACTTTTTCGTTGTGGTTAGGTCCTTTTGAGCTTCAACTTGTTACAACAACTTCTAGAGCTAAGATCTAAGTTTCACTCGGGTTTCTCTAAGTCAATAGTTGGACATCTAAAAGCTAAGGGTTCTGTTTAATGTGCACACATGTTTGTGTGTGTGTGTTTGTTTGTGATTACTGATTACTTATGCTAAATGCCTTTCCCACTTGTTCTTATGATTTAACAAATGTGAGTTGGTTTTTGTTTTTGTCTGTTTTTACACGTTTGCTACTTGAACACTTTAAAATGATGACGAAATACATTATGGTATATATTTTTTTGTTTATAACTTTTATCAAAGCAAACATTATGTTACAAATATGGAAGAGACTAACTGTTCTACAAACTATGGTTTTGGTGTGATTTTCAAATACACGTACGACTGTTTGGAAAACTGCAGAGTGGAGCAATTGAGAATGGGTTATGGGCGACCTCTAAAATCAGTGGTGTTGAAAAACGTTAAACAATAAAGTGCACGACTGGGTCGAACGTAACTTTCTCGTTCATCAAAAGTTTTAATGTACTGAAGTGGGAGTTGCTGATTGTGTGAGCTCCAAGTTGTTTCAGGGTGCAAATTCAATATGGTTGAACAAAATTAGAAGTTGGTAATATTTGCTAAAAAGAAGTTTTACGTTGCTGTTATTGGATTTTCATTGGAAGTTCGGGCATTGATATTATTTCAAAATTATACCGAAAATATGTGAGAATTTGGGTAATCATTTTTGAGAAATATTTAAGAAATTGATTTGTTCGCATTTTTTGAGAAAAACTAAGTACGGGATCTTATTTAGAATACTTATATTACCTTTAATATGTATTTTGGTCAAAATCGTAGGAGCGGGTTTTGTAAAATTTGGCAGACAAAACAGTTTAGTTTGAAAAATACTATTGCTTAACTATTTAGCTGTAAACCTAGTACAAGGTTTTGCTCGGGATGTAAGCATTATTTGGTTTTTAAGGCTTTATCGAAATCGAAAATGGGGTTTTCGAGATATGCGAATTTTTTAAAATTGACGTTTTCGGTGATTCGAATTGAAAATTAAGGACGCAATAATTTTGGAAAGATAATTTTTACTCTATGTTTGCATTTTGGTCAAAATCGTTATTGCCGTTTTCTAGTAAACTGAAGGAAACAACATTTTTCAAAAATGACTTTTTCAAAAATTAATTTTACGATAATACAGAGAAAAACTGAGTTTGCCATTAAGTTATAAATGGACATATTACCTTCGAAATGAATTTTTGTTACAATCGCATGGACCGTTTTCGAGATATATGTCTACATCTCAAAAGTACCGTTACTCGATTTTTTTAGCTGAAAACTGAGTATGCAGTTATGTTAACTTCACCCACTTAAGCTTAAATAGCAATTTTGGTTGAAATCGTTAGAGCCATTTTCGAACAAATCAAACTGGAATGAAAATTTTATATGGGAAGTACCTACCATTAATGTTCAGGTTACCGTGCAAAAAATAAAACGACCCCGAACTGTAAGCCCCCAACCTCCAAGTCCGAAGTTTGAACGAAATCCGGTCAGCCGTTTAGGCTGTAGGCATCGGGACACACAAACAGACAGACGGACAGAATTTTGCGACCCACTTTTTTGAGTTCCTCTATCATCGTAATGTCAGAACTGATTAACATCTCGAGTTCGAAATTTTTTACGAATACAATAAATTTCTCTTACTACGCAATGGAGAAAGTTAATAAGTAAATAAATAGCTGGCGGAGCAGGTCCGTATAGGCCTAGCTTCTCTTTAACCATTCTCCGTGCGTGAGTTTTTATTTTTCTGATGAATGGAAGTGACCTGCAACTTGATGACGGACAGATGTATCGAGAAGCTTCCGTGGGCAATAAATTTTAACTTTGGAAGGCTTGCTATCTAAGGGCCTTAGCAATAAAGATTTTTAGTCTCGACTCTAAATTTTCGTAGTTCACTGTGGCTTTATTTTTCATACAAATTTTGCAATTGTGAGCTTTCAAATTTAGAGTCGAGACTAAAAATGTTTATTGCTAAGGCCCTAAGACTTAAAAATTCCATCAAGTTATACGAGATTTACTCTTTAAATTTTATTGGTTCCTTTGGAAAAAGGGAGCTCATAATAACAATCTCTACGAGCTGTATAGCGGCATCGATGTGACCAGAAAAATAGGATATGTAGGACATTTTAAAAGATTGAATACCAACGCCCGGCCTCGAAGTGTCTTCGATTTTAACTTGTTCAAGGGGCACCTCAACCAAATTGGAAATAAGTGTAAATAGGATACGCCATCCTTCCAATCGCAATAAACAATATTAAACCACATTTCCAAACCCACGCTTTCAACAGATTCCACTCTCAATGATGTCGTGTATCTGCATGTTCTGTATGTTCTGTATGAATTAGGTACGTAACTCGTAAGCAAATCTACTGTTATATGGTTAAAGACTACAATATTAATTGAATGTTAATCGAAACACAAAGCTACAATATAATCATCTATTTAATAGTTCTACATTACAATCTATTCGTATATATATAAAGTTTTTATTTTTCAATTTACAACTAACAATTACAATTGTTTTTATATTTTTTCTACAGTATATATTTTTCACAAACATCGTCTAGATTAAATACAAACTGTATCTTACGAACTGGAAGTTTTATAAAAATCTATTTGTTTACAAGTATTTAGTTTTGTTAACGATGAAGCACAACTTAAATGATATAAATTAAACAAAGAAAATGAAAATAAAAACAAAATCTCTGTTAAACCAAAGAAAATCCATAACTTTGTTGAGAGTATGTCAAAAATGCCTCAAAATATCCCAAACAATGTACAACAGGGACTATATAGGGTGTCATGTGATGAATTTCAAAACAAATCTATTCACATAATTTACATTTCACACTTTTTTTGTCAAACTTGCAAAAGGCAACAAACGTCAAAGTTAATCGTCTACGCACAAAGTTTATAAAGTTTATATAGAAAGCTTGTTTTACCTTGGAAATTAAATTAATTAGTAATGGATTTTTTTTTCTTTTATATTTCTGTGTATAATAATAACAACTTCAGCATTTTTGCATTTAGAATAAATGTATATATAATTTTTATTTTTTTTGTTGTTGTTTTAAATTCTTGCAGGATTATAGTTCAAGTTATACAAAATTGTAACAGTAAAAATATTTCCTAAAAATTTCATAATTAGGTAGTTGAAAAATTAAAATAAAAGAATTGAAATAAAAAAAAAACTTTACACAATTTCAGTAACAATTTGAAAGTCGAAAAGTTTAGGAAAAGAAAACGGAAAGATATATATTTTAGATGAAAGGGTACTCACTCAGTTGATTCGACCGTTGGTGTCGTCGGCATTATCATCAATATACAGTTAACAAGAATAGTTGTAATAATGAATAATGAAAATAACGGATGTACTAAAATATAAATGGCTACACGACGTATTGGGTTGAACGGATCGAGCAACCACATTGCTTTTGATGCAGAAAAGCGAAAAATATCTTTTCCTTTACTTACTACTACAAATGTCTGAAAGGGGAAACAAAAACAAGAAATGTCAGTCATTAGTTAAAAAGGAATGGAAAAAAAAAGTACATAAATAATTTATATGAAACTGTCACAATGTCGCGTTGAACGTGCGTGCGTCGGCGCGCTTTGACACGCTTTATAGAAACTTTACGATTTTAAAAGCCAAAGCGCGCGAGCAATAATTTTAGCCGTGTTTTTTTGAGATTCGATCTCAGCAAAGCAAAGTAAAGTAGGATTTTCATCACGCAATTACAACAACTACGCTCTACTTGACACTTCGAGACTCAGTTGTAGTTGTTGTAATCGAGTGGTGAAAATCCTACTTTACTTTGCTTTGCTGAGATCGAAGCTCAAAAAAAACACGCCTTTTGTAAAACGAAATGCTGCTTTGACGCGAATGCGCGTTAAGAGAGTATAGTATAACAGATTAAAAGTTCGGTTTGGTTTTGGATGTACACAAACAGAGAGCAGAATTCAAATTTCAAGTCTACTTGCTTTTTTTTCTTGTCGCTGTAATTTTTGTGCAAGAACTAAATCATTTATAACGGTAATGTAAAGAACAACCTTAACGAATATACAAGACCAATGATTAATATTTTTTTATCCAAGAAAATCTGAAGGAGAAGCTCCACAAAAAAAGGTATTCGTCATTTTCACTAACTAAATTAATTAATTTGCATTAAAAAAAAACATTATATTGCTTTTTACAACTTGTGTGTGATAAACACCAGTGGTTCTTTGCCACTCCAATTAAGGATAGACACCAAATCGAACAATTCAAAATTCTAAAGTTGTCGAACGCGCGTGAGAGTAGGTCTACTCAGGCGTCGCGTTGAACTTTACAATATTTACGATCTAAAGTCGATCCAACGCACGCCTGAAGTTGTATTTTGTGTGGAAGCATATAAACGCTTTGTTTCTTCACAATCTGTCAAAGCACGCGCGCATCAACGCGACATTGTGAACTGGGCGTAAGATTTGACAACCAAAACAACCAGTTGAGTTGGTTGTTTTGGTTCAATGAGAGAGCATTGGCGACAATGGCTCTGACTGAAATACAATAAATCCTTATATTCTGCATAGGTAGCGTTTTTATCAGTTTGGCGTCTAGCAAGTTTGTGTTTTATAAAAACGGTTGCGGCTCCACCAGATAAGCTTGAACGTTTCGATAAAATCTGTAGAAGGTTTTTCTTAGATGAAAAATACACGACGGGAATGACGTAACCTTTTAGACATCCAACTTAATTGAGAGTGGCGTTCTCATCTATTGAAAACGCGCCAATGTGAAGTTACCCTTAAGAGTTGCGTTATTTCGTCGCAGAACGTCATGTGTCGTTCACTCAGAACAAAAGAATTGTAATGCCAACAATTTTCGTTGGCCAAAATTACCTCAAATGCCAAAAACTTTGATTTAAGAATGAAATTGTTGGCACTGATGTAATAAAATACTTATGGAAAGTACATTATTCTAACGCTGAATACCTGAATCCTGAAAACTTCAAAACGAGTTCTTGTTAACAAAAATAGTATTTGAACCAAGAACTTTTTACTTACAATTTTTTAAAAATCTCAAAATTCTTCGCTTAACTGTCTTTTTTTTCGAAGTGAACCCTCTGTGGAACCCAGTTCTGTACGGCAAAATCTCACTGTCATTCTTAAAAACGTTGAAAGCCAAAAAAAACAGCAAGAAAACCAACAGAATTTGTCGTTCACAAATGAGTGATCAAGTAGTAAAAAAACTACCTAAAGTGGAAGTTTTCTTAAATTTTTAGATGGTTAACTTAATTTATTTATTTATTAAAAATGGACTAAATATCAATGCACGCTTTTTGGACCATAGCAGTGTCGCCCAAGTGGATTGCGTGGCAGTGACGCGAACCACCCGTGAGGTAGGGGCGAAACCACCGAAAGGTATTATCTTCTTTATTGACTGCCAGCTGTAAAAGAAATAAAATTCAACCTAGTAAAATGCTGTCGCGAAGAGGTCAAAGCGTGTGGAACAGAGCAGAAGGTATTCCCCTTTTTGGACTCCTGGACATGAAGGCATTCCAGGCTTTGAGAAAGCTGACGAATTAGCAACAGAAGGTTCGGCATCTGTTTCCGAACAACCTTATAGTGTTTTTTGGATCGCTATAGCTATGAGACTGAGACAGAAAAAAAACTGCCTTCCAATGAAGCCAGAACTGCGACACTAATGCGGAAGAATTGAAGATCCAATTCTACTTTCGTAGGAATTTTAACGGTGTACAAAAGGAAAATGCGGTTCCACAAAAGATGATGAAAGAAGAGCTTTGCAGGGGCTGCGGTGCTGTGGGAGTTCCTGAAGACCCAATCCACGACCGAGACGAGCTTCCATGTACAGCAATAGAGAGGATAATAAACCACATCAAAGACTCAGAATGTTTTCTATATAGCAACAGAGTAAGTACAGATGGGCTACAGTGGGTAAGGGGCATGTTCTTTCCTCCGAAAGACAGCATAATTGCTCAGTATTGACCTGAGTGACAGTCGTCCCAGCCCGCAAAACTAAGGGGAATCACCTTTCATCTACGTTCCTTAGATTGTAAAATTTAAAGATGTACAGCGATTCCAAAGATGAACTTAAGTTAAGAGTTGTGAGCCTTCTAAGTCCACTGTTAGATCGCCGGAGGTTTAGATGTGCGCCACTCGATTGCAACCACATCAAGTATGAACAACCAAGTAGAATATCTTTTTTTTTGGGAGTTCAAACAAAAAGAAGACAGAAAAGCAGTACTACATCTCCGATAGAGGTCGCTACGCGCATGAAGAGAGTTTTGAAAATATGGCAAATTTATTTATTTGCCAAAGTGGCAAATTTTGAAAGTAAATTTCGGTCTTCCGAACAGAACTTTGTGAAGAAAGTTCGTGTGAATGGCACGCTTTATCCTCGTCGTCGACAACCAGCGGGTGAAATATTGAAAAGCTGTCAAAATTTGATCCACGACACTTGGAGTCTGCTCGCTTGAAATGCTCGCTCTTGAACGGTTGATTTCCGCAACGGCCTCTTCACCGGCGGACGATTTTTAACTAAATACATTAAAAGTTATTTAAAGTCATTAAATTCGCTCCTACAGCAAACAATTTCGGGCTGCAGTTTAAAATTTTAGTTTATGACAAAACTCAAAACAAAACGAGCTACAGTGAAAGAACCAACGCAATTATTGCACCCAGTGGGGATTTGAAGGATGTCGCTAAACGGAGGGAAACGAGAAAACCAAAGATGCCTGTTATAACTGTCTCAATCGATAGCTGTGATCGTATTCAACGATTGAGTTTACTGGACTAAACATGAGGTGATGTTTGAAAAAAATATCGAAAGGACATCTATTCCCGGGATAGTTTCTTGAATTTTTTAATCAGTCCCTTACAAAATCCTTCGAATACATCTCTCCCCTGACTTCAGATTGAATTCGCCGTTCGGAACGACTTTGTTGCCCCCTCTAAAATATATATTTTTCTTTAAAATACGTTTGCTGCATTTTACATAATTTGTGTCTCTTTTCCCCAGCCAGAGGAATTTTCGTACCGAACATTTTTCAACAGAATTGAGGCAAAGAACTTCACAAATACTGTACATATCTGATGTTCATGCATCTTGCAGTGTCCTCCTTTGTCATCTTATATTTGGTTAGCGAGCACCAAAAGTAGTACCAACACGAACTTTCAACGGTTTCCTCATATATCCGTATAGATATACCAGCCCGAACGAATAAAGGACAGCCGTATCGATCGCATTGCAGTCCTTTTTGCTTGTTATATTCTATGCTGTACAATGACGTATGCAGTTCAAAGTTATGTACACGAGTGTATATAATTTGTACTGCAAAAACGAGCTCCCTTATTGGAAGTTTTTTTTTTTTTATTGTGAAAAATATAGAGCAGCCAATAGGGCTGGTTCCCATTTCGAAGCACATTAATTTCACTGAATTTACGTTAGCGGCACAACGTTAACTCAATTTTGCCTTTTTCTTATTTGGTGTCGTGTTTTTTCACTCGTACTCGGTATGACATTAGGTTGCGTGTTCAAACAACTATAGGGAGGCACAAGACGGTCGGTGGAAAATGGTTGGAAAATGAATTCGAATCGATAAAGTGGATTTTTAGTACCGCTTATGGGATTATTAGAGTAGGTTCTGTTTTCGACGTGACGCATTTGACCAGGATAAATAGATAAGTAGAAAATGCGGACATACCTAAGGGTTAAAGTGAACAAGTTACAAATTTTTATATACGCGAAATACTCACCAGTATATTTGAGTAGAATGGATCAATATCCTCGAGAGGAGTGGAGGCCAATTCCGGCGGGAAGCTGCCCTGCAGTCGAACAGGTATGGGCACACCCTGTTCAAGTGTAGGATCCGGTTGTGGACCTTCATCCTCGTCCTCGTCATCATATCGGATCTATTATTTATTTTCCAGCGAATTGTTGTTGAGGCGAGATAGGAAAATTAAAAAAGTATTAGCAACTGTTCTACGCAAAAATTTGCTATAATAATTGCGTTTATCTGTCTAATCGAGTAATTTTGTTTACGAATTTTATATAGTTCTACGTATTTTGTTCCGAATGGGTGTTTTTTTTTTTTTTTTGTAAGATTTTAAAGAGTAAATCAAACCGAAAGAGAGTGGCAAACACGTTGCCACTTGTAGTTCTAAAGGTAAATTGATTCAGAAGAAAGAAAAGAAATTTAAAATCAACTTAAGAAGGGCGCACAACTAAGGACTTGTCTACACATTAACCAAATGATTAGGCCAGTTAATTTGGGCTAGTTTTTGCAGGACACAGAGTGTGTCCTTCAAGCGGGTGCAGTAATTTTTAAAAACCACGTGATTCACTTAGGTACTTTTGTGTTTTAAATTTGTGTGAAAGATTATTTCGTGCATTTATTTGTTTGTGTAGAGAGTTTAAAACAAAAGCAAAAAAAAAGTGTTTAAAGTGTGTGATTAAGAAGTGCATAGTTGGAAATCCTGAAATTCTTTTTTTATGTTTCTACACACCAAAAAATACTCCCACCATCGAACTCGTTTTCATTTTCGAAAAGACGAACATCTGCCGTAAAAGTTTGCAGTGTTCCATGTCCAGGGAATAATTTTCCCTCGGGTAGATGGGACTTTTCCCCTTCGGTCGCATCATCTCTGTGCCTAAAAGTTAAAACATCTTAAGTCGACTTAAGTTGTTTTAGCTGTTTAACGTTATTTGAATTGTGTTCTCCTTACTCTATTTCTTAAGCCAAAGCAGTTGAAAAAATGTCAAATAATGAGGAAGTTATAACTGTTTTAAAATGGATTAAGTCATCAACAGTAGTGCCTTGCATAAGTTTAAAAGTGCTCTCCTGACAAGTGGACAAAATTGACATATTAAGATGTTTTGCCTTTTAGGCACAGATCTATAAAAAAAAATCCCACATCTGTTCCATTTACATGAAACTTACTATTTAGTCAAAAGAAATTAACTGCCGCAACTGTCTCATTTTTGTATTACCTAATGAATTTCGCAAATATTTCTTTTTCGCAGGATCGTCAGAAAAATCTGCCTATTGAAAGTTTTATGACTTCAAGAGGAGATTTCACGAATTGTCCACAGTCCAGGTTTAGGGAGGTATAACTTGAGCAATTTGTACCTCAAATGGCGGCAAATTTTACTCTACATTACAGTGAATGTACGGAAGGCGTTGCCAACGTATTTCGTCTTCAAAAAAAACATTTTGTTGGGTGTAGTAATAATATTGGTATTACTGTTCGTCTTTTTGTAGGTGAGAATAAAAATCTCCCTCAGTTTTGTTGAGGTATTCCCAACTTCTTGAGCAGAAATCTTCATTTGGACAAAAATATTTAATGCATTGCTAGCTGAGGAACAGACGGAATGCTATAAGCTATTGAAAATGTTTGATATTTATTCGATTTTCGTGCACTGATATTTAGAAAAAAAAAATATCCCACGATACCATAACACTGCCCAATATTGGTTGGTGGGAATAAAAAACAAACGGTGTCGCAAATATTTAACTTCCTAATTATTGAAGAAAAACAAACACAATGGCCGCGTTTTATTGGCCTCTAGACGTTTCCAACAAATATCCCAGGTGGAGGAACAAAAATGGTATTTCGTTCGGTTGACGTTTCCTTTTATTCCAAAAAAGTATTATTAAACAAATTTTCATTCCGGATTTTATGAACAAACCTTCACGTTTTCTTGTCGTTTACTTTTATAATCGACTTGCATTGCAGCGAATTTTTGTTCACCCTTTTTCTCAGTTTATCGGGTAGTTTTCTGCTGGATTAAGAAATTTCCCATTAGGAAAATTTTACTAGAATTGCAGCTGAAATGGTTAAATGTACATTTATTAATAAATGACGTTTGAGAAATATACTGTCCGATGGAACGCGGTGTGAAACGCAATAAATAAAACCAACATTTTCAGAAAAACAATGCCATCAACTGTCAAAATGCGTTAAATGTGACAGCGGTCGCCTTACTTCACTCTTTAAATTCGAATAACTTTCTAACAAAAACACGATCACTCATAGCTCCGAAAGTGGGTTTAAATATAGCTATTCATAGGTCAAAATGAGCTATCAGTCGTATAGGTTGTAAAGCTTCAGATTTGATAGGACTTTTAGCTGAGACGCATTTGCTATTTCATTCTAGATCTAAAACGAGCAAAATTTATGTTGGAAATCGTGTCATTAATTCCTTTTTGTGACTTCACTCTCGTAGGAATAAAAATTAAAAAAAAAGCCACGAAGATCAGTTAAACTCAATTGCTGCCGGTTTGCGGCTTTGCTGTTCGTTTTGGCAGCATGTTTTGCTACTTGGATTTGCCGCTAGATGACGGCAATTAAAAATAATTACATTCAGCCATTTTCGATAGATGTCTAGCCTAAAAGGGAAATATAACCAATCGGAAACAGAACTTCTGGCAAGATTGGCAGAAAATAAAACAAATCGACCAACTCGATTAAGAGTAAGCAAAGCTTAAAAAATCAATAAAACATGACGTAAAGTTTGTCCACAAAAATCGAAACAAAATCAAATAAAGGTTGAACTACATTTTCCACAGGGTAATTAAGTAGCGTGTAGCAAAATGAAAGTAGACAACATTTTTTATATTGACTGGAACTGGAACTCATCCGGGGTGTTTCCATCTAGAGTTCACTTGACAGCTCGTGCAAGACTCGCGCTCATTAACACAAAAGGTGAGAATCTATTATCGATAAGTTTTTGGGGGAGAATAAGGCGGACCTTATTATTTATGCCTGGCATAAATAAATTCCAATTGTCAAATTGCAGCCCACTCAAATTATAAACTAATTAAATTACACTCGACGTTTCACCGCAAGTCAACCTTTCCGTGATTGCTCTGTGTATCCGCACTCTGTTGGCTATATTCTATTCCATAAATAACGGTATGCTTCGAGTCATTTGGAACTCATTACCGAAATTATGTTGCGTCGCCAGCAACTCTCGGCCCGGTCACGTATATGCTTTGATGGTACTGCGTATGCCAGTGTCATGCGCCCATTCGAACCATGGCAGCAGCTGCAATTCCCCCCCAAAAATGCTCGTTAATTATTAACGCTGTAAATTGTCCACTATACACTTTTATTTACATACATAATTTGTACCTATTTCTTTTGTTAAATATGCAGTTCAAGGTAAACGCTGCAAGTCTTCATGAGACTGCTACAAATTGCAAAAGTGTTACGATGTCCCGCTTGTCCTTTGCTTATTTCCCTAAGCGCCTACGCACATCGGACATCATTTTGTAGTTGAGCAGTTGACCTAATGCTTCGATTCCAGAACGAAAGCCATAACTGGTACAATTTTTTTTTTCTGTGGTATTTTTTATTTTATTTGAGTGACACACTCGTATACAGCTTTTGACAATAATTATATTTCCCATGTGGCTGGGAGCAGGAGGTGAGTTTATTTAAGGGAAACACATTAAACCATGTCACGCAATCGAGTTATATTTGTTGTGCGGTTAAAAAAAAAGGTGGAAAATACCGGTAAGTAGGTACCCATAGCTATTGAAGTTTGTTTAGTGATATAATGCGACGCTGTTGGGGACCAATAAGGTTAGTTGGTCATTTTTATCATGGAAAAGTGTCGTCGTTTTTATATTTGAAAATATACAGCGAGAGATAATTATGAATATGTCCAGCGTGACATTGAGTCTCGTCCTTTTTATTAAACTGTACGAGTGTTAATGTTGTATTTGCAAAAATCGTTCGTCCGCCATTTCAACTATTTTGCTTATCCTTTTTTTTCTGTCAAATGGGACTGGAAGTGTGTAATCAGCTTTTCACTCAGCCTACTCAGTCAATTTATTCTGAGCTCATAGAGCGCGCTGTGATCGTGCTCTGAAAGAAAAAAGAATAACAAAATCTGGGGGCAGATTCCATGTAACAATGGAATCGTTTTTGTACATTTGATGACCATAAGAAGTTTTATTCTGCCCGAACTTGTTTCACAATCGTCAGCTTTCATTACATTTGTGGAAAATTAACTGGATTAAGGTCTGAAACCCATAACTTTGGCACTTAGTTACTACTTTTGGAGGACGATAATTGTCCGAAAAATTACGGAATAAGTGCCCCGGGGCCAGATTCTATGTTACACAAGCAATTTTTTTCGTGAACACGAAAACGTTTGAACGTTTCGCCTTACAGAATGCCGACCCTGATGTGTCTGGGCTAAAAAAGAAACCAAACTTGTTGTATAACAGTTCGGGCTCTGATCTGAACTAAAAAAGAAAAACGCCTATTGAGGGCAGCTCAGTTTGTATACCAGTTTATACCACTTGCATACTTTCAGGCTGAATTGGCGCTTGTTGAACGTCAGTTCTATTGAACAATTTTACTTTTTTAGGAAAAGTTTCCTAACTTTTCTTTGCTCGAATAAACGTTCAACAAAACAAAACTATGAGTGAAACGAGGAAACTTTTCTACAGGGCGTTCTAGTTGTAAGAAAAATTTACTGAATTTTGAACAGTTACTCAAAATCTCCAAATTTAATGAGTGAAATGAAGTCGGACGTGTACTAAAATTTATATTTTCGAAAAATTTGTTATGGGCTGTCACTCCAAAGGTTATTTTGATAAGTATTTCTTGAGAAGAGATTCAAAGGTGATCCCAAACAGTTTCGACCCAAGGTTTGAAATAAATTTGTGTTTGAAACAGTAGTTCGACAGACAGTCGAAAATGGTTTAACTTTTCGTTTTCCCTTCCTGCTCGTGAAGTTATCGTCGATTGTCTATGAATTTTTTAAAGCTCCATTTACAGTAACGTTCTGAGAACAGATAACTTATCTACGGGTTTAAAAAAGGACCGTTTAGAATTGGAGTATTAGAGGATATAGTTAGGACATCATTCGAGGCCAAATGCAATAGCCGCCTTCGAAAGACAAATTGGTATATGGTCGGCTAAGCAAATGACACATGACGACAGCACAAGACATTAACGATGAATAAAGACGTCTAACACAAGTTCTGATTTGAGTCCAATACTAGATGCAGGGCCACGGACTAACCTGAATAACAGAAAAACCTCACATAATCCTGTTGATTAGTAGACAGATCGCCACTGTCTTTGAGGTTCAGGTCGCAGAGGGTGCAATAAGCACTAAAGACTCAAGCTACGATTTGCAAATTTACAATTTTTGACAAAAATTCGGCCATTCGATGGTCACTCGTGTGTCTTTCAAGAGCATGCGCTGCGACAGCCCGCGTGACCAGACGCTTGACATCCGATCACACGTAGTGACAAATTTTGGACAGATTTTTTCGTCATAATGACGGAATTTCAAAATTTGACATAACAAGTGACATATGTAATCGAAGCTTCAATATTTGTAAGTAAAGCTCACATACTGGCAGGAGATCAGGTCAGTGTCAGAAACTTGATAGAGCCTTAGAACGGACTTTATTGTACCAAAGGCAAGTCGGAGAAAATTTCTTATTACAGTCACGTATTCAATCCTTCTGCACGGATGTAAGGTCTGACCTCATGCGCTTGACCGAAAAAAATGCCAGCACTACAATGAGCTCTCCTTGGGCGACTTTTCATCGAACAGCAGGAGAAATTGTAATCACCACCGATTTTCTACCGAAAGAAAGACCCCGTAGAGGCTTTGAAAATTAGCAAAAACGTGTGCAAGAATTAATGCAAGAAGACGTATTCCCAAAAATTGTGCCAGTGTTGGTTCGTCTTAAAATGATGAGGCTTTAGCCAATTTGAGCCCGACACTCTGAGGAATTTCAGTAATTCTGACGCCTCACGGTGCATGAAGCATAAAATCAAAAGAAGAGTGCAATCGTATTCCTTATGCACTTTTACTGACTTGTGACTTAAGAGTGATGGTGGATTTGTTGTTTATAGCTGACGACCTGGAATGCCTTTTGTGCAGGTGGCAATTTGTCCCAACGTGTCTCTTGTGAAGACATGCAAAAAGAAAACAAGCGCAAGGTAAGACTTAGTTCAGTCTCCTCGCCAGATAAAAGTCAGATCACCTAAATTGGAAACAGCGTACACGGGTCCTGAGAGTGAGCTTTGAAATTCCACGCCTGCGAAACCTGACCTCTAAACACCTAAATAGATTATTTGCGCCGCGAAATCACTTAGGGAGAGACGATTAAAAATGAGTTTATAGACAGCCGACTGACGGAGTGCAATGACTGAAGCTGTACAAAATTTAACTACCCCTTTTTCTCGTTCTTTGTTTGATTTTAATACTGCAGAGTGCTCCAAAGGAATTGGTAATTTTTGCAATAAAGCAGCACATGCTAAGCCAAAAACAAATGGTCCACACCAGGGATGGAAAAGTCGATACAATTGTATCGAGTTCGATACAAATGTACAATTTGCCTTAATTCGATACAATTTATCCATCTGTATCTTTCGAATTCTCTTGCAATTTGTAAAGCTTTTCCTAAGAAAACAATTAAAATAATCTAGATGATGATATCTTTATGTCATTTTGGAAGACATAAACATTTTTTGCTAGAGGATTTTACATCAGAAGCAGTTTAATATTAAATTTTGTTTTTGAATTTTTTCCTAATGAAATAAAGAATATTCAACAAATTAACAATGCACAAAAAAATCATCAATTTCAATATTATACAATTTCAGAATTTTGGGCTGAAGGAAATTCAATTAAAAACGAGTCTAATGAGCTGATGTTTGAAAATATTTACAAAATTGCTCAAGCCGTTCTCGCCATTCCTCATCAGCAAATGTCGAAAGGATTTTTTCTTACCAGACATTAACAAAGTCCAAATGTCGAAACCGAATTCAAGTCGACACTTGCTGGGCTTTGATTGAAATAAAAAATTTTATTAGAAACTCATCCAGTTCGGAGTTTCAAGTTGGCAATATTTTCAAGAAGAATGTGCAAATTGAGAGTATAAAGCCTGAAGAGCTTATAGATTAAAAATATAAAACCATTTTCTTGTAGGTATGTATTAATTTTATTTAATTTAATTAATGTTTCTTTATATTAATGTTTTGTTAATTTATTTTTGTTTATGTGTTTGAAAATAAAATATATCTGAATTCACTTCTGTATACGAAAAGAAGTTTTCAATATAATTGGCTCCATTTCAGTACGATCGTACAACAGTTTTCAGTACAAATCGAAAATGGCATTTTCCATCCCTGGTCCACACTCCTACACATACCTTGTCAGGTGGAATTTTTTATTGCATTTCTTAGGTCGAAACACAGACAAAACTGCCGAAGAAAGAGTTCACTCTTGGGCAGTCGTCCTCAGTTGTCATATCGCTGTCTTCCTTTTTTTATTTTACCCATAAAAATAACGACGGCACACATACAAAACATAAAAATCGATAAAATTAGCCTTTCACGTTACCGTCGAAGGAGGGGCGCGTGAGGAGGGCGACTTTCACGGCGTCGTGTAGTGTAATAAATAAGAGTGTACGGAGTGTGTTCGTTTATGCCGATATTATAAAAGAGTAGACCGTATTTTTTCAAACACACACACTCGGAGAGATGTGGAAAAGGCACAATGATCTCGTGTCTAATTCAAATTACCGCCACAGCGTAGGGTGTGTGGGTGGTATCGGGTTGTTTGATGACCGCGATATGAGTAACACCAACCGAGTCCCTATTTGAAGCTCGCAGGGCCAAATGCTTTCCTAAAATGCGCTGCCACAGCGCCTACACCTACATGTTTCGGTTTTTTTATTTTCTCTCAGAGGGACGACGATGACGGTTTTGTGTGTCATTGGATTTATGTAAACGCGCTCCGAACAGAACTACTGCTGGCGCTTAAATGATTGATTGAAGTATAAAAATGTATCTTTGCGGTGGCTCCCATATGAATATGCGTGGGCCTGTTAAAAGCTGGGGCTATTCCAGTTAAGGACGTGGAAATATCATGCCTCTCGAAAACGGCCTTGGATTGTTTTGCTAAAAAGTCGGTATGGGTCTTTATTGGCTACTGGAAGATGTTGGCGTATTTTTACTGACTGTTTAGAGTCGATCCCTCTGTGGGAATGGACGTTCTCGTCTTAGGGGAAATCGCGACTGGATGGTGTAGTTTTGTGGTTAGAGTCGAATTTATTGGTAAAAATGTGCGTTTCACCTGGCTGAAATCTTTGGTTAACTCGAGCAGCGATGCATAGATTCTGCAACTGAAAAGCATGCACAGCGACAACAAGCAACAGCAACTACAATAATTGGCACAATTACCTACATTCTGCGCAAAAAAAAAAACAAAACAAAAATAAATGCATGACAACAACGTCATTTGTAACAAACCGTACAACGTAGTAGCGCAAAAATGACTTGCACTCTTCGTGTATACCTACTCAACGTTAAAGCAAAAGGACACGCCAAATCCAAATCGTGCACTAGTTGATCTAGTGGCATAGTCACGAATGTGCAGGGATATTGGAATCCAAGGATCAATGTAGGGACAGGTACATGGCGCAAAATTGTGCAGTGAATTGTGTCATTTCATGTGTTCGTTTTGTTACTATGCAGAGGGAGAGAGAGTTATCGATTGCACGGGAGACCTAGACATTAGCATTTAAATCAATAGTAAGCACATAGGAACACCACTCAAAAGAGAGCTACACTTCTAAGTAACGCATGCAAAACTAAGGAGTCGGTAAAACTGAAATAATAACGAAAAATCAAATTCAAACGAAATTAATCAAAATCAACGATTTTTCAAAACTTTTGTCTAATTTTTGGTTGAATGTACATTTTTATTTGTTTTTTTTCCAATTTTTTTTTTTTATTTTTTTTTGTAAGTATGCATTAACTTCTAAGAACTCTAAGGAAAAAATGTTGTTTTTGTTTTTTTTTTTTTGTTGCTAGACTAAGTCTTACTTCTTTCTGTTTTTTCTTGCGACCATATTGCGGCTGAAAATAACATTTATAGAAGGAAGAGAGGGAAAGAAAAAAAGAACAACGACCCATTATGTAGAAATGTTTCAGAGCTAGGAATTTGAATGTATTTTTTTTTTTTTTGTAATTAATCTGTAAAATGATGTGTTCAAGTGGCACCTTCGTTCACAATAGTTTTGTGAATTTTTTTTTTTGTGTGTGATTTCGAATTAAAAAAAGAAAAACAAAAACTTGTGAATGAAGGACTGACTTCTAAATGAGGACGCATGACGAGTTTGTATATTTACACACTTTCTATTACAATTGCTTATTAACTACGTGGGGTGTTATTCACATTTTGACGGATCTGTCATGAAAAGAATTTAAAAAAAATTAAATAAATTGGTAAACGAAAAATGTTACGTATACGCCACCGATACCAGGACCTATTACACAGCGGGAGGTTCGTTTGAAGAGCGGATGTAGAGTGCCTACGATGAGATAATGTGTATGCGAGCGGTTTTATCGGTTTTACTGTCGATTTAAGGGAATCTGCTTACATTTTCAGATCAAATTTTCATAATTTCTATGACATTACATTTTTTCCTCATTTTTATAAAGCTGAAAACGAAAGGGGTAGCAATTGTTTGCAAAGCAACCGCAATTTTCAATCGAACTTATTTTCAAATAATATTGAAATGTCAAAAAAAAATTAAATGTGATTTGAATACATTTTTAATGCATTTTTTGGACGTGTCTACATTAATAAAGTTGGTGTGTATGCACTCACTCCTATCGGGAATTTTCGTTCTAAATTTTCGTACTGCTCTAGTTTCATTTTAAAATCAGAAAAAAAGCAAAAAAAATGTGTACAGGTACACAGTTTTCAAACTACACAATAAAATCAGTCACAAGTGTCATAAGTGACACTAGCTGTCAGGGCGAGATTTGAATCAAATTTTAAACTTTGATCGAACTACGTTGGAGAGGCTTTTGTTCGATGATAACATAGAACTACTGCACGAGTAAAATAAATAGTAAAATAGACAGAGCAGAGGTACTTATGTGAGAAAGAAGGGAAAATATGATACCTAGTGTGTCTACGTTGAAGTACCATCGATGTCCTTAATTGTGGAGCAGAATATCATTCAAAAGCCTGGGACTGGGGGACTTTTAACGATATTTTCGAATAAATCTCGTGCTGAGCTCTGAGTCTTTCGTTTCGTCAATGCAAGTGAAAACAATGTCCCAGATATCATGCCCCAGTGACAGAGTGAATCCGATTTCCGAAAAGACAAACTAGACCACTTCCAGGTGGAAATAATAACAAATTGGATAGCTATCCAAAAGAGGATGTAACAGGCGAAAGAGGGGACAAGGCGATGGGGAAGCAAGGGTCACTTGAAAAATCACAAATGTGGCAACGATTGTCATTGATCTGTACAAAATAAAACACGCTCAAAAAATTGGCTCTAACCGAGTGCAATTTTTGCTCGGTTAAAAAAAATTGGATTAAAATTAACTAAATCTCTGTTGAGAAAAACGAGTATTCGTTGTTAAAAACTACCGAGATGAATGCATACTGTTAAAAAACTCACTTCATTAGTTGTTATCAATCAAGTCTCTTGATTAATATCTACCAGTTGGTTAAAAGCTACAGAGATACTCGTAGTTTGTTATAAACGAATGAGAAAATTTGGAGGAAATTGAAAAATCCGTTATTTTTAGCCCAGTTTCCTTAAACAAGTTGAATCGGTTATTTATAATCCACCAACTCTGTAGGAGCTATATTAGCAGTATTACTTCGTAGTTTTTAACCGAAAGTTGGTTAATTTTAAATAAGTGATTTTTCTTCGTGTAATGCCGGTCGTACACTGCAGGCGCAACTGCCACAAAATTGCTAATTTCACTCTTTAATTGAATAAACAGATTCAAGGCTTTGTCGAGCAATGGTTATTGACATAAAACTTCAGACGTTGCGAAAAACGTAATTTTGTTGATGAACTGCGTTCGACTGTTTAAAGGCCTTGTGCACCACTGTTTGACTTACCTTGAACAACTGGTTCAACAACTCATTCAAATGTGTAATAGCCTCACGGATCTAGCGGAGAAACTCATCCAATTGTTGAATAGAATAGCCGACCAAGTTCATCATTTCATTGAACTGTTAAATAGCCTGGCGCAACACGTTGGTCAACCCGTTCAACTATTGAATGGCTTCGTTCATAAACGATAAACGCATTCAACTGCTGAATTACCTCGCACCATTGACTTATTATATATGGACTGCTAGTGATATGTCACTTCCATACAATCTCCATACAAAATGACGCCAACATAACTAGCACTCGTGGTTCTATGCGAAAAATAAGTGAAACAAAATGACAACCATCTTGGATTTCTCCATAGAATGCTAGAGCCACCTATTGGGCGTTAGTGGATTTGCCAAGTGAAACGGTTGCAATTCAAATTGTTGCGGCATTGTTTACAATAGGTGTCATCTCGAAATGGTGCTAGTTTAAATAATTAATAAGAGATGGAACCAACAAAATTTGAATAAAAAATCGTTTTTCATAGTCCCATAAATTGTACAATTTTCGTGTATTTATTGTGAATTAGTTTTTTATGTTGTTTTTCATTATTAATTTTAGAAATATGATGTAACAACAGTTTAGCGTATATTTCAATCACATTTCTGATCAATAAATACTTAAGTTTGTCAAGAATGTCACATTCAAGCACATGAGAATTTAGTTCATCATAGAAATTGCTTACATCTATATTTCTTAAAGTACTTATATCTGCAACGAAATGGAAACGTCTGCTGCGAGTTTCCAATTTATTCCGCTCCGAACCACGAGAGCTAGCGCTTATGTTGGAACCAACGCGAAGTTGTCTACTAGTCCATACATAATAAGTCAATGCCTCGCAGTACTGGTGGACCTTTTCATGTAACTCATTAAATTTGTGTGCAACTAGTTGCGCAACTTGTAGAAGTTAGCCAAAATCGTTTAATTTAGTCAATCAACGGTGTTTTTGAGTTAGTTGTCAGATGAGTTGATAAACGCATTGATATCTTCATGTTGAAGGCACTAGAGCAATCTTTGTACGTTAAGCAATGTGTTGGACGAGTTCAGTGGCAGTTGCTTATAGAACACCTTGATTTACAAGGTAACTGATATCTGCGAGTATCCCATGGGAACAGGAAAGTTTTGATCAACCTTCCAATTGCGGGCATTTTTTTACGCACCCAAAAGTTGAGCAACGCGTTGAAGAAATACACTTTCATACATTCAGGCTGTAAACATTCTAAAAATGATCTAAACAACTAATCGAAGAAGGAAATTGACGGCGCAACAGCTCCGTGTAATATTTTTTTTGGGTAGAGTGAAAGTTTGAAACCCCATTACATTGCATTACTCGCGTAGTGTGCGATAGGCATAAATCACGGAAACAATTCTTTTTTTACTTGGAGTTAGATGTGCGGATTTAAGACTTTAAAGACTTCAGTAAGAAATTTTTACCCTAGGCTATAGCCCGGTCAAATGGAGGTCGTGAAAACCCATGAAATATCTTTAAATAAAGATATTTCTAAAGCTTCATAGATTTGCTGTTAGTTGCAGCTAGTGAATCGTTTGAAAAATCGGAGTAGTGCATTAAAATGAAGGAGACGTGTCTGCCTTACACTACATACCGCAGTCAACAAAATTCAGTCGTGGAAGCCTTCTGTTATTGAGCGGTTGGACAGACTCTTTTGTGCTGATTGTAGGGACTCGTTAGAGGTGTTTTCGAAGGAGAAAAAAAGTAATGCAGAGTGGATAACGGCAAAGAGATATCCTGTATGTGAATACGACGTACTAAAACTGAGCTACTTACACACAAGCAGCCTTATTTAGTAATTGATTATAGTGAGTGTATAAAGTTATGCACTCTCTAAAATGCCTATAAACGCAAAAACCTTATTTATAAAATGTTTACAACTGTGTATAGAGTTTGTACAGTGTCCGCCTGGAAGGTATACTACTTTGTTTGTTTATAATTTTTGATTAAATGAAAGAGAATGGATATTATATTGATAAATGTTTTATTTAATGTCGGCAATTATGTATGGAATACAATATCAGGTAAATGTCCGCCTCTGTTAGTCTCACAAATGCGAGCCCTTTTGAGCACATTTTTCATTACGTTCTCACACATTTCACGCGGTATTTCATTAATTTCATCACGAATATTTTGTTTGAGTTGCTCAAGCGTTTCTGGTTTGTTTGCATAAGCCTTGCTTTTCAGATATCCCCACAAAAATAAGTCCGGAGCAGTCCAATCAGGCGACCGTGGAGGCCAATCAACATCACCATTTCTTGAAATAGCTTGTTGTGGAAAGAGGTCTCGCAGTAATTCCTGGCTGTATGCGATGTGGCACCGTCTTGTTGATACCACATGTTAATCAAGCCCAAAGCATGAAGTGTGGCGTTAAAAAGTTTTCAATCATATCACGTTTTCATTTTCAAAAAAGTAAGGTCCAATGATTCCTCCTGACCAAATTGCACACCACACTGTAACTTTTAATGGATGCAAAGGTGACTGATGAATAATTTGAGGGTTTTCCATTGCCCAGAACCGACTATTCTGTTTAGTCACATATCCATTCAAATGAAAATGTGCCTCCCAAAAATTTCACGTAACTTTGTCATCGTCACAGTAATCGATGATTGATTTTGATAAAATGTTTTAACGATTAAAACACGTTGGTTTATCGAATATTTTTCCATAATAAATTTGCCACGTGTCTACTTCACGACTGCCAAATATGAACTGTCAAGACTAATGTTTACCAAAATGGCGGCAAAACAAAGTAGTATACCTTCCCGGCGGACACCCTGTATATTGTACAAGCTAAACGCGTTTGGAGGTTGTTTAGTGCCTGAATAGAGGTGTAATAGTATCGAAATGTCATTTTGACTTCAGAAATTTGTCACATTTTATTTTAAATGAAATCAAAAATAAATTGGATAGATTGGTATCGACGTTTTTATTTTAATTTTTCAAGATTTTACATGTACCTATCCTCGATAAGTTACCTTAGAAATATCTGGAGATATGAGATATTTTAAATTGTTTATATATTTGTTTTCATTTGCATAACCCTTTTTTTAACTTTTCCATTTTTTAATTTTTATTTGTTTTTGAATTTACATTTCTCACAAGTTGCTTAGTTTTTTTTTATCTTTTCGGACAGATAAATGTAATAGATTTCTCCTTTTCAGTACTTTTTCTTACGCAAGCCCTGTATAACCAGTATGTATGGGAAAATGTTTAGTAAATAAGAATTTTTGGAAGGGTGTATAAAGGCTGTATAAATACTGCATAACTATACAGGTGCTTAAGGGCGTTAAGGAAATTATAATAAATAAGGCTGAAGATCTATTACAATTTGAGTATTTTTGAATGCAAACCGTTGTCTTAGAAAATCGTAGGGAACCGAACGAAAAACATATTAAAACCGCCCCGCATACAACACAAAAGAAAATATAGAACCACAAAAAATGTAAAAGGAAAAATTAATTTAGTCAGACCTACCTACAGAAAGAATGGACAGACACTTTAATAAATCGAGTTTTTGCTGAAAGTACAAAATAAAAAAAAAAGGGTCTTCTAAAGCTTATTATTTGGTGCAGATTCGGAGTACAAAAAAAAATACCTACCTAGCTAAGAAAATAAGGAACAATAAAAATCGTTGAAAAAACCCCTCTCACTAAAAGAATATAATACAAAAACGAATATAAAAACACAACTCTACAATATCTATCCACTTCTACAACACGATGTTGAAATTGTTTCGAAAATATCAACAACTGAAACGAAATGATAAACCAAAAACAATGTAACCTTGAAATTAAATAACGACACGACACACACATTTATTTAAAGCCAATTATTATTAACCACTTTGTAACTAAATCCGAAAACATATATTAACCATGCTGAATTTGTTAACTGCCAATCATTTTTAAGTGAGTTTAGTCAATAGAAATCTTTTATTTTTGATTTTTTGAGGTAAAAAAAAAACATTTATATATATTGCTCACGACACGTAGTTTCGCTTTAATTATATTTACAAAAAAAGGAAAATAAGAAACAAAACACTATTCAGTCTAATAATACATGTACAATGAATAAAATCACAAAATACATAAATGAGCAGGATGAGAAGAGAAAACACAGCTTGAAAGGGGTGGATCACAGTTGATTACTACTGAGAAAATTTATCTTCGGAAGAGAACAGATTTCAAGTCTACGAAAAATCAAACTAAATTTTATATAATTTTAATTTTATGTATTTGTCTCCGTTTGGGTATGAGTTAGTTTAGGTGCATGGGAAAATAAGTAAAATTCAAGTATCCAACGATTTATATACCTAGAATATTGAAAAATCTCTTAAACAACAATTAAATTGTGAACAGAAAAAAAAAATGAAAAAACAATTACTAATTAACACCGATAAATTCGTATCTTATCTTTTTTACATGTATAGAAACTACAACAGATAGGCAGCTAATAGGTATAACAAAGTTTAAACGAAATAGTGGGATGAGTTGCTAGAATGAAACACGACACGAGACGTTTTTGACGTTCAAATGATAGGGAACGAGAATGATCGTTGATAATTGAAATTAGTATTAGTTTTAAGAGTACATATTGCATAAGTGAACAATTACCACCTCTCCTTCGGCTCTCTTTCTTTCCAGCTCTTTTTGTTTAGCATGTTCTGCTGCAATACGGGTTTCTATAACCACCAATGATTCGCGGGTGAAGGGACGGAACAAACTTCGTTCTTCCTCAGATATCGAGTCGGAATCTTCTGTCATTGTCTATGCGGCCAACGATGAGAGCCTCAGATTTCCAAGGCCTGTGAAAGATTACAATTTCTATTTTAATTCACAATTATATGAAAAAATATATGTTTTATAATTGAAACTGAAATTTGTTATAATTAGTTTTAGCCCTTTCATATACATAAACCTCAAACTATGCCTTAAAAAAAGTAAAGAGCGAGAGGAACCTTTAAAACGAACTCAAACGCCTTTGCTACAGGAAATTGTTACAATAACTTCCTATTCACGCCCCTTTGCCATTGTGAATTAACAATCAGTTTGAATTTTTGTAGAAATTGACTGCTGTGAATTTACCATGCATTTTTTTTTATTTTTACTCACAATATTGAAATTGAAAATTTTCAATTGTGACCTACGAAATATAGAAAGTGAAGGTTAAAAAATGATTATTGGTAGGGCCTGTTGCTTGGAGGTGATACATTTTATTGTGACACACTGGGCCTTACCAATAAACATTTTTAGTTTCGACTCTTAATTTTAGTAGTTCACAGTGGCTATATTTTATATACAAATTTCGCAATTGTGAGCTACCGTAAATTTAAAGTCGAGAATAAAATTTGTTATTGGTAAAGCCCACTGTGATTTGAATAAGAAAAAATTTTTGTAATGAGCAAGAGAAAGAAATTTTAAAATTTAAATAAATATTTTATACATAGGTCACAGTGGAAAATTTCGTATAAAACAAATCGCCATTGTGTGTTCGTACTGATGTGAGACTGGTACGGAAATAAATTGATTTTTAGTACTGCGCACTTATTCTTAGTTATAAATTAAATTTTGCCTTAGGTCACAATAGTCAATTTCATTTTTAATACACGGTAGGGTGCTAAAATTTATTTCTACTCCACAGGCTACATTTGTCATACAAAATTTGAATCCTTTTTCAATTTTATATTATATGGAGAGTCTTGTTAGCACTTTACTAAATTCTTCGAATTTTAAGGCGTGGCACGTCTCACAGAACTTAAGACGCTCATCTTCATACAAAAAGAGCTTATATCGCTGTATCTTGCCACCTGCTGCAGTCATAGTTGTAAATTGTAACTCATGGATGTATATTGCATGTAACATGTAGGGGCGATTGGAAAAAGGGGGCGTGTCACTTTTATTACAACATAAAAAAATACTATTTCTCCATGCAAAAGGTAAATAATTATGTTGTAGACTTTGGATGTATAATGACCGTAAAAATCATTTCGAAAAATGTGCGGGGCTTGGAAAGCAGAGCTTAAACAATTTTGATCAAGGATGGTCAGAATTTATAGGAAGTCAAAATTTATATAAACAATTAGTTGTAAATTCTCAATTTAGTTATATATTACAAAATAATAATTTAAAAGTTTATTTATTAATTTTCATTTTATGAATTGTTGAAAGGCATACATCTTGGCACCTATGGCAGCTTAATTTGCAAAATTGTATAAATTTGTGCATATTGTACATAGCAAAACGAGGCGTGGCACCTCCCATTTAACAGAGTCATTCAAAACCACTTATAATGCCGTTTTCAGCCGGTGTCGGATCGAATTTTTTGCAACAGTTCTTAAACGTGATACTAATGCCTCTGCGGGAAGCATTCACCCGCGAGTTGTTGCAAATATTACCAAGGTAGCTTATTCCACTGTAAAGCAGAGGCCCGCGACCCCTGTGTGGTATCCAGTTTAATTACATTACCATAGGTAGAAGACTTCTTCTTCTCTTCTCCTTTTCTTTCTTTTATTTTATTTTATTAGTACATTTCGTAAGATTAATTCTTTTTTAAGGAGGCAATCATATAAAACTAACCCTACTCATAAACTAAAGTCCTCCGGCAGCGAATGAAACTTCTTCTTAATTTCCCACCACTTTATACTTTCAGACTATGAAAAAGTTTATACAAATATTTTCGCCGTGAAGTTGTTTACAGATTTTTCTCTACAAAAGTAAGCAAGTTGGTCTGCTTCATTTAGTGATAACAACTGTGCAAATACTTACATGAGGCACATGGATGTTGCCTGCTACATTAAGGTTACAACTATATCCGAGGCACCATGTTCGTAAGGCGCCCACCGGCTATCACGATTTCTGAAAGTAATAGAAAACAAAATTGGTTATTAGAGACGCCTATTTATTTAGTGATTTCATTTTCAGAGAATGACGTTAAGAAAGCATTTAAGTTTATTACCACAGGAAACTAAATCAAAGTATTACGGTTTCCTTGAAAATTCCTTATACACTCTAGGTCAAATTGTGACCTTTGGGTACCTCAAGAGAAAGGAAATGCAACGCTACACCTTCCTTGAAATGGATAGCTACGAGTATCTATCAGGTTTCGCGTGTCCAAAGGTTTTATTTTAGACATTCTCGATGGCAACTGACAGCTTATATCAAACAGACACAGACAGTTGAATAGGGAGAGCAGTCAGTAAACGTTTAAGTTGTTATGACGTTGCAGCGATTTTGACGCATCGATTATTGTATTACTAAAGCGAATGGAATGCGCTTCATAGGCAACTACACTTCCTAACCGGTTGAAGTATATTTCCTCCTGGATATATCCCATTTCCTCCGCCGGTATGAATTACTGTCATCAACGCCATCTTTGCATATGCATTGCAAGTTCGTGTGGTTTAATTAAAAAAAAAAAAAGGCACCGGAACAGTGTTTTCTTCTGCCCAACCCTCAAGCGACAACACGGGCTCCCCACCTTCAGTCGACACCAAAGCTATTACAGTAATTGTATTAGAAACAAATTACTTCTGGAAGTCGCACAAACCGAGCCCTATCGCTCAGAAAACAGTGTTATTGACTGCACCACGAATGACAGAAGTAACTGATAGTGCAACGTCTAATAAAAACTATGAGCTATTCATAGAAGGAGAACCAATTCTCATTCCCTAATGGCAGTAGATCCTTCGTTATTACAACTCAACCATGAAGGAGTAGCCCCCGCAAAAAGAAAAATATATCAACAAGCCAGCGCACAGGCTACTGCGACTGCGACACAAGAAACGGCATCTGTAAACGTTTCTCCTTTGGGGACATGATGTTGTTGACGACAAGAATGTTGATGAGCATGCCCATCCTTCGAATGTTTTCTTTTTTTCTCTCGTTTTCTTTTTAATTAGGTCAAAAACTATCCGCATGAATGAATATGATATTATTTTTACGTTTATAAGGACGCTGATGATGGTGGTGCCAATGTTTTTGCTTTGGTAATTGAAACTAGTTCAGTGATGGTGTAAAAGGGAAATTAAATTTTACCACGATTTTTCTTCGTTTCGCTGCCGCCTCGCATATTTTTTTAAATTACTTACGGTGTTGGTTGTTTTAGAAAATTATTTTTAATGTACAAAACTAAATAGAACATTCGGGCCAATTTGGACTAGACGTCATATGTCTTTGACGTTTCTCTCACGAATCAAAAGAGTGTTCAACTAAAACCTGCGTAAACTGTTTCCATTTCCTTTGAACCACAGAGTTTGACTTAAGTTGACTGCGATTTTCGTAAGTTATTAAACGGATAAAGTCGCTGTTAATATTGCTCTTTCAATCTGTTTCATGCTTTATATATAAGGGAATAATCCTCTTGTTGGTTTGCCTGTACGGTATTTTCAAACGTTGCTTCAGATGTCTTTGTGCAGTTCTGCAGTTCTGAATATGGCCGCCTTGCTTTCCTTTTAGCAATACCAACGCCATCTTGAGTTGAACATTTGCAGTCAAACTTCACCTGTCACGCGTATAACCTACTTCTTTTCTGTCGGACCATACATTTTTAAAGAAAGTGGTTTTACTGTGACCCTTTTTATAAGTTGTTGAAGGAGATTTTCTTTCCAGAATTACTCCGGAAGAGAATCCCTTTCGTGAATTGTGAATTATTTGGGTTATTATAACAGAAAGGCAGCGGAAATTCCCAAATAGACAGATTTACAGAAAGGCCGCCAACGCGTGCTGACTTCACTGTGCCTGATTTTATTTACAAACAAATCTACAAAACGTTGGAGGGTACTTCCTAGACGAGGTTGGTTAATCAAACGGTCTTTTGTAATGAACTCACAAGCCTGTACAATTTAACCAAACCTAACCTATAAAGCTATACCCACAAATTTTCATGATTTTAAACATTCTATTCAATCAATAATGTTTTGGGTACTAAGTACGAATGATGCGTCAAAAGTGACAAACGGATTGATAAGAAACACAATGAAGAACTGACACAAAAGGGATCTACGATTTTACGATGGGAACAAACGGCCAGCTCCAGCACAGAACTAATTAAGAAGTTCAAAATCAACTCAATGAAAAAGAGAAACAAAAATCAGTTTGCTGTGACTGATTCACAATTCTATTTATAATCATTTGACAGCTTGTACTTAAATGTGTTTCGTAAATCATAAATAAGTCGAATCGCTTTGAGCACGCTCGATTTAGAGCATGTTCTGTTCAGTGCTTTGTTCAGAATGAAATAAAGGCAAAAGACTCATTTACCAATATCCATGTGCTTACGAAAAACAAAAGGAGATAAAAAAGAAAAAGAGATTGATAAAAACTCCCAACCTCTCTGTTTTTTTCCAATAATTGGTGAAATAGGCTCAGTGTTCACATCGCTCAATTGTCTAAACCACTGACATTTGCCCCATTTGTCAGTGGCTAAGACAATTGACAGCAAATCGAGGAGCAGGTTCACTTCCTGACAGAAGAAAAACCATAGCATCTTTCCAAGAGGAATAGTCATACACAGAATTGACTGTCAGAATTGTACTGTTCAAACAAACCCCTGAAAGGAATCTATTAAAAAGTAGCTATAAATCCAATGGAAGTGTTCAGCGAGCCAAAGTATTGAATACGTCGCAAATTTAGTAGTCATTTTGTTTAGATAAATCTGCTACAAATTTTACTAACTTCGAAGGTGGAAACATTCAACATTTATCGAATCAAGTAACTTTGTTTGATAAAATGAGTGCTTTCAAGCACGCACTATTTCCCTGAAACTGTCAAGCACATCAGAATCCACAAATGTACTCTAATATTTTATTTATTCAAAGACGTTTAAATTACTGACGGAATGACCAACCAAGTCTGAATATAAAACATTTTTACAGACGCACAGTAAATTGCTAAGCATACGAGTGACGAGTGTTCGTATGTGGTGCCGCCTTAAGCGACTTAATCCGTCATTAAACAATCCGATAGGGTTTTGTCAATATTATGAACACACACACACATTTAATCAGGTTAACATAGTAGAAAATAACACGAAACCGTAGTAGATATTGCAGCTTAACGTAAATCGAGTACTAAGGTCAAATAAGTATTGAGAAAAATAACCCATCCAATGGACTGAGGCGGGTAAATCGATAATACTTACGAAATTTAAATGAGCAATTACCAGCGAGTGAACGAATCACTTAAAACTGCATTCAATAAACAGAAAGTTAACTAACACGACAAGTGACTTTTTTGTACGTTTTTTGCGCATTTTGTCTGCCACTTAGACGGGACAGCGCAAGCTCTGCTTTCGTGTTGTCTTTTCTAGCTCAAAGTTTGTTCGGTTTTTGCTCAGATGGGTTTTGTAACAGCCTCTGACATAAATATGTGACAATGGCGAAAGAATCACACACGTCTTTTGTAGTGTACTTATTTTTATTTAATATTAATACGAAAAGCAGTTATTTTTAATAAGAAGAATTGTTTCTAAATTTTGCGGCTTTCTCCCTCCTTTCTCTATTACTTTTTTACGATGACAGCCTCCAGTCACAAAGTCGTTTTAGGATTTTGTTTGTTTTAGTTGTCACAAGATGTCGCAGTCGACAACAGCCTCTTAACAGTTCAAAAAGAGCTCAACATTTATTTGCGAATTATTGACAAGGAAATTATCACAAGAACTCTCAACAGTCACGTTGGTTTGAAATATAGAACAACGCCAGTAAATCATTGTCAGACTTTTTGATTGTTGAAATATTTGAGTTCTGACAGTCGTTTCTGCATTTTCCTCTTAGAAAGATTTTCTTTTTGCCATTTCGCTGACAGAAAGTGAGCTTTGTAATTGGCCGACACTTGAGCAAGCTTGACTTGAAAGACAAAGACAAACTTAATACCAATAAATGAAAGGTTGACACAACGGCAATGCGTTTTTAAAGTCTACAAGGATTTTGTTTAACCAATTTCGACTTTAATTTAACCAGAAATTGTCCGCGGAAATTCAATTTCTGCACACTCCCCCTGAATGCACTTAATAGTCCTTTCAAACGTGCGTCGGTCACTTGGTATTGGTTTATGGAAAAACAGCCAACAGGCCATTTTTGGCTGACAAAAAATATATTCTAATTGACATTATTTTGGCGTCAATTTTCGAGCTGGTGAGCTGATCTTAATTAAAAATACTTCGATAAAATGTTGCCGAGCGGCGCATATACACTCGTGACAACTACAAGCTCCAAACAATGGCTGGGCCCCTTGGCAAGCACAAAACACTCTTTAGGACGGGCGAAACACTTTTTCCCTAATCACAAGGTGAAGTCAGTTTCTCTTGATATTTTGAGTTCATCCCGAATGAGGGGTTCCTTAAGCAATCAAAAAACACAGTCCACTAAGCCATATACAGCGTATATCCGAACCAAGGTCCTCTAAAGTCAATCCTAATGAACTGCACTCCTCATATTATTTTGATTACATGCCACTTCTCGTATTATCTAGGTTTTCTAATTAAAATGGACAACACAAAGGAGGGTGCACATACAAGAAAAAAAGAGAAAAAAAAACACCCATTCAAGGTCTCCAATGTCCTTCCGCCTCCTCGGAGGATATTCAATCAATACCAAGAATTAGGCCAATTGAATTTCAAATAAAATTGAAGCCAATCCATACTTATACTGTGATATAGAAAACCCACCCGATTATGGCAGTAAAATTGAAGCGCGATTCACACGAGACAATTGCATCCCACTTCAACGACGAAGGCTCAGGCAAAAGTGGGACGGATGTACTCGAATTTGCCCAAGAAATTCTCATGCGCCCATTGAAAGCCATTCAAAAGGAAACCCATCCGTATAGGTGTGTTGACGGATTCAAAGATGAATACCCAAAGGGACAAAAAACAGAAGTAAAATCAATTAACTTTTGGAGCTGTAAACGTTAAGAAAAATCAATATCCTTTCTTCTATGACAACAGTGTCTAAAACAGAAGCGAGCACACTCAAAAGTACAGAACAGCTGTAGGTATGTGTTGAAAGTGTATACAATGAAAGAGCTTTTGACAGTGAAAAGGGTATAGTACTGCTGTTTATAACCGCATAAGGAGAATCCTTTTCATTTTTTTCTTTTCCTTGCTGCTTCAATAAAAATCAACTCGCCCGAAAACAATTGCAACAAAAACAACAATACATACGTACGGAAGGACGATGCACACAAGTACAGCAATTTGTGGTTGGCCTTAATTATTATTATCCTTGCTAACGAAAAACAAAACGAACCACCAACAAAATTAACACGAAAAAGTTACACAAACGAAATTAAGTGAAATTAAATTGGCTGCTTATTTGTATTGTAGTGCGAGTACTCGCATATATCGCCACAGGATGAATCCGAATCCGCTTTTCGATTGTGTGACTCACTGAAGGAGTACATGGAAAGCGAAAGCTTAAAGTTGACGGTGTTTGTTCTCATTCTCCTTCTCGTTCTCTCATGCACGCACATCAGACATCGCTTTAAGGATGTTCTTTTCAAAAAAAATATGGTATTAAATTTCCTTGTGCAGTTCTGCGAGTGAAAATCCCCTGATTTTCCAACAGCTTGTGGCTTATAATGAAGAACATTGGCTATGATGAGGCGACCCATAAATTAGGCAATGAGTCAGTTTTTATGGCGATACGATGACTGTTTATGGTGGCAGGAAATCTTTTCCAACATTGTGACATAATGAGACTTACGTCAGTCTGGTAGTTACTGTCATTCCATATAATGATTTTGAGGCAAAAACAAAAACAATTTTCATTCTTCAAAAGTAGATTATTCTCAAATTAAACGTTGTTTAGGGGGTGGCTTTTCTGTGCGAGGAAAATACTATTTTGACGATTATGCTTAGTAAGAGAATCACTATTGTTATGTAAATAATAGTCGTTAGTGAGAGTATAACTGTTGAAGCAGAAACGAATGTCACCAGCCTGTCAAAGAGGCTCTCAATTATCGAATTCCCTACCGTCGTTCGAATAGATCAACAAATATGAATATTTAAGTGAGAATGGAAATTTTATTACATTGAGTCAAAGCACAAACAACAACAAGCGGAAAAATGACAACTAAAACTGCCTACTTTCATTTTAGTACACAACTGCATCAAACTCTGTTAATTTAATATTCGACAAGTAACAATGAATACTCAAAATGCTGGATTTTTCTCCTATGAAGTATGCTCCTCGATGAGGTGCACTTAGTTCAAAAAAAGCAAATTTGACTGACACTAGGAAAGACGGTTTGGTCACACTGTTCGCTACTGGAGCTGTTATAGGTTGTTCCATAATTGCAATTAACAGAACTTGTCAGAACGCCATCTATGAGCATGAGGATTATTAAAAGAAGAATGTTTAGGTGTGAATAAATTCAGTTTGTGCTTTTGGAATTTCCCTGTTTAGCAGTTGTCATTACTTTTGTACATTTTATTCGAACTAAGCAAATCAGCGGTACCAACTGCGAAAAGATTTTATGAACATAACATTTGAGGGAAACATTTTCATTTTAAAAATCAAACACGCCATACTTGAATTGGATTCGTTAATTTCGAACCTCTGGCCTCGGATTCCTATCTGTTTTCAATTACAGTCGAATCCCTCTAAGTCGAACCTCCTTTAACTTAAAATTCGAGTAAGAGGGAAATTCGCCCTCTTACTCGAATTTTTCGACCCAATTTTTGGATTCCCTTCAATTTCGCATAGAAAAGTCATCAAGAGGATGACTTTTCTAAGTCGAAAATCCCTCTACATATTCTTTTGATTCATGACCTATTACAATATTCCTCTAAGTTACATTTTTCGTCTGAAGAAAACAAAACCAAAAAAAAAAACTGATCTCCCTCCCGCAAGTGTTGCGTCGCGACGATACGTTGTGTTTCTACATACAATATGTATATGCATTTAGATATGTACATACATATTCTACTTAAAAAATTAAATGCGCAACACTTGTGTTGTTGTTCTAGTTAGAGTGATAGGAAAAGAAGTCAAAAAAAATTGCAGGTGCCCGACATTTGTGTTGTTGGTTATTGCCTTTTTAAAATAGAATCATTTATTAAACAGGTGAACACTGCTTCTTTCACATACCAATCAAAAATAACTCTCCTATTTTTTACCTTAAATAAATTCGCTTAAAAAAAAATGTAGTAAATCCCTCTAACTCGAATTTTCCCAGAAATCCCTCTAACTCGAACTAATTTTTATCTCCCGTGAAAATTGGACTTTGAAAGGTAATAATCTAAGGCAGCTATACTCAACCTGCTGCCCACCTAACACAGTTGAATAATACTAATAGAACTAAAGAATGGTTTGCCAAGATTTTTTTATAACAACAAATAAACCATGAAATTTAAATAACGGTTCTTATTAATAGCTGAATTATATTTATGTTGCGTTGCGGCCCGAGGCACCACAGCTAAAACGCCTTTGTGGCCCCTATTGAAAAAAGGTTGAGTCTGGCTGATCTAAGGTAACCCTCCGGATGCTTGAGAGTGCATGACAAGTCTCTAAAAAGTACTAGATTGACTACTCTTATTTTTAACCGAACTGTTTCGGCGACCTCACACGCGCAGGCAACCGATATATGCAGCAACTCCTTTTTTCTAAAGAGTGTCTTACCCACTACAAACGCCGACAAAAAGAAAGAAACAAACGAACAGAAACAACGAGTATATCTTTTAAATGAGTTGGCCGATTGCGATGAAATAAACAATAAATGTTCCTCTACCAAGCCCTTTGATGCATGTGAAAATTCCATTCGAATCGGGTGAGTAGTTTTACGCGTTAACTGATCCACATACAAATAGACCAGCAATTTTATTTTATGTAGAAAAGAGATAAGTCAATGACATGGTTTTCCATCACTCATGGAGCTTGGTAGTTTTTACTTAAGACATCATATTTTGAGGACAAAACAAGAAAGGTTCAAGTAGCTTATAGTAATTAGATGTTTGTCAGACATTCATGAGATGTGGGGTAGTGAAAATTTGTATATTTCCGAGCGTAAAACATGCAACCGCCCACTCAGTACTAAAACGCACTAACCAATTTTTACATTCGTACAAAATCTGTGAGCAAAAAACTAAGCGAAGTGTTGTGGGAAACGCTGTTTTTGTTTATCAATCTTCTTTTCGGGAGCTGAGTTTCGTTAGCCCAAGCGTGCTTTAAGTATTCTAAGGTCGTACAGATGTGGACATACTTTTGCCGTCAAATTGATAGCAATTTTTGTACGACCAACATGTTTTGAATTCCGGTGATCTTTTGTGCCGCCACGGTCTTAACAGTGAAGACTGATGGATTAAGTCCAATCTGACACCCGGATTATCAAAAATGAATCGATAGAACCCCATCAAACCTGGGCGCAATTGGTAGTCACTTGATTGACGATGAAGAGAAGTGCAACGTTCACTTCCTGGCAGGGGAACAACTGTTTTATTATCAGCGTAATCACGGGTGAAATTCTGTACAGAATTAAACCACTTTCGCTTTAAAAAAAACGAAAGAAATCACGCGGAAGCGGAAAATGGTTTCACGCTGTAGAAATAATCGAGGGAAATTAATAACCTCACTTTAAAAGCTGTCGTTATTTACCTTTCGCAAGAAACGAAAATGTCTTTCGTTTTTATAGCAACCTGAGGCAAAAGCTTTGTGCAAGCGAAAACGATTACTTAAACTAAGAAAGACCAACAATTTTGATTTTGACATTATTACAGCAATTGTCTGAACATTTCTACAATTTTTCTGCAGACTTTGGTAGCCAAATAGTCCATTTAAATTATTGCCTCTTCCAACAATCACACAATCAAAATTATAATAAAAAGTTGCCAATTTATTATTATTAGAGAAACTGTCAGGAAGCAGAACATTTACTTAAAAACACATACATACAAACTAAACTACCTCGAGCCCATCCCTAATAATTGAAAAAATATTAGATTTAGTATTCTACCATGGAATGGATTTGATTTTTGGAAATGCCTTCCGTTTGTTTGTCTAACTGTCAACTCTTGACAGATTAATCAAAACTTGTGGGTAGGAATTCGCTGAACTGCTTACACCCAAGAGGAGAATTGCCAGTTTCTCCTCATTATTTTGATAGCTTTTTATTAAAGAGAAATTTTTCATTTGACAGATTTAAACAGTTCAAATTGAAAGAAATTCGCAGAACTCTATACAGCAAATTGGTGAACTACTCGTTACTCGTTATTTTGCGTATCTGGTGTATTCTTCTGAACTAAAAAACTCTTGTTAATTTTTCTGTCAACTGTAGATGCAAGTGATATCGGATGACAGCCAGCTGGAGCTACTTTTTTTTTAATTTAAATAGCAAAATTTATACCTATAATTACAGCAATTTTCCCGCGAATTGAAATCTCTTGCCGCGAACTGTCACTTAATACAGTCGCGATCCACAAACCCACGAATGAAAAATTCGTTGGAACTTAACCTTTAAAAATGAAACTGAAACGCGGCTATCTGCGACTAAAAAAAGATTTCATGCGAATGAAATGTCAGAAACTACGAATATTCGCTTGTTCGCAATTCGCTCTCATGAACAGTAATTAATACCGCATCAGGTCTGAGAATTCCCATCGTTTTAAAATAAGCTGCCGTAGTTCCAAAAATTTATTCCAACTATGCATTTAAACAACAACCAAACTTTTCTTTTGCCTCAACTATTTTGACGAAGCCTTGTTTATTTTATGTAGCAAATTGTACGAACAAGTTTACAGAAACGACCACGAATCTGGAGCATTCCGTAATGTAAAACGCTTTCGAAAGGGCAAGCATTATTCGACTGGAAAATGGATGTTCACATTTTTGAGCACGAACAACTTTCCACAAACGCTACTTTTACTGGTTTCTTCATTCGTTTTCAAATGCGCATTCTAATCCACTACAAAGCTCGCATGGTTATTATTCTCATCTGCGTTCAAAAAATGTTGTAAAATCCTTAAAATTACAAAAGTTACGCACCACCGATCGATGTTGGAACAACCCTTGCACGTCATTTGTTTGCACCTACTCCAAATGAATTGCTGTAATCTTGATGCTTTTGCAGACTTATTTTCAGAGCATGCAGCTCCGGCGTTTACACAATGAGCACCTATACTGGCTATCTTCGATCACAATTCAACATAAAGTGAGTAATGATTTACATAACCTAAACGACTCTTGCTTGTCCTGGACTGACAAAACAAATGACAGCACAATGCCACCATCACAATACTGATGTCATAATTGTTTAACGTAGGGATTCCCATTCAGGACAATGCCTATTAATTTAAAACTGGAATGGGAACAACCTATTGCGATACTAGTGTGAACATCATGCTCATACTATGAACGCGCATAATTATTTCGAAACTTCTTCGGACTGTAGCGAATTCTGCGTTTGAAAAATGCAGCAGGGTCGTGTTCGATTTTGACCTGCATTCAGTGAATGCGCACTGCGCATAGTATGAGACATTCCAACTGGGCTACCCCTCTCTTTTATCATGATGTCACCGATTTATCACCGTCATAATCACAGAAACATCAAACTCAAGTGACGCCTGCCGATGCCACATGCGTCAGAAGTAGAACGGTGGTTATTCTGCATTTTTCTGAATCTTTCGAGGTTACATTTGTTAAGAAAATGGAAAACCATGCATGGTCCATCAGCAAAAAAAATGTAAGCTCCCGTCAAACACAAGATGATTCAGTGGTTAAAAGTCCACCCACTGGCATGGCCACTACTTCTAGGAAACTTGCAACCCACTTCTCTTCGTGTTCACTCCTTTTAGGGCTGAAGAAAAAGAAACCATTCAGCTGCTTACGTAAACGAAGGAGTTGTACAATAAAATCCGCAAATTTGAATAATAGATGACGAAAGCAAAATTAAATACATACTGCCCAACAGGAAAGCAACAATCGACAGATGTAATTTTGGGTCGGTTAATTTCTGTCGAAGCGACAACTCGATTGACGAAACAAGAAATCCTTTAAATGCAGTAATTTGGCGTGGCAACTACTTGGATGGGGTTGGAAGAAAACCCTTGTGAAAATGTCCGTTAGGAACTGAACTTCTGCGAGGGCTTTTGGAACAAGGAGGAGTTCGAGAAAATGTCGAAGGAGCCGTGAAATGACTATAAGGAGTACGAAAAGCAGGCTAGAACTCAAGACCCATGAACTATCAAAGAATTCAGCAGAAACGAAACTGAAGGAGGTTCTGACAAGCCTCCTTCTTGGCAAGCAAGAGTCGAGAAAAAAAAGTGCCGAGGGGCCGAATGCCTTCACCGAGTTTCATTGCCTCGGACTTAGTACGAACCGTCACCATGCGACTTTTAGTTTTGCTAGACAAAAACCGCTTTTCATTCATGCTGACTTTGAAATTGAAACAAGTACTCATTTGTCCAGATTGAGTGGGTAAATCCACATTCTTTGAACCCTTAGTTGGAGATCAGCACCCTTTGGAAGGAGAACAGCGAATAAAAATCGCCCTCGTATTGGAAGCTTTCAGCAGCACTGTAGAGGGTATTTTTAACTGCAGAAGAAACCTTTTTTTAACTTGCTTTTTGAAAAGCCTGGAATACATCTTCAATCATTTGTCAGTTGTGAACCAAGCAAATTATAATAAAAACGACGGCTCTTTCTGGCGGTCAGAAAGCCTGCGTAGCTTTAGCCGAGCTCTTTAAAGTTTTCAACCTCGATGAACCAGCAACAAGCTTAGAAGTCGCATCTTTCGATACGTTAGCCTAAGCTATCAATGATTACGAAGGTGGTGAGCGTTCGACCCAGCTTGTTTGTAATGGAGGAGAACACCGCAAACGAAATCAATGATAATTGATGATTTGACAGTAAAAAAAAGGGTTGCGATTGTAAATTATTTTATGGACAAATTGTATAAATGTAAAAGTTGTAACGAATGCAAGTTTTACCTTGTATAACTTTTTTTTTTCATTTAGACCTTTGAGTTGATCACCTGGATTGGATTGCTCCGCAGCCTCAACTAAGAAACCCCTCCAAGCCAACTCAGTCGACGACTTGTCGTCTTGAGTTACGCGAACGAAATGGATACTAAAAGGATTCATTTTGACTGCTTCTCTGTTCATTGTAATTTACGAGCATGTTCCCGTGCATCTTTTAATGGAATTGATGAAACATCAAATTTTTAGAAAGAAAGGGTTTGAAATTTGCAAACATTTGTCGCCTACTTCCCAAGAGTTACCCATAATAGGAATATGTAGGTAAAACTTGTGTCAAAAATGGACGAAAATTGCCTAAAGTTCAGTCAAATGTCTGAAACAGACCAATAATTCTAATTTAGCCAGGTATGTTGACTTTAGGTGGCTCATTCCCAAGGGATCCCATTCAGGTTCCCCTTAAAGAATTTTCAAGGAGGAACATTTTTACTTCGGTCAGTTGAACTCGAATGCGGAAAAATAAAGAATAAAAAAGTACGGCAACCCTTTGAGCTGAAAAATTGCTCAACGTACAGTTTTCATTGCAAGGATAAGCATAAGATCAAACTAAAAGATTTTACATAGTTTCCGGGAAGGTATTTCTTCCACCATTTAGAGGAGACAGGCTTCGCGAAACACAAATGGGGATTTGGTTTCTGATGCAATTAGATTTGGTCTTTTTCAAGGGAAAGTGAATAGGTTCTCTTATTGGAAATAATTTTTATACACCACTATACAAAACATCCAAGAAATACGGAAATGAAGGGAATAGTAAACCCGCTTTTCTGCTTTCAACCAGCTTTTAGCGAAATGCATTTTTAATTCGACGCCTGGAACCACTTTCTTTTAATGTTTACTTCATTCTGACCCTGCATTCAATATCAACTCCACATCAACCAGAACTCCATAAACGACAAGTTCTACTCGTAGTACAAATGAGTTTCTACAAGAGTAACACTTCTCCGGTAAGAACATTGAGTGACAAGTCCAACGCTTATCCTATCATCACTTGTATACAAATCTAGCAGCCACTCTTAAGACTTGTCAGCGTGTGGCGTTGTGTTATAGGCCCTGGCTAGAATAACGCCATGAGGAATCTTGCAACTCCTAATGGGTACAATTTTGAAAAATGTTCATGCGTGGTTTATCATTAGTGGTGCAGGGTATTATAACCAAAAATTTAAGCAACCGACCAAATAAATATTTTTCCCATGCAATTATTTATGCCCCCCCTGTAGGGGGTTGCCGTCCTCAAACGTGTTTATAATCTTCTGAAATACGTGTCCTTTAAATAAGATTATTTTGTTGACCAAGTATAATTTTGTGTGTGTCTTTTTTCTGGGTAACCAATGGTTAGCGGGCCGTCGTGTTTTTAAAAAATTATAAAAAAAATCCCTTCTAAAAGGGGCTCTTTTCATCCTTGGGTTAATCTTGGTTTAAAAATGTATTAAGTATCAAAATTTCTATGGCCCTTTTAAGGTCTCAAATTAAATCAAATATAACTAATTTCTTTCATTGTTAGTTTCTAGCGTAAAAGAAATATTTAACAACTTGGAGGAGGTTAGCTTCTCGAACAAGATTGAAACCATACTCAAATTCTGTAGGGAAATTGAATGTTTAGGCAAATTGTTTCAGGTTTTAACAGTAAAAGTTCCCTGGGAATGGCATAGGGCTCGCTATAATGCCCAGACTTTTTTTTGAAGATCCCACACCACTTCTCAACTTAACCTATCCTAACCTAGTTTTTAGCATGCGATTTATCATATTCAAGGAACTGAATTACTGCATCCGTGTACCGAGTACTTTGTGACAGAATTTGTTACTGTTTCGCATGTATGATCCATATAATTCCAGTGACGTATGTTTCTCGCCCACGGATGCAACCATTCGACTTCTGCTTTTCTAGAAAAGGTTCATAGGAAGTTGGCTAGGCACAAATTTGAACAGCAAATGTGAAAAAATTGACAGTTGTTGAAATTTATGCACAAAATATTCACGACCGTTGAACAGGGTGGTGCAAAAATAGCTTCTTTATTAGAATCTTTCTTTCTGTTTTTACATTTGTGATTGAACATGCGAAAAATTTCGTAAAATCCACGATCAATTATTATAGCCCCACAAGTAAATCGGTGTTTTTTCAGTGCGACCGCTCGACCGTCTTCGGCAGCAACAATAAATCCTTTCAACCTTCCTCGAACACTGAAAGACCACAAACCGCTCCAACTGAAGAAAATGTTCAACGAGTGCAGGAAAATCCAGCAGCTTCTACAAGACGACGTTCAAACCAAGATAGATTCAATGCTGTCCAATAGTAATTAGAACATTTCAACAAATGTGGTTTCAACACGATGGAGCGCAGACACTGCTACGAAATATTTTCGGCAAACGTATATAATTCCAAGACGGATGGATTTTTATTGGACACAGCGCTCTCCAAGATTAAAAGATTTCTTGCTTTAGAGATGTGCGAAAGGACGTGTGTATACGAGAAAAAAAACAAAGGTTATATTTCAACTAGAAAATAAGTTTCGAGAAGAAACTCAAGCGACAGAAGAAAACCTGGGAAAGAACCAACAAGAAAGTAGCCTTGTGAAGCGACTTTTAAATTTAAAAAAATTTCCCATTGATGAATACACTTCATTAAAATTTAAAAAATAAAAAGGAACTACTCGACTGTGAAATAAAAGAGTTATAGACAACTCTGACCACCCTGTTTGACTAAACTCTCGCTAAGATGTGTAGAAGGAAAAACACTCTTCGAAAACGATCGAAAATGAATTTCCCAGACGTCAATTATGGATCAACCACTTCGACTTCATCCAACAAAAGTAATTAATACTGTCTTGGAAGGTGCACAAACATTTTTATGGATGTAGGTCACCTAGTTTACAAATCGATTAAATTTGTATTCTTAATTACAATGCGCATTTTCCAAAAGCAGCCTTTGACAGGACAGTCGAAAATGTCATATGCATCCATGCGTCGCCGGTGAAACCTACCCAAACCACACACATTTGTCCAATCCGCCTTGAAATAAGCTAACAAACCCAATTAACGCAACGAAAATAACTGCTTTAAGACTAACCCCTCGTTGGGGGAAAAAAAAGAGGACAATCCTCGTTATATTTAAACCCAACCGCATCACAATCCCACCAACGACTATAGGAATTTGCTCGGATACGGCTACGACGGGTTGTGCGGAAAAATCCTCAATGCACCAGCACAATCGCACAAATGTCAACAGAAATAAGCTTTGACTTTGTTGTTTTTATTCCATTTTCAGAGAGAGAATTCCACTCACTGGAAATGGAATGAAAAAAAGGAAGCAAAACATCGAATTTCCCCCTAAAGAGAGTCCAATTGAGACTCTGTCTCTGATTGTGATTGTATAATGGGAGGGAGGGTGGTGTATGGTGTTTCGTTTATTAACAGACCGTATTTTGTTTTTACTTCCATTGGAATTTACTTGGCCTTAGTCATTGCGATTTTCCACCTGATTTCGCCCAAGAGAGAGCGACTTGCCCACTCTCATCTCTCAACTCTCGAGATGAGTAACAATAACGAAAGAAAACATCGAATTGGAAGACTTGGGTACAATAAAACTATTAGTAAAGTCACAAGTGCACACAACACCACCCTGATTTTTAAGGGTACATGCAGAGGAGTGGGCTAAGCAGCTCTAAGTTGTTCCTCTGTCAGAATTGGAATCGCTTAAATTTGAAATCAGGACCTTTTTTCAATCAGAAAATTTACGGCTTGTACACAAAAACTGAAGATTAGATAAAAGTAAGTGCAGCGGAATAATCAATAAACTCAAACTCACCGTTAAACCGTAGATATTTATTCGTTTTTGGGTGGGTCAATAACGTGGGCAACTAATGATTCCGCTGTCTTGTCAATGGTGAAAGAGGGAGCGATATCCTTTTCTCTAACTAGCTGAATTGTACTTGTTCGTTGAGTTGCTGCTACTGCTACTTTTGATGCTGTTACTGATTGTTTAAACTATTGATTTACGTTATAGCTAAGTGCGAATATTTAACCGATTAATTTGCTGGTATTACTTTGATATTGAACGAACATCCTTAGAGCGATGAATGAGATTAATATGTAGGTAGTGTTATTTTGAACGTTTCTCCTTTTTAGTTTTTTTTTTTTTTTGTTTTTTTTCTTTTTTGTGTCTTATAGTTACTGACGGATTATTTACACTTTCTTGTTGTTGCGTTTACGGATTATAATTTTTATTAAAAATGTTTGCATTATTTTTCTTCTTTATTTATTGCTTAATCCTTGTTGTAGAAAAACGAGAAGAAAAAGTGTTGAGGAACACACACAGCCGGACGGTGAAATAAATTTCCATCAATGGAGTATTAAAACGGAAAGGAAATAATACCACAGGAAATACACTCGCACACGAAATGACGGAAAGGACGACCGGACAAGAAAGACTTAAGAGAAAGCTGCGGGGATAGTAAGAGTTCAATTTCGAATTATAATAAACATCGAAAAAGGATTTGGAGGTTGGCTGGAGCTTTGGACGGACAAAGACGAAACGAAAAAGGGGAAAATGACAATGACGACAACGACGTGCTGAGAGTGGCAAATTTCTTCTTTCTTTTTTGAAAAGGACTACATATTTTATCTTGTCGCTAGTTTTGAAGAAAAAAATGACTCCCTTGACCCATTGCACAGGCAGTTGGTAATTGTTATGTATGTTACGTTTGGTGACCATTCAAATGTTTTTTTTTTTTATAAGAATACCCGTAAGCGCGGCTCTGTTTTGATTTAAGCAACTTTTCCTTTCTACTGTACGAATAAGTTTATAAGCACTTTTCGGTGGCACCACATTTCAATTCACTGTTTAGTTGAAGGATTTTCCTCCACTGATCAGTAAAAAAAAAAGGAAATACTTGCTAAACTTGTAAGAAAAAGAAATAAAACAAGAAAACTTAAAAAAAAAAAAAGAAGAAGAGAAAAAAAAATACCCCCTGTGTATTCACGGGAACCACACACCAGCAAAAGGGCAAATAATCCATACATGCACACACACAGCCATGGCAAGGACGAGAACGAGAATTCTTTCTTTTTTAGTGTCAGAGTAAAATAAATTTACATAACACGATTTTTTCCTCACATCGAATTTAACCCGAGAATTTGTCAAACTAAAAAAATTGCTTAAAGTTTCACAGAACTGTTCATTTGTTAGTTTTCATTTTTTCAATTATTTCCACGGAATAATAAAAAATCGGTTGTCCTTTTAGCAAAAAAATAAATGTAATACTTATAACAAGGAGGAAAAAAATGCATTACACAATAAATTTCTTTCTCTTCGAGACGGAAAATGTTCATTTTATAATTTTTCCTTTTTGCCCTATTGCGGAGGACATGAATATGTGTACATTTTATCCTTATACATACATAACACGACGAAGAAAAAAAATCGAATGTTGAGTAGAAAATTACAATTTTTCACACCAAACTTGGGAAAACTTCACGAATTTTGTTCAGATTTACACACTGCAGCACTGGGACACTTTTCTTCGAGAATAGAAAAGAAAATTTCATATTTTTTTGCAGGACATTAATGTCCCATTTCAAATCTATTCAGTAAAAAAAAAAAACAGGCGAAAATTTCTATGTGAGTGAGAAAGAGAGAGAAAATTCAAAGGAACACCAGTATGTGAAGTTATGGAGACACTATACCCGAAATCCGTTCTTCTCCGTGGTTCGCTTAAACTGCAGTCCGCATTATGTGTTCAGCAATGCCAGAGTCCCCCAAATTAGAAAATTCTCCAAAAGGAGAAAAGCAGACGACAAGCAAAGAAACAAAAACAACAACTGTTCCAGGGAAATCGAAAATCCACTGCGAATCTGCTCTCTTGGCGGGTGCTCTCTGCCTCTGCCTCTGCCTCGTAGCCATGCCAAAGCCTAGCGAGGACATTTCGAAAATGCACGAGGGTGTGTTTTTCGCTTTGTGGAAAATGTTCTCTCTCTCTCTCTTATTGACATTCTCTTGGGTTGTGCGGAAATCCTTCCAGGAAAATGACTTTTCGTTTGACACATTCGCAGTCTAAAGTCGAACCCTTCATTCATCCTCTGTTGTTTTCCTTTCGTTACTCTATTCGATTCTGCTTATGAGGTCATGCTGACATCATATACGGTTGCGTATACGCAACTGTTTTCGCTATTCTCGGTGTTCCTGCTATCCCTGCACACATGTCTCAATTATAGATAAATGCAAGGGCCGGAGAGTCATCAAATATGCACTCGAAAAGGTGGACAACAGAATAAAACAAGTCTAAACTAAAGTTCGAAAATTGGACAGAGGAAGAAGGGGGGGGGGAGGTATATGTCTTTGCAGTTGCCACTTGCCACTACTGCCACGCTGACTGACTAAGCGATTGACGACATCGTTCCTATGGCAACGTCCAACCATCATACAACACATGCCTGAAGTTGGGCACGATATGAATAGCCCGACTTATGAAAAGTGGTAATGGAAAATTTCTATGCAAGTATAGAGCGGTGTACCCTGTTGGTAGCCAAGCTGGCACCAGTACCTATTCATAGAGCAAAGTTGGTGACTCTATTTCGCCTCTTTTTTGTGCCCAAAGTGTCTGTCACACGCATATACACCTATGAGGGCAATTCAATTTATAAAGTCGGTTGGATTGGCCAATATGTAGCAAACTTTGTTGGCAGACTTTTATTTTAATATTGCTTATCGCTCTAGGGAGTAATTGCCAGCGCAGATAACACTGCTGTCCCCTTGTAAACATCATTTGGAACTAGAAACTGTACGCGAATATTCAGCTGTTGCTGTCGATGTTAATCTCACAGTCACGCTTGTAAAAAAATGTTTTATATGGGTTAGCAGTTTGTCGCGCAATATGAGCTATTGCGACCTGCAATAAATTTCAGGGGAAGATTATGAATGTCTATTAAGGCGCAGTAGTTATTGTGCTGGACAGTTTCTGGAAAAACGCAATCGCATTTCAAAGTTTTTTTTTCTACTGCGCCACCTCTCGATAACGTTTGTCAAAACTCTGATAGAATAGCTCAATTCAGCCGTTTGGACTGGCAATAAAATTGTAGATAGCTCCAATTCTCGAGTCTTGAGAAAAGCTCGTTCCTGGGGTTCTACATTGGCCTGCTACTCACTTAGGTACAGTTTTTGATGCAAAAGATCGCAGTGTTAGCCAAAAGGGCATGGAAATAATTTAGAAAAAAAAAATACAAGCTTAGGTGGTCCGGGGTGGACCAGGGCCTCAACGGGGCTGGTCCGACATCCATTTCTTTATATGCAACGACTACGGCTCTAGCCTGTTTGACTTTAGAGTGTTTGACGTCGCAATCGGAATGGCTGCTGCAAGGGAATAAGGCAGCGGCCATGTTTGACTTTAGAGTGTTTGACGTCGCAATCGGAATGGCTGCTGCAAGGGAATAAGGCAGCGGCCATGCTGTACTACAACACGAATAAAGTGAGCTTCAAAGTTAGCCAAGCGTGTGAAATTAGGGCATCCTTTGGAGCCAGGCTTGAGGAGTGGAAGTTTGCAATCACATGGAGCTCCACTTGTCACGTAGCTCGTCGGGCTTAAGTCGGAACTGCTACGAGTTTGTGGGAGTTTTAATGCGCTGTTTAAATTCGCTTCGCACCAAACTGTGTCCTAAGTCGGCTTACGGGTCCTCGACAGCGCATTCGGCATCGACTTAGGATAGACACGTTTGGAACATATTTTTGCGGACAGGGAAATATGGAAAAGCTGTTTTTCAGGCTGTGACACTTGCGGGCTGCGGATGGGTGGAAATAATTGATGCCAGGGAAAGCCTGCTACGAAATCTACTCAGTTGAGGATGGCAGATCAATCGGTTTTAGTAAAAGGGAAAGTCACTTCTGCGATCAAGTCTCTAAAAGCTGTCAAATCTGCAGAAGAATATGAAATACGCGACCAGAAATGCTCAAGGCCCTATTTGAGGACGGAGTGGCTTTCGTCTGAAAGCGGATATACTAAAAGTAAAGCGTAAGAGACCTTGAATGTCTGTTAGATCTCTCTCTCTCCTATTCCTCACCGTAAGGTTTCTCGTTAGCTGTATCATCAGCTACCAAGAAGCGATAGGAGAAACCAAGGTACCTTTACCTGGTAACAGCCCAAGGTACCTTTACAGTACTAACAGCCCTATTCTGGCAAGCCTCACTGATACCTCACTAGTCACAAAACCATCACAAGGTGAGGTGAAATAGATTTTGTGAGGCTTTCGTATTCCGACAGCACAGTCACAACTTGTGAGGCTCACAAAAACAATCGAAATTGTGATCTCATATCGAGCAAGTCACAAAATAGAAAACCTGTCATAAGCGCTCACAAATGACAATATTTTATTTGATGGTATTGTTTCCCTCTTTCCAAGCATTTAAAAACCCAAACCTGGCCTTTTACGCTGTATTTATGAACTCTTCGGGGAAAATTGATATTTGTAAAAATTTGAAAAAAACTGAGGAATGTGGAAATTTTGATTTGTGACAAATGTCATTTATTTTCTTTCTTCGTTTCTAAAACATTTCAATGTCAATATTTCAATATTCTCTTAATAAATTTGTTTTTCTTTATTCAATTAATGGTGTAGATAATATTTCCTTCCCTGACCCCACAAAATTTGAAGTGATAGTAATTTAACCATTGTGAGGTGAATTTGTTGTGAGGTTTGTTGTTAGCGTTATCGAAGAATACGAAAAATGTTATCGAACCACAACAAACCTCACAAGAGCTTTTGACTTGTGAGGCCTCACAACGGCAGAATCGGGCTGTAAGTTTAGTTCCGTGTTTTGGGAGTGCATAAGCCTTTGAATTTCTTAGAATGCTCCAAAGCTCCTGAATTTTGCACTGTTTCGCTATCTCCCTAACGGATGGGCGATAGTCTAGGGCTACCTGGATATCCGGAAATAAGATATTTCTAGGGGATATTGCCTTTTTCTTTTAACCTAGCCAAGACTCACCTTAGCTCATGTTTTTAAATTAAATCAACGGCGCTACAGTTCTTAGCATCCACCTAGAAAATGATCTCAACGAGTGAATTTAAGTCTTGCGATTACTAGGTGTCATGAGGAGTTGTTTACATTCAAATTATGTATTGCGGGGGGCTTTAGAAACGGCGTGCGCGACCTACCTTCTTGTTGATCTTCCACCATCAATGAGACATTCTCCGGACGCATTTTCATATTCTTTCGATTATCAAGCCCAGCTCCTCGCAAATAAATGGGACCGGCAGCCTTCCTCTCAACTGTTATACAACGACACCAACTCCATTCTGCCAGCTATTTCTACTGAACAAAGCAATCAGGAAAATGTAACCTCCTCCCAACACAACTCAACTTCATGTAAAAAAAAAAAAAACTAAATATACACACATCTACCTTAACAATTCAATTCTACAATAAAATCAATAGATATAAAAAAATCATCACATTCCGAAAAAAGCTCAACATATAAGCCACAACCGTGGGTAGCACACAATGTCGATGACATCATACTTGAGAAAGCATACGTACATTGTATTTATCAAGTTGCCAAGTGTATACCCTACAACAACAACAAATAAAAGGAACATCCACCAGCAAGAGGAACAACAAATTAACTTTGTCATAGAAAAAAGAACCTACCAGCACAGAGCAGGAGCACCTCTCCATTCTTCCAATGACCATGTCGCCGCCGCCGCACGACGACAAACCTTGCCTTGCTATTTTAGTTTTTTGTGAGACTGGAATTTTCGAAAAATAGATCAATTCCAAGAACTCTTCTTTTTCGAATATCCTATCGGTTAGAGAGAGTGGTTGCGATTGAGCTGTGCATAGTGCATCGCAATCGCAAGCCCTGCGTCAAAACTGACGTAGAAAACATCGCACGGAGAAAACGCCGCCGTCAAAAACGAAAGAGTAAACTGCTGGTGGACAGGGAAATTGTTCTCGCAGTGTGTGGGCTCTCTTGAAAATTTCCTTGAGCTAATAAATGTGACCCCATTCCTATTGTTGTGAAAAAGGACTATCGAAAGTCATTCTACACACAGTGGTGGTCGCATTTCGTGCGACTCTGACTGTGTGTTATTATCTTGTCAGTGTATGAAGTAATTCAGACCTACATACGTACATCTGTAGAGCGATAGTCCTTTTTCTGTGTTCTTAAGTCGGACAGTGGGTTGATTCGGTTGTTTGTTGTATTGCTGCGCGGCGGAAAGCTTCCACTCTTACACTATGCTAAAGGTTTAGTTCATAGCGTGAACTTATGAACCTTGCATGTGAACTGTGTCTTGTGCGGCATCGAGCTTTTCCAGTTATAGTTTCCTTTTATCTGCTTTTTTGAATTATTCACTCGCCTTTGGTGCAGTTGCACTTGCGTCTCCACAAAACACAGAGAACTGGGACGAGTGGCGGAACCGCGTCGTTTTCAATGATAGATGTGCTCTAGATTGGCAACAGCTTCGCCCCACAGTGCAGTTAATGATTTGATCTGCAGAGGTTCTGCACAGACTGTTGTTACAAAGCCCATGCCAAAAAATCCGAGTCATTGACACCAGCATTACTCAAATGGTGCACTTGGACAGGGGAAGCAATACAGAAAAAACTACTGTCCATCCCAATTGCGGTTGTAATTATTGTTGGCGTTGTTAAAGTAACCACTTGGCAAAACTTGCCTACGAGGGATTGGGAAGGTGAAGTGAGCATTTGAGAGGTTAACTTCAGATTGCAAGTAGGCCTAACACCCGGTTTAAATTGATGTCAGCTGACTGTGGATAGGTATATAGTGATAGTGAGTATCGTGTTAAATGCTTTTTGTAAAAGTTTGACGCTTGGCTCGCAAGGTTCTCATTAAAATAGTCGCTTTGAAGAAGACACTCTTCAAATGCAAAGAAAAACGAAAGATGTTCTGAATGTAGGAAGAGTCGGGTAGAGTTGTAATTGCGTTTGTATTCTTAAAATGTGTGGATGACACAAATTTGAGAGAGAAACCGACCAAATATATAAACATCTGTTCGCATAGGTACTGCTTTTGACAAACTAAATAAATTTAAAAGTACGGGAATGACAAATTTGCAAAACGTGAACTTCTTTTTGTTTAATTTGATTTAAGCACCACTAAAAGCAGCTCAGCCAGTGAAAGGTAAATAGGTATATTGAAATATATGCTCAGACAATTAACAGCAATCTGACAGGTAAAACAAACTATTGGCGAATGGAAAAAATGTGGTCACAGTCGCTCAGTTGTTAAGTACATATTGTAGTTGACTACCGAGCGAGGTCTCAGGTTCGATCCCCAGAGAAACGCAAACTAGGTACATCTTAAGGTATTTTTGTTTGAATGACAGGCATCATCGATCATTAATTCTTTAAAAATGCGGCTCGTCCGCTACAACCACCAATGGTACTCGCTATTGCAACATAGAACATAGGCTTCCATTTTTTGGTTCCTAGATAGCAAGGTATGATTAGAATAGGCCTACAATTTTATATCGAGTCCAAACGACTAAATTAGTACTCTTGCATTTTTGTCATACGTTCGCAAAAGGTGGCGCAGTAGCAAAAAAATTAGTGTTTATTTTTTTAAAGATCAAAACTAATGTCGTTTGCGATTTGGCAAAAAGATAATTTTAATTGAGAAAAAAACATTTTTATTCTTATCGAGATTGCTATTCATGTTCGATTTACCAAAAAAACTAATTTTTTTTTTTTTGATCTGAAGCACTTTTGAGAAATTTTTTCTCAGATTTACACATACTTTCAGTAATACCAATGTGTATAACACACAGCTGGCGGCTACGAATTGTTTATCGTTGGGAGGATTGCTTTTTTAACTGAATTATTATACATATAATGATATATTAAATTATTTCGAAATGCGTTATTTTAAATGTGAAGAAATGAATTTCCAGTTCAAGTGCAAAAAATAACTTTTTGCGGCCACAACACAATAACCAATAAAATTCAGATTTTATGTTCGATTTGGCAGCAGAAATCAGAAATTTCAGATCGAATTCTGAAAAGCCAATCGAAAAAAAAAAAATATTTTTTTGCGGCCACAACACAAGAACCAATAAAATTCAGATTTAATGTTGGACTTGGCAGCAGAAATCTGAAAAGCCAATCGAAAACTACATAAGACTAGTATGGACACAATTGCAAAATTCTGATAAATACCTAATTTTAATTCTGAAATGTTTTCCTTCTTAATCTAAAATTGTTTGACCAATTTTTAACCAAACGTTTTTAGCCATCACACGGAGCTCTCTTTTTCTCATTTGACTTGTCCAAATAAAAAATTCGAAAATTTCCCTCTACAAACAAATTTCCTTTAGACTGAATGCACTCAAAATTACGCCACAAAAATACCCCGCTGTCAAGCATGCGAAAACAAATATGGCGTCAGAAATTCCCAACCAGGAACGAGGTCGTAATTTAGGCAGTTTCATTTTATAATTTCGCTCAAAATTACTGATTTCCAACTAGTAAATGTGTTTTTAAAGTAGTCACCTATTCTTTGGATAAATACTGGTGCACAAGAGAGTGAGTATTTAGCACACTAAAATAAGAAAATAAAAATGCATTGTTATGATTGCACCGTAGACAAAAAAAAAAAAACTACCACAACTGACAGCAAACGATGTTTACTGCAAAAGCGATATAACAAAATAGAATAAAAACAAAACTACAAATTTTCGCGACTATTATGTAATTACAAGTACCTTAGAGAAAATGAACAACATGATTTATAATATCCGCCAGCCAATTTATCAACAACAGCAGCAGCTGGGCAACGGCGAGCAGACAATGAAGCAAAACAACGGCCATTCGCTTGCTGAGAAAATAATTATCGGCCTTGACCATGCCCCGCCTGCATTCAACTTACGTGAACAGCTCACGGGAATTGGCGGAGCCAATTTGCAGTACATACGAAAGGAGACCGGGGTGAATATCACGTTGAGAGGTATCGGCTCGCTGTACATAGATCCCAATACGGGAACCGAGTCGCAGGAACCGCTTCACTTCTATATCGAACATCAACGATTCGAGAATTTGAACTCTGCCAAACATCTCGCAAAGAATCTCATCGAAACCTTACAACAGGAGTTCCTACAGTTTCAGCAGCAACAATCGCCAGCATTACCTCAAATTAACATACCACCCCCATCGATAATAAGTGTCCCTCCGCCTTCGATTATCCAATCGAATGTTCCTCAAGCTCAGGCACAGTCGACGAATATTATCCATCAGCAATTTGTCACACAAAGCGGGATCCCCATTCAAATGCAACAGGGAAACGTTGTCATACAGCAGCAGCAGCCGGGGCCACACAATCTGAATATTCCCCCTCCAATGAAACAGATTGTCCAGTTCCATCAGCCGCCGCCCACACTTCAAACTAGTAACGCCGCACTGCAGACCGGCCAAGCGACTGCCGCTTCTCCGATAATTCTCAACCATCAACCGCAGGCGTCCATTCAATATCAGTATATTCAGCAGCCCGCCAGGGACGGCCAGGGCAATCAGCTCACCCTGCAACAGGTCTACCAGCAGCCTCAGCAGATTCAAGGTATTCAGATGCAGGCCACTCTGCCCCCACCAAACCTTCAGCAGCAGCAGCAGTACATAACGGTGCAGGGCAACACAGCGTATATGGTGCCTCCACCCACGATAATTCAACAGGCCGGGGCGCAGCCCACGCAGCTGTCAATAATCCAACACCCGCCACCGCTGCATATGCAACTGCCCGCTGGTTCGATCACTGTGCAGACTCCAATCACAGAAGCGATGCAGCAGCTGGACCAAAGCCAGATGAGAGCAGAACTCGCAGCCGACAATGAGGACTATTCATCGGCGGAAAAATCAGAGGAAAACGACCAGCAATCGCCGGAGGATGACAATTCACCTCCCACGTCAGAGTCCGAAGGCGCCGCTCTTGTGCGCACACTCACAACGTCAATTCCGCCACCTCAACAGCAACTAATGCGCCAACCTCCTCCGCCACCCATGACTCATGTCCCTCCGCCTACAATCACGATGTCCGTGCCTCCGCCAATGAACGGCGTCCAACAGCATATCGTGGGCAATACTCTCTACACAACAACCACAACCAATCCGGGCGGTATTCAACAATTTCAACAGCAGGTCATACCACTGCAGCAGCAACAACAGACGCAGCAGTTTATACATACCGCGCCCAACGGCCAGAACTATGTTATGAACGCAGCGACAACTCAATGGCAAACGCGCGCTCCTCAGCCCACTCAATATGTAACGCAGCAGATCACCGCTAGCGATCTACATGCCCTCCCGCCACCCGTATCAATGAGTGGAATCCCCGTTTCTGGTGCTTCTGTGCAGCAGTCAGCACCGGTTGCTGTCACTTTCTCACAGCCAATGATGCAACAGCAACTGCAGCTGCAGTTCCAGCCACAAATGATGCAACAGGTGCAAATGCAGGCACAACCCACCACGCAGCAGTTTAATATAATTCAAACGCAGCCTCCTCCACCACAAGCGCTACTGCAGCAGCACTCACAGCAGCAGCAGCAGCAACAGACCGGTATGGGACTGCTCAGTGTCACCCAAAATGGGGTCAGTTACACCCAAACAACTTCCACTGCTCCGCCAGCATTTATTCAACAACAACAACAACAACAACAACAACAACAACAACAACAGCAGCAGCAACAACAACAACAGCAGCAGCAACAACAGCAACAGCAGCAGCACCACCACCAACTTCAACAGCAACACCATCAACAGCAGCAACAACAGATAAGACACCCGCCACCAGTAAGTTTTCCCACCTTCCCATTGCAAACAATCACTAATCGGTCAATTGTCTTTCCAACTTTCAGTACGGGGAGCAAGGAATCGTACGCTCTGGACAGAAACGCAAATCCACCAGCGACAACACAGATGCTCCTCCGCCAATACAACCCAGAATGGGAATGGGGTAAGTGGCCTTTGCTTCATAGACTATAGACAAGGCAATCTGTAACAGTGCATATGCGTATGGTTGCGGGCAATGCATATATTTAAAATTTCCCTCAAAGACGTACTTACGGTGTCCAATTGTTCAACCCGTGATCATCTATTTTAAGCCTTTTATACATAAATATTTAACAGATTCAAGGACTGTTGTCGCACACTTTGTGAAGTGAGCTGAGTTATTTTATATTCTTCTGCAGTGGGCAAGGAAGCAATCACAACGTATATATCGCTTCGTTTTAAATCGTGACTGACTGACAGGCAAACGAATAGAAGCTGTAGTGTGTCCTTTTATTGAATGGAAAAAAGAAGAACTGTGAGACAATGTCAACTGATGTTATAATTGCTTTGGACGTGTAAAGCGAATTGCAACGACAATGGCTCCCCAACTTTTAGATCCTCCAGCATATCAGTCATTGGTAGCAAATGTCATTTCAGTTTGCTTCGAAATAGTTGTCCAAATTGTCATTCATGAGGCAGTTGCATCCACTTGTAGTTACATTTTTATCAAAATTAGACATATGTCCTCATTTTGGGACGTTGTAGTTTTGTTCAAATCTCGGAAGATAATCTAAAACCAAGGTCAATGGCCTGACATCGGTGACACTTTGTACCACAGTAAGCAAAGTATGAAGTTCGACTTCATTCAGAAGATCACAACTTGATCAGACGTGCCCAGATGCTCCTTCGCCAATGTGTAGGTTCCAAATTGCTAAGGAGATCCTTTATTTATCTCGAATCGGTATTGAAACCTTGGCGTCTTGTATTCATTTGTATTTAAAGTAGGGGCTTTTCAATGGAGAACTGTGTACAGCTGTGCGATCCAAATTGGTTGAGGCTGCTTCACATATGCACGTCCGTTAGAGAATTGGGTTTCTCTACGGCTATAATCCTCTGCTTGGCGACGGAAAAATCATTTCCACAAGAAACACGTAAAGAGTTAATTGGTCAGGAGCACTACTATCTTAGGCGACGATTCGCACTTTTCAATGTCTCTGCACAGCTTTGAAATTTCTTCCTTTAACGCAACCAAACAAGACAAACGTTGACTGAATATCTGTTGAAGAATTTTACCATTTTTGTATGGACTGCTAGTGAAATGTCACTTCCATACAATCTCTGCCAAGAAAATGACGCCAACAGAACTAGCGCTCGTGGTTCTATGCGAAAAATAAGTGAAACAAAATGACAACCATCTTGGATTTCTCCATAGAATGCTAGAGCCACCTGGATTTCCGTGAGTGGATTTGCCAAGTGAAACGGTTGAAATTCAAATTGTTGCGGCATTGTTTACAATAGCTGTTTTTTATTATCAGCGTGATCTGATCCGAATCAGATCACGAAAATAAAACAAAACGGATCATTGAAAAGTTTTATTTTGGAATTGTGGCAACAGTTGCTTTCAAAAACAAAACAGATAATACAGGGTATTTCAAACTTCAAATTGCCACCCGCCATATTGCAAATATTCTTCTCAACGTGACATCACGCAAGGCACATGTCATTTCACTTGCAAAGTCGGGGGTGTTACCATATTTGAATCAAATTTGCATAATTTTCCTTTTCAAATATATTTTTGTGAAACAAATTTAGTATTTTATGTTCACATCTGCAACACATGAACAACATTTTGCATATTAAGGTGTGTCCAGACTACCGAAACATTTCAGAAATATTTATGAAATGTTTCTGAAGCAAATCGGACAGATTTTATAAACATTTATAAAAGATTCCTTAAATTTATTCATTAACAGCCGTATTTATAAGATTCCCCTACGACGCCTCTACGATGTTGTTTAGTTAAACATCGCGTAAAAATTTACGCAGCCTCTATGTGGCTTTGCTGAAATTATTATTTATAAACAAATGTCCCCTACTGTTTACTACGCAAGGTTGGTGTCTAAATAGGTACGAAACTATTACAAAAAACCTAAATCTCTTACTTTTTCCCATCGGAATGATATCAGCTGTTTCTATGAATAGAAACTATGAATGACATCTCTCTTGTGAGATTTATTTTGTTTTTAAACAAAAATGGAGCAGCAAATAAAAAGAAAACGCTCGGAAAATTAGGGTTGAGCCTGGTTTTATATAATTTTCGCCTTCTTGGAATTTAACTTTCATTTATTAAGTCGATCATACATATCAATGTCGTTAATAAAATTTGCGAAGCTGAATGGCATTTTGAATTCAATTTTTAGTTTCTTTTTGAATTTTCAAATCTACCCCGAAAAAAATGTAAACAAAATTACATTTCAAAAAGGAAAATAAAAATATGAAAGTTTTACGCAACCTCTAAACGCAAATTTTTGCGTTTAAAGTTACGCAGGCCTTACGCAAAGTGTTTTTTTGTTTATAAATCACGTTTTCCTGCGTAAGGACATTTTAGAGGGTGTGTAAAGATAAGCAGACTCTACGGCGAGTTTATAAATAAGCCTGTAAATGTTTATGAAATGTTTCAACTTTATCCTGTTTTGGAATTGAAAAAAAAAAACAGTGTGGTGGGACTATTCTTCTTAAGGTTCCTCTCCGCTCCGGAGGTTGGAAATCATCATCTTTATAGTTTGTTTGTTTGTTACTCCTGCCATTATTTCCGGGGTCGTGAGGTTGAGCCATTCCCGCATGTTTGCCAGCCAAGTCATCCTCTGTCTCCTGACCGCTCGCCTTCCTTCTGAAGTATTGTTTGCAGAAGTTTATATTTCTCATTTCTTAGAATGTGTCCGAGGTATTCGAGTTTTCGTTTTTTAATTACATACATTAGTTCTCTTTTCGTCTCTCTCTTCTCTTCGTTTGTTATCCTTTCGACCCAGGAGATGCGCAGAATTCTTCGATAAATCCACATTTCGAAGGCCTCTATTTTTTTGATCGTGGCTCTGTGTAGCGTCCACGTTTCAACTCCATATAAGAGTACTAATCTTAACTTGGTATTTAGATTGATTTCTCTGCTGCAAAATGCTTATTTCATTTTACAAAATACTGTCCTCGCTTGTTCTATCCTGCATTGTATTTCTTTACAAGGATTTGCGTTCTTATTTATTATCGTTCCTAAGTATTAAATGGTGTCAACTCTTTCTATGTTTTTATTGTTAACTTTTAGTGCGAAATTTTGCCGTTGTTGTTTCCTACTTAGAACAATAAATTTTGTTTTTGCTGTGTTTATTCGTAGTCCGTAATTGTTGCTTACATCATGTTACTTAGCTCGTTCATGTCGTTTGCTATTATGACGGCATCATCTGCGTATCTTATGTTGTTTACGTTGACTCCATTTATTCTTATCCCACCATCGCTTTCTGAGATTGCTTCTTTGAATATTTCTTCCGAAGGCGATAAGATGCATCCCTGTCTTACTCCTCTTCGAATCACTATTTGGTCGGACTCTTCTCCATCGATTGTTATTTTTGCTTTCTGACCCCAATATAGATTTTCGATCACCCTTATGTCATTCATGTCTATATTTTTATTATTAAGGATCTCAATCATTTTTTTGTGTTGAACTGTATCAAAAGCAATTTCATAATCTACGAAGCATGCAAAACATCTTTACTCATCTCTAAGCTTCGTTGAATAATCATATTGAGTGCGAATAATGCCTCTCTAGTACCAAAGCCGTTTTTAAAACCAAACTGAGGAGCCAATGCCCTCTTCGAGTTTATTATATATTCTTTTATGTATGATTTTTAGGAAGATCTTTAGGGTGTGGCTCATTAAACTAATTGTCCTATAATCAGCACAATGTGTTGCGTTATTTTTCTTCGGTAATGTTATGATGACAGTTTGTAGCCAATCATTTGGGATTTTGCCATATCTATAGATGGCATTGAAAAGGTTAACTAGAATTGGTATGTTTTCTTCTTCTATGAGTTTGAGAAGTTCATTTGGCACTCCATCTGGTCCTGTCGCTTTTCTATTTTTTGAATCCGTTATAACTTTCATGACTTATTCTTTCATGATTTCTGGTCCCTCTCTTTCATCATAAAACAGTTCTTCGCTGTATTCTTTCCATCGGGTTATCTTTTCTTTCGTACTCAATAAAATCTTATCTTCTTTGTCTTTGGGTGGGACTATTAGCAGCGAGTAAAGTTTTTATTTTTGTGATTTTGGTCTCGGCAATCACGCGACACGCGATTTAATTCAAATAATCGTATTAAATGAATCACTTTCTCATTAGGTATTCAAAGCTTTTCTGGACATTTTTATTTTATTTAGAAACATTTCATAAAAACTGTTTTGGAAATAAATATGGAACATATATTTATTTAATTGCTTATCAAATGTTTGGCTGGTCTGGACATACCTTTATAGAACGAGAAAACACAAAATAACTCGGAATACGGACCCGGAGTTTATTCGAATGCGAAAAAAAATCAATTGATTTTTTGTGTTCCATTTTTTAGTCTGGCAACGTGATTGTGTGGCTATCGTTTACAGGCTCACCAACATTTAAAAATAAAACAAGCCGGAAAATAGTAGAAATAATTTTCAGATCATGACTCGTGGTCTCGATGAGAAGCAGGATCATGTGCTGTTGTTGTAAGTGCATGTAATTCGATGATCTATATGGATCATAGCTGATAATAAAAAACAGCTAATAGATGTCATCTCGAAATTGTGCTAGTTTAAATAATTTATAAGAGATGGAACCAACAAAATTTGAATAAAAAAATCATTTTTCATTGTCCCATAAATTGCACAATTTTGGTATATTTATTGCGAATTAGTTGTTTTTGTTGTTTTTCATTATTAATTTTAGAAACATGATTTAATCACACTTTAGCGTATATTTCAATCACATTTCTGATCAATAAATACTTATGATTGTCAAGAATATCACATTCAAGTACATGAGAATTTAATTCATAATATAAATTGCTTACATCTAATTTCTTAAAGTACTTATAATTATCAGACTATAAATCTTAAGAAAATAAATAGTTGGCGGAACAGGTCTGTAGGGACCCTAGGCCTAGCTTCTCACAACCATTCGTTTCGTGTGAGTTTTTGGGACGAATGGAAAGGATCTACAATTTTATGCCGGTTCCAAACGGCTAATTGAGAAGCTTCTTCATGACAGTCATAGTCTCGGATGTTTGTCAGACGTTCGCGAGAGGGACTATAAATCTTATTGCACCCTTATTTACATATTTTGTAATTCATACGAAGACTCAGTTTTTTGGACGGTTTTACAAATTTTGATTGTGTCCTTTTGTGGATTTCTCAGGAAACCTTTAGATTTTATATTAATAAAATTTGATTTTTCCATTCCACAAGAAATAGGAAAAATTGTCGGCACTGAACCGGGAAACAATTGGATTCCAACGACAACTTTTTATAGCAATTTGCTTCGAAATGTTTGGAGTAAATTCTTGTCAATGTACTGGTCATTAAGAAAACGTATCGCCTCAAGCCAATCCTTGTTAAATCCATTTTTTTTTACGCAATCTAAATAAAACAAAATTAGTTTTCTGCCTCATCTAACCTATGGAAACAGATTTGTCTCTTTTCAGAGAAACTTGAATCATATTGCAAAGTGCAACCAATTATACAACACTTCATTTTTTAATTTTAAATCTGGATTTTTATTATGTTCTGCTAATATAGCTGCTCCTCCCACATTAAATTTATTAGGGGAAATTTCTTTATTAATTATAATTATTTATTCAATTAATCGCAATAACACAGTGAGTTTCCAATTTATTCCGCTCCGAACCACGAGAGCTAGCGCTTATGTTGGAACCAACGCGAAGTTTTCTACTAGCAGTCCATATACAGGGTCCGCCAAATAACTTCTTTTTTTTTTGAAAATGCTATAAAAAAAAACTACTAAATATTTTCTCAAATTTCTTTTTTTATTTGAAAGTACAATCCTTCCGGTTAATAATGGAAAGTAATTTCATTCAAATGGCTGCCTCGGCTGGCCATGCAGTAGCCTACACGATCGGTCCAATTTTTAAGCACATTACGATTGTGTGCAGCTGTATTTCACCAATGGATTCACGAATATTGTCCTTTAAAGCGTCAATTGTCTCTGGCTTGTCGGCGTAACACTTATCTTTTACGGCACCCCACAAATAACAGTCCAACGGTGTCAAATCGCAGCTCCGAGGTGGCGATCTTCAAAAACAGGGCGCAAAACATCGAGTGTAGCTTCGGCTGTGTGGCACGTAGCGCCGTCCTGTTGAAACCAAATGTTGCCAATATCCTCCTCTTGAATTTTTGTGAACAAAAATTCGTTCAACATGGCCCGATAATTTTCGAAGAAACATGGCCCAATTATGCCTCTGGACCAAATTCCGCACCAAACAGTGACTCGTTTTGGGTATATCGGCTTTTCAATGTATGCGTGCGGGTTTTCTGTGCCCCAAATGCGATAATTTTGCTTGTTTACATACCCGCCAAGATGAAAATGAGCTTCATCTGAAAAGATGATTTTTTTTTCGCACACATTCTGCAACATTATGAAATCTCCTTAGTGCTTCTTGCGAATGGCCTACTACTACAATCCCTTCTTAGGTCAAGGAACCAGCGATTGTCAAATAAAGCCATTCAAACATGAGCAGAGAACAAATTGGCTGGTTCCCATTGACTTTTCAGCGTGAGGATTCCCTGTGATGTTCCAAAAAAGACTTTCTCTAAGTTTAAACTAACAGTGGAATTTCCCTGGACACAAATAACTCGCGGGTTGTTGCTTGACATGGCATTAATTCTGTTGTAACATAGCCGAACTACCTGAACGCAGTCCAGTGAGGTATTTAGCTGAACGCAATAAAATGGGGCTGTCAAACTTTGCCACGTTTTTACTTCTTCTTTTGTGATAGCTCCATCCGTGCAGACAATACTTTTGTACATAAAAATTAGATAGCCTGAAAATAGAAATAATTTGTTAAGAACAGTGGAATTTAATAAACAGACAAATTACAACAAATTCTACGCCTATTTGACTGAAATTCATGCCCGAATGGTATCGTCTTTCAAAACCGAGGTCGGTGCAACAGCAGCATATCTGCGCGGAGTTCTAGTCAACTTAGACTAAAATTCTAGACGAGAATATTTTGAATATAATCACCTTTTGGTGTCTGTGCCAACCAGGAATCACAATCCACACTGATGCCTCTAAAATGAAGATGATTTCTGCAGAAAAAGTAATATATTCGATTACTAAACTATTTGAGCATATTCCAAGCTGAATTACTGGCAACAGAGAGAGCTGTAAGATATGTGGTAGAGGACAGTCACCTTTCTCTGTCGAATATAACCATCTTCGTTGATAGTCAAGCAGCCCTATAAGACAAGTCTACTACAATCCAATCGAAGACGATTGGGAAGTGTCTCCGAGCAAAGTCTGCTGGATTCCGGGGCGAAGCAATATATAGAAGGTAACGATAAGGCGGACGCTTTGACAAGAATGGGGTCGTAGATGAACTTCAGTGAAGCGAACGCATTTGCACTGCCACCATTTTTAAAATTGTATAGAAAAATAGTGTTGGAAGTCAACTCTTATTCCATATCTAGGAAGGACATGCGACAAAAAGAAAACAAACATCTTCCGCATGACGAGTGGAAAGGTCACAGTACACTTGAGTCATACTCTGTAAATAGACAATAAAGTCAAACGACTTCAGCAGAAGATGGGCAAGAGGTGGAGTCAATTCAACATCTGCCTTGTGACCACGATGCCTACGTTCCTTTGGATTCAAGGTCTTCGTAAGCGCATAAGAGATAACAGACTTTCGGATAACCTTACCCGTCCTTTTGTTTAGCAAATGAATGATTCATCATAAATCTGATGTATATGAAGGACGTCTTGCCTGCTTAGCGGACAATTTGTTCACAAATGTTTTAAGAAGAGCTCGAACTTTTGTATCCGCGTTCACACGGTCTCGTTTTTGGTTTGCTAACGCGTTTTAATTGCAACAAGAGTTCGCCTAGTGGTTGAAATTCTACCATAATAGGGACCAGGCTTGCATCTCTGCACAGTCTTCTACCAAAAAAAAATCAGTGAATAGTTGTGCTTAAGGCAGTGAAAGTGGTTCTAATCTATTGCTATTTATATGTAAGATAATAACCACTGAATGGTTTCTCGCACGTCAGCTACAATGTCCAGAGTCCTCCTACTTCAAGTGGCCATTGGGCTAAAAACGCAGACTCTGTGCAGCGCAGCTGCTGTAACAGTTTATTTGTTATGTTCCGAAGTAGTCCGCCGAACCTCCGCTTTTGCAGAGCTCCGCACATCATTTGAGTTGTCGAACAACATCAAGCTTACTGTTGTCATTTGTCAGGAGCAGACTCGTTTGTTTTTCGATTCGCGTATAGTCATACATCCTTAGGTTAGGTTAGGTACGTGGGTTAGCGTCGAGTGCTCCGTTTCACACTCAGGTCAATATTGAACAATTGTCATACAACCTTAAATATAGAGCTCATTCACGTACGCGTCGATGCGACTACAGTTTTCAGTCGAAAACAAGCGATCATGTATACCAACTTCCGTTGGTTCGTTTAATTATGTTGGTTAGCCTGTTTGTTGTCTGTCAGTTAGGGAGCTGTTATCAATATTTGGTGCCGTGGATAAGCTCTCCATATTGTTGGCGTAGGACAGATCTTTCTTTTAAGTGAAATGTGAATAAAAACAAAGTGCACGACTGGGTCGATCGTAACTTTCTCGTTCATCAAAAGTTTTAATGTAACTGAAGTGGGAGTTGCTGATTGTGTGAGCTCCAAGTGGTTGGAAATATTTTTAGGATGCATATTCAATATGGTTGAAAAAAATTTGAAGTTGGTAATATTTGCTAAAAAGAAGTTTTACGTAGCTGTTTTTGGATTTTCATTGTAAGTTCGGGCATTGTTATTATTTCAAATTATACCGAAAATATGTGAAATACAGATCGGAATTTGGGTAATCATTTTTGAGAAATATTTAAGAAATTGATTTGTTCGAATTTTTTGAGAAAAACAAAGTACGGGATCTTATTTAGAATACTTATATTACCTTTAATATGTATTTTGGTCAAAATCGTACGAGCGAGTTTTGTAAAATTTGGCAGACAAAACAGTACCAAATATTGCAATGTTTAGTTTGAAAAATACTATCGCTTAACTATTGAGCTGAAAACCGAATACAAGTTATTGTTCGGGATGTAGGCATCACTTGGTTTTTAAAGTTTTATCGAAATCGAAAATAGGGTTTTCGAGATATGAGCAGTTCTTAAAATTGGCGTTTTCGGAGATTAGAATTGAAAATTAAGGATGAAATAATTTTGGAAACATCAATTTTACTCAAGTTTGCATTTTGGTCAAAATCGTTACTGCCGTTTTCTAGTAAACTGAAGGAAACAACATTTTTCAAAAATTACTGTTTTCAAAAATTTATTTTACGATAATACAGAGAAAATTTGATTTTTCCATTATATAATAAATGACCATATTACCTCCGAAATGAATTTTTGTTACAATCGTATGGACCGTTTACGAGATATATGTCCAAATTTCAAAAGTACCGTTATTCGATTTTTTCAGTGGAAAACTGGGTATGCAGTTATGTTAACCTCACCTACTTAAGCTTAAATGTAAATTTTGGTTGAAATCGTTGGAGCCGTTTTGAACAAATCAAGCTGGTATGAACATTTTGTATGGGAAGTACCATTAATGTTCAGGTTACCGTGCAAAAAAATAAAACGGTCCCGAACTGTAAGCCCCCAAACTCCAAATCCAAAGTTTGAACGAAATCCGGTCAGCCGTTTAGGCTGTAGGCCTCGGAACACACATACACACAGACGGACAGAGTTCTGCGACCCACTTTTTTGAGTTTTGAGTTCCTAACATCTCGAGTTCGAAATTTTGTACGAATACAATATCTTTCTCTAACTACGTAATGGATAAAGTTAAATATATAAAAGTGGTCAAGAAACCACCCGAAAAGCTGCGAGAACATACCACCTTCAGAGCGTCGTCGTGCTTACTGAAATTGAACCATCTGCGTGTGCATTGCCCCATTTGTTGAGAGCTGCTTGCGCTGCCATCCAATGCTAACCAACGATATGTAAATATGTAAATAGTTGACGTAACATTATTTCTAGTGGCTTATCAAGTATTTCTCTCTCTAAAACATTTTTTTCTTAGAATAAAATTTACGATTTATAACAAAATTTACTATAGGTCCACATAATACGATCATTGTTTTCTTTTCTAATTCCAAATCCACATAAATAATATAACGATTTAGAAAGGAGTTTCCTCAGTTTTTTTCTTATTAAAAATAGATTTTATTTTCAACCCTAATTCGTTAAAAAAAAATTTATAAATATATATATTTTTTATGGTTGATGCCTTTATAACATTTAAAAAATAAACTTTACTTTTACCTATATATTCTAATTGTAATAACAAATAAAAATAAATTATAAACAGAACACAGCGGGAGCTAGCGGATTATACCATAGCACCACCACCACCACCACCTCCGCCGCCAGCACCAACAACTTCTAACTCAAATTTAACTTCCACTGGTGGTGTTGGCATCGGCCAAGGTTTGTATTTTTGTAACAAAACAAAAAGCATTTGAATTTTTTTTTTCTTGTTTTAAGTAGAGCTCGACAAAGGGAAACGAGTAAATTTCTTTTTAAATGCGTATTGATGATGATTTTACTTTTAATCTTAGCTTTAGGCTCCATCTGGCGGATCAATCTGGCGGAATGTTCTGTAGTCTCTAGTGTGTGTGTGTACATGTTGTTTGTTGTGTGGTGTGGTGACTTATTTACTTGTTTCTCTTGTTTGATTTTTGAATTTTTTAAAAGGGTACCTACATCTATTTTGTGAGTGAGCGTGTTAACAAAAATATACGAGGAGGGCTGGGTTTTGCTTCATCTTATACTTAACAGGGTAAAGTGGTTGACAGCGGGGCTCCGACTGCGAAGATTGGATATTTATGGAGCTGCGGTATGTATTATTAACAGAAGATGGAGCAGGTTCTCAGTCAACAGGCTTCTCCAACCAGTCTTCATTTACACACACCAATTGCTCGTCAAAAGTGGGGTCTTTCTTGTTGCGTCTGCCTTTTACAATTTTACTCCATGTACGCATTTTTTATATGCGTAGCTTCTCGTTTTCGTTGTCGCTCAGGGATGGACCTTGAGACTCGTTGTTTTTCACATGACCTTGCTCAGTCGTTGTATTTTGAGCTTTTTGACCAGTTCGTCTTTGAATCTCCTTCTCTGTTCTCCATTGAAACAAACGGAATCAAATATCAATAGAAGAATCTCAAAGCACCACACGAGGTTTTTATGCGCCGTTCGTGCATCTGTCCATGTTTCTGCAGCATATTCCAGAACAGGGATTATGTCATGTCTCATTGGTTATACACTGGCGATCGCTAGGATGAGGTCATACATTTTGCAATCGATTGTCACTCTTTATACCCGTTGAACATTTTTTACCCGGAAACTTTGACTACCTGGGAACAGGTACATATTTTGCCGGCAGTAAGTCATAAAATTAAAGGGTAAATAAAAAACTACGGCTGGAATTTTCCAAGATCAAACAATGATATACAAGGTGGCGCGAAAATAACCTTCCGATGTTTTTTGGCTGTAATTTAAAAAAAAAAATGAAAAACTTTGATTCTTCTTGTGGATTATTTTTATTTGGTCTTTTAATTTTTTTTTACATCAAGTCGAGAATATGATGTCATGTAAATGGCCGCCGCCACAGTTGATTGTCATTTGAGCCCTTTTTATGGCATTTTCCATCACTTTGGCCAAAACTTCCGGCGATAGGTCCTCACATTCTTGACGGATATTGTCTTTAAGAGCTGCAAGAGTCTGAGGCTTGTTGACATAAACCCGCGACTTCAAAAAGCCCCACACAAAAGAAGTCTGGAGCGGTCAAATCAGGCGATCTTGCTGGCCAGTGCAAATCGCCAAAACGGGAGATGCATCCTCCAGCATATCGGTTGTGGCACGTGCAGTGTGTGCCGTTGCACCGTCCTGTTGGAACCACATGTTTTCCAATCCCAATTCATCAAGTTGCGGCAAAAAGAACTCGCTGATCATTGCTCTGTAGCGCTCACCATTCACAGTAACCGTTTGGCCCGCGACGTCTTCGAAGAAAAAAGGTCCGATGGCTAGCAGCAATATTCTCTGCAGAACGGCTACTCCGGGGTCTGCCACGCCTGGCAGCATCTCGTGTTGTGCCAGTCTCTTCGAGGCGAGCGGCTAAACGTCGCAGTGTTTCACCGGTAGGCGTTGGACGGCTAGGAAATCTGCGACGAAATTCACGTTGTGCCAAAGTCACCGACCGATTATTGCTCAAATAAATAGTCACCAATATTCCGCATTGTGGAGCAGTGTAGCGTAACATTGTTTATTAACGTGTATTTCGCATGTGTTTACTACACAAATGTCAAAACAGAAGTGACATAAGGGGCCAATCGCAAAATTTATAGCATTTTCTGATAGGAGGATTACTTTTGCGCCACCTTGTACTTGAAAAGCGTATGAAAAGATCCGCCACTTGGATGAAGCCACATGCAAAATCTTCGAAAGAAAGCAAAAAATTAGTAAAATGTTTAAATTTTATGGTTTTAAAACATTTATTTATTATGTTTTTCTACATTAATAATGAGTATGCCCGCCATTTTTCGATATGACCTCTATAGGACGGTTTGGAATAGAATCATAGAGTTTTTTTTTTTTTAAATAATTAAGAGAAATTTGGGCCCAGGCATCACGCAGAGCTTCGATTAAAGTGTCCTTGTCTTCAAATTGTCTGCCGCCTTCATACACTTTACGAGATAATCGTGCCCAAACATTTCCGATTATGTTTAAGTCAGGTGAATAAGGCGGCCATGGCAAAAGTTCTACGTCTTCTGATTGAATCCAACTTCTAACAACCCTAGAAGTGTGAAGGAAGGGGCATTGTCTTGTTGGAATATCCAAGGCAGGGGTCCGAAAATGTTTTTCACTTTTGGAAATGACCGTTCCGGCAAACATTTGTTGTGGACACAAACTCCAACTCAATTGTGCCATAGTGAGTAATAGCTCCCCACACCATTACACCTGATGTACGGCTGAGATGTCTTGCCAAATTAAGCTCCTCCTTTCTTAGATCATGGAAATAAAAGTTGTAACCGTCAAGGCTACAACCGCCTTACTTCTATTAAGCCTCCTTGCAATTTCTCGGCCTGAGAGTCCTAACTCCTTGAAAGCATCTATTTTCCCTCTTTCTGTCGCTGTCAAAGTCTTTCCGGAACTCTTTTTTTTTTTTTGTGAACACTTTTTTAAATATCCTTAACAAAACTTTGAAAAAAATCACAGATGTGCACTCCTGCAGCGAAATATTCGTAATGGCTTCATCCTAGTGGCGCATCGTTTTATACGCTTTTCAGGTAGTTCATTGTTTTATCTTGGAAAATTCCAGCCGTAGTTTTTTATTTACCCTTTAATTTTATGACTTACTTCCGGGAAAATATGTACCTGTTCAGAGGTAGTAAAAGTTTCGGGGTAAAAAATGTTCAACGGGTATAAAGAGTGAAAATCAATTCCAAAATGTATGGCCTTATCCTAGTGATCGCCAGTGTATAAGAGAGAGCCTTACTTACTTCTTAGATGCCTTCTTAGCCCCTGAAGAAACAGCGCTTCTCGAGAATGATTCTTCCACCAATTAAAAAGCCCAGGTACACAAAGTCTTATACTTCGAAGTTAAATCTGCCCACTGCTACGTTTTACCCGCGTCGCCCATGTTGAGAGTCGTTTCTCGGCAGGAAAACTTCGTTTTGTCCTCCCTAAAATTCGACCCACCGCGAAGTCGCGCCATGGACGGGCCGCTGCGTTTCCCTATCATCTTCATATGCTGGTAGGTGAGCGGTCTTTTGAAAAATTGAACCAGAAGTCACGTGATAGAGCTTTCCCTTAAATTAATGCATGTTCTTCTCGACTTTGAACAGAGCAGGAAGATGTCTCCGTTGTTCCTGCACAGGCAAACGAGTATGGTCTAAATTTTATTGTTTGAGAAAGCAACCTCCTGTCGAATAAGTCCCTTCCGAGGTGCCTCCTTCTACTGCAGACAACTGCTTGGCATTCATAGATGATATCGCAACTTGCGGGTCTTCACAACACCTGCTTGTAATATTCACTAAACCTAATCCCATGGAATACTTCCTCAGAAGCCAATGCCCGGAGAGTATACCTTTCGCTAATCGTAACCTTGCTCTGCTGAGATTCTCCAGATTTTTCCGATTTAAAACAGGCTACAATGCCTTTAAAACCCCGTGGCCTTCTAGGTGTGATCGTCTTGAGGCTGCCTTATTGAAGGTTTTATCCTAGCCAGGGCCATTGATGGAACTCCGTTCCTCCTTTTGCCCAGAACGTCGGTCTTTTCATTGCCTTCAGTATCACAGTGGCCAAGCCCCTACCAAACCCACACTGGCACGGTTCAGCGGGCACAATGCCCTTAGCACATGGCGCAAATTCTTGACGCAATTTATGACTAGTTCAGTTTTCGGGGCGTACTTCTCTAGCGCCTTAAACGCGACCTGACTATCAACGTGCGCAGATGGCGTTTTCAGTCTCGTTTCAAGTAGCTCCGCAGCTTTGAGCACAGCCAGAAAATCTGCCTGAAACTGATTGTGTCCGGCAATCTCAAGGCCACCTGTGGGTCCAACCCGTTCGAGCATAAATGTCAGACAGCGACTACTTTTAAATCCATCAGTGTACGAGTATATTGAAATCTTACTTTCCCTGGAAACCATATTCCTCTGCCAATCATCTCTGTCAGGGTAGATACCTCCCGTCGTAAGGTTTATCGAAGCCGAGTGTACCAAGACTTTTATCAGCTTTGTCACGGATGTCGAACGTAGGGCAATGCAGATGTCCGGTTCTGGTAAATTTCACTGCATTTTGACCTGATGTCAAGTTGGAAGCTCGTTTCTAAGCTACTTAAAAATGGCAGTCTTTCGAAAACGCACTTTCCCTTGATTCTTATTCAACTTTCAACGGCTTTCATCTTCTCAAATGCATTTTAGTTGCTGCAAAAGTTACCTTGTCACGAATGTCGAACGTAGGGCAGCGCAGATGTCCGGTTCTGGTAAATTTCACTGCATTTTGACCTGATGTCAAGTTGGAAGCTCGTTTCTAAGCTACTTAAAAATGGCAGTCTTTCGAAAACGCACTTTCCCTTGATTCTTATTCAACTTTCAACGGCTTTCATCTTCTCAAATGCATTTTAGTTGCTGCAAAAGTTACCTTGTCACGAATGTCGAACGTAGGGCAGCGCAGATGTCCGGTTCTGGTAAATTTCACTGCATTTTGACCTGATGTCAAGTTGGAAGCTCGTTTCTAAGCTACTTAAAAATGGCAGTCTTTCGAAAACGCACTTTCCCTTGATTCTTATTCAACTTTCAACGGCTTTCATCTTCTCAAATGCATTTCAGTTGCTGCAAAAGTTACCTTGTCACGAATGTCGAACGTAGGGCAGCGCAGATGTCCGGTTCTGGTAAATTTCACTGCATTTTGACCTGATGTCAAGTTGGAAGCTTGTTTCTAAGCTACTTAAAAATGGCAGTCTTTCGAAAACGCACTTTTCCTTGATTCTTATTTAACTTTCAACGGCTTTCATCTTCTCAAATGCATTTTAGTTGCCGCAAAATTACCTTTCAGCTCCTGTGTCATGTTTGACCGAATAGCCCGTTTTTTCCCCAGCCAACAACACCGCACCGAGGTCCACTTTAAATGAATATATTCACCTATTATTCTTGTACAGTATTTTCTAGTAGTAGCAATAAACTGTAAGTTTTACTATACATTATATTTGTTTCCCGTTTTTTTTTTTTTTGTTTTCCTTTGTTTGTCAATTTACACAGTCGCGCGCGCATTTTCGCAATTTTTAAGAACCCGCGCATTTTCCGTTAAATTCTTGATAAAACAGAACTTTGTCTGCACTTCCGGTGACTGTGTAAATTGACGCGTTTTGAATGATTCCAGTCTTAAGAACTTGAAAAATAAATGTTTTCAGCATAATGACGGACTGGACCCGCACCGACGAATGTTACTTTCTCAAATAAATATGCTCATAGTCTTAAGGCCTAACACTTAGCTAGAATAAGAACCTTACGAACACGAGACAAACGAAACTTCTTTTTTTTTAACAATTTTCCCTCAATTCTCCTCCTAGATGACCCGACGACAGCAGCTGTCAGTACGTCTGAATCCAATCAACCTTCTTCACAGACACACACGCAGACGCAGAACCAAAAACCCGTAGGACATCATCCCGGCTACATTGGCATGATGCGATACAACTCGGAAGTGCGTAGAATGGATTCGGGAGGAGCCCAGGCGCCACGCCCCCCCTACTCGTCGGGGCCACCGCCGACGCCTCGCGGACGAGTAATGTACAACAACAGCAACTACAGCAACATGAGACCGCCTTCTCAGCACGAAGCTAACTATCGAATGGGTTTCGGACCGCCGCCGTATAGAGGGGAGGGCCCCTGCCAGGGCAACAACTACGGTCCGCGTAGATTGCAGAGGCAGTAATGAACTGAACTATTTATGTTAACCATAAGAACATATATTTATTTATACTGTATTATTTAAAAGAAATTATGCAAACCAAAAAGCTCATCTTAGTAGTTTTAACTAAAATATAGGCGCAATTATTATCATTTATATAGAGACACTCACAGACGTATTTTATTCGGTGCGCGCGAAATGACTTAGTAGTGCTGTGACATGATTTAAAATACATTTTTAATTATATTTTACATTGATGGTTGACCTAACGTGTACCTATTTTATTTTTGGCAAATCTTTTCGGCTTAAAAAGTCCACGAAAACGAGTAAATTTTATCACGCAGTCCGTAAGCCAGTAGTGCGTAGTTTTTAAATGGAATAAATATATATATGTACTGTGTAATTGAATTGAACACAATGAAGGAGTTGCCTTTGGTTTTTGTTTTTGTTGCAGATTGGGCGGGGTTCTGTTCGAGCTGCAGTTGCAGTTCTATCAGTGCGAGAGGGGGCAGTTCGATAACTAGCTGAACACAGTGGATGCGAAAAGAAATTATGTTTTTTTATATTTATTTAGTAACGCATCACTGGCATCATGATGCTTTGCAAAATGTTCGTTAATGCAACTATTGGCATCACTTTCAACGTCAAGTGTTCATTATTGCAAATTTGATGAAACTGATGTGCAAACAACGATAAAAAGCATGACAGAAATACCTGGGGCCCTACTATGAAACTCGATTCTACTATTGATTCTATTCGAAAGATATTTGCGATTCTACTTTCAAATGGCACTCTCTATGAAAGTAGAATCGAATGGCGGTAATGCCAAACTATTTGCCAAAAAATTGCGATTTTCGAACGATTCTCGCTATATGTTTGACATAACACAAACGAGTCTCGCATTATGTTTGGCATTTCCAAAAATGATGATTCCCTGGGACAAAAAAACGACAAACTTACATATTACTATTTTTATGAAATATTCATGAATTATTAATTTATAAATTTTATTTACTTACCTATACATTCTGAGAAAAAAACTTCTTAAATCGACCTTCTCCGCAAGCACAGTTGATTTAGAATGATTATTTGCGAATTGAGCGAATTTGACATACACTTTCGGAAAAGGTAGAACCAATTTTGTACCAAGAAAACAAAAAAAACTTGGCAGTACTAGAGCTGTTCGAATTTCGCTTTCATAACTTACTTATAGAATTACAGAGTTGCAATTTTGCGAATTCGAACAGTTTCACTTTTGAGTCGAGTTTCATAGTAGGGCCCCTGATGCGCTGATTCGCCAACAAAAAAGGAAGAAAAATCTCGGAAGGGAAAGAAAAGAAAGCAAATAAACATTTTTATATATGCTTTTGACAGAATAATTTACAAATTTTTGTTGAATTCTTTATTTTAATTTTTCACACAAATATTTATTTTTTCTTACATTGAGTATTTCAGCGCCGCGGAGGTATGAAAATAAATGAATCGTCTATAGTTATAGTTATCGACAAAAACTTTTATTAGCAAAACTTCCATCTTGACATTAAAATGTCAAATTCTAAAACTCTAACGCCATATTCAATCAGCAACGCATCAGCATAAACTGTGCATCGCAAATAAGCAGTGATGCCGCATCACTGCGCAAATGTTTGACGTTTCTGAATTTAAACTATTATTTAATTGTTTCACGATCAATTTTTGGGAGATGCCAAACATAATGCGAGACTCATTTGGGTTATGTCAAACATATTGCGAGAATCGTTCGAAAATCGCAAATAGTTAGTAGAAGTATATAGCTTTGCACAAAATGTCAAGTGCCAGCAATTATTTTGTTCTTCCTCTTCGTTGTAGCGGGCACCCATTCTGCAGACAGTGTCCCGTTAATGCCCCGCAACAGACCTGAGACTCAGCTCAACAAAACCGCAACTTGATTTGCCAACTCGGTAAAGCAAGTCTGTTTCCAATTTGATTTAGCGCCACCTAGTGATACTCAAATTTAGTTTAAAGATTAAATAACATGTCTCTCTTTATTGTATAAAAAATTTAATTTATTTCAAAATTCAACGATTTATGTTTCGAAAGAATAACATACAACATAAATAATCTTGAAAATATACTCGTATATAAAAATCCTTCCGCACGAGGACATATTTTCCTCTGAATATAAAATATTAAACCATTACAATGTTTCGTTCAAAGAAAAACATTTCACGACGAACAGACTGAACGTTTGTTTATAAGAATAGCGTGTTTCCCTAAAACAATTTTGCTGGAGCAACACCTGAGCATGCAATCAATTTCATAGTTAATTTTCAAATTTGAATATGGCATTGATCAATTCCAAAAATATTAAAAAAAAAATACATCGAAACGAATTACATTCTAAATTAACCACGACCGTTACCCCAAAATCTTCTAAATTTGCTCAAGCGCGGCCGGACTCTTTGCCAAAGGAAGACAAACGATATAGAGAAAGAAGTTGAAGGCATAAATATTGGAATGGTTTTCTTACAAGCTACCAATTATACAAGAATGAGTATATATACTGCAGTGTTTCGGGGTTTGAGCTCTTGGTTGTTGATGGGGGGGGGGATTAATTAAGCTTCTCCCGTTGACTTATTTGCGCCATTGTGATGTACTGTCGCACCAGTCGAGATATCTCGTGCGCCTGTTCGGTCTGCACGCGGATGACGCGCTGCTGCATCAAGTTGCCGACCTTCATGTCGAGGAAGAGCGCACCGTCCTCAGAGCGAACCTGTTTGAAACGAAAAGTTGTTATAAACTGATGGAATTTGTAAGGGATTTTGAACGAACCTTTCTTGTGGATATGACCTCCATGAAGGGCCAGTGCTGGAGCGTTTCGTGTGTGTTCGGATCAAGGAATAGCACGCCTCGTCGGTTGAGGGCCAAGATCAAATCGCGCCACATCGGATTGCTGTCCTCAACGTGGGGCCCCTCCTCGGCCCAGATGCGTTTCACAGCGAAGAAACTGCTGCCGAACAGGGGCCATGCTGAGAGCACATTCAGGAATTGTGCCTTCACCTGGCCGGGACTCAGGTTGCCGATGGCCGGCCAGGCGGACTGCACCAAGCTCACCCACTGAGCTGGACGGATCTCCCGGATGCCCAGCGCTGGCTTAGGCAGAAGAAATTTGATCTCCTTCATTGCAGGAACATGATTGAGGTCCGCAGCTCGGTGCAGTAGAGCCGCTATTCTCGCCATGTCACGGACCACTTCGGGAATCGGCCCACCATTGCCTGGGAGCTCGAGCAGAAGCCCTTCCAAATAGTCCGGAGCGACCTGGTTGAAGAGAACCTCAATGTAGAGTGGAGTCGGTGCGGGGTCTCGTTTCAGGGAGAAATGCCACACGGATCGGCAGAAAATCAAGTAGAATGGTTGGCCGGACTTGAGCAGTTCCGTGGTCACGTCTAAGATGTACTCGTCGGCCGCCAGTGGCATTGTGAAGGCGTCTCCCTGCACTATGCAGTACAGTGAGAACTCCTGTTGTTCGGCCTCGGAGTCAACACCCAAAAGTGCACAGAGCTCCGATATGACATCGGCGACGACTGTGGAGCAGCGTGTGTTGACAACTCTCTCTGCTCCGCCGGGCAGGCGGTAGATTTGACGCCGTGCCGAGCGTCCAGCAGACACCGCAGTCACCTCTTCGACGCTTGGTACATTCTTGCGTCCGCCGCAGCGCGCTGTCTTTCGAAGATTTGTCAGGCAGACCGCGGCAGTGCCGTGACACGATCTTCGCCGATCGGAAGCCGCAGAGGTGAGGTGCTCCATCAAGTACGGTCGCAGCGCGTCCGAACAGCCGAAGTATGCTGCCAAAATGCTTAGCAGACGCCACGCTCTCTGGGAGGAGTCTGGGCACGGGGATCTGTTGGCTGTTGTCTGCTTCATCAGCTGGCAGTAGACTTCGTCGCGCAGCGCCAGATATTTGTGACAATGCTAACAGGAAAAGGGGTTAGAAAACGGCGACTCTGCTGGAAAAAAAAGGTTAAGCTCACCATTAGCACCGTGTACACGCACTTGACCTCTGTCAGTTCCGGATCGAGCGGCACGTCGCCACAATAGCGAAGTATGCAGTCGAAGCACTCCAACGCAAGCGCAGCCAAATCCGTCGGTAAGCGGAGAAGCGGGGTCCTCACGGGGGAGCCCTGCCACTTGACGAGCTCTGCATACGAGCGGTTCGACGAGGCTCGGCGGTCATTCGATCGATGATCCGCAGTGTGGCTGAAAACGGAAGGAGAATTTTTATGCATTCACTAGGGGGGATAGCTGAAAGCCGAACTTACTCATTCCTAAAGTGTTGCATGGCGAACTGCAGCAGCGAATACTTCGTCACCGAGGGTGGCGTACTCGGATGCGAGTCCTCCGTCATATAATTTGCGTCCATGTTAGCCTGCTGCTGCTGCTGCTGCTGTTGGCTGGCCGATGTCTTGCGAGAATGCAAATAGCTCTGTTGCTTAGCGAAATGGTGACGCTCGACTTGTTCCGCGTGATTCTCGAGGACCATCTGGGTTTCATTCAACATTCCTCCGTTGGAGTTGCGCCCTCCGTTGCCGCTCACTTCGTTGTTCTGATGTGACTGGTGCAGCTCCTGCTGTTGCGGCTGATGATGGTACGAGTGATGATTGCTGTGATTCTCCACAACATCCTGTCGGCTGCTGCGGTGCTGAGTTTCAATGATTTCTCGACCAGTCGAAGATTCTCTGTGGTTGGACTGGCGCGACTCCAGACGTTCGATTGGGACGTTAAGTGTTTGGGCAGCCGCTCTGGCCCCAGACGAGATAGTCGAAGCCTTTGATTGTGCCTGCAGATAAGAAAAAAACAAAACAAGGCAAATATAGAAGTCATTCACACAAGCAATTAACTGTCTAAATTGCAGACATGAAACTGAAAGTGGTCCGAAGTTTAGGAGACAGGCGCACAAAACACCAAGACATTGTGAAAGTTGCCTAGCGCCATTCGAAGACCTGTTCTCTCTGCCATTGACCATGCATTACTACGACTTCCACTACCACCACTGCTCCTGTCATCGTAAGAGTAAAAACACAAATTGGAAACAAGTTCGGCCGATAGGTGATTGTCGTTACCGCCTTCCTTCCTATGGATCTCGTGTTTTGTGTGGCTTAAGGCATACACTTTTACAGCCGACAATAACTATGCTGTATCTACTAATTGAGTTCGTTTTACGATTAGCGGAGAGTTGATCATATATCTGAAAGATTGGGCAGGGTCATTGGTATGAGGATACAAGTTTAACTACTGTAGCTAAAGGAACAACGACCGTTTGTTAAGTTACTTCTTGGAATCTGTGACAGCTCGTGTTACTAATGTCAGAGTTGAAATGCTACAGCCAGAATTTGTGAAGAGAAGACGAATGTCAATCAGGTCTCAGGTCAAAATTCCCCCTGACAAAACTGTCCCAACTGTCAACGGTACATTCAAAAGTCGAATCGATTTTTTTGGACTAGATTTTCGCTGAACGCAACAACTAGATTGTTCGTTAACGTAATTTTTACTTCATCGGGGATACAATTGAAACGTCAACTGCGTACCTTCTCAGCCGGAAATTCTTGACTTTCATAAACGTCAACTGAACAAACTGCTCACGGGATGAATCTACGCCAATAAAAACTCGGTAACATCACGTCAGCCAGATGTCAAGCAAAAGAAAAAAAAATAGAGCTTTCTGAACGTGCCCACTTTTTGGAATCTGTGACAGCTTGTGTCACTAATGTCAAAGTTAAAATTCTTGAGCAATAAATTGTGAAGATAAGATGAATATCAATCAGCTTTAAGATCAAAATTCCGCCTCTCTAAACTGTCCCAACTGTCGACGGTACATCAACTGAGTACCTTCTCAGCCCGGAAATCCGTGACTTCCATAAACGTCAACTGAACAAACTGCTCACGGGATGAATCTACGCCAGTAAAAACTCACGTCAGCCAACTGTCAAGCAAAAGAAAAAAAATAGAGCTTTCTGAACGTGCCCACTTTTTGGAATCTGTGACAGCTTTTGTTACTTATGTCAGACTTAAAATTCACCGACACTTAGCCTACAAGCTATAATTTTACGGAGCGGTCACGATTTGGTGCGCAAGTATTGTTACATCGAAATTCATATTGACAAATGTCACGAAACTTTAAAAAATTCCGGCTGACCAACACACTCCCAAAAAATATGAGCCACTTCCGCTGTGGGCAAATTTGCTGGCAGAGTTCATAGAATTTTATCCGTTAAATTAGAAATTATTCGTTACGTGGGGGATACAATTTTTTTTTTAGGAATAATTGTACATTTGCTTAAAGTATTCATCAAAAATTAACAATGTAGATTGGCTGAGGGAAAATAAAAACTTTTTGAGCAAATTTTCTTCATTATTTAAGAAAAATTTACACACGAAATCGAAGTTATTGATATCCAAAAGCGGAAAATACGCAACCATGTTTGTCCCAATATGTTTCTAGAATATAGAACATCTGCTTTAGGTAGTTTTGTTAACCAAACAAACCAAATTATTCGCCTTTTAAGAATTTATAATAACTAACCAATGGCATTCAGTAATATAAAAATGTGGAAATCCCGAACTCTTTCACATTTCCCCACGGTTACCGCGGTTGGCAGCATTTATTTTTGTATTTTTTGTATGTTTTTGCAAGTCACACGGATTCTTTTTTGACATAACACCGATAGGAAAACAAAATGGCGAATTTGAAAAAAAAATTGAGGGGGCCAGCGGCAATGGAATTGTGAGTTGGGGGTCTCAGTATGTTTTGTCTATGACTGTAACTACAGTTGATGTAGTTCAGTAGCCTCCGCTGTCAAAAAACCCTTGCATTGGGCGCAATCAATAAACGCTTGTTCGATGAGAGTCCCTTATTTGACCTGTCACAACTGTCACTACTATCAATGCTGTACATATGCAGACTCAGCTGTCAAACATACCTTGCATTGGGCACAATCAATAAACGCTTGTTCGATGAGAGTCCCTTATTTGACCTGTCACAACTGTCACTACTATCAATGCTACATATGCAGACTCAGCTGTCAAACACACCTTGCATTGGGCGCAATCAATAAACGCTTGTTCGATGAGAGTCCCTTATTTGGCCTGTCACAACATTCCCTACTCTAGTTCTGTAGACTCAGCTGTCAAACACAGAATTAATGAACACATTTCATAAGGCATCACATCTGCTGTATGATCCGCTGCTCCTAGAGACCGCAAATAGAACAATTTCAAAATGCACTCCAAATACGAACTCGTTCTTTGTCGTTGTCAAGCAGTTCTGACTGCAAATGTATACCACTGCGTCTGGATAAACCAGTCATCTACTCGCTGCATAAAGTTGTTTTAAACAAAATGTTGCAATTTCCGCATTTGGCGACCATCAAACTAGGTTAAGTGTTGTTTTCGTGCCTTGCAGAACGTTTCTCACGAAGCGTATCATTAACTCGATCATAGTGTGTCCACACAAGCCGACGTGTGAAACAACGCAGCGTGTAGAATGGCATATGGCATATTTCTAATACCTGCGGTGCAATATTGCAAGCAACTCGAGTTCCAATTAATTAAACATGAAAAATGCTGACCAATATCAGATTCAATTTGATAGCCATTTTCACCAAATTACATGTTACTTTGATGATTCAAGCCGTACCTTACTGCTGCGCTGAGAATCAAGTTATGCAAAGTTAATTGGCCGTTGCACCATAAAAGTTCACTCGCCAAACTGCCTCAACCGACTTAATTATGCATTTTAATTGCCGTGCATAGCTTCTCGAGGTATTCGGGGTCGTATACTTAACAATTTGTTCATATCTCAGTTATGCAAGTGTTGGTGATTTTATTTTAGTGCTCCTCTGCCTCCTGCTGTTTTGTTTCATTCATTGTGTGCGCACTAATCTCTCTTTTGGGCGAACTTTCACACAAAATTCAAAGCATATCCCCTCGCCGCGTCGTCCGATTTTGATTGAAAATACATTTCTTCATTATTATTGTTAATTTTTGAAGTATATGAGTTCAATCGAAAAGCCACCAATGACGGCACTTGCGTTTGTTGTTTTTGTTGTGTGGAAAAAGTTGCCAAAGGAGTAAACAAGAGAAAAACAAGTATATCCACTTCAAAGTGGATATCCCACAGCAACTTTTAATCAATGGTACATGACACAACGGTGGAAAAAGCAATCGACATCAGTGGCAGTAGTCAGTGAAGAAAAACAGGTACTCACCTCAATCTTTGGGTGTTCATTGGAGTTTGCTACCATTTTCACTTGGAAAATTTACAGCATAATGGAAATTACTTCATTAATAACTTCCGAATGACATGTAGCGTATCAAAATAGAAATGGAAAACAAAAGCAGCGATCAAATCAGTGAAATGATCGTAAATCGATCGCCGTAAAATAATTGAGCGATGAGCTCCATTGGTTTCGATGAATATCCATCGGCATAAAATGCGTGGCCCCAACAAACTCTGTGATTAAAGCGAAATGGTAGGTAATTACCACTGGCAATGTCTCTATTAAGCTTATATTTAAAAAGTATTTTAGCAGATAATGGGGTATCTGTTGTGGTAGCTCTTTCTTTCTGTTTTAGGTCCACAAATTGATGTTGTGACGTTTCGTTTAGAGAGATATCGCTTTAGGATGGTCTCTCCAATAGGTTTGTTCGAAAACTTTGTTCATTTTGTGCTGAATTTAGACAAATTCCGTTCCCATATACGCCCTTTCCCAAAAATATTTTGAGAGACATTTCAGGGGTGTTCCTTTACTTTTGTAGTAAGAATGAAAAAGACTGTCAAAATGGCAGTGGTGGGGATAAATTCTCTCACAGAGAGAGACGCTTACGAAAAAGTTAGGGAACGCTTTTGTAGTAATCTATGAAAAACGACAGATAAATAATTCAAAAATTCAAAAAAGTTGTACGAAAAGTCGTTAAAATATCTGATAAACTCGTAGAATTTGCTAATTTACGAGCAACATTAGTTGATTTATCTACCTAGCGATGAAATTGATTTGGAATTAATCGAATTCATGAATTCGAGTATATGGAAGAGCTTGTACTACAATCATTCGAGAAGGGGAAAAAGCTGCACAGCATTAAAAATTACGTGGAGGAGATTGTCCTTTCTTACTCCTTACAGCGAGGAAGAATTTCATCGCCACCAAAAGAATCTAAGGAGAACATTCAATTTTGTTTTTTCGCCTGTTGATAACATTTTAATATACAAGAAATCAAAACAAATGTCAAATAGGACAACAAATTTCGAATCAGCTGTTATTTGACAGCTTTTTCAATTCTTACACCAAGAAATTTGTTGAGTAAAAATTCGTAAGATTCTCAGTGGAGGGGTAATTCCTTGCTCTCTCGATGACGCTCTCTTTTACGAATTTTTCGAGTTAAGGAACGGCATTGAGTAAAAATTCGTAAAAATTCGTAAGATTTAAAAGTAAAGGAACAGACCTTTCTTTTGGCTAGGTTATATCAACTGTCAGTTCGCTGTCAAACCCTTCAAGTGTCAGTTTGTATTCGACTGTAGATCTGCTTTAAATTGCCACTAAATCCATTTGCGTATTGTACGATTTGAAAGTAATACTTTCTCATTAAAAATGACAGATAAAGATTAAATAATCAAAATAACGAGTAACGAGTAGTTATTTTCAACAGCTAGCAGGCTGAAGGGGCTTGTGGGTTGAGGCCGTGAGCAACCACAAAGTATAAGCGTTTTAAACAGCCTTAGCACTCTTTCAATTCACGTGAAACCGCACAATGCATGTTTTTGACAGCATTAAAGCAACCAAGAGCTCTTTTTAATTTATGTTTTATTTTTTGCAGTTAGAAACTATAGTACAAACGCAAATGCGTTTTCCCTTTTCCAGTGAACGAAATGCAGTACATACAAACGTCAATACAGTACCAAGTGGACATCCCTGGTCAGGGGAGAGTTCAGTGCTTGATTTTGCTATCAATCGCAACTGACAGTAGGCTTTTTTACACTTTTAATCAGAGCTGTGATTGAACTGTCAAATAAAAGTTCGTGTTTCTTTTTTCGGATTAGACTTAAGCCCGTATGGCACTACATTTTTTCCTCATTTTTATAATGCTGAAAAGTCAGCGGTGTGTAAAAGAGACTACAAGTGTATTACGAAATTACTGTTTGCAAAGCAACTGGAAATTTTCAATCGAATTTATTTTCAAATAATCTTGAAATGTCAAAAAAAAAGCTGCCAGCAGCTGGAAAATGTGATTTGAATACATTTTTAATGCATTTTTTTTTTTACGTGTCTACATTAATAAAGTTGATGTGTGAATACACACTCCTATGGGGAATTTTCCTTCTAATTTTTCGTACTGCTCTAGTTTCATTTTAAAAGCAGAAAAAAAAAAAGGTACAAATAGAGTTAGTTGACAGTCAAAAACATGTAGTAGAGTGGCAAAAATTGCATTAAGCCAAAGAAATAGAACAACATACTGGTCAGCGTGGTGTATATAACAAAAAAATAGTACTATAGGTAAAAGCTACAAATTCTGTTTCAAAAGTGACAAATGTAATAAGAAACAGAATTAAAAACACACACAAAAATTTAGGTGAAAAGTCTTCCATTTTGCGATGGAAATCACAACTTAAGCTTAAGTATCAAAATGCTCCACAACTTCATTGCTAATCATATGATAGCCAGTGCTCAAATATGTTTTATAATCAAACCATATCTCTCTCTGAACACGCCCTTTTTAGAACATAATACGAAGTGCTCAAGTTCTGTTTGTAGAGTGTTTCGCGAAGCCCATCCTTTCATAGATGGGCTATCTTTTTGGTTCAAACGTCAAAAAAACTTGTAGGATAACAAAACCGTTTTGTAATGGCCAGAGTAGTGTTTTATTTAAATATTGTCAAAAAGCGCACAATTCCCATTACTTTAACCTCTCTTATTTTACCGAATACATGTGATAAACATCAGTTCTCAATTCTAAAATGTTTTTTCTCTTTTTTGAACTTTATTATAAACTTTTTAGTAATTTTTTAACAAAATCATGCTACAGCCATATAAATTCTGTTTTGTTTTCCTACAAGTTTTTTAGCTGTCACTTGGTTTTTTCTTCTTAAATGTCAAGAAACTGTATGTAAGAAAATTGACATCCAACCATTTGCGGTAGATGCTAATTCATATATACGAATATATGACGTGAGTTTGACGTGCTGCTTTGTCAGCTAGCAGTCAGTGCGACGTGACAAAATTTCAATTGACAATCCATCACAAACTAGCTAAGAAATCATTTTAACTGAATCCATTTCGTTTCCAAAACGCACCACTCACTAAACCCGAGAAACCTCAAATGCGATCCATCACATACCTGCCCACCGCTTATGCGTAGAAACAGAAATTCCAAATACCTTCAATATACCGGTTCGTTGATCTACTCTACGTGAACCATATATAAACGAATACACATCTCTTTATTACATATAAAATTGAACTTCATTCGCAATTAAGATCGTGATCGCATCGCTATCAAGAGTTAATTTCGTTTACTGTTCGTCTGAATTTTCTTCACAACACACAAATCAACGTCCCCGATTGCAGATGCATGGTCAAGCTGTGCGCTTCAGATGAACACGGGCTCGACCACAATGCACAATAACATATGCATGTAAATGAAAGAATATCTAAAAGCGCATCTCTGATTAAATTAAATAACCATGCAAGCAATTAAAGCGGTCAGTAGAAATTTATTGCACTTTGTCTTTGAATTTCAAGCACATCTGGATTCAGGTTATTTTCGGTTTCGGGCACCGTAATACCTGGTGTACTCGTAAGTCTTGGCCGAAAATATTTACATTTGGCAACTATTATTGTTGAAATCGTGCTCTTCTGGTGGATGTTTGCCATTTAACAACTATAAAACCCAAAGCTGCGATATGAAACTGATTGGAAAAAATAGAAAAAAGTATTTTATGCAGTAATAAATTATGCAAACAAATTGGTCAACATGTGAATACGATTTGGTTAATAAACGTTAGAAAGTGAATTATGACGCAAGTAGATGTAATCAGGGAAACCTTTAACCAATTGTTGCAGCACTGAGGTAATTTTGCGTAAGCCTGTAGTGAAACAAAAGACAACGCTTTGTGCAATGCGATTGCGTGTGAAAAAGAAAACACTCACAACACGTCAATTCTAAGAAGAGCAGCCTACTTCTTTGGCCGATGACCCTCCAGCTATGACCGACTGAACTCCATATTTCGCAATATTCTTTGGTTCTATAAATATACAGTTCGTTTGTCTAACGGTCTCGCCTCTTCATCAATAAAGGCAGATAGATACTTCATATATAATGGAAATGATCTACCTCTATTCACGTTATTTCTTTGGTGTTGAAGCGAATGCAGTTAATCGCTGTAATTGTGTTAAATAATCAGGTGGATCGTAAGACGTCCCCCCGCTTTGCTTGCGATCTACTACAATCGCGTTTCTTCTTGTACAACACTTCTGCACATTTTGCGCGTCTCGTGTAAACAGCCATTCTTTACAAATCATTTAAACTGTGTATACTGTATACAGTGTATCTACATCAGATTCAACAAGATGAGAGAAAGCGTCACTGCCGTATGTGACAGATTGTTTGACGAATTGACGTCTTTCAACAGCAATCAGCGTTGAGCACGCGTTCGAGTGGAATTGATCGATTCTATGTGTGCAATCGGAACATGTGCGGGTCCAAAATCGATATATGACATGCCCACTAGGTTATATCGATTAGCGAAATTGGCCAGTTGATACATTTTTGTTTATATGTGCACGTAGAAAGGCAGTCGTTAAGTCGGCGAAATTATCGTCTATTTTCCTACGAGAAGTTAAGTAGTAGAAAGTTAGTTATTATTAACCGATTTCCTAGTAACGGGTTTCGCTTAGGAATACCAAAAAAAAAAATGCAATAAGAATAATTTTGGCAGCACTTGTGTTTCTACGAGCGAAAGACAGTTACAGAGTACTAAAAGCAGTGTGACCAGGCCAGCTAGATTTGGTAAATGAGTGTTTTTTTTTAAGAGGTGCAGAATCTTATAATAAAATAAAACAAATCGTGGTGGTGAACATGGTGTCGACGTAAGAAAAATAAAGACAATTGTACTGCAATTCGAATAAGAAAATGTAAGCGCCTTACAATGTTTCCCTTCCCCACCTTGCTAAATGTTTTCGTAAGATTGATAGTAGGTAACCTTTGAATTAAAAAATCGGATAAAAATGTATTCCCCTTTAATGCTATGTTTCCACCAAAGGAAACCGCGAGGTTTCGTACAATTTTCCGAAACCTCCGAGTTTTGCCATACATTTTTGAGGTTTGGAAACCTCGGGTTTTCAGCGAAACCTATTTGAAACCCCTCTGAGTTCATCCGCCCGTTAGATGTTATCAAACCGAACAAGCCTACAACGTGAACTTTGGTTTATTTTGTGTTCATTTGTGGATGTCAAAATATTAAACGCCAAAACAATTGTGACAATCAAAAAAATAATAAATGAAGAAAAGTAATATTTATAAGAGAAATTATTTCCTTAATTTCTTCAGAATTAATTTTTAGTAATTCCTCTTTCCAACACTATTTTTTTGCGTCAACAAGAAGCTGTTTTGCCAGGCACTTCAAAATTGACAGATTATGGCTTTTGAACTCACTTCAAATCGGTGGGAACAACTTACAAGGTTTCGATAAAAGTTCATCGAAACCTCGCGATTTCAATTCGGTGGAAACATGGCATAAGTTTGAAAATTGAGATTTTATTCCAGAAATTTCTTTTGTTTTTTGCCTGTAAAATAGATCATCTGACGTTGACAAGTTCTTATTCCGAAAAAATGGTTATTTTCTTTACGTACACTTTAAGATCTCCAGGGGTTACTTCTGGGAAGGACTAGTTTTTGTTTATTTTTTTATTTCCTAAACAAGACTGATAAACAGAAGTAATTCGGTTTTTTTAGGAAATTTTACGTTTAGATTTGTAGTATCGAGTGACAGCTCTTTTACTTATTTTATGTGACCACAACGCTTGCTTTATCCGTTGGTTTTGTGTTTAATATTAATCAATTCAAGTTGTAAAGCAAAGAACTGCTGATTCAGGAAAAAATATTGTTGATCCGCTACTACACTTTAAAACTTCGGATGCGTTCAGTAACTTTAGAGAACAATGTTCTTGGGCAAAAGGGTTCAATTACTTAAGACGGTAATCGATTAAAAGACGATATTGCTTTTAACGCTGATGTTAAGCTATTTTACGGATGACTTTTTTAAGGCTATTTTCAAGCTCTTAACTTAGCAATGAGTTACCAGTTTTAAAGGTCCATCGTTTGAACGATAAACGTCCGTAAAATTATATGATTCGATCCCAGATTTTCAACTTACGCGCTGTTCTTGTGCAAACTGTTAAAGTGAAAACTAGAATGGAGTTGCACTCACTGCAATAGTTTTTCGCTGTCAAAACTAAACACACGAAATGCCCTGTCCCATGTCCCACACAAAGACAGTCACGAAATTGTCTATTGTTCGTGTGGGATGTATTAAATGTTGACAGCTCAATGAACTTTGAATAAAATTCGACTTTGGTAACAAATTCTTTCCATTCCCTTGTGACATTTGTCAAAACAGTAGGTCTGACAGGTAACTCTAACCTAAAAGATTCAGTAAATGCATTTTCCCTTACATTTTAAGTGAAATTTACTCCTAATCTCAAAGAGAAAATAAATCCCCAACCCATTTCCAATAAAATGATTGTCAACATTTTCAAACAGTTATTACCTCTGATGTACTCATAGTTTCAAACCGCGCTAGGATCTCTTTCACCGATATCTTCGCCTCGATTGGCTCCTCCAAAATGGTCTCCATTCTGCCGACAGATCCACTGCTCGCCACACTCGTGCGTCGATTTTTCGTCGACAATACGACAGATGTGCCCGACGAAATGCTACAATTTCCGCTGTTGCTGCTGTGCTTCGAGTAGGCACTCTCGTTGTCCTCCATCGAGTTGATCTCATTAACGTTATAATTATTATTACTATCAGGTCTGCCAGCTTTGCACGGATACTGGTTATTACTAGAACTAGAACTACTGCTAACACTTTGGCTTTTGTACTTAAAATTATTTTTACACATATTCAAACTGTCCATGTCCTGGTCCATGGCGTCCTCGTCCTGCTCCTCGTCCTCATCGATTGCACTCCACGCACTGTCAAAGTCGAAATTGCCACCCTTTGTGCAGTTCTTTATTGTCTGATCGTTCAGCTCGTCCAGATCACTGCCTCGTCGTTCGTGGTGGTAGTGGTTATGCGATTGCTGATGATGGTGATGATTGTGTGCATGGTTATGGTGTACTTGGGCGGATGTCTTGCCGGTGATGTGCGCGATTTCCGCATCCGAATCCGAGTACAGACCATCATTGTCCTCAAAGCTGTCCGGATCTGTCAGATTGTTCAAACTATCCAGCGATGCCGATCGCTGAATTAAACTTTCACAATGGCCACCACCTTGTGGCGGATGCATTTGTTTCTCGTTCACATTGTACTTCGATTTGTGCTGGCCATTTGGCGCATTTTTCGTCGCATTGTTGTTGACTTTGTCGTGATTCATTTTGCTAATCAGCGATTCCATTTTGTGGACAATTCCGCTTAGTTTTCGCGACTCGCTTGACTTGGAGGCGGCAGACTTTGACGACTTAGTTGATTTTATTGACTTGACACTTCTTACACTCTCCGACATGTTCGCTAAGTATTTAGTTCAAAATGCCCGTGACTCATTCATAGGGAGAAAGAATGCCTCTAAGTTAATGGTTTACCGTTTAGGTGAATCAATTAAATTCACGATCGACGCGGTGAAAGCTTGACTCTTCTTTTCAACATAAATCATTGCATATAATTAAAAACAGTTCTGGTTTCAGTTTTGCGCTATAAACTCAGCATTTGACACGACTCTAGCTGCGTCTAATTGGGACGTAGTCTATACGAAAGCGCTCTTTATTTCTACAACGCAGCAGTGTCGCCAACATTCACGCACCGTTCGCTGTCTTTTGATTATAAAATCGCGCACATATTTTATTCAGACCAATTGTTTATCTGGCCATTCAATAAAGGGTCTCTCCCGCACGGCACAACAAATATTTTCCAATCCACGTAACCAAATGATGAGAAGAAAACAAACCGTAATCGGATAGTTGAGGTGGAAATTGAATGCGTAATAACGTGTAAAACGACCCGATTGCTCTAGTTTCCGGAAAATATTGCTACGAATATTAGGTAGTTAAAAGCACGCAGCGTTCATTCAAGTAAAAACTAACCAACGTCACCCGAGCGTAGCGATATTCTCGATTATGCACTCGTATGCTTTGGAGGGTTCCTCTATCCGTTCAAAAATAACAAACACCACATTCAGTTGGATGGTTGGGATTATTATTATTATTTTTTGCAGTTCATTAAAAGTCTTTAGAAAGTTCGATCTGTCAATAGATACAAGTTCTTCTAAACATCCACAGCAGAAGAAATATCATTTTCATACTTTTTCGTGTGTTTGTCTAGCGGTTGTGTGTCTCTATTACTTCAGTTCATCGATAAACATTGTACCACGAATTGAACGGCGACACACGAATGGCAAAAAACACGTCCATTAAAATAGGTAGCTCTGCGAGTTACTCGTAACGGCGAAGACGACGACAGCGACGACTGCTAGTTGCGCTACTTTATCTACGACGTGCTACTCGATCGACCCGTTCTTTTCAACTAAAAGTGGCGTTTGACCATTTCAGTGGCATGAGCTGGTTGTTGGTGGTATTTCGTTTGCGATGCGGCCATAGTCATAGCCATAGCCATTGTAGCGTTTCCATTTGACTAACTCGGGTCGGCAATCGGCATCGGATTCCGATACCAGTATGAGTGCGAGTAGGCACATCTTGAAGTCGAACCTGCTACGATTCGTGTGTGCAATGAATCTCATTTATAGACAGGCCGCCGTGCTTTTGGAGCTGAGCATTGGCTGATCGGCATCGGATCGCCGTGCGGTTTTAGTTGGGCAGCTAGCAGAGCGCGTATCGCCGTCTTCTGGCCAACTGGGTGATGTATGTGTTGTTTGCGCAGTCTCTTTTGTAAATGCTTATGTTGTTTTTATGATTTTTTATTTTTTATTTTTTTGCTCTGCATTTGAGTGCATTTCAAAGTTAGGCTGTAAGGGGATTTCTATCAAACATTTTATCTATGCAATTAGTGATTGTAATGCAAAGGAAAGCCGAAGGAAATAACAATTAGTAAAACTGTTGGCAGCAAAGAAAGCTATTTCCAAGAGGTGTTGCGCAATGATGTGGAAAATGCGTCCAAGAATTACGCACCATTTTGAAAGGGGCTTGTCGAACGTGAGTAGTAATGGCGTTTTCGATTGAAGAAAATAATTGCTCTGTCTATGAAAAGAGCAAATCCAGAAGTGCTCTTTCGATGTATTCCATGTTTCATTGAAAAAAAAGTGCACTTCCATGTCAATTCTTAATACGACAGAAGTGTCCGGAATATTTTTAGAGAATTGCCCTGAACTCACCAACACGAAGGTACTAACAAAATGTCAGATTGAAGTGTTTGTTGTGTTATTAGAAACAAATTTTTCGCTATGTGACCCGAAAATATACAATTATGCGTGCTAAATGTAAACTTAAAATGAAATATATTGATTTGGCTGTATTTATTACTGCAGAAAACAAAAAAAAAGTAGCAACAGAAAACCAAATCTCTCATATGGTGTTTACCACTATTACAAAAGTGCTCCAACGAATTTCATTGAAAAGAGCAATCCTGAATTTCAGGGCAATTCTCTCGGATCTTCAATCAAAAACGCCATAAGTCTCGCCCCTTAGATTTGGCTCACTTTTACTGAGAAGACAGGTCTAGTGAAGAGATGAATCTGTTCCGCTAGGTATTTGTTTTGTTCGGCACTTGCAAGAAAAGAATTGAAAATCAAAGAATTTTGAGTTGCAATTTACGAATTATGATGAATTAATAAGGGTATTCAGTTAAACGCGTAAAAGCCTCATAAACTGCGTAATCTGCAGAAACTTACCACCTCGTAAATGAACTGTCAGATTTTGTATAGAGAATAATTTACGCAGACCTCATAATTTTCCGCGACGATTTAGGCTCGGAAATCAACCGCGAAAAGTCAAACAAACAAATGTCAAACTTTCGACAGACAGTCGTCTGTTGTTTGTTTTGTTTCCAGAGTTTTTTTTTAGGAAGATCTCAAAATGGTAAGATTTCAAGTAAAAAAATAATTTTGTGAACTTAAAAATGAAAATGTCTATGATTTGCAGCAAAACGAAAAAAATAATTGAACAGCTGAGTTTGACAACCGACTTGACAGTCGACTTACGCAATCAAACATTCGAGTTCCGAGGGGTGTTCCCTTAAAGCACTTCAGAAATTTATGATTTTTCGAGGTGCATACAATTATGAGATTAAGTGAATAAACTTAAAAAACCTTGTAATAATTTAACACATGTCATGTGAATTGAGAACGTAAATTGACGTAGAGAAATCGTAAATTACAAAATATTTTTTGTGCGTATTGCGTGCAGTGATGCCAGACTTTAGTAGCAGGTTATCTCACTGTTATACCCAGAAAATACCTTTTATCCCTCGGCAAAATATAAAAAAATCACACATTTATCCCATGACATGCATTTCATAAAATTGAGTCTTTTTTATTATTATCTCATTCGTATGTGTGCGGTGAGTTGAGATTTTCACCACAGATATGTCAGTTTATAAAACAGTTTATGGAAATAAAAAAAAAGAAAATGAATGACTTTTTTCTAAATATTAAAATATTTAATATGATCGTAGTAGTATTTTTTTTTATTCTTAACGAAATTGGCAATTAGGAACAAAAATTGACCAAAAAGTAAAATCTTCATAGGTATGAAAAATCACTTTGACCCTTTTAGCTTATTTTAAGTGAGAAAATCCAGCGAAAAGGGATAAATCGCCCGATCTGGTATCACTGACTGCGTGCGGGTGAAGAGACAGGCAGTCGGTATTCAATCTTTGCTTAAAGCAGTCGGGTTAAAGTTGTTTAAGTATAACTAATTCGTATGGATAGGAAGTGTACTACTAATTATAACGCATTCTGGGAAAACATTTTCAATTTAATACGGTGATGCCTCTAATTGATAAAAGGAAGTTTCAATTTACGATTAAGAATTTGGAAATTGCAACTACTGAAGTAGTAAATCTACTCCTGTTCGTTCGCCAATCAACACTATTCAGTTGCAATTCAAGACTAAATGGTTGTAATTTGCTAAGGGAGGAAATCGTAATTTACAACAGAAAAGTGGTAATTTACGAATTGTTTTTCCAATTTACAATCCATGTACAAATTGATAACTATTTACGTCAAATTGCGATCGGTTATGGCAATATGTACTTCTCGTTTGATCGCATTATCTATCTATACATATAATAAAACTGTGGCGGTTTTCATGTGTTAGCGGTTGGCGTGAAAACTACTGCACAGATTTCGATGGAACTTTTTTTGGAAATGTCCCTTAAGATCCTGAGAAGGACATAGGCTATTCCTTTCATTGCCATACCCTTTTTTGGAAGCGTTTTTGACCAAAATGAGTTTTTTTTCTGACTTTACTGCCTTTTAATCGTCATTACTCAAACAATTCTTAATCAATGCAAGCAAAACAAAATACTTAACAGAGCCAATACTTCCATAATTATTTCAATCAGCTTTCTGTGTCATCTAGAAGCTGGGCTACAACCCAAAATCGAACATGAAAAAACTAAATTTATTTTCTCAAATCGAAAATGATAATGAAAAGTTTTGATTCGCGACTTTTGAGGGTCAATATCTTCACTTCGTACAATTTCTAGAAATGCGAATAAAAAGTCGTGAATTAGTAAATCCTTAGCTAAACTCTAAAACTAGACGAACTTTTCGTGATTCTGCGCTTATTTTTCTTGATTTGATCTTGAAATTCTTTCCGTGTGGTTGGCTTAGAGTGGACCTCGATGGGGAGCCCTCGGAAAAAAGAAGACCCATTGTCAGGGGGGTAACTCTTCTTGATGTCCCATAATACGACATCGTTTGTGCCATAAGACTTGTCTGTTTTTTTTAATTGAGCTTCTATAAATGAACAAACTGTGCTCAGCACCAGTCATAATTTAGAGCTCAACTCTGGATTCTGGTTGAACTTTAAATATCAGTGGCCTTTTTAAGAACCCGCCTTACTTTTCAATCCTATTTTTCTACCTTCTACCCGACGTCTAAACCAACAGCCATGGACAACTGTAAGCAAATGTGTATACCTTTAGGTGCAACTGTCAAACATAATATTTTGTTAATTAGAGCGGCCTGTGAAGTAAATAAATGACCTAGATCTTATGCAAGATCTAGCCCAACCACTGCGGGTTGCAATGCAAAAGTTGTTGCACGAAAAGTTTGTCGCATTAGTTAGACTCCATAGCAATGCAATTTGCATCGACTTGGCCAACACTGATCCTTCCTCCTCCTACCCACTACATTAATTAGTCATCCCCTTCTTTCGTTACATACGTAAATGACCGATCTTGCGAAATTCAATTAACAAAGGTTGCATAAATCCATACGTAGAAGAAAAATCTTCACCAAACGAGTCCGCATCTTATATAAATTGAGTGAACGCCGCCGCATATCATTGACAAATGGAATGGCTAACGAATGCGGTTGTAAATGATTTCCTTTTCTGAGTTCATTACCTAGTGGTGCATTAATTCCTCGGAAGCTTTGTACATCCGCTGGAGCGCACATCTTTCACCATTCAACTCGTAGGTGTAGATGTAGCTACAGGTTGTCGGATGACGAAACAATACGATTAACACAAATCTGAGATTGTATCTTTTCCTCACATACATTTGAGGTAGTTATATCTTTTTAATTATGTGTTTTAATCTGTCGCTGTATGGTGTAAGATGTTGGTCACAAATTTGGTGAGTGCCCATTAAAAGGGGCTCGACAGTTACTTAAAACATATACTGGGCTACTGCCTTGAATAATGGGTAAAGGAAATGGGAAAAAAATTGGAATTATAATATCTGTACAACAATAGATTAAAGTAGAGACGGTGCTTAAAAATGCGTAAAGATTACACCTAAAAATTAGACACATGCGCATCCAGCTTTATGTGAAAATTGGGCCTCGTCGTTGTCAGGAATAAACATCTTTGCAATATGACACTAATGACATGCGTCTAGCTGTTCAAATGATGGGTATTGTATGATGAGGTATGTGAGTTAAGGGGGGCAGAGGTGCTAAGGAGCTGATATGCCTTTTCGCATGAGCTGTGTAGGAAAAGCTGTGCCCAAGATTTGTGCAAGGAAATTAATTGCATAAATAAGGGAATTTTTTAGAGACCAAATCGTTTAACACTGCAGAGCAACATAATGTGAAACTCAAGAACCTTCTTTTACTACGTTTCCACCGGACACAAATCGCGAGATTTAGGGCAAGAGATTACAAACAAATCCTGAGGTGTTTCCACAAAAAAAATAATTTATTTGACGTTTCACCAGATGTTGTCAACTACTGTCGAATCGAACAACCGAAAATTGTGATAATTGAAAAAATGAGTTCCAGAAATCTGAAAATATTATTGGCTTAATTCTACAAAATAAAATTACAGTTTTAATGGTTGCATTGGCTAGGAGAAATCACTCAGAAATAAATTCGTTTTTATATGACACAATAGGCCTGTTTTTTTGAGCTTCGATCTCAGCAAAGCAGGATTTTCAGCACGCAAATACAACAACTAGGCTCTACTTGACACTTCGAGGTTGTTGTAATTGTGTGCTGAAAATCCTACTTTACTTTGCTTTGCTAAAGCCCATATGACACTACATTTTTTTGCATTTTTTCTGCTTTTAAAATGAAACTAGAGCAGTACGAAAAATAAGAACGGAAATTCCCGATAGGAGTGTATACGCCCATATCAACTTTATTAACGTAGACACGTCAAAAAAAATGCATTAAAAATGTATACAAATCACATTTTTCAGCTGCTGGCAGTTTTTTTGACATTTCAAGATTATTTGAAAATAAATTCGATTGAAACTTGCTACCCCTTTCGTTATACACTTCTAGTCTCTTGTACGCACCGCTGACTTTTCAACATTATAAAAATGAGGAAAAAATTTAGTGTCATGCGGGCTTAAGATCGAAGCTCGAAAAAACAAGCCTAATGTCAAATACAGCTGTATTTGCTTTGTATTTTTGACATCTCGAGCTGTGGAAAGTGTGTTCATAAGCTGGACTGTACATGCAAACCTGGTTGATAATCGAGATTTATTTCTAATCTCCCTTTTCATGAGATTAACTTTTGTTCATAAATCCCGAGATTTATGTGGGATTTACAGAAATTTTTCTAAATCTAAATCAGACAAACGAATTGCAAAAAAAAACCCTTCAGAGACTTAAAAAATTATTTAGCCTTGATATCTGTCAGAGCGACATATTGCTTGTTACGAATATACTCATATACGTCAGTCGGTCGTTATAATCGATTTCCACTGTCGTCCAGCATTCGAGCTTGTAAATAAACTAAACCGTCCTAGTCCCTCGAATTACTTTGACAATTATTGACGGCGTTTATTAGTTAGTTACCATTTTTTTTTGAAATAGGTTTTAAAACCAAAATTTTTTTTTTTTCATTTCTTTTCCAGAATTCTGTCACCCGGCAAATCCCCTTAGACCTTACGAAAGAATGTCAACTGTAAGTTTTTTTAAGATTAAAGTTTTTATTTCACACAATTTTCGGAAATCAATTTTTACAAATTGACTTGACTAATTAAACGACGAATTCAATTAAACTTCACTGTAGACATATATGACTTCTGACAGCATCTGTCACTTATTTTGTGGCCCTAGAGCCTAGATTGATTCGGTGACCACATTTGACATTCGTAGTATTTTTGAGTTTCGTTGATTTTTGCGCCAAATCCAGTCAAGAAATGGGGCACGTTCAGAATTCTAGTCGTCTTAAGTCGACTACACTTGACTGGACTAGATTTTCCCTAAACGCAAATGCTATACTGGTCACTTAAGTCACTTTTACTACATTCATGCAATGCGAGGTATCAACTGTGTAATCGATCGTAAAATTCCTGCCTAAACTTGTCGGCTAATGTCAACTGATCAATTAAATCTAAAACACATTACATTAGCCAGCTGTCAGACTTAGGAATCACCCATTTTTCTCACTGATTCCAAACATATTTTTGAATATAAATTAATAAAACAAATTAAGGCAGTATATTTTATTGGCTGTTTATGCAAATAGTTTTAAAATAATAACATATTTTATAAATTTTAAAGTGTGACAAAAAAAGAGTGTGACAAATGGGTTAGTAAACGAGTTTCAACAAATCTCCAGTTAGACTTACGGAAGTACAATTCCAAACTTGCTCATTATCATAATTTCTAAATGTCCCATCTGTGCCCGTCAACGATTTAAAGACCCAATCACATGGAATCTGTGACACGAAATATATGACATATTCAAGAAAAGAATAAGTTACATAAAAAACGTTGCTTAACCTTTGCGTTAAATATTTTTTGCAGAATAATTTCAATGACAGAATATATTGCGTCGTACTAATAACAAATTTTAGTCTCGACTTTAAATTTACAGAAGCTCACAATTGCGAAATTTTTATGGAAAATATATCCACTGTGAACTACTAAAATTTAGAGTCGAAACTAAAAAAGTTTCTTCCAATAATTGTGATCTATTTTAAATAGTAAAAACTGTCAACGGTTTCAACAGATGCAAAAACAAATATAAAACATTAAATGAGAGCAGATGTTTCAGTTGGCGTTTATGCAGGTGTAGCCGACGAATCTCAGTCCACTTACTTACTTACTACCTACACTCAGACTCAATCTCGATTTTAAAAATAACTGGCAGCACGTCAAATAAATGTCAAACACAACAATTATAGTTAAATGACAGTTTGTTGTTATATTTACAAAGTTTGACATTTATTTGACGTTCGTGGGGTCATATAAAATGCAAGCAATGTTAAACAACCTTAAAAGAAATTTTAACATTTCGTGATTCTTGTGTGTTTCTTTGAAATTCACTAACAACTGCTGATGCAAGACGAGGTGTGGGATAAGCACAAATGTGCGGTTTAAATGATTATTTCAAATGTATTGCGTGGAAAGTACCACAAGAGTTTGTATAAATTATAAAAGCGAAAGTATTTACAGAAAAACAGACCGCTGGCTATGCGTTTCATTTGTGCGTTACTGCATGTTTTCTCCGCTGCTCTCACAATAGAATGGGTATGTCATTGTGTTTCATGCTTTTCAAGGGTCGTTATGCATTCTATTACATACTTTCTAAAGTGCGTTAGAAACACCCAAAGTTCTAGTGAATTGGAACCGTTTACATCCAGGGGATTTTTCTTCCTTTTGTTCGATTAAAGTACAGCACCAAACACCCTGCGAATCTAGGCCGTTTAGCTGTCAAATGAAATATTGTTTACTATCAAAATGACAGTTCTGCTTCTCATCTTTTTACTTAGACTGTTCATTCGTTTTATTCTGTGCGATGAACATGTTCTGAACGAAAACAGAAGCGCCAAAGTCGAAACTCTAATGTTTCTAAGCAAAAAACTACAACGAACTCTTTTTGACAGTTTGTGATCTGCTCGTTGAACTAAAAACGAAAAACGCGTATTGCAAGTTTTGACTTTGTTCTACAAATATTGTTCATTGACAGTTGTGACAGCTCAAAGTGCTTAAATTGAACTAGAGAAACAACTGTCAAAAGCATTAATTTCGCTGTCAAACGCATAACCTAACTGACATTCTACAAATTTTGGCTGCTATAAATTTAAAATCTGTCATTTGTAACAAGGACCGCTTCCCTTTAACGAACTGTCAGAAATAATCTGATGCTACACAAGAACAAAACAAAATGGCACAAACATTTCACTAGCAAAGGAGAGACATTTTTTATTGTAATCAAATCGCACTCACCTGTCTGAATTCCTGGGAAAAGGTTTGTATCATGGCTTGTATCGCAGACGCACGTACCGCGTGCAGTGTCAGGTGTCCGCCGTTACGCATGTTCAGTTGCAGGGCTGCCGGACGTGGTAGTGTGACAGCGCCTTGCAGCTCGGTGAAGAGCAGCGACTGCACCACAATCAAGTAATCTGCGTCACGTCTGGCCAAATAGACGCCGTTGTGTGAAATGCCCATGATGGACACATCGGGGAATTGGGGAGCACCCTGGACAGCGAATAGCCGCGCAAAGTATAGCGGCCAGCTGCGTGCCATGTCAACCAAGTGTCGCTTGACAATCGCACGAACATTCTGACTGCGTACATTGTCAACGGTGACGCCATGTCCATTGAGCATGTTCATTGCGGCGGCCTTTTCTTGCGGTGAAATACGCAGGCAGGGGGTCAGCCCGAAGACGTCGCCCACCACCTGGGCGAAGAGCAGATCCAAAGCGACTGGTGGCCCAATCGGCTCATTGGGGTGGAACACCTCCTTGCGAACGCGCAGTTTCCATGGAACCCGGTTGTACGTGAGGCACGCCGTGGCCGGTGACTTCAGCGATGGTGGCGCTGGTACGGGTGCAGGAATCGATGGTACGGGCCATTCGTCGCCATAGTCGGTTTCGTCGTCGCGGCGAGTGCCCTGCGAAATCAGTGTGGATCCAGATGTTTTGCGCTTGCGCTCTTTTTCGTATTTCTGTACCATGTGCGTTTTGAACGTGGCGGTTGTACTGTTCGTCGTCGACGTCGAGCTGTGTGAGAAGTGCTGATTGAGCGAGTGCTTGCGATTGTTTGTCTCGCGATCGTTTTGGCCAGCTAGTGCCTTCGACGGGGGGTGGTAAACTTTGTTGCCCTCCTTTTCTCGTTCTACCTGGCGGATTTCGTAGATCCGATCACGCTTTTCGCGCTCCTTCTCCCGCTCGCGCTCACTGCCGGTGGATGGAGGTCCCTCGACCTCGGTGCGGTCCCATACGGACTCGGAAAAGTCGTCGCGGTCCCGCGAGCGAGATCGAGATCTGGACCTCTCGCGGTCGTTGGGGATCTCCTTTTTGAAACTCGTTTCGTAGACCATGTCCAGTTTGGCAGCCTCAGCGCGGCCCCACGAGTCGTAGGTGTCCTTGGACACTTCCGAGCCGTTCCAGTTGTGTCGCGCTCCGAATGTGTCGCGTTCCTGTCGCTGGATGAACGCCGGAATGTCTTGCTGAAGTTGTGATCGGTACTCGCGCTCATCGCCGCGGTCATCGCGAACTGGCGGGCTCTTGGGCACAGGTGGTGGAGCAGGGGGCGCCGTAGTTGGCGGACGAATGGGTGGTGGGGGTGCTGGAACGGACGGGGCTGGCGGCACTATGGACGGCCAGTTGGACTGAGGAGGCGGAGACAGTTTTCCCTCCATCCGCTCGACCTGCGACCGCACCGACGACATATCGTTCGACTGACCCATCATCGCGAAGTGACCGCTGAGCTGCTGCTGCAGCATCAGCTTCCTGGTGTCCTCCAGCTTGGCCGGTGTTCGGTGCTCGGACTTTGTGCTAATCGAAGACCTAACTGAGTGGCCCGCGGTAACCTGTTCCAGTCGCTGACGCATCTCAGAGCTGAGCTTAAGCTTGCCCACACTTCCCGGTGGTGGACGATCGGCCCCGATCTCGAAGCTCTTTCGGGATAATTTTGCGGCCGAGTTCGACTGAGTGGGGTCGACCGACTCCTTCATGTGTTTGCCCCCGGATGTTTCTATTTTGATTTGCGTGCGCATGAACTGCGACGTGTGCATCGCCGGCGGCGATGGCGCTTTGGTCGAGTCCACTTCGAACTCCTCCCATTCGATGGCCGAGCCGTTGAGGGACCCATTGCTGCTGTGCAGTTGCGACTGGGGGGTAGTCTTGCGCTGACTCTGGCGCATTTTGAACACGAAGAAGTCCTCCTCGCACTCTGGTTGCGGCCCGTCCTGCGGAGGTGGCCAACGCCACTTTCCGATGCGAACGGTCTTGGCCCGACCGTAGGGGTCCAGGAAGTGCCGTGTTTCCGAGGGGTCCTTGGATTCGATGGGTGGCGGCATTGGCGGCGGAGGAGGCGGTGGTATCAAAGAGCCCCCGCTCTCCGACGACGTCTTGCGGTTGCGGTCCACTTCGGTGAACTGTGAAATCCGGTTCTTGAAGCTCTGTCTGCGAACCGAAGATGAAGAGACGTTCTGCAAGTTGATCTTGCTCGTCGATGTGTGGGTTGTCACCGACGACTGCATATGCGGTGGAGATGCAGGCGCTGTCGTCGGAGTGTCCTGTTGACTAAGCAGGGTCTGAAGGGCTTGATTCTGTGCGAGGAGCTGCTGCTGGATCTGCAGATTTTGCGCCATCGCGGACTGCAGAAAAGCTCTCTGCACCTGGTGCTGGTAGACCGTGGGGTCAGCCTCGTGCGGCAAACTGATCATCTGCATCAGGCTGTCTTGGTTTACGCCGCCCATATGTGCGCTGGAGACGAAGCCGGACGTGGTTGTCGTTTGTTGATGCGTGGTGCCGCCGCCCTTGATCATGTCAATCAGTTCGGTCTTCTCAGTCAGGTTGTTGACATCTTCGCTGATGAAAATCGGCTTGAACAGTCCAGAGATGTAGTCGTCCAGATTGGCGCTGCCGCTCTTGTCGCTGCTGTCGGTTGATTTTTCTCCGCCTCCCTTGATCTTGGCGCTCAGCGAACTGGCGTTGGTCAGGCGATCGAGGGATTCCTCCATTATGGGTGTGTCAAAGAAGTCGTCCACTCCGCCGCGAATGCTCGCAGCCAGCGATCGAGCGTCTGACAGTTCGTCGAGGGACCCGTCGAGCACGGGGCTGAAAAGATCGTCCAGGAACTGATCGACATCGGAAGCCTGTGATGGGACTCGAACTCTCCGCACGTGGCTGGCCAGGGATGGCGCTTCACTTGTGTCGGACATCGCTGAGGAGCGCGTGGCGTACTCCGATTTGTCCATATACTTGCTGGAGTGGGAACCGGCGTGCGACCGCCGGCCAGCGTGCTGCGACTTCTGATAGCGAGGGCCGGTTTCCTTGCCCATGGGAGCTAAACGTTCCGCTGAATGGTATCTGTCGTTCAGGCGACTCTCGGAGAGCCCCAGAGTGGTGAGGGGCTCAGGCTCTGGAGTAGTTACCAGATCTCCATCGTCTCCGGCTAGCAGGTCGTCCAATGACTTCGATCTGGACTTCTCTTGCTCGAAATAGCGCTCATTCAGGGCGGAGTTCCTAGACAGAAGGTCGCGCGAGTTCTTTCGCACGGGATTGTACTCGATCTTCTTCTCGACCACTGGTTCTGGGATTGGTGCTTCCATTGGTTTCGGCGTGGACTTAGCTTGGGGCGGCTCCGGCGGAGGCACCTGCGGACGCTTAGGGCTGCTTGGCTCCACGTCCGGAAGCAGTGTGCGCGAGAACTTAGATCCCGACTTGAACAAGTCGCTGCGAGCAGCTGGGAAAGCGGGACACAGTTCCTTCTCGGCAATCAGGTCCAGTACGTAGTCCAGCCCGCAGGAGTCGGTGAGTAGTTTGCCGTCATCCAGCGCCACAGTCCATCCGCGGTTCGATATGCCCAGTGTCGAGATTGCCAGTGCGGCTGCTTCTTCACAGGTGGTCCAGGAGTCGATGGCAACGGTTTGCATGACTTCATCGGGGAGGGTCAGGGCCACAGCAATGTCCGACGCCCGCAATATCGACCGCCATTCTACCCAGGACGGAGTGAAACTTCGGCAGGCCATGGCCTGCGAGCTGCCGCTGTTGCGAAGGATCTTCTTGAGCAGCAGTTCCTTCATAGACGCGGGCGCGTTGTCGGTGATAAACTTCATCAGATACTTGCTGAATGCAGGGCCTGGCTGGAAACAGGACAAGCACTGTGCCATCAGCTGCCAAATGCGCTGAGACTGGTTCTCCTCGACGCGGTACGCCTGATTGCACAGCTGCACAAGGATTTCGTCGCGTAGCCCACGGGAGGAGAGCCCTTTGTGGACGATGTAGTCGGACAGCACCTTCTCCTTGTTGGCGTCCAGCGTGGTGTCGTTGGTCCAGCGCAGAATCAGTTTGAACACGGCAAGTGCGTCCTGGAAGTCTTGATCTCGGGAGGCCGCTCTCGTTAAAAATGGCGTGGTGATCGGTTCACGCCTCGACGTCAGTCGCAGTCCATTGCAGTAGACGGAACTGAACTTTCCAAACGAAAACTGGTCCAAATCCTTCGGGAGGTCGCCCGCTACAGGTGGTCCGGGGACGGTTCCGACCACTTTTACCAGGTGACGGTCGCCATGCACTGGTGTCCACCCCTCTGTCTTCGAGAATATAAACGCCAGTTCCGCTGGGATGTCCAAGTACGCGACCTGGCTGCGTTCGATGTTTTCCTTGGCGATCTTCTTCGCCTCACGTTCCTTCTGCACCTTCTGGACTTCCAGGCGGCGCTTGTGGTCCGCCTTGAGCTTGGTGTAACGTTTTCTTGCCATTTTTCCGCGCCAACATGCTTGCGCCCGCAGAGCGCCATGCCGCAGTTCCTTGTAGTACTTCCTTTCGCGGTAGCCGCGCCATTTGGACTGCACCCTTGTAGCGGCCTTCTGTTCGCGAGCCAGCCTTCTGCGCACCAGCATTCCGCGCACACTCTTCTGAATGACAACGGCGGCGTTTTTGAGCCGATCAGAGCGACCGCTTTCCAGCATTCGGTGGAGCGCCTCGCGTAGAAAAACTCTTGTAGCGCCCAGCTGGAAGTCGGGGCCTTCTATTCCGGTGCGAGGAAGCGACTCCAGGACCGTCCTGCACAGTTCCCGATAGGGCGTTCCCCTCGGCAGCGGAGCCTTCATAAGGTGGCGATAGCGCTCGACGAAATGCTGGAATCGTAGCCGCACCGGGTAGCCCCTCTGGCGAATTTGTATGGTGTCCAACATGCCCAGGTAGCGCAGCTGCTGCAGCACGCATGGCATGTCCATCTTGAGGGCGTGTTTCTCGTTGTTTGGTTTCACGCAGCGCACGAACCAGGGATTGCAGCGACCCATCGACTGCAGAAGCTGCTGCAGCGAGTCCGAAAATCGGGCTGCAACTGTTGGGGTTCTCGGCTTCATTGTGACGAATCGGCCATTCGACCCCTTCGGCAGGGTTTTGCCGGAGTCCCGCTGGGCTCTCAGTTGCTTGGTGAGGTCCACAACGAGTTGCAGCTTGCTCGAGGCGAGTAGCTCGAGAACGTCTCCTCTGAGAGCGTCGCGGTTCTTGTCCAGAAAACCATCGACACAGTACCACACTTGTCCCGCGTAGTGGGTTATGCCGAACTCCTGCGCTCCGATGCGTGGCCTTGAGTACAACTCATTGAGCGCATGGTTGTAGTGGCATTTTTCCAGGAAGCTCATATCCGAGGCTCTGGGGAAGTTCGACTCGTCGTCCAAGAGGTGGAAAATGCCGACTGGCTTCTTGGCCAGCAAGTGAATCACCGGCAGATTGTCGTCCCAGTTCAGGGGGGTCCACTCCAGTCGCTCGCGGGCATACTCGGCCTGCTCCAGCTTGAACACGTGCTTGTTGAAGTACAGCTGAAGGTTTTCGTTCGCGTAGTTGATGCACAACTGCTCGAATGAGTTCTCGGCCAAGTCCTCGAAGCCAAAAATGTCGAGGATGGATATGCGGTGTGCGTCATGTGTCCCGCCTTTCTGCACGATCGAGTTGATCCTCGACACCAGCCAGTTGAAAAGGCCCGCGTACAGCGCCTTTGCGAAGGCATCTCTCGAATCTAGGGCTTGGTCGATGCCCAAAGGTGTGTGCAGTCGTTCCGACCTCGCCTCGGTTGTCCGGCTCGTCAGCGATCGATGCAGTCCATCGGCTGAGATGTGCAGTAAATGAGCAGCCCATTTGATTTCGGCATCCGATCCAACCTCAACGCCTTCCTGGCCGTGTCGCAGCTGACGCCTGTGGAAGTAGACGTTTCCCAAGTGCAACACCGAAGCCAGCACTCGGATAATGCCCTCTCGCTCTCCTTCCGATACGCCCAGGACCTGCATGGCGCTCTGCAGAGACCCCCAGTCCACTCTTCCGGGAGCACAGTCCGAGCCGCCCTGGTTGAGGTAGAAATATTTGTCCGCCTCCAGCAGGCCGTACTTGGTTCGCTCCGCCTCGGACAGACCGCCGAGCATTTCGTAGAAGACGTGATAGTTCCTCTCGCCCGGCGCTTGTGTGACTATTCTCGACTTCTCCAATAAATACTGTGTGATCTTGGCGCCCACAATAGCACCTGACTTGAAGTACACTTCCAGATACTTTCCGAATCGGGAGCTGTTGTCGTTGCGAGCAGTTCTCGCATTTCCGAACGCCTCCAAGAGCGGGGCTGCTTCCAAGATTTGCTCTGTAATGACCGCCGACGCAGATCCACCGCCTGGAACCACTGCAGCCAAATACTGCATTACCAGCTTTGTTGATTCAGTCTTACCCGAGCCAGACTCCCCGGATATGACCACCACCTGTGGCGATGGCAGAGCTGCATGTGCCGCCGCTCCGATTGCGAACAGATGCGGTGGCAAAGTACCAAGGGGCTTCCCAGCGTACTGCTTGGCTACCTCCAGCCCGTACGAGTCTGGGAACATTTTGTAGGGATTCACTGCGATTAGAATGCTGCCGGCAAATGTGTAAATCAGGCCTTTGTCATAGCGCAGGCGCAGGTTCCACAGTAGTGACGCTTCGTGCAGGTCATCCAACTGGGTCATATCGTCGACTCCGCTGCTGCCGAGGTCTTGCCGCGGACGCAAGTTGCCCTCGCCCGGTTGAAGAGCGAAGGTCTGCGGCTGAAAGAGAAAATATGTAGTGAATCAGTTTTGAAGTTCAAAAGTGAGGTTACGTTTATGAATGCATCTGTCACTGTGACAGTTGAGGGGTGTGTTCGCTAATTTGACGGCTGAAATTGAGAGCGCTGAGTGTGTCTTTGAACAATATTACAGAACTTTCCAGTCCTAAGCGACTCTCATACTACGTTTCCATCGGACACTAATCGCGAGATTTAGGGCAAGAGGTTACAAACAAATCCTGAGGTGTTTCCACCAAAAAAAACTGGATTAATTTGACGTTTCAACAGATGTTGTCAACTACTGTCGAATCGAACAACCCAAAATTGTGATAATTGAAAAAAAAATTAACCAATTCAAAACTTTAGAGTGATAAAACATGAGTTCCAGAAATCTTAAAATATTATTGGCAAATTCTACAAAATAAAATTAAAGTTTTGATGGTTGCATTGGGTAGGAGAAGTCTCTCAGAAATAAATTGTTTTTTTTTGTATGACACAATGTCAAATAGAGCTCTGTTTGCTTTGTATTTTTGACATCTCGAGCTGTGGAAAGTGTGTTCATAAACCGGACTGTACATGCAAACCTGGTGGATAATCGAGATTTGTTTGTAATCTCCCTTTTCATGAGATTAACATTTGTATGACAAATCCCGAGATTTATGCGGGATTTACAGAAAATTTTCTAAATCTCGCAGTTAATCTCCGGTGGAAACGTAGTATCACGTTCTCAATTGTGTTTCCCACTCATTTAGATAGAAATTTTATCCAAAGCAAGGTCTGTACGGGAACAGTTTTGCAACATTTTAGAATAAGAACAAAAAGAAAACACTATAACCTCAATAAATAGAAAATGCTCCGAATTTTAAAACCACTCTGAAATATCCCAAACTCAAACCAATTCACAGTCAACCAACAAAACAGCAAGCATCCCTCTGCTGGAAAGCCAGTCCTTTCCAGAAATCAATTAAAATTGTCACAATAGCACAAACACAAACAAACTAACATGTCTTGCGATGCAATCACTGCACAGCATCGAAAGGCGTTTCACAACTTGCGGATAGCGATTCCTCATTTTGTCCCTGGTACGTTTGTTCTTAGCGGATTCTGAACTCAATTCAGTGGACGATGTTGTTGATGACATATCCTCAACGCTTGGGGGACGCTGCCGTCTCAGTACATGCGGCGATAAAATTTGAATAGACGGCGACGATAATGGACTAGGACTGACTGAACCATATTTCTGCCAAGGGTCCAAGTGAAAGCGTACAATTCGCATCGACTTTAAGGGGTTGCAATCATCACAAACAAAAAAAAATTACAGCACAGAACGAGAACTCAACTAAGTTACACCAGGATGAAGCTCATCTGGAAAGAAACTGATAGCAAACAGCAGTTAACCAAACAACACTCGAGGAAATCACTGGGGCTATGCACCAGCGGGATCTGGAATAACTCGTTCGTCTGTTAGTCTTTCCATCAGCCTCACAGCACAACTTTGTAAACAATTTGACAAAGAGCAAAACAGATGACTCCTAGATGCTCCACATTTAGAATGGGCTCCGGTGGCTGGTGGCTGGTGGCTGGTGGCTGGTGGCTGGTGGCTGGTGGCTGGTGGCTGGTGACAACTTTCCACTCAAGAATATGGGCATATCAATGAAATTTCAATGAGCGAATGCGCAAGAAGGAGAGAAAACGATTTTATTTTATTGTGTGTTTAAACCTGATTCAGGTACATGCTACGTGAGATGTCTTCTAAATGGAGCTGTTTGCATTCTGGTTTTACCAGTCAGTTGTGTTTTGCTATGCATTCCTCGGGGCATTTTCAAAATACTACATAACTGGCCTAGGAATTCAATTTAAAATGACTGACAATCAAATTGCTCGCCAAATGCCATTAGAAACGGTTACGTGAGGTGAGGTTTATATCTGTGGAACAAGCAGTCCTTGTTCAAGTGACATTCACAGGGAATGGGTTTCCTCTGTATCCAAAATTGCGTCAATCAATTACCAAGAGCTGAGGCGAAAACGGCAATTTCCGCGACATTTCTCTTTATTGTGGAATTCGAAAAATGCTGCCGTGTGTTTCGCTCCATCCGGTTTTCCCAAACTGGGCCGAAACAGCAAATATCCAACTCACACGAACAGCACACTGGCTTGTGCGACGATGAAATATGCGCGACAGGTGACTGTGGTTAATAGCACTTCTTATTATAATTATTTCAGGCAAACGCGACTGCGGTCGGAAATAGATACATTCAAACGTGATCAAATTTAGAATCGCATATACTTACTTTTCCCTTTATGAGTGCCTGCACGACAATCACTTGTGCGGCACGATGCACTTCTTGAATTTCGCCAGGAATGGGATGACCTAGACCTGGATCGAACCAGACCAAGTCCCCTTCGACCCAATCCATGGTTGTGATTTTGTTTGAACTGTCCTCTAGTGATCAGGGTTTCTGTGGTGTATCTTCTAACTTAAAGTGGAAAAGCGTATCCTTTTCCGGTCATCGATCGGGATTTTGGTTTTCCTTGTTTCGTTACAGAATATTTCGTTGGCATATTACAACTGAAATGAGAGGGAGAAAATGGTTGAGTGCATTTTGTAGGAATGAATGGAAATAGACGTCAGAAAAGCCTGAGGAGTTGACAGTCAAAATAAATAGAAAGTTCGTTCGGGTACTTTTTTTCAAACGTAAAATTATTCAAATTTGCTAAGAAACTGTGATGAGAGGGAAATCCATTCATTAATTTTTTCGTAATTTTCTACTCTCCGAATTTCGACTTATGCCTCGTATGCTGCTCGCGCTTAAATTAAGCCCCCATACAAAAATGTCTCCAAAGATAAATTTAAGCAAAGCAGTTAAGCCAAGCAGTACGCAGTTCGAGTTAAATTTGTTAACCACTGTACGAAAAATCTCGACTGAATTTATGTAGGCGTATTAATGCAAAATACATTTTTCCACAGCTAAATTTTGACAGATCAGGGAAATTATCGGTATTTCAAACGAAAGGAAAATAACAGTATGGAGTTGTTGGTAATTTAATTTCATTTAGAAATGGAATATTTTAACGAGGAGTACCTGGAAGAGGTTTTTGAGAAAGTACAAATAAAAAAACGAAAAAAAAAATACCAATACCAAGAATGAATACCATTTTTTTTTACCTCCGAAGAAAAAAAATTGTTGGCGGACTTAGTTAAAGAACTACACTGTCAAAATTAAGCGAACATTAATCGAAGCGGTGGAGAGAAACATTGGAGAGGCGCTTAATTTTAGCTTTCCTGGAACAGCATACTAGGCATTACTGAAAAATGAAAAATGAAAACTGCAACTAAGTGACAGCTCAAAAGTTTGACAAGTAAAACTCGCATTTATTTTCGTCTTCAACGATAGCCGAGTTTTTTTGAGCTTCGATCTCAGCAAAGCAAAGTAAAGTAGGATTTTCATCATGCAATTAAAGGGTGATTTTTTAAGAGGTTTAGAACTTTTTAAAAAAAAAAAACACAAAAAATTCGAAAAAATGAATGAAATATTTATTTGAATCGATAGTTTGAACCTTGCAATTTAATGTTTAAAGATAATTTCATGCAAATGTTGACCGCGGCTGCGTCTCAGGTAGCCCATCCGCTGAGTCCAATTTTGGCATACTCTTTCACACATATCGGCCGGTATCTCACGAATGAATGCATGGATGTTGGCTTCCAGTGCGTCAATCGAAGCGGGCTTGTCCCTATACACATTAGCCTTGGCATACCCCCACAAAAAATAATCTAATGGTGTCAAATCGCACGATCTAGGCGGCCAATTGACCGGCCCGAAACGTGAAATTAACTGTTCACCAAACTCGCCTCGCAATTGCGCCATTGTTTCGAGTGCTGTGTGGCATGTGGCACCGTCTTGTTGAAACCACATATCATGCAAGTCAAGAACTTCCATTTCGGGCAAAAAAAAGTTTGTTATCATCGCTCGGTAGCGTTCACCATTGACAGTAACGCTGCGATTCGCATCATCTTTGAAGAAATATGGCCCAATAATGCCGCCGGCCCATAAACCGCAAGAAACAGTGGCTTTTTCGGGATGCATTGGTAGCTGTTGCAATGCTTCTGACTGATCTTCACTCCAAATGCGGCAATTTTGCTTATTTACGTACCCATTCAACCAAAAATGAGCCTCATCGCTGAACACAATTTTTCGATAAAAAAGCGGATCCTCGGCCAGCTTTCCAAGAGCCCATTCACCAAAAATTCGGCGTTGTGGTAGGTCGGCTGGCTTTAGTTCTTGCACCAGCTGTATCTTAAAAGGCTTTACGCCCAAATCCTTCCGCAAAATTTTCCACGTAGTGCTGTAACAAAGGCCTAAATGCTGGGAACGGCGCCGAATCGACATTTCGCGGTCTTCTGTCACACTAGCTGATACGGCCGCAATATTTTCTTCACTACGCACAGTACGTAAACGTGTTGGTGGTTTAATGTCCAACAAAGTAAATTTGGTGCGAAATTTGGTCACAATCTTCCGAATAGACTGCTCAGAAGGTCGAGAATGCCGATCATAAAATGGAAGCAGCGCGCGATGAACATTTCGAACCGAGCACGAATTTTGATAGTAAAATTCAATAATTTGCAAGCGTTGTTCATTTGTAAGACGATCCATGGTTAAATTGCAAACCAAACTGAAGCTGTTTGACAGTGACACAAGGTACTAAACACACGTCAGCTGTCAAAACCAGTGTTGCCAAAACCAAACCAGCTAAAAAATCACCCTTTACAACAACTACAACCGAGTCTCGAAGTGTCAAGTAGAGCGTAGTTGTTGTTATTGCATGATGAAAATTCTACTTTACTTTGCTTTGCTGAGATCGAAGCTCAAAAAAACACGGCTGATGTCGGAGGAAAATCAGTGGTGCCATTTTGGTATTTTTTATGCTAAATCTAGCATATTTTAACCAATATTAATAAAATATGCTATATGAAATCTGGCATATTTTAAACATTTAACATAAAAACCCATCATAAGAAATATTTTCGTGGTAGATTTACAAATACAAATAACGAACGCATCCATCAAAATTTTCTGTATGTGGCATTACTGAAGATTTGTATGACAATTTGTAAATTTGAAGTATCAGCTGTCAAAGTGTTAAACCTTAAAAACAAAAACCTAAGCCCGTGAGTGGTGAACTGCTTCTCAATTTAATTTAAGTTTCTTCCTAAATGTACAGGCAAATATATTCGAATATTTATGGCTTGTTGTTTTTTTTTTAACTTTTTTTTTTAATAAAGTCGTTGTTTTAAGCTTTAGCAAATTTTGTTTTATGCCTCCATATAATTTAGCATATTCCTTTAGAAAATTTCTGGCACCACTGGTTGTAATCGCATATTCTCCTAGAACATATCAGCGCATTCAAAATGGTAAGTTTAATAGGTATTTAGCTTATAAAAAATGCAATTCCAACTTATTTTGTAGATTCTGCATTTTACGATAATCTCAAAATGACATTTCTTAAACTTTTTGTAAGAAATTGAGAGATTTCTCTCTCGATTTTTGATACTTGACGTTTTTATATTTCTATGCTGAAAGTACACGAACGAACCTAGTTTTTTGTGACTATCCATAATTATAAAAGATTCCTCCCCCTTGGTCCTTCCACATTCCCTGAACGACATAAATCAAGCAGTATACCCAATGGAACCTTTTAAGACCTCAGTGATTAGCGGAAGCCTACTTTCAAAACAGCTCTCAAACAAAAGGCAAACGTGCTCAGTGAAGGGCTTGTAAAGGCTGTTTGTGAGTCATAATGCAAGCGTCGCTTTTACTAAGGCTACAACAGATATAAACGGCCTTACTAATATAATTATATAATTAATCAAACACTAATGTCGACGATTAGTTAGCTGCCAGCTTTAGTAAAAATGTACAGCATTAGTGAAACGGTACCAATAAACAATTAGACCTCCACGTTTGCTAGTGCGACAACTTTCTTAGAATCTACTACTTTTTTGTCATCGCAGAAGTCAAATTTCATAATTTGTTTTCGTGAAAAACAAGGTCAATGGTTTATTTCACAACGACGATTTTATTCTAAGAAAAGGAATAAATAACCTGCAATTAAATTTGCCCAACTGATATGTTTCAAAGGCTTTTTTAAGCAACGAACAAAACACAAAATAGGAAATGCACAAAATATCCGCTGATCTGTCAAAAATCATATGCAAATCAGTAATGCCCAACGACCGATAGGACACAATTTTCGGTACTTTTTCTAGTACGCTTTCCTTTGTTTTCTAATACCTCACGATTGATTTACATGTGAATTTGTGTCGTAATAAGATCTCTTTCAAATTATTCAATAAACGTAACACAGTTTATTAGAATGCTTTGATTTACTCGTAGGCTGATTATGCGAATCAAAGCTTATTGATCTAAAAATTGAATCGTTTGCAAGTGAATATTTTTGAAAGTAGAAATAATAGCCGGCTAATTAATTTCAGAATAAATTAAAAACTCACGTACGAAGCCATAAGCTTCCGTTTTTTGAATTTCAATCTGCCAAGCAACGAAACTGTGCTTGGAAAAGTATATAGAAGTGAAAAAATAAATACAATTTGATCTCTTAAAAATGGTATAGCTTAAAAGTATATAAAGCCGTGGACATTATTCAACCAAAAAGCTGTCCTGTTTTCTCCTCTATGAATTCGCACATACAACCTTCTATTCCTCCAGCACTTAATTTATTATTTGTCGGGGAATTTTGCTGAATGCTGCCAATTTTTATATCTTTATTTCCGCGAAGTCAGCCTTTTCACACCAACCAAAACCACACCAACATTAGAGATACTCATTTTCGAAAAACAAACTTGTTTTTCAAAGAGGGGTTGGTTGCAGCCAAATATATACCTGAGCCGCCTAAGATATATAGGTACTGAGAATTTTAGAAAAAAGTAGGTAAACAGGTTTGAGCACGGTTGCCACTTTGGTATTTTTTAAGTTTTAACACTGCCATGCCATCTTCTTATATTATGTTCATAAATCAGAGAGTCTTAGGATAGTGATAAGGAATTTCAACAAGATTTTTTCTCTTTGTGTTTTTTCAACATCAACAGATTTTTGGTAAATTTTATATTGGTTTGGTAACTTTTTTATTCAATTTTGGTAGCTAATTTTTTTGCAAGTGGCAACCATGGGTTTGAGCTGTCCAATCTTAAGTGAATGGATTTTTTTTTCTCTTTTTGCGACGACTCTCAAGAAAGTCCTGGAACGATCCCAAACTTATATAAAATTTATTTTTTACTAAGCATGCTTACTTGCAAACAATTAAAAAAGGTGAAAAAATCGAAAAGCGAGCACTAGTGGTTAAAGAAAAGACAGAGAAAAGCATTAACCATTTCAATAAATCAAAAGTGCGTTGAAAGAAATAAATATAAATGCTACATTTTTCAATTTTGTGCATACATTTGTACGAATTTGTGCTTGCTAGACTTAAAAACCACTTGCATTGTTGTTTTCCAACAAATAAAATCAGAAAACCGTTACAATTTACTAAAATAAGTTTATAATTATAAACGCTCAGGCTGAACAACAGCGTATTTAAATTCGCTCCTATTACGACCGCCATTTTGGGTGGTTGGGCAACACTTCTCTTCAAAATGGCATTAAGGGAGGAATTATTTAACTAATGCCCGGGATAAACATGGGTTTCTGAACATTAACATTTAACCCTACAGTTAGCGATATTCTGGCAACTATATTTGCTTATTGGTAAAGGGATTTTGGAAAGTGTGGAGTCTTTGCGTAAACTGCCAGACTAAAGTTGATTATTGGTAAGGCCGAAAGTCTTTTTTAGTACCAAGATTAGCGTCTGTTTCATTTTGCAACAGGTGTTAGATCTATTCTACTTTGTTTGTGTAGGTACCAAGATAAAAAAAACTGTTTATCGGCGATTCGCCAAAACGCTAACGGAAGAACACACCTAGAGGAAGTGTTAACGAATGCTCTGAGGAAGGTTACGCTTACGGAAGTGTATTAATATAATTATTGTCGATGGTCAATTGGATAAATAAATTCTATCCATCAAATTTAACTGTCAATATTATTGACAAATTTTCAGCACCATTTCATTGGTGTCAGTGCCGAAAGAAACATATTTTCAAGGAAGAGGAGAGAGCAAATATCCCAAAACGTAGACTTATTCTATACTCTCATCGCTCCTTATAAGCTTGCTCGAGCACCATAAAAATACAGACGTTCAAACGTGACCAGTGATGCCAGATTTCAAGATATATCTTCTTTTTTTTAAGATTTTTAAGCTCCAAAATATGTACAAGACTTTTTACCTCTAAATCATCAAATTTCAAGATTTTTAAAAAGAACCTTTTCTATTGAAGAAAAACGTTTTCTATTAATTCCATTATTATATATAATGTTAGTCGAACAGAACCCATGCACAATTTCTGTCTCACGAAGGAAACATGAATTTTAACGATTTTGATAAAATAACTGATGTAACGTGTTTTTGGGAAAATGGTTTCGTATGTACTGAAAAGGTTGTTGAAATTTGTATCTTTACAAAGGTTTTGTTGAGCTTTAATGAACCGAAATTCTATGATCTTGATATAGGTAAGCAATGCAATTCTAAGTCAAGTTAATTCAAATATGTTCCAAAATTTCAAAAGGCATTAACATTAATTTATTAAAATATTATTATTAATTTATGACCAACGCTTTTTAGCTGATGTATGTATAAGTAGTAAAGTACTTCAAAATTGTATTTTAAATTTCGCTCTTTTTTTATTTTAAACAAAACATTGGAAAAAAAATTGTATGTTTCGGAAAAATAAGGTTTTCAGATTTTTTTATCTGGCAACACTGAACAGACCGAGTTTTTTTCGCCTCATCTGCGGGTTTTACTGTGAACTCACACCATGTTCGTGACTCAACAAAGTGTGGCGTTTGTCGAAATTAAAAGAATGCGAATGACACCTTCTACCTGTCATTTATCTCATCCTCCCATAGGGACGATCAAACCCAAATTCACCTCGCAAAAAGTAGTCGTCCTAGATTTAGTCTCAAATTAATGCGACACATCTCCGCATACCTAACCAAACAATAAAATGCTTTCATTGACCTTGATATTTGAACAAAACAAAATGAAAGATCGAAATTTGTATCTAGACTAAGTTGTATACTCTCACGGTTGGTAGGTAGGTATAATACGTTTTTACTTCTTCTTCTTCGAATCCGCTTTAGTTGAATGACACCTGCTGGCTTATGAGGTGTGTAATTTGGAAGCTACAGACTTTTATATGACCTGCTATAACATATTGCTCAAGGTGCGACAGCGGTGACAAAGAACACAACTGCATTGCACGCCATCTATTGGTTATATTTATGATCAGTGGACAAACAATTTCTTGCCAACCATTACTTTCTCCAAGTGCACTGCGGGCATGTTCAATACCCTCTAACTAGTAATCTTTGCCCATGAAAAGTTTGAACTCTCTTAAGCGGTATAAACCCATTGGCGGGGAGTTCTTTCCATTTGATCACGTGCAGGCCCGCCGCCACCGCACCAACGGGGAAAGTGTAAATTAAATTATCATTTAAGTTAAATAAAAAGCGGAGCTCATGCGAAGTTTTTGGCTTATAACACATGCAAAGTGGTGGTCAAATTTCTTGCTGTGCTGCAGTTGGCATGACGGCAGCCGCATAGCAATTCCGTTTAGTTCATTAGAATGCAGTTAACACAACGCAATCTAGATCAACATTTGTACTTGGGTGAAAGCTGTACCTTCGCGAAAGCCGGCATGCTACCTGACCGCCATCAATCGGGTCACACGTATTTTATCTTGCCAACGAAATTTTTAGTGTTGATGGATTTCTTCGGCAGTTCTTTGCCCAAAGTCTATCAATCCGACCGGTTTTATAATCACATCGAATACCTGGCAAGGAGATCCATATCATAGTAGCACGTTGACCCAATCTACCTTCAGCTGACTTGTGAAAGTGATTGCCGGGTGGGCATATTCGATTTATAAAACTCGCCCCGAGTCACTTGTTTCGTAACATCTTTCTCAGCTAAAGTGCTTTTTGAATGAGCCGAATATTGTTTATGGGTGTGGTGAACGCTTCGCACCAAAGATGCCATTTGTAAAGAAAGTAAGACGAGTATTCTTCAATTAAATCTTTTTGTCGTGATACGCACATTACTTGGTAAAGCATAATAAATATTACTGTACAGCATTCCGCAAATTAAAAGCCGAAACTATTCATTAAACAAATACATTACGTATGTCATCAAAATGGTGTTTCCACACGCAACAACAAATGCGCGAAACAGACTTGCATTGAGTTCACACCATCTGTGCAAATTGTGTCATAATTTAAATAAAAGAAAAAATAGTGCCATCGATCACTGCGAAAAAACTGTCTTTTTATCGAACATGAAAACAACATAATTGGCATCCCGTGGCATATCCACATCTAAAAACTTTCTATCGTCTATTAGCGTTTAAGTTTTTGTTTGTTTTTCAGTCTTCACGAAATGGCATTTAATTCAAAAGCGATTGAAGTATAGTTTCCTTAGATGTACGCATTCGGGAACGGTCATTGCATTTACGTTAATTAGCAAGGAGGGGTCTTGCTTTTATGCGAATGGGTTCTTCTAGAAGAATATTTCGCGAACGTTGTTCGATTTTTGAAAATATAAAAGTGGTGTAATGTGATTTTTTCCCAACCTACTGTCTTCCTCTTTAAGTTTTCGAAGTAAGTATGACAGCAAGAAATACTTTTACCTTTTTACACGAACTTGGTATAAGAAGTGACATCTGGCAGACAAACAAAATGTGAAGAAAGAGCGCGATGGGCTATACAAAAATTGTAAATGAAGTGTCCACTCCCTTTTCGAAAGTAGTGCATATTTCCAGGGGACTTAGACTTACAACAATTAAAGGGCTGAACCAACACATATCTGAAAGCATCTCGGACCGCTGTTGAGGCGTTGAAGGTTCGCCTTTTCTTATAGAAGTTTCTAACGAAAAAATATCAAAACCGCCAAAACATAAAATTGTATATTGTTTCCCATAAACTTTCTACGAAAATTCGCAATTTGTTAGTCTGGGTACACTTCGTGTGAAATGACTGAAGCGAAATAAAAAAACCCACGCGGAAGAACGAATTGTGAACAGCTTAATTCCAAATATTCCTCTCATAGTCAATAAATAAAAATGTTCATCATTTTGTTTCCCATAAACTTCCTATAAAAATTCGCAATTTGTTAGGCTGGGTACACTTCGCGTTCAATGACTGAAGCGAATTAAAAAAACCCACGCGGAAGAACAAATTGTGAACAGCTTAATTCCAAATATTCCTCTCATAGTCAATAAATAAAAATGCTGATTATTTTTACTTTATATGAGCAGGCAGCAACAAATCGTCGTGTAATGTCAGCTCATTCAGTGATATATTCTCATCTCATCAATTTTTTTCCAAAAAAAAAGAAGATAATGCGGAAGTTCAGTGTAGTAGTTTATTGTTTTTGACAGCCGGTTTACGTGTTGTGCCTGAATTTGTATTAGTCTAGATTGATTACATGAACGGTTTCTTCAGCTGACGTAAACGACAAAAATATAGTTAATAATTTTGTGACTGAGATGAACAGTCAATTGTCATTTGAATACCAATTTAGTTCTTGGAGAAATCTAATCAAGGCAAATTTACTAAACTTAGAATTGTAACATGTAATAACCACTGGCAGTGCTGCACTGTTACTTTCTGGTGTAGCAACGACTGAAGATGGCGCATTTGGCGGAAAGAAGAAAGAAAAAAGGTAGTAGCCGTGGCTTACTTCGGACGATAAAGAAAGAAAGACATTCATTAAAAACGTTTAATACGAACAAAACAGCAAATAAAGAAAATAAAGAAAAAAAAACTACTATTACAAGATGATCATTTTTTTCAACCTGCCCAATATGATTCAAAATTGAGTTTGTGTTTTACTCAATTTTATTTTTGAATAACGCTGGCAAGCTATTTCAAACGTCGAAACTAAAAATGAAATATTTACAAGTTCTGAAAGTTGTTTGGCATCTTTTCTATGAAATCCAAATGTTTTTATTGAAACTGTGATACCCGAAGAATATGAAGCGTGAACTGTTAAGCGAATTCTCAAAATGAGATGCTATAGAGTGGTTCCTGACAACGTCAGTGTCAAAAAGCTAAAAATCTTTAAGGAAAAACAAAATAAACAAAACCAGATTTCATTAACATTGGGTACGTTCAAGTATCTAGTTTAGTAAGTCTGACAGCTGTCTGACTAGATGTGTCTCGGGTTTGATTGGGGGAAATCTGTCATACGAGCAGCTGTTTCAGTTGACGTTTATCGAGGGGTAGCCGACGAATCTAGTCAAGAAATTCCTGACTGAGTACCTACGAAGTTAACAGTTCGCATATGTGGCTGATGTAGAAAAAGCGACGTTCCCGACCAATCTAGTTTTTGCGTTCAGGTTACATCTCATCCAGACCAATCTAGTCGACTTAAGATAACTAAATTCTTGAATATGCCCAATGGAGCAAAGTTTTGTTTAAAAATTGTTGAAAACATAACAATAAAGTGCAAATACGGGGGGAAGACATTTCGGAATTGAAATTTAGTTTTTATCGACAGTATTTGAATCAAACAGGGACAAATAGAAAACGCTTCGTTTAATGAAATGATTTTTTGACGTTTAAACAAAAACGTTTGCCTATCTGTGAAAGAAATGTGCTTCGCAAAATGCGTTATTTTATTAATCGGTATCCGAAGTCAGGCAAATCAGGTATACATTTTTTTGTGTTTGAACATTATGTTCCTATAAGAATAATCGCTATGCAGATGTGGTTTCAAAAAAGATGGCGCTACATGCTGTACAGTTATCTCAAGCCTAAAGATTAAATTGAGATAAAAAATTTCGCGAAAGGAAATATTAGTCTGCAGCCAATGTCAATCAATTTGGGTCTTTTTTGACGGCCGTTATAAACGTTATAGACGTGATATACAGGCAGCTCGAAAATTGTACCTCCAGAATACAATAAATTTAATATTTCTAACTACTTTTAAAAATTTCAAGGTCTGTCAGGCCTAAAGCAAGAACCATTTTTAAATGTCATTCAACTAGCCCTAACCTCTCTGTTGAGTGGGTAATTTTTTGTTACGTGTTCTGAGAAATTGCTGTACCATTGCCATAAAAGTCCGCTGCCAGACTTTTCAGTCACCTATCGCTCGCACCCAAAAATTGGTCTTGGTCTATACGAATTCTGTTTAACGATGTGAGGCGCGTATAAACAGGGAGTAGGTTTACATAAATACCCAACGATGGATTGACTTTAATTTACGCTGTTTTCTTCATAATTTAGAAAAACAAATAAATGAGAGACGAACCACCCGCAATTAGCACAGCCCCTCAGAGGTTTTCTCCACGATATCTATGGCCTATTCCGCCTACCTGCCATTCATATGGGACTGTAGTAGGTGCGTTGTGTATCACAAGTAATTTGTTTGTTTAGTTTTGTTCGTGTTTACTCCATGAGTCAGTGGCTTGTTTGCGTTGAAAGGCAGCTTTCATCTCGTCAATTTGAATACAAAAACCATTTGTAACCATCATTCGCAATTACAACGCCCACCGTTTCTAGACTGTGTCACATTAGACACCCGGGTGGTGTAGAAAGCATGAATGGGTTGGGTCGGGTTGAATGCTGATACTGTGCGTATTTGGAGGCGTCCCACCTATTTTCGTTAAATTTGGTGGAACATACGAGTGAGCACAGATGCTAGTGCGTGTAAGCGTGCAAGTCAATCAGACAAATGTTCCAATGCATATAAATTGCAATAATGCAGCACGCGATGCAAGCCGCACTTGTCATGCTTCAGCTCAAACTTGAAAATAGTCCGAATTCGATTTGCACCTTATTAATCCATCACCCATCGATGCCATCGATGCAGTTCGTCGACCACTACAAGACAAATCGTGCGTCCATCGGTCGGTTTCATGCGCTGGAGTAAGAGACACGTTCGTTGATCCTCGTCCTGAGCGTCTTCGCACTGCGTCCGAACGGTTAGGCAACATTTTTGCTCAGCACATCATACGTGATGTGCCATTTTTATTTAAAATGTTGTTAACCATCACTTTCTACTGTAATTAAGTGATTTGTTACGAATAAGATAGCAATATTAATTCCACTAGTTCATCGCACCTACATATGGTATGTACGTGCAATTATTATGAGTGCCTGATGTCATGCACACCAGTTATGCAGTCAACGTAGATACATAAACCATACGATGATATTTAGGACGCTGCTTCTTCAGCGATAACCTTTGCGGATAAACACGGTCGAACAATCACTCGTTACTCCTAGTCTTCTGTTTGTGTTCGGAAATTCGCCACTTTGTTTAGAGAAGTGATCGAGTGCAAAAGGCATTTTCGCTCACGATGTGGCAAGCCATGGCCAGAATGTAGAGATTTTAAGGTGTGATTCCAATGACAAACAACAGCCGAGGGAAATGGTGTGCCTGACATTATAGCGTCGTCTTCTCCTCTTCAGGTGTGCCCTCGCGCCGTCGAGTTGGTGAAGATGACACCACACACCAGCCAAGTAAACCAGTCGTGTATAGCTTTGCATTCACAACTTTTTTTCTTCGATGATGTGGTTGGTTGGTATGTGATATTGTGATGGGAAATATGTTTCTCAAATATGGTTTTGCATAACATAAGCGCAGGTGACATTTGACGAGTTTCTTTTGCCAGTATATACACCTGTCTGTCGAGTGTGATGAAAGTTATGTCAAACATTGGCTGAAAAAGATGACCCGTACCATAATGCAATCGAATATTTTAGTCAAATGCGGTCAAATTTATCTAAACTACGTTCCCATTCGTAAAAGTTGTGCAGAAAGGGGCACAAAATCAATCAAAATTTCGGCATATTTCAACTGTCAAATCGTTATAGTGACTCTGTTTGCGAAATAATAGTAATGATCAATGCAAGCAAGGATTATGTTAGAATAAAAAAAAATTAGATAGGGGTTACTGTCAGTTTGACTGATCAACATTTTGAGCAGGTAAAATTAGCACATTATGAGAGAAAAACTGTGCACATTCCAAAATCCCAAATGTCCACTTAGTACTCAGTCAAAAAGTTCTTGACTTGATTTTGTCCCAACATAAACATCAACAGAAAAAAACTATTCATATGATCAATGTGAACAGCCAGCTGTCAGACTTACTGAACAAGAGTTTTAAGCGTTCCCATTGGTTTTATGGCGTTTTCGATTGAAGATCCGAGAGAATTGCCCCGAAATTCAGAATTGCTCTTTTCAATGAAATTCGTTGGAGCACTTTTGTAATAGTGGTAGACACCATATGAGAGATTTGGTTTTTTGTTGCTACTTTTTTTTTTGTTTTCTGCAGTAATAAATGCAGCCAAATCAATATATTTCAATTTAAGTTTACATTTTGCACGCATAATTGTATATTTTCGGATCACATAGCGAAAAATTTGTGACAAAATGACGGCTTTTGCAGAGAGCATTGAAAAGACCAGAGACAATACTGAGACCACCAACTCCGGCCGATTTCCCGTTACTTAGCCTACAAGCTATATTTTTATGGAGTGTTCACGTTTGGTGCGCTAGTATTGTTACATAGAAATTCGTATTGACAAATGTCACAAAACTTCAATAATTCCGGCTCACCAACACACTCCCAAAAAATACGAGCCACTTCCGCTGTGGGCAAAGTTGCTGGAAGAGTTTCATAGAATTTTATCCGCTTAATTTGAAATTGTTCGTTACGTGTGGATAATATTTTTTTTTAGAAATAAGTGCACATTTGCTTAAAATGTTCATGAAAAATTAACAATGTAGACTGGTTGAGGGAAAATGAAAACATTTTGAGCAAATTTTCTTCATTATTTAAGAAAAATTTACACACGAAATCGAAGTTAATGATATCCAAAAGCGGAAATTTCCCAACCATGTTTGTCCTAATATGTTTCTAGTATATAGAACATCAACTTTAGATGGTTTTACTAACCAAACAAATCAAATTATTCGCCTTTTAAAAATTTATAATAACTAACCAATGGCGTTCAGTAATGAAAAAATGTGGTATTCCCGAACTCTTTCACATTTCCCCACGGTTGCCGCGGTTTGCATGTCACACGGAGTCTTTTTTGACATAATATCGATAGGAAAACAAAATGGCGAATTTGAAAAAAAACTGAACGGGCCAGAGGCAAGAGGATTGTGAGTTGGGGGTCTCAGTATGATTTGTCTAGGGAAAAGACTGTCAAAGCGGCAGCAGTGGGGATGACTTCGCTCACAGAAAGAAATACTTGGTAAAAATAATGTGTCATATCCCTTGCATCCAGTGATGCCAGACTTTTCGAACTGAATTGCGCACGACGATTATCAAAAATACCCAAAAATGTCCTTTTTGCCCATGGCGACGTTAAAAAACAACAAAATACCTATTTTTTCTTGTTTTGAGAGATAAAAAAATGTCCTTTTTCACCTTTTTAGCTCATTTTGAAAGGCAAAATGCCCACGAAAATGACCTTTTCGCCTTTTTACCTCATTTTGAAAAGCAAAATACCTACGATCTGGAATCACTGTTTGCATCGCTGTATACGTCAACATTAACGTGCTCGGCGTTCAGTCTCCACAACTACGTTAAAAACTTGCGATTATAAGATAAAAGTCACCCTGAAAGTAGCTTTTTACAGACTATAAGCATTTTAAAACGATATAGCCTAGACCACCACGGTCGTACGTAATCTGTCCCGTGGACCATGTTATAGTCATTTAGTCGATTACACAACTAATACAAAGTGTGGATATGAGTAAGTCGTCAATTTCAATCAGCGTGAGTGAAGTTGCACATCTGAAAATTCGCTGGATAAAAGTATATGCCCTGTGCCGCATTCACTATACGAGATGAACTACTTCAAAGACGTTGGAACAAGTGTCCTAAATTTACGGCCCGTTTTACACTGCAGAGTCATAAACTTTGTACGAATACCTGCTGGGAGGCTTTAAGTGCAAGACGCTTCGGGTGATGTTCAGTCCAGTAGTACGAGTATTGCAATCATTAAGTTACAGTTGAACTGACTACGAACCTGTACAGGCACAAATTAGATCGTAAAACTTATTCCGCATCGGCCTGCTTCGCTCTCAATCAAACGAATTCCCCGAACGTACTCGTATCTCTGAAATAATGAATGGCTTCTAACATTTGATATATTACTTCGAATCTAAGTTCGAACTCTTTGGTTCTGCCGATTCCCAATTAAGAAACTTGCACACAAATGTATTTGCCCCAAATCGCACTGACTCTGCATGCAAAATTGGATTTGACGGTAAATTCGCGTACGAAATAGAAATACTTTGATCAAATATGGACAGTTACGAACATAAGCGGCTTACCACTGAGGCAGAGGTATTTAACGGACATCCACCACAGCGAGGTTGATAAACTCTAATCCTAATAACAAACAGCCGATTCTGCGCAAACCCTCAGCGACTGACACTGACAGTTGCTGCATTCTGAATGATAAAAGGAAATTTGTTCAGCAAAAATAGCTCGTGCAGGTTTATTTGATTTGGCTTTCACAGCTTATAAAAGCTGCGATTTGGAATACCAATTTCTGGGACAATTTCACTTCTGCGCAACCTACTTAAAAATGTGCGTCGCCGCTCAAGTTGTATATTGTGAGCGGGAGTGTGATTTGGATTTCCCGCGTCAAAAGCAAAACACTCTTGACTCATCTACTACAATTATAAGTGTACCCAATGAGATGGGAAAAATTTAAAGATTCCGCTTTGATCTCAATCTGTTTTTATTTTCCAAACTGCTGTCGATCGCTCGGCTTGACCGGACGAGTGCGCATCGCATAGCCAAAGCTGTAGCTAAATACAGCCGCAGTACAAAGTAAACAACGAAGCAACGAACTTGGCAGGTAAAGAGGAAAATTATTGATGAATACAGCAACAGAGAGAAACGGAAGATTTGAGGCTAAGAACTAGTTAAACTATCGTTGTCGGCGTGGTCGTCACAGATGTTGGCAGCAGTGGTGGCTATTATGGAATAGAATACAACCGGAACCTGTTTTGTGTTGAACAGTTACGCAGCTATATTCTTTCCGTTTTCTTCTCTCCGGTTTTATATTTGGTTTTCGCTATTTTTATCATTAAACTGACACCACCATGACTGCTTCCCGATGTAATGTATACTTGCACTCAAGTGGGAGACAGCATAGTTCTTAAAAAAGCACACACATGCGAGCAGATCTATTACAGAGAATTGCCTGGCTTTTAGTTCCGATTGACTTGTGTTTTGTTACGTGTGGAACGTTTACTTAGCACTACTGATAGCAATCGTTTTTTTTATTTTGAATAAGCCGTATTTTCCGATATAAAATTAGGAACATTGAAAGCTCTATTGACTAGATTTGGCTGGATTAAAAACTAGATTAATCGGTAACGTCACTTTTACTACGTAGGCCGGACAATCGAAATGTCAGCTGGAGTATTTTCGAACACCACTCGATAAATGTCAAGTGAAAAACTGCTCAAGTTATTGCTCTAAGCGCATCATCCTAATTGCCAGCTGTCAGATGAAGTGAATTAGAGTTTTAACGTCCCCATAATTGCTTGCTAAAATGAAGTTTTTATTTTGGTGTTCGTTGTGCGATTAATTTGTTAATGTATTGCAAATGGATTCCCACGAACTTGACATTGATTTGCTGAAGGCATTTGTGTTTTTTTATCAGCTGATTGAACTCTTCATAAATATTTTTTTTTGTTTTGTTGTGGCTTCGCTGTCAACTTGGAGACCACTGGACAGTTTTGTTTCGCAGCTGAATAGATTAAAATTGAATAGATTAATAATTATCGATCAGCCACGTCTGTATTTTAAGGGGATGTTTGACAAAAATATTCCTTGTAAAAAGGAAATAAAATTATGCTCTACCTAATCCGTAGTCAATACCAATAGCCTTCCTTATAATCCGTTCGACTAACGTTCTTTGACACACTTCCCAATTTGGAGGCGTTTTTGATCCAAATACTGATGTATTTTTTATGTTTCCTTAGTCTGCTACACATTTTTATAATCTGCTTTCTTTTTCTGTACCAACATCCGCATTTCTCACTCCTGATCAAAGGTGTATGACAATTTCAAGATGTCAAGATGTCAAAATGTTTCATTCAGACTGCTCTGTGAATTTATTCTGAGTTTGAAAAGTACACTCTCTGATCATGCCCAGAATGAAAAAAGAAACTTTAAAATATTTCTGATGGGTCTGAGCTAAAAAGGAAACACCATTTTGGTTTGACAGTTGCAGCCATGCTCCGAACTAGAAAATCTTCTTTTGACATTTAACCATTTGCGTTACAGCTCTAACCATTTGAGCTAGATGTTAATTGTATTTTTTTAAATATATTTTGACATGGGTTTGACGGGTTGTCAGTCATCTAGTCAGTGGTCAATAGAATGGGATTCATTCCAGCTTTCTGATACTTTGCCGCATGTATGAATCCATAACCATTTATAACGTTTAAAGAAATGGGGGAGTTGGCAATACTTTTTTTTTAATAATTGTGACTTTTGCATTGAACTTTGTGTTTTCTAATTAGGAGATTAGGATGGTCGAGCAGACAATAAGCAATATCTAAACGTTTATAGCTCAGTTCCGACCAGAGGCAAGGTATGAGTCTCCCAACTCAAAGTGTTCCGGAATCCTCCATTTTGTTTTCTTTTCGATATCGTGTCAATTAAAATCCGTGCGAAGAACAAAAAAATACGAAAAAATGCTGCCAACCGTTGGGGAATGTAATAGAGTCCAGAGATACCACATTTTTTAATTGCTGAACGCTCTTGGTTAGTTACTATAAGTTGGAAGCTTAAATTGATTCTAGTTCTTTAGCAGTTAGTTTGCTGGACTTCACCGCTTCTTGCAAACGCCTGACAAACGTAAATATTCTGAAAAAGCATCTCGACTCTGAGGTAGGTCGATTGCTCAATAATTTTCAAAAACGAAATAAGAAGTTCTTTTTCTGACAGAGAAAACAGAAATATCTTCCCAAGTGGATTATATACGGTGAACTGACTGTCAGAATTCAAAAACTTATCATTCGGTAGTTCGCTTCCATTCGTCACAAAGTCAAACATAAGATTTGACATGTGGGAAGCTAGAGGGAACTATGCCAAGCTGTTGTGCTGAATAAATATTTTTATTTCTGTTTTAGTTCTATTATTTATTTTTATTTTGTTTGGTTTTGTTTTGTTATTCCAGTTAAATCAGTTCTTAAAAAAATAGAATGAAAACTGACGGTTATTAGAAAAGCTCGCCAAAAATACTTTCGAACTTCGAAAGCGCCACTGTCCTGATTATCGTTGTCAACTAACCCTAGGCCCACATATAATTTAATGTGTCATATTTGTCCTTACTAAAAATAATTTTTAACCTTCACACTAAATATTTTGTGGGTCACAATATGCAAAAATTTCGCATTTGTGTGTTCAAAAAATTTTGCCTGGACACTAAATTGATTATTAGTATCGCGGATTAAGAACATCGACTCTCTAAACATGAACCCCTTATATCCTTTCTACTGGTGGAATTAGGAATTACATCCTTTGTTCGAAAAAGAAAATCCGTCGCTGAGTATTCTCAAAGAAGTAGAAAGTCAATTAGCCTATTTTTTGCTGACCTTTATGTGACAGTGGTTCCTTTTCGGTTCAGATAATTATTTTTTCGAGCTTAAAGTGGTCGGTTGGATACATTTATCCCAATAGAGTTGATGTAATACCCTATGAATCGAGATCGTACAAAAAACAAAACCTCAATCTAAGAGCAATTCTCTGCATCAAAAGAGAAGAGAAAAGGACGGCTCTCTGTTCCACCTAGAACTAATGGTGGTGGTAAGTTTCGTGTGGCTCAACAAAGTCCTTATCCTAAATCCAAGTTGTATTTTCCCATTGCATAATTATCTACCACTTAACTACCACTGTCAGCCAACGGCCCAGATTGTGATCGTTCGCTAATTACTTTGCGAGACAGTCATTCAAATTTCAAATTCATTGCAGAGATTTTCCCTTTCCGATAGTGGTTACACTTCCACAAAAAAATTCAAGTGTCGAGGAATTCGAAACCAATGACACGTCTAAACGGAAATCTAAAAAAAGAAACAAGTCTTGTGTACATATTTTGTCTATGATTCGCATATTTGTACATATATTCAGATTTCTCGTTTGGCAAGATTCATTTTTAGTTTTTTTTTTTTTTAACCATTTTTGATGGTAACCGCAAAAATACCTGTACACAGTATATCGCTTAGATATTCCACATCATTTCAATGGCATGCACAGCAACGACGACGACGACAAAAAACGAGTTGTGAACAAAATACTTATTTTTCCCATAGATTTGCGTAGACGGTAGATTTTTCTCGCGTTAGATAAGATACTTTGTGTGTTTTCTCGCTTACAGTGGCTTAAGAAGGTTGCATAAATTCAAAGATGGCTGCTTTAAGATATTTTGTGGTTATAAATTCCTTTTTCGTTAGGTGTTCAATTTCACTAAAGTACGTCGCGCACAGAAGAACAGTAAGCGAAAATTTCTATTTTAACTTATTCGTTACGGCTGTATGTGTGGTTATTTATTTAGAAACGTATTTTAATGCGACAGGAAGGCACGTACTTAAACTCTTTTCATTTCCTTTTCAACGAGAAAAAGAATAATTCACTTGATTCGTACTTGCAGCACAACAAGACACACTGCTGACTATATTTTCAATATTCCATTCGGTTTGTATGCGCAGATTGGACAGAAACAGTAATTTGGTTGATTTTTGTAAATTTTGTCTTCCGTGGCAAAAACGACTACTTGAAACTGGCGCACACACAACAACTCGGTTTGAAAGTTTTAAGCCAACTAATCAAGTATTCGAACGAATGGAATTTAGGTTCTTAGCTTACACCCATGAACACGAACACGACGAATATACCCGCGCACAGCCAGAGAAATGTTTATTATTACCGACAATTTACCTGTTTTGTGTAACATTCAAAGAATACCTGCTCTTTTGAGATACCTACCTCTGTGTGCACCGACACAACGTAAGTCAGGCTCAAAATCAAAACACACCTTAATCTAACTCTTGCTTGGGACTCTCTTAAAAGCCAGGTAAATTCGATCGACGACGACGATGATCACAGTTTTCTGTTTACCCGTGGTTAATTTATATTTTTGTTCTTTTTTGTTTAAGTAACACCACCACCACAACACCTGTTACAAGAAAGAGTATGGAATACCAGCCCACCACACGTAGTAGAGGTGAGTTTGACGTGAGCTGGTGTTTTCTCTTTATGTTTCCAAACCGAAAGGGAATTTACTGAAAGAATAGGTGATACAGTTACCGGGCAGACCAAGGCTTAACCAATAATCCAAATATGAACGCTTCTGAAGAGAGAGAACCGATCGCTTTTTTAAAAATCCTTTGGGAACATTTATTTAAAGGGGACTTCTAACATATGTACTTAAGCGGCGCTAACCAACCTTTCTTTTGGACCAGACAAAGGGAGTTTGAGGTTCCATTCATCAGGCAACTTTCAGCTGACCAAATCTTGGAGAAAGATGGTCTCTTCCAAGTCGTCTTTTGCTGCCTTAAATAGTTTTTCAGACCGCCTCGTCTTGCAGCCTATCTGTAGATATTGCTCTACCAACTTCAGTTTTGTTGACTACACAGACATTCTGTGTTTCATCGTTCAAGTTGAATGGTTCGCTTACAGGCGTTTTTCAGTCGGCTTCGGCGTCTAACTGTCTTCAACGTCCCACAAATGAACAACTCACACACAACGATCAACGAATGGTTGTGAGTAGCTAGGCCTATGCACAGAGCACAGACGTTGTGGGTAGTTTTTTAACCATAAAGTCAAAAGCTGTGGGATTAGATGGCATACACCCAAAGTTCATCATGGCCATTCTGCCTATTTTGCTGCCTTATATAACGCACATCTTTAACACAATTCTGACAACAGGTGTCTTTCCTTATCAGTGGAAAACAGCAAAGGTAATACATGTAGCAAAAAGTCCAAGTAGTAATGACTTCAGGCCCATTTCAATACTACCCTTTTTATCAAAGGTAAGTATTTCAAAAAAATTTTCAAAACCAGATCAATTGTTTTCTTCAAAGGGCTAATATTTTATCACCGAAGCAATCCGGTTTTAGGGAACAACACAGTTGTTCCACATAAGAGGAGCTTTAGATGATTTAAAAGTAACATTTTTGGTAATGTTGAATTTTTCCAAAGCTTTTGACACAGTAGACCATGAAAATCTTTGTAAAAAATTGTCAATGCTGTTCAACTTTTCGAATTCCGCCACTAAATTGATTAATTCCTAATTGGCAGGAAGCAAGCTGTCATGGTAAATGGTACTCTTTCGAATTTCCTTCCTAGGTACCTCTAGAGGCGGTCCACAAGGCTCAATTCTTGGTCCGCTTTTATTTTCCCTATACGTAAATGAACTTCCTCAAACGGTAAATGAAACCTCTATTCAAAGGCAGGCAGATGATGTCCAAATGTACAAAAGTTGCCCTCTTGGACTTATTGAAGATTGTGTCTATAATATAAATGAGAATGAGGACTTAGGTAAAATTGTATTCTGTGCTCAATGTCTCTATTTAAATCCATATAAGTCCAAATGTGGTATTAATTCCAAAAAGCCTGTAGATCCTTCATACTTTCCGGCAATCATACTCGACGACGCTGCACTAGAATGAGACTGCAAAGAACTTAGGAATGTTGCTTAACCGGAATCTTACTTAGACCACACACATTAATTCAGTCGTGGGGAAAGTTTATGAAGTGCTCCGTACTTTGTGGACAGAAAACCAGACTAATGCTTGCTAAAACACTCGCAATTCCTATATTGACATATAGATGTGAAATATATGGCAGTTGCGCCAACTATTTATTTATTTTTTATTCTCTATACCTTTTGGTAAAACTTTCGAACCCTGCTTCTGGAGTAGTCCCTCTCCATTTCCCCCATGTTCTTTCTTTTTCTCCTAAGAAGCTGATTTTCTTTCCTAAAATTCTACCGGTAGTTATGTCAGTCTGATTCTTTTGCAATATTCCTATCACATTCCAACTTGAACTAATGTGGAAATGTGTCGCCCCTCCCCCAAGAAAAATGCGAATCTTTTAACAAAATCATTTTTATTCTATTACAGAAACCATCACCGAAGACAACCACTTCACAGTCGCCGCCAACTGCCGGCACCGCCACGTCCTCCTCTTCTATATTTCGACTGAAACGATTTGGATGCCGCGGATGTCGTGGGAAGCTCATCTTTCTGAGGTAAGTGCGCAACATGCAAGATATCCCAAAGCATTTTTGCGTTAGCCTGCGAGTCCAAGAGTTCCGCCAACTGAGCCTAGAACAAAGCAGTAGTTTCGACTATCAGCACTTATTCAACGGTCATAACTGTTTACCTGTGTTTTCGCTAGGAGTTCTTTTAAGCTTCCGCCCTGACGCATGACTTTGTGAATGTTCTTCGAATTAATGCCCGGCAGCCGAAGCACAAAATCGAAAACATTCGTGTTGAACTTGTCCAGAGCGTCTATGCCGCCGGCCGACTCTTCTGAGCCAATGGCCGCCGCTTTCTTTGGATCTGGTTCGGGTTTGCCCATTTTCAGCTCCTCAAACAACTGAGCCGTTGCGTACGGGCTGGGAGACCAAATGAGACGAAGTTTCGGGAAGTGTATCGTCAACAGTTGCAGTTTCTGGACAATGTCTGCGTTCGTGGTGGTGGTGTTGGTTGAGAGCATGTACTTGCCCTGCAGGTGGAAGGGTTTGTTTTGATCGAACTCGATCAACAGAATCGGTTTGGTGTAGTGGCGCTGCATCTGAATGCACTGGTTGTACAACCGACCAGAGTTGAGAGACCCAATGAGATCCGAGATGGACTTGCGTTCGACGCAGATCTCGGGCGTTAGAATGTAGTCGCCGATCTGTAAGCCACAAAGCAACAATAAGTGGGGGGCTGTGTGAATGGGTAGTTTCTTACGGTAATTGTTACTGGGATCACTTCGATTCCGCGCTTGTGAATCAAGCACGGCAAGTCGGAGCGGAATTCTCGCATGTCAACGATGACCTTGGGAGACTCGGGCACTGCCTCGGCCAGTTGTCCGCCAGCCTTGCGGGTGTTTTCATTGGTATCTTCCTCAATGTGCTTGTAGTGTTTGAGCAAGACAAAGGCTTCATCGGACTTACCGTCCTGATATTCGGGAATCACCATTTTCTGCAACCAACCCAAATGAATATTTGCTATCCAATTGCATAAATGTAAGACTTACGCTCTTGGTGTCGATGATTAACTCGAAAGCCTGCTTTTCCCTCCGCAAGCTCGTCAGGTAGGACTGTTCTTCGACTGTTTGCGCGTGAATTAAAAAGAACACCTTGATGCGCTGATTCACGGGCCGCCTCAGTCGGGCTTCGTACACTTCCAGCTGCCTTATGGCTGCCACATTGCAGTGGTACATTACTACGTAGTGCGGCTCGATGTCGGCCAATATTCTGTCCAGTGCCATTGCTCCTTCGCGCTCGGTCTTGAACGTTTGGATGCAAATGAGAGGTTGCTTCTTTGTAGCTATTGTGGCAGTGATATCGAGGTTTTCCATCTTGAACGAGAACATTAGCACAAACAACTCGAGAGGAAATATAGTCTTACTTCTGGGAAGGGCTCGAAAACAGATGCATCGATTGAGACATCTTCATCCTCCTGTTCGGATAAGTCACATTCCTTGATGTCCTGCTGGGTCATAGTGAGCATGTAACTTTCTTGGAAGAGGTCTTCCTCCATTTGGTCGTCCTTTGAAAGTAGCTGCGCAAGTTCGTCTTGTTGTTTGGCTTCTGCATCAGGATCGACTGCTTGGCATTCCGTTGGTTTCTTCTTGGGCGAAGTGCCGCCATCGGCCATCTTGGACTTGTTAACCTTCTCGTACACCTGCGAGAGTTTACCGACGGGAACGCCGTGCTTCATGGCTGTGTATAGGAGAAATCGTTCACCACCTTGCGTGAGGAATTGCCGCAACTGGTAGCAAGTGCGCGAGTCTTGGCAGAGAACAAGAACTTTTGGTGGCGCTCCTGCATGATTTTTGGTAGTTTTCATGTCGGCAGGGATCTCGACTTTAAGGATCTCTGCCAGCATTTTCCATTTAGGGCACGGTTCCGGTTGAAACTCTGAAATAAAAGTCCGATAAGTTGCTACAGCTAATTTTGACAATTTGACAGTTTATAAACAACCTCCCGCGGAATTGAATACCCGGTCCTTTGCGGACATGAACATTTGTTCGGCAGAGTCTAACAAGACCCACCCGGAGTTACTTAGAGCGTACTCAGTCGTTCTGTAACGTTTCATCAAAGCATACGCACTCACAGAGTCGCTGTAGATGGTCGAGCTGAACGAGAACACAAGAACATTAGCAACAACACAATCGCAAAGAACATCCCAGTACTAACATCATTAGATTGCGCAAGATCTTCAAATCAGCGACAATTAACTTTGTCTGTGAGTTCAGCTGATGCCAAATGCAGTCCAGCTGAACCTGTAGGATTTTGTGGAACTTCTTGGTGACACAGTTCTCGACTGTGATCTCCTCCAGATCCACACTGCGATTGATGCGTTTGATGTCCTTCACGAGGTAGTTCATAACGTCCAGGATGTGACTCTGAATGCTAACCATTTTGCCAGACATGGGTACATGAAGTTCCACGGTCTGTGCTTCAAATTTTTTCAGAGAAGCTCGCACTGTAGCATGAAACCTTGGCCAGATGTAGAGCACTTTGACAAAGAGGTTTCGCATCGTCCGTTCGATTTGCGAGTACCCGACCGTGAACGCTTCTGGACTACTGGAAAACGCCTTGATAAAGCCGGTTTTATTTTTCTGTCTGTACAGACGGAGTGCGAACGCCTCCTGACAAGACTCCACAATGGTATGCGCCCGCATTACAATAACACCGGTGATCAGCTCAATGGGAATGCGTTTTTTCAGTAAATCGACAACGAGAATTCGAGTGGATATGAACTGAATTCCGCCTTCAAGGTAGGTCCGTTCCCTGTGTGACGAGAAAAACAATACAACATCAATACTTCTTCATGAATACGTGTTGCTTTAACCTCTCAGCAGCCGTATTGGCTACTTCATGCACGTATTTCTTGTCCAGCTTCGACTTGTAGTATTCCTCTTCCCAATCAGAAGCATTGACTATCAGGATAAGATTCCCGGCATCACTGTATGCCTTTATGATGTTTGTTATCACACGGTCATATGACAGACCCCTGCAATTGCGAGTTCATTAAAGGCTGGTTTTGTAAAATTTAATTTGGCTAACAAACTTGGCGCAAACAACCAGTCCATCGGATTGCACCATGTCCAGAAACATTTGTCTCTCGTACTCTAGCAGGACGATGTTTCTCCTTGCCAGGTATTCCTCGGCCGTGAGTAAATTAGCCAGATCCGCATCTTCTTCGGATGGCTTTGGTGGAAGTGGATCTTCCTTTTCTTGCTCCATTTTAAATGTATATTTTGCACTCGATATTTAAAAACAATTGCGAAATAAAAACGGCAATCTGTAGCCAAAAACAAAATACACACAAATGTCAATCACTGCTCAGCTGTGTAGGTCTGTTTGTTGAAGTATCCTGGAGCGGGACAGTTTTGCTTGTTTTGACTGTGCATGTTGTAATCGGCACGATTTACCACCGCAATCTCTGGCTGAAAAATAACGAAGCAACTTTAGCTATGGAAACGGTAGAAGGGTCTTGCGCAAACCTCAATACATCTAAAACCTTTTGACTTACCAGTACTTACGTGCAACTTGGCGTTCAGATTATTCCCTTACTTCTATTTAATCTTCTATAGTCCAATAAAGTTCCCATCGGCAACCATTTCGGAAGTAAGGACTGTCCTCAGTTCATACCTTTGAACGAAATTGTACAAAATTATGGAAACAAACAATTTAACAAATAAATTATAACTGTGTTTCAAACGACGCGTAGGATAAACTAAATGTACTAAAATTGTAATCGCAAACATCTTAAAGTACATTGTGTGTGTGACTTAAAGAAGTACAACTTGGTCATTACTGTACAAGAAAAAATCTGACACGTGCTTTTGTTTTGACAATTCTTCAGCAGCAATTTTCAATTCTAATTCGTTGAATTATTAACACAGCACCATTAGAAAAATTAATTTTGACAAATAAACTACACAATGGAAGAAGTTTCAGCATTTGCAATTTACAAAAAAAGTGCAGGTAAAAAATTACCAAGGAAACAAAAACCGCCAAAATCGAAGAAAGTACAAAACAATTCACAAACAAAAAGTTTGGTGGATGCTGCTCTGAATGGCGAGTGTTTAAATGCCGGCGTAAAACTTAATGGCGAAGCCCCAATAAAAGTAATTCGTAAAAGAAAACAGAAAAGCAACACACAGGGATCATCTGAAATACCTTCGGTAGCAACAAAGGCAAAAAAAGCGACACCAAATGCAGAAATTGTGACAAAACCCACAAATGCTAACCGAAAACGAAAATCTGATGAGAAAATAGTGAAGCCTGTGGAGAGATCGGCAAAGAAAAAGAGCGACCAATCCAAGGAAACAGAGGAAATTTTTAGAACATCCACGCCTAAGGACAACGCAAAGGAAGTGATCAAGAGTGAGCTACCATCGCCGTCGGCATATCTACCCCTACGAAATAATAGTACCAGAGACGGATCAAAGCTTTTAAAATGGCTTCTGGCGCCAATAGGAGTTGATCAGTTTTTCGAAAAATTCTGGGAGAAGGCACCATGCTTAGTGGAACGCAATAATCCCACCTACTTCAGTAAGCTGATCTCATTTGAGATGATTGATCAGATGTTGATAGACAATCACATTGAGTTCACCAAGAACATCGACATCACCTCCTACAAGAACGGTAAGCTCGCTATAAGCAGCCATTTAGAATACGCGTCAACTTATTTCAATATATTTCGCAGGTGAACGTGAAACTCTGAACCCGGAAGGACGTGCCATGCCGCCAGTGGTTTGGGACCACTATTCAAATGGCTGCAGTATTCGCCTGCTGAATCCGCAGACATATCTGCCTGCGATATTTGCAATGAACACGACGCTGCAGGAATTTTTCCACTGCATGGTTGGATCGAACTCGTATCTCACGCCTCCCAATAGCCAGGGATTCGCTCCCCATTATGACGACATCGAGGCGTTCGTGCTACAAATCGAGGGGCGAAAACGTTGGAAGCTGTACAATCCGAGGTCCAAGAAGGAGGAACTGCCACGCTTTTCGTCCAAAAACTTTTCGCAGAGCGAAATTGGCCAACCAATACTGGAAAAGGTTCTCATGCCGGGTGACATTCTCTATTTCCCCCGTGGAACTATTCACCAGGCATTTACGGAGCCCGGATTCCATTCGTTACACATAACGTTGAGTGTATACCAGAAGCAATCGTATGCCGACCTCATGGAGAAGATGTTCCCTCTGATTCTCGAACGTGCCATCACTGAGAACGTGGACCTACGGCGTGGTCTCCCATTGAATGTTTGGCATAATGCTGGCATCGTGTACTCTGACGTTGATTCACGAGAACGGAAAGACTTCCTCCGCAAGTGTCGCGACCTGATTGCAAAGGCCTTGCTGGAAATTCCAGTCGATCAAGCTGTCGACCAATTAGCCAAGAAGTACCAACATGAGGCGCTTCCGCCAGTTGTCACCTCTGAAGAAAAAGCCCGCACTGTTTTTGGCAGTAAAAATAGGGCCAACTCCGAGGGGCAATGTGTTGCTGACTACGAAATAGAGTCGATGACTAAGGTTCGATTGTTGCGCGCTAACATCATGCGGCTTGTAGAGGAAGAGGACAAGATCCGCATTTACTACTACGTCGACAACTCGAAGGAATACTGTGAGTACGAGCCGAACTTCATAGAGATCGAACCCGAAGATGCCACCAGTATTGAGGTGTTGATCAAGTCATACCCAGAGTATGTGGCTGTGAATGAACTGCCCCTTGAAGACGATGAGGACCGAAAGATCTCCATTGTGCAAACTTTGTGGGAAAGGGGCTTGCTGATGTTTGATAGACCCTTCAGTTGTTAACTTGCTTATTGTTTATATCTTAAGATTGTTTATTAAATGCGATTTGCAGACGGAATTTTGTTTGGTTGTTTTACTTTCCCCGGAGCGGACAATTTCGTATAAAAATCACTTCGGCCATAGGAAGCTTCAAAAGAAGGAAATGTAGTTGATTTGACTTATCTGATGTTAAAATTTCTGGAGTTGATTTCCGTCCTCGGAAATTTACATTCACTTCCCAGGGAAACTTCAATAAGCTTTGTTTAGATTTTCGTTTCTTTGTCGGCTTTGGTTTTGTCAAATTCCTAATTTAAAATTGGAAATATTCTAAAATTCCTGTTACATTTACGACTACCATAATTTGGAATTTCCGCTCAATAAACATAAATTTCCCTACCTAACCTACTTGCGAGTTGAACGCACCCATTATTTGATTTTTTATTTCCCTTTTCCCATTTGACATTTACCCGCCGACCGGTGTCATAACACAACATTTCTGTAGAAGTCGTGCATTTGTATTTATTTTGTTAAATTTAAAATGTTTATCACAAATGTTTTGCTGAAAAGAGTAAAGAGCAAGTAAGTTGACAGTCCCAACTATTAAGCGATAATTAATCCATTAATATCACGTTTTTATTTTATCCGCCGTAGGAAACTCATGGTTCTCATGGAGAGTGTTGTAAGTGGCCACCAGTTTAACATTGTTCGCGAACGTTTAGCTGATAAAATTGAAATTATTCGCTTCGACCCGTATAGTAAGTATTATTATTTGCATATTAATCTGATACTTTAAAAAACAATTTAATTTTCGTATACAGTTCAAAAGGATTCTGTTTACAGAGAGCGCAGAAAGATCCGAAGCGCATAGACGACTTGACTAGCTATCTTCGATGTTACGAAATAAATTATGTAGAAAATAAAAAAACAAAACGCAGGTTTTATTTAAGAAAAAAAAAGGTTTCACTTGTTTATTTCATTTGAAGAAAAGCGTTTATAAAATTTATTTGGAGTCAGTCTGGTTGTAGATCGTAAATTACGTTGGATATGTTTGTCCATTGAGTGTTCTAGGATGCTACATAAATACTCGCTTCAATATTTACATGAAAAAAAAAACAATGGAGTGGGGTGATAATTGACTTTAAACGGTTAGTTGTGTAGTTAAGAATTCACTTTTTAGGTTAAAAATGGCACCATATTCATGTTCTCTGGCGATTACGATTCAACGCTGCAAATAAATCGCCAAACCACATTTATCCTTAGAGAGTTGCATCAGATTTGCATTTAGAGCTCGCTGAGGCTGCCTTCTGCTTGCTAATTTTAGTCGGTTCTCGTTGGTTTTCTTCCATTCTGTCTATAAACCTATATCCTACTAACGTAGTGGACCTAGTTCTTTTGAATTTCTAAGCGAACGCGAACGAAAAGCATATTAAAATACTTTTTCGCTCATAGCAACTGAGTGTACCAAAATCCACCACTAAGTTGAAGAGTGTCTTGTACAAAATCAGGTAAAAATTGTTCGGGGAAGTTGTTTTCTTAACAAACATCGACTGACTTTTCTGTTGGTAGCTGCAAAGGTAGTTACAAATCTGTCTGTATCTCGTGCCTCATCTGTAATCAGAGTGGTCTTCTGTGATGATCTTGAATTTTGATTCTCGATAGCAAAGAAATATGAAAATCGTAATGTAATAGCTCAGAATCAAGCACATTTTAGTGCATGTAGACTGCACAGCGACAAATTCTTCAAAATTGTCGGCTTTATTAAGCGTCTTACTGTTGGTTCTGTGTCTAAAAGCAGACTCTAGCCCATTAGAAGTTTGTACAAATATTGCAAGACCTCCCTTCGCATAAGGCATTCTTTTTCTAAAAAAAAACTTTTCAGGGTCACAACAGTTAACCCCACCTTCGTCGTGAAGAGTAAGTGATTGCTGCTGACGATTCGGAAGAACAGGGGCCCTACTCTGTATCTCGTTCCGAAAGTAAAATTTATACTTTCTTTCTACTCTGCATTTCCAAAGTGGAATGAAATGTACTTATGTCGCATTTAGAATTTCGAAATTATTACAGTGTACCTACTTAAAAGCGGAAGGGGAAAGCTATTTCGAATGGGAAGAAATAGAGAGTAGGGCCCCTGATCATGTTTAAAGAAGATTGAAGACTGCAGTGTATCAGCAAGAGCATTTGTAGGCAAGAAATTGTTTTTTTTTTGTTTTTAGAAATTAAGAAAATCCTCTCTAAGTAGTCAAGATAGTAATTTTTGCGCATATTTAAAATCATTCCAAACTGTCACCAAACAAAAACCGACTACATAATTAAAAGTAAATCCCCAAACTTAACAATATTACTTAAAAAACAGATGACCATTTTAAGTTGTGGCGGGGATATTAATACATTTATAAGGAAAAGGGAAAAATATTACGTATACGCCCACGTTATAGGAAAAGTTTCCACTTTACAACTTTTCTTACTGGTTCCCATAACAATATAAAATTCTATTCATAATTCATCTGGCGTTCGTATTATTTTCTTCGCCTCTGCTTTAAGTTTCAGCAAGTAAAGCGAGTTATTTACAGAGGGATGCTAATTTGTTGGCCTTTTCATTGCTTCGAATGCCTTCATATTCAGTGAGAGCAGAATATAGAGCTGTTTGCGACAGCATTTCACACGCTTCGATTATATTTTTGGTGCAGTTTTTGTTTTTATTTGCCGGGCTGTCCTGTCGATTAAGATGGTAACTAGTTCCGGTTGCCTCTTCAGCAGGTTCACGGGTTGCTCTTGTGCTTATGGGTTGTGGAGCTTTGTTGCCTCTCCAGTTCCCTCTTGCACTAAATATATCCACCTTGGAGCACTTCGTCCGCAGAATCTAACTAGAGACCTCTACAGTCTTTTCTACCCTGTTCTTTGTGTCAATATTTGTATGTTTTTAAGGCTTTCCTACCGAAACTTAAACTTAGCACGCGGCTTCCGTTTGCGATTTCTCGATTTCCAACTTTAAAAGGATAGGGTTAATAAAGCCTGGGTGGCTCGCTTCACTCGCGGCGCAAATGCCTTAAAATTGATTAAACTGGGGTAAAATTGTCCAGTCAAGCGTATGCTTCTCCACGAGTTACTCTTGCAGAAACTTCTGCACTAGTTCCTTCATTCATCTCGATCCATCTATGTACCATTTTATATTGTGCTAGTAGGTGCAGTCGCTCAGTGATTGTTGTGCTGTACACTGTACAGAAACACAAATAACCAGTTCAAGGTTTTTTTTTTTTCAAACCACCGGAAGTATAATTGTCCACTTTTCGAACTGTCCACAACTGGAGGCAGGACCGTGCTTGCCGGAGCGGCTTCTAAGTGGAAACCCACGCTTACCCCGACCTGTAGCGCCACCGAAGAATAAGAAGAAGATTTGGATACGCCATAAAATATTGGGTCCCTTCTAAATACTACCCTCAAAAATAATACACACACCAACGAATGGATGTGAGAGCTAGATCCTGTGTGATAATGTAGCGCCCGCATCCCTTATTGCTTTTCCCTTATTGATTTCCAAATTAGGGGTGCCAACGCGATTTCTGTTATTTATGACAGTCGGTACTATGCGTAGGTAATCTAGGTTCGATTTGCCAAAAAAAAAGACTAAATACGATGAGAATGCACCTCTCAATGACTGATTGGTCTTTTTGTAAATAACGAACAATAATCCTATTAGAAAGGCCATTAGTAATTTGTGTAGTGTGCGGGTGACAGACAACGTGAAACGAAGCCCTATAAATGTAGCCATACTTGCATTTCCTCCGGTGGCCTTTTCTTCCTCATCACCTGGAATTTTTCCAACGATGACAATGTCGTTAACACATAATCCAATTAAATCGATTTGCGCTATTTCGAAGTCACTATTACACGCAAAACCATAAAAGGCTCGGCAATACTATGTCAAAAGTTGAACTATCGATTGATAACGTTGAAAAATCCATGAATCCATTTCTGAATTGTGAACTGACTGAAACTGACCTTTAACCAGGCAAACAGAAATGGTTATCAAATTCAATTGTAACGTTTCTAATTATGAGCGCACTTATTTTTAACCTTACGTAAACATCTCTCTCCGTTGGACTTCTGATGATCAGACATCAGAGTGATCGGAGAATCACATGACTGTTCCAGAAAATACCTCATGCAGTTTATTGATATCCCAACAAGTAAACAAACAGTCGCTGCGTTTCAATGGCCGCCAGCGTTGTTAAAGGAATACGATTTCGGGAAGCAAATGCACGACGCCACGAATTTTTGAGCTGATATTGCAGACTTTGAAAGGAGTGAATGATGATGATTGAAAAATACTTCGATTCGTTGGGATATGCGATTCGTATAACCACGGATTATCGGAAAACTTCCCTCAGTTTGTGAGCACTGAATACGCTGAATACGTTCACGCGAAGGTTCATCTAGTAAATCATCGTTGGAAACTCAGTAAACATAAGAGTAAACTTTCGCAGAATGGATATTTGAACGGTGCATAGTCTACTTTGAGTTATGGATGGCTTTTTTGTATGCATTTTCTCTGAACGGTGTCAGAATGTGTACCTAGATTCGACTTCAGCTCTAAACGCAAACTTGTCTCGAACAAAATAGTAAGAACTGATTCATTTTTTTGAATGTTTGATTTCAATTTACTCTTTGAAAGGAAGTTTGCCTTCTTAGAAAATTTGGGAACAAGAATCATGAGGCTTAAAAATTCGATAAGTCAGCCCATTCTCTCAGAGCTGGAAGGCGTAAAATGCATTAGTACGTAACGTTTCTCGCCACTTCCTTCGTAGGTGCGGCCTTATGCCTTCATTAAGGACATTGAGGAGGGCTCTATTTTCACAGAGCAGCTCGATATAATTTCACAGGGATAGCCCGCGATTTTGTTCCGATGAAGACAGCTTCAAATACGTTCTCAATTTTAGAATCAAACGCGTTTTCCACAGTGAAGACATTATGGCACAGCACTTGTTTATGCGACTTGGAAAGAAGGTTCACTTAGAGTCAGTGGAACTAGTAATCCAATCATCCGCGGCTGAGGAAAAATGGCCCTCGCCAAGACACGCGTTTAATTGCGTATCAGTTGCTATATTTCTAGTTCTATTTAACCATCCAGTCGCGGGAAACTTTCTTAAGCGTCTTACATGCGCCGAATAATTCTTCAAACTATAGACAAACTCTAAAGAACACTTTAATTGTCCAGTTGCCTTAATTCTTCTCCGAAAAAAATAGGGTATTTGTAGTAGACATACCAGATATGCAATAGGCAGTTACAGGGGGGCCTTTGATTGACTTAGATTTGCAAGGTTAACTGCAATCGGTACTTAACTGCTTCAAAAGAAATCATTAGAAAGAAGATTCCTAGACATAATCGCGGAGAAAAAAAACGTTCCTCGCTTAAATTGTGGATCAGCGCAACCACGCCGTCAATTGCTCGTCATTCTCCCTACCTATTCTGAGAACTCTGATTTATTATTCGAGTTCGGCATCCTCCAGATTGTTCTAAGTTAGCTGTTCAACTTTGTCGTGCCAATTTGTTAGCTGCCCAACTTTGTCTGCATTTTCATTGCTTGGAATGCCTATACATATTCAGTGGCAGCATTTTGAGCTCTTCGCGACAGCTTAGCTGTGAGTTTTAGGTACCACAGTAGCACTGGTTCAGTTTATGAGTCGGCACGTACCTCAAAAGACGTACGCCTAACTTCAGGTCATATGAAATACGATAATTACGATTTTCAGACGATTCTCCCCAAGCGATTTTAGCACCACTGACGTCGATGCCCACATTCCACAGACTGAAGCTGTAGGTTGGGTTAGGTCCGCTCTCTATCCAGCATCGACATTGCTGCACTCTGTTCTTAAGAGAGAAGTTCAGGACTCTCTGAGAAACTGGAGCAAAGTGTCATGATCTCTCAAAAAAAAAACGCTCAACCCAAAAAGCTCCCGAAATCTGAATAACAAATAAAATAGAAAAAAAGTACCAGCAAGACAAAAACAAAAAACAAAACCGAAAGTACCAAAGATCCCATAATATTGCATTTGTAATAGAAAATCAATGGACGCCTGGTACACAACTGCTTCCACACTACTAACCTCCATTGGCCACAGAGAGAGGGTGGTGATGTAAACGCGATTACAGCCCCCTCGCGCGCATTTGAATTGAAACCTTACCGTGGCTCGTCGTCAGCACAAACGGCTCCCAGCTCACCACACCACATCCAACCGTCGTTCACGGTTACCCCACAGTCACTCTGCCTGTGTGCTTTTGCGATTTGTTTAGTTTATCACCGTCGTTCGTACGCAGCGCAAGTTCTAGCGGAATAATACCCAAGAGCTGAGGTCGGTTGGCATTATCCACCACCTCTGCCTCAGTTGTGCGTTTGTTGTTTTGTTCCCCCTTTTCTTTCTGTAGAATCAAATTTTATCAAAAAGAAAATAATTTCGACCAAGAACCAGCAGAAAAACCGTCGTACGAATTGTGATACTAGTTTTGGAAAAAAAAAAAAACACATTCTCCGAAAGGTTTTCCTAATCTACAGCTAGACGTCAGTCGAAATTTCGTCGTCGTCGTCGCGAAGTTGACATATCGTGTGCGAAAACAACAAAAAGCAAAAAAGGTTCGAAGCAAATTTTATCGAAAAAATGTAAAATACAAGAGTGTGCCATTCACTAGTGAACGCAGTGATGAAAACGCGTACTCGCCAGCAGCGTGCAAAATAAATATCAAGGTGTGTACAGAGTGATGTAGAGAGCGTGGGTGTGGGTTTCGTGTTTTCGGAACGTACCCAGTGTGTAATTAAACAGAAGTCAAATGGTAATCGTTTTCCTGGGCCAAATGCTATAGGTATCTTGTTTTCACACCTTGCGCTTCACCTGCTTACCCCAATTCGCACCCGTGGAAAACGTTCGCCCAAAATGGGAGCTCTGCGGGCATGTTACGAAATGAAATTTTTGTTGGAAACTTTTTGAATAATAAATGCATTTCCGTAAGCGCCGTAACACTTTTTATTTTTGGGAGGAACTAGGATATCATGTCAACAATCAGTGCGCAGGATTTCTCTTCGGTATACGGAGATGCTTGCGATTTTCAAGTCCACAAGTTACGTATGCGCTGGTTCTCTTTCCGGAACTTTTGCCAAGGCGAACGGAGCCGTTCTGTAAATGTTTACAAATAAACACTAGTTTTAGTTGTTATTTTGGCCTTCGGAAGCGCGTGAATACATACCTACGAGTGAGTGCAGTAAATTGATATCTGTCTTTGTGCGGTAATTGTTCTCCTTGTGCAGGAGCAGGACTGTTTGTTTGTGACCGATGCGATGGTGCGAAACCCATTTTCTTTGTATAGAACTAGTTTTATCTTTTCCCATCCAGATGTTCTTGTGTTTCTCCCACTTCGGAAAGTTTGTGTCCAAAAGCGAAAAAAAGATAAAGCGCTGAAACAGTTTGGTCGCCGGTAGATAGGGCACACATATTTTCTGTTTATCATGTTCACTGGATGATATGCACAAAGCAAACAAATACGTGCCAACCCTTTTGGTGTTTTCCGTTGAACCCGAACATGGGAAAAGTTATTATATTCTGTTTGTCAAGTAGCAGTGTTTGATGTAGATAGAGAAATTCATTTGACACATTTTTGACAGACGGCGATACGACCCGAGGATAGTCAAATTGATGACTCTAATTAAAGTCGTATTTTTTGCGTGTGCCTTAAATGTGTGTTATTAATTAGCGGAGCCAATTTCGACAGATTAGACGTCACATAGGAATGACATTTGGAATGAGAAGCCTTTGAAAGAACTTCGGGAGCAGGGGCCAGATTCTGTAAGGCGAAACGATCAAAGGTTTTGTGCGCACGAATGATTTGCCCTATGTTACACAAGCAAATTTGTTCGTGCACACGAAAATGTTTTAACGTTTCGCCTTACAGAATGCCGACCCAGGTTTGTGGCGGAAATAAAGTCCACTTACATCACCGTTTCACAGTTTGGACGTGTTACCTCGGCTTTTTTTGTTTAACATTGATTGATTTCATAATTGGTAGCAGCTTCTTAAATAAATTAAAAAAAAGAAAAAACCTCGATAGGAAGTGTCACCGAGCGATTTTTCACTTCAAGGTTAGGTTAGGTTGAAAAGGGTTTTGAGAAAGTAGGCACTAGACTGGGCCGCAATCAAACTTACTTCAACGGAAGAAACTTTGCAAATACATCCAATTTCATTACAGAGGCTAGGTAGTCCTTTGAAGTTGGTGCAGATGGAAGAATTGCCTTCCCAGGAACTTCCCTCGGAAGGGAGATAATGTTTCCCATTTGCATAGTACGTACATGTTTTATGTTTTACCATGTTTTACTCAGGTTGCAAGTCATTGGAGAATGTGCAGGTGACTGTGTTTGCCAGTGTGAGCCTTTAGGTGTCGTTTCTCAGAAAACCAAAGCCCAGACAAGTGTCAAAGTGGTCTAGCTATATATGTCCGACAAGATTTGACCACCTTAGGTCGCCTTCCTATATTATTTCTGTTCCTAAAACTGCCCTGGATGATGCACGGGGTGGTTTGTTATGCAGGCTTTTTTTTCTTTTTAGTTGCCCGCCTTTCTTCGAAAGCTTGCTCGTTTCCAGCTAAAGCGCAGTATTCTTGTGCTTGACATTTCTCACGCGTTTCAAACTTCATAAAGCCTTAAGCATTATAAGGCGGTTCCTGAATTGCTGTTAGAAGACTCCAGTGCCTTCTGTGCAGTCTGACTATCTATGTGGATGACTTGTCTTAGCTCTGCCGCCTTACGATTGCGAGACACTAGTTATATCCGGTAGTAGTAGACACTCTCAAGTTTGGATCTACGAAATAGATGCTAGAACCCACTTCTTCCGATTGTTTTTGAGCCGCCTGCATAACCTTCACCTTGATATATGTTTCCTTCGCCTTTTCCGGATATGATGCTTCGTAAAAAATGTTGAAGCAGACCAAAGAAAAGATCTCCTCCGGAAGTGCCAACAGTGTCCAAAGCTGGCTTTTCTGAAGTAGCGTACTCTTTCCCCCAAGTTGTTAAATATTTAAACCCAGCAGCAAAATATGTAAAAATATGTCTAGCGCTTTTGTAAGGCAGCTACAGAGCTCACCTTGACATTCTCCGCAAGGTCGCTTTATGTGACCGCCACTGTATACAGTCAGTGCACCGCAGGCAGATGTCCGGCCTCAAGTCCTGCCTTTCTAATTCTTTCTCCTTCAGAAGGAGCCCAAGACACTTGTTGGATATGCTATCTGAAAGGGACGATTCCATCCATTCAGGCTTTAAGCTCAGCCGACGTGTCCCTCCACGCGACGAAAACGTCAAAGTCAACACATTTAGCTCACAAAATCTATCGCATGAAATTTCTTTAACGGAACTCCACAGCCATTCACATTTTTATTCAACGTATCAAAGTTCCCACCACTGAGTCGTTCTTAACCTCAATTTTGTAAGAACCTGTCAACGGACATAGAAGTAGAAAGTAAACCTACTTTATCCGTCGCATTCGGCATATGCGTTGTTTCTGAGTTGTCGTGTATTCTTTCCATCTGTCAGTTGGATGCGTTGATGCATTTTGTTGGCCCTCGGCGCTCTCACAAAACCCACCTCATTTGTTTGACAGCAAGATGTTCGCCTTATTCACCAGAACCTATTTTGAATGTCGAAAATCGTTGCGGCTTGTGGCGGGTTGCCGAAGGTATCTTTAAAACTATTTGTCCAACAGTAGCATCATCGGCATTCTTTGTTGCTCGTACTTTCCATGGCAGATTATTGTAAAGTAGATCCATCACCAGGGTATATCACCGGGTATCACCTACCTCACTCTCTGTTGGTTGTACCTTCTGTTAAAGTTTAAAAAAAACAACTTTCATCATTGCTTTAACGGGGTTTTGTACGTAATTTCTCGGTAGCCTCTCTATTGGAAAATGTCCTTTCCGAAACAGAGGACACTCATTACAATGCATTCATTAAATTTTGAACAAGCAACACAATACGGCGAGCAGTATCTACACTGTACACTTGAACACCATCATTCACCGGTAACACTATACCTCCATGAAGCTAGAGCTTAAACATTTTACAGTCCTTTTGCGGTTGATATTCGTTAGACGGTATTTATAGCCTTCTGTGTACGAGGATGAGAGCTCTTCCACTCTGAAAGCCAATATCGATTCGGTACCCTACTGCACTTAGAAGCGACAACACAACCTACCGTCCTTACTTCCACATTCTCTGTGTCTCTATGTCTCTATGTCTCGTCGTCGTGTTCGTTCCATTGTTGTTGGCTCTGTCTAATAGATTTTAATACTTCCTGTTTATTTTGGATCGAATTGATGGGATAGGTTGACCCAACGGGGACGAACACATTCGTCTCTATTTTGGCATTTGCTGCGCGAGGCGAGGGCTTAGTAATCGAATGATTTCCGTGCGGCAGCCATCCTGTCGCTGACACCATAAGAGGATATAATGTTGTGCTTGATTTGCCGGTTCGTTGGGTAAGAAAGCGTTGCCTATGGGGGTCATCTTTTGAAAAAGAGGCTTCAACTTGATTCGGTTCGACTTCTGAGGCGTACCACAGTCCAATCATCTGGCACAAAGACGAATCCCCTGCGAAGGTGATTTGTCAATTTGAATCCGCGCCACCTATTTCGACTTCGATCGAAAATGTGATTCCTTGCTGTGGACAGACATTAGTGATTATTGGACTTGACTTTCGGAATGAGCAAATTCCGCGTCTAAATTTATAAACTGAATCGAATGTAAGATCTCGTGGGACTCGCTTTTTCAAATAAACCGACGAATACGCCGGAGGAATTTACTTTTAGTAATGCACGTATTAGATCCATCGGATTTCATCGGTTCCACAAAAAGAACAGATACTGCGTTTCTCCGGGTGCTTCTTTCACCGTGTTGGTTCAGCTCCACTGATGTACAATGAATGGGGGGTGAGGCTTTGCCTTTTATCGTTTGACTTTGACGTACGAGTGTAGCGCGCCATCGTTCGACAGCAACCCTTCTGTGAAAATGTGCCACCCGCCGCGTCACTCCCAGCAGGAGTCGTAATACCAATAATGTTGTTGTTAACTTTATCTTGCAACCACCCAGATACAAAAGCGTAGCTTGGAAAACGGACACCACTGCGGTGTGGAGCTATTTTTGTTAAAGGGCGCATTTACGTGGTAATTAGTTTATACACCGACACCGATGTCCGACTAATTTCGGAACATTATTAGACGGACATCTGTGCGCGGAAATGAAATATTAAAATCCAAATGCCAATTAAACGTTCAATATGTTGCTGAGTCGAGACAATATAGCTCATCAACTTCGCTTTCATAGCCGCAATCGTTAAAAAGTCCAAGTCGCCAAATACAATTAAATTGCCAGTTACTTTTGTATTTGTTGGAGTTCGATGTAGCTCACTTGTATCTCGATTGTAATGAAGGCTTTAGATGTTTAATCGAATTCGAATTGAATGCATTAGCGATGTACTCGTATGTATCTGCTTCTGTGAAACCGAGTCTGTTAGACACCTCTGTACTAGTCCCATTTTCGAAATCGGACTGTTTCAAAACGTTAACCATTCTGTTTCTGTATATGCGCGAACGTATGTATGTCAGTTTATTATTCAACTTCGTATCAGCGAACGTGCAGTGAATATATATTTTCAATATCAACTGCCGCGCTCTCATGCATACATCATCATCATCATCATCATCATCATCGTCGGCGTCATATGTAAAATGTATTAGAAAAAATGTTCTGTCCCTGGCCGATGGGTTTACCAAGTCACACGGCGATTTACACTCCCACGCTAGTGAATAGGTTCACCCGATTTTGATTTTTACTGTACTTGTGTGTTCTTTGCAAATGAGTGCGTTCTGGAAATCATTTCCACATTGAGTTGCTTTAATTGTGTACTTTGCATTGGGTCTGGGTATCAGGCACGCAAACCTATCAACTGTAGTTTTCCACTCATATTGTTATTGGCAATCAATTAGTCAATTGTTTAGTATTTGTAAAACTAAATCGACGAGTTGACAGAAACGTCAGTGAAATTGTCCTGATATTCATTCGATTTTGACAGTCATTTCCGCCTCAAAATGCCTCTGAGCGTTGCATGCATTTGTTGCTGTTACAAAGCATTTTTTTACTTGATTTGTTTGCTTAGAAACAACAATTTTGATTTGCCATTAGAAAAATTGCAAACAACAACTATTGCTTATCGGCAAATTTCGATCTGGATCGGGGCTTGTAATACCAGAACCAAAAATCAACGATCCACTATCAATAAAAGCTTTTTTCTGTTGTTAGTTGTCAATCACAATAAGGGCCAAAGCCAGTTTGTCAAAATAAAATCGCATTATTCACCCGTGGGGACAAAATAATTTCCAAATAAAAGGAAGTCATAATTTGGAAGTATATTATTCGAGTGAGGTTAGGTTTATTTAGTGACTTTGACTTGCACAGAAAATGACAGAAAAATAGAGCTTTTGGCGTTCCATGAGAAAACTTCTAGTTCGTGCTTCATAAAGCTGTGCTGTGCTGTTCTGTCTACCCCACGATTTTCTGTACCTACCTCTGAGGTTGAGCAGGCTCGTAAAAGATATCAAACGTCAGCTGCCGGCTGTTTGGTTTTGTCAGTCAGAAAATGTTGGCGATGGCGAAAACTAACAACAGCCAACTGTCATCTACTTGTACGAATAACATATATTTCTCGTGTCAAAATAAAGGGCATTGTTTCCATTATACCATCTATAAAGTCATTTGTAGTTGATTTTATTTTGTATTATTAAAAATGTCAGATTTTACTGTCAAATTAAACGATGTTATAACATCTCTTGTTGAAAACATATAATCATTTGATTTGTCTGCCTTTGGTGGTTGTATTCGATTAAGGCTAGCAAAGTTTCGCACTTTTACCGAAAAGAGCTTGCTTTTCCCCTACTGGTTCACATTTGTATTAAACTGACATTTGACCAGCAGTTAATTTCTTTGACTTTACAAATATTTCTTTGATTTGTGCTGCATTTTCTTTTCTTTTTTTCAAGAATAAACACTTTGTACAGGTTTCGACATAATTTACTCCTATTCTCTACAAAGATCTTTCTATACCTATCACAATTTACTAATTTTGCTGCACAAATTATTTTTTCACAGCTTAAGCTTAGTACGCTGCTCGAGCTAAATTTTCGTCCCATACAAAATTCTCTCCAAAATTAAGCTGAGCTAAATCTTAGCTAACCCATTCAGCTGAGTGGTACGCAGCTCGAGCTAAATAATCAAACTTTTGCTTCAGAATGTACTTCATGTGTCTGTCAAAATTTAGCGTGGCCATTTAATGAGTCGGCACATTTTCTCAAGCTAAATTGTGACAAATCGTTGTGTTTTCTTTTTCTGTTGCGGTAAAGTATGCAAGGATGAGCTTACTTAATTATTACATGGACGAGAAGTACCTAGAATCAGAAATAGCTGAAATAAGAGAGAATTAACTTTCTTAAGGAAGTTTTTTCAAAGAACAGCTGTTTTCTGTGTTTAGTTTAGCTCGAGCAGCGTTCTACTCTGAGATAAATGTTTTAGTCGATAAGAAAGTCGCTACAGCAGCTGATAAGTTTGCTTACAGGGTTGTTCGAGCGTGAATATAACCGAAAGGTCACCCGAATTGTAGAATCGATTTGAATACTAATACTCGGCATCACTGGTTAGAAGGTTAAAAATGAAAGATTAGGAAAAAAAAATTTTTAACTCGAAAACATATTTTTTTGTTGCATTTCAAATGCGCAAACACACCTTTGACGCATAGTTTGGCAATTTCGCTTTACAACCAATTACAATGCCGTTTGCTTTCAAAAGCTAAAATTGTGACAACCAGTCTGTTCCATGCCGTTTGCAAATGAAAAGCGTCAATTTTTTGGCATTTTGTCAAACCGACTTCTCTTACCTTTAGAATGTCGGGCAATTGACATTTCGGAACTCTGCTTTTCTAAATTTTATTTTTAAACAAACTGAAATAATTTTCACGACACATAACTTCCAAATTCGTACTAAAAACTTTGTTTAAGGTTTTCTTAAGTGACAGTTGTCTGGATATGACATTATTTAACTGTTATTATTTAATTCTAAAAATTCCCTTTTAATCTGGAGCTTTATTTTTAGTTCGTGGTAAAAGTAAGAATAACTGTTTTCAATTAAGTATCGCAACTGTCACTGCGTTGGGTATTCGTTTTTTCCTCACAGGTGGCGTCCTAATTCCCATAGCTCTCAGAATATATTTCACAATGTCACCGTTACTCGGGTTGTTCATTTCCATTATAAGGGAACAAAAACTCATTGATCACTAGTGAACTGTAAGAAACAAACTTATCGCTGAGTTTTTGCCATGACTTTTGTTTGTCTTATAATAATTATAAAGTAAAACTCCATTTATACCGATTGCAAAATTTAAATTGTCACTCTGTTCACTAAAACGGATAAGCATCTATCGGAATTTATTGAAACCTAATTCCATTTGCTGGGCAAAAACGAAGGGGCGAGTTGTGTAACCCAGCTTGTTTATTGAACTCAACCATATTTATTTGTTCGAAAATGAAGCTTGTCTACCTGTGATTTGGAATAGTCCTATTCTTGATGCAACGATTCTGATTTGTGTATAGCAAATTCTATTGCCAAAACACAAAAACCTGTTTAGATATATTCGCTTATAATCTAATTGAAATTGAACCCCAATTACTGCTCCTTTAGGGTGTGTTTAATGTTTATTCACGCTAAATAAAGAATACGTTTCTATGCGTGTACGTAAGTAACCGAAATTGATCAGAAAATGTTCATTCATGCCTCTCAAAATAGAAATTCAGCTATTACCCTACCACTCGGTTGCGGTAAGCGTTGGCCCCATGCTGTAAGTGTTTATGAAATGTATATACTCGCTGCTGGTGTACCGACAAATCACCTGAACGAATAGACCGCCATCTGTTCTCAATCCCATTTGCCAGTTTGAAAGGCTTAAATTGCCGCTAAATTTGTCAAAATCTGCCCAAATATTTTTATTTTTGTTCTGTTTTTTCTCTTCGAAAGAGTTTCATTGAATGTTTCAGCAACGGTCGGTTTTCAATTACACTCGTACCGCGCGGCAGAGTTGGCTTCTTGCCATTTGATGCCAATCGTAATTTTTCATTCGCTGATTACCTTCTTTATTACTTTTGGTTTTTTGTTTGTACGTTTCATTAACCAATGCAATTGTTGTTGGCGCGTACCTTTCTGCCCAGCACATTTTTAATGGCGCACATTTCGCGTTCATGAACTCATTAAACTTTATAGTTGACAGACAAACTTGCTAACGATTTTTTGATTTGTTAACTTGGGCATTTTACGCTCGGAATTCCATACTCATACATTATATGCTTATATACGTACTTTCTGGACACGCGTGTTAATTAAATAAGCTTTTTGCGAAGAAAGGAAAAGTCAAACTACCTGATATGGAAAAACAGCTTACAGAACGCAGAAAAGTACAATCTATGGCGACAAGTTAATCATCTCGCAAATGGAGTTATAAAACTCATAAATAATGCTGGAATTCCATCCGAAACTGGCAAGACGCATACGGGCTTGGGGGGGCTTGTTTAGTGAATTGTTTTAACGTAAATCGTTTAGCAGTCAATTCTCAGCTACTTATGCGAATAGGAAAGTCCTAAACAAACTTATTTCAAGCGCAAATGGAATAAACACTTGAAGATTAGTTCACGTGAAACAAATGCATTCGAAAAAAATAAAACCGCTTGAGACCGCTGAATCGAATTCGCTTTGATAAAGTTGTGTGTGTGTGTGTTGCGCGTGTTTGTTGCAGCAAAAGGTGACTAAGATCTGCTTTGAAATAATGTAAATGTATCTCCAAGTGGGAGCCGCACTGCAATTTACTTTTCAATTCAAAAATAATTACAGGTAGGCGGAAGAAATTAGAATTTCCATTAGACGTTGACTTTTTTTACGTGCGCTCTCTATGGGCCGTGAACGAAATTATTTTTATGCATTTTTCACGAAACGGAACGTCAAATAAATTGGTGAATCAAGCAGATGAGAGTTTATTATGTACCTTTGAGTAATAGTAAAGCGTGGTGGGGTGCTGTAGTGAAGGTCACGTTTGTTTATATTGAAAAAATGGTCGTGTCCATTGTTTTGCTTGGATATGTTCTTGTCTATCAATTTTAAAGATTTTTTTCTTTGAATGACTGATCGTCTACTTCGCTTTGTTGTATTTATGTAAATATTTCGAATTCCGCCCTAACAGATACCATTTCTAGGCCGCTTAACCAGTTTGTTTTTCTATGCTACTGTCATTGTTAAAAGTTTGTGCCCGAATTTTAGACCCGGCAGCAAAGGATGAGTTCAACTTTATTTACTCTCAAACTCTACAGTTTCGCCACATGACTTTGTAATAAAATGGAAGCGGAAGACCGAGTAGTCTCTTCATCCAAACCGCCAAATTTTGTTGTTTTATGGACAGAGCTGTAACTGGCTTGGTTGTGGTCTTCACTGATGGGAAATTTTAATTAAATTTTGATTTTAACTGATAAATTTTTAATTTAAAATCAGTCAACAAAACTGAGAGGAAGAAACAGCTTTCTATACCGGCAATTCAAAGACGGATATCCATACAACCGCAGGCAGCTTCTGTGTAGCTAACTGGGTCCAAACGAATCGCTTTGATTGCAGTGTCTTAAAAGCAAAGTAAAGGACCGTACAGCTAGCTGCGTTTTAGACAGTCATTTTCCGTCTTCAAACATATTTTTTTAGCACATAAGTTGGGTCCTATCAACAATTCGACATTGCTGTGCTAAACCGTTCAGTTCTCCCAACCTTCAAACTGAAGGATGTAGCTGAATCAGCTAAATTTATTGTCCCAGCTTGGTGAAGGTACTGCCGAACATTTCAAACTATTTCATACGACTTTAGTTACTGAAGTTGACCCTGTTGACAAAGTTCCCATTTTAATCCAAGTAACAAACGCACCAAGCATGATGAGTCCCACTCACCGAACACTTGTACACATAATATTTTGACGTCACCGATATTTGTCAAGCTTTTTTTAAAAATAAATTTGTTTGTTCGTGGTGAACTAGCGAACTTGGCAACTTGGCAACCGTGACACTGTCTCTAACTCATTCGAACCTCAAAACATTCACTTAACCTATAGGTACTTGACAGCAAACAGATCAAATCTAAGGCAGCTGACGCGCAGGTATTTACTTGACAGATCTTCAGAGGAACTTCTCCACATTATTCCTCGAAATGCGACATATGAGCGCCCTAGGACGACAAGCAACGCACTTGGTATCATCTATCAGTAAGTTTGACCACCTTGAGGACAGCTTTTTTTGGAAAATTGCCGGAAGAAGTAAACTTTGAAACGCTTCCTGTGGACATATTTGCAAAGGGCTGCAACTTGCACAACTAACGGCTATTTGACAACATTTAAAAAAGTAAAACTACTGTCTTTACACCGTGGAAACAAGACCGGTTGCAGTATGATAGTCAGCGTTTTACAGTAATTAATTCAAAGGTCTTACAAAATAAATGCAAGACATTTGACTTTGCTTCTCCAACCTCTGCCAGAAAAACGTGTCGCCGAACGCGAAACGAAGGAATTGCGAATCGCTTGTTTCAATGGCCCAAAAATGACAGAGCGCTTGTCATGTCTGTGCATTACAGGTTGACTGAGAACCAGTGTTGTTATATCTTCGGATTTATCCCTTTTTGTGGGTATTTCGATGTCCGAAAAGCCTTCCGTGGGATAAAGGGATAAAGCACCAAATCGTGGGAATTTCGGAAATCATGACAAAACACATTGAAACTATACACATTTTTGGTGAAATTCTATCAAAACACCATGATTTATCAACACACTGAATATCCATAAAAAAGAGCTCATGTAAATCGTCTTTTATCAAAGTTTTCTAGTACTAAAAAAATAATCATAGCAGTGTTACAACTGCGGTTTTTATACTAAAGGTTAATTTAACGTGACTTTCTTTCCGTGTAATACAAATTTTACTTTTAAAAACTGGATTTTGACACAAAAAAGTATCGTGGGATTTTAAAAGGGAATTGAGTATGGTGAAAAGGGAAAAATAACTACGCTTCGTGGGATAAATGAAGAGAGAGTGCTAACAACACTGCTGAGAACTTCTCAAATCTTTGCTAGATAAACTCGCCGGCGAACTCGAAGCGAACGTAACGAGAATCGCCTGCCTTACTGGCGTCTATTTTATTCAGGAACAGTTTTATGGGTACGGTATAGTAGCAGTCAAAATTTCCGATTTCCCAATTCATGCTCCTTTACTTAGGTGCGTAACATATTTCTTTTCGCTCGCCCAAATTTTCTATACCGGAAAGGACTTCCTAATCGATTAAGATATTCGGTGTCACAACGGTAATGTAATGAAATTTCACCTGATGATTTCATTTAATTTCCCATTAAGAACGAATATATTAACCCATCAACCCCATTCCACTTGGGTGACATTTTGAATTGAAATTCCCCCCAAAAAAATCGTGCTACACCCACTCCCATTACGTTCAGCCTTTATATTATTTGTAAACAGAGAAATATCAGCAACCACTCAATTATCGACCTCTTGACGCACACCTCCACCAGATCAATCAAGGTGGAAAAAAAGTATAGTTCAACCTCTCATACTTATCCGGTTTAGGTAGTGACAACATTTGACACAATTTAAGCATAGCAGCCCGAAATTAAAAACCACGTCATGACATTAATAGCAATTTGTTGACGTAAAAATGACATCAATGAATCTTTCTGCCTTTTATTGAGCACACTTAATTTATATACGGTTTTGTGGACCACGCTCATAAAGGGAATAACGAGTAAAAAATCGTGTAAAATGTTTTCAATATATACAAATTTGTATGTGGCTATAGAAAGTCAAAGTGCATGTGCTATTTGTTATTTGAATCTAGTGGAAATTGTGTAAGCCATTGGGTTGCCTTGATGGAACTTCAAAAGAGTTATTTGACAAACGAGCTGTCATACTGAGTTGGCTTTTTGACATTTACGATCATGAATAGACTGACGCTACCAATATTCAAAACGAATACGTAGAAAAACAGCAACATGAAAGACATATTGGCCTTCTCCAAACCTAAAAAACATGTTTAGATTAGTGCATTTCACTTTAAGTCACTTACCGCACCATTCACCTAAAGGCCTTTCGCATTTCTGACTGTTGTTTCACTCAGTTCGATTGGCCGACCTGACTACAACGAATCTTACATGAGAAGCAATAAAAGCGAAAGAGGTATTAATACATCTGAGTGATTTCCAGATCAGAGTCTTCTTTGTGACGGCTGGCTGTCAGTTTGACGAAGGTCTCTGATTTTGACATTTCAAAGTTAAGAACTCTTTCCAATTAGTTTTTATGAGTGTTTCTATTATTTATTTATTCATTTAAAAATGATGAAGGTTAGTTCATAATTTTAGTGCGCATTTCAGTTGGCATGTGTAACCAAACCAAGCGATTAAAAACTGTAAAAATGGACAGTTTTTTTTTCGGATTTCTATCCAACGTTAATTTTCTTCTTCTATATGCATTCGCAAAAGCTTGTATTTTGCTCTTCCGCGTGGGTTTTTCGCGAATCATAGCCAATTTGTTCATCGATAGTCACAGCGACGCTTAATACGAAACAATCGAATGAGATTCTTAGCTAAATTCGCGGACGAACTTGAAGCGAACGAAATGGAATCAATGGTTTGCTGCGGTAATCTTAATTCACACTTTTAATCTGTCAGAATGCGCTAGATAAAGAAAGGAGTGTACTACCCTAGCTGTTTAAATTTGTTTTGACCGCAAATGCGAAGTGTCGACTTAACAGAAGGTCAACTTGCCTTAACAGTGTCTGCTTAGCAAAATGTCCGCTTAACAGAGTACCCAGTGAACGGAGTACCCACTCAATACGGTGCCCGCTTAACAGTATCCACTAAACTCAATTTTACAGAATGTTCCTTGACAGGGCATTTACTTAACAGCGTTCGCCTGGCACGGCCTCCACTTAACAGAGTGCCGACCTAAAAGAGTCTCCACTTAGGGTGTCAGCTTAACAGAGATATTCATTTAACAGAGTGACTGCTTAACAAAATGTCCACTTAACAGGGTACCCGCTGCACAGTATATTCGCTTGAAGAAGTGTCCAACAGATTATCCACTTAACAGAGTCCGTCGCTACACCGAAATTGTCCAATTAAAAATTGTGTTTCCCCCACTTTAGAGTGACATTTTCAGATCCATCACAAAGAGTACGTAAATCTCACTTCATTTCACTTGAAAGACAACTCTAACGACAGCAAGGACACCTTTTTATCAAAATTTATCTCGCACTGTGCCATTTTTAACGTGCGTCCCAAAGAGCAAACGAATCCAACAAGTCCACTGGGAAATGCCAACACCAAGCCCCTTCGAAAGCAATCACTCGGTGAATTTAATTGCTGCGAAAATAAAAACCCATCAGAAAGCCCCATGCAATCATGCGGTATTGGCATCGTAGTCATCTAACGAAACATCAATTTTTACGGCAACCTTGCATTACAACTTCACACATTTGAGAACCTTGTTAAGGGAAAACAACGACGACACACTTCAATTTGTGCATTCCAAATGGATGCACCCAAGTGAAACTAATTCGCAAACTGCAAAGCAACAATTTCGTGCAAAGGCATCCTCCCCGCGCTCACAGTGAATGCGCACTTAGAACGAGAACACTACCTATATAGCACTTGTCGCTTTAGAGCAGGGTATGTCTTTGTCAAGGTGTACAACTATGACTTGCAACGGCTCAGATAGAGACCTTTAGAAATCTTTTCAAGTCGTTTTGTGTGGAGCACCAGCAAGTAGACAACATTTTTGTTGCCCCCCTCAACGAGGTGAGCTTTTCTCCGACCACCCCCGAATTCTTGAAAATGCTCTCTCTTTCTCTCTTTTCGCATCTTGTCAGACTAAGATGCGTGTAATTGGCCGTAATTAATGTCATGCAACTCATAAGCACTGGGTAACGGATCTCTGTCTGAGGTTGTAAGCGATACTGGTGTGAGTTTGCCAATGCGTCTATTCGGTAAGTCAGACAAATTCAATCAGCATGACACAAGTCCTTGAACACGCCAACACCCGAAGTACGAATAAAGTAAATAAATGGTGAAGGATATACGATGTGATGAGCGCTGAAAATAAATTGCCTATCTGGCGGTATATTCGCTGCGGTAATTTGTCTCGCAGCGTTCTTCATTGGGCGAAAGTTTCTTTTCGAGATTCTTTGTGCAAGTGTAGTTTGCTACCTATCCATTTGTTTATACCGTCAATTTATTTTCGCGCCTGATTTTAATGGCTTCTTTCCCATGGATGGAAAGAACTTCTGACGGAAGTCCCCGTCATTTTTCTACGGGTAAAGTCGCTTTTAGTACTTTATCGAATTTATGCTCGCCTTTGGAACATGCCCTGCACATAAATCGGTAAAATATAAACCGAACTCATCGTCAAATTGAGTTAGCGCGACACATGGCGTGTCTTGTGTTAATAATTCTGTCTTCTGAAGGAATACAATTTAAATACTCGCAAATTGTAAATGACGATGTGGCTCGTAAAAGATTTTATGCCTTACTTGATGTTTCCACAATTGACTTTTATGCGTAGGGTATACCTCTGGCAGTCGCAATTTGCAAAATTCCTTAAGGGTCAGGCCGGCAAAGTGTTCGGACCAATTATAAATTAATTGTTAGCAAAATCAATTAGGTCGGTGTCAGCTATGGCCACGAGCTCACGGCTGCAGAGTGGTTTTCATTAACAAGGTCGATAGGTTTCGCTGCGAAAGTTATTACATTTCCTGGTCGGGAAGTGACCTTGTCAAGCTTTATTGGAATTTTCTCTTACTTAATGTACTTCGTATTTCATCGCTAATTTAATTTGAGGGTTTGGGGTTTCAATCGTTTTTTAATATTATTAATTTAAAATGGCTGGTTTGGTTGGAGCATATGTGCGAGAAAAAGTTCCGCAGCAGACCTCCAGGCGAAACCTAACAATTTAAACGAACTGAAGCAACAACTGAGGACTTACTTTACAAGTGCCTGTGAATGCAGAATGCAATGAGCTCTTGAAATGGGGTTGTATTTAATGGACAGAAGATACAGCTCACCGCTCTTACAAAGAAAAGTGCGAGGTACTTCAATCCTAAGCAGCTCCTCCCACTCTTTAAAGCGAGGTTAGGACAGACCTCAAATATTGCAGATTGTAGCTTCCGTTTGAATTGGTCAGCATCATCGTATATACCTCTTGCTTTCAACAGCTTAAAACATAATCCGAAACAATAAGGTCGCTCTATAGCCCTCCCATTCCCAAAAACTTGACTTTTAAGGGTCTGTTCTCTAAAATTGTCAACATTTTTTCCAGCGACAGGAAATTTTACAGCCCGTACTGCTGATTTGAGTTAATTTTCTTCTGTCATTTCAGCGCGTGCAAAGACTTGCGATACATAGCCCCAGTTGCTCGAAGAATGAATCTGTCGACTAGACTTCCTCCAAAATATACCCCTATAGCTTCCAGCTCTTGCCAGACTCTGACCATGCATTCCAACTGATTTCATTCGAATCGTATGTTCTCCACTTTTTCTCTTAGATTACAGACTGTTGTCTTGATCACCTGAAGAGCCAAATCTTTGTCTATTGCGAACAACTTTTTTGCCAGTTCGTCGGTTTTTCTTCAATTTGTCGACTTGTCGTGCGTCTCGGAGCGTAACAGAGCGAGCCGGAAGCCACAGTGTGATGCTGCATTTCTTTTAAGACTCGCACTACATCCCAAGCAGCGCAAAGAAAGTTTACCAACTTTAAGTCTTATCTGTTATTGTCGTGTTTGAATCCATCAGTACATGCTCAAATATTTTCCAATGAGAGTCACCAGCTTAATATGACGCAGGGTACAAATCCGCACACAATTTTTAACTTTTTCCATTACGTACTAAGAGAAAGGTATTGGGGACGTTAAAGTATCTAGTTTAGTAAGTCTGACAGCTCTCTCACTAGATGTATCTCGGTTTTGATTGGTCGAAATCGGTCATGTGAGCAGCTGTTTCAGTTGACGTTTATGGAGGTGTAGCCGACGAATCTAGTCAAGAAATTCGTGACTGAGTTCTCAGTTGACAGTTCTCATATGTGGCTGACGTAGAAAAAGTGACTTTCCCGGCCAATCTAGTTTTTGCCAATGTGGCCATTATATTCGTACAAAATTTCGAACTCGAGATGTTAATCAATTCTGACATTACGATGATAGAGGAACTCAAAAAAGTGGGCCGCAAAATTCTGTCCGTCTGTCTATCGGTCTGTGTGTCCTTAGGCCTACAGCCTAAACGGCTGACCGGATTTCCTTCAAACTTCGGATTTGGAGTTTGGGGGCTTACACTTCGGGGCGGTTTTTTTTTCTGCATGGTAACCTCAATATTAATGGTACTTCCCATACAACATTTTCATTCCAGTTTGATTTTTTCGAAAACGGCTCTAACGATTTCAACAAAAATCGTTATTTAAGCTTAAGTAGGAGAGGTTAACATAACTGCGTACTCAGTTTTGTGCTGAAAAATCCAATAACGGTAGTTTTGAAATTTGAACATATCTCGAAAACGGTCTATACGATTGTAACAAAAATTAATTTCGAAGGTTATATGGCCATTTCAAACTTAATTGAAAGCTCAATTTTTCTCTGTATTATCGTAAAATGGATTTTTGAAAAAAGTTCTTTAGTTTACCTGAAAACGGCACTAACGATTTTGACCAAAATGCAAACTTAGAGTAAAATTTCTGTTTCCAAAATTATTGCGTCCTTTATTTTCAATTCGAATCACCGAAAACGCTAATTTTAGAAACTGCTAATATCTCGAAAATGCCACTTTCGATTTCGATAAAACTTAAAAAACCGAGTAGTAAATGCTTACATCCCGAACAATAACCTGTACTCGACTTTCAGCTAAATAGTTAAACAATATTATTTTCAAACTATAGACATTTCAATATTTATTACTGTTTTGTCTGCCAAATTTTACAAAAACCTCTCTAACGATTTTGATTATTTTGATAAAAAGATAAAATCACTATTCGAAAAAATATCCCGTACTTAGTTTTTCTCAAAAAATTGGAATAAATCAGTTTTTTTAGTTATTTATATTTCCAAATCTATTTTCACTTATCTATGCTATATTTTTGTTGTAATTTCCACCACTTCCGATAAAAATGCAATACCAGCTACGCAAAACTTCATTTAAGCAAATATTAAAATAATTGCAACCACTTCCTTACACAATCGGAAACTTCCACTTCAATTGCAACCCCACACACGTCCATCGGCATATTCGGTTTATAACTGCGAAACTCAAAAACAAAACTCTGAAAACTTACATATTTATCTATGTAAATACATCGGTCTAACACGAATTCTACTTCCAATCTTAGACACCTCTAACCAGCGTTACTAATATATTCCAGTCAAAAATAAAAACATCAGAAAACAGAAACTCCTGCTACACTTTGCCTTGTACCCAAAAATCTTGTTAAGTGTAAGAGCTTATAGAATAGAACTGTAGACGCTTTTAACTCTTTAACCATAACTTGGGAGAATTGCCTGTTACTGGCAGCTTCAACTTGTAAAAACTCACATTGTTCTTCATATTTATCTACTGCCTATCAGTTGAATAACCCAAGAGTGAATTTTATTTAACACTACATATTCCTTTTCCTATATCCTATTCACCGTTTCTTTTATCTTAACTTAATAAAATAAGAAAACAACCAACCAAACTTTTGATGAACGAGAAAGTTTCGTTCGACCCAGTCGTGCACTTTATTTACATTTGTATAGAGAGATACTGTCCATGTCAAGCTTACAACTAAAATTGAGAGAGATATTTTAACTAGCACACTATTTGTCTATTTTAAGCAATAAATGTGCGGTTCAATAACAAATTTTGAGGTTAAATTCGACGTGAAAGGTCTCACTCTAAATGTCTGTCTAGAAGACTAAACGACTTCTTAAACTGCATGCAATATCCGTTTATAAAAGCGAAAAATAAGAGCTGTGTTGAGGCAGAGAGACACGTTGTGCAACTCTTTTGTCTTCCCAAGTACATGGGCCAAAGGCGGAACTTTCTTGGATCTTACTACAAACACAATTCTTTCTAAGCAACGAAAACATATTATCAGCATAAAACCGCCGCGATTAGGTTCCATGTTTGCATTTGCATTCAATTTTTGTTTCCTCCTTTCGATCGTGAATCGCCTGGTAAATACAGCAAGCCGAAAGTCATATCTCCAACTAATATTTATAAAGAGATAACGACGAAGACAATTTATTTCTGTTTACGTTATAATAGTGTCTACGCGTTCGCAGGAAAATGCCACAAATTACGGCCAATAATCGAGTTGGAAATGTACATACGAAAAATGTATTCCTATTGTCAGCCAATTCAGCTGTTTATCAACATTTGAATAGTCGTGTTAGATTCGAGTGGTGCTGTTGTCCAAAATTGGATCCCCCACAACAAGTGTCACCACACAATTCTATTGTGTCCCTTTTTATGTCAATTTGCCTGAAGACTTTTCTTTCTCTTTTCCAGCAACCAACCTCAACATTCAGTATTTGATGCATTCCATAGCTAAGCAATTAAAACAGTACCTAGAAGAAGAGCGAAGAAGAAGAAGCATTGTGTAAATTTCCACCGTTTGTGTATCGTGAACAACGCCAAAATACTTGCCAAATATAGTTTCTGTATATAGCAATTCATCGCTCGACCTCGTTTCGAGGGACTGCGTGAATTCCATTCGCATCCTATCGTCAAAATAGCCTTCAGGATATCCAGAGGAAAACTTAGGTCAATAACAACATGACGAAGAAGTACGAATTCGATTGGATTATTCCAGTTCCCGAGGAACTGACCACTGGCTTGGTATTCGACCGGTGGTTCGAGGACAAGGATTCGACCGACTTTGAAAAGGATGCTCTCTTCAAAGTGGATGAATATGGATTTTTCCTGTACTGGAAAAGTGAATCAAAGGTAAACACGCTGTCGGGGGGTGTGGGTTCAGTTCAATTAAATTGTTTTGTTTCTTACGTAGGAAGGTGACGTAATAGAGCTGTGCCAAGTAAGTGATATACGAGCAGGCGGGACGCCGAAGGTGAGTACACTTCAATCTGAATTCCATAATAGTTTGCGTAAACAAAAGTACGATTAAAAATTTGGGTTAGTTTTGATGTCGATTTAGTAAACACCCTTTCAATTGTAGGTTAGAAACGAGTGCTATAGTTGAAACATCTCCACCTTGCATTTCATTTAAGGTTCCCATACAGACATACTCGTAATTAATGCCCTTGCAGAAGAGCATTCTTTTTCTTTTGCAACCAGATATCCCTCTTTTTCACAATCATGCTGTAACAATTAGTCGTAGACCCCTGCAATTTGCCACCATCCGTTTTTCTGTTGTCAGTTTTTGTGATGAAAATCGATACTTGAGAGTTGAGATGAGACCAGTCAGGGCGAGAGGTTGGATTTTATTCCAATTTCAGTCCTTGTGGAATCACCCTCGGAGTTAAGCAGACTTCTTTAAAAAGATTCCAGTGATATTTGGTATTTAATTGGATATTTAGTTACCACTTTAATGAGTTCGAAAGGACACGAAGAGGGGAAGCATTTTTTCGGAAACAATTAACTTCTTTACTTAAGATAATGTTGTTGGAAGTTGGCAACTCTTTCACGGTCAAGTCACACAAGTCCGTTTTATGCTTGCAGAACTGATCTTTGAAGCGCGAAATAAGTTTTATCGCCAAAAAGGGATTGATACCGAAGGCGAAATTTCATAAAAATTCGCAGCGGATACCTACTTTTTCATAATTAAGTGGCAAACTAGACACTTAGTCGAGATATCCTATTTATTGCAAGTTCCAATCATAATTACGAAATGCAAACGTCAGTAAATCGTCAGGCAAACTGCAGCTAACTTCACACTTAGACGAGAATCCTTTTTATTGAAAATTATAATCATAATTTGGCAATGAAAACGTCAGTAAATCGTAAGACAAACTGCAGCCAACTTCACACTTAGTCGAGATAATCATATTTATTGCAAATTCCTATCATAATTTCGCAATGAAAACGTCAGTAAATCGTAAGACAAACTGCAGCTAACTTCACACTTAGACGAGATAATCCTGCAATTTCAAACATTTTTTGACGGCTGAACAAAATGACGATTTTGCGATCGAATTTCTGCGTGTTTTAGGTATCGAATTATGTTGCTTTTGTTCCCAACGCAGTGTCTTCACATAAGCTGTGTAAAAACGTAGTAAAACTGATTTCGAAAAATCTGTTACTTTTGTTGTTTTAACAATCACCGATTCATTCATTATTCTGGAGGTTTCATAAATGCAAAGAAAAATCAACGCACAACTCTAATTTAGAAAACCTGTCATTCAAATATATTTGTTAAATCGCACTTAAATAACGTTTGTAATATGAAATGTAAAAGCAGAATCGAGATAGTGCTGCATTTCCTATGTACCTAGAGACACTTCAATTTGATGTGTCAAACCCAAACCGAGAACCCCAATCCCACCCGAACACTGCACATCAATTTCCCTTTTTTTCAGTTGAAGCTTTAAGTTTGACACTTGATTGAGTCTCCGTCTTGCATGTCGTTTGCAGCAATTATGTTATTCTTGGTGCTTTATCGTGTACACGCAAAGACACTCATGTTTGCTTTTAATTTATGAGAAAATAATGTTTTCATACCTTGGCGGCGTATTGCTCTGCATGAAAGCATCATCCATCGTCGACGTCCTTTTCTTAAAAAAACATGGTATAGAAGCAAAAGTGTGTAAATTGAAAATTCTCAAATTATTCGGTTTCGGTTGCCGTGCTGAAGGAAACTTCTTAATAATTTGTTTTTGCTCTTACTACCGACAGTGTTTTTAAGAATTTAAAATTCATCATGTGTAAATTAGGGTAACACTTTAATATTTATGTATAAGGTCGGTGATGGTTGATAAACTTGCCAGAAAAGGGACAACCTCTCCTATTTATGAGGCAACCATATTTTCATTAGATTTTCTTCCCCAGATGAATCAAACAAATTACGCTACAAACACAAACTCAAGTGAGACACTTTTTGTCAACAAGGAACCCCTTTCTGCATGATAAAGACTGACCTATTCTTTTTCTCACACACTTATGGAAGATTTACATTCCGCTAGACTATCCGAACAAAGATTCAGTTCTTGTGCAAATATTTGCTTCACAAATACCCTCTGCCCTGATTTAATGCTCATCGCAAGCTGTCGGAGCCCGTTAATTTTCCTTGAAACTTATTTTATCCCGCCTGCAAATTTTATATGGGGCGAGCATCGTAAATAAATCAAAGCATCTTTATAGGTAAACTTTTCTACTTGTCTCTCACAGAAGACTGAAACGATTCAATGCGCATAATACACTGCGGCTCGCTAGATTAGAAGCAGGTGATTTTGGGAGGCCGAATTTTATGTTTTCTCCAGTGAATTCATTTTCTGACAATTGTATACTTTTGAACAAATTAACAACTCGGTTAGAGAAAACAACAAACTGCTTAAAAATTGGGCACGTTCAAAAGTCGAGTCGGGTAGATTCGCCTGGACTAAATTTCTCCTTTACGTAAACACGAAATAGTGAGCCCTATAAAACTGAGTTCACAGTCAAAACTGAATCAAATGAAGTGTTAAATGAGTGCCTACTCAGTTGATAAATTTCTGATTAGACAAGGCGGTTATCTGTATACGTTCCCTGGAAAAACTAATTAATGGGCGTGTTTTTTTTAAGCTTTACTCTGCTGAGATAGGTTTTCAATAAAACACGCATGATATGGGCCAATCAAAATTCAGTCATATTACGCACGTCGCCCAGTTGTCCGACTTAGTAAACTTGTGAACGTACCCATTTTAAATTATTTTGTTTAATTATCAGCAAGTATGACACTTATCAAATTTTGTTTTCATTTCATTTTAAATTGTTTTTTCTTTAATTGTTTACTATTATTTACCTTTCTTTGCACATTTTTTTGTCATATCCTGTACTAATTATAAGTCTATCTTGATGTACAGCGTTCCATATCAATAAATATCAAATAAATATCCAATCTCGCTGTTTTCGTCCAAATGCTTAAAAATGCAAATTTTTCTCTGTAGCCCGTGCAGACTTTTTTAGGATTCAGAAAATGCAAGTCGATCGACCGCTGGATGACAAACAATGCGTCAAAAAATGTCAAAGTCTATATAAAAAATTGGTATCTAATTTCACCTTCAAAGCTGTCGTTAGTTTCCACTGAATGTAAAAACTAGATTGGTCAGTAACGTCACTTTTACTAACCTAGCCATGCAATCAAAATGTCAAAACGAGTGCTCACCGCTCAGTCGGGAAATTCGTGACTATATTTGTCAGCAACCCTTCCATAAACGTCAACTGCTAAAACTGTTTACGTGGTCAATCTACACCATTAAAAGACATAAAACGGTCGCCTGCTGTCATATTTAAGCCGCATTAAAACGATGATTTCAGTTCAGCTATCAGTTAAGTATTCAGTTTAGCTGATATGTAAATGCAAAAATTTATGCAATTAATTGAAATAGATAGCTAATTCCCGTGAGTTGTCAGTTCAGCTGTTTTGGGGGAAATCGGTCGTGAGAGCAGATGTTTCAGTTGACGTCTTTGGAGGGGTAGCCGACGAGTCTAGTCGAAAAATTCGTGACTGAGTACTAAGTTGACAGTTCTCATATGTGACTGACGTCGGAAAAGTGACGTTCCCGTTCAGATGTCATTTCAGTTTGGGGTTAATCAAAGTTTTTGGAGTTCATCTTAATAAGGGTTTAACTGCACCAGAGTTTTGAACGCCCCCAAATTGTTTTTAAAGCTGACGTAAATCTTACATGTCATCTAGCGAAACATTACCATCGAATTTGCCCCCCCAAAGTTACCTGCTTCTAATTTAATGGACCTCAGTGTAGACTGAAACGAAAAATAAACCATTCCGGTTGAAAGTAATGTATGCTGGAAATTTTATATGCAAAAATATACCCAAATGTGCCGTTTGTATGTGATTAGAAATACCCTCTTAAAAGTAGCTACGAGTGGCCCACAGTTTAACTTTCTACCCATAAATATGCGCACACATCCCAGAAAGTAGTCCGGAATGCGAAATGCGACGTATCCTGTTAGATGAGAATGGAGAACTCGGATTAATTTGGACCCGGACAGTCGTTATGTAATAGTAGAGGTATAATTACTGCTGTATAATTTTCCATCAGCGTCTTCAAGTCAGTTTTCTCCAAATCGGCAAGTCAATTCAATGCAGCAAAATGATACTCAAAGAACTAATATTTATGTGTAAGATAGGAACATGCCATATATCTTTATAAAACGGATGCTTTTTCTATTTCCAGATGCTGACTTGTAAGGTAAATAGGTACTTAATTCACGTCCGCAGCGAAAACATAAAGAAGACTTTTCCTTTCATTTTTGACTATAAATCGCTTGAACATTTTATTATTTGCTTGCTTACCCCCTTGGTAGACGTATGTTTGTGCTCGCCGACGATGTGTTCAACTGTACATCTGTGCAAGCAGTGATTTGAGAAACCAAACAGTAAGATTTCTAAAATTATGTGTGTGTTGTTGCAGGACCCGAAGTTACTGGACAAGGTCACCAAAAAGCACGGCAACGACTTGAACGCCCTGGACGAAAGATCGCTGACAATATGCTCGAATACGGACTACATCAACATCACGTATCATCATATAATTTGTCCAGATGCCGCATGTGCTAAGGTAAGAGATAGTGTTTCCCGAGCCATAAAAATAGCAGCAGGTGAACTACGTCAGTTCATCCATTTTTTTTTTTATCCTTCTTAGTTCAAGTTTATTATTAGAAGTTCCTTCAAAGGAGGGGGTGTTAGGTATTAACACTCCTACCCGCCTCAATCCATAAAGGATAAAAGTTTTATAATTTTCTATATTTAATTAAGCTGAAAAGTTGTATCCTTACGTGTACAGTGTACTGTTGTGATTGAAGTCGTCGTGCTGAACGCGGAATGAGTAAACTTATCGCCGTGGAAGTGAAGCAGTGTGCCACCTAATCATCTGTACTGCTGGGCAAAGTAGTAAAAAGTTTTGATGTCAGTAAACAGCTCTTGATATTTGCAGGAACAGAGTTGGGTGGCGCGAAAAACTTTAGTTACCACTTGGGTGGCTATTTATACTCGGATACATAAAAATGTGTTTAGCAGAAACGGCACACTTTTTGTTTGGCCCAAATATAGATATTGTTTGTTTAGTTTTTTTTTTCTGGAACACCTGACCTGCGGAAATCTGCATAACATGTACCTTCACCCTTATTTCGAATTCAATTCAAGTTGTATGGGCACAGGATGTAAAACATGAGAAGTCGTACAAGTTGAAATATTTCCTCTTCTGTGTGGAATAAATTTAATTTTGCCTGGAAAATGTAGATTTTTGTCCTTTTTTGGAATAGTTATTCACACGCAGTTATTCACATCCGCCTAAAAGTATACGTTAAAAGAAACTGATATTGAAAGAGTTTTCTCTCAATTGAATTTTGATAGCTATAGGGGAGGGGGTAGTATCCTGCGCGAAATAGTTGAACTGGAACTCAAATTGGAAAGTTCATAGCCTCATTGAGAAGTGCGTACTAATCGTTTTGATTTTGAGTGAATTTTGTCCATCGCCCTCTATATATCCTGAGTGACTTCTTGACGATATATTTTGACCTTGTTTTCCAATCGTTCCGCGGTCTTAATGAGTTCCCCTGGCAATTCGCTTCCCTACAAGTACTCTGTTTACGTTTCTTTCGTTTGCGAATCATGTCCGGCTAATTTTGGTTCTGCGTGTGGTTTCCGGTTACCCGTTTCTTTGTCCTGATGTTTCATGTCACAGATTTTTGATAAGAACTTGCTTTTTGAAAGGGACATAGCAGCACTGACATTACTAATTAATTTTCAGAACGCCAATTCCAGATATTTGGGGGAAAGTACGTACGCTGGACTTTAGCAAATTTGATAAAACATAGGATGAAAACAGATGTGTTCAGCTGTATACGTCACCTGCATATTCTCGTTGTCGCCCTTCAATCCATTCACCATCGAATGACGTTCTCTTTTTTCCGGCTTTTATTACCTATCCCAATTTATTTTGTATTAGCTTCATTCGCGTACTTTCACGAGCCAAGCACTAAAAATCTGTCAAACTCGAAAAATTGAGCGAAACTCTCTCAGAAAGCTGAAAACATACTCCAAAGTACGTGGATCAGTGTTGCCGAAAGTACTCACATAGGAGTATTGTATTACTTTTAACACTTCCGTACTCCTCCACTCATATCCGTACTCCTTTATTTTTAAAAAAAACTTAAAATATCTAACACTTGCAGTGAAGTGTAATTTTTCAACCTTAATAAATTTAATTCACTTCAAATTTATTGCAAATTTGGTAGCACTTTTATCTTCCAAACTGTCGTCATAAAGGGAATTTCCCGTTTTCTAGTTTGTTTTTGATTTTGGTTGGCTTCATGCAATTTTAATCTGTCAGTTCGGTATTTATTTTATTGTTATTTGAGATTGTGGTTTGGTGCTGCTCGTTACTCGTTATTTTGCTAATTTTCTCTTTTTCTGTCATTTTTGATGAGTACGTGTATAGACTTTGTGCGATTGCGATCGATTTATATCGCTTGCGTTCGATTCAAACCGCGTACGCGAACGAACCTGTGTTGACCTAGGCCCGTTTTGGACAACATACAGTTTCACAAATATGTTGCACTTTTCTGACAAATTCGCATTTTATAGAATATAGTTTCCTGATGTAGTTATCACTTTAATGCAGTGGGTGCGTTCACAAACAGTCAGAGGTTGTAAAATCGCCTATGCTTGCCACGAATTTGTTGCTGCTTTTGACGTTTGTCATTTTGGCACAATAAAAAAATCGACTGTCGGATAAGGAGCCAGAGATAATTTTGTGTTTGTTTTTATTATGAGACTAAGCTTATCAAAAAATTTTAGTTGGAAAACCCATCATGTTATGTAAACACTGCCCACAAAATGTTGAGTAATCCTCAATAGTTGCGATGCGTGAACGCATCCATTGGGAAACTTTTTAAATCAAACCAGTTGCAATGCGTAAACAATTTGTTAAGAGTTATTATGACAGGTAGCTGTTGATCAATATTTTATCTTCACTCAAACGACTTTCAACAAAAAGTTTGTTTTATTAAAGAAATTTATCCAAAGTAAAGTAGACAAATCTAGGCTGCATTTCAAAGGAACAACAATTGTTTATTTAGTTACTTTTTGAAAGCTGGGGCTGCTTTTATTTGCTCATTTCAGAGTAGAAAACTCATCAACGGCAACGGCAACAACTCGTGAAGGCTACACAATTGTCAGTCAGGTTATGCGTTGACGGTAGTTGACAGCGACTCTAACCACACTTTCGCCTGGTAGATTCCCCCATTTTGTACTATCACATCTGTCAACGATTTAGTTCTTTTTGTTAACAATGGAGGAACTGCAGCCCTATTCAAAAACCTCTCGACTAAGTACTCAATTGACATTTCGATTGCGCCATTGACGTAGTAAGAGTGAAGTTCGCGCCCCTTCTAGTCCAAACAAATCCAATCAACTTAAGACCAAACTTCAGGGCAACTTCTTGACAATTCATTGGCCATGATGATTTTTGTTTGATTCGTAAATATTTGAAAATTGCTCGCATTTCCATGACACAAAAAGTAGAAAATTAAATTCTTAACAGAGCAGATCTGTTTTTTAAGTTAGACAGAGAACAATTCGCTTGAATAAAAACAGCCTAATGATACTGTTATTGTAGCTCTTATGGAAATATTTGCGTAAAATTACCACAGCCAACGAGGAGAACTCCCTGGAAACATTAGCCCATGGCTGTGTGTATCATTTGGCTCGCACCAACTCGTACCTGCTGTCACATTCCACTTTTGCTCTCAAATGCCAATCGCCTACATATCTATTCAATTCCAGCAGCCGCATAATAATAACAACGCAAAAGCGCGTGTAAAGTAATTGAATGGATACAGACTTGTAAACATAAAACTCATCTAATTGACCTACTTTAGCCTTAACTGATCCCGATCCAGATCTATGTCCACATCCAGATGCTGACTCCCCCACTTGTTACTTGTCACAACGTATTACAAACAGATTTTCCACCAAATCCCCCGCCGCCTTCACATCTTTTATTCCATTTGCTCATGGAAGCGCCACCCAACTTTCTTAAATTGGCTTGTGTTGGTTTATTTATTTTGCTTTCTTTTTTTTGTTCTGCCTCGTTGAATAGAATATAAGATTTCGGCGTAATGACAACAAATACCATTTCCGCTAATACAATGTTCGGGTAAATTGCTGGAACGTGGCCGAGGCACGTTCCCAGTGTGAAATGTCGATCCCACAATGAAAAAGTACATTGCCAAACAAAAAGTAAAAAGGGGGCTATCTATTACATCTTCGTGGGATAAACATTCTTCTGCAAGCAACTCTTCAAAATCTTCAAGGACACCACCGATTACATCGCTCTGGGTGACACATTTGCAACCCAAGTCGACCCCTTTATCCGTGTGTTGGTCGTAAAAATACGCACACCTATGCTCCGCAAGTAGGGTATAGGGCAAACTGAACATGGCAACCTTGTGCAAGGATACCAACTGGGATAGGAACCAACTGTGACAGCATGACATATTTTTCTGAATGAAAGTCAAAATATTATTAAAAAGAAAAAAAAGAAAAAATGATTACAGCAACACACTTGGGTAGGGCAGCGGATTTATGTAGGAAAAGTTTTCTCCTTTTCGCTCGTCATCGGAAGTTTTCTCATTTTGTTTGGCTGCCTCGTGTTTCATAACTTGCCATCCATCTAGTTTGATTCTTTTTTTACTTCTCCACTTCCGCTCACACGGACAGGCAACAGAATAGTTCAGTTATGTGAAAGTGTTAAGGAATTTTTATTTGATGATAAATTATTGAGATACTTCCATTTCTTTACATACTGGATGAGTGTATCCTTGCAGATGCTGCTCTGCTGTAGATGGCTTCACACTGACTAATCAACTATGGCGCTTATTTATTAATTTACGTATTTATTATTTATGCCATCACTTATGGCTGCAAAGCGAAACCCTATATTTGCCCTCGTACAAGTCGTCTCTCCTTCCAATTTTAGATTTGGTTACATGGTCTGCGAAAAATCACTCATAACGTTAAAGCGAACAACATATGTCCCATGATGTGTCTCAAAAAACAGTAAGTTTCCATAGCAGAACGCGTTCATGAATTTTAAGCAACCACGTTCAATTGCTGCTGCATGCCAACTGCACTAGTCCTTTTATTGTTTCTGTTTGTGTCTTTCTTGTATAATTCTCTTTTGTGATTGATATTCTACTCACTTTTTGTTGTTTTTTTACTAACGCAATGTTACATTACTATTTCTTGCATGTGCACTAAACATTTCAACATAATTGCTTTCTAATCTTTTAAACAAATACGAATGAAAATTTAAAAATCGTATAGCGGTGGCAGGATGGATTGCGACACATCACTCATAACAACAAAGCGACCAACGTGTGTCCAACTACCAACCTAATGAAACAGTGAGTACGAAGTTGTATAATAAGGCCGTGTCCGGACGAGAAGGTAAGTAATTGGTTTAGAGAGTGTCCTTTTACACGTGGAAATATTTATCGATTCTGAGTCGTTGCGAAGCCCAAATGTCATTGTAGAAGCTTGGTAGACGAAACGGAAATAGGCCGTGGTATGCTGTTGGGCTTGTCCGGGTCGGAATCAATTTTGAGAAATTAGACTAAATAAAAAAAATTGTAAGGTTTTGGCGTTGGTTTGTGGGTTTGAGCGAATGAAATCAGAAAATGTATTACCACTACGCAAAAAAGGGAATAGGTTATATTCGGAACGCTTATTTTTGTTTCATTCTGTCGCGGCTGTCAAAAAAGCCTGCCTTCTTTATAGAGACAGATCACAACGATCCACCACAGGTGGGCTGACTTTTCCTATAAGTTTTTTTACAGAATCGTGAATACCCCTACTGTGATTCCACCAGTAGGGACGTTCAAAACATAGACAAACCATACTGAGACCCCCAACTCACAATCCTCTTGCCGCTGGCCCCCTCAGTTTTTTTTTCAAATTCGCCATTTTGTTTTCCTATCGATGTTATGTCAAAAAAGAATCCGTGTGACATGCAAAAACATACAAAAAATGCAAAAATAAATGCTGCCAACCTCGGCAACCGTGGGGAAATGTGAAAGAGTTCGGGAATACCACATTTTTTCATTACTGAATGCCATTGGTTAGTTATTATAAATTGTTAAAAGGCGAATAATTTGATTTGTTTGGTTAGTAAAACCATCTAAAGTTGATGTTCTATATACTAGAAACATATTAGGACAAACATGGTGGGGAAATTTCCGCTTTTGGATATCAATAACTTCGGTTTCGTGTGTAAATTTTTCTTAAATAATGAAGAAAATTTGCTCAAAATGTTTTCATTTTCCCTCAACCAATCTACATTGTTAATTTTTCATGAACATTTTAAGCAAATGTGCACTTATTCCTCAAAAAAAATATTATCCACACGTAACGAACAATTTTAAATTAAACGGATAAAATTCTATGAACTCTGCCAGAAACTTTGCCCACAGCGGAAGTGGCCGCATTCAAGAATCTAGTCATCTTAAGTCGACTAGATTGGTCTGGATGAGATGTAACCTGAACGCAAAAACTAGATTGGTCGGGAACGTCACGTTTTCTACGTCAGCCACATATGAGAACTGTCAACTTAGTACTCAGTCACGAATTTCTCGACTAGATTCGTCGGCTACCCCTCCATAAACGTCAACTGAAACATCTGCTCTCACGACCGATTTCCCCCAATCAGAGTCGAGTTTCATCTAGTGAGAGAGCTGTCAGACTTACTAAACTAGATACTTGAACGTCCCCAGTGTCTCATATCTCCTGGGAGTGTGTTTGAAGTTTCGTGACATTTGTCAATACGATTTTCTATGTAAGAATACTAGCGCACCAAACGTGAACACTCCATAAAAATATAGCTTGTAGGCTAAGTAACGGGAAATCGGCCGGAGTTGGTGGTCTCAGTATTGTCTCTGGTTCAAAACTCTAGTTCTTACAGTTGGCCAGCTGTCGGTTGTCTCTATTTTTATTCGTATAGATTGATCACGATCACATTATCTGCATTTTGGCGTATTTAGACAAGTAGCCCATAAATCAAGTTACGAATTAATCGACTGAGAATTGAGTTGACATTTCGATTGTATCACTGACGTAGTATATGCGGTTACATTACTTTTCAATACAGTTCTTGTGTTTAGGAGAAATCTAGTCCAAATCTTATATATAAATTAGCGAGGGCAAATTGTGAAGACTTTCACTGCCTCAAACTCGAAATATTCGCTTAGCTTTTTTTTTTTGACAGTGCAGAGATGCAATGCTGTGTGTAATTTATTTCCCAATATTTGGTGTACTAAAATGGTAGAATTCCTACCAGTGGGCGAACTGTAGTAAATTTAATTGTCTGAGTAGAAGCAGTACTAAAATATCAGCAACTGTCAGAAATGACTGTACGGTTTGAAACTTATTTCGAAAGAGCTATCAGTCTTATGTCAGCACAAACAAATTTCTCATCCGCTTTATAAATCCTTAATAGGCTCTTGAAGGGTCTGATAAGTTGCAAAACACTTAGAGCCGTATTTATTAGATTCCCTTACGACGCCTCTACGATGTTGTTCAGTTAAACATCGCGTAAAAATGTACGCAGCCTCTACGTGGCTTTGCTGAAATTGTTATTTATAAAAAAATGTCCACCGACTGTTTACTACGCAAGGTTGGTGTCTAAATAGGTACGAAACTATTACAAAAAACCGAAATCTCTTACTTTTTTCCAGCGGAATAATAGCCGCTGTTTCTGTGAAATAAAACTGACATCTCTCCGAGAGATTTATTTTGTTTGTAAACAAAATGGAGCAGCAAAAAATAAAAAGAAAACGGTAGGAAAATTGGATTTCCTCTGACAAGGTGATGAATTGAATAATAAATTAAGTCGATCATATCAATGTCGTTAACAAAATTCACGTAGCTGAATGGCATTTTGAATTCAATTTTTAGTTTCGTTTTCAATTTTAAAATCTACCCCGAAAAAAATGTAAACAACATGACATTTCAAAAACGAAAAAAAAATGCAAGCTTTACGCAACCTCCAAACGCAAATTTTTGCGTTTAAAGCTACGCAGGCTTTACGCAAAGTGGTTTTTGGTTATAAATAACGTATTCCTGCGTATGGACATTTTAGAGGGTGAGTTTATAAATAAGGCTGTTTATCTTTTAACTTTCAGTGACTTAACCTGAGAACTGATTTTGTAATCATTATTTTCTGGATAAGACAGTTGAACAGATGTACCTATTTTGACTACTTTCCTTTCTTTCACTTTCGTGTACGGAAAATAAATCCATAACCATGTGCCTTTGTTTCAACTACACGTAGGCATATAATGTCCTTAGCAGCAGTCTCCGAATAATAACACTCGTGACCCGTGACAATCGCAAAGAGAAAGGAAACAACAACAAGAGAGTAACAGCGGCAATTGCACATGCAAATGCAAAAGCTCATCCACTCGCAAATATTCTACCATTTCCACAAATCAGTCGGCTGTAGCAAACACCCACACTTTTGCCCTGGATGAATCGAAAAGAGCATAAATCATTATGACACTGATATCCTCTATCCCAGTGTGTGGCTCTGGTTATGTACCATCTACCATACCACATTTTGCGGCAATTGTTAGATACCCCTCTTACCATTTCCATTTAACATTATATAACCATGATGGAATGGTAAACATATTCAGGAAGAAACCCTGCAATGGCACTCCTGTTGCAGATGCACCTACAAGTCGTCGTGCATTCATGCAGGATATTAAAAAGGCACAGCGTGTGTGGCGTGTGGGTTGGGGGGCGGGCATCGAAGCTCATTTTTGGTTTATGCTAAGCTTAGGTTTAAGCCCAGTTTAAATGTTGTCACATAGTATGATCTCGTTTGAGGCTGAAGGACGAAAACTTCAGACCAAAATGTATGTCGTTCGTTGTCATCTGAGAATTTAGCTTTTCGAATGGTTTTTGTTGCAATCAAAAGTCAACAGGCAGAAAAGGACTGCGACAAAAAATGTAGCAACATCCATTGCATATGTAAAATAGTTGTTGAACGGAGTAGATTCATAATGACATTAGATGTAGCTTCCTGCAAACATTTTGTCTGAACAGAGCCATCTGATTTATTTGTTGTATTTCCTTAATGTGCTCCTCCTTTTTTACAATCTCCTTTTATATCTGTAGCAGCTTTCGCATTCCTGGGGGTCAATTCTGGTTACGTGAAAAAGTGAAATGAAAATGTTTTCACCTATTCACCGCAATTTCGATTCTCGTTCTACGAAAATATGAAATCAAACATCAAAAATTTTATATAAAAGCGAATGTGAAAACGATTTATTCGATTCACTCTTTCACAGAACCAGAATTGAGCCCCTGATCAGCTATCATATGACTAGCTGTCAAAATATGACTGTTCTGTCAATTTTTAGGTTCGTTCGTGTACTTTCAGCATTTTTCTATGCTGACGTCAAATATCAAAAATCGGTAGAGAAATCTCTCAGTTTCAAGAGAAGTACTTGATCGGTTTTCGTACAAAAAGTTTAGGAAATGTCACTTTGACAGCAGCATCTACAAAATAAGTTGGAATTGAATTTTTATAAGCTAAATACCTATTAAACTTACCATTTTGAATGCGCTGATGTGTTCTAAGAGAATATTCGATTACAACTCCTTCCTCCGACATTGATGAAGACGAAAATAAATAGAGTTTTACTTGTCAAACTTTTGAGCTGTCACTAAGTTGTCAGTTTTCATTTTGAATTTTTTAGTAAGTCGAAATTCGGCGAGTAGAAAATTACGAAAAAGTTAAAAATGGATTCCCCTCTCATTTTTTTCAATTTTCTCAGTACGTGGTTGGATTCGCACAGTTTCTTAAAAAATTTTTAATAATTTTGCGTTTGCAAAAAAGTACCCGAACGAATCTTTTACGTTCAAGAATCTAGGTTAGTAAATCAGACAGCTAATTGACTCGATGTGTCTCAGTTTTGATTGGCCTAGATCTGTCACAAGAACAGTTTTTTTCGGTTGACGTTTATGGAGGGGTAACCGACGAATCCAGTCAAGAATTTCGTGACTAAGCTGACAGATCGTACGTATATATGGCTGACGTAGAAAAAGTGAAGTTACCGACCAATATAGTTTTTGCATTCAGGGTACATCTAGTGCAGACCGATCTAGACGAGGAATAGTCCCTTAAAATCCATTTTTTTTAAACTGTCAACGGACATAAAAGTAAGAAGTAAGCCTACATTATCTGTCGTTTACGATGCTTTCATAAGGTTTGTTTGACATGGGCCCTAGTGCGCACTAATAGGCACTGAGCTATCCCTAATGCGTTCGATATAGCACTGAACTCGCCCTGGTACTGAAAACCTGTGTTTGACATGACTTCTTGGGCACCCTAGTTGTGCCCTGAACTGACCCCGGTTAATTTGTCGGGGCAAGAATTCAGTGTTGAGTTTTGCTGTCATTCATTTTCAAACTCATCATCCATATTGCGAACACTTTTATCAACTATTTGTATTATGGCAAACCCAAGTCTAGCATTGAGTTCACTCATTTGTAACAATAAACGGAAAAAAGTGGTACCAAAAGATAAATATTTGTCAATAAAACTGACAGACTTCAGGGCAACATTTTGCGTTCGATATAGAAGCCGAATTTTCAGTGTTGTGCAGGGTTTTTGACAGGCGTAAAAATTAGCTGACACTTCTCAGTGCCACTAGCGCTATCCACGTCAAACAAACCTATAACCTTCTATGTGTATTCTCTATCTGTCAATTAAATATGCTGCCACAACAGACACGTCCGATTGTACTGGTTGGGGGCTTTATGCCGCATTCAAATGGCTAACCCAAGAAGCTTACTTACAACAGACGTAAGCGACGTTTGGGACAGCGGACAAAACACTAACTACTGACATAGCAATACTCCAATTCAGTGCCGTTGGACCAAATAGTCTCCCAACCATAGTATTCGATACGAACCATCACCCTTTTCGCTTTAAATAATTAAACAGCCGCGAGCTTCCACATCGTCACGATTGAACGAGTGACAAATGAATGTCCCATTCTTGACTTAGTACCCACCGACTTACACATTCCATTTCAACACCAAAGTCAAAGTTTTCTCATTGTGTGTATGCTTAAATAATATTAACAATGAAAAACATTTATTCATAAGGAGGTTTTGGATTTATGGGGTAGGTCGTGGCTCGTTACGCACAGGTAATTACTTTCAGAGGTACTCTTTGAGTGCTTGTTGGGGTAGGCAAGTGGGTATTTTTCCTAGGGCGGTAAGGACATGATACGTGCTAATTCCTTGTAGATTTAAACAATTTATAAAACACTTGTGTGGAATTTACATTTTTTCTATATCGTATACAAAACAGAAACAATCCAACGAAGCTTTTTTTATACGATTTTTATGCGGGTACATAAGTGGATGGTTGTTAAATAGATAGCACTCATCAGAATTAAAACGAACTGGAGTGGTTTCGAAGGAGTACTTATTCTCCGTTGCTTTTCTACAGAGGGTGTATTATTTATGATTTTTGCGGTTTGCGGGGCTTTAATACGGCTTGAAAATGTGCAACTTTGCACAGCTTATGAAAATATTTTGCGGTTTCTTAGTGCAGCTTGGAAGTTATTTAGGGCACGTTTTTTTATAAAGTAAGGGCCGTTTTTGAACCTTAAAAGCCAGCTGTGTCTTGTAATGGTAGTCGTTTTAAGAGCTACTGAATTTATTTCATAATTACTGTGAGGTCAGGTTCGGAATTTGGCATCATTTTCCTATTGCATTCGCATAAACTTCCCCGAGATGTTCGCTTTTTGTTCTTCCGCGTAGATTTGCCCCAATCGTTCCATTTCGCAATCAAAAGAGGCATATTATGTGACATAAGCAATATTCCGTGCCCGACTGATTTGGAATCGATATGTACGACCCATTGGTACACAGCTACGCTCCTACTTCAAGCAAGTACCATCTTGTGTATTCTCTGTAGTTGAATAATTCATCTAGAGAAGAGGCCTGCTCAGCAACAGTCGTTTTGTCAAGCATATTAAAGATTCACGTCTTTAGGAGAAGGAAATAAGAACCAGCACTCAAAGGACGTGTGCGGTAAAACACAAGCATATTTAATTCTGTTCTCTGTAGGTAATCGAACCACTTTTGTGTGCCGTCAATGCGTGCTATTCTCCACTTGGTGTATTTCTGACTGTGATGGCAAACCACAGCAACGCGTATGCCCTCAACTGTTGTTTTATTATCCTTAACGCTTGCTCTCAATATTCTGTACAAATTAATCATCACAAGGATAATGGTAAGTCTTTTATTTAACCGCTTGTGTACGCTTTTAGAACTCACTAACTGGCTTTTGTCAACGTTTCAATTAGCTTCTGTGTGGAAAAAAAAAACAACACAATTTGTCCCTTTGAAAATGTATTTGTTAACGATTTGTTTATTTCCCTATCCAGTTGGATGCGACTGTGCTTCTCAGTCGATACGAAGGGTCGTATACCAGTGAAAGTTATAGCGAAAACGTTCGCGTCTGGCAAAACGGAGAAGCTTGTCTATCAGTGTATAGCGGATGTGGGTTTGCCGGGCGAGAAAGGCGCCACGATGACCAAAGATGAATTCACGTTCGACAAATTCTACGCGCTGTATCACAAAGTCTGTCCCAGAAACGACATCGAGGAGCTGTTCGCGAATATGTAAGTTAGTCCGAGTGTGCCAATATTGAAACTGAAACCATTTCGTTTTGCAGCACAAAAGGAAAGTCCGACGTGATTGGGCTGGAGCAGCTCGTTCAATTCCTCAACGAGAAGCAGCGAGATCCGAGGATGAATGAAATTTTATACCCGCTTTACGATGAAAAACGTGCCAATGAAATCATTTCCGACTATGAACTAGATGAAGAAAGGAAGAAGAACTGTAAGTCCCTCATCAAACCCCCTGAAGTAAAACTAATTTTGATGTGCTTACAGCTCAGTTGTCACTTGACGGCCTGAAGCGGTACCTGATGTCCGATGAAAACGCTCCCGTGTTCTTAGATCGACTGGAAGTCTACATGGACATGGATCAGCCGTTAGCTCATTATTACATCAACTCCTCGCATAATACGTACTTGTCTGGTCGACAGTTTGGCGGTAAAAGTTCGGTCGAAATGTATCGTCAAACCATGTTAGCCGGATGCAGGTCAGTACCAAAACAACTCGGCAACTGTTCACATAAATTAACAATCTGCATGTAGATGCGTCGAGCTGGATTGCTGGAATGGTAAGGGGGAGGACGAGGAGCCAATAATCACTCACGGCATGGCCATGTGTACTGAAATTCTGTTCAAAGTAAGCTTTTCAAACACCCGTTTCATTCAGAGCTTTACAGTGTTTTCCTTTTACAGGATTGTATCCATGCCATCCGAGATTGTGCGTTTGTAGCGTCGGATTGTCCTGTAATCTTGTCGTTCGAGAATCACTGCAATCGAGCCCAGCAATATAAATTAGCAAAGTACTGTGATGATATTTTTGGTGAACTATTACTTAAGGAGCCACTACCAGACTATCCCGTAAGTAGGAAGAGTTACTTTAACTTCGGAATAAAAGTTCGATCGTTGTGTGTGTGTAGCTTGAGCCCGGAAGACCACTCCCACCGCCGTCCGCTCTTAAGCGTAAGATCCTGATTAAGAACAAGCGAATGAAGCCTGATGTCGAGAAAATCGAACTTGAGCTCTTCCTCAAGGGCGAGTTGACAATAAGCGATGAGCCCAGCGAAGATGCCAGCGCCGCGAAACCCCCACCGAAAGAACCTCCACCAGATGCGCCTCCGGCCGAGGGTGCCCCGCCCGGCCCAGATGGAGCACCGCCAGGCGAAGGTGGCGAAGCAGCGGTCAACTACAGTGGATCGACTACTAATGTGCATCCCTGGCTGTCGTCGATGATTAACTATGCACAGCCTATCAAGTTCCAGGGATTCGATGTTGCCATTGGTAAGTGTCATCAAAACTGCCGCCAATCTAGAGATGAGAATAACGTTTACTTTAGAGAAAAATATCGCCCACAACATGTCATCATTCGCTGAGACGGCCGGCATGAATTACCTCAAACAGCAATCAATTGATTTCGTCAATTACAACAAGCGGCAAATGTCTCGAATCTACCCGAAAGGTACAAGAGCCGATTCCTCGAACTACATGCCTCAAGTATTCTGGAACGCCGGCTGCCAAATGGTCTCGCTAAACTTCCAAACCTCAGATCTGCCCATGCAACTGAATCAGGGCAAATTTGAGTATAACGGCGGCTGTGGCTATCTCTTGAAGCCGGATTTCATGCGTCGAAGTGACAAGGATTTCGATCCGTTCGCCGACGCCCCCGTAGACGGTGTGATTGCCGCTCAGTGCGGTGTTCAAGTTATTGCCGGTCAATTCTTGTCCGACAAGAAGGTTGGAACATACGTCGAAGTCGATATGTACGGCCTGCCTTCCGATACCGTCAAAAAAGAATTCCGAACCCGTTTAGTGCCAAACAACGGTCTCAATCCGGTATACAATGAAGAGGCCTTCCTGTTCCGAAAAGTCGTCCTGCCCGATCTGGCTGTGCTGCGATTCGGTGTATACGAAGAGAATGGCAAAATGATTGGCCAACGTATCCTGCCCTTGGAGGGCTTGCAGGCTGGCTATCGACACATCTCGCTGCGTACAGAAGCCAACTTCCCAATGTCCTTGCCTATGTTATTCTGTAACATCGAATTGAAAATTTACGTACCTGATGGCTTCGAGGACTTCATGGCGATGTTATCCGATCCTAGAGGTTTCGCTGGAGCTGCCGCGAAACAAAACGAACAGATGAAGGCGCTTGGAATTGAAGAAACCAGTGGTGGCGCTGCCCGAGACGGCGCCAAGGATAAGAAAGAAGAGGAGAAGAAAGAGCCGCCATTGGTCTTCGAACCGGTCACACTGGAGTCGTTGCGTAGCGAAAAAGGCTTCCAGAAGGTTGCCAAAAAACAACAAAAGGAACTGGAGACGCTTAAGAAGAAACACACCAAGGAGCGAATGGGCATGCAGAAGACTCAGAATGCTGCAATCGACAAATTGATCAAAGGAAAGAGGTTTGTTGTAGAGACTTACATTTTGTATTTAAGTTGGAGGTTTCTGAACGCAAAGCCGCAGTGTGAGACGCGTTAAAAACTGAATGACTTGTTTTCAACTATTGATCTGTGCCCAGTAGTTGCATCAATTTCTTCTGTTTATTGATTGGGGCTTCGGTAGCCGTTGGTACGACTGTTTTTATTTTGGCTAGTTCACCCACCCACCCATTTCCTGTTACGTCCTTTTGTGCAAGTTCCCAGTTTCGTTTACTGTGAATGAGCTGCGATGTCCCCTTGTCGAACTCTTAGTTTATGTTGTTTCTTTCTCGCAGCAAGGACGAGATACGCAACGATTCGGCCATAAAGAACGCAATCACAGAACAAACTAATCAATGGACTGAGATGATTGCGCGCCACAAGAAGGAGGAATGGGACATGTTGCGCACCCACGTCCAGGACTCACAGGAAGCTATGAAAGCGCTGATGCTTGTTGTACAGGCGACACAGATTAAACAGCTCGAAGCAAGGCACGAGAGGTAAACCAACACCCATTACTAAATAATATTGCTTTGTAATATTACCATCTTTGCAGAGATATTAAGGACTTGAATGCAAAGCAGGCGAAGGCTTCAGTAGAAACCGCAAAAGAGGTACAAAATGATAAGACTTTGAAAACGAAAAATGAAAAGGATCGTCGTCTTCGTGAAAAGAAGCAGAACAACATCAAGCGATTCATGGAGGAGAAAAAGGTAAGTTAAAGTGGCCTGATAGCAATTGGTTGCATCATTCGATTCGATTTTGTATTTAACCCCCCATTAGCAAATCGGTTCCAAACAAGGCCGAGAGAAGGAAAAACTAAAAACTACCCACACAAAGCAGGTGGAGGAATTTAGTACTGACGTTCAAAAGGTACTTGATGAAACCATGCAGCATTCAACTACAGTTACCAGTATTGAGACTGTACTTTAGGCTAAATAAAATCATACATCGTAGCAGGCTAGATACTCAGTAGATGATTTTTTTTACCTAGTGTTTTAAGTTGTTTTCTGTTTTATACCGTAACTATTTTTTTTTTTTGTTTTCGTTTCTAAGTCGTTTCCATTTATCAAGAGCTCGTTTTCTTTTGTTCAATTCAAACATTGCTTGTGTCGTTGTACTTAACCATAAATCAGCATGTCCTTTGTTTGTAACTGCATCATGCCATTGGGTTTATACACAAAGAGGAGGAGAAATAACCGTTGCGAAATTGAGGCTTTCTAATTGACCAGTCTTTAATTAAATTATACTAGACGATTGATCCTGTAAGAACGATAATTCTAGATCAAGCAAATCATAAGTCCAACTCTAAATGGGGTTATGAAGAAGGCAATTTGTTCCAAAAAATGTATCTCAGTCTCCAGTAGATGTAAATTTCTAAATGATGTCGTCTTTTCCCTTGTTTAAGCTTAGCACGCTGCTCGAGCTGAATTTTCGCTCCCATACAAAATTCTCTCCAAAATTTAGCTGAGCTAAACTTAAGCGAACCCATTTAGCCGAGTGGTACGCAGCTCGAGCTAAATAATCAAACTTTTGCTTCAGAATGTACTTCATGTGTCTGTCAAAATTTAACGGGTCGGCACAATTTCTCAAGCTAAATTGTGACAGATCGTTGTGTTTTGTTGTTTTGGTGCCGAAAAGTATGCAAGGATGAGCTTCTTTAATTATTACATGGACGAGAAGTACCTAGAATCAGAAATAGCTGAAAAAAGAAAGAACTAAATTTGTTAAGGAATTTTTTCAAAGAACACCTGATTTCTGTGACACTTATCCACGGCGTACTCTGTGTCAAAATATAGCAAGGACTTTAGCTGATGTTTGGAGAGAAAAGTTGGAGACCAGATAAAATTTAGTTTAGTTCGAGCAGTGTACTACGCTTTAACCTTAAATATATTGCAGGCTTCAATAGTATTTTGCTTGCTATTGTGATTTGGTTAGCTTTAACTTGGGTACTTAAACTGATCATAAGCACGGCGTAGTATTTCCCGGTATGTGCGAATGGTAGCGACATATACTATTATTCATAATTATGTAGTTTTCGATTGGGCTTCTTCAGACTCGCTCTCAGATTTCAGATTTCGTGTGTCTAATCGAACATAAAAACGTCAATTGCTCTTTTTTGTGTTGATATTTTTGCGATTGGAATATGTGTGACACTTTTCTAAGCATTTTCCATTCACTGGTTAAATTTTGTATGAAAACAGTCAAAATACTCGCCCAGATTGATTTCTAAACATTTGTACATAAATAGATCAACCCGATGCAATTCGTTTCTTTTCAGTTAATAAATTTCACGAAAATGTAAACAAACTCCACTAGTTGTCAATCTAAATCTGAAGCAAATCTGATAAAAAATCCAGATTCGCAAAAGTGCTGATTATTTTGTACCAAACGAACATAAAAAGTGCTCTGAGAGCGCCCAATCGAAAACCAACACACCCGCATGTGTATAAGCTCAATGATCCTCTACTCTCTACATACTTTAGTTTTGAATGAAAATCGCTCGCGGTCTGTCTGCAGTTTTGTTCATAGTTCGCTTGTTTTCTTAGAGAAAATTGACTAACTTCTATAAAAATAATATTTAACTAGAATACTTACTGTATCTACTAATTGGACATGTATACATTTTTGTTTTATCTTCTTTTTGTTGTTGTTGTTGTGTTCAAACGAAAAAAAAAACTTTACAAACTTATCGATGCAGCTACTTGATATGTACAAAATGGAGGAAGAGGCATACAAAATTCAAGGAAAGTCGGAATTTTTCGCTTAAAAATGAGCAAATCTTTAAGACGAACACATACCGCAATAAAGAACTAAATTCTGTGCAATCGAATTATTGTTATTTTAATTTATTATAGTGTTTTAAGTGTAAACAAAAAATATATTCATCAATTATTTATTTAAATGTGAAATGCAGTAAATGCTTGAAAACAATTTTAACGTATATAGTATATATTTATTTAGGAAGAACTATAGTCAAAAGAGAAAAAATATCTAACATAGATAAGAAGATAACAAAAAAAAAATAGAAGAAGAAAATACACCGATTAATTGATAAGTAGAGCAATTAAATGTAACTATAACGGTTTTAAAACAGTTGCCATAATAATTATTACTACTGATTTCGGTTTTGGACTTTAAATTGAATTCTCCAGCAACATTTACACAGAAATTGACTATTTATAATTTACAAACAAAACGAGTCAGCCGGTTTGTCTTTGAATGTAAAAAGAAGACAAAAACAAAATACTAAAAACTAAAACAATTCACATTTTGTACTTACACTAAATGCCAGATAAACTCGTATACAAATTCCAGAATACGGTTTATAATTTTATACTTTCTTAATGATTTAAACTTTCTTTTTTGCAAAAAAGGAATTAAACTTGAAAACAAAAACTAACAAACACGTATATTCCAAAACATTATATGTATTTCAAAGAAAAAAAAAACCTAACAAGATAAAGTTAAACTTTACTTTATGAAAATAAAAGTGATATAGATGTTCTAGTTTTTAGAATATAAAAAACACAGTATATATATATACAAATTTAGAACTAAATGTGAATATTGAATCAATTAGAAAGAAATTTATCTATGAGGACGACGAAGAAGAATTTTATTTTTAAATATTAAATTAGAAGTAAAAGGAAAAAAAACACTGTTCAGCGCAGACGCGAGGCATACTAGATCCTTGCTGATGCGATTGCATTTTATTGAAACAAAAACCTACTTATTAATATTGTGAATGAACTGATTGCGCTGTGTATCGAACGACGATTAAAAATCGATTGCAAATTATCATTTGTTGCACATACTTGCTCCAGTAATCGTTCCCAAAAATGTATATCGTTCTTGAATAGTTAGAAAAAGAAACACCAGCACCTGTTCCTATTTGCGTTGGTTTTCGCAGAACCATTTATGTTTGCTAGAGTATGTATTTATATTTAATTCTATGGCTTAATTCTGTGGCCACAAGCCATAACCGCCGAAGTTTTTTTTTTCATACTTTTCAGGAGAGCAGATTAAAGTGTCATATCATCACTTCAAATCAGGGAAATTTGTTTCTAAGCTTATTTTTTTCGTTGGAAAAACTTTTGTTAAATAAAGGATTATGGTCATAACAAATTAAGTGGAAGTAGATTTAAATGCTGAACACGATATAACTTCATTTTGTCCTAACTCGAGTTAAGCGGTTATGGCTTGTGGCCACTGAATTATGCGCTATACAATGTCTGATCTCTGTTTGCAAAGATAATTCCAATTAACTACGCAGCGAGAAGAAACTATTGCGATGCCAACCCTGCTTTTGTTACGATACAGCGGCTCATTTCCTCTGCTGTTGGCTTTGTGCCTTGCCAGGTGGCGGCTCTTTTGTGCTGAATGCAGATTTCATAGGCTATCTTCACCACTGAAGTTAATTTTACTTGGAAAGAGAAATAAAACTGAAGTAAAAGGCAGTAGTAAAAAAGCCTAGCCCCTCCCATCCATTTAAAAGAGGAAGCGGGCTTGAAGCACTGTAAAAACCTGGGCACAGTTTCATTATTTGCATTTCTTCCATACTATGATTCCCCTTAACGTCGCTGCCGATGTTGCCGTATCATCCCCCAAAAGCTATCAGTTCTAAAGGGCGAATCTGACTGTCGACGTTGCTATGCCAATCAAATGCAAACAGAGTAAGTAGATCTCGATGTGATCCAAATCGTGGAAGGAGGACCAACTATTTCTATTGTTAAGAATCGTGTTTATTTAATTTATAGATGGTAGACTGTAATACAAGCCTTTCGGGGAGTGTGACCAAAGGGCCGATTTCTGGAACAAGCATGTTCGTGTACATTTAAAATTTAATTCCTTGCAACTACGCATAGACACGAATTTCCCTTTACATTAATATTACGAGTAAACAAGTTGCACCCCTCACCAAACAAACTACATACATCTTGGCAATTTAGTTTCAATAAATTCCATTCATTTAAGAAGTGAACATATCATATAGCAAGATACAAGTCCCAATTGTTTACACAGATTTGTATTGCTTCACTTCGTTTCGGTGATGCGAACTTTCACGCAGATGCCTTACACAAGTTACTCCAACTAACTGAATACTGTCCTAGATCTTCTCTAGTCATTATCGCCTTCGTGACTCTCCAACTTTATCTCTTGAGGACTGTAAAAAGAAAACCATTCGTTTTTATTACACACTTCTTTATTGGCAGTGCTGTTTGCAAATCTCAAATTATCTATCATTTTCGGAAATTCAAACAGTGACGGAGAGATTCCATAACAATCTCAACGCAAATAAAATCATATAGGAATATAATCAACATTTTAATAGAGTTTAGCTAAGATTATACTTTTATTCTCCAACAAATTGTTTAGGTTTATTCAAGTATAAGCAGTTTAATTAATCATATTTAAGTATATTGGTAATGACAGTTGAACAAAAAAAAAACAAAAAACGAAAAGATGTAGTAGAAAGGAAAGGACGTTACTACTCATAATCAATTAAGATATAAACAAAATGTGTATAGAATCCGAATAAGAAACATCAATAAGTCGAGTACTAAGAATTGCAAAGTTTAAGACATCCCAAAGAAAAATTCAAAATAATAAACATATATATACAGAGCATTGGTTTTTATTGTTTTATTAATCGCAGATCAAACAGTCAGCGTCCCTAGTGCAGTACCCACGGTGTGCGTTGAAATTCAGGCCAGCTGGACATTCTTGTCGAATTTGTATTGTGGCGCTGAGGGATAAACTTATGTGATCACCGCAAGCAAACAGTTAAATATACTTACGCCCCGGACCTGACACACAGGTAATACCGATTACAAGCTTCAGGGTCAGCAGTAGAAGCTCCAGCAGTGCATGATTCTAGTGAGATAACAGTTTTGAGCAAGTTCTCAGAACTAAACTTTTGGGTACGTACCTCCTGTATTCCACAGAGTGGCAATAACAGCGAGCACAAGAAGTACTCTGAGCTGCGTCGTCATTATTCCGCTTCTTTTTCACTACACCAAGCAGTGCAGCATCGTCTTATATACCCAATCTGTCCATAAAGATACAAGAACTTTATTGGTGGTCGCAAAGATTTTGAGGGTACGTAGTTTTATTTTGTTTATTTAACTGGTAAATGTTTGAGTGCAAAAACAAAAAACTCCACAAACACTAGGACGTACCAAGCATACCCGTAGGTATGCTACCTAGTCAGAGGCAACCTTTTTTCATGCGCTGCAAGCCGATCTAAGAGTGTGCCGGCCCTTCTGGTTCGAAGTTTTTGCTGCACCGGACCCAATGTAGGTACGTCCTAGCCATGGTCAATATCATCTATATATACGGAGAATCCCTCCAATTCAATTCAACGAAGCATAATCAGTTCGGAACTCAGCTACCATTCAAGAATTAAAGAATTTTTTTTTTAATTCAAACATTCATACTAAAATCGCACACCAAGCATAGAATAATCATTCATCTCTGGCCATAGAGTAACCAAACTAGAGAGCCAACTTCCCGTGCACCTACCCGATTTTCCCCGCAAATTTTGAATGACAGCCCTCTCTCGCGCGCTCTTTTTTTCCTGTCTGTGAATACGTGTATTTTTAGTCGCCGGGTGGCACTATTTCTCAATTACAAACAATTTGTAAATGGATTTATAACAATAAATGTACAAAAAGTAAATGTTGATTATGGTTTTTTAGATAACATAACTTGTTCTCTATTCATATTCGGCACCAAAAATTATTCATCCATTCACATTTCAGTTGTTTTTTAGTTTTATTTGTATGAATTCTATTTTTGACAGCAAAATTCATGCAGCTGCATAAATTAAATCCGTAGGGGGTTGTTCCAAAAATGAGTTAGCAACATGCAAGTTAAACCCAGCTTCCACTAGGGCATAAGTGAATATTATATAATAATCATGAACATTGGATAAATTTCTATTAGGATTGGTGAATGTTCCCAAATTCGTTTATTTAACGCCATATTTGTACAAAATCAAAATATGATTGGAAATTCTGTCGTTTAATTATATTGAATAATGTTACTTAGGAACAGTAAAAATGCAAATGCTATTCATATTTAAAAAAAAAATATTAGTATCGGAAAGCAAAAAAAAGTGATTAAACTCCTAACAAAAAGACAATATAAATTATTAATGGACAAAAACAAGTGCACTCATTACGCTTTTGGGTTACAAAAAGTGATCAAAACATTTTTTTATTGCTCCGAGTATTTCACATAAATATAATGCGATCTACGAGGATTTTTGTATTATGGCCTTTAACAGAAAAAGCCAAATGCATACAAATTTGACCGCAATATTATAAGCAATATCGAATTCATTTTTAGAATTAAACAAATGCATACTTGATATGTTATTGTTCATTTTACGAACTAGTTACAGATTATAATTTATAGTAAAATTAAAAAATATTTTTCGCCACGACATTAAAAAAATGTTTTCCCTAAACGGCGTTAAAACATTTTGTTTCAGTATGATTTCGAAACTTAAAGCATTAAAATCAACTAGAAAAAGTGTATTTTCTTTAAAATATACAAAAAAAAAAGCTTCAAGTTACAAAATCTCTTTTAACAAAAGTAAAAAAAAACCGAGTTAGCTCATTTTATAAAGTTCATAAGCTTTATAAACTTTTATGTCGTTTTCGATTTGGCAAAAAGATCAATTGTTTTTTTGATCGAGATTGCTTTTTATGTTCGATTTGCCAAAAATCTGACACTCTGAGAAATCTCGATTTTTTCTCAGATTTCACACATACTTTCACTAATACCAATGTATATGACACACAGCTGTCGGTTAGGAATTGTTTATCGTTGAAAGGATTGCTTTTTTAACTGAATTATTCATTTTTCGAGTATGGAAACGATTTTTTATATTAAATTATTTCGAATGTAAATGTGTAAAAACCAATTGGAATGGATTTACAGTGCAAGTGAAAAAAAATATTTTTGCGGCCAACTCAATACACACAAAAATCAATAAAATTCGAATTTAATGTTCGATTTGTCTGCAAAAATCTGAAAAGTCAAATACTAAAGTCAAATATTAAATTCAACTGTGATGTGAACGCCGCGTAACTAATGGGCACAAAATATGCCGAACACAGTCGCCCACACTTGATATTCCACCATAAGAATGGCCGCCGGATGGCAGGAAGTGCCATACATTATATTGTATAAGTATTCGTGCGGCAGCAATGGCGCTCCTTTGATTTGTACAGGCACGAATACTTATGCAATATAATGTATGGCACTTCCTGCCATACAGCTTGTAGGCAAATATACCGTTTCTGCTCTCAGTTGGCCCTCTAGTTTGGTTACTCTATGTCTCTGGCACTGATGAGAAATTCAAACATTGACATTTCCAGTGAATAGATAGGAAATTACAATTTGTTTTGTTTTGACAGGCCCTTTGAGAAAAAGTGCATCTACTAATCGGTAGATGGCATTGCGCATCCCTTGTCCCAAGTAAGAAAATGCATAGCTACATTAGTGGCATTCAATAAGTAAACGTTATAAAATATTTGTCTTGTTTAGTTGAGCAACCTGTCAAAAATGCACCTTTACCGGCTTAATAGGTGTTTTTATTTCAGAGCTGAGCACTGAACTGAGCTCGAGCATTATGAGCGCGCTCTGAGCCGAGCGTGCTCAGATTGATCTGGGTTATTAATGAAACATACTTGAGCACATAGTTGTCATAAATGCTAAAATTGAGTATTTATTAATTGTTATTTATCAAACTGGTTAATTTTCAGTCCCAGAACAACAAGGTTCGTCCGCCATTTCAACTATTTTGCTATTAGGTAGCCAGCCTGAGTGAAAAGCTGATTGCCAGAGATGAATGAATAAAAGGGATGGATATCTTTCGTACGTCTATTCCCCAAAACCCATTTGTCTGCGTTGTTGTTTTTGTAATTCCAACCCCCGTCTGTGAATACGTGTGACATAAAAAAAGCATGTTGCTAATGGCCGGCCAGCATCCTTTTGCTTTAATAGGCATCGCGCTGTTTAATTGTCTTGCCTCTACTGTAGGTATGCAGATTTTGTTACGTGTTACAAGTGTAGCGCATTGCCATCTATCGATTAGTAGATGCACTTCTATTCAATGCGGCTGTCAAAACAACACAATTTGACTACTTGCTGTGCTGCTTCATTTTTGCACAGTTTCACATTTACTTGCTTTAACGAAGTTTGTTTATCAAGATTGGAATCAGTGGAGTAAAGATGCTCAAATTTGGGGAACAATTCGCAAAAGTGTGGCCAGAAGAAAACACGCAAAGGCTTACAGAATTTGGCAAGAAATTGCTCGGTGAATGTGTTAAAGTTGAAAAGGGAAGCTTAAAGGACACTACCATAGCTAAAATCATAAATACATCATCCAAATTTCCAATAGAGGTAGCGTACAAACGTAAATCATGCAACTAAACACGTCAAAAACACTTACATTTCGTTATTTACAACAGTTCGGTACAAACACTTGCCGAATTCAAAATCAGCCAGAGGTACGCCATGACTTGATAAGAAATCAGTTGGCTTCTGCATATCCGGTCGTTCATGAACGAGTTTTACATCTTTACATACAGTTCTTGGAGCACAAGTGTCAATATGGTAGGTCGAAATCATACTTTACTTTCGAAAGCATTATTCTGCTGAATTTCATAAGATGCCAATATTCGGGTTTGGCGTATGGGGGTAATGTAAACAACCACGGGAATTTTGTACATCAAATTGTCGATCCGTGAGTCACTTGGTTGGCAAAAGCACCTAACAAAGCTTTTCTGGATTTGCCGGCCGTTGTAAATTATTGTCGACAACCGAGTAGAGTAGCTATTTCATCAGTGTACTCAATGTCGGCTCATATTAAAAACACTTGCAGTAGAGATATAAAAGCTTATAACTTTTATTATCTGTCTGTCTGCCGTGCCTGCTAGTCAATAAAGAAAATTCGTTGAAATGGGCAATTTTGGCAAAGAATTCTGTAAAATTTGGCCACCCAACGACACTGAACCTGAATTTAGTGACTTTGCCCGACAACTACTAGTGAAAAGTGCAGCAACCAAAAAAGCTGATGGAAGCACAATCGACTTGAAGCAATTCACTCGACTTTCATCCAATTTCCCCATTGAGGTTTGTTTGCTAGTGCACTTTGCGGTCTGTGGTCTTTATTGAATGTGTTATTTTAGTTCGGCACAAATACTTGCCGGATATATGGCCAGCCGAAAGATCGATATCCGATTATTCAGCAGCAAGTTGCTTCCGCCTATCCTGTGATTCACGAGAGGGTGCTGTCGTTGTATTTAAAGTTCTTAGAGCACAAGTGCGAACATGGTGCGTGCCTGTAACTTCATTTTGCATATTTACTTATCAAATAACACCGATTCTCCTTTCTAGGCAACAAATTGGAAAAAGACATATTTCCGAAGCTTTCGCTCACCGATTTTGTGCACCGTCTTTTGACAAAGCGATGTGTCAGTTTCTTTGGGAGAAACGACAAATATCTGCTTTTGTCAAGGGAACAGGGCTGCAGTGGATTTATGACAGTTGGGACGGAAGCGGAAAAACCGCCATTGCTGTTAAAGGATGTGCTGAGCTATGACGAAATTAAGGTAGGTGGAAAGCAAAGTGAAGTGCAAAACCTTAAAAAGTATTTCTTCAGTTGTCTGCACTGCTGTCAGTTTCTTCTCACACGGAGTTTCTCAATGATGGCAATCGACAGAACGTTGGAGTGATAGAAAAGGACAAGTCGAAGATCGAGCCTGCCGGTGTTATTATTGGTTTGATTGGGGCGCGCCTCTCCCGCCGAGATGTTATGGAATTTCAAGACATTGTGATATCTAAATCTCAAAACACAGCTGCAAACGGTTACGGGCCACAGTCAGGTGACAGCGCGACCAGACAAAGTAGTTACCGTCAGGTGTGGAACGACTTTTACGAAGAAAATGACTTCCTGTTCGATCAAGTGACCAAAGACGGAAAGCGCTTTGGAGTATCGAAGAACAAAGATGATATCTTTGACAATTTGATCATGAAAAAGCGATACGCCATCTCGTTTGACACTCTGCTGTTAGAGAGCGAGGCTAGGGCTGCAGCCGCTGGACAGAGCGCTTTTATTCATGTTGTGGGCATTGGACTCGGCGTGTGGAAGACCGCTCCCCAGCAGGAGGAAATATTTCTGCTAACTTTTACAGAGAGACTAAAGGCGCTCATGCCGCAGCTCAGTCATGTGGGATATGTGCATTTCTCATGGTTTCACACGAAAGAATGTGGCGAACTGAAGGATGGTGGGCTGATCAAATCCGAAACGCACCCAGACGGGGGAATACGAACGTTTTTGTCAAACAGAAATCCCGCCGATAAGTTGGTAAGTGACAATATTATGTTACGAGTTTAAGAGGTTCCATACCTACTGTAGGAAAGACAACAAAAAGTCGTCCGTGTCTAAAATGTCAGTCTGCCTGTCAGTGCACTTTCAACTTAGTTCTTCCATGGAACGGTAGTTTGACTAAACCCTTAAGACCGAATAGTTTTCTTGAACAAGTATGGACACATTTAAAACTCGCCACAAAACATTTCCCTATTTATTTAAAAGGACTTCTTTAATTCTCCTATCAACAGCCTCGTCCTGCGCACGAAAACACTCTCTTAGTTGTCTCGTATGCCTGGGATGGAAACGCTTTACCTGGAAATGAATTTTGGATGGTAGCTAATCAAATCTTTATGTCTTTAAAAATGACTTGCTTACTGAATCCCAATTAATTTTCTTGATAGAAAATGCTTAAATCTACTGGAGACTCGTCAACTGCTTGCAGCACCCTCATCACTGAAATCCACAATCCACACATCAACTCTCAGATGGTGTGTGGGGAAAATCTGCATATAGCCTCCGCGAAGTACGGTGTTATACACGTCGCCGAGTACAGCAAAAAGGTCTTAGGTTTATAAATAAATGTTATGTACAGTAATAAGAACAATAAATTATATTCTGTTATTTTGAGTGGCCGGATGTTCTTTTTTTCTCTTTGAATCCGAGTCGGTCTTCGGGTGCTGCTGCGTCCTTTTCTTAGCTCTATCCAGCTTTGGCGGAAATTGAGTACTAGCGGGTTGGTTCTGCATATCGCGATGGAAGGCAAACGACGAGCTCGGGGCTAACTCATCTGGAGCTTCTACTTTAATAGCTTTCGAGTGTAGCTGTGGCGCTATCATGAGCAGGTTGTTGGTAGATCGCTGGACGTTGTCTAACTGCACAATGGATCGTTCACATTTTACATGAAATTCCCTCATGCCATTGATGGTGGACTTGTCATTGTTATTGGGCTCGTTCTCTTCGGCGTACTTTAGCTCCTCTTGCTTCTGCCATTCCAGGACACTGCTTAAGAGCTTAATGTATTTAATGGCCATCCGAAGTATCTCATTTTTCGAGAGCTTCTTGTCGGGCGGATGCGTGGGCACCAATTTGCGAAGCTCGGCAAATGCGCCAGAAACATTTTGTTGGCGCCACCGTTCCCTCGTATTGGTGAATACTTTTCTCACAACGACCTGGCCATTCTTCATCACATGTCCGCCGGGAGATAGGCTCTGAATATGAGGTTGTAGGATGTTGTTCCGAGGAGATAGTCCAAGACCTAAGGGAACATTTATATTCCGATAAATGAAATTTAATTCACTACTGAATTTACTCACCGTCATTGTGGTGACGGACCTCCTCATCATCACTATCGTTAAGTGAAAAATCGGACAACTCGCCGTCGGAGATGGAATCGGTTTTTGAATGACTTGCAAAACCATTGAGCGACGTCTTCCCATTGGATAGATGTTCTCTCGGGGAACATGTTAGTCGTGCAGTATGAGACCGATAGCTACTGGGACCATTGCTGTTCGTAGTCGAATGTAGATCAGTGCTGCTATTGATTGAGGATGTGGAGCTACGATCGTCGTTTTCTGGTTGCCACTCCATTCTGAAATGGAAAAGGTATAAAATAAAAATGGCCACCCCGTCAAAAGCAAATAAAAAATGTATGAAACAACTGAAAGTGTTTTCGGTCAATATACGTGAATTACGGAAGCGACGTACAAACGGTTAAAATTTGCCGAAGATTAATCGCCTTCTTCACGCATATTCTTAACAGTTTACGCAAAACCTAAGAAAGCGTACATTATTTCATTATTAGAAGAGCAGCATTTTTTTTTAGAGCCAAAAGCTGCAAAATTAGTTTCTTATTATCAGCTATGATCCATATAGATCATCGATTTACATGCACTTACAACAACAGCACATGATCCTGCTTCTCATCGAGATCACGAATCATGATCTGAAAATTATTTCTACTATTTCCGACTAGGTGGCTTGTTTTATTTTTAAATGTTGGTGTGCCTGTAAACGATAGCCATACAATCACGTTGCCAGACTAATCAATTGATTTCTTTCAATATATTCTTTCGAATAAAGTCCCTGTCCGTATTCCGAGTTATTTTGTTTTTTCTTGTTCTATAAAGCTATGTGCAGGCCAGCCAAACATTTGATAAACAATTAAATACCTACATGTTCCATATTTATTTCTAAAACACTTATTAAACAAAACAATTTTTATGAAATGTTTAGAAATGTTTTGCTGGTTTGTTCCTGGACACCAAAAAAACGTTTATGAAATGTTTCACAGTTACCCAATCGTGATGGGAAATAATTTTTGTTTTACAAGTCTCCCTGCAGAAAGTGAGCGCTGTTATAAAAATGTCCAGAAAAGCTAAAAACCTAATGAGAAAGTGATTCATTTAATACGATTATTTGAATTAAATCGCGTGACGCGTGATTGCCGAGACCAAAATTACAAAAATAACAACTTTACTCGTTGCTAATAATCCCTCCACATTATTTTCTTCTAGTCCAAAACAGGATAAAGGTGAAACATTTCACAAACATTTACACCCGTATTAATAAACAAATACAAAGTATACAAAAAGTTGACGTAGCTGCTGAGCAACGAGTTGATAACTTTTACGCAGTGTTTATTAATACGGGGGCTAGTAAATAAATTTCAGAAATCTTTTATAAATGTTTATAAAATCTGTCCGATTTGCTTCAGAAACATTTCATAAACATATCTGAAATATTTTATATGCCAAGATAAACTCAAGCACCAAAATATTGTACATGTGGTTCATATTTGAACATAAAATACTAAATTTGTTTCACAAAAAATATATTTGAAAAGAAGAGTTATGCAAATTTGATTCAAATATGGTAACACCCCCGACTTTGCAAGTGAAATGACATGTGCCTTCTGTGACGTCACGCTGAGAAGAATATTTGCAAGATGGCTGGTAGCAATATGAAGTTTGAAATACCCTGTATTATCTGTTTTGCTTTTGAAAGCAACTGTTGCCACAATTCCAAAATTCAACTTTTCAATGATCCGTTGTGTTTTATTTCCGAATCAGATCACGCTGATAATAAAAAACAGCTATTGATCTAATGTCGTTTTCCATTGGGACAAAAAATCAATCTTTTTTTTATCTAAATCGCTTTTCATGTTCCATTGGGCAAAAAAATCAATTTTTTTTTCGATTCGGATCACTTTTTGCAGATCTCGATATTTTTTCAGATTTACACATCCTACCACAAATGCCAATATGTTTTACGTCATTTTAAGAATTTTGTTTTAAACCGAATGCGCAAAGTTTCGTGAAAACCAAAATAAAGAAATACATAAATTGCCATGGATATAATTTTGTAGGAATTATTATCTTCATTGCCTTCCTCATCATCTGGAAACTACGAATCACCGAAACTACTCCATTTGTATCTACAACAGTGGAAACATTTTTCAAGTCGATATTCATAGTTGATTTTTCCAAAAACGAGTGCAATTTGAACAGCTGATATCGCTGTCAAATAACGCACTAATCCATTTACAAAAGTAGATCAATTTCGTTGCATGTTCCATGAGCCGCGTTAAATCTGAGATCTGAAAAAGATTTTTGGTGGTCAAAATGGAAAACGACATTAAATATGGTGGTGGGTAGAATCCAGTTTCCGGTCGTTGACATTTTGTTTGTTTGTGTTGTTACGAAAATTAAGAGATTCGCCTAGTTAATTGTGGTATTCGATTGGGCAGAAAATAGCTCCAGATAAGATTTACCAAATGGCACAAAAAGTATTTTAACCTCAAACAAAATATACCTATGCAAATTAAATACAAAATGGCGGTTAGAATTCAAACTGGCAAACAGAATTTGCACTTTTCACGAGTCTGCTCTACCTTAAGGGTAGGTGCAGAGAATCGTATGTTAGATAGTACAGTAGAACCGTTTCAGACAGCATTTCCGCTCATGGAACGGATCGCATCGCAATAGATTGAAACAGTTGCAACGCCTACAGCGGATGCGACGGATAAGGTGTTGGTTTACACTTCTGTTTGCAGTTTTCAGGAAATTATATCATATCAGCCTATAATCTTAGCTTGCGATGTTGACACATCGAAAATAGTCGGCCTAGAAATCTAGGTGTTTACGAGTATTTTAAAGCACGCAGTCGATATCTGTATTCGTTACACAAATAGGCATTTTATTTAGGAATGATTTCAACTTCCAAGAAATCTCCACACTATTTACCGGTATTCTCACTTCTTTATAACCTCAATAACTCCGAACAGATTAGTCAAATTCAGTCAAACTTCGTTCCCTAGGTTAGGTAAGGTTAGATTGAGTGGGGTTGTGAAATCGTCACAAAAGACCAGGCACCAAGCGGGCCCATCTCCAAATCGCCCAAACAGTCAATTTCCCTACAGAATTTAATTATGGTCCCAATATTGTGTGAGGAACCAACCTCCTCTTAGGTATTAGAGAATTTCCTGCCTAGGTGCTTCCTTGACACTCGCATATAGAAAGTTAGATATATCTTCCGTGACTTGTAGGTCCTCGCAGTACCTGCATAAATCCGTATTAGCCAAGCCAAGTCTCATGGCATGCTTCCTTAGAAGGCAGTGTCCAGAGAGTATTCCTACCGTTAATCTTAACTTTATTTTAACTTTCTATACCGAATCACAAATTAACGAGGTTTGACTAATGTGGTCCAATTCAATGGGGAATTTTGGATACATATAGTTTATGTAAAACGTCAACTAGATTTGTCTGGACTAGGTATATTTACGAAGACCAACGCGTTGCCTAGACAACTTGAATTGTTTTTGTATTCTCGTTGTTTATTTCCAATTTTGACACTTCGAAATGTCAACTGAGTATGCAGGCAGGATTTTCATGACTATATTTATCGGCTACCCCTCCATAAACGTCAACTGAAACAACTATTCACGTGACCACTCTAGGCCAATAAGAACTGAAACACATCAAGACAGTCAGCTGTCAGACTTACTAACTTAGGTATTGGGCACATTCAAGAATCTAGTTATCTTAAGTCGAATGGATTGGTCTGGAGTACAAGTAGGTACTAACAACTTATACAAGTTATCATCGAGACTTCTTGTTCAAGAGCAATGCCTACCAGACACCTCTGTGTTCTTATGAAAACAACTTTCTCGCGATTTCGAATGAACCACAGCCCCGGGGTGCATCAGACTTGACACAGGGCGGTGCCCATCCCGGTGGTACCATCAGTAGGTATCTCGGTTGAGCTTTCGCAACCCGAGGGTCACAGATAGATGAGGTCTGCCCAATCAATGTTAGATGAACGAATCGCATGGAACTTTAACACGTCTGTTTTGTTCGAAGCTACAATATTAGGCGTGCTGAAAATCCTACTTTACTTTGCTTTGCTGAGATCGAAGCTAAAAAAACACGGCTATTGTAATAAGCAACAATCAAAATGGGTAGTGTTCAGCTATCATCGAACAGAAGGAAACAGTGTGAAACGTTCATTAACCGCTGGACGTCGAGCGCAAAATTTGACAGGTCGAGGGACGCTCGCTAAGGACTTAAGTTCAATTAAGTTTTGTTAAGGTTTCTTTGCACTCCGAACGTAAAGATATTTCTCAAGAGATAACACACTTCGAACCTTTATCTCACGGTATTCCTATTTCATGGAAGTAGGTACTTCACTTTATTGCATTGACAGTTCGTTTTATCCCTCCCTTTTTCTTATGGCTTTTTTTATTGAAGATCCGAGAGAATTAACCCGAAATTCAGAATTGCTGTCTTCAATGAAATTCGTTGGGGCACTTTTGTAATAGTGGTAGACACCATTTATGTCAGATTTAGTTTTCTGATGCTACTTTTTTTTTGTTTTCTACAGTAAATATGAATGTTTTAATAGGCCAAATCAATATACATATTTCAATTTCACGCACGAAAATTCAGTGATTTTCGGATCACAAGCTAAAAATTTGTTTCTAATGACAACAACCATTTTAATCTGACATTTTACTAGTGTGTGTTGGTGTCGTGTTAAGAATTGACCTGGAAGCTGTCGTTTTCAAAACGTTGTTGGTATCCCAAGCCTACATTTTTGGGTATCCTTTCTAAGCAAAGAGTATCCAAAATAAATTAACATACATATATATAAGTATAAATTTGTTTTCTATTAGCATTGCTACTATAGCTATCCCATTTCCACTGCTGCAATCGGTTGAAAGAGCAAAGCAGGTTGAAGGGCTACAAAGCTAAGACAGGTAATTATAAAATTGAATTTTCTGACAGACCTAGAGATGTGCAATTTATTCGTTGTATGTGGTAAAATTACATTTTCTACAAAACTATTTTGCTTAATAGATTGTAAAACAATGGTATCATTTAAGAGTGTCGGGTATCACAGTATCCATTTGGACAGCATTGCCTGGAAGTGCAAAGTGCAATTCAATTCAATGAAAAATAGAATACATAGAAAGAGCACTTCTGGATTTGCTCTTTTTATACGGCCATATTATTCCCTCCCTTTAATCCGGGTTAAAGTTTACACCCGGGTTTAAGTGAATTTAACCAAAAAATTAAACCCAAGTCCATAATATTCAGTCGTTTAACCCGAGCATGAACACAGTTTTTTAAACTTGACAGCGTTTAATCCGATTGGATTTAAACTGCACTCCGGAGAGCAGTTGACGTCCTTTAACTCGGGTTAAAACTCAATTTATACATTCCATGATTCGACTAATGCACTAAAAACTAAAATCGGCAAGCTACAAATCAAATCAATTTCCAAGTGACTTGTTTGTCGCATGTCATTATTTGTGAAATTTCACATTGCGTAGGTTTAAAACGGATTAAAAACGGTTTAAAGTGTTTTAAATCCGCATTTAAATCCATCTTTAATCCAGCGGGCTTAATGCATGTTTTTCTGTGAACAATATGGACACAGGTTTAAATTTTCGGGTTTACAAAATGCGGATTAATTATCGGGTGTAAAATTAACTTAAATCTGCATTACACCCGAAGTGAATAATATGGCCGATAGAAAGGGCAATTCTTTTCTTCAATTGAAAATGAACCTATTGCGATAATTTCTGCTACAGCAGAGCCCGCTAGTCATCTAGCGGTAAAGGGAACGCGACCACTGACATCAATAGCCATCCCTCAGACAGTTTAACAATTTGCGCATTTCTTTAATCGCGATATTAGAATATTCACCCAGAGAATACAAAAATGCTAAAGAAGAATACCGATTCACTGCTTTGTCAAGCCAGAATTTTTGACTTCGTTAAGTTTAGGTAACTTTTTCATCTACAAAAAAAAACACTTGTTTTAAATATTTAAGAAGATAACAGTTTTCTAGGTTAGCACTCACTTTCAAATATAAATATAGGATTGGGTATTTATATTTTATACACACTCTAAATGTCAGACTGTATCCACTTCACTTGTCAACTCTTCGTTACTCTCACTTGTGAGTAACAAATCGAACTGACGGAATGGTATGCAACATTTACAAAAAAAAAAAACCTAATTATTCATATTATTACTAATTATTCATATCTGAGCACATGGACACTGGGGCACGGGCTTAAATGTGATAACAGCATCAGCGAAAGAAACAAAAAAACCACACGGAAAGGAATGCAATCAATTTGGACGTACGAAATGATTCAAATTTATTTCTCATGCGAAACAGAAGGCGCAAAACGCTCTAAGCAATTTCCCTTTGTAGTGTAATGTTTTATCTTAATAAATTCTTAAATTGTTTACGATTCAAAGAAACCTTCCAACGCGACTTCAAATGGACTAATGACGAGTAGTTTTCTTGCGTGATGGCTGGCTACTGTCTGTGTACTATTTTCAAAAGGACACGCCCTGTAAAGGGCGGGGTTTCCACCAACAACCCCTCGTGCTCACCGTGAGAGCAGCTCCTACCCGAAGTATTTTACCTAATAAAAATTATTAATAACTTAAGTCTGCGAGATGCCAACCCTTCATATGGCGAAGGCGAAGTAATAACTGCGTGAATCTTTTCCTGCGATTATGAGTAAAAAACCACCGAGATTGAGAACGATGATGTTGATATCTATTTAAGAGGATTGTTTGTTATTCATTGTGATTAGAGGTGTCATTGCAGTCGTGTGGCGTTTAAATGTGGCACGTGACTAATTTTTTCGTAGCCATATTTCTTTGTTTGGGATGCAATTTAGAGTTTTCTCCCAAAAGGCAATCGATATAAAATAAAAATAAGAGCAATTGGCTGGCCTTTATCACGAGCATGCAGTAGAAACGTTGGAAGGGTGTTTTTTAGTAAAACTATGACAAACAGGGACTGAATAACCAGGTTCAACATCAAATTTGCATCTTTGATGACGAAATCTGTGTCATAGTGTGTCCGTATGAACTTTGATTGAAACAAAGCCTTGATTTCTATAAATCACTGAGTCTAAATTTCGTGGTGATGGCTGGAAATAGTGTAAAGAAATCGTAATCTCACCAGGAACAAAGGGAGCAACAGCCCTGTTCTGAACCATACGAATAGGAGGTCACATACTCAGAAAAGAATTCTGAATACTAAGGAAAATCTAAAGGGTGATTTTTAGCTGGTTTGGTTTTGGCAACACTGGTTTTGACAGCTGACGTGTGTTTAGTACCTTGTGTCACTGTCAAACAGCTTCAGTTTGGTTTGCAATTTAACCATGGATCGTCTTACAAATGAACAACGCTTGCAAATTATTGAATTTTACTATCAAAATTCGTGCTCGGTTCGAAATGTTCATCGCGCGCTGCTTCCATTTTATGATCGGCATTCTCGACCTTCTGAGCAGTCTATTCGGAAGATTGTGACCAAATTTCGCACCAAATTTACTTTGTTGGACATTAAAACACCAACACGTTTACGTACTGTGCGTAGTGAAGAAAATATTGCGGCCGTATCAGCTAGTGTGACAGAAGACCGCGAAATGTCGATTCGGCGCCGTTCCCAGCAGTTAGGCCTTTGTTACAGCACTACGTGGAAAATTTTGCGGAAGGATTTGGGCGTAAAGCCTTTTAAGATACAGCTGGTGCAAGAACTAAAGCCAGCCGACCTACCACAACGCCGAATTTTTGGTGAATGGGCTCTTGGAAAGCTGGCCGAGGATCCGCTTTTTTATCGAAAAATTGTGTTCAGCGATGAGGCTCATTTTTGGTTGAATGGGTACGTAAATAAGCAAAATTGCCGCATTTGGAGTGAAGATCAGCCAGAAGCATTGCAACAGCTACCAATGCATCCCGAAAAAGCCACTGTTTGGTGCGGTTTATGGGCCGGCGGCATTATTGGGCCATATTTCTTCAAAGATGATGCGAATCGCAGCGTTACTGTCAATGGTGAACGCTACCGAGCGATGATAACAAACTTTTTTTTGCCCGAAATGGAAGTTCTTGACTTGCATGATATGTGGTTTCAACAAGACGGTGCCACATGCCACACAGCACGCGAAACAATGGCGCAATTGCGAGGCGAGTTTGGTGAACAGTTAATTTCACGTTTCGGGCCGGTCAATTGGCCACCTAGATCGTGCGATTTGACACCATTAGATTATTTTTTGTGGGGGTATGCCAAGGCTAATGTGTATAGGGACAAGCCCGCTTCGATTGACGCACTGGAAGCCAACATCCATGCATTCATTCGTGAGATACCGGCCGATATGTGTGAAAGAGTATGCCAAAATTGGACTCAGCGGATTGGCTACCTGAGACGCAGCCGCGGTCAACATTTGCATGAAATTATCTTTAAACATTAAATTGCAAGGTTCAAACTATCGATTCAAATAAATATTTCATTCATTTTTTCGAATTTTTTGTGTTTTTTTTTTTTAAAAAGTTCTAAACCTCTTAAAAAATCACCCTTTAAAACAAAACTTCTGCGACAAAATAGCCGAACAAGATTCCGAGCATGCATCAGCGGAAATAACCTTCGTGTCCTAATCTTCGATATAATAGACTTAAGGACGTATGGGGACAATTTTTATTTGAAACTGGTCTCTGTAAATTCTTCGATAAGTTAATTGAAATCGGAGAACATGTTCTGCGATCTTTAGGGCATTTTCCGACAGAAGACTGACAAATTTGGGCAAATGATAATTATTTAAAATACCACCACTGGAGCCAGCTTTAGTTCTTAAATGAAATTAGATTAGAGACGTAAGTAATTGATCGAAACAGATCCGCATTATCTCTGATCTGAATTGGTGGCTTAACAGTTTCGTTCAGTTTTCCGTCACTTACGAAAAAGCGATCCCATTCGCCTTTTGTTGTAAGCCAAACGCGATAGTTCTTCAGTCAGGTGTCTCAAAACAGGCAAAACCACTGGAGAGTCGCTTCCGTTTACATACGCCTACTAAAGCAATTGCCACTGAAGAAACTTACATCAAATTTTGACATTATCTCCCCTTCGTTTTCCGCTGTTACAGATCTGTCTCTCACGGTTTATTTTGAATTTTGACACTTTGACACATTTTGTCAACTGGGTAATGGGTATGCAGGCTGAATTTTCTTGACTAGCTTGTCGGCTACCCATAAAAGTCAACTAAAAAAAAAACTATTCACGTGACTGAGACAATACAAACTGAAATAAGTGCATCAAGTCAGTCAGCTGTCAGACTTACTAAACTAGAAAGTTTAATAAGTCTGATTGACCTCATTTAGACATGGCGACGCGCCTTCATCCGACTTAAGAGCTGGAATAAAGTGATTGAAACAGAACTTTGACTTCTTTCATTGGGGACGTTCAAGTATATAGTTTATTAAGTCTGACAGCTGTCTGACTAGATGCATCTCGGTTTTGATTGGTTGAAATCGGGCGACGAATCTAGTCAAGAAATTCTTTTTGCTTATATAAAATTGGTCCTTTGCTTTATGTTGCGTCGAAACTTGGATGCTATCTATCTAAGACAGATGAAAATATCCTTACTCGCGTTTGTACGTTGACTAGCTTTGGGGAATAAGAAGGTTGAACGACGAACTATACGATCTGTACAACGACATCGACCTGGTGAACAAATTTAGCATCAGTCGTCTAAGATGGATAGGACACGCTCTGGATCGTAGAGTCATCGACTCCTACTCGTAGATGGTAGATATACCACGCAGTTTAGTGTCGCGCACAAGAAGAGGACTGAAGTTCAACTGGAAGTTAGGCAAACGCCGGGCTAACTGGTAAAGCCTGCTAGTTGAGACTTCGGTTCATCCCGAAGTGTAAAGTCACCAAAGTAAGTACAGGTAAGTAAGTTTTGAAGCCAACTGAAGCCGGTATGGAGGCTAGCATCGATGAGGACCGAGCTGTGCTCGAAGAAGTTTTGAGTACTCTATATAAATTCTCATCTTGTTCCTAAAATATGACTGGTTTGTTCAGCAGCTGGTTGCAACATAGGAAAAGAAAATATACTAACCCCAGAGTTAGCAATTTTCTGGCAATTTAATTTGCTTGTTGGTACAGCCATTTTGGAAAGTGTGGAGTCTTTGCGTTAGCTGCTAGATTAAAGATGATTATTAACGCCAAGTGTAGATTGGCTGCTGTGGATATTTTCTCTCTACGCCGTGAACATAAAATGGAGCTTCGTTCGTCAAATATGCGAACGATTTTGCGAAGCAATTTGGCCAAAGGCTTACAAAGATGCAAACAGGACCAGGATTACCTACTCTTATGTTAATCGTGGTTTCTTCAAACTTAGATCTAAGAAGTGAAGTAGGTACTTTTTCATAGAACCAATGAAGTATTGTACGTTGTATTTAGGGACCGAACGGACTGGAGAAGCTTGCTAGTCAAGACCGTTCTCCACCAGGATTGTATAAGAGTATACTATATATAGTAAAGTAAAAAAAAGACAGCAACATTTACCGACATTTCGATTTGTTTTGCCATTCAGATGGAAGCAAGAAAAGTCGTAAAAGAAATCATCTGTCGTGTGAGATGGAGTTCTATAGGCTGCCCTGACTACAACCCTATCTATATTTAATTATTTTTATGGCTGAAAAAAGGAGTTGGGTCTTCCCCTCTTAGCTCTGAATTAACCCCACCGTCATATACCAGCCGCACTGCGTGGTTTAGGTACCTGCTCTGTTTCATTCTGCTATTTTTGCGAACAAGTATTAACTTCAATCGGTATTTTTGATAAGATACCGATTTTGTATACCTATTCATTTCAGAGGTTAAAATATTAGGGCTATGAGACAATAAATCGCACTGTGTTATCTAGCTCATCACCGACGTGTGATTTATATGACGCAAAATTACTGTGCTCAGTGAAGTTTATTCAAAGGTGAGCAGGTGTTCTCTGCACACCCTAACCAAATCTATTAGTATAAATGCACTGAACTTAAGTTCATTATGAAACGCATTTCTGTTTCTTTGCAATAATTATGTATCAACTAGTCCGTATTTTTAAATAAATAGTTGAAGTCAACATAAGATGCTGAAAGAATTGTATCGAACCAAAATCCGGATTTCCATGCATCAATAATTCCAATTCACATTCAAAACGACTTGGTTGTAATGAAAATCACCCATCGGGGTGGGGTGTTCATCTCGCTTTAGAGCACCGTGGCAGGCAAAATAACAGACAAAACAACAAATAAAAAACCCTTTACCTCATAAATATACCTGGCTTGGTGTTCTCCTACATCAAGCCCACCTCTTTGCAGTTCGCTTCGCACTTCTTGTGTTTCATTTTCGTTTCGTTCCACTATGGCAAACATAGAGTTATGTCGTGTTCGATTTGGTTTTTCAGATTTTAATCTGAGATTCAGATTTCTGCTGCCAAATAATAATTTTATACAAGTCAGCTGACAGCAGCCGTAGATTATTTTTTGGCATTTCACCAATACTTTTGTGGATTCTTTCAGAAGCAGTTTTGTTGTTCCATTGGATTTCAGAATGAGTGGATCCGCGAGTGAAACCAATGGAAAACGACAATAAATTACACTTGTTCGAGTGAGCTGTAAATAAGCACATTGTGTCCCAATAGAAAAAAAAAAGTAAAAAATAAATCTACCTATAAAAAAGCTTAGTAATGGGATCGTTTTCTATTACGTCCTCATAGGGTCCTGGAATAGAACAAAAAAAACACTATCTTACTACTGTAAAAAACATATTGAAGGCACCACGGCTCGTCACTGATTTAGCTCCTGGGATTGGCATCCGCTTTTCAATTTGAAATTTTTTAAAAAGTTCGCTAACCTTAATTAATTTGCCGGTGAAGGAAACCCCTCAGTGGTCCATTTTAGTATCATCATAAAAATGTTGGTTGAGAGAGGAAACCCCAATTGGCTGAAGAAAATCTCTGCAACAAGGGGTGAGCTGAACTCTAGTGGATTGCCATATTCTTATAATCGCATTAACACCTAACCACGAGATGCACACGCACCCGCACCCGCACCGATATCAGTCCCACCAGCAACAATCGTGTTCAGCCAACCGAAAATCCTTCAAATTAATTTTAAGCACAATTTGCACGTGTCTCGCGACAAATAGCACCAAAGCCAACAAGGGATGGGGTTCCATTCGTGCGCTCACTGCGATAAGAAAACCGACCAGAGTTGGGGTGTGATTTTTTAAATCCTTTTTTCCTTTTCTCGTACTTTGTCGTTAATGGAGAATTTTTAATCTCCTCCAAGCATATCGTCCTCGGATATCGCTTGGTCCTTCTGTGGCGATTTGTTTTCAACTTGAAAATTCATCGCCGATTATTATTAACACCCATCTATTGCGACGATAAGATAGCGAACTTCATTGGGCGTGATTCAGATATGTATCTCGCACAAATGATCTGATATTTTGAGTGGATAGTAATTATTTTAATAGGGAAATACTTTCATTCTGCATTTTATTGATTTAAAAATATATGTACAGGAATTTGTACCTTAACATTTATCAAGTCTTTTCATTTGCACATGTATGTACTACGCACACAACTTAGAATACTTTGAAGAGAAACGTACTTATATACTTCCTAACCTAAGCCTGATATTCATTGTTTTGCGTTCACAAATCACCACCCCAGTCGTCGACGAACTCTCCGCTGCTCAGGCTTCTCTCGAAGGACCTGATTCTCCGGTACCATTCTGGGTCTTTTTTCGATGCCAGCTCTGAGCGTCCAGTTGTGTTTCGATACAGGTACTCTGCGATGCCATGTCCCTGTACGCCGTCCACTGTGCACGAAACAAACTGCTCGTAAACTTTTGACTCCCAATCACCGCCCACATAGCGAATAGCACACTCCTCCGATTTGATTTGGACGAAGAACTTGCGCTCTAGGGTTTCCACGATAAAATTCTCATGAATCGGCGGCACTCCCTTCTCCCCATACGAGTACAGCTCGAAGTTGCAGCTGGTGATGGGTGCGTATCCCCCTGTGGGCGCACAAACATACCCCACCTTTAGCGACGAAAGGAAGAACGACGGTTGACTGAGTATTCCCACCACTAAATTCGTGCCGTCGTCGAGGAAGAGCGCGAAGTACACGTATCTGTAGATAGACGAGAGACAGCGTTCAGTGCCGAAGCTGTGATCCCGGAATGACCTGAGATTTAGAGCGATTTTGGGCTCGTCTCCCAGCTGAAAGCTTCCGTCTAGTTTCCCCGACTGCTCGTAGTGAGTTCGTTTTCCCAAAATTGTGTCCACATTGCGAACCATGTAGAAGAACTGGTCGTCCCAAGCCTCGCGGGCTACAGAGTCCGCAATAACCGAAGAGCTCAGGTTCTTGTTGTAGTCAAAGTGTTCGATTTCGGAGTGAAACTCACCGTCGAACTTAAAGGCAAACTGATTTGCACCCTGCTTGACTTCGCCGCTGTAGACAACCTTCCATCGTCGCATACTCTCCAGGGGATGAATGTTAAAGCCTTCAGCTATAAATCCTTCGCTCTCACTTCCATCAGCTGTGGCGAAGTGCACCATGTCGGGCAGATTGGGCGACGAAAACAGTCCCCGGCCGGGAATCCACAAATACATGCCGGCCTTGACTATGCCCCTGCGCCGGCGCTCGACGGTGATCATAAATTTATACCCCTCCTCATTGGCCCCGAAAAATGATACAACATCGTACGACTTTGGGTTACTACTTAAGGCTTGGGCTCTATCCACCGATTGCAGATATTTTGTGGACTTCAGCTCATCCTCTCGTTCGTAGAAAATCTTCTTCCGCCAGTAGCGCAGGAACTGCAGGGCTAGTTGGTACTTGAGGTAATAAAGAATTCCTTTCTTTGGATAGACGCCGAAAATGAGCTTTGATTTCTTGCGGAGTAGCAGAATAAATGCCGCGATAAACGCCGAAACGAAGGCCAAACTTAGTGAAATGCTCGTAGTGACGTGCATCGTGTCGCCGATTAAACCGTAACGCGGCTGTTAATGTTTTGATGGTTACTGAGCAAAATACTGACACTGGCCGAGAAGATATAGGCTAGCGGCTTGGACTTCCCTACTTGAGATACGGATGGTATTTGCTAGATATCTTCGATTGGGATTTTTACCTTTTTTTTAACGGTAGTCGATATGGATTAGTTTTGATTATATTATTATTCTCATAGCAGATAACGTGCAAAGAACTTCACTGGCGAATGGACGTTGTAGGTATACCCCGTCGTTTTATATTCGTAAACCTTTATTTTGCCATAAAAAGACACATATGTGTGTGGATTGCGTTATAGTTGCCCCGGAAAAGTATTATTTATTTGTATTTTTGTTTACCAACATTTACACAGGCGAGTTATTACCTTCTTTAGTGACAGCCAGCTATAAAAGCACTAACTGCACCTAAATTAAAGTTGGAGGTGCCGCGAAGAGCTCAAGCTGAAGGTTCTTGGAATACAGCGCAAGCTATTGCTCTATTGGGCCATTGAATACGAAGGCATTTCAAGCAATGCGAAAGTGGACGAATTACCAGGGCAAGGGCAACTGCTTTAGAAGTAGCTGTTCCCTCAGCCTTTCGCGCTTAAGATTGAAGAAGTGAAAAAGCCGAAAAGAGCTCAACTCTTAATGGATCGCAGGTTGTGAGTATTACTACAAGAAAACTATGGCCTTCAATGAAGTCAGCTCATGCGAAAGGATTAAAGGTCCATTTGAACCATTGTAGGAATTAAAAAGAGTAACGAAACTCTGCAGTATCTGCCACATGGAGGAAATTTGACCGACGGTAAAAGCAGTTTATAGGTGGTGTGGGAGTTTTTGATTACAGAACCGGAACACCAGACACAAATTTGTTGGTAGGTATATTTTATAAGCCTGAGATGAGCTTTCATCTTTAGTCAATTCGCTCAATATGGCATATATCCAGCAACAGCTTCACTTATATACCACTAGGTGGATGCGTTGAGTCCACTTGTACAGTTCGTATAGTTCGCATCTTCCAAATATGCGGTTTGAACAAAGGAGAAAAGATATTTTCCCATAAGGTCCTTCTTGGTCAACCAAATTGTTTATTTTTTTAGTACCAGTTGCGAAATATCCTTTGCAAATGGTCACACTAATCAAAGTTCTGTTTTGTTTATATTTCGAGAAAGTAGTCAAACGCCGGGGGCAGAGGCCCTCTCTATTTCGTCCCATTCGAAAAGCTTTCCCCTTCGACATTTGATTCCACTTTCGAAATACAGAGTACAAAAGGATCGTTTTCGAAAAATTTTACTTTCGGAACGAGATACAGAGAAGGGCCCCAGAGTAGGGCCCCTGAACAGAAGTCGAATGCCATCGGCGCCCAAGTACACTACCAACAAGTCTGTCCCCGTTTACAATTAACATAGAAGAATTTTAATAATTTGCTAAATTTCCCTACACAAAACCGCAGATTTGGTGAAGCAGAATATTTTCAGTCAAATCGATAAACTTTAGATTAAATTATTTGTAAGGGAAACGAGTCCATTTTGAGGAAATAAATTGTTTTCAAACGACACCCTGCACAGATAAGAAACAAGTTTATAAATGGACGCATCTTAATTGCACAACAAGTCTCTTCATCTTTACTATTTTGTATTTAACTATATGATAAAGCGACATTCTTTATTTATCTTTATTCACTCACAAGGACCGCACTGTTACATTTACCATTTCGAATGTAATAGAATTCTTTTGCCCGGCGCTGTTTTGACAACAGAGATAATTGACACTAGCTAGTCATCGAGGTGCGTTTAGCAATGGATAGCAACGCGTACAGAAGCTGGGAGATGTCAAAACATAATACCCACCCCTCAAAAATCCAACTTACCTTTCCCGTGTTTATGACCAGCCAAAGCCTCTTGCAAAATTTTATTAATTTTCCCTAAAATCCAGCTTCAGCACATGGAATATACAAAATTGTACAGAGTTTTATAAAATCAGTTGTTTGTGTACTATTAATGAGGATATACGACATCTAGTTCATTGAACTGTGGACAAAATAGGTCGATGAAAAACGCGATTTTTCATCAAAATTAAGTGCAAAATTATGCTTGTTATATACTAAAATATTTTTAGAAGCACAAACAGTATTAATTCAATACAATGGATCCGATATGTGAGGAAAAAATAAACTATTTGCAAAAGTATGTTCCGTTTTTAGCCAATATAATTGAGCTATTGGCCAACGATAGTGAAAAGGAGGGCAAGTTGGCGCAAATGCAATTGCTTTATGACTTATTAAACAAGCCGGACAATAGGTAAAGTCTTCCATGAATATCTGCGACGATCATTATGTTTGGTTTTTGTTGTAATCGTTTCAGTGTACAACTTGAAACACTGGAAAAGTGCGAAGAAGTTCTGAGTCGTGTCTTTGGAAGTGGCGAAGAAAAACATGTAAGAGACATTTTTTGTCAGTTTGTTGTTATACACTTAGTTATTTGCATACTTAATAAAAGGATGAAGCCGAAAAGAAAGATAAAAAAGAAGAAAACATTCCAAATGTGCCTGACTGTTTAGTTAAAATTGAAGTCTTGCAAAGAGTTGAGGACAGTGCTGTGCAGGAGACGGAAGAAAATGTCACAGAAGTATGCGAAAATGTAAGTGCCGGAAGTCAGTATATTAAATCAGCTCACATGCGTTTGCTTTTTCCTAGGTGAATGGATGTTTAGAAGAAAGAACCAGTACCGAAACAGAATCCCCTTCGCACATAGAAGCCGAAGGCATTGAAGAAAATCTTGCAAAAGTTGATGTTTCTATGGACACACAGTCTGTGCAAGATGTACCGGAAGCCGAACCTGATGTAGCAAATGGCACTGAAGTTGATGACAAATCAGCGACCACCGAAAATGTTGAAGAACGCGTTGAAAACAGTGCCGACGAAAAGATCTGCGATATAAAAGAGAAGAAAACTGAGTGTAGTCCAGAAGAGAAACTATCTGCAGAAGGTGTTGACCCGAACCGTGAAGCAGAAGGCAGTGAAAAGCCAACAAATGACTTAAACGACGACCCGCCTAAAGAAAGCAGTCTTTTGGTGGCGATTATAGACACAGCGAATGAGGAAACCCATGCAGAAGAGTTAGGCCATGAAGTGGATGAAAGTGATACTTTTATTCTTCCGGACGATGGCGAGTCCCCGAAACCTGCTGTCGAAGAAGTTAACATTGTCGTTCAGCAAACTGCCGACAGTCAGGCGGAGAATTCCGTATCTTCAGCGGGCACAGAAAATGCAATCGAAGAGCAACAAAGCGATGTTATTAGACAAAATCAGACAGACCTCTTACCATTTAAGATCGTCTCCGCCGAAAGTTTAGCTGTACAATCAGTGCAGTCACTGAGTGAACCCGATGTCGGTAGTGATAGTAAGGAACCAGAAACCACGCCTAACAATGCAGAAAAGGAATTAACTGTTGCTACCCAAAAGGAGGGAGATAAGAATGACGAAGACCTGGATCCATTGGATACCAAGCTCAATCCGCTAGACGAACTGTTGAAAACCACTGAAACTCCGCCTGCATTTGCACCCACAGAAAATGGCCCTGCCAGCTTAGATCAGACGAAAACCGATGAGAAGGACGACGGTGATGATGATGATGTTCTTCTAATAGAGACGCGCTCGTCCCCTATTTTCATTGACTCCGACCCTGAGGACGAAGAGTGCTTGAAACTGCATCGTTCCCTTCCTATTATGCCATCAAAGCCTATTGTGGCGGCACCAAAACCACAGCAAAAACAACAGAAACCCAGCGCTCGCAAGTCGACCTCAGTTGTTATGGATACTCTTCGTCATATCATTAAACGGCACAATGTTTCAATAAGAAAAGTTTCAACTACTAGCAAACAAAAACCAGTTCGTGACACTGGCTACCTTCTCAAAAAGGACCCGAAAGCCTTGATGGAAACAATTAGTCTGCTAGACTCAGATTCGGACGATGAAACCCCAAAAAGAGCCCAAAACTCCAAGTCAAACGACGATGATGTAATCATTATTAGTTCGACGAAAGGCAAGATAGCTCCCATAAGGAAGACTTCACTAGTCCCATCGACTAAACAGATCAATAGGATGCCAATAAAGTTGGTAAACAAACTGACAGGAAAGCCAACGGCCCAGACTAACTTCTTGAATGCTGTTAACCTTCAACCGGCACCGAAGTCTAGCTCAAACCCAGCATCATTCTCAGCGCAGCTTTCTAATAAGAAGGTCATTATTCCAAATGCATTTTACGGAAATCCAACATACAACGTAAAGGCCCCTTCGTCGTCAGTGGTGTCGGCAAGCGTAGACGAGTCATCTTCAAACGACTCGGTGCAGCGCAGTTCTGGTGCTTTCCCGACCGTTGGCATTCGCCAGGCTAACGATAAGTTTCTGAAAGAGTGGCTCGAGAATTTCCTTACAAACTTTGTCAGCCCCTTGCAAATTGCTTCTCATGCCTGCTTTGTTCTGCTTCAACGTGTCTTGAAATACCGCTTTTTCCAGCGACTCAAGGAAACCAGAGTCAACCTGAACACCCTGGCAAAAAACTCTGTTGCTGAAACAATGGACATCCAAATGCTATTGGACCTGCGGAGTGTATTCATAGACAATGACAATCTGACTGACGCCGGCCGAAGATTTTGTCGATTCGCTACCAATGAGGCGTTTGGCAAGCCTGTCGCATTGACAACAGATTCGAGAACAGGCAAAGTAACATGTCGCACTAGAATAGGTTCCAAGGCAGAAACTGTTGTCGCGACTCAGAAAACTGCCAAGCCCAGCATTATGGGGAGGCCAACAGCTGCCGCGGAAGTCTCGCCACAGCAACGTCAAACTCAAACAATCGCCACAGTGACTTCTGCCAACGCAAGCCCGTCAAATATCGTACCAGCCGTTGCTTTTATCCCGAAACGCAAAAGCAAGTTTCGCAAGCTAAGTAATGGCACTCTTGTGGCCGATGACAATGACAATGATTACACTCCAAATATAGGCGACGTAGTCCCCGAGGAAGAAATCGTGACCGAGCGCAAAAAATCGTTGCGCACGAATCGTACAAAGCGAAAGGAAGCTGGATTTACATACAGTGAAGATCACGATGACGAGGAGTTCGAAGCACTTGCCAAGAAGCTCGAAGATAAGAAGAGAGAAGAACTGCGGCTGGCGGAGGAGCGAGAACTCGAAAGGGAAAGAGAATGGGAGCGGAAAACGAAAAAGACTGTAGCGAAAAAGACGACTTCCAAGCGTCAGGGAAATAGTGTTGGCAAGTTTCCTAATTTTCGGCATATCAATAGGCCCTTGATTAGTGAACTTCCACTAGACCCAGCGAAAGGGCCCTCGCGCAAAAAACTTCGACTAGCCGACACAGAAATGCTGGGCAATGCAGACGACGATCTTCTGACGCCCACGTGGGTAGAAGCCGATGGGGATGATGGCGAAGTTGACAGCTTATTAGATTTCGCCGACGCGCCTCAATCCCCGGAATCACATGTATCCGATGAAGACAATAACGTTATTGAACTGGATCCAGTTACGACCGTACCTGAAGACTCGGACAACAGCGATTCCTACCCCTCTACATTTGACGTCAATACAAATAGATCGCTGAAAAACACAGATCGCTCCCTGCACGCACAAAACCAAAGCTTCGACTTTTGTGTACATTGCCTGAGGAGAGTGTCCCGTACGGTGCACCACTACGTTAACGAGCATCGTTCGTCGGAGGTGTTCACCGCCCGTCTTCGCACTCGAGATATACGTCGCCTATTAACCACGAGCAACGTGGGCTTCGTGCATCTCTACAAAGGCAACCAGCAGCAGTATGCAGCTCACTGCATTTTCTGCGACAAGGAGGTGAAGTTCCTGTATCCGTATTGGTTCGAACACTTCACTATGCACACAGGCGAGTACAGCTTCAAATGTAGCGGTTGTCATATCCGAAAGCCAACGAGAAGTCTCCTTACCAATCACCTTCAATCTGGTGCTGGTTGCCCGAAGAAGGGAAAGGCAGTGAAACTGCACTTCTTCGACACCAAGTCCAATCAAATCGAGGCCAATGTTTGCACCCTATGCAACTACACTCAGCTGAACCGAAAGAACGTATTACGCCATCTTCGGACCCAGCATGGGCTGGACACGATTGCAGAAAAACACATTATCAAAGTTGTGCTGCTTCAAGTCTCTGGGCCGTTCCGCGACCAAGAGGAGATTGCCAATGATGCGGCGCAATTGTCCCTACTGCAGCAATCTGACGACGAAGAAAATGGCATCAACGGCGATGCCTTCGATGAGACTTCCTTGATGATGCAAAACGACTTCACCGACAATGATGACTTGTCGTTTATGATATGCGGCATGTTAGACGTTCAAACGAATATTTCCGCCGAGACTGGAGAACTCCTGACAAATGCCGACACACAAAATACTGTAGATAACAAATAATTCTCGATTCCTTTTGTTTTTCCTTCTTTCCTCCTCAGTTAGGCTAGGACTTCATCTTGTTTGTAAGAGTTTGTACCAACTATTGATTTTGACTTTCAAATCGATCAGTTTATTTCATTATTTTATGTTTTATTCTTTAAGAACATGCGTTCATGCAATAAAAGGCTGCAGTATGACCAATGCAATCGAACTACTGTTACCAAGTTCGGATTCAGTCTGGCTATTATGTTTTCTGAAAGTCGGTTGATGAGGTAGTGTTATCTAGCCTATGTACGAATATCGAGCTGCAAGTGACAGAAGTCGAAAGAGCCGTTAACAGCCCACGTTGTGTCTGTCATTTATCGGTACAGTTCATAGAAAACAAAAGCTGAGCGTTTTTTAAGATTATTTTGAACGCAGTCGCAGTAGTGTTATCCAAAAGTGGAACCTATTTTAGGTTCCGCGAAATGCCAACTGCTCAGTGCTGTCAGAATTATGACAAACTTTGATTGGCCGAATTAAATGTTGTTAAAAGAACACATTTTGCCGTTTCAACATGAAGTAGGGTCGGCCTTTGGGCGGCAACTATTCTGTGCTTTTTATTTTAATGTTTTTCTACCGCTCCGAATCCATATTACTTATCAATTACAACTGCAGTATGCTCCGGCATATTATGTATTCCTATTGTCTTGGCCATAACTACAGTTTGAACAGCATTTTTAAGCTGCGTTCGCTTTCAACTCGTTTTCGCATCGGTTTGTCTTTAGTATATATACCTAAGTTTAGTTGATTTGATCATAATAATTATATAAACAAAATAGATAACATTTTTTGTAATAGTTGGACAAGTGTATAGATTATTGAAAATTGAAAATAATAAATTATCTATTAAAAGAAAATAAGAAATAACTATATTTTAAGAAATTCCCTAATAAAACTAAAATGTTTAAATAATCGGAGTCGTTTTTAATGTTCGTCAGGAGAAACTGCTGCCTGCTTCGTTTGCTTGCACCACGGAAACGGACAGTGAGAGCTAGTGCAGTGACAAAGTAAACCCATCGAACGAACAGCAAAAAAGGTGCTGAATGCCGCTGATGCTTATATTCGCTAAGATTGTTTCCCTAGATAATAGTCTCCAGTACAGGTGCATAGGAGGGTGATGAATAGTCTCCTCCTTCTCGTTGATGCAGCTTCTACAGAAATTGTTGCAGGAAAATTCAACCTTAACGAATGTGTCCTATTTAAGCAATGTCCGTAGCGACACCTAGTATTGTGCCTTTAAGAGATCTTTTTAGTCCCTGTCGCCTACCAGTAGCGCCGAACTTGTCAATTTGGGGCTGAGTACGGATCCCCCTAAAACCTAAAATCGGGCAACACGGGCCAAATTGGTTCCCAAAGTTTACAATGGACAACTTGGAACTAGCCCCACTTACAACAGCCGCCTTTATCTACTGAGGCATTAATAAAAGTCCTGTAGACAAAGTCTCGCTAACGGCCATGTTATTCACTCCCTTTAATCCGGGTTAAAGGTTACCCCCGGATTAAAGTGAGTTAAACCCAAGTCCATAATATTCAGTCATTTTACCCGAACATAAGCCTTGTTTTTTAAACTTGACAGCGTTTAATCCGATTGGATTTAAGCTACACTCCGGAGACCAGTTTAAGCACTTTAACTCGGGTTAGAACTCAATTTCATAATATTGACATTTATTCGCTCGCAAGAAATAATAAAAGTGAAATAGAAAATAAAAAAAATAGCAAGAAGCTAAAAAAGGATTTCATTCGTAAAATGGATGAAATGTTGATGCATTCGTCGTCAGAAGACGAGTTTTTCTGATAGCTGATGAACCAGCAGCTCATCCAAGTAGTCGACCGTATTGAATGCACAGCGGACTTTCGGATATATTTATTTGCGGCTGAAAAAAAAAACATTTTTGAGGCTTCATTCTTTAATTCGACAGGAATTGGATGGTGATGAACGTCACAAAACAAATCAAATAAATTTCGAAGTGACAAACAACAATAAACCAATGGTCTTTTTTTTGTGAAATTTGACATTAAATAGGTTTAAAATGGATTAAAAACAGTTTAAATTGTTTTAAATCCGCATTTAAATTCATCTTTAATTCAGCGGGTTTAATGCATGTTTTTCAGTGAATAAATAAATTAAATTAACTTAAACCTGAGTTACACCTGGAGTGAACAATATGGCCGTAAGTCACAAGTTTGAGCGCACTTATAACCACAAGAATACAAGTGAATTCTATGTAGAAATATATAAATTGTGCGGCGTAAAACTCGTTCTTTATCCGAATCAACACTACCTTCAATGCCAACCGTAGTCATGAAACAAACATTGTAAGAATGATTATTTTGCGATATTTTCTGGGTACTGACAATCGAAACGAGCTGGAATTGATGAATTTTCATAGATTTTATGTCTAATACCAGGTTTTCCTAGTCCCCGCTCACTGGACATGAATTGCGCAACTTACAATTTCCTAGAAGAATAACGTTTTTTAGATGTTACCTACACTATGGTCCTATTCTATTGCAATCTGGTGATCGCCCGATTTTGATTCGATTAATGCAACCGGCAAGAGCATTTCTCATGCGAAAGTTGTGCAAACACAAATTACATACCAACCCTTTTAATTGTTTTGTCTTTTTTAAACATGTTGTTCACTAAAGAAGACGACGTGATGGTGTATTATTTAAAACTTTAGAATGATACCACACAAACTCACGAACAAAGTAAGTCGCAACAGTTGCGGAGAGCAGAGCACATTAGTTTAATTCAAAACAAAAATGATACCTCAGATAACATCTTATCCATAAGACTGTAGGGGGAGATGGGGCACCTTGATACGATTTTCATTGGAACTCAAAAAAAAAGTCTGCGTATTGACAATAATAACAAAGTAAAAGATTTATTGTGCTCAATGTCGTTCTAACTATCTTATTGTAGACGAATGTAGTCTTAAATTCAGCTACAAAAAAAATTAAGAGCTATTTACTAAAAAATGAAATTTGTATCAAACTGCCCCACTCACGGGGTACATTGATACATTGATGAAGAAACTGCAACTTCATCGATGTAAGTTCTATCAGTTATTCTTTTGTACGTTCGCACCATTTTCCTTTGAAAAAATTCAAATATTACGTTGTATTTTACACAGAGAAAATTTGTGGGGCACATTGATACGCATCAAACTACACAGGGGTCGTGTGTATCAATGTGCCCCAACTTACTTCACAGAAAATAAATATTAAATGCAGTTAGAGCAACGTTTTATAACAAAATTTTAAGCAAATATCACATTATGAAGGACATTATACTACCAAATAACTTCATAAGAAACTGTAAGCACAAATATACGAAAAAAAAGACTCAATCGAAAGAAATGACAAAAATTTACTTTCAGACGTGCGAAACACTTTTGTGCATGTTGGGCCCAAAGCGCTGGCTGAAAAGTGATGTCATCCAGATATGTTTTTGCGTTGATAGACATGTTGCGCTGTGTGCTTCGTTGAGTGGTCTGCTGCGTTTTGTTTTCAAATAATGTCGATTGTATCTATGTGCCCCATGTATCAATGTACCCCATCTCCCCCTAAACATCTTCTCAAATCTTCGGTAGTTTAAATAGGTTCTGCAGTATTTTTGAATTCGTGGAAATCGTTGAAGCCTTTCTTTAGATTAAAAGGTAAATGTCTATACCTACGCATGCATATAATATAAAACTTACCTTTATTAGAATTCATTTTTTTCTCAATATTTCACTCCTTGAAGGACAACAGTATAGGAACATTCATTTGAATTTAGTCTTGCACATACTCACAACTAATGCCACATTTACACTATTCCGCACGCGCATTTTTGCACGAGACGGGACAGAGGGATCCGTTTTTCCGCAGTCAATTTTAATAAAGGAGTAAGAATGAGATCACAAATCAGACGGGTCATGGATGGCTACCCATGATTATATGTAGATACGTTAAACGGAAATAAACACAAGTTCCGGCTACCAACATTTCTGTTATCACTTGAAAACATTTCTATTTCTGATTTAAGACGCGTAAAATGAGAGCGGTTTTAAGTTTGAGTAAATTAAACCCAAAATTCATCATTCAACTCATTGACTTATTATTATGGACTGCTAGTAGACAACTTCACGTTGATTCCAACATAAGCGCTAGCTCTCGTGGTTCGGAGCGGAATAAATTGGAAACTCACGGTGTTATTGCTATTAATTGAATAAAGATTTTAAATTAAAAAATGAAGTGTTGTATAATTGGTCGCAATTTGCAATATGATTCAAGTTTCTCTGAAAAAGGACAGATCTGTTTCCATAGGTAAGATGAGGCAGAAAACTCATTTTGTTTTATTTAGATTGCGTAAAAAAATGGATTTAACAAGGATTGGCTTGAGGCGATACGTTGTCTTGACCAGTACATTGACAAGAATTTGCTCCAAACATTTCGAAGCAAATTGCTACAAAAAATTGCCTTTGGAATGCAATTATTTCCCGGTATTTCTTGTAGAACAGAAAAAACAAATTTTATTAGTATAAAATCTAAATGTTTCATGAGAAACCCATAAAAGGACACAATCAAAATTTGTAAAACTGTCCAGAAAACTTTGTTTTTTTATGATTTACAAAATAAATTAGGGTGCAATAAAATTAATAGCCTGATAATTATAAGTACCTACTTTAAGAAATATAGATGTAAGCAATTTATATGATGAACTAAATTCTCATGTACTTGAATGTGATATTCTTGACAATCATGAGTATTTATTGATCAATGTGATTGAAATATACGCTAAAGTGTTATTAGCTGTTTTTTATTATCAGCTATGATCCATATAGATCATCGATTTACATGCACTTACAACAACAGCACATGATCCTGCTTCTCATCGAGATCACGAATCATGATCTGAAAATGTATTCCACTACTTCCGGCTGCGTTGTTTCTTTTATTCTTGAATGTTGGTTTGCCTGTAACACAATCAATGTACACACAATCGCATTGCCAGACTAAAAAATGGAACACTAAATGATTTTTTTCGCATTCGAATAAAGTCCCTGTCCGTATTCCGAGTTATTTTGTTTTTTCTCTTTCTATAAAGGTATGTCCAGACCAGCCAATCATTTGATAAACAATTAAATACCTTCATGTTCCATATTTATTTGTAAAACACTTATTAAACAAAACAATTCTTATAAAATGCTTAGAAATGTTTTGCTGGTTTGGATCTGGACACCAGAAAAACGTTTATGAAATGTTTCACAGTTACCCAATCGTGATAGGAAATCATTTTTGTTTTACAAGTATCCCTGCAGAAAGTGAGCGCTGTTTTTCGATTATTATTTGTTTTTAAATAAAATAAAAATGTCCAGAAAAGCTTTGAATACCTAATAAGAAAGTGATTCACTTCATACGATTATTTGAATTAAATCGCGTGTCGCGTGATTGCCAAGACCAAAAATACAAAAATAAAAACTTTACTCGCTGCTAATAATCCCACCACATTTTCTTCTCGTCCAAAACAGGATAAAGGTGAAACATTTACCAAACATTTACCCCCGTATTAATAAACAAATATGAAAAATGTAAGTTAGCTAGTAGACGTCAGATAGTATAAACAAATTTGACGTAACTGCTGAGTAACGAGTTGATAACTTTTACGCAGTGCTTATTAATACGGGTTTAATAAATAAATTTCAGAAATCTTTTATAAATGTTTGTAAAATCTGTCCGATTTGCGTCAGAAACATTTCATAAACATTTCTGAAATATTTTATATGCCAAGATAAACTCAAGCACCAAAATATTGTACATGTGGTTCATATTTGAACATAAAATACTAAATTTGTTTCACAAAAAATATATTTGAAAAGAAAAGTTAGGCAAATTTGATTCAAATATGGTAACACCCCCGACTTTACAAGTTAAATGACATGTGCCTTCTGTGACGTCACGCTGAGAAGAATATTTGCAAGATGGCTGGTAGCAATATGAAGTTTGAAATACCCTGTATTATCTGTTTTGCTTTTGAAAGCAACTGTTGCCACAATTCCAAAATTAAACTTTTCAATGATCCGTTGTGTTTTATTTTCATGATCTGAAAAATGAAAAACAACATAAAAGACTAATTCGCAATAAATATACGAAAATTGTGCAATTTATGGGACAATGAAAAAGGATTTTTTATTCAAATTTTGTTGGTTCCATCTATTATTAATTATTTAAACTAGCACCATTTCGAGATGACACCTATTGTAAACAATGCCGCAACAATTTGAATTTTAACCGTTTCACTTGGCAAATCCACTCACGCCCAATAGGTGGCTCTAGCATTCTATGGAGAAATCCAAGATGGTTGACATTTTGTTTCACTTATTTTTCGAATAGAACCACGAGCGCTAGTTATGTTGGCGTCATTTTCTGGGCAGAGATTGTATGGAAGTGACATTTCACTAGCAGTCCATATATAATAAGTCAATGATTCAACTATACGAAATAAATAAGTAATAATAATTGTCCGTTCATCACTTCCAGAAGCCATTTTGTTTTACAGAGAAGCGAAATTTCGTAAGCCATCGCTATAAAAATATCAACATGCATAGCTTCCCCATAATTCCTACCACGTAAACAAGATGGCCGACCAAAAACCGTGTCACATTTTCTTGCGTGTTTATTTAATGCCGTCCCTTTCAGTCACAACGCTATAATCTTCCGTGTTAGGATTGTGTGATCGTGTAAATGCGGCATTAACCACCAATCACTACTAAAGAAAGTGTAAAGAAATTTCTGTTTATACGTAGGTACTTATCGAAAGCTCAGAAGGAGTTTACTACATTTTACCGTAACCGCGTTCGTATTGTAGTAGAACGTATTGCTAGATTCGTTAGCTAGGTAGCGAGAACCAATGTTCGGCTTCATAAATAAAATCAAGGGCGCTTTTAGTAAATGTTGATTGTTTATTCAATTTGGGTGGTTGGATTTCTTGTTTTGTAAGTCCAACAGAACCGAAGCCTGATATTTACGTCGACGTATGCTTATTGAACATGTTCGCTTCGTCTGCAGATCGTATGTAGCTCAAATAAAAGGGAGTGGGGAGTTCCTTTGAGCCATACACCAATACCAAGCAAGGAAGACGTGGCTTTTGCCGATTATTATGCACTATTATATGTATTGCTGCATATCAATAATTGGTGCGATAAGGGTTGGTGGTGGTAAAGAGATTTGTAGGAAGCGCATACTTAGGACAGATGCCGAGGTTCTTTGGCCCCGGAAGAGGATTAGTGTATCTTTCAGTGCTCTGGCAAAGTAATAAAAATAAAGTGATTGAGAATTCAAGTAAATATAAATTTTATTCTGCTATGACATAATATACTTAGTACATATTAAGGTACGATACATACAAAAAAGAAAACTTAGCTTTGGTACAGCTGAGTGTATAGCATAAAAAATTCAATGGGAACTCCTTCGCGTTCCGGACAAGTTAATAATTTTGTCCAGCTTTGAACATTAAAACAGATTTCATTTTAGCAGTATCCATAAATTCTTAGGGAAAACAATTAAAAAAATAATAATAAATAAAATAAAATATAATACAACTAAATTCTGCATAAATGTTTTTGCGAATTCAATAAAACGAAAGTACAAAATACTAATGCTAGGTAAATAACAGGACACCAAGTGTTCCTCAACACATCTATCATCCATAAATCAACTTATGTAATTGAGTATTGCGTTAAACTATCACAACCCGACAAGCGTTAAACAATTTAATATCATTTGGAGGGCGGCTGCATTTGCGCTTCTATACGTGCAATATCCTGTTTGAAATTATCGTAATTGAACGTTTGCGGGTCACCGTCACCGATGGCCAATATAAGACCCCGCGGATAGATAATTCCGATTTTCTTATAATAGCTTAAACGGCTTGCAAACGGCTCGCTTGACTTTAGGTGACTGTTGCGGTAATGTTCAATAATTTGCAGCAGGCTGGTTTCCATTCGGTCGCACATGTTGCACAGATAAGAAATGGTTTTAATAAGCTCTAGCTTTTGAAGACTGTCGCCGTTATTTGCTTGTGTCATTCTGTAGGACTTCACTCCGTACATTTGCAAAGCTTTAAATGTTTGTATGTCAAGGCAATCCGCCAGCACCCGTTGGTTCATGGGACAAGCACATATGGATCGATCGGATGTAGGCAGAAAATCAAACACCATATTGCAGAAACCACAACGAGTTCGATCTACTACGCTGCGACACATGCGAGCTGAGTTAGGGTGAAATGTGACATGATGCACCACGAGTGCTCGCAAACTACAACGATGTGGACAATGCATGCATTCGACTTTTCGGGCTATGCGGAATAAGAATCGTTGTTTTTTAGGAGCATGTACAGCGTCATAATGGGTCCTTAATTGACAAAAGTCGGCGCACTCCTTCATGCAATGCTTGCAGGTTACGGCGATTTCCGGTAGTCTAGGACAGTTGCAAGTTCTGGCATCATGTGGTCCATCCAGCCCTTTGTCTAAATTTGGTATTGGCAAATTCATCTGTCGCGAATAATGGGCAATCCAAAGATCAACACCTGGATATATTCTCGATGTCGAAGTTCCTGGTAAAACTGTTGGTAAAGACGGCCCTGCCACTGGATAGGTTGCCAATGAAGGCGTTGACACGACCGCCGTTCCTCCGTAGTTAGGTAATTGAATATTCGCAACCACTTGTCCCGGCGTACTTTGCTGCATTCCTAAGGACGTCGTTCTGGCGAATGCTTGCGCTGGTGGATGGCTTGCTGGAGAGCATCCTGCATGCTGTGCTGGCTTTTGAAGTGCTGCTGTGGGCTTGACAAGAATCCGACCCGCTTCCGGTCGACGGTTCACTTCTTGTGAAGTCGACGCATTCACATTCTGAACAAGGTTATTTATATTCACACACTTGATTGCACCTTCTGGCCTTTGTGAGTCGTCTGCATCATCCGTGACTACGTCCTCGTGTTCAGTTTTAATTATAATTCCGTCTTCTTCGTTAATGGGCGGTTGCTGGTTTTCCAGTTTGACTTTTTTCAAAGAGAATTCCTCGTCCTCTTCGCTAGTGCGCTTTTCTTCTATGGGCTTAATTTCAATCGCGAACGGGGACATGGATTTCACATTCACATTGTGTAAGGTAGTTGTCAAGATGTCGTACCTCAATTTGAAAATCTGTGGTCCGTGCTCCCTGCTGTGTTCTTCAGCGTCTGCTTGTGTTAGTAATACTTTATCGCAATGTGCGCATTTGGGACACATTTTTATTTTATGCTGCGTTTTAAGATGCAGCAACAATTCTGAATTGTTTTTCATGGGCTTTTCACAACAGAAGCATGCGACTGTTGTTGTGAAGCCGGTCCTTCCGCTCGTTAACACAATCGACAAAGACGTTTTGTAGTTGCTTTCGTCCCTCCACATGGTGATCACTGGAACATCTCTACTATTGTGTAGGCTTTCAATGTGATTTGTTATTCCGAAGCGGTTGTGGTGAACGTATTTACAAACGCAGCAAATGTACACGTCATCCTTGTGAAGCATTTTATGGTTCTTCATATCCTCCCAGCTTGGCGATGTCAGCTTTAAGGCGCAATGCGAGCACTTGTATTGCCGGGGAACAGTGTGGGTGATAAGATGTGAATCCAACTGGTTCTCGTCCAAACCGACGAATGGACAGGATTTTACGAGGCATTTGTAACGGTGTTGCCCGAACTTTATGAACTGCGGAATTTCCTCAAGGCATGCTAAGTCCAACCCTTCCCACCACTCAAACCGTGTATTCTCCTGCAGGCGTGCAATCAAATTGGCACGTATTTCTTCGCTCATGACTTTATAGACGGGAAGCCAGTCAACAATAGGAACGTCTTGTTTCTGAACAATATAATACGATCGAAGGCCAGTCTTAAGTTTCTTTTCATAAAATTTCGGACAGTCTTTGTGGCATGTAGTGAAGTGTTCTTGGACTTGGTCGTGTGAACAGAAAGTTTTTATGCAATGCAAGCAAAAGTACTGATGGCGGCTGTGGCTTTCGAAATGCGGGACCACTGAATCTAACGGTAAGTGTTGGCTACAGTACGGGCAGGATATTACGTCAGTGATACTGTGCCGATTGGTCATGTGTGTTAACCAAAATTCGTATTTGAAAAACGATGCAGTACATTGAGTGCAGCGGTAGAGTACCGACTGATTAATGCCAGTGTTTTCTGTTAGCAGATCTAGTAAGAGCTTCATGCGTTCACGTAAAAAGTCCTCTTCCTTGGTGGTTGTGTCAACCGCAGCCTGGCAGATGGCTTTGCTTACTGCTGGTGGTACGATTTCAATGTTCTCTGGCTGTTCTTCTTCTGAAGGAATCGAAATTTGACTATTGAAAGTAGCTTCGGCAAGTTGGGGCAGAATCTCTTCTAAGAACGGTTGCTCGTTAGTAGCAGCAACTTTTGGCTCTGGCTCTGGCTCTGGATCTGGCTCCACAAACTCAGCCAGATGTATATCAACAGGCATTATGAGCTTACTTATGTTAACCATGCTGATGTTTTCGATGGAATCCTGTTTTGGAAATAATCGCAATTTATTAGAGAACTTTTTACAATTCGGCTTCGAACTCACCTGAGAAGCGTAACTTTTTAGCTTCCTCTCTGCCACGTAGCCCATTTCGTCTGGATGCGCTGTCGCCAAATGAATTTGCATACTTTCCTTAGAATTCGACTCCGTCTTGCAGTGTAGACAGGCAAACTCATTAAACATGGACATATCCAACGTGTCGAAGGACTGCGGATGCTCTGTCTGAATGTGTAATTTCATCGAAGGTACCGCATAATAAGTTGATGAGCAATCTAGAAGAAATTACGAAGTAGGTAAGGAAAAGCAAAAGCAATCGTTTAAGATCTAAAGAGCTTGTCAGTGGAACCTACCTGGACACTTCAAGCTGGTGATATTATTTATCAACTTATTTTGTAGCGCAAGAACCCTCTCCTCCTTTGTTTTCAAGCGAAAAACGCATTCGTATATGCCCTTAGCTTTGGTACTGTCATTGTGGCATAAGCCCCGATGTATGCTTACGTTTCCGGGTATTATGCTGCGGTATGTACAGTCAGAACATTGGTATCGACTCATACTGTGTCGACTACGAACATGCCGTACGAGTTTCTCTGCAGATGAGTTCTTTGATCCGCAATAAGCACACCTAAAGCTTAAATTGCTGGCATGCGAACTAGTATGTTGAATAAACCTCGTATCCATGTTAGTCGAGAACCAACAGTCTTGAAACATGCACTTGTACATGCCAAAGTAGCCGGACTCTGAAGTAGTGTGTCGGTAAATCCGCGCTCTGTTTTGAGTTGGTTTCACTTTAGCCGATGGGGTCTCCACGGCTGATGCCTCTATTTGAATGTCCTTTACACAGGGTTTGACATCCACTGGGTCTGCATAAGGTTTGTGGTTATCTTTGAACGGTATTGGATCAGAATTGGAATGCACCACGGTCATTACGCTGCTTGGAGTCTGACTGCAATGAAGCTGCTCTAAGAGCACTTCAGGAGATGCAACAGGTTCCGAGTCTAAACTGTCATTATCCCTGTGCAAATCTTCGAGTAAACTCTCAAACAAAGACAGGCTCGGCGATACTTCGTATCCTTGTAGCTTTATCGTATGGGTTTCGCCGCTCTGACCATCTTCAGTTAACAAAACGTCTTTGATGTCCAGCGGGTGCTCATGAACAAACTCTTGGGCTTGCCCCGCCTCATTGTCCGCTGCTGAAATGCTCTCGCTCTCCTCAGCAAAATTGTCTTCCTGCGAATTTGATGGCATTACTTCGTTGGCCACTTCTGTGCTATCCACAGCGGCAATTATACACTTTTTCACGTGCTGAGGCTCATCGAATCGAAAACGATGATGGTCGCGGTGGTGTTTGTGTATATTTGCCTCATTCAACTGAACGAAGTTGCACAGCTTGCACACATACAAATATATAACCGTCAGTTCTTGTTTGTACCGGTAGTCTATACGAATTTTACCATTTCTGCATCTGCTTGTTCGTAGTTGATGCGAACGTACATCCGGTCGATATGGCTTCACGAGTTCACACACATCGCACTTGTATGCGTATTCGCCGGTATGGTAGGAATAGTGATCGTGGAAACAAACAAACTGATCCTCCAGCTCGTCTTGACAAAAGACGCACACAACTTTATAGCGCTTGCGATAGGGAACCGCGAGTGTTATGTTCGCCTCAAGATCCTCGATTTCGGCCGAACTCAGACGGGACACGTAAGACTCTGTTTTGTGTTGAACGACATAGTGATTGGTCAGGTCTAATGGTCGCTTGTTGCAAAGCGTGCACGTCTTCGTTGAGGACAGTGTCATCCCGATATCTACGTTCGAAAACTTCCGAGGCTTTGTTGGCGCTTTCGTAGGAATGTCGACCAGTTTTGAAGTATATGGCACAAGAATCGGCATTTCCATTGGAGTACTTTCAGCAAACAATGTGGATTCCGAAGAAGACACACTTTGGCGATTAAGCTCAACTGCTTTTGGATTTTTTCTTGGTTCGCTTTGCTTCATCGAATCGGAGGTTGACTTTGAATAGTCGAAGCTGTTCTTCCGATTCTTCTTTTCCGCCGATTGCAGCTCCTCAATGTCAGTTTGCGAAAGCTTTCTTAACTTCAATATCGGATTTGTCCTCTTTGATGCTGTGGGTTTCCGGTGTTCTTCTACATCAAATTCATCCGTATCATCAGAAGCGTTAGCAATTCCCGGCGATTCTTCGACACTAAACGTCCCGCAAGCAGATAGGCGCCGTATCACAACTTTTAAAGGTGGCAATTGAATCTTTTCCGGCGATGATGGCCTCTGCAGGGCGCAACAGGTCTGTCTTCTGCGTTTGATTGGAGCCGCTGTTGCCTTTGGTTGATGTTCAAAAGTGTCGTTGCTTTTATCGTTTGCGAGGAACAAATTCTCCTCTGATTGGTTCAATTGGGGCTCCATCATTGAACCTGTTTGAGCAATACAACGTCGTTTGCCATCAATCGTTGGAAGCCAATTTTTCTCGAACATCTCTCTATAATCTTTAAAAGTGCAGTTGAGATTATTGAGCTCGCGGCAACCTCTTTTTTGATCGATGCTTTTTGGACGTCCTCGTTTCCCACCAGGACTATGTCCTTCTTCAGCAGTTGGTGTTCGAATTCTCTCATTTCCACAGACTTTCGAAACTGCAGCTGTAGGCTGTTGGTTAGAATCATTTGAATGTGTAGACTCTGTCCTGGAGTGTGTCCGTGATAGACTTCTCAGAGCTTTTTCGGTGTTTTTCTTTGTTTTGTTCATAGCGGAAAGAACGATATCTACAACCTTTCCCATTTTCAATGGACTCACGGCACTTGTTGTTGGCAACGACGCATCCTCGTCCGAAGAATTGTCGGATTCAATCCGTAATGTCTTACTGCGATTAAGGGAGAAACTTCTTTGTCTTCTGTCTTCATTGTCATTTTCCGTCTCGCTCTGAGTGGGCTTACGAGTGTTTCTTCCACTTTCCGATCCAGAAGAATGTTTTCGCATAGGTTTTGCATTTTCACTAGATTTAGGCGTTGTTCGGCCTTCTTCGGACGCTGCAGAGTTTTTCCGTTTACGTTCTTTCTTTTCATTAGACTTGGGCGTCTTCCGTCCCCCTTCCGATCCACTCGAGTTTGTTCGCATCCGGGCGTCTTTTTCACCAGACTCCGGTGTCTTTCTACCGCTTTCGGAACCGGACGAGATTGCGCGCTTTCGTTCTTTGGGCGTTTCTTTCCCACTGCCAGACTCGGCAGAGTTCGAACGCTTTGATTTGCAGCGTTTTGCACTTGGGCTGGCTTGATCTGATGCCAAGGGTGGGGCTTCTGGTTGATCTCTCATCACCACAGTACATTTGTCGGCATTATTACGCTCTATCTGCTTTTGTTTTTCCAATTCTCTTAAGCGTTTATGCTCTCCGTATGTTGTGGCTGTCTTCGCAGTGACCTTGGCAATGGGATTCGGTCTTCTTTGTGGACATTGCGAATGCAGATTCACCAGAATTTTGGCCGATTCACGAGTTCCCAAATTGTAAATGGGCGAATCCTGAATTTGTCTAAGCTTCTGCACAATGCGAGGATCCTTTAGGTTTAGTCCGAGCAGAAAGCTGTTTTGGTACGTGTACGGTTGTGGTTGTGGTACATTGCAGAGCATCTGATCGGCCTGTTGCATTTGCTGCTGGTGTTGCTGCTGTTGGCGTTGAAGAAGTTCGTGTTGCTGTTGTTGTAAATGATGGTTTTGTTGTTCTAGTTTTTGATTATGTTGCTGTTGCTCAAAATCGTCCTCGATGCACATCATATTGTTATTGTTGTTGTTGTTGTTGTTGTTTGAATTGTCCGAAAAAATGTCTGTTTGGTTAAATTGGTCTCCATAAACCACTGGAGCTTCTTCCTCCACATTAGTTGATTTGGTTACTAGGTCACTTAGCAGTTCCTCAAGCTGTATGCCTGTTGTTTGGCAGAGTTTTGAATAAACATCGCTCAATTCTTCCAAGTCCATATTATTCAGGTCTCTTAAATTGCTTGGCTTCGAAACAGACTTATTCTCACTGGTAGGAGTAACATCCGCTATCGGGACTGCTGAAATTGGCAACGCTGTTTCTGGGGACGGTGGTTGAGTGGCAACTGTAAATTGGGGCTGGTCATCTTCATCGGAATCTAACAATACAACAGTATCACGATCAGGATCCCTTCTCTGGAATAGCTGCGACTCTGGCACTGTTGTATTAGGAGATTTCTTAGCTGTTTCCTCCTCATCGGCGTCGTCGTCATCGTCGTCGGATATAATGTAAAGCGGCTTGGATTTCTCCTTTTGCGTTTTATCACATTTATTTAGCTTGACTGTTTTATCATCATCGCCCGTTGAGTAGCAATCACGGCGAGAGATCTTTTGCCTTAAAGGCCTATCACTGTCAGCATTTTCTGCTTCGGATATGTACCAATCGGATGTACGATGTGACTTATTTTTGCTCTTTTTCTTCTTCTTCTTCTTCTTTTTCCTGTGGGTGTCCGTTCTACTTGAATCATCGTCATTACTCACCGGAGATAGCAACAACCGCAGCGGGGGCAGGGGCGATCTGCGGCGCGGCAGTTCTCGTTCCAAATTATTTTGTTGCAAAACGGGACTCTTCTGGGCCTGGACTTCCACTGTGCTTTGAAGTGCCTTAAATGATACACCTCCATTCCTGCTCAAACCATCTCCATCTTCCGTTAAACTATCGATTCGTTTGAATAATTCACTATTAAGTATGTCATCAGCGGTTTCCGTTGTTTTGGGCTTTTCTGCACCCTTCGTACAAGAAGCAACATCAGATTTACTCTGCTTCTTGGAACTTCCACCCTCATTGTCCGATAAAAGTTCTCCATCTTCGAGAATTTGTAATGTACAGCTGAGCCTATTTGCGGCATTTTTCTGCTTACTTTTATCAGCATTTTTGGAAGACGATGCATCCGATTGAACAGTTACTGTTACTACATCAATGTTGGTGTTTTTAGTTGTACGATTTGGAACACTCGACGCGGAAGAGTTTTCCTCAAATAAACCGGCATTATCCCTGACTTTGCCTTTGGCTTCACTAGCTATATTTTCTTCTAGATCCTGTGACTCATCTTCATCAGAAATGACAATTGCATCCAACGTTTTGAACGCAGAAACGACATGCGGTGGGAAATCCTAAAAATATTAAATCATAAAGAAGACCATCGCACACTCCGAATGGGCATGCTTACCATGCTCAACTTCAGTTTTTCATATCGCTTACGTATCCTTGTTTCACACATGTATGCCACTCGAGCTGGGTACCTGAAAGCACCAAAAGAAATATGTTTGTCATAAAATGAATGGTTTTCCACTTGAAAACAGCAAAAAATGCTTGTTGAAATTTATTGCGGGTATACCTACAGCCGAAACAATAAAGCGAGTGAGTCATTACAAAGAAGGAAATACAAACATACTGAATACTATGTAATTCTAAACGGACTCCTTATCTCATAGAAAACCTTGAGCTATAGACGATTATAGCACTTGGTATTCGTATTGCAAACAAAAGGGGAAAACATAACCAGACGCAACGATGATCGTCTGGCCGTTTCATTTTCGAATTCCATTGCAACCGCTATAAGTTATTTTCCGGATAATTCATTTTGCGTGTTAACGAGAGTTTTCATTTTATAATTAACTGTTGGAAGAGAAACTGTGATTTTTACAGACGGGGAACAAACTGATTTAATTACGTATCACTTGCCTGTGAACGTGCTCCAATCACCCCCATTTTTTATCTTTATCTCCATGCCTACAATGTAATATGATATTCCGCCCACTCTAAAAATGGCACCAGACTGGCATTGCTTCTTATATAATTATGAAAGTTTAGGTGGCTGGAAAGACACACTTAGACCAGAGTTCTAGGTCCACTGTCGGTAGGGACGGTGGCTAGAATCTCTACAACATTCTAATAACAGCCAACAGTGCTCTGCCGTACCCACCCATAAACCTTACCTAACCTAATAACACCCTTGGTACTGTGTAGAAGCTACATTTAAAAAACTATTGTCGTTTTCGATTTGGCAAAAAGATCAATTTTTTGAGAAAAAATCAATTTTTTTTTGATTGAGATTGCTTTTCATGTTCGATTTGCCCAAAAAAATCAATCTTTTTTTGATCTGACTCCCTTCAGAGAAATCTCGATTTTTTTCTCAGATTTCACACATACTTTCACTAATACCAATGTGTATGACACACAGCTGGCGGTTACGAATTGTTTATCGTTGGAAGGATTGCTTTTTTAACGGAATTATTCATTTTTCGAGCATGGAAACGATTTTTAATATTAAATTATTTCGAAATGAGTTATTAAATGTGTAAAAATCAATTGAAATGGATTTCCAGTGCAAGTGAAAAAAATATTTTTTTTGCGGCCAACTCATACACACAAGAACCAATAAAAATCGGATTTTATGTTCGATTTGGCAGCAGAAATCTGAAAAGCCAAATCGAAAACGACATATGACTAATGCCTCGTTGGGAGGTTTGAAGGCCCGGTGGCCCCATTGTTTTATAGTTGCTGGGAAATAATTTTAAAAAATTTCCTTCACAAATACATACAGAGCCTACTGGATGGCAAAAACTTGCGGCAAGTAAGATGCGCCTCCTATTAACCGGTTACAAATGGAGTTCGGTCAGTTCCCTCAGTCCACAGGCCTTTGGCGATTTTTTCTAATAATAAACGCTCTCCGCCCCTTGCTCTTTCGCATATATCACGACACACACACCAAACGATACTATTCCCTAGCAAACTTATGGAAGGCTTAAGTGAAGACCCCTTACTCCCATCAACCAACCAAAAAACCACAGTTTAAGATGGAAAGTAGCAAAGCTTCCCCCACAAGTCCTATAAACTCTACTCTTGCTTACTCTAGTCTGGCTCAACTATCGATAGGGACATTCTTTCCGTCTTAAATGCAAAAACCCATAGACGACATAGACGTATACCATCAGCTATATCTCTTATGGCGTTTTCGATTGAAGAAAAGAATTGCCCTTTCTATGAAAAGAGAATCTAGAACTGCTCTTTCGATGTATTCTATGTTTCATTGAAAAAAAAAGTGCATTTCCAAGTCAATACTTGACACGACAGAAGTGTCCGGAATATTTTTAGAGAATTGCCCTGAACTCACCAACACATACTAACAAATTGTCAGATTGAAGTGTTTGTTGTGTTAATGGAAACAAATTTTTCGCTTGTGATCCGAAAATATACAATTATGCGTGCTAAATGTAAACTTAAAATGAAATATATTGATTTGGCTGTATTTATTAATGCAGAAAAAAAAAAAAAAGTAGCAACAGAAAACCAAATCTCTCATATGGTGTCTACCACTATTACAAAAGTGCTCCAACGAATTTCATTGAAAAGAGCAATTCTGAATTTCGGGGCAATTCTCTCGGATCTTCAATCGAAAACGCCATTTCTGTCGATACTTGAAAATCATGAATTGTAATCACAAGACCATCATTATAAGCTATACGTAATCAAGGACGGCGTCCTCTAAAAAGATTCGTAGCGATTCAAGGCAATGAACACGCTAAAATCGCGCGTCATGCTCCTCTTTACTAGCATGACGCCTGCACCTACTCGGACCTACTCAGAGTGGCCGACCTTAAGCTCAAATTAAAGGAACATCTATAAATACGACAAAATCAAATCACTTACTTCATCAAAATTGATACACACACTCAGAGAATAAAATAGTTATTTTTGTAACTATTGGTCGTAGTCTTTTTATAAGATCCCCTGAAATTTATCGAACGACTAGTTTTGAGCTAAAATATAGTGAAAATATTTAAAAACAATAGTTAGAAATAGTAATGAAATAGTTAAAAATCAAATGACTGCAAAATTGTCAACTATGACTATTTTGATAGTTACTATACAGATTTTCTGCAAAATAACAATTAAGTGCACGATTTTGATTACGTCTGGGACATATGCCTATTACACACCTGCAGGGTGAAAGTCTCCCACCAAAACCGACTTAAATCTCTTTTTAGGCCGTTTTCCATTGGTTTCACTCGGGGATCCACTCATTCTGAAATCCAATGGGAAAACCAAAACTGCTTCTGAAAAAATCCACAAAAGTATTGGTGAAATGCCAAAAAATAATCTACGGCTGCTGTCAGCTGACTTGTATAAAATACATATATTACACTTGTGTGAGTACTTCTTGAGTGGATTCTGACTTCAAATCAGTGATGCCAGACGTCAAAAACACCCAAAAATGCCCTTTTTGCCCATGCCGACGTTAAAAAACAACAAATTACACTTTTTTTTTTTCTTGTTCCAAGAGATAAAACGACCTTTTTCGCCCTTTTAGCTCATTTTGAAAGGCAAAATGCCCACGAAATAGGTAATTACCCACATTCTGGTAGTGATGCGAAGCGAAATTCAATTCTCAGAATCACCAGAAGAGTATTTTTTGTGCCGAACGGTTTCAGAAGTGATTTTTTTCGATTCCGGACTCTCCCGGACGCTTCTTTCTGCCCAATGGAAAACGACATAAGTAACTTTGTTCAATTTACAAACATACTAAAAGAGTTTTAATCTAGAAAATATTTTTGGTATAACTTTCTTTCGAGTAAATATTTTCGATGAACAGTTAAAGTGAAGAAAAAAGGCTTCGAATTCTTTTTCGAAATCGAAATGCACTTTTTCTGACTTCACTGTCTTTGCTATTACTTAACAAATCAAAAAAAAAAAATTGATTTTTTGTCCCAATGGAAAGCGACAAGTCAGTTGATCAAGTAAACTATGCATAACCTAAATATTCGCCCCCCATAAAATTTGCGGGCACAGCAGGTCATAAATGAAAAATTGAAAAAAAAAAACCTCAGGAATTCGTTGGGACTGATGTGAACATGACACTCAATTTGAGATTGCACTCTACGTCGCTCTACCTCGTGATGTTGGACTGCACACGAGACACGAAGTAAAAAAATAATTTCAGCGGTGGTTGTAAAAATAACAAAAATGTAGCATATCGACGAATCGACGGATAACGTGCAAGGCACTGCAAATCGAATGCCATTTGCATTCAGACGAAGACGAGCCTTCTGCAGGCGGTGGAGCACACCGATGGCGTTGAAGGAGATAAGAAACTGTAAATGCAGCTGCAACGCGTTGTGTGTTCAAACACTTGGCCGAAATTTGTTGTGGAGGTTTGCTTTTTTGTTGTTGGCTGTTGGTTTGAAATAAAAGCCTGAAAACGATGACTAGGTTTTGCTGATATCATTTAATTCTGTCAGTCGATTGCTGGGCACAACCGATTTGTGCACTTGAATTGGTTTAGAGGTAGGGGAGTGTACTCCTGTTTTTTTTATATTGCGGATACAAATGCAAACTGTCAAAAATAAATTCAAAAGTTTATCGCTGCCGTAACTCGAAGAGATCGTATAAGGAACACCAGAATGTGGAGGGCTCAACTCCTACTCAGTGCACCAGCTTTTTAACCGGGCGAGGCAGTCTGGCTGGGGTGGCGCTCCCCTTTGCGGTCTTTTAGGCACTTTTGGTGTTATTTTAGCAGTTTAATTTCGAATGTCGTCCTTAACAATCAAAGTTAGTTGGTTTCTGGAATAGACTCAGTTTCAAATAGAAATAAATGGAGAGATATCAAATCGGGGGACAGGTAGAAGGCAGTCTTTCTCGAAAAATGGCACAAAAAAATCCAAGATTTGTTTGCGGAACGTTCCGCGCTGCACGATTCCATCCGTGAAAATCATAAATAAAGTGGTTCAGTGGATAATCGAATACCAGTTCTTCAACAAACCGTGATAACCGACTTTGTTTGGCCTGAAATCGTTGAAACCGTCGGGCTTTCGCTAAATTTCTGTTCTTAGCCAATAAGCCAGGTATTAAATTAAAAAATGTCCAACCAACTAGAAAACTAGGCGGTAAAAGTGGATCTTCATTAAGTTTAAAAAAAATGGTTAAAATGAAGGTTGTAACCCTAGATCACGGGTATATTAAAACACACCCACGACGCTACTCTTTCCGCCCATGACTCATTCATTCGAGCCCGCATTATTGGGCCATTCAATAAATTAGTTATCTTTAGATTACTAGATTGGTATAGATAAGATGTAACCTGACCGCAAAAACTAGAGTGGTCGGGAACATATGCGAACTGTCAACTTAGTACACGCTAAATCTGAGGAATTTACTTTTAAATCTGAGTAATTTTTACGAATTTTTACTCAATGCTGTTTCTCAACCAGGGTTGAAAAACGTGTTACAATCGTAACTTTTAAGTTACAATGGACTTTGAAGAAATACACAATACAATCGCCTCGAAAAAGTTACACTCTAAGTTTTTTTCTTATTTTGAAAAAATGTATATTTATACTCATTGACCCTTAGCAACAAAACATTTTAGATACGGAAAACAACAAAATCTCAAATACCAACTCGAAATCCACACAAGTCAATTCTAAAGTGGCATCTGTCAAATGCAATTATAGCTGAAATTCACACTGGGGCGAGTTCCCAATAGCTTATTGTTAGATAAATTAGTAAAGTAAAGTAAGTTTTGCTTTGGAAACTTAGGGCTTGCCTGCAGGGATATGAATTTTTCCTGAATGTAGAAAGTGTGGCGCGTTGTAGGTATTAACAACTAAAAGTTACACAAATTTCAAACGTTTTTACTTTTTTAAATCTCTCATTTGGTTCACATCAACGACAACTTGAAAATTGAAGCTCGCCTCTAGTAAGTAGAACAACCAAATTGAGTCATAACAGCTAGCAGAAGTTGACTTTTGTTAAATTTATTCTATTTCTATGTAATTCTAGGTGGGATTTCGAGTTTACTACCTACCAAAAGAGGACTTAAGAGTCGAATTAAATTTTTTTTATTTCCAAGGTCTTTTTTTATTTGTGTGTCCATAATATTAGTGGTTTTATCCAATATTCGGAAGATTCGGTTAGAATGTTTTACAGGTTCTGTGTATATATAATGATAACGATGTACATTTTTTTTTAGCTTTTGCATCTTTTAAGATTGTTGAGTGAAATTGTAAATCCTTTCGGAAATGTTTTTAAAGTATATAATTGGAATTGATTTGGAGATCGTGGAAGTTCATTATTATACAGATAAACAAGTTGAAAGGCAAATTCAGGGCTTTTAATGAACTTACAATTTGATTTCTTTAAAAGTATGTACAATTTTAGAAATCCAAATTTTAAAATTGCAGTGCAAAATAAAAAATTACCCGGACGGAATTGGAATCGGAAACATCTCGAAATCATTTGAAATTTTGTACGAAAACTATATCATATTTCTATTCGTATACAAAAGTAATAAAAAATACAGTTGAGCCCGAAAAAATACAATCGTAACTAAGATTTGCTTACAGTCCACACAGTTCATTTTTCATCCCTGTTCTCAACTCGAAAATTTCGTAAAAGAGGACACTTAATGTCCATAAAAAAACAGCCCATGTAAATCGTGTTTTATCAAAATTTTCTAGTACCAAAAAATAATCATAGCAGTGTTACAAACTGCGGTTTTTATACTAAAGGTTAATTTAACGTGATTTTCTTTCCTGTGTAATACAAATTTTATATTAAAAACTGGATTTTGACGCAAAAATGTATCGTGGGAATTTGAGTATGGTGAAAAGGAAAAAAACGGAAAAATGACCAAGCTTCGTGGGATAAATGAAGAGAGATTGCTAACAACACTGGTGTGGAGCACAAAATAGAGCTTTGTGCCTCTTGTATGTAATTTAACCTCATTGTCATGAAAACTTGATCCTTTTGAGTTTATTATAATACTTTTTTGATGCGAGCAGTTTTAATGAACTATATGGGACTTAGGTTTTTTTTTTTTTATTATTTGAATTTGAGGTACATACACGGAGAAAAATCGGTCATTTCAAAATAAGATGATGGTCATCTAACCACCAACCTACTTAAAACAACAAGATTTCCTATGAAAATAAATGGATTCCGTTTAAACAATGTTAAGTTCAAAATGAAGTTCATTTCATTTTTATATGACATTTCTTTTTAATTCAACTCATCTTAAACTGTATAAAATGAACCGAATTCTTAATAATTCGAAATCTTGACTAATTAAAACAAGACGATTCTCTGCTTAAACCAAAAACCCTAGGTGGTTGTAATTATGTTTTTGCTGACCTTCTATATTAAGCAGATGTCCACCTTAATTTGATGACTCCTTCTCGAGCGGCGGCACATCCCACTCCCACAGTGAAGGTCAGACTTTAGAATTGGAAAAAATCAGTTGTGATGAAGAGGGTATATTTTAATTCTAAGTATTAGTGCAATGTAGTAGTGTAATGTAGTTTTTTTTTAATAGACGAATTAGACCAATACGTTATTTGGTTATCAAATCACGCGGACAAGCCAACTTCGTCTAAACCAATCAGGAGAAAACATTAAGCGAGTTGTTAAAGGATTGGCCTCATTATAGAGATGACTTAGGATATTTGTTGGTAATATAAATATAATATTCGTATGCATGAAATACATTATAAGTTGTTTGATACAGATTGATATTGACTTTGAAAACATTTTCCCAAACAAAGCTCATTGTTTATTATCACAATATGCACTTTTCGTTGAGAAAATTTCTAATTATACGAATTGGAGATTCAAGACAAGCACAGCAAACAACTTTTTGATAAAATTAGAAACGATAGTGTTAGTAAAGGTAGTATATATCTGGTAAAACACATTTTAAATCTTTTATTCATTTATGTCATTTAACAGATTCAAAAGACTTTGTCATTGTATTTCCATTAAAATGAGATATGAAAAACTTAAATAAACCTTTCTGAAAAGATATAGATTTTCTGCTAAAATTTACAGGTAAACGTGTGATATATATATACATGTATAGGAATGCACATGAAATTAACATGGGCGTCACTCATTATTAACATGATTTAAGTCTCAAAAGAAAATGATTTTCTTATCAAATTAAACGGATTCTCTTTAAAACGAACTGCAATACACATAAAGGGTTTTTCAATAAGAGCGCTACAAATAAAACAAAAACGGTTTTGGATATCAATGAAATTCTTTATTCCTGTGAAAGTACGTTCGATGCCATTATGTATGTGGCATGGCCACCACGGGCACGCTTGCAGAAGTCCAGACGCTGAACCCAATTTTCGACGGTTTTCAAGCATAAATCGGCCGATACTGCTGCAATTTCACGTCCGATATTCGTACGAAGTTCATCAATCGTCGCTGGCTTGTTGGCATAGACTATAGACTTGACGTAGCCCCACAGGAAATAGTCTAGTCGGCCAAGCGACTGGACCATTTCGTGAGATAACACGTTCTCCAAACTTGGTTTCCAATAAATTGATTGTGACATTCGCCGTCCTGTTGGAACCACATGTCCTCCAAGTCCATATCATCCAATTGGGGCCAAAAAATATTCGGTTATCATTGAACGGTAGCGATTCCCATTCACAGTAACGTGCCGGTCTTGATCATCACGGAAGAAGTACGGCCCAATGACGCCGCCGGCCCATAAACCACACCAAACCGTAATTTTTTCGGGATGCAATGATGACTCATGGAGTACGTGTGGATTGCTGCCTGACCAATATCGCATATTTTGTTTATTGACGAAGCCATTCAGCCAGAAATGAGCCTCATCGCTGAAGATGATTTTTCGATGAAAATCCGAATCATTTTCAAGTTGTTGCTCAGCCCAATTCACGAACATACGACGGTTCTGGTGGTCAAGCGGCTTCAGTTCTTGCGTCAATTTAATCTTGTAAGGATGTAGGCCAAGATCTTTTCGCAAAATTCGCCACAACGACGTCACAGAGATGCCCAACGCTTGAGAACGACGTGTGAGAGACACATTTGGGCTTTCTTCAACTGAAGCCTCAGCGGCAGCAATATTCTCGACACTACGGGCACTTCTTTGTCTCACTGGCACGGGGACATTTTGTACTGTGCCTGTGGATTCAAATGTTTCCACTAGACGCTCAATTGTTGATCTGCTAGGACGATTATGACGACCATAAATTGGACGTAGCGCTCTTAACGTTGAGGCCACTGACTCCGAATTTCGGTAGTAAATTTTAATAATTTCGACTCGTTGTTGGCTCGTATATCTTTCCATCATGAAATGGCAAACCTTACTGAAGAGAAATGTCAAAAGAGCGGCAAGAAAGTCGGTTGCTGTCCCTGTCGCTCTACTTTTGTAGCGTCCCTGTTGAAAAACACTTTACAAGGAATTAAGGTGATTTGTACACTTTTTTTAAGCAGGCCGTCTGCTTAGCAAAAAACCGTTCAGAAATCCGCTTAATTTAATGCAGATTCTATTTTACCATGCCTTTTTTTCTCCGTGACCTATTTTGTAAAGCATGTCCAATTAAATAAAACTAAAAAAAATTATTTTTAGGCAAGAGTTATAAAAAAAATTAATGTTTTTGTATGCTAAATAAACTTAATAACTGAAATCAATCAACTTCCAAGAAATTTTGAACAAATGTCAACTGTATGACCACTTTGATTAGTGCCGTCGTCGATTCCTCAAAGCATGTTAAAACTGAATACAAGGTCTAATCACAATAGCTGTTTTTTATTATCAGCGTGATCTGATCCGAATTATATCACGAAAATAAAACAGAACGGATCATTGAAAAGTTTAATTTTGGAATTGTGGCAACAGTTGCTTTCAAAAACAAAACAGATAATACAGGGCATTGACTTATTTATATGGACTGCTAGTGAAATGTCACTTCCACACAATCTCTGCCCAGAAAATGACGCCAACATAACTAGCGCTCGTGGTTCTATGCGAAAAATAAGTGAAACAAAATGACAACCATCTTGGATTTCTCCATAGAATGCTAGAGCCATCTATTGGGCGTGAGTGGATTTGCCAAGTGAAACGGTTGAAATTCAAATAGTTGCGGCATTGTATAGAATAGATGTCATCTCGAAATTGTGCTAGTTTAAATAATTAATAATAAAGGGTGATTTTTTAAGAGGTTTAGAACTTTTTTAAAAAAAAAAACACAAAAAATTCGAAAAAATGAATGAAATATTTATTTGAATCGATAGTTTGAACCTTGCAATTTAATGTTTAAAGATAATTTCATGCAAATGTTGACCGCGGCTGCGTCTCAGGTAGCCCATCCGCTGAGTCCAATTTTGGCATACTCTTTCACACATATCGGCCGGTATCTCACGAATGAATGCATGGATGTTGGCTTCCAGTGCGTCAATCGAAGCGGGCTTGTCCCTATACACATTAGCCTTGGCATACCCCCACAAAAAATAATCTAATGGTGTCAAATCGCACGATCTAGGCGGCCAATTGACCGGCCCGAAACGTGAAATTAACTGTTCACCAAACTCGCCTCGCAATTGCGCCATTGTTTCGCGTGCTGTGTGGCATGTGGCACCGTCTTGTTGAAACCACATATCATGCAAGTCAAGAACTTCCATTTCGGGCAAAAAAAAGTTTGTTATCATCGCTCGGTAGCGTTCACCATTGACAGTAACGCTGCGATTCGCATCATCTTTGAAGAAATATGGCCCAATAATGCCGCCGGCCCATAAACCGCACCAAACAGTGGCTTTTTCGGGATGCATTGGTAGCTGTTGCAATGATTCTGGCTGATCTTCACTCCAAATGCGGCAATTTTGCTTATTTACGTACCCATTCAACCAAAAATGAGCCTCATCGCTGAACACAATTTTTCGATAAAAAAGCGGATCCTCGGCCAGCTTTCCAAGAGCCCATTCACCAAAAATTCGGCGTTGTGGTAGGTCGGCTGGCTTTAGTTCTTGCACCAGCTGTATCTTAAAAGGCTTTACGCCCAAATCCTTCCGCAAAATTTTCCACGTAGTGCTGTAACAAAGGCCTAACTGCTGGGAACGGCGCCGAATCGACATTTCGCGGTCTTCTGTCACACTAGCTGATACGGCCGCAATATTTTCTTCACTACGCACAGTACGTAAACGTGTTGGTGTTTTAATGTCCAACAAAGTAAATTTGGTGCGAAATTTGGTCACAATCTTCCGAATAGACTGCTCAGAAGGTCGAGAATGCCGATCATAAAATGGAAGCAGCGCGCGATGAACATTTCGAACCGAGCACGAATTTTGATAGTAAAATTCAATAATTTGCAAGCGTTGTTCATTTGTAAGACGATCCATGGTTAAATTGCAAACCAAACTGAAGCTGTTTGACAGTGACACAAGGTACTAAACACACGTCAGCTGTCAAAACCAGTGTTGCCAAAACCAAACCAGCTAAAAAATCACCCTTTAGATGGTACCAACAAAATTTGAATAAAAAATCCTTTTCATTGTCCCATAAATTGCACAATTTTCGTATATTTATTGCGAATTAGTCTTTTATGTTGTTTTTCATTATTAATTTTAGAAATATGATGTAATAACACTTTAGCGTATATTTCAATCACATTTCTGATCAATAAATAATTATGATTGTCAAGAAGATCACATTCAAGTACATGAGAATTTAATTCATCATATAAATTGCTTACATCTATATTTCTTAAAGTACTTGCAACGAAATGGAAACGTCAGATGTGAGTTTCCAATTTATTCCGCTCCGAACCACGAGAGCTAGCGCTTATGTTGGAACCAACCCGAAGTTGTCTACTAGCAGTCCATATAATATAATAAGTCAATGAAACAGGGTATTTCAAACTTCAAGTTGCCACCAGCCATATTGCAAATATTCTTCTCAACGTGACGACACACAAGGCACATGTCATTTCACTTGCAAAGTCGGGGGTGTTAATCATGTTTAATCAAATTTGCATAATTTTTCTTTTCAAATATGTTTTTGTGAAACAAATTTAGTATTTTATGTTCAAATATGCAACACATGAACAATATTTTGCTGCTAACGCTAAAATTATATCTTGGCATATTAAGGTGTGTCCAGACCACCGAAACATTTCAGAAATGTTTATGAAATGTTTCTGAAGCAAATCGGACAGATTTTATAAACATTTATAAAAGATTTCTGAAATTTATTTACTAGCCCCCGTATTAATAAACACAGCGTAAAAGTTATCAACTCGTTACTCAGCAGCTACGTCAAATTGTTGTATGCTGACTGACGTTTACTAGCCATCTTACATTTGCATATTTGTTTATTAATGCGGGGGTAAATGTTTATGAGATGTTTCAACTTTATCCTGTTTTGGACTAGAAGAAAATAATGTGGAGGGATTATTAGCAACGAGTAAAGTTGATATTTTTGTAATTTTGGTCTCGGCAATCACGCGTCACGCGATTTAATTCAAATAATCGTATCTATTAAATGAATCACTTTCTCATTAGGTACTCAAAGCTTTTCTGGACATTTTTATTTTATTTAAAAACAAATAATAATCGAAAAACAGCGCTCACTTTCTGCAGGGATACTTGAAAAACAAAAATTATTTCCCATCACGAAAACATTTCATAAACGTTTTTCTGGTGTCCAGATCCAAACCAGCAAAACATTTCTAAGCATTTTATAAGAATTGTTTTGTTTAATAAGTGTTTTACAAATAAATATGGAACATGAAGGTATTTAATTGTTTATCAAATGATTGGCTGGCCTGAACATACCTTTATAGAACGAGAAAAAACAAAATGACTCGGAATACGGAGAGGGAGTATATTCGCATGCGAAAAAAATCAATTGATTTTTTGTGTTCCATTTTTTAGTATCGCAACGTGATTGTGTGGCTACCGTTTACAGGCACACCAACATTTAAAAATAAAACAAGCCACCTAGTCGGAAATAGTAGAAATAATTTTCAGATCATGATTCGTGATCTCAATGAGAAGCAGGATCATGTGCTGTTGTTGTAAATGCATGTAAATCGATGATCTATATGGATCATAGCTAAGCATGCCATATATCCTGTATTCTACAGGATACCCCTGTATTTTCAACGAAAATCCAGTAGAAATTTGACCCCTGTGTTTTTGTGAAAAACCCTGTAATTATCCTGTAATCATGCAGTTTTATTCCCAATAATTAGCAACTTTTCATATAACTAAAAACTGAATGATTGAATCCAACCTAAGTAGCTGTAGCAGTGGTGTCCTCATTTAAAATGAATGGGTTTGGGGAGTACTGCACACTCTCAACCTATAAATTCGCAGCTTTTTAAGTTGTAGGCCAAAAGGGGTTATTGTTCTGTTCTGTTATTGTTTCGACATTTGAAATTCGAACACCATTTTTTTATTCTATTGTATTATTCTATTCTATTGTGTGAGAGACAGTCTTATTGCGTGTTGATTTCTTATATTGTGAAAATATTCCAAATCCGTTACAAGGCAAATGCGTTCTCAACGCAAAATTAATCGAAAAATATCCATTTTTGTAAACCGGAAAAATTATGTTTTTTGTAAAAAGTGTAAGGGAAGTTTTTCGATCGCATACGGCGGAAACGCAGATATTGTTCGACACACAAAAACAACCAAACACATCAACGCTCTGTCCAACAATTGATAGCGCCACGAAAAAGACGTGGGCGGATGAAAAATCGCAATTAAAAAATGAAACGTTGAAAGCCATTCTTACCACTAAGATCAACTTCAACATGTCGTAGATTGATTTTTATCATTGGATCAAAATGAAGCCGGATATGCTGCGCAAAATCAAATCCAAAGATAAGTATTGTGTTCAAGCTCAAGCCGGTGGTACTGAACAAATGGAAGATGAATCAGACAACGATGCCATTGACGAAGACTCTAATTTAATTTAAATATTCCTTCATATATATATTTATCCTGTGTAAATACTGTTTTTTGTATATTAAAACCTGTGAAATGAAGAAAAGTCTTTGATTTTTCCTGTTTTTTCTTAAAAAATGTATGGCATGATTAATCATAGCTGATAATAAAAAACAGCTAATGTTTAGAAAATTTTAATATGGAGCTCATGCCAGTTAGAAATACATACTCGTATGTAGATATATAAGATTTGCTGAAAATAATTTCCTTATCTTACTTTCTCTTGCGAGTTATCGCTTCTAGTGAAACAATGTGGTATGTTGCTGTCGACCACAGGTATATAAAATACAATTTTAAGAATAGCCACAGATAAGCCGGAATACACGAAATTGAATACGTGTTATTCAAAATGTACTTACACTGCTCGTATCTTAAGCCAATGAAGTAATTTGGTGTATGTTGCATTTTTTTCTGGGTCCTTCTTTGATATGTACTCCAGAAATGGAATATACTTCTTCAGCTCGTTCCATTTTTGGCGGTCCGTCTCTTTTCTGGTCAACTAAAATGAAAAATAAGTAAATTATTTAATATCGACACTAAAACGTGGTTGTTCAGTGTGTAAGTGTGTAAGCTTGGATATACGGATAGGGATAGAACTTTTGCTCATATTTTTATCTTAAACTCAGCACCCAGTCTGATTGTTTAGTGTCCCAATTTTAAGTTGTATGTCTAGTATTGTGGTGAACTACTGAGCGAGTGTTTCATTTAACCAGTAACACATATAATTATAAAAATAAAAATGCTTTAGTTTTGCGAACTGTGACTGCAAGATTTTCACCATTTTTGTAGTGAATTTTAATAATTTCAATGCGTTGTTGAAGCGTGTATCGTTCCATTTTTAGTAATGGCGTAGTTTCTACTTGTCAAATGTCAAAGAATAAAAGCTTCAAAGTGGAAATTTATTTTGAAATGCCCTTTCTATTCTCCAGGATGCATAAATGAACGACGCATAAACCTCGATCACCCGCCAACGGCTTTAAATTAAACCATAGTGGACAATCCATACCCGCGTAGAGGAGAGATGTCGGACAAGATCTAACCATTTTGTCCTGGGTTTTCTCGGAGGACATTGCCTGATGGTACGGACTGCATGAGTTACTTGGTCTGGACACAAATTCCTGAATTATATAGAGAAAATCTTTTGACGACGTTATGTCGGCCCCAAATTCGTTCAGTAACATTCAAAAAAGTGCAGAATTCAGCGGAAAGTAGCTGAATTACAACTCATTGACAAGCAAACGATAAATAAATCAGAGCTGGTATAATTACAAAAGGTTAAATGTTAGCTGCAACGCAGCGTGTAAGGAAAGCCTGCCCTTGCCCTTACCTGAGACTTCATAGCTCCGAGAATAATTTCTAGAGTCCTATTCTTGATTTTAGGAGCCATTGTGGTTTTTATGCAAGAAAAGTCATCCTTTGACCAAAATTTCACACTCCGGCTCCGAGATGCCTGCAGTTAGATGAAACCACTGCTCGCCCGCCACTGCATCTCTGACAAGCAAACATCAGAGGTGTCTTATACAAATGCTTGCATATGCTTATAAAGTTGACATTATCGGGAGAACGCTGAAGCAACGAATACACTCGTGTCAATTTTCGTGGCAAATTTTGAGATGCTGACGTCACAAAAGTTCAGTCATTCGGTGGTCACTCGTGTGTCTTTCGTGAGTGCTGACACAGTCCGCGTGACCAGACGAATGACAGTCGATCACACGTAAGGTCTGTTCCTTTACTTTTGTAGTAAGAATGGAAAAGACTGTCAAAATGGCAGTGGTGGGGAGAGACACTTACGAAAGAGTTAGGGAACGCTTTTGTAGTAATCAACGAAAATGACAGATACATAATTCAAAAATTCAAAGAAGTGGTACGAAAAGTCTTCGTAATAACTCGAATAATTTGCTCATTTACGAACAAAATTAGTTGATTTATCTACCTAGCTATGAAAGTGATTTGGAATTAATCGAATTCATGAATCAGAGTATATGGAAGAGTTTGTACTGATTGAAATACAAGCAATCGAGTTTCGAGAAGAGGAAAAAGCGGCACAGCATTAAAATTTACGTGGAGGAAATTTTCCTTTCTTACTCCTTACTGCGAGGAAGAATTTCGTCGCCACCAAAAGAATCTAAGGAGAAGATTCAATTTTATTTCCCGCCTCTTGATAGCATTTTAATATACAAGAAATCAAAGCAAATGTCAAATGGGACAACAAATTTCGAATCAGCTGCTAATTGACCGCTTTTTCAATTCTTACACCAAGAAATTTGTTGAACAAAAATTCCTAAGATTCTCAGTGGAGGGGTAATTTCTTGCTCTCTCGATGACGCTCTCTTTTACGAATTTTTCGAGTTAAGGAACGGCATTGAGTAAAAATTCGTCAGATTTAAAAGTAAAGGAATAGACCTCTAGAGACAAATTTAAGACAGATGTTTACGTCATAATGACTTCGGCATAAGTCAAAATTTGAGATGAAATGTCATTTGAATCGTGGCTTAAGAACTGACAGTGGCGCTTTTGCCAGTTTTGATGCTCTGCAAGCGAAAATGGGTTTGACATCACGATTGACAGATGAACATAAAAGCAGGCAAAAGTATTTGACGCTGTATACCATCGAAGAAGTTTTTCGATTTCACAAAATGGCACCGGAACAGATATCAATCAAAGAATCGCTTTTGCCTATCTTTGTTTGTTAGGCGGAGAAGGCATCATATCAGAAACAAGATGTATAGAAAACCAAATCACGATAGATTCAACGACGAACGTAGAGCAACAATGGATAGCAACCGTACTACTATCAACCAGAGACAATACTGAGACCACCAACTTCGGCCGATTTCCCGTTACTTGCCTACAAGCTATATTTTTATGGGGTGTCAAATGCTAAGTGCGCTAGTATTGTTGCTTAGAAATTCGTATTGACAAATGTTAAAAAATTCTGAGTCACCAAGACACTCGCAAATATAAAAATATGAGCCACTTCCGCTTTGGGCAAAGTTGCTGCCAGCGTTCATAGAATTTAATCCGTTAAATTTGAAATTGTTCGCTACATGTGAATAATATTTTTTTTATGAATAATTGTACATATCCTTAAAGTATTCATCAAAAATTAGATTGGCTGAGGGAAAATAAAAACATTTTGAGCAAATTTTCTTCATTATTTAATAAAAATTTACACACGAAATCGAAGTTAATGATATCCAAAAGCGGAAAATACACAACCATGTTTGTCCTAATATGTTTCTAGTATATAGAACATCAACTTTAGATGGTTTTACTAACCAAACAAATCAAATTATTCGCCTTTTAACAATTTATAATAACTAACCAAAGGCGTTCAGTAATGAAAAAATGTGGTTTTCCCGAACTCTTTCACATTTCCCCACGGTTGCCGAGGTTGGCAGCATTTATTTTTGTAGTTTTTGTGTGTTTTTACATTTCACACTGATTCTTTTTTGACATAACACCGATAGGAAAACAAAATGGCGAATTTGAAAATAAATTGAGGGGGCAACCGGCAAGAGGATTGTGAGCTGGGGGTCTCAGTATGATTTGTCTCTGCTAGCAACCTTTAGTGGCAACGCAGCTTGAGGAAGATCTCATTTGGTGACGTGCATGGTTGTAAAATGGCTTCTACCGACGTGTTCCGCGTGGAATCAGTAAAGAGAGGATTGGAAATGACGTTCACTTGATACGACAGTAATTGAACAGTGGACAGAGAGGTGGGTACAACGTGATTCGAGTTCCTCTGCCACCTTATAAGTAACATGTGTAGATGATGCTGTCATTCTTGTCTCAGCAGTAGCTTAGGAAAGATCCATCGCGAAAAATGCAAGCTGAATTCGTTTAAGCAAGAAAGTGTCACAATAATGGGCTTTTAAAGGGTTTTTCAATAAGGACGGTTCGATGTTGAAATGGAATAAAACAAGCTATTTGTGAGGTGTAAACGAAATTCGTTTCATAACTAAAAGGTCATGTATGCTATGTATGATGTATGGAATATAAAATCGTTCAATTGTTCGGCGCGGCTTCTCACAGTGGCACGGATCCGAGTGGTCCAATTTTGAATGACTCCGCCGCATCGATCCGGCTAAATTCGAGCGATCACATATTGGTATTGGTAATGCTGGCTTTAAGAACATCGTTTGATTAAGACAAATTTTTATAGAGCTGTGGCTACAAGAAACCCCACAAGAAAAAGTATAGAGGGGTCAAATTGGACGATCTTGGTGGCCAATTCACGTCACCTCTGCGGAAGATAACCATACCCTCAAAACGGCGATGCAGAATATTCTGTTGGGGGGGGCACAAAGCCTCGTCCTGCTGGAACGATTTGTCGTCTACATCCGTAGCGTTCAATTTTGGGCCAACAAAAATTGGTTATGCTAACCGTTCTGTAGCGCTTGCCGTTCATGTGATGGCCTCACCAACGTCATTTTCGAAGTATGGACCTATGACACCACCGGCCGGTTTGATTGATCAATTCGAGTTTGACAGTCACTCGCAACAAACACGATCTACAGAGAGTCTTAAATGTGAAATATTATTATGGTATGGTGCAAAAAACACATCGGAATGCTGCGAAGCATACAAGTTGAAGCTGGAAGATTACTAAGCCAAGCAACAACCTCCCAAGTGTGGTTGAAATCTATAAAAGGAGACAACGCAGATCAACGAGAAGAGTTGGAAGTTGGACTATTTCTTTGATCCATATTTCGGACTACCTATCGATATGATAGCCAGCCTCACACGTCCAGCAGAAGACAAGCCGGAACATGTACCAATTTTCGCCGATCATCAATAAAAGTGGAAGGAGAAATATGACCTCGCGCTTGCTCAACAGACTGCCACAACAATACCTGAGAAATAAATGAGAAATCAACGCAAGTATATGAAAATTAAAACAATTTTATCTTAGGCACCTAACTCGGACAACAAAATTAACAGAACAGGCACTAAGAACATCTGATTGATGAGAGAACCCAGTTTTTCGCTATGTTATCTCAGCAATGCAGCGTCCGGCTATGAAATTAATGCTTTTGCTTGTCAAATTCCAGGCATGGGAAATGTATTAATAACTGATAACATATCTGCTAGAGTTTAATGTGTGACTTTTGTGATATTTAATAAATTATTGTTAAAAGGCAGAAAAGCAAATCTAGAAGAGGTAAATGTATAACTTAAAATTAAAGGTCACTTTTTTTAACAAATGCAATTCAATAATCTAAATATAATTTATTATAAAATGTATGCACTTAAATGACTGTATTGACAATTGATTGATACAAAAATAAAGTTCACATAATATTCTCTAGTGTCTCTCGCATCTTGACGATGGCAACAAACGCCGTATGTCGGAAGCACTATTCTTACTAACATTTTAATACAAGAAACAAGTCTTAATGCAATAATAATTATAAGGAATAGACGCAACCATTTTCTGTAGACATAACGATGAAATTATTTTCGTAATATCAAAACCTTTTTGAGGTAATAGTTTTAAATAACCCCTAAAAGTAAATAACAAAATATCTGTTCCTCCGAAAATACTCAACAAAGAAGAAAGTAAAAATACATTTTACAAGAGTTTATCTTTCAACTGAAGAAGGTTTTGTTGGAATAAAACGGGGTATGACGAAATACAGAGGGCCTTACTAATAATCGTTTTTAACTTTCACACTAATTATTTTGTAGGTCACAATATGAAATTTTGTATGGAAAATTTCGCCATTGTGAGTGCGAAAACTTTAGCCTGGACACTAAAAATGATTACGGCTACAATTTAAGGAACGAGTTGTCTAAAATGAGATCTTAACATCATTTCAATGTAAATGGAATAATATTATTCTTTTAAAATTCTGGCGCTCGGTGACACGGTTTGGCTGTCATGCAAGAGAATAATCTGTAAGCATTGTTGAATTCCAAAACGCAGTACTTCTGCATTACTTAATCAAGCGTTCCAAAACGCAAACGGATTACTATGATGCAATGCATACTTTTCTAAAACGCCATTCGGTTTGAACCGATATTAAATGGATTCATTGCCGGAGTCGTAAGTAAAATAATATATTTTGAAATGATTTTGCGGTAACAAATGCAAAGCAGAGCAAAAGCATTCATAACCTGGCATCAGAAAAGCAGTGTGCATTTAACATGCGTATTCTTTTGACGTTTTGGAATACAGCCCATATTCACTAAAACTACCTCCATTACAGAGTGGACGATTTTTACGAACTTTTTTCCGTTTCCATGAAGGAAGGAACCTTTAAAGTTTTTCCACCAATAATTGCAATCCACGAGTAGAAATGTAATTTTGATATAAGCACTTAAATAAATAAATAGTTGCTGGACAAGGTCCGAAAGGACCGTAGGCCTAACTTCTCACGACCATTCGTTTTGTGGCAGTTTTTCATTTTGGAGACGAATGGAAGGAATCTTAAATTTGATATGCAGTCCAAAGGAAAGGGCTAATTGAGAAGGTCTTTCATGACAGATATAAATACTTTCGGATGTTTATCAGACGTTTGCGGGAGGTGGCCCAGTGGAAAAAACCTTAAGATGTAATTTGTGTCTCCCCTCGCTTAGAAGTCCAAGCACACTAACCACTAAGCGACTGCACCTATTTCTAAGACATTATTTGTTAAATTATCTTGTTTCTCCAGACGTCATAGGTACCTATTTTATATTTATTTTATTACAAAGAATGGTTTCAAAGTAAGATTACCTCTTTTAAGTTGTGAAGGCTATACAAAGATTTAGGGTTCAAAAGCAAATTTAACATTATGAATTGGTGAGGACTGATTACATGTAATTTAGTTGGAAACGTACACAAGTAAAACGAATTAATAACAATAACAATATGCAAAAGTAAATGAAATATTATATTTAAATATCACTAGCCAAGTGTTTAAATGAGTTCCATAAGAAAATGGCGTGAACGAAGAATGAGCGTTCAGATTGCAAGCAATTGAATCGAGGCCGAATGATGGCTGTTCTTTGGGAACTGGCAAAATTTAATCTGCCGTACAAATACTCAGGGCTCTAATAGCGTAAGCAGAAAACATCGTGTGACAACCAAAAAACGATAGTCGTTGAAACGATGGGACGATCATCGTTTAATGTTGCTTCACGTTACTAATTCAACTGCCAAATACTATCGTCGAAACGATTCGATTGAACGATGGATATTTTGCAATCGTTTCTTCGTTTTGGGAGTATTTCTTTTCAGTTTTAGTTAGGTTTTAGAGAAGTAAAACAATATTTCACGGAAGACACCAACTTATGTTCTCTTTTGAGAGGACCTGCTTTTATCAAAGTTGTAATAGAGCGCATTCTTTGGAAAAAGATGGTGGTTGCATTTCTATTTTAAATATCAAGTTAATTTCATTTGTTTGATTTTTTTAATTGCATGCAGTAACAAATCATAAAAAAAACATTCATTGAATTCTTTGTTACAACTCGATCCTTAGCAATAAAACCTTGTAAAACACTCTTGTGTATCCGTTTAATGTGAGCTTTCATAAAACATTCCACCCTTCTTGGGCGAATCTTGCTTTTTCGCACTACCAGCTGTTGTTTAGCTTCGTAGATAAGTGTTGCATACTTGCATCTTGATACTTGTAGAGGCCATATTCATTGCTAACTATCCATTTTTGCATTAAGTTCCCAATTTCCTATCCATCAATGTCAACGAAGAAAAATAAACAAATAACAAAAAAAAAAAACAATTTCCATACATTTTTTGATTTTTAAGTTGTCAAAGTTTGTTTACAGTCATGTTCAAACTGTTCAAAACGAGAACGATAAACGATTCGATTGAACGATGCGACGATGATGTTATATGAAACAAACTAAAAACGATGTCCTTTTGTTCAATCGTTTCAACGACTATCGTTTCATAAATTACGCGATTAGAGCCCAGGTGGTTGGGTCTGCGTTATACCATGCAAGGTATTAGAGTTCTGAACTTAATGAGGTTGTCGAAGCTAAGGCCCATTATTTGCGGAGAAAAACTTGATATGTGGTCGAAATACTGTTTTCTAAAGATGTACCTTGCTAGATTGTTATAAATGACAATCAATTAACGCCTAGTGTTGTAGTCAACAAAGCAGAAAACCTCGCAACTATGTAGCAATATGGGTAATAAAAGCGACTTAATAAGTAACATCCTAGTTTTGACCGGTAAACAATTTTGTGTGGCCCATAGCAATCGGAGACCATTATATACTTTTCCGATTGTAGTTGCTGCATGAGCTGTCCAGGTAAGAGTGTCATTAAAGACTATTCCCAAATTTGGAGCCTTCTTGACGTATTCTATGGATGATTTTGGAAATATTTGCATACTTTTATTAAAAATAATCTCCTCAGCCTCTATATACTACAAGATCAATGACTTGAAACGCTGACACAACTTTACGTTCTTCTTTTGGAAATGCCACCTTGAAGTTGGAACGCAGCGCAGAGTTATAGGTTTAATTGATTTCCTATGGATAAACTGAATGCGTTTTTAACACGAAGCGTAAGTATGTCTAAGGCATTTATGCTAGCATGTTTATTAATTAATAGCCCGTGCAAGGTTTTCCAAATATTTGCACATAGTTGTGTAAGTTATACGCATGGTTATTTAATTAAAATTCAGGGACTGTGTTAGTTCGATAATGTACCTCTATTAAAAACAAGTGCCTTCTTGGTAATATAGTTGTTAAGATGGATTCTGTAAATTTTAATCTTATTGAAATAAATAAATTAGCATTCCCTTTATCTGAGTTAAATTTTAAACACAACGAAGAAAGATCAGTCATGTACAGTTACCTATAGAGAAAATGAGTGCGTCTATTAAAAAAGATTAAATAATGTAAAAGTAACGCTGAAATAAAAGTATGTATAACATTGACAAAATGCTGCCTTTTCTATTCTATGTGTGGATGTGTGACAATTAAAGCGTGTTTGTGAAAACTGCGTTAATTAAGGTAACAATTTCAGCCCTACACATATTTAATTTTACCAAGAATATTTTAAATTGATGTTTTGTATCCGTATTCCGATCCCAATCTCGATCAATGCAACATAATCAAATATAGCGCTGGTACTTGGAGTTATTACACAATTATACCAAGAATATTGTGGTAGTGATGATTTGTGTCCATATTTAGCGTAGACAATTTATTCAGTTCGGTTAATCACATAGTTTTAGCTTTGCAGAAAATCATCGCGTCTTCTACCACAATCCAGATCTCTGACGTTTGCTAAATAGACTAGTTAATCAAATATACATATAAATTGTCATAAATAATTATTCTTTAAATTAATCATCATATATAATGATACGTATAATAAAAAATAGTTTTAGTGCAACAAAATATATTACCAAATTACTTTGCATGCTTTTTTTATTGTTTCTTAATTTGGCGAAGAATTTAAGCGGAAAAAGAAGCGAAACGGGTTGCCAATCTAAGGTTTTTGTAACAAAATTAACGATTTGGGAATCCCAAACCCACTTTTTGGTAACTGATAAATGTGCTATTGGAAAGGACCTTGCGAAATAAGAGTCAAACTGTAAGATTTTAGTATTTTGGAACAGCTTGCGTTGGGGGAGACAAGAGGTTCAAAATCTATGCTACCGTCTGTTTTTAATTTCCATGGCGTCGGCGAATTCTATTTTCTAAGCAAAATTAGTTTTAAAAAATGCATAAACAATTTAAATAAGGACAATTTGGATATTCTCACAAGAACCGGCTTAAACAAAAGCACAGAGGGCACCAATAAATTCCGAATTACGTAATTACCCTATTACGCCCCTAAGTCAGACTTGAAAAGAATCGTGCGAGGGGTTTCACATTTAATATCGGACGATTAAGAAGTTTGGCAATTACTTTCTTAATGACATTTCATTTCACGTATGCCAATCGCTTTTAGTTGGCGTGAAGAAATTTCTTTTTTTACAATTGTTTAGGAATTGCAAAAATTAAATAGGCACAAATTGTGGGTTAATTGATTTCTACGTCCGCATTGTTCTGGAATTTTTTTCTGAGAACCTTTTTGGGTACACCCGGTTCTAAGAATAGACTTTTCATTAAGGGAGCAGTCCACATATATTTTATACAAATTAATTTCAATCAAAACAGATGTTAAAAAAATTGCTTCGAAGCCACAAATTGGATGTCCGCAAAGTGTGGATCACATCCGCCATAGAAATGTCATGGGCTAACCTGATATTGATGGAACTTGTTTCGGGGACACTGTGCTAAATTGTTTGCAAACCCCGTTCGTGCCTTCGGGTCATTTACAGCATGCAAGTTCCTCTCCCTTCGTCGGTGGGTGTTGGACATGAATCTTGGTCCGTATAGCAAAGAAAAATAGCAGTCTTTCAGGCCCTGGGATTACACGTAATGGATTGAAATTTCAATCGGGATTAATCCTGTATCAGCAATGAGCAAAACTACATTTGCAGTTCTGTCAAAACCCTGTAACAGCCCTACAAAGGCTGGCTTTTCAAAAGCCAAATTGATGTTGTATTGTTCCTTGATATTTCCACTCAAAACATTAGCTATTTCTGCTTTGCATTTGTTACTGCAAAGTCATTTCAAAATATATTATTTTAGTTAAGACTTCGGCAATTAATCCACTTCATTTCGGTTCAAACCGAAATATCAAATGTCATTTGCATCATAATCATTCACGATGCTCTGTTTGCTTTTATTTGCGCAGTTGATGCGTTCACAATGCGTTTTAGAAAAGTATGCATTGAAGTACTGCGTTTTGGAATTCAGCCTTCTTTTCCAAATTCATTCGGTTTATACCCACAAAATCGTTTTCAATTTCTTTTTAATTGCGTTTCCCGGCCTTCGAAAGTTGAACCCTAATGACCTCACACCGCGCTCGCGGATCTCAATTATCAAAGCTCGGAATAAGATAAAAACATGTGTAGATGTAAGCTGGCGTTACAAAGACCATCGACAAGTCAGCAATTTATTGTTATAAACTATCAATTATGAATTTTTCATGTGACAATTTACTTCAATTTCGCTTTACGTTCGATTACCACAACTACCTATTTTATGAAATTTTCATTGTTTTGCTTTCTGCAAGAAATGTTTCCCCACAATTTAACCTTTTGTTGAAGTGACAGTGCATTTCTTTTCGCACAGCTGCATAAGCCTTGGAGTATTATTTGCTACTGACTGTAGGATAAGTTTAAAAACTCCACCTGGTGGGAAAATGTGTATGTAACCGATATATAGAAAATCTGACAGCATAAAAATGAAAAGATCTCACAAATCTCACTTCATCGTATCAAGCGATATTTTTTTTTTTTTGCTTGGAGTTGAATGTCCAAATAGACCTTCAAATAATGAGAAAATGGTATCTTCTTTGCTTTTACGGCCCATATTCCTCAATTGTCACACAAACTGGCAATCGTTTTATTAGAAAATATTTTGCCAGCTCTTGTTTTTCCCTTGCTTTGTAGGCGCAGTGGCTTAGTGGTTAGTGTGTTGGACTACTAAGCGAGGGGTCCCAGGTTCGAATCCCGAAAAAAAAACAAATTCCAAATTATCGCTTCTTTCCGTCTGACAAACATCCGAGAGTATAACTGTCATGAAGGAGCTTCTCAATTAGCCGTTTGGACCCGGCATTCAATTGTCTTTCATTCGTCCCAAAAATGAAAAACTCACACAAACGAATGGTTCTGAGAAGCTAGGCCTAAGCAAGCCTAGTTCCTACAGACCTGTTGCGCCAACTATTTAAATTTTTTTTTTATTTGCCAGGGCGGTGAAGTCATCTAAAGACGTGAGAAATTTGTGAAAAAATTCGATTTGACAAACATACAAATGCACCGACGAAATTCAACATTTCGCTGAAATCAAGCATTTTAAAATGTTCCGCAAACCAAACATTATCATAAGGAGCTGCTGGAATGGTTGAAAAGCATGTTCTTCTGTTTTTGGTCTTTTTAGCTAAGACCGCAGTAGTTTGGTGGTCACTGTGTTGGACTAATAAGCGAGAGGTCCCAGGTTCGATCCCCGGAAAAACACAATTTACATCTTAAGGTTTTTCCACGGCGCCACCTCTCGCGATCTTCTGTCAAACATTCGAGAGTATAACTGGCATGAAAGAGCTTCTCAATTAGCAGTTTGGACCCGGCATAAAATTGTACATTTCTTTCATCCGTCCCAAAAATTAAAAAAACCCACAAAACGAATGGTTGTGAGGAGCTATACTTTACGGACCTCTTGCGCCAACAATTTTTTTAGCTTTGCAACGTTTTAATCATAAAACTAATTTTTGTTATTTGTTGCAATTATTCCCGAACTTATTTTTCTGTAATGGCAATTTGTTCACTTCTTTTGTTTATTATCCGAAGCAACTTCCAATTTTTTAGACACACAGTGACTGATCCTGTGTAGTTCCTCATTTGCCCGTCAATTTGCCACCTCGAGTGGACAGTTCATATACTAAAATCCTATGCACAAACCATTATGAATTCCACCTTCCAGAAACCGCTTTCGGAATAAAATCTTGCGAACAAGCCCATTTTCCGAAAATTCGGTACACATTTTGACACATAAAACATCAATTCATTTTCTTCCAAACACAAAAAAAAAACTGAATTAACTTTATGTCCCTCATTCCGATTCCTGCAGCGCTGTCCGTAAATTATGTCTTAATTCTATTAACCCCCTTTCACTACTAGTCGAACAGAAAATTAATTTTACTGTTATTCACGCGACATGTGCTTTTCCTAAAAAAAAACCTATAACAAACTAATAACAAAGAAAACCAAACTGTAAGACCCACCGCAGTATCACTATCATCACTTGAAAGGTCAACAACTTCGTTGCTGTCCATTTTAATACAAAAATTAAAGCACTAAAATTGGCAATCACAAAAACTTAACTACAACCGAAAAAATTAAGGCGCACTAAAATTAAATGAACGACATTCCTGCCGCACAGGCAATCGAATACTAATTCAAGAATCAAGACTCACAACTCACACTCAACCAGCAACCAACACTAAAAAGATGGAAATCGAAGCGGACTTCTGTTTCCCCTATTCCGTCACCTCGTCTCGTCACATGTTCGGTTATCGGTTGTCGTTCGGCGGGGAATACCATAGAAGAAAGCATACTTCAATGTATGTACTTTGCCTATGGTGTGATGATGGCGATGGGGATAGTGAATGGTGGTGAAGCCGAGCGCCAAGGTATATAGATACCGAATAGAATTCCATATACCTTGGTCGGCTGGTCAGCATCGGGTAGAGAAGCTGAACGTGTGTGCGAGCAACGAAATATACGCAATACGCAAACGCGAGTATTATTTACTTACTCGCTATGGAGTGGTGTTCTATAGGTATGACTCGTATGAATACTACTCTACACATCGGTATATATACGAACTGTACTGTGTACTGTACTTCAGTTCAGTGCGATCTGCGATGTTCGATATTCGATTTTGTTTTCGATGCATAAGTGCCAGGAGCCAGCGAAGCAAAATATGAAAACAAAGGAAATATAATACACTGAAGCGAAAGCGATAACCAGAGATTCTAACTGACTGATACTGTACTGACGGGATACAAACAAGTTACAAAGTCACAAAGACGATAAATGAATCGGTTCGTTGTACCTACAAGATGCTCTAAAAGTGGCATCGTGACCATCTCACCTTGAAATTATGGAGGAAAAAGGAGAACACACTTTTTTATAATGAACTTAATGGCACAAGGCAAATACCTAAGTTGTTGTTGGGATGTATTTTCGAAGCAGAGAACCTAACCAAACCAGCCATGTATTCACTTATTGCTAGTGGTGCCAGTGTTTTACTTGGTGGGAAATTTACATTTCCTTGGGATATTCGATGGAAATATGTATTGTTAAAGATCGCGGCCGAAATTGATTTGCAGTGCACTTTGATAAAACTATAAGACAAAGGAATGTGTATCTACAGGATGAAATGAGGTCCCCAATTTTTATAAATAATAATATAAGGTTCACGATCGATATAAGAAAGTTTTGAAATCCAAAAAAGAACTGCTTCTAATATTCAATTCGATTTTTATGCGAACACGTAAGCAAAGCGCCGCACTAATAATAAATTAAAGTCCCAACTTTAAATGTTTTGAGCCATTTACGGAAAAATCTAGTTTCTGAGCCTAGTCCAAATGACAATTTCAAATGACAGTTTGTTGCATTTGTTCAAGAAAAAAAAACCTTTTGGGAAAATTATGGGAATTGGAAAAAATACGCGGGGTAAATCAGAACCAATGACAAATAACACTGAGCCGTGCTATAGCATGAACATGAATTTGCGCAACACCACCAACAAAGAAACACCATTCGTGTGATACATACATTCCGATTCCATTCAACAGAAATATGTAGGTGTATATAACATCGCCATGTGGCATTTATTTATCAGGTTTATATTTTATCAGTCAGGAGTTCACTTCAAACGCTTCAGAGTGAGTGCGAGAGAATATCGCCATCGATATTCAATAGCAACAACACCGTACAAGTACAACGCATACGCATTGCAGAATTCGGACCTGGGAGCTGGGAAATCATTTACACAGTAGATTTTGTTGCTTTTTCACTTTCTTGCAGTTTGCTTTTATGTTTTATAAAACACATGCGCATCCGTATGTCTATATGTACTGAGAGGGGAAGTACGGTCACCCCCCAGCAGGGAACTCATTGCGTGATTGCCAGCTGGCTGCATTCCATCACTATGCATTTAAGTGATACCAGACTTTATTTATTTCGTATTGAATATAGATACGGACTAGAAATTAAACCCAAAGCACATTTTTATCTACATAAAAATAATGAAATTACTCTCATTTAAAAAGTGCAGTAGATCGATGCGGGGAGGCAGTAAGCTCAGTAAATCAGTTAAATTAAATAAAAAGCAGTAGATCTACTGCAATTGCAGTATAGTCCGAGCCCTGACTTCTTGGCTTATACGTACAGCCCAAGTAAAGGAATGGAAATTGCTCGTAAATGCAAAATAAACTCAAAAATTTGGCTACACAAAATCGATTTCTATTTAAAATAATACCACATTCGATTGGGCGCTTTCAGAGCACTTTTTATGTTCGTTTGGTACAAAAAATAGCCATCTTTTTCAGATTTGCGAATCTGGATTTTTTTCTCAGATTTGCTTCAGATTTACCAGTACAAGTACGTTTGAGTTTGACAACTAGTGGAGTTTGTTTACATTTTCGTGAAATGTTTCAACCGAAAAGAAACGAATTGAATCGGGTTGATCTATTTTTTTGTTAATTACTTATGTATAAATGTTTAGAAATCAATCTGGGCGAGCATTTTGAATGTTTTCATATAAAATTTAACCAGTTAATGGAAAACGCTTAGAAAAGTGGCGAAAGCTACACATATTCCAGTCGCACAAATGTCAACACAAAAAAGGGCAAGTGACGTTTTTATGTTCGAAATCTGAAATCTGAGAGCGAATCTGAAGAAACCCAATCGAAAACCACATAAATGTGCACCTAGTTTTTTCAAATGGGCTTCAGAACAATTCGGAATTGGAAAAATCAAAATGACCAACATTTTATTTGTAGTTGCACTTGCATTCGAAGTTAATCGACCATGCATGTGCATGACATCATATTCATAACGTGGGTAGGTATAGCGTATAGGTATCTAGGTATATGCTTGCGCCCGCGAGGAAATGCATAAGCAATTGCGATAACAGAACTGCAAATGACTCATTAAAACTTGCCAGGCGCTGAAAGAATTCCTCTCTTTATTGAAATTTCAATGGTGTAGCGTGCCGCGTGCGCAATATCAAGCTCAAATGTGTTTGTGTTCGGTCAAACTAGAATGTCAATTTTTGTTTGAATCGACATTCGACATTAGTTTGACTTGTCCCTATTGACCTAGAAGACAACGGAACACAGGCAATGACTGGTCCCTAAACACTGACAACTTTGGTAAATTGCAAAATCGTATATAGATTGTCAATGAAGAACATTCTACAAATGTTTATACCCAGGGAATTAAAAAAAAAACATTAAAACCGTGATTTGACGTTACAATTTCGTCAATAGTTAATAAACAAATGTGCACCCAAGGCTGTCATTAAGCATACCAACATTTTACGTAACTGCTGTATATCCAGTTGATAAATTTTGCGCAGCGTTTAATAACACACTTATTGGAGATTAAGTTCAAGTATTGATAATAAAGCGAACGAGAACTACCAAGATTATTGTGTGTATTTCCAAACGAAAGTGGTGATGAGTTTCCAATTGAAAGTCTTGAACACATAGATATAAACAGCCTTATTTATAAACGTATTATAAAGACAGCCTTATTTATAAACGTATTGTAAAGAGTGAATAAAGTTATGCACCCTTTAAAATTCATCTAAACGCATAAACCTTATTTATAAAAAATTATTCAACGTTGTATAGAGCTTGTTACAGGTGGAATAGTATCGAAATGTCATTTTGACTTAAAAAATCTATCACATTTTATTTTAAATGAAATCAAAAATAAATTGGATAGATTATATCGACGATTCACTAATGCTTCGTATAACTCATTCAACTGTCAAATACAGACGATTGAACGATTGCTATTTTACAATCGTTTCATCGTTTTTGGTGGATTTTTCAGTTTTAATTAGGTCTGAGAGAAGTATAAAAAAATAATTAAAGGAAGAGCCATAAGTATGGCTTTGGAGGCGACTCACTCTCATCCAAATTGTAAAAGAATGCACTCTGCAAAAAAAATAAAATAAAATGGTAATTGCACATTTTTGGAATATGAAATGAATTTCATTTATTTGTTCAATAATTTCATAAATTTTTAAATGCAATCAGAAAAAAATGCAATTAATAAATTGCTTTCATTTTTTTTTAGAATTCGCCCCTTAGCAATAAAGATTCTACTACCTAGCGATCTATTTTTGCATTAAATGCCCAATTCCATGTCAATCAATGGCAAAGAAGAAAAATAAAAAGATTCATGCAAAAAAAAAATTTCCATACATTTTTAATTTTTTTAGGTGTCAGAGTTTGTTTACAGTCCGTGTTTAGGCGCGTTTAGCAAATTCTAATAAATAAGGCTGAAAAATATTTAAAAGAAACAACACATTTACTAGTCCAATAATCTATTATGTAGGCATGGACAATGTCGGGTGCACTACAAATTAGTATTCACCACTGTTTGCACTACTGCTTAGTCGCGAAGTTGATTTCTAATGTTGTTTTCCATTGGGATTTTCAGATTTTCCTCTCAGATTTCAGATTTTTGTCAATTGCACTGCAGTAATTTCATGGACGTCTCCAGTGCATACTTTTGGGTGGGCGATCACACTGAATACACTGAATACTATGTTTCCATTGCATGAGTGCAGACATTTTGTAATTTGCAGTGCATAGGTAGGCAATTAATGACAGTTCAAAATGGGAACGCACTGTGAAATTGCCTTTTACAGTACCTATGTACAAATTTATAACTTCTTTCTTACTCGGCCTGGTTGTCAGACAGCAAATTTTTTTCAACAATAAGTATCCCCTCGTACGAAACTGATGCTAATCATCAATTACTTTTATTGTGCCACGTTGGCAACTACTGTCAACGAAATGGATGGGGAGAGTTGACGGTCAGAGTTAACTTTATAAAAGTAAATGTATAAGTGGCGTATATTCCAAATACACAGTTTTCGTTAAGATATGCATTGTCCCCATTCAAGCGTAAAAGAAGTTAGGTACTTCAAGTTTTTCCTCATTCAGTCAGAACTGGTAATTTGATTCTCATATTATCAATTTCAATACAATTTTCCAACAGTATTAATAAAATATTACGGCAAGTGCGCAAAATGCAGCTTATCGTGTGACAGCAACTATGTTGGAACGAAATGAATCATATGTCGCACACAAGCATCAACAAAGAACATAGATTCACATTATGGTCGATGTAAGGACCATCTTAGAGCACTTTTAGTTGAGAGAACCCTTATATTTGTTTATTTATCTAACTCGCTTTTGTTCGATCGGTCGCCGCTCGTAACTCGTAACGTTGTATACAGGAAGAGACCCACCGCAACTCAAATAATACCCATATCTATCAGCAAACCCACTTAAGATATCCCGAATCTCCGAAGGCACATGCGTATGGTACTAGATATAGGACAAAAGTGAACACCAACACATATGGACACCGCACCACTTGACTAAGGCCAAACAAACATTTTAAATGCTCTCGTGGGAAGTAGTTTTTAGAGGTCGCGGTCACGGTATCATCAACTCTATTCCTAATTCCTGTGGACAGTTGTAAATAGACAGCAACATATACATTTTGAGATAGAAAAGAGGATAATAAAAAAAACCTACTGTTGTAAAAATAGGACTTCGAATAGATACATATACATATTTCAACACAAAAACTAATAACAAACGAGCAAGTGGAAAGTATCTCCCTACACTCATTCTCTGCACTGTGGCGCACATTTGAATTTGATTGCATTTAGTGAGAACAAGCTACATGCCTGGGTGTAAAAAGTTAGTGAATAACCCATAATAATTAAATTATGTAAATGGATTGGTCGGTTCTAAGTTAAAAGGGCTGTCCAGTAAATGAATAATATGTTGGAAAAAAAAAAGCAGATTGGCTATTCGCACGTTGTTTTTGTACTGACTGACGTTTGTCTGGCTTCGGGACACGGCTACGTATTTGACGTAACGTAATGGCATTTTCATTAAAAACAGTGTTTTAAGAAATGAGTTGGGCCTTAAAACGCACGTACGGTCGTGCCCGTAAATTAAATACTGTAGTTAGAGTTCTTTTAGCGAACGAAGCGAGCCACATTACCCCTATTTGCCGCGATTTAACTTTGACATTTCGTGACGTAGCCGTGTCCCGAACGACGTGCGAATAGCAACAGCCAAAAAAAAGATATATTTTCGTAAGGAGTTATAAAAGCAACAATGGTGGCTAGTACAGGAAACACAAATATCCTGTCTATCCAGAAAATGTTATCCAATTTGACAGCACAGGACAATTATTATTTTGCGAGATGAAGTTGCGGAGACTTATCATGAGCTTGCGACCGAGTACCTAGGTATAACAAAAGTTTACGTAGTAGTAGTACGTATAACACGCTTAAGGGCGTTTTTTTTGCTATGCCATACAGGCGATTACACGTAGCGACAAATTTAGGACAATTCTTTACGTCATAATGACGTTGGCATGTCAAAATTTGACATTGAAAGTGGCATGTGAAATGGTAGCTTTAGCCTCGATAAGACTTGTGCTATATACCAAACTGCTGTTGACTGTCTCATTAACTTTGACATACTGGACTGCTAGTGAAATGTAATTTTTATATACTTCTGCGAGAAAATATGTTCGAAAACAGCACAGGCGCTACTGTTTCACAGCGGAGTAGCAAAGAATCACAATGCCGCCGTCAAGTTTAAATTTTCATAGTAACGTAAACAAAAAATGGACATTTTAAAAGAAAAAAATCGAAAACAACAATTGCTTTCTTAACGCAAAAACAAAAAACCTACAGGTATCTTCCATGTATCGTTCAATCCCACTGAAACTAGTCGCGGAAGGTGAATATTCGGTGGATTGATTGAATCGTATTGGATTCGTTTGGTTTGAGTGAAGGGTTCGATTAAATTGAGATCACAGTAGTAAAATATAAATAACGGAACTAAGTAGGTACTAAGACTAAGTAAAATATAGAAACATCTGGTAAATGAATAAATATAAAAACCATAGACAAACCATACTGCGACCCCCAACTCACAATCCTCTTGCCGCTGGCCCCCGCAGTTTTTTTTTCAAATTCGCCATTTTGTTGTCTCTGATAAAAACATTAACCAAACCTACATTAGTTCTCACTCTCTCAACGCGGTAGGTTTACTACATGCAAATTTGTAATGAAAGTAAACTTGCTCGTTTGAAGTTCATTTTGTTTTCCGCTGTAAACAGTGGCGCTCGTATTTTTGGAACATGCGTGAAGTTGGCTACTAGTAGTCCATATTATAATAAGTCAATGCTCATTAAATATATTTTGCTTTTGTTTGCAAATTTCTACAACAAAATTTTGTTTGATTTTCTGTTTTTTTTTTTCTAGTAAGTCAATGGACTGCTCTACCAAACCGTAAATGTCATAATGACGCGAGTGTTGCTAAGCACCGATAATGGTTTATATTTTTCTGCTTTGCTTTTCAAATTGTTTGTTGTACCTACTTTTTTTTGGGGTTTAAAATTAAGCGCGAGCTGGATACTGGCCTTTGCAACATTTGGTAACAACTATTTATAAAGTTTAGCATATGCATTTACCTATAGAAAAAGTCGGACAGAGTAAATCCGTTACTCTCAAATATCTGCCTAAAATGGCGAAGCAACTGTACCCTAGCAACATGCATACTTATAGCTTTGTGACAAAATGAACTGGAACTGGGAAATAACACTCTGGGCACTCACAAAAATATAAATTTTCCTACAATTTTCCATCCTCTCAAGTAGGTATATTACTCACAAAGTAAAAAGCTTTCATCGTTTTAAAAATATTTATAATACATAGAGATAAATGTATGTAATGCAATTCAAAATAAAATATTTACAAAAGATAAACTTACACGTTCCCTTGGATTAATAATCATCATTTTGGAAACAGGAAATAACACTAAGCACAGGCCTTATTAAAACAACACTTTCAAATTCAAATCGCACACTAAACGCGAAGCAAGAAGAAAACGTTGGCAAGGGCGCGCAGCCAGAAGAAAAAAATGCATACAGGTACACAGCTATCAGTTAACGGATGCGGATCCCTTCGAGCAAGAACAAGCAGGCGGCGGTAGGTTAGGTAGGTATTTGCACAGCACGACCGAGCCAAAAGCTTCATGAAGCTAACCAATTGAAATTTTTGTGTGCAAAGTGACTGTCGATTGAGTGAGGTACAGTTGGATTTTTTGTTTGTTACTCCCTTTTGCCACTAATGAATGACCTAGGCCCGAAAGAACCGGATCCTAGCTTCGACGTTGACCTTATTGCTTTCATAGGGAGCTGTGTATTTGTATTTATTAGATTTGATTTCTCTTCGACGTTGTTTAGTCGAACACAAGTCGCTCAAATCGCAGCCCCACAGATAATGTTGTTTTGGTCGTGGGTACTTTAATACACCCGGTTGATGTCTAAATAGGTGCGAATATTTGGTAAATTATAACAACAAAGCGAAAGGTGGCTCTGGAGGTATAGCGCAAATGAGACTGAGCACGAACCCCCCAGCGGATAATTTGGAAGCCACAAATTAAAGAAAATTCAGCCAATTCATCTCTAATTTAGGGTTCTCCTAGCTCTCGCTGTGTTATTTTATCGCTCTTTCATTCTAAGTTTTCGTTGTGCGTGGGAGTTTATGTTTATGCACCAAAATTTCAAACACTGAATATGCATTCGAACTTAGATAAAATGGATGACATAAGAATAACCACCATTCGCTCTGATGCTGATTTTATAATAAATAATAGTACTGCCAATGTAATTAAATGTAAAAAATAACCCTAATTAGGTTTGCATTAGCTGAGACCTTGGTTAGAGTTGATTGCAATTATTTCAAAACTATTCAATTCAGATCATAGCAAAAAGCTGCTGATTTTTTTGCTCTACCTCAAAAGTAGGTATAAAAAATAAGTTTACCAAAACAGCACAGTATAGCTTCATGAAGCTAAAAGTAGAACAGTTTCAGACAGCATTTTATTAATGACACATTCCTCCCTTTCACTGCCACTCAGTCACTAAACGGAACTATTAGAAACTCTTAGCTGCCGCAGTTAGTTGTAGGATGAAAACAGAATCCTTTCGTAAGGAAAAAAATTGTTCCACCTATTTTCCGTAAGATTTATAAGTCTAAAATTTGGAACACCCGCAGATTTTTCCTCTTTTTCATCTGACAAATGATTGACTGTATGTCATTACAAAGGGATGGGTGATATTCCTCAGTCAAGCATATGGTATTCTCCCTTGCCCGAAAAACAATCGCAAGTAAAACATCGGAACCTAAGCCCAAATTGCCGCATATTCGGTCAAACACAAGAATCCTTACGAATCAAATAAAAATAAAACGCGACAATAGTGTTAAGTTATTTACATTCTAATTATTCCTACTACAGTTCTGATTATTGTTTTCAAGCTGCGTAGGTTTATGTGTCACTTTTCCAAAGCTTTATGGTTTTGTCATTCTCCAATGCCGCAGATGCGATTATATTTTCCGTGGGATGACAGGCGGTACACAGAACCGTGTCAGTGTGTCCTTGTAGTTTTTGGACGACTTCCTTGCTCTGTAAGTTCCATATGTAGACCATGTTGTCCTCGCTCCCTGATACAATCCACTAAAACAAATGAAACAATAATTATAAATCGCTCGGCGCAATAGGTACATATATAGTACAAAAAAAGACCAAGCAATTACCTTTCCACCGGTCACTGAGAAGTTGGCGAAGATGCAGTATTTCTCGTTCTTGTGTCCAGTGTACGTTTTCAAGCATTTACCCTTGGAGTAGTCCCATAGCTTCAAAGTATTATCGAGCGTAGCAGCTAGAATGTATTTTCCGTTTGGCGAGAACTTGACGAAGCTCACCGGCGGGTTATCGTCATCAATTAATGTCTTCAAGCACTGTCCACTGGCTGTGTCCCAAATACGACACAATCCATCGTAACTTGAACTGACAATCAGCGACCCATCGCGATTGAAGTGTACCGCTGAAACTGGGTCCGAGTGGGCGGGCAAAGTCTTTAAGCACTTGCCCGTGCGTACATCCCATATGCGAACACTCTCGTCGAAGCTGCCAGAGACAATTAAATTGCTCTGTGGGTTGAAGTTACAGCAAAACACATAATTACTATGACCCTTAAGAGTCTTTAGACATTTGCCCGAGCTGAGCTCCCAAATTTTGAGGGTTTTATCGTCGCTGCCGCTCACAAGCAGGCGACTGTCCGATGACCACGCCACATCGCTTATGCCCAACTTGTGGCCAGCGATTGTTTTCTCGAATTTGCCATCGTACGCGCCCCAGATCTTTATTAGTTTATCAGCGGCTGTTGAATAAAGAGAAGATGAAACAAATGCATTTTTTCATTTAAGTGTACACCCACATGAACTAGCCAGCCACTCGCCATTGGGACTGAATTTAACAGCCGAAACAGCTTTCGTGTGTCCGGCAAGAGTGAATTTAAGTGTGTAGTTTGGTTTCTGGAAAAAGTAATTTGTTTATGGAAATGTATTTGCTTGGTTACTTGCGACAAACCACTGCATTGGAGGATTTATTCGACTGGCTGTTCGACGACGACTGCAATTGATTTGGTCCCGATGGGGTGCTCTGAATTTGTTGGGGTGGGTGGACTCCTGGGTGCCCGTGCACGGCGCCAATTGGTACCATGTTGATGTACGAAATGGTGTTTGCGTGGTTTTAAAATCAAGTCCTCGGGGGAATAAATGTGCTCACTCTCACGATTTCGAAATTCAATGTGTTATAAAGCTGTTTCCTCTTTTTTCACATAGGTAAGTTATATAGTGTTAATTAATTCAGCCACGTTACTCGATAATGTGAAATGCTGAATTGTTTTTCTTAATATTAAACAAAAAAAAATTCGCTAATATCCACAAGACATGGCGCGTTCTTTATAAATGCTTGACAGATTTGAAAAAGCTTCTGTTGTACAGCGGAGCTGATGCTGCAGGTCGTGTTCAGAAGCAGCCGGCCTATGTATGATTTGCAGCGGCTGTTGTGCCATATGTCAGTTGCGATATTCATCCAAGACTTCTTTACTGAAATATATAAAATGCGAGTGCTGAAAGGAGTAGTTTACAGAACTACAATTTAAAACAGATATATTTTTCAATCATAATTGTATATTTTTGGGTCACAAGCGAACAATTTGTTTCCAATAACACTACAAACATTTCAATCTGACATTTTGCTAATGTGTGTTGGTGAGTTCAGGGCAATTATTTAAAAATATTCCGGACACTTCTATCGTGTTAAAAATTTACCTGGAACTGGAAGTGTTTTTTTTTCAATGAAACATAGAATACAATAGAAAGAGTACTTCTAGATTTGCTCTTTTCATAGAAATGGCAATTCTTTTCTTCAATCGAAAACGCCATTAGATGAATGATTTCTATGGTGTTAAACAATAGTATGAGTACCCACCGTTGTAAAAATTAACGATCTCTATAGATCACGGGAGAAAAATTAAAATCGCTTGCCAAAAGAGAGAATAATCCGATTTCAATATAAATGTTTTGCACTAAACGTGCCAACAAACAGAGCCTATGGTCAGTTCACAGTAAACGTGATTTCACAAATTGTGAAAGAATTTGTGTGACGACTGTTGAAATACAGGAGGTACATTTTTTGAGAATGTTTTCTATGCAATTTATCTGTTCTACGTAACTCTCAAAGGTAGACATTGAATTCAAAAGTAAAAAATGAATTACATCAGCTAATTAAATAATAAATTCTTAAGTCTAAAGTTTTTTCTCATTTCTTAACAAATGTGCTTCCAATCAAGTGTATCCCATTTGGTACTTGCATTCCATTTGTGTCACTTTTGATTTGTGTGACAACTGACAAGAACGAGATTTCTTTTAGTAAAAAACTGCATACGTTTCCACCATAGACAAACCATACTGTCTCTGGTTTCCACGTGAATACGAAAGGAAATACTTTCTTTGTACATACTTATTAATTTCTTTAATTATTAACTAGGAAAATGTCATCTAAAAAATCAAAGAAAAAGGATCGTTTTGATGACGAAGATGAAGTCGAGGTGGTAAATCCAGCTGCGAAGAAATCTGTAAAGAAAGGGAAGAAGGGACGACGAGGTGGCGACACCAGCGACGAAGAATCTGTTCCTGGCAGCAAGGTCATTGATGATGACGAAAACGGAAAGACTGGTTCAAAAAAGTCACAGAAAAAAACTGCCAGTAAAAAAGAACGAAAAGGTGGCGATGACTCCGATGAGAAGCAGCAAGATGTGGCGCTACCTAAACCAGTTAAAAAGGCAGCCAAAAAAGACAAGAAAGCTAAAAAAGATGACTTCAGCGATGAAGATGACGATGGTGGAAAGGATATCCTTGCTGGGATATCAAGCGATGAAGAGGTTATGCCTGTCGCGAAGCCAGCACCCAAGAAGAACGCCAAAAAGGGAAAGAAGGGAAAAAAGGATAATTTTAGTGATGATGATTCACTAGGTAAGAGTATAAGCGGTCTTCCAAGTGACGAAGAGTCGGATGATTTCATTGTCCCTGATAAACCAGCTGCGAAAAAATCGGCGAAAAAGAACAAGGGAAAACGGAATATTCCCAAGGATGAAATAGACGACATAGAAGCTGACGAAATTGAGGACGAAGAAGAAGTGATTGAAGAGGTTCCCGAACCCGCGACACAAGTCCAGCAGAATGATACAGATTTACCAGCAACTAACACTATCGCCGTCGAAGAAACCCCGGAAGTACAGCCCACGGAAGTCATCGAAGATGTTAAGGAAGAAGAAGCAGCAACCGTTCTTGACGAGATCAAAGAGGATATGGATGATCTTAAAATAGATGAAAACAAGGAGAAGAAACTGACTCACAAAGAGAAGAAAAAGCAAAAGAAACAGCAAGAGTATGAACGCCAAATGGAGTTAATGACCCGAAAGGGTGGCCAAGGCCACTCTGATCTAGACAGCAACTTTACAATGTCACAAGTGCAGAAAACTGCCGGCCAAATGGCGCAGCTGGAGTTTGCAGTTGACATTAAGATTGAGAACTTTACTATTTCGGCCAAAGGTGAGTGCATTTCATAGGCCATTACGCTCTGACCACAAAATAAAATTTCCATTTATAGGTAACGACTTGTTTGTTAATGCCAACCTCCTAATTGCTCATGGACGGCGTTACGGCTTGGTGGGGCCCAACGGCCATGGAAAAACCACACTGCTCCGTCACATAGCGACACGTGCCTTTGCCATACCTCCGAATATAGATGTGCTGCTCTGCGAACAAGAAGTCGTGGCAGACGAGCGAACTGCCATTAACACTATCCTCGACGCCGACGTAAAACGAAATAGCCTTCTCAAGAAGTGCAAAGATCTTGAGGATAAAATCGAAGCCGGCGATATGAGTGTCCAGGAAGAGCTGAATGACGTGTACGCCGAGTTGAAAGCGATTGGGGCATACTCTGCCGAAGCGAGAGCCCGACGCATACTTGCTGGCTTGGGATTTAGCGAAGAAATGCAGAACCGTGCCACAAACAACTTTTCCGGTGGCTGGCGGATGCGTGTTTCACTCGCCCGAGCACTCTACCTGGAGCCTACACTCCTAATGCTTGACGAACCGACAAATCATCTGGACTTGAATGCAGTCATTTGGCTGGACAACTATTTGCAGGGATGGAAGAAAACCCTTTTGATAGTTTCTCACGACCAGAGCTTTTTGGACAACGTGTGCAATGAGATCGTCCACTTGGACCAGAAGAAACTGCACTACTACAAGGGTAACTACTCCATGTTCAAGAAAATGTACGTGCAGAAACGCCGTGAAATGATTAAGGAGTATGAGAAGCAAGAGAAACGCATTAAAGAGCTCAAGGCCCACGGACAGTCAAAGAAGTCAGCAGAAAAGAAACAGAAGGAGGTTCTGACCCGCAAGCAGGAAAAGAACAAGGGCCGCCAGAAAAACGCCGAGGAAGACGAGGGCCCTCAAGAGTTATTAGCTCGGCCAAAGGAGTACATCGTGAAATTCCGTTTCCCCGAACCATCACAATTGCAGCCGCCCATTCTCGGAATACACAACGTGACTTTTAATTTTCCTAACCAAAAACCGCTGTTCATTAAAGCTGACTTTGGCATTGACCTCACCAGTCGTGTGGCAATCGTCGGCCCGAACGGAGTGGGTAAATCCACGTTCTTGAAACTCTTAGTTGGAGATCTGGAACCTTTGGAAGGGGAACAGCGAAAGAACCATCGCCTTCGTATCGGACGATTTGACCAGCACTCTGGAGAGCATTTAACGGCCGAGGAAACAGCCGCTGAGTACTTGCAACGGCTATTCAACTTGCCTCATGAGAAGGCTCGCAAAGCTCTTGGATCATTTGGACTTGTTAGCCATGCACACATAATCAAAATGAAGGATCTTTCCGGCGGTCAGAAGGCACGTGTAGCTTTGGCCGAGCTCTGCCTTAGCGGACCTGATGTTCTAATCCTCGATGAACCAACAAATAACTTGGATATCGAGTCTATCGATGCATTGGGCGAAGCTATCAACGAGTATGAAGGTGGTGTGATAATCGTTTCTCACGACGAGCGTTTGATTCGAGAGACCGGATGCACGTTGTATGTCATCGAGGAGCAAACCATAAACGAAATTGATGGAGATTTCGATGATTACCGTAAAGAAGTGTTGGATAGTCTGGGCGAAATTGTAAATAATCCGAGTGTCGTGGCCAATGCGGCTGTGCTACAGTAGAACGTCTCCTTTTGTTTTTTGTATCTTTATTTTATATTATAGGCAAACGTTATTTATTCAAACAGTCGAACTGTTTTAATTTCTTTATCTAGAGCGAATCGAATAAATGGTAACACGAATGTCAGTTTTCTTTTTGTACAACTTTTCATTCGTTTTAGAACTGTGGAATAAAAGACTGGAGCCAACACGGTCTAAAATTTTGAAATTTTCATCTGCAGAACATTCAAATGTCAGTAGAGGCCGTGCATTTGAAAGATTGCGACAGAAGAAATGCATAAAAAAAAGCATAAAATACATAAAATAACCAAAAAGTACGGTAACGCACACAATTTTGTTAAACGTGCCGTCAAGTTTCTGTATATGAGGGAAAAACGTTGTTTACTCTGAAAATATAAAAACTTTATTTTTTTTCCTCTTTATTTTTTTTTATGTGATGGCAAGCTCAGAGGAGGTAGATGAGATGTCCAACTAAAGTCCAATAAAAAACAACTGGGTTCCTATTGGCATAGGTATTGCAATTTTTGCATTGACTTGGCAACGCGTCCCTGATTTGTGACAATTTGCTTTCAGTTAAGTGACATTTCTCGCTCAGCTGATTCTGCGGAAGGTGTCATGTACACTTCGCTATTGCTTAAAAATAGCAATGAGTGAAGAGGGAATCTCGACTACTCCCGCAAACCAATATTTTGTGGAAAACAATAGATTATATTCCAAATTCGGTGAGATATTTTTTACGACCGATTGCCGATGTCTATTCGTGTGCGTTGCATGCGACCAGGATTTTGAGTTTTTTGATGAACTCATAGAACACATTGGAGTCGATCACGACTTTCAGGATGTCTTCCAAAGTAGCGACGCAAAGAGGCTCGTTTGTATATCGAATGTGGTGGACGAACGCTCGAAAAGTGAAGAATTGGTGGGTTTTCATTTTGCCTGGTTATTGGAAGCAATACAATGTTTTTTATGTAGGAGCTAATGGTGGAAGAGACCAAGGACCTCATAGAATATAGGGAAGAAGAAATCAAAGTCGAAGCATATAAGGAAGAGGATGCCAGCGCTAGTCAGTGTGATACCATCTCCATAGGAAATGACTTTGTACAGCGGTCCATTGATAGTCCGCAGTCAACAGTTTTAGTGTCGGAGCCGTGCAATAAAAGCGTTCAAACTAAAGCGGGTATCAAAAAGGAATGCTTTCAGAATGCAGAGCTACCTAAACAGTGTAAAAATAGTACAGTGCTGGCGGAGCATATATGCGACATGTGTGGAAAGAAGTTCGCAAGTGAGAAAAACCTGGTTCGACACAAGTGGAGGCACTCCAGCCAGACGAAATGGTCATGTCCCACATGCGGAAAGGTGACGACAACTAAAGACGGTATGATTCTTCACGTGCGTAGAAATCACACGGGCGAGAAACCGTACAAATGCAAGTTCTGTGATAAGACATTTCCTTCAACCACGCAGCGCAACCTCCACCATGGTGTACACACGGGTTACAAACCGTATGTGTGCGAAAAGTGTGGTAAAACCTTCAAGTTGTACACCGTTCTACGTTATCACATGGAGTGGCATTTGGGAATAAAGAACTACACGTGCGACAAGTGTGACAAACGGTTTCACACAACAAGCGAACTGACTAATCACCAAAGCGTGCACACTTGGGAAAGACCATTTCCGTGTTCGGGCTGTAACCTGCGTTTCAAAACGAAGAGACATCTAGCGCGGCACCAAGAGGTTCACAGTGGAAAACTAAGGATGTGCAAATACTGCGACCGGGGATTCGCTCATGTGTCCACCCTGACATCACATCTAAGGCTTCACCAACTAGAAGATGCAAGCGAAGATGCGGAAATGCCCTAGGATATTGGCTGATCCCTTTTCTATCTCTTAAGTGTTAGAATAGTTGGTTTTTTAATATTCTATTTAACTATTAGGTAAACTATATGTACCTCTACCGTCCACACACTAGTTAAACACAAGTACCTTTATGTTTTCTTAAGATTTTGTTAATCCTTCTAATGTTGTTCACATAATGCCAACTAAAATGTGTTTCCGTCAATCATTTTTTGATGCATGAATATAAGACCGAAGTCTCCACTCAAATTGGGTATACCGTATACCTAGCAGGGAGTTTCATTGATTCATTTGTAAAACAAATGTGATTCTCTGCTGAATTTGCGGGTACCTAAATAAATCAACGAGCAACTCTTCCGAACGAAACGTATGAATATATTTGATTTTACATTTACACAGTCAGAATAGATGACTCCTTCGCCATTGCGGATTGCTTTATGCCAGGACGACGCTCGTTTTGCAAAAAATGAATCGGCTGTCCACTGTCCTCTGCGACGTTCGTAGCAGCAACTAGCAACTGCAAGGCGCCCTCCAGTTCCAGTAAATCCAAGGTAAGATCAATCTCCTTCTGCAAAATATCGGCCAGTTGAATAAACCCCTTGCCAAGATAGCCAGTGAACTCGTGAAACGTGTTTTCGTATACGCACAGCAGGGTCATGCCGACATCGATCAGAACGCGCATAAAACGATGTTCGCCGATGTTCCGAATGAGGAAATTGACTATTTTTGAAAGGGAACTGTGAGACCTTCCAGATAGTGCTCGATGTAAGCCTTTGCGATGTATTAATTCCTGCATTACGCTCACAGTCACTTCGGGTGTCCTAAACATAACATGCGGCTTTATTACAGCATCAAGACATTTTGCATATTCATACTTTCGTAGATGGGTATCGTAGATCTTCTCTGCCTGCCGTCTAACTTCTCGAACTTCGTGATCTACTTCCACAGACGTTTGATTGCGTCTTTTGATATGGTTAGATGGAAGCCGAACGTCGTTCTTACCGTCAGTAGTTTCCTCCATGTTCTGAATCGAAACAAGTCCATCAACCATACCAGCGACAACAGATTGGTCATTCGGCGCCACAGCAAGACTCAACACTGAGTTGGGGAAGGACAAAGTGTGTACAGTTTGGTATGAAGCAACATCATAAATCTTCACGTGTCTGTCTAGACCACCGGACATTATTCGCTTGCCATTGGTAGCCAGCCTTAAGCAAGTAACTGTCTTGTGATGTTGCGAAAGTTTTGTCAATAGTTTTCCGCCGGCGAATGCATCCCAAACACAGACTTCGGTTCCTCCAGCACTGATAAATATACCACCAGTCGGTAGAAACATTAATGATTCGACAGCACTTCCGTGGTTTACGCTAAAGGATACTTTCTGTGTACGTGTGTCATAGAAGTTTATTACCTTGTCATAGCCGCCGGAAACAACGATGTTTTCTGAAACAGGGTTCACGCAACCCGCTCGAATATAGTCGGTGTGCTCTTCGTATGTGTGTATCGCCTTTTCCGTTGCGATGTCCCAGAGTTTGACTGTTTTATCATCGCTGAAACTGGTTATGTGCAGCAAATCGGGAGTGAAGAATGTTCTATGGGTGGGTGCTTTATGACCTTTAAAAAGCCGAAGCACGTTTTTACTCGTGGTATCGAAGAGTTTCACAGAACCCTGTTCATCGCCGGCTACCAAGAGGCGACCGTCTTGACGAAAACTGCCGCCATAAGCGTTCTCTTGAAATCTAGACAAATTCTTAGCGACGAGTTTTGTGATTGGATTGTAAATTTGTACTCGCACGGAACATGTTACTGCAAAGTAATGCGGTTGCACTGGACTGAAGTCGATGTAGTCAATAGCTCCGAATTCCTTCACCAGTGTCGGTACCTAGTACAGAAGGAGGTTAGTTCATAATACTGGTAGATTTTAAAAGATTTTTCTTATACGTACGCCAAGTTTTTTCCAATATATTTTATCTGGAGTTACTTCCTGAGCGGTTTTTTGATACTTTTTTGTATTTAAAGGCTTGAAATTTGTCATTTTGTCCACTTCGGTAAAAAATATTCTTCCTTGAACTGCACGTGTTGGTTGCAGAAGGTCAGTTCACAATAATTTTTTGCTGGTTGGACACTGAGCTGATTTTGTTATTAGAGACTGTGTAGTTATTTGCTTTGTATTCAATTATAAATCGGAAAATCAACATTTCATTTAATTTTTATCAATTTCAATGCATTGCATTATAGGAAAGCAAAATATGTCTTAAAAAAGTAACCAATGTGCGAATTTGTTATCCTCAAATAGTCGGACAAAAATTTTAACCTTCCTTTATCAGCATAGTATAAGGTTAAAGGTGTATGTTACTTAAGTACACTTGATGTACATATCAAGTCTTTTTGGAATGAATTTAGAAGAAACGTATTTATGGAAAGCGATACACCTATCCTATTGGAAAAACGTCTTCTTCATTTTCCTTTAAAACTGAAAAGAAAAATATTTGAATGCTTAGAAACTCAACTGGTACTTTTTGTTGTAACCGAGTTTTCTTATATCGAAGTCCACTTTTACACTTTTAAGCAAGCTATGGGCCAACCATATCAAAAACTATGCGCTAATTGTGACTTCTGGTCTACATTAAAAGATAGTGTGACGGTGGTGTAACCCGTTTTGTGAATGGACCATCAACCTTTCAAATGTCAAATATGCTGGCAGTAAAACGTCACCTCAGTCTTCGAGAATTTGTTTTTAAAGTTCCGATTTGATTTTATTTCTAATTATAATGGTAATTAAACAAGTAATCCAACAACCATAATGAGCTAATTATATGACTTTTACTTTATTAATTTCACAGAGTGCTTTGTTCAATTTCCAAAGTCTGCTGTCGGTAATACTTTTGTTGATATGCACTTGTGCCTATTTGCGCTCACTGTTCCCCAGCATTATGGACAGAAATAAGACGGGGTAAGAAAGAAAAAGAAGATGCCTACCGACTAATTATGAAATGTGTTTTCCTAACTATGCACGTATTTATGTGTTTAATTCAATTAAAGGTTACTTGGTGTGTTTTGGAAGTTGGCACGAATAGGCGAAAGGAAGTCGCCGTACGTTGCTGTGTCCTGTGTAATTATGGCGTTGTCCTTGCTTTTTTGGACATAGTTCCAATGTTATGAAATAGATTTAAGTCTTTTAATTGTAACATTTCTTATAAATAAATATTGAATATTTTGCACTTGGATATATTTTGAGCTTTTTGTGAAACTTTTTGTCTTAAAATTTTATTTACTGAGGGGTTGTAGAAATTTAGTATTTTCGAGCTGAACGCACCCAACTATACGAGAAGATGCGCAATTTTGCAATAACATGCTTGTCGCGTTCACTCTCGTGTATTTTCTACATTAGTATGCCTCATAAAGGGAGATGCATATACATACATGAAGGAATTCTGAAAAAATATGTCCGCTGATACATATGTCCGAGATACATTTTCATCAATACAAAAGACTTAAAACAAATATTGCTATCGAAATTCATAACTAATTGAACTGAATATAATCTGTAACGCTTCGCGAAACATTTATCTACTCAGTGAAAATGAAATTCAATTGAAATTGATTAGATTTAAAGGTGAATTTTTGTAATTTTCTTTTTCCTTATGATGTCTCATTTTTCCTAGCTGTGTTAGCCATCATTATTATGTATATCTCGCTGTTTTTCTGCATTCGCACCTTGGAAACAATCGCCATTTCCTTATACGACAAAAGTATTGAAATGGAAAATTTTCGTGCACTACTAAATTAAATTGAAGCTAAAATTACATGTGTGTTTTGGGAAGATTACTTTACAATGTAGATAATTGCCAAGATAACCAATATTATCGAGTTGTCGAGAATTCATTTGTGAAAAGTAATTAAAACTAAAAAAAAAGTTGTACTACCGATCTGTCGCGCCCCTCTTATAGAAAGAAACTTCTTTTGGACAAGTTTTATATACACTGTTGGGCCAAAGAGCCTTAGAACTTGCAGCATTATTCTTTGTCTTGCAGTGGAAAGGGAGACGATTGAAAACGCCTATGAACACGGCAGTATATATACATTTATAAATATACATATATATTGGGCGCCCGGAGACGGATAAATTGCTTGATGGAATAATAACTGCCGGTTTTATTAGAGAAGACTGCTGCCGCATTTATGCTTACAAAGTTGTGTAGCTATTGTCGAGTTAGTCGCTTGCTTAGGTCCAGCTATGGGAGGCTATTTAGAGGTCATGGGCATCGCATTATCCTTCATATTTTCCTTGTGCCTTCAAATTTGTTTCTTTTATTATATTTTTGGTGAAAAACAATCAGGCATAACAAATCTTATTTAAAGACTGACCTTTTTCGGTTCGTCGATTTCCAATCTGCATACATATTCTGAAATGTAGATATTTCAAAAGTTTTTACTACACTTACTATAAGGCTTCTGCCGTTTGTACAGCAGCTTCGCGAACAAATCATAGTATAGTACAGTATTTTTCGCTCCCTTTTGCTTAGTAAAATGTTCCACATATTGAAACATGAAACATAGCTACCTATCCAGATGGGAAAAACGATTTGAAATGTCGGTGAACACATGGAAGATGGTAAATAAAACAAAAGTGTTAAGAAGGAAAAGTCGTCGTGTGCCTCGTTGTCACTTGCCATTAAATTATGAAAACTTTTTCGTCGAAGAAATGACTAGTATTTAATTAGATCTTGTTTTTAAGTTCCCATAACTTGTGAGTTGAAACTCAACCTGGAACTATGCATTCCCACCGAAAAAGAACACCTGTCCGCATTTATAGTCCGGCTTTTGAGCATCTTTAACTGATTGCATATATTTTATAGTGCCGCGAACTTTCACTCGGTTATTTTACTTAAGTATGTCTTTTTGTATTTTACACACAGAAAAAAATCCTATAGTTTCCTTGACACGTATCTATTTGTTCGGTGGTTGGTGATTGATTCTCTCTTCGGTCCTATGTGTTTCTTCTGGACTCAAGCTACTATTTGCGCTAAAAAGAATATTTCTCAATTTCGTTTTTACTTTGCTTGCGCTTCAGCCAATACGAATGTTTTCATGTCCCAGCGGTTTTCAGTGCAACATTGCACCGGTATTCAGCTCTCTTAAGTATTTTTTTTTAAGCAGTTTTGACGTTGCTGAAAGTTCTTGGACAATCTGTTGACCGGTGAACGGTCTTCATAGCTGACTAAACCTATTTTAATGAGAAAGTCGATGACGGTATTGAAAAAGAAACGTTGCTAAGCCGCAAGAGATGGTCAGCATTCGCCATCAAAGCGTGGGTTTCTTCTTGATGGTCGCCTGGTGAAACTTATCTTTTAGGAAGCGGCACTTCTGATGGCTTCTTGAGAGATTGAGATAATCGCGGTCGGCAAGGTGTCAGGCAGTCTCTTGCTTGACAGTCATTTTCGTTTGCTGGGCAGTGCGAGTAGTCAGAGTTGAATTTGGTGAACGTCTTTAATCGCAATGCTATCAATCTGGCTATTTCTGTTTTGATAACGGGACATCTTTACATCCTTGGGCATGTAAAGATGTGTACTACGATGTTTTGTCCCAAAAGAAGTCAACTACCCGTTGTTCCTTTCCGAAAGTGGTGCCTTAGTGTTGCCAAACTAACGTCTTTTCGAGGAGCTTCCTGTTATAAACATCACGCACGCATTTGGACTGAGTAGGTCAACATGATTTGTTTTCTTCCTCATTACCGACAGTATTCATGCCGGCGAAACCAATATCTCGTCGGATTTCTTACAAGCGCTTTGAAGTTACACAGCTATTCCGTGCATCGTTAGCTCAGTATAAAGGAAGCATCACTTTTCCAGATAATCCAAATTTTTTGCATTCTATGAATGAAATCAGGCTGAATAGAGGTACAAATTGCGTACCTGCGCAGCCCAACTCTTTCATGTTTGGGCTAACAATTTGTATTTGCTACCACGCTTTTGTTATTAAACTTACCCCTAGCTTTAATTATATATTTATTATTACATATTTTACATTTTGAATTTAACTACTTGTATGTACAAAAAACGCGAACGCGAGTGTGTGGTTTGGTATTAAAAACGGAAATTGCAACGTAAGTGATGTTTTTTTTTTTTTTTGTTTAACAAAAGGTACAACATGAAACCGAAACCATTTGGAAAGAAGTAAAACATTTATTTATAAAAAAAGAAGACAAAAACTAAAGGCAGACTTTTGTATTAAAGTCAACAACAAAATGAAATGCACTGATCAGTTTATATATTTTTCTTTCTTGATTGCTAAAAAGAGCGCTTGGGTAAAAGTACACCCCACACAAAATAAACTTCCTCACCTGTATCCAAATTATTATTACTTGGGGTAGCAGCAGCAGCACCAATACTATCTCGGAAGCAGCCAAATAAAGTGTTTTCCAAGCACGCAAACAAAATTATTGATAAAAAAAAAAAAAAAACAGACACATGTTGATACACATTTTCGCTTTTCTACTATTACCGCCGCCGCTGCCGCTTTTTGTTAAAATAGTAATAAACCTTATTTACATGAGGTCGATGATGTTCGATTTTCCCTACATTATCTGTATACTTAATTAATAAATTATTATTAGTTGTTTTTTGACTGAGAGTACATAAGGTTTTTGCTCAAATGTTTGAGTTGTTTTTGTGGCTTATCTCACACCCCACCCTCAAGGCTTGTGCACTCGCGCTCTCTATCACTCCTAAACACCATTATCTTGACAAAATTGTGTGTTAATCTATAGGAAAAAAAACGGCAACGAGAACATACTCTGTTCCGTGTGTGACCTTAAAAAGCTAAATATTCCCGATTGCGAATTATTAGCTATATTATTTAACAATTTCTCTGTCAAATTTGAAAGTAGTCGCTTCGCTGATACTGCCGCTACTGCTGCTGCTGTACGTTTTGTGCTTAATTCATAACTCCATTCTTCTTAATCCGTAAACACAAGTAAAGACTAAATATCAGTGCATTACATTGATAACAAACATAATAATACAAAGTTGTTGCCTTTTGTTTTTAAACATATGTTTCTTTTTTATTTATGTTTTATTCCAGACCAACGGCGCATGATATAGTAAACTGTAGTAATAGAGGAACGCTGCGCAATTTTCGAACAAAATTTCTCCACTAATCCCACAGTAAATAAAAAAAAAAAAGTAATAATAAAACAGAAAAAAAAAAACTTGTATAACTTTCGCCGCGAGATTAAAAAGAGGAAGCAAACTCGTTGTAGCTAGCAACAGCAACAACTGCAATTTTATTTTGCATTTAGTCGGGTAACGCGTAATGCGGTTTCGCATTTGTTTCCTTTTCCACTGCTGATTGTTACCAAGAACTTCTAAGAATTCCATAACTTAGTGACATGGATCCGCCACGCTACAGTACTTCACCGTCACTGCGCGTTCGTACAAAGTCGCTGCACCAATTGAAGCGGTGCACAGATATCGCCATCGAGAATGAGCTGCATCTCTGTCCGAGCGTAATGTCGGAGGACACGAGGAAGATGCTACCGCCCACTTCGGAAACCGTTATGACAAAGCCGTTTCCCGTTCGTGGTGAGCGAGCCATTACGGACGTGTCAGCGCCACACGTTATAGCAATGGTTGGACTGCCAGCTCGCGGAAAGACCTTCATTTCGAAGAAGCTGACGCGTTACCTCAATTGGATTGGCATCGGCACGCGGGTATTCAATTTGGGCGAATACAGGCGCCATGCAACATCCGCATACAAGAGTCATGAATTCTTTCGACCAGAAAATGAGGAAGCAATGAAAATTCGCAATCGCTGTGCTACCCAAGCGCTGGCGGACGTCTGTCGATGGCTGCACAGCGGCCAGGGTAGTGTGGCTGTGTTTGACGCCACAAATTCAACCTTTGACCGCAGAAGGCTTATCTATGACATTGTTGTTAAAGAAAATAACTTTAAGCTGTTTTTTGTCGAATCGATATGCGACGACCCCCGCATCATAGAGCAGAACATCAAGGAGGTAAAGGTTAGCAGTCCGGATTACGTGAATATGAACACTGACTTGGTGGTACGTGACTTCCTGCAAAGGATAGAGCACTATGAAGAGAAGTACCAGCCCCTGGACGAAGACAGAGAGTCGCACTTGTCGTTCATGAAAATCTACAACACTGGTAAGAAGGTCGTGGTCTACAACAACGAGGGACATGTGCAATCGCGAATTGTGTACTACTTAATGAACATCCATATAACTCCACGCACTATTTACCTAACGCGCCATGGCGAAAGCGAACACAATTTAAAGGGCCTTATTGGTGGCGATTCGAACTTGAGCGAGCGTGGGTATCAATACGCCGCTGCGCTGGCCGCCTATATCGATCAGCAAAGCATAAGCGGCCTTCGCGTGTGGACATCATGGATGAAGAGATCCGTTCAAACGGTAGCCGAAGTTGGGGCCCCCCAGGAGCGATGGAAGGCACTAAACGAAATCGATGCCGGCAATTGCGAGGAAATGAGCTACGAAGACATACGGCAAAAATTCCCCGAGGAATTCAAGGCGCGCGATCAAAATAAATTCGCCTACAGGTATCCGCGAGGCGAAAGTTACGAGGATTTAGTGGCTCGACTTGAGCCAGTCATTATGGAGCTGGAACGGCAGGGAAACGTGCTGGTTGTCTCGCATCAGGCAGTGTTGCGGTGCCTTTTTGCGTATTTCTTGGACAAGTCTGCTGATGAATTGCCCTATTTGTATGTTCCACTGCACACCATAATCAAATTGACCCCGGTGGCCTACGGTTGCAAAGTAGAACATATTAAATTGCCAATCGAAGCAGTGAACACACACCGGCCAAAGCCAACAACAGCCGGAGAAGTTGGCAAGACTGGCCTACTTTGAGAGCCTGACAGTCTGCGTTGCTGATTCTTCACTGGTTAAACCAAGCGCGGGAACCAATCTTATACTTTTATCGAAGGCTTACCGATATTTCGATTGCATTTTAAAGTTTAGCAATTCATTCTTCTACTCCTTTTAATAAATCAATTGAATTTTCAAATAAATCTAACTGGAAGAATACGCTTGCATAATAGAGGATGTGAACAATTAAGAGGTTATGTTGTATAGAAATTAGAAATAAATAAATAAACACTTATTTGTTGTACACTCTCACAGATGTTTTATGTTGTTTTTGTTTCTTTGCCTCTATTGGATCCACCACTTGTTTGTTGTTTCATGTTCGTTTCACAAATTGATTATCGCCTTGTACTATGAACGACGAATTTTGCTGCTTATCAGTAGGGAGTCTAAAATATTAATTGGTCAGTTACATTCGTTGAGAGAAGATTAGATAGCGAATCGCCGACGGAACGAAATAACAAACAATCGCCATGGACTATCGGGCATGGTAAACAAATGAAAATCTGCTCGCATGCATATTTATATCTAATGAACTGCGATGACGTGTGTAGCAAAAGAGTCTTATTCGCCTTTATTTCTTTGCTTTTTAGAGTCTGCATTTTAAATGAACATCGTTTGAAGTTTTCTTGGTTAAATAGTGCGGGGCGGCTTATTTAATACTTGACTTTAAACGACTAGCAACCAGCAACATGTCTGGCGATAATGTCTACCAAGACGCGGATATTGTGTGGGTTAAACTGGGCAGCAGCTGGTGGCCGGGAGAAGTGTGTGGCCTCCAAAGACAACCGGAAGGCTTTCTTCAGCAAGCAAAACGCAAGCCGTATTGTGTTGTGAAATTTTTTCAAGAAGACTCCTTGTAAGTTTCGCCATAATCCTCTATTAACCAAGTAATGGAATATAAACCTGCTTTCAGCGAGTGTGTGAAGACCTCCAAGCACATATTGCCCTTTAATTGTAGTAAGAAAGATGAATTTATCCGCAAGGGACACGGTAAGTTGATACTAAAATTGCATAAGCACCCACATAGCATATGTCATCTTGTTTGTTTTATAGAACTCTTTAATGCTAAAAAGAAGTTCATGGAGAAGTTTCCCTCTGATGTGTCAACAGCCGAACGCTTAACACGGTCGGTAACCAGGTCTTCGCTGTTCTTCAACAGCAGGCCCGATAGCATTGTTAAGGCGATACTTGGAGAATCACCGCAACAAGGCGATCGCAACCGAAACGGAAAACGCTGTGTTAGTCAATCAATCAAACAGAACAGATCACTTTTATAGAAATTTCTCTATTGTGTATTGCAGGATAATATAACAAAAATAATAAACATCACTCCCAATCAAAGCTTCGTAGCAAGCCCGGCATCAAGCTCGCCGCCTACCTACAAGTGCAGTATGTGTGATTTTCAAAGCACACGGCAAAACGTTATGGTTCTCCATAGAAAGAGTCATACTGGAACGGCTACATCATCGAGAAGAAATTCGCCGACAAACAGTACGACTATGACTTCGTCGACAGAGAATGAGGAGCGCTACAGCAGCTCTTCGAGTCGAACAGTTGCTGTAGGGACATCTTCGCCGCTACTGAACACTGTAAATTGCCAAACGCCGGTCAGTAGAAAAATAAGCATTGCGCCTTTAAACGATACCATCGTTGGCGTTGTGGACGATTCCGAGATCAGTTCTGATGACCAAAATGAATATGATGTCTCAGCAGAACTAGAAACAAAAGAGCAACAGCATATTTCCACCACAGAGCAGAATAACAGCCCGCCTCAAGCGATCGAAATTGTTTCAACAGAAACGATTTGTGAGGAAAACGCCCGCAAATCGGAAGAAATTCAAAAAAGTCTCCTCGCCGACTGGTTCGACGAGGACAAAGATGACGAGGAGGATGAAAGTCACCAGGACAAGATAGAACAGTGTACGAATGTGGCTGAAGAACTGCCACAAGTGAGCCTCAATGCACCGGTATCAATTGCGGAAGAGCTGAGCATGCAGAAACCGTCGCCCAAAATCAGAAATATACCCAAAAAGGACCGACGAAATATAGTTTTTACGGACTTCAACAGCCGTGATGAAATCCATAATTTAGGTGCATCATCTCAGCAGTCCAGCGAGGATGCTCGTCAGCCGGAGAAGTCCTTGAAGGAGAGTTTATCGTCGGCAATAGAAAACTCACAGGTGACGACATGCGTGGTAGAAGTGTCTATTTGCGAACCACACAGTAGCGGAGCGAGTGTAGTAGCAGAATCACCACCTGCAGTAGAATCCCCTGCAGCCAGACCGTCTACACCCTTTGACACACATCTTTTTGAAGACGACCCATCGCTGTCTGCCAAAGATCCATCTGATATTGATGAGGGAGTGTGCTTGCCACAGACTGAAGAATCATTTTCGACGGAAAATCAAGTTTCCGAAGAGGTTGCGGAGAAGTCGCCCATCCAAGAATCATTGGACACAGAACTGTGCATGAAAAACTTATTCGAAGAGGAGGCTGTTGAAGAGAAAGCTGTCGAAGAAGACACTGTCGCAGAGGGCGCTGTCGCAGAGGACGCTGTCGCAGAGGACGCTGTCGCAGAGGACGCTGTCGCAGAGGACGTTGTCGAAGAGGACGCTGTCGAAGAGGACGCTGTCGAAGAGGACGCTGTCGCAGAGGACGCTGTCGCAGAGGACGCTGTCGAAGAGGACGCTGTCGCAGAGGACGCTGTCGCAGAGGAGGCTGCTGAAGAGGAGCCAAGCACGACGGAATCAGAAACTGTACAACATGTTGAGGAGCTAACCACAGTGACACCATCTGACGAAAAATCACCCGAAACTGTGGAATTTTTATTTGCTGTTGAATCACCACCATCTAGTGTAGAAGCAGAACCGACTGTGGTATCTTCCACAGTGGACAAAGAGGAAGAGGCGCCTGCAAAGAGAACACCTACTGTGAAAACGTCAAGAAAACGGAAATCAACTAGAAGAATATCAAGAGTCAAACGAAAAGTAAGACCTGCGAGCCCATGGTCCAACAAAATAACCATAAAAACATCAAGAGTGGAATCTCCTGTATTATCTAATGAGAAATCAGAAATGGAGCCATGTACCAGCAAAGAGTTACATTCTCCAGAAGCATCTGCAAAAAATGAAACACCGCAGGTAGAACAGTCTGCCATTCAAGAATCTACTGTGGAACCATCCGATGAGGGGTTGTCAATGCCTGATACGAGCGAAGTCAGCGATATACCCTTGGCCGTCGAAGAATCTCCTGAAGAACCACCCGCAGAAGAATCCTACACATATTTGCCTGTACAAGAACCAGAGGAACCACCGTTGGAAAACGAATATACAATGGAACTATCGAGTGAACCAGCTGAAGTGCAAGAATCTGCAGTGGAAAATGCTGACGTTCTCTCAAATTCGGAGGAACAGCCTGTTGGAGAGATGTCAACTGTAGAACCGTCCACTAAAGAAACGTGTGAAGAACTGCCTAACGCAGTTGAACCATCTAATGAACAAGTTTGCGAGGCGGAACCACCCGACGAAGAAGGAGACACCATGGATTCATGTAATAACAAACCACATGCTGCTGAACAACCCCTTGTCGAGTCGACAAACGTGCCGGACACCTCAGAGGAAAACCACGAAGACGTGAAATCGTTAAATTCTGTTAGTAAAAGCTCTCTTTCATGTTTCGACTTTCAGGAGGAAGATGACGCAGACGATATATTAACGTCCATAGCAAAGTTTAAGAAAAAATACATTTCACCAGAGAAAAGCTACGATTTTGGTAAGGATAGCAGACCAAAGACACCGGACGCTCAAAAACTCGAAATGGAACTCAAAGACAATCAGTTGTCCGCCGACATTGAATCTTTGCTGAGTACAACACAACTGACAGTCGAAATGGCAACACCCTCGCATGTGAAACAACGGTCCGCGTTGCACGAAGTTCGCACTTTGCCCATTAAAGAGCGTGGCAAACGGATTTTCAAATCCAGAAATCGAAATAGAGTTGATAGCTGCTCCTCAGTGTCAACTACTTCAACGGTGAAGGTGGCGACGCAAAGCAGCTCCCCCCCTCAAAGTACAGACTGTAATACAACAGAGTCTTGTTTATCCGCAAGCTGCAACAACGCTGAGCACTCGCCCAAACCTGATAAGATGGATATCGTCACAGATGAACTGTGCTCGCAAAACCAAGTAAGCGATGAAGTTGAAAACGCGCTTCGTAGAAACGAGGAAGAAATGGATGACAAAGTAACCAATTCCGAAGAGGAGATTGTAGGCAGAATCGTGTTTTCACCATCGGAAGTGTATGCGCCATTGGCTGAGTCCAGTCAATCTCCGGACCATAGGGAAAGTCATGTTTCCTCAAGCAGTATCGTCGTTCGCACAGACGTGATCGATGAAGCTTTTGGCGTTGTAGTGGCGGAGAGTCAATCTGAACAGGCGGATTATACATATTCTATTCCTCGGGCAGATGATGAGGAGATGCCTCTTCAACAGGATGTACATCGTGAGCATGATTTGGAAGGATGCGTCATCGCAATGGTGGAAGATCAAACGGGGTCTGTGACTCGTATATTTTCTTTGCCCCATGTGCAACAGGAGGAAGATGTAGAAACTCATTTAAATAAAGTCGGCGATGAGCAGGAGGCAGAAGAAGGAATTCACTTAGAAAACTGCAGCACTTTAGTGGCGGAAAGGCAGACACCTCATGAGAACTCCGGTGACGTTGAAGAAGGCAGCCATCCTGAGACTGAAAACATCCTTGACAAAGAAGCGGGGGAAGAACGGGTCAAACAATTAGTGGAAATCGGCGATTTAATGAGTGGAAGGAGCCCAGAGTATACAGTTTCGCTATCTGAATCGGAACAGCCCCTTCAGGTAGATCACTATTCAGAAGATGCCATCGTAGAAAAACAAACCACACTGCATGTGGTGGACACTTGCGTCATGGAAGAAGGAAATCAGCCAGAATATTGTCAGATCGAGAGCAGCGTTGATAAGGATGTGCTTCTTCAAGAGGAGTCACAGAGCGAAGCCTATTTAAAGGAGATCGCCATTACTGAAACAGAAAATGAAGCACAGTCGGCGGATGATCCCAATGTTGATGAAGGGGCCCAGGCAGTCGCTGCCCCTCTAGAGACAGAAAACGACATTGAATCACAGGAGTTTCCGCAACCAGAAGAAGAAGAGCTGAACGAATTTTTCGTAGTAGAAGAAAGTGAGCCGGTGTATGAGGTAGAAGTGTACGATGCAGAGGGCAGTAGTAAGCCGAGCGAAAACAATTACGACGAAAGCAATACCGAATATGAGCTCATAACCACTGAAGTGAGAAGCATTGTGGATCGTATCAGCAATGACGAAGAAGCGAACTTGTCCGGGGAGAGCACGCTTGAAAATTTTAAATCAGGATCTGTACCAGAAGTTTCTGAAGTGGTGGTACGCAGCAGTGATGACGGACATTATTTCAAAGAAATAGCTCAGGCTAATAATGATCAACAGCCGTTATCAACTACAGATGCCAATGGAGGCGAGTTACAAGTTTCGACTACGCCAGATGGTGTGGATAGCAATTGTCAATACTTTATTGTGGCAACAGCGGCACCGGATAGTGAAGGTCCTTCGGATTCGAACTCCCTATTGCCAACAGAAAATCAGTCCAAAAGTTCGATTCACGAGAAAGATGTTCGCGTTGAAGCTTTGGAAGATGAGAGTATACCTGCTGAGACTTCCAGTGACGAGACGGTGATTTCAGACGCAGAAGCCGAGTTTGGTTCGCCTACATCAATGCTGGAAGAGGAGCGCATGCTAAGCAGATGCAGATCGGAAAGTATGACACCGGTGACGAACATGGAATTTATTAGCAATAATCCAAAAAGCAAGCCAACCAAGGAAAATGTACTTAAGAAAACTCCGCGCTGGACGCGAAGTCAATTGCCAGGCTGCAGGAGGGACAGAAGGTTGTTGGTCCAGTCGCTTCAATACGATACGCAAGAGAGCGCATCGAATGATGTAGAGCAAAACTGTACTAGCGAGCATGACAAAGAGGACGACAAAGAGGACGAAGTGCCCGAAAGGAGGTTTTCAAAAACGGGCGTATTTACAACTGAAAAACAGACATCTGAATCAGAAGTAGGCGCACCCGACGGAGTGGGCGATCCAGCGAGCAACAAAGAAGATACACTAGACACGGCTACCGAATCCGAGTCAGACGAAGAGGAGATAAGTTCGCCTCCAATAGAATCGCTCCAAGACGAGAGTGGGGACAGCCAAGCGTTTGAACCGTGCTCAACTACAGACAGCAGACCAGGTGACACTGTAAGTGCCGGCAAAGGCACCAGTCGATGTGGAGACGAAGCCGAAACTCCAAACGAAAGCGAGGAAAAAACAAAACCGCTATCCAACTCAGATGTTGAAAATAGCACTAGCAATCAGAGTCCAGCCACATTTGGGGATCAAGTTTCGAACATGGCAGGCAATCACGAGCCGGAAAGCCAAACATCAGCGTCATACAGCTCCGAGGACAAAGAAGCAACCAATCCAACGAGCAAGAGTTCATTTTACACCATCACACAAAAGTCTGATACGATTATAAGACTAAACAAGTTCAGCAAAGGTGAGAGCGCAGCTGTGGTTCACGGTGACAAACCCGAAATAGACGGTGAAGAATTGAGTGCCGCTGAAGCGCTGTTACTTATTCCCAACCAAGCAAGCAACGTCTTTGACTCGCACGAGTCGCCCCAAACGACATCGGTGGTGCCCGATGGTTCACCTGCTGCGGATGAAAAAACAGATCTCTTAATCATGGATCAGATAAAGGATGAAACAACAGAAAATGACCCAGTTACCGAAATACCGAAGGAGATTGTGCGAAGAAAGCGGCGCTCCCACATGAAAGTAACACCGCGCAAACATATCGCCGATGTGCAGAAACCAGAAGCAGAGTTGCCCCATGCTAAAATACCGAAACTTTCACAAGAGCCAAAGATCCCAATTGCTCGTAGGAAAACATTTGCAGAGCAGTATGAAGAAAACTTTGTCCTGAAGTACATGAAGGATCAGTCAATGGAGGAGGTCGACTCGGTTGGATCGACTAATAGTGCGACCCCGGACTCGGCCACATCTCCCGCTGCGGAAAAGCAAACACCGGAGAAAGTTCATATCACCGTTGACATTTCAAATCCGTTGTCATCACAAATTGCCAGCATTCTGGGCACTAATCGAAGCGTCATTGAGGATGACTCCAAGCTTGGCGGCGCAAGGAAGCGAAAACAAACATTGGAAGATGACATACCCTCGTTCATCATCAAAAGACCCAGTCCGAAAACCGTCGCAGAAGCCGAAGCGGCCGACAGAGAGACAATTGCGCAAATACAGACGCTTTGCCCGCACGTTGAGATAACTCGAAAGATGTCAAAAGACGAGCAGAACGCAATGCTTCTCTCGCAGCCAGTGAAGCCGCAGATACTTAATCAACAGATTTTGCGTGCGGGAACTACCCAACCAATAATCACAGTTACCCAGAAGACAAATGCGCCGGAAGAGGGCGTTTTCGACATCACTACTATGCCAATAGTCCTGTCGAATGAAGCTATTCTGAATGATAAGCTTCATTTGGTCATTACGCCCACAACGAATCCGCAAGTCATTAAACAGTTTCAGACCCAACAGCATTTGCTTTCAAGTAATACTTTGGCAGAAGCCACTAGTTCTACAACGGGGAACACCCCTCATCCTGGAATACCGATGCGTAGGATGTCCAATGTAAGAACGAAGCGCACGCCTTCGAGGCAACAACTGCAAGAACAGCATCAGCAACAACAACAGCAACAGCAACAGAACCGACAACAGCAGCAGAACCGACAACTGCAAAGCCAAGAGCAAATAAATCAACAACAGTATTCGCAGCAACAAGCCGTCCCGCAACTGAGTCTACAACAGCAGTATCATCAGCAGCATCAAGTGGGTCAGCAGCAATTACACCAACAGCAGCCGCATCAACTTCAGCAGCAAAATCTTCAACTGCAACAACAACAACAACCTATGCATCAGTCGCAGCACCCAGCCCAACAGCAACAAAGGCAACAGCAACAAGGGCATTTGGTGCAACAACAGCAGCAATTTCAACACCAACAACACTTTCAACAGCAGTTCCAACTGCATCATCAAAGCCAAATGCAGCAGCAAATGCAAGAAGAACAGCAGTTTCTTATGCAACAGCATCAACAACAACAACATTTGCTGCTACAGCAACAGTTGCAGATGCAACAGCAACAGCAGTTTCAGATGCAGCAACAACAACAGCAGCAGCAAATTTCGTCTGAAAAAATGATTCAATCGATTTCGACCGAAAAGCAAATGGGTGTAGACACTCGTGGCAATAAGTACGTTATAATAAAGGCTCCACCCAACACCGTGGTCATGGGAAACAACCCAGAGCCCGGCAAAGCGGCTCAACGTCCATCACAGCAACATCTGGCTGCTGAACCTTTCAACACAACAAAACAACGCAAACCAAGGCAAACAGCTGGTGCTGGTAAAAAAACATTAGTCAAATCGCCACTTCCTCACATATCACCATTGCCTGTGCACTCACCGTTGTCACAAACACCACCACTTCCTGTCCAGCTATCACTCTCCCACGAACGAATTCATCACAATCCCGGGCAGATTATAGAAACATTCACAAACGAAACACAGCCACCACCGCCTGCTTTACCACCAATGCCGCCAGTTAAAAAGGGCCGAGGACGACCGCCCAAACCTAAACCAGAAGTTGTTCCGCCAACAAAGGAGGCCGCTCCTAAAGCTGTGAAGAGTAATGGCAAACGCTCGAGTGGAAGCATCTGCGAACCAGTTCGTCAGCGTTCAACGCGATCCACGGCAGCAAATAAAAACAATAAATTGACGCCATACTCTGAAATACAACAGTCGGTGGGAAGTGATTTTGTACCACCGCCAATATATTCCACAACGCATCAGCAATCTCAGTCGGTTTCCTTCATGACCGCCCAGCAGTCTATTCGGTCTACTGCGTCGCCAGTTATGTGCACTAGTAGTATGCAGTTCCAGATGCAACCTTCAAGCCTAAGTCCACAAATTATGCCACATGTGATGTCCTGCATCCCAACTGAACGATCTGATGTAAGAGCCCTCAGCCGTCTAGGTTTCGCACTTGAATCTCATCCCCTTTTGTTATAATTTTCTCTTTCTAGGGACCAGGCGTAGGATATGCAGTACCTTCGCTGCCAGTGCCCGGCTATCCACAGACGTTCCTGCTGTGTGAACTTATCGACAAAAAGTATAGGGAGGTTTCTTCGAGACCCCTGTACTTGTCTGCGGATCGAACTCGATTCGTCGAAGTGCCAGATGAATTTCTAACAGAGGCACATAGAAAGTTGACAGATTGTCAACGAGAACCCAATCCGGATGTATTGCAAGTGATTTCTAGCGGGGCGCCACATGTTCTGCAGCCACGCGTTGTTCAGATGCACCATGAACAGCAACTTCAACAACATGCCACCATGGAGGACGACGTAAAGTCAAATGATATTCAAATGCAGGATGCCGAACAACTTTCTGTGGATGAACAAGCCTCAGCTCTGTTGTGTCTGCAGCAGCAAATCGTGCAGGAACAACTTGCGCAGGAGCAGTTCATACAGCAGCAGCAACATCAAATTGACGGGGATGACGGCTTCCTACAAGTAGCCACCATCGAAACGGAAGAGGTACAAGATAACCTCATACAACATTTGGATGGCGATGATGTTGTGATGGAGGAAGAGGCCATCGACCCAAACCCGCAGGTAATACTGAACATCGGAGAACAGCAATTAATCTTCGATGAAAACTCCTTCTTCAACTTAATTGGACAGAGAAGTTCCAGCAGAAATTCCTACACCTTGACACCAGAGGTTATACAAGAATTGGTTAACACTTGCAATCCGACAAACGCCATCACGGCGGGGGGCGAGTACAACGTGGAAATTTGTGAGCAGCAGGAAATCGTCATGCATGGAAACATGTTGCACAGCGGAGACGCGTCCTCGAATATTCTAACCGTAGCACTAGATGATTCGGGGGTGTATTCAGAAGAACAGTTTATCAATTCGGAGGAACTCCTTCAAATCGAAACCCCTGATGGGCTGCGCTATATTGGCACTGCAACTAGAAATGATGGCATCATTTTCCAATCCATGTCCACTCAAATACAAGCGAAAACCAGTGAAACAAATGTCCTTCTCAACCAAGCTCCCAAAATGTCCATAGAGGAAATTCCCTCGGACAAGAGTAAGCCAACATTTGAGACGCACCCCTCTACCACTGCTACGTTGGAGGATTGCCTTAGTGCAATTGGAGTTCCACCTGCCGTGTCTACGTCACTTGAGTTGCCTGCATCTGTGACAAATCCCGCCATAGTAGCAAAGACCCGAACTCCAACCCCTGGCGCCATCGCTATGAATGAGATCATTCCCACCGGTCTTTGCCATCATCCCGACATAAGTTCTTTGCCTTCAATGGCTACCAACGAACAGGAGTTGAACTACGATTTCTTCACCTCCAGCACGAGCACGCATAACGACAAAGTTCATGCCAGCGAGGAATCAGTGATCCCCGACATGGGTGAATATACAGTCGTTTCGAGCAGTGGCAACTTCGACGATCCCGCCAGATAATATCCGCTGATGTTCTTCGAGTAGGAGACGTCGCGCTGGAGCACCCTTGGATAGGTTCGGAGCGCGTTATTTCGAAGAATTACCAACCGTAGTTTCTACAGTCGAGAGAAACACTTTAAATTCGTCGAACTTTGACAGCATATAAATATTAAATAGGTACATACAGCATTAGTTTTAAAAAGCACAGTCTCCCACTAAAAATTTAAATTGCAATATTTTCTTTTCCTTTTTCGTTTTTTACTCACATACCACCCACTTATGTATAAACAGAAATTAGACCTTAATGTAGCTAAGTTATTGAAAGTGTTACCCATTCTAAAAGCCGCATATTTTATTATTAAAGCTAAAAGTAGCCGTCTCTTTCCTAACGCAACTCAAATGAAAAAAAGAAAATTATTCCCTTCGGCATCCAAAAGGATTTAAAACGAACTTATTTACTAAGTAAGAAGTAAGCAAATACTATTATTAAGCGAATATAAATATTTTTATTGCGTAGTCTCTAAGAAAAACTATATGCATCTATATATATGAGCGAAATATATAACATACAATTTGATGTTTATTATTATACGAAACATAGCATAGCCGTATGTTACTGCTTGTTAACAGGTCCGGCGAATACTGTGCCACTTAGATGCAGAAACAACATACCAAATTCAATATCAATTTAAATCCTTGGAAACCCTTGAATGCGCTCAGAAGGATTTTAAGTAAATTCGTCATTAAATAAAACGAATCGTCTCGATTTCAAAACTCAGAACATTTTGCTTCGAATTCAGGAAACTTTGTTTGAAGCTGCAATCGCTGTCAATCGCTGAGTCATATATCCTGGGGTCGAATGGCCACATCCGTGAACGAGCAATACTTTCAGGGAATTATGCTCCTTTTACACACGAAACAAACACAAATTCCATCACGTATTGCTCGTTCACGGAACTCTGCATCTCATACCGAAAGTAAAATTTTTCGAAAACGTATTTTTTCTACTCTGTATTTCGAAAGTGGAATGAAATGTACTTATGTCGCATTTAGAATTCCGAAATTATTACAGAGTACCTATACTTAAAAGCAGAAGGGGAAAGCTATTTCGAATGGAACGAAATAGAATAGGGCCCCTGATCTTTCGTCTCATATCGTTACTTGTGATTGATTTAAGGTTCATTTTTATTATGCGGCCAATGACTTTCTGTTTATGTTTATTAGTTACGATTTCAAGTACTGCCAATCAATCAAAAGTTACAACAAACTATGTACTTAGCTCAAAGAGTTCATAAAACAACTTCCTTTCAACTAGAAAAACTAGAGGAGTTATGAATTTCTTTCCATTTTATATGGACCCTGTAAAATAGCGGTTAAAAGTCGTTATATATCAATAACGAATATCATTTTTGTAAATTATTGCATAAACAACTCAACTATCCAATCTGACAGTTGTTTACTCTCTTTTCTTGATTGTGATACGAAATTGCCGTTACTAGAATATTCCAGCGGCTCCAACGTAAGCACGAACAAAAAGACCTGCAGCTGCAGTTGGCATCGGGTATTCAATCGTCTTTAAAATTGTATTTTTTTAAGGTTAGGAAGTCCCATATAGCCAACTTAACATACATTTACTGTTAATCAAACGAGAATGTTAAAAATTCTTGTTCAAATGCCTTAACCCAGATCGTTTTCCGGCTTTAATATATGCAACTACATCAACCCATCGCAGAGAAAATATACATAAAACGATTTATTCACTTCACTTCACTTGGACAATTACCGTGTAGGTACCTGTTGTGAATTGTTTTCGCCTATTTCCTTACTTTTCTACTTGTAAATCGAGCCGAGACTTGCCTGATAACTAACTATTTCTAGCGTTTAGCCTTTTCAAATTGCACGCTCAGAATGGATAGGATCATCCTTTGGTGTAGTTTGTGACATGTTTCACACGTTTCTTCAGGTTCAGTCCTTCGAAAACCATTTCACAAATTGTTTAGTTTCAAGAAAAACATTTCATAGGTCCTAAGTATACGTTGCTCGCAGTTTCGCAGTGATGAAACGAGTAGCCTGCAATCATTTACAGTGGGCCGTATCGATAGACAACATCACAATGAAACGAACAACCTTGTTACCTATTTTATACTTTATTCAATGGCATTGCGTAGTTAATTGACGTAAACATTGTTGTAGCTGTTGCTTACAGTTCAAGAATTATACATTACTTCGAGTAACACATGTTGGAACTACATATATTTCTGCATATTTTTGCGTTTTGTTTTTAATGGTCCGCCAATTGGGGGTAACAATAAATAATAATAAATTTGGTGGTGTGGTACCACGTCTTCTTGAGAAAAAAAAATTAAATAAAATAATACCGTAACAACAAAATATTCAAATAATCTTTGCCTGGTGCTTGCTTGAGTACTATATGTATTAGGATGGATTCGAACTAAAAAGATCAAGTTTCAAAAATATACATAAATAAAATAATACAATAATTATTAAAGTAAAAGAAGGATATATACATAAATGTGTATGTATATATAAACGACAACTAGAGTTCCATGCAGTAGGTTTATGGAATCTTAACCACTTCTGTTTGTTTGGGGGCTTTATGTGTGTGTGCTTTTGTTGTTATTCGAAGAACAATGGAAACTGGCATTCTGACACAATGAATCGCAAGGTGTTCATTTGTTTAGTTGAGTTTGGTGCAGATTTCGTTGGTAAATTCGGAACATTTGGATTTGCCTCCAAGATCTCCAGTCAAGTATTTGCCCTCCTTGATGACTTCGAAGCAGGCACGTTCGATTTTGGCAGCATGGTCATTGAGTTCCATGTGTCGCAACATCATAACTGCAGACAACAACAAAGCGGTGGGGTTGGCCAAGTCCTTGCCAGCAATGTCTGGGGCAGTACCATGGACCTACAAGATTAAGTTGTACATTTTCCTCTTATAAATTTGCAGTCTGATTTACCGATTCGAAGAGGGCACCGTTCAAACCAATATTGCCAGATGGTGTCAAGCCAAGTCCTCCCACCAGACCCGCACACATATCGGACAAGATGTCACCGTACAAGTTAGGCATGACCTAAAGCGGACAGGTGTTTAGCGACAACAACTTTAGAGCAACATTTTCCTTACCAGAACATCGTATTTCTTTGGATCCTGCACCATGTTTAGGCAGACGGTGTCCAAGTAGCGCTCTTCAAATTTGACTTCAGGGTACTTCTCAGCCATATCGCGAACGCATCTCAAGAAGAGACCGTCAGACATTCGCCTTTATTGAACAAGAATACGGATTAGTTTGCATAAGATGGGAATCGTTTGTTGGTCTCACATGATGTTGGCTTTGTGCACTACTGTCACCTTCTTCCTGTTGTTGTCCTTGGCATACTGGAAAGCAAATTCGGCTACACGCTTGGAAGCTTCTTCAGTGATGAGCTTAATACTCTGTACAACACCGTCGACGATTTCGTGCTCGATACCAGAGTATTCACCCTCTGTGTTCTCGCGGATGGTCACAACATCGACATCATCGTACAGGGTTTTGTAACCTTCGAGACTGCGGCATGGACGCACGTTCGCGTATAGGTTGAATTCTTTACGGAGAGCCAAGTTCAAGGACCGATGCCCCTTGCCGACGGGAGTCATGAGGGGCCCCTTCAGGCCGATTTTGTTTTTGTTCACAGAGTCGATGGCAGCTTGTGGAATACCGAATTTTCCATCTGGTCCCTACAACAGTTCTGTTAAGCAAGAGTGTAGTAAAACTTATTTCTAGTTATAATTACTCTGACTGGAGTGACATCAACGGATTCCCATTCAATTGGTACATTAGCAGCAGCGAATATCTTTTGTACTGCGGCAGAGATTTCAGGACCAATACCATCACCAGGTATAAGTGTTACCCTCTTGCCGGCGGAGGAGAATGCTCGACCTGTAGTTGGAGCAGTGGCCTAAAATTTCAAGAGTACATATTTGAACCAATGGAATTTTTTACAATTGCAAGCAGTATCTTCAGACAAAAAAATATCCTAGAGAGATTTCCGATGAGGTTACATAATGCCACAAAGACGAAGAATGGAGGTTAAGAAAATTTTTGCTACAACGTACATCTCGCGCAAAGGATACTCAATTTCACTTAACACACATTTTCCTAAAGCGATTTGATAAGTAGGTGCGATATAAATTATTCAATTGCTGTTGTTATAGAATCTATTGGCTGCGTTTGCTACTTTATTCGTTATGTAAAAACAAATACAAAATACTGACCACCTTTGGGGCCACGTTCTCCCCTCCAATGGAATTAAGTCCTAAGCTTTTCAACTACAAATACGTAAATAAAAAAACAATAATTAAGCAAACAATTGATGTTAGTTAAAAATTTCGATTAATAAACTAGCAATTAAAAATTTGCTTTGGAATTGTCACACACGGCACGTAGAGAGGTATGGGGAAAATCCATTTTTTTTAGAGAAAATATTCGTAAATGCACACGGTTCTTACAATTTTCTGAATTAAACGGGCTGCCATTATTTATAGAGTGTTGTTAAACCGAATGTTTTATTGCGAATTTATAAGAAAAAGATTCGATCGAGTTTTACGAAACACTCCGGCCAGCAATAGATTTTCAGGTAACTTGCGGGTGTTTTTTTCACGAGTGCAATCTGAAGATAGATATGATTGAGCCTTAGGTATTCCCTGTCACGTGCAGAGGGCAGGGATGTTACATGAATTTTGTTTAGTACTTGATATGGTTTGAGTATTTAAAAGTGTTATAGGTACCTAAAATTCACAGATTTATGTTCTATTTACATAAAAATAAATATATAGTTGGCGCAACAGGTCTGTAGAGACCCAAGGCCTAGCTTCTTACAACCATTCGTTTGTGTGCGTTTTTCATTTTTGGGACGAATGGAAGGGATCTACAATTTTATGCCGGGTCCAAACGGCTAATTGAGAAGCTCCTTCATGACAGTTATACTCTCGGATGTTTGTCAGACGTTGGCGAGAGGTGGCGCAGCGGAAAAAACCATTAGTTGGAATTTTGGTTTTTTCGGGATTCGAACCCGGGACCCCCGCTTAGTAGTCCAACACACTACCCACTAAATCACTGCGCCTACATAGTCCTCTGTTCTATTTACATAGTCCTCTGTTATTTGTTCGTTTTAAGAGTTGGTTTAGTGTAGTTGGAATAGATTCCCGCAAGCATAGACGTTAAAATGATACCTAAAACATGATATTTTTACTGCTCTTACTTTAATATATTGTAGTTGATATCGAAGAGATATCATGTACGTCCTGAAATTTCGATAAACTTTGCATAATTACCGGATTAGCTGCATGTACAGTACGAATTTAACAAGTAACTATAGGCCTGTTGTGAGTGACATTTCCAAAACGTATTGCCCGCTAGATCACTATCGAAAAGTCAAAAAAATGTCAAACTCCGATAATAAATCCTATCCCTGTTTCCTCAGTTTTCGGCATTAAATCCACAAATTAATATCAATGTGCCTATGATATATATATGATATATATGAATATATGAATATAAAATCACACAGTCTACTTGACATTTCGAGGACTTACAGTAGTTGTTGTAATTGCGTGCCGAAAATCGAAGTTAAAAAAAAAAACGCCGAAAGAAATAACTACGTCTCAATAAGCGTGTTTTATTGAATATTTCTATCTCATTAAAGTAGAAACTTCAGTTCATGTTCCAACCATTCGCACGTTGGCTTAAGCGTGCGCCTACTCAATTCTTTTATAATAGTTCCGCCTTAGCGCACTGTTCACCGCTACCACATCATGTGCTTAACTAGCGCCAGTTGTAGTGCTAAACAATTGTTTTTTTTCGAAGCATGGCTTATTTACGTCGACTCCGCTAGATCTTTACCTTAAACATCTTTCTACTAATGAGTTTACTAGAACCTTCTGCGAAAGGAATGCACAGTAGTGTTTGTTCAGAATATTGGTCTGGAAATAGCTGGCGAAACAGTTTAGCCCCTCAACAACGACGGATAGTCGTTGTGGTAGTCTTATTTTAACATTTATTAGTCAAAGGTATATCAAATAAAATTGTGAATTTTTTTTTGCATAGCTAACGCACGTTGGACAGATAACAAAAGTGTTAATGTGAATGGACGGGCAATCGTTGGGTGGTGTTCGTTTGAGTGAAGGGTAATAAAGATATCTCCCAGTTTAATTTTTGGAAAATATGTGGACCATACCTTTTTAGAGTTTAATATGTTCTTCTGTAACGACAATCATCCGCGACATCACGTTCTTTTGTGTGTTCCAATGTTAGGAAATTCCTTCCACTTGCTTGGAGGTGCTAAGACGCTGACCTGGAACCTCATTAGCGCTTGTGACTGCTCCAAAGATCCAGCAAGTGCGAACTTTCATGTACGATCCTCAGTTGCGCACTACTCGAAGTAGGCTGACGTTCTCTTCCTCATGCTTGTGTAACTTAAGGCGAAATCTTGATCCGCTGCATTTTCCCTCCAGGTGGGAATCGAAGACTTTCCCGACAATATTGTCAGATATGGGAATCGTCTGAACACAGCTTTACCTCTCACAACTTCCCCGTTTGCGAGTGCAAACATCTAATAGGCGGTGCAATCTGAAGAAGGCGTCAACATGGATATCTCGCACATCTGCATGCAGAATACATTCCACTACACTTTCAAGGAATGCTAAGGCATGCGGGGTATCGTTGAAAAAGAAAGCTTGTCGCCGGTTGGCATACAGCCGCACAAAAAATGAAAGAAAACGAATAACTGCAACCAAATGGGGAGGAGCTTTTTCTCACACATAATTGCATAGGTAGTCCTTGTTTAATTGTTTATTTGCGACCATGTAACACATTCGCTTTTCAATTTAATAAAGTATTTGAATCCATTTGAAGACTTCACAATAAAACCAACCCTTCCCATTTCAGTAGGGGATTATCCACAAAAAAATAATTCAAGTCTGAAAAATCAACAATACCACCCTACTTCGGTGTCTGGTAGTAGTTGTATGTACTGACAACAGCTTTGCAAAGAATGATGAATATTAAAATACGAATGGGAAGTGATTTTTTTTTGTTGTGCTCTCCTTCTCCACTCCTGTTTATAACAATCTGCTGTACCCCTAAGAAAGGATATTTATCGCCGCAAATACTTATAGCGTGTCCTTTTACGCAATAATACATCTTGTGAAAAACTCTTGTCATGGTATCACTGTCATTCTTACTCCTTATTATCATTGTAGGGTGAGATGAAGACAGAACACAAAAAAAAAAACCATAAGATGAGTTATTACCGGCCGGTGGAAGATTTATGAATTGGCTTTGAAGTTTTCGGAACAAATTTTAGAAAACACGCCCCCACCCTGCACGGGTTTGCGTTTCAATTTCAACCCCTTCTCCCTTATAATAAATGTAAAATTGGCTTTTAAACTAATTTAAAAAGGGGGTGAACAGACGCCCGAATGCCGGTAACGCGGTGATTCCATTTTCAATGGGCTTAAAAAAAATTCCCAATTTTTTTTCCGGACTGGAGAGTGCTCTGTGCTCTGTGCTCATGTCTACTTGCATTCAATCGAGTGGCAACAATTATCCACATCTCGATGTGGCTTCAATTGCTCACCCTGGTAGGAGGCAGTGAATTGGATTTTTCGCTGAATCGCAATCACGAGCCGCTGCCGCCTACTAACTGATTGATAAAAGAACGGAAGATACGGATATATGTACCTACCTACAGGCGGTGGGGGAGAAAATTAATATCCTGAAAATAAAGTAAAATGCAAAAAAATGCCGCGCGTTCCTTTTTTTTTGGGCATTTTTTTCATAACGACGAAATACCTACAAGCACTCGACAACGACGTCAGTAAATGATTTATGAAATTGCTTTCAGATCTTCATCGTCAATTATGCGCCGAGGGAAAAAAGCGTAGAAATTATTCACCCCCTTGGAGCGGTGACGAATCACGGGTGGTTCATCATCAACACCTGACAAGAAGCGCCGATTAAAGCGTCAACGACTGGGTGAGAGTGATTTCCATCCCTCGGGCAGACTCGGTCTAAATTTTGACAGGCATACAGCTTGGCAATCAGTGTGCGGTGTGCTTTTCTTTTAGCGCTTGAACAGGGAAATTAAAACTCAGTCCTATTCCTGTGGACACAAGGTCCCTTTAAAACAATTGTATAGTAACAAAAAACTTTTTCTTTGGATTTGAATGAAGTTAGATTTATTTTTATTGCTCGACTAGATACCTACCTATTGAAGCCTCAATCATCTTGCTGCGTAATATTGCAGTCATCAGGACTGGCACATCGACTGCTGGCGTCATCGTTGTGGAACTTTGTGGACTCTATCATTTCCACGTCAATATGAGCCGAGTTCTCTCTGTAAACCTCACAGCTGTGCTCTTCGATGGAGTCCTCCTGGTCTGACTTATTGTCGGTGTCGAACAAGTTCTCCTCCGCCAGATCCTTAGTGGCGTTGAATTGGCTGTATAGTCGCGGTAGGTTTTGAAGCACGTAGTTTGAACTGCTCTTCGCAGCGGGGTGGTTCTCTTTGGACTCACCCAAATCGTAGTATTTGGCGTAGTTCTCTAGCTTGTTTGTTGCTTCTGCTGAAGAAGAAGATGAAGACGACAAGTTGATGGCTGTTGAGCTCTTGGACTCGCTTCGCGGAACAGGTACTGTAAACGCGGATCCATGCCGATATTTTCCTGGCGCATCGGTCTCTGTTGATGCGATTGTGTTGTTTTCTGCATTTGCCAGTGGCGAGACGTTCTCCTTTTTGCGGTCGTATATGTGCCCCGACACCCGGAGGTCGATGAAAAAGTGCAGCGGGTCTATCCCGTAGGGAGGATATATGGGTGGGTACCAGACTGGTGGTGGCGGGGGTAGTACCAAGTCCTGCGGTGGCAGAGACGCAGCCGCTGGACTCTCCTGCAGGGTATTTTGACTTTCCGGCTGATTCGAGTCGGTAGGTGCCTTGCCACTGAGCGAATCTTTCGCAGCAGGCTCAGGTTTGGGGTATTTCGCGGCAGCCATTGGCAGGAATTGCTTGTTTGTCAGTTCTAGTGGTTTCTCTGAAACTGGTGGTTTTTCCTCAAGCCCTTTGCGATCCCTTAGGTGTTCAAAATACGGTCTATGTTGACTCCAAGAGCGTTTGCGTGGTCTTCGGGCCAAGACTGCGGCTTGCTGTATCTGCAAATTGCGAGCGTTTTCGTTGTTCCTTGCTTGGACGAGCGATCGCAGCATGTCGCTGAAGAAGAAGTTGTTCGGCCCCACTGGTGCCGAGTACAGATAAGGTGGCGTTGCGGCCAACAGCCGGCTTACATAGTCTTGGTTTCGGAGTTCATGTATGCTCTTGCGTTCCTTCGGCGGGGACTTCTGTTGATTTTGTGGAGAGCGCGGGGCATCTTGATGGCGCTGTTGGTCTTCTGCCATATCGAGGAAATCTGTAAAGACAGGGAAACGTTGGGACTTGTTAAAAATTTGGCATTGTCTCAATCTGAACATCTCTTTCATTTATTTAAGTGTAGCAGTGCTCTTACTACTTGAAAGATATTTCATCCTATTTTCTACTCTTCAAAACACGAACACATTGAATAAACTAGTCAACACGGTATAAAAGAGTCTCCCCTTTCCTACTTTGAAAAGCCAAATTTCTTATAAATTAATGGAAAGCCAAGACATTCAGTCGTAAGCTGTTTTTGATTTGTTAACAAGACAAAAGATTTATACTTTAGGAAATCCCTGTAATCTCCTAATGAAAAGTGAATCAGGAGCAGCAATGATATTTGCATACATCCGTAAGGACAATGCAAACATCAACTACCACATCATTCCCATTGTTATCCATATAAAACATTTATTCAACACAGCAGTAGGGTTGCCTTCCAGTGGGTTTCTCTTGAATATCTGTTACAGCCAGTGCGCATTTTTATTAATTAAAGGATTTCGTGTTTTTATTTTATATCGTCAAAGGATTGTTTTAATGGAGTGCTTTAAAACTGCCTCGCTTTGATATACGAGACGTACATTCACATTCTTTTTTTCAGCTGCAAAAGGACATTTCCCACCTAGAGTTATGCACAGATCCTTGCTCGAATAAAACCACATTGAAAGGATTCAACGTGACGATTAAGACATCACACCTCCAAGGGTGCCATTGGCCATCCAGCTCAACTCAAACATGGCACTTTTTTCGTCGCATATTTGCTCAAATTTTCCGGATGAGTTGTGCAGTCTACCAAAAAATGTTCCTCCATCTGTCGACGTCCTGTATGTGATATTCGGAACAAGAGTTGTCACATTTTTTGTGTGTGTTGCAGACGCTCGTTTTTTTCTGCCAACACAACGCCAAATTTGTTCGGATATTTAATTCATTTAGTTTTCTCATTAGAACAGGAATAGCCCAGCCCCTGATGACCGCCCGTTCCCATCTGTGTAGCCGCTTCCTTATGTTGTTAGCCGCTGCTTCAATGACATTGTTACAATAAGAAGCGCTTCATTTAAATTAGATTATGTTAATTAAGATATCGTCCAAAGTAGGTATATCCACCGTTGGAGCCATACATAATTTATGGACAGCCGCTCTACACTCGTAGGCGAGAGGTGGTAATGGGAAAGTTTCAAAATTGAATTTATTACGGAACAATAACATTTTTTAGCAGCGGCGTTTGTTAATTAAAATTTGCATTGTGCGGTTGTGATAGTGACGGGAGACATTCTGTCGCAGATTGCGACGACAATAAAAACTCCTACGTTTATACTTATCCTTTATGGGGAATAAATAAGCTGGCTTAATGCAGAAAATCAACGACTTTTTAAGTTGTTGACAGACAAATATTCAACTTGGAGGCAGAAGTTTTCCTGTAAAAATGTGCTTTGCAGTTTCTGTTTTTTTTGAAGAGTTTCCCTTGCCTGTTGAGGCAATTAAGTGCAGCTTCTTACTTTTCAATTTGTGTGTTTGCATATAAGATGCTTCTTGCGAAATCTGGAGGATAAAGCAAGGGTAGAAAACAAAAAAAAAAAACAATTGTAAGTTGTAACAAACAAGTAGAAGCAGAAGAAAGCCATTTCAGACGAAGAATGTTTGTTTTAATTACTCCACGAAGTGAGCAGTTTACTTTAGCGGTATATACGGTACACCAATTGGTTTCACTTGGAATTTAAATGCAGAGAAGATGGAGGGGCTCCTTTAAAGTGGGGGATAGCTGTAACAGTATTTGAAAATGATTCGAACGTCACTTTATATAATGACGTCTGTGCAGTTTTGTTATAAATTTGAATCTATTGGCGAAGGTTGATTTGCAACGACTGGCAGTTCACAGCTGTCAAAAGTGAAAAAAAACATAACGGCCTTAGTAAATACATAAAAGAACACTGATTAAAACAAGTAATTCTGGTTTACACAATGAACAGCAGCATTCTTCTCGGACTGTACAGGAATATCTTCATTGGCCGCATTCAAGAATCTAGTCATCTTAAGTCGACTAGATTGGTCTGGATGAGATGTAACCTGAACGCAAAAACTAGATTGGTCGGGAACGTCACGTTTTCTACGTCAGCCACATATGAGAACTGTCAACTTAGTACTCAGTCACGAATTTCTCGACTAGATTCGTCGGCTACCCCTCCATAAACGTCAACTGAAACATCTGCTCTCACGACCGATTTCCCCCAATCAGAGTCGAGTTTCATCTAGTGAGAGAGCTGTCAGACTTACTAAACTAGATACTTGAACGTCCCCATTGCTTTTAAGCTCGCGTAATAAATGTGGGCAGATTTTTGTTGGCATCATTTTGACAGATCAAGGAAAATGTATTTGATTTCGGTTTGCTTTATCAATCGATGTGAATAAAACAGTTTTCTACAGCTAAACAAAATTTTATCTGGTCTCGAACTTTTCTCTCCAAACATCAGCTAAAGTTCTAGCTAAATTTTGACATAGAGTACGCCGTGGTTAAGTGTCACAGAGAACAGCTGTTCTTTGGAAAAAACTTCCTTCAAAAATGTAATTCTCTCTTATTTTAACTATTTCTGATTCTAGGTACTTCTCGTTCATTTATAATTAAAAAAGCTCATGCTTGCATACTTTTCCGCAACAGAACAACAAAACACAACGATCTGTCACAATTTAGCTTGAGAAAATATGCCGACCCATTAAATGGCTACGCTAAATTTTGACAGACACATGAAGTACATTCTGAAACAAAAGTTTGATTGTTTAGCTCGAGCTTCGTACCACTCAGCTAAATGGGTTCGCTTAAATTTAGCTCAGCTAAATTTTGGAGAGAATTTTGTATGGGAGCGAAAATGTAGCTCGAGCAGCGTTGTAAGCTTTACAGCACAAACTAAGCAGCGATTAGGCAACTTATTGGAGCTGAAATTTGTATAAAACTTCGCTAAATTTTAGCTCGAGTAAGGTTCTGAATTAAATGTAAAGAAAGGGTTATCAAACAAGAAAACCAGAATTTTTAAAACTATTTCATATACCTATCTTTATCGGGTGAAACAGGACATGAGTGCTTGAATGTAACACGAGGCACCAATCGAGAAATTTAAAACCCTACTAGGTATACAAAAGGTCGATCGAGACATTTAGTCAAGGAACGAAACATAATTCCAACGTCCATCACGGACTTTCATACACGTGACGTTGAGCTAATCCTAATTTTTTGTGATAATTTTTTATAGAGTCCGAGCTTTATTCGAGTTTGTAGATTTTTGGGATAGGTTAGAAAGTGGCGACTAAAAGCCGATGTACTTAGACCACTTGAGTGTAGAAAGTTGTTTTCCCCCGCTACACCTTTAGCTTCTTATGGAAAACTCGAATGCCTGTGTTTATTAGATCGTTAAGATGGCTGTAGTAGAGCTCTGAGCAAGTGGAGCACTAGTTAAATAAAGCCTCTACAGAAAAATGCCGAGCCTTGTTGTATGGTTGTATAAAAGGAAAGGTATGCCCAGTGATGACACCTATATACGGATATATAGTCTGTCGAGAGCAATCAAACTCCTTGAACGTTTCAGATAAAGCTTTGGCCAAGGTTTAGTTTTTTTTTTTTGGAAAATCATCCAGCTTTGTCATCATTATATCAGTTTGCAAGTAGCCATCTGAAGGTGCAAAATGTTTAGTTCTAAGTTCATCAGCCTTTCTAGAAAATGCCGGCACTCAACAAAGGTGAGTACCAGCACCAATCTGAGAAATGTGCGGCAGTCTAGGGCTACTATAGAGCTTACAGAGACCTTTTGATGCAAACTGGGCTGTCAAAAAAGACTTTGATATCTTTAGCGAAATTCATGTCTTATTTCAGCAAAGATAAGACTTATTTTATTGCCATTATTACCCCCTAAAACAGGCTAAAAGAGACTCAGTTGGTGTAGTCAATTCGCCATACAAATAACTAATTTTAGTCTCTACTTTAAATTTAAGCTCACAATTGCGAAATTTGTATGGAAAATATAGCCACTGTGAACTACGAAAATCGAGTGTCGAAACTAAAAATGTTTATTGGTAAAGCCCAATGTTTCCTTGAAGAGTACGCACTAAAGCTATATGAAGCGAGTGGCCAGATAAAAAAATCTGAGAATCTTGTTTTTCCGAAACAAAAAATCTTTTTTTCAAGATTTTGTTCAAAATTTAAAATGGGCAAAATTTAAAATACAATTTTGAAGTACTGTACTACTAATACATAAATCACCTGAATATCTAAAAAAAAACTTTGGTCACAAATTAATGTTAATGCTTTTTGAAATTTTTAAGCATATTTGCATTAAATTGACTTCGAATTGCATTGCTTACCTATATCAAGATCATAGAATTTCGGTTCATTAAAGCTCAACAAATCCTTTGTAAAGATAAAAATTTCAACAACCGTTTCAGTACATACTAAACCATTTTACCAAAAACACGTTACATCAGTTATTTTATCAAATTCGTTAAAATTCATGTTTCCTTAGAGTTGATGAAAACGTTAGTGAGAAAGAAATTGTGCATGGCCTCTGTTCGACTCATATTATATATAAGAATGGAATTAATAGCCAACGTTTTTCTAGATTTAAAAAGTTCTTGATATCAAACATCTTGAAATTTGATGATTTCGAGGCTAAAAGTCTTGTACATATTTTGGAGCTCAAAAATCTTGAAACATAAGATATATCTTGTAATCTGACATCACTGGTGGCCAGTTGTTTTAGTGCTCCACTGATGGTTGAGATAGAATGATACTTTTTCATAACGCACATAATATCGTTTCGAATTTCACTATTTTAGTGGCCAACTGACTGACAGTTGGCTGTGCTATTCTTGCTCAACACTTTTTAAGTTAAGAAAAAAATATCAGTTACAATGGTTCGACACTGGTTCAATATTTCCAGTCACCACACTTCGCAATCAGAAAATTAAAGCCAGACGAACTTTAAACGGATTTTTTAGATCCGCAGCCTCACATCCCTCCAAACCAGGCAATTTGCGTTTCGTTCGCTTCTATTTCCCTAGAGAAGATTTTCCTTGCGCATCGGCGAGTTCATCTGATTGAGAGCTCATAGGCGATTTTATTTTTTAGCTCAGAGCTGAGCACTGAGATGAACTCGAGCATTATGAGCGCTCAGAACGTGCTCAGATTGTTCTGATGTATTTATGAAACACACTTGAGCACATAGTTGTCATAAATGCATAAGCTGAATATTTATTAATTGTTATTTATTTAATTTGTTAATTTTTAGTTCCACAACAACAATGTTCGTCCGCCATTTCAATTATTTTGCTTATCCTGTCTTTTTTTCTGTCAAATGTGACTGGAATTGCGTAATCATCGTTTCACTCAGCCTGTTAAGTCAATTTATTCTGAGCTCTTAGAGCGCGCTCTGATCATGCTCTGAACGAAAAAAGAAACACAAATACTGAGCTCTGATGAATCTGAGCTAAAAAAGAAACACGAACTTTTTGTGTAACAGTTCAGGTTCTGCTCTGAACTAAAAAAGAAAAGCGCCTCATGTAAGGATGCCTAGTTCATCGAACAAAAAATAAATGCAAACACTTAGAGAAAGTATTCCTTCCTGCAATTTTGTTTCACTTTCACTATATTCATTTTCTTTAATAATATTGTCAAAACTATAAGAAAACACTGTTTGTGGTACCGATCTATTTTTTCCGTGCAAAAGCACGGCCTTTTTGTCAGATTTTTTATTCCAAGTCCAATTTAGCGTGAGAGAGTGCAAGATGTCGCACTCGTATTGGAAGCTAAGAGGGACACTATAAAAATAATATATTCAACAGAATTTTATCTCTTTCAATTTTTGAAATAATTGAAATAGCATTTTTGTAATCCCTACATTTATCTAGGTTTTAGGAGAACGGATTCGGCCAGTTTGGTGAAGCTATGGGTGTGTTACTAATTTTGCAGTAATTGTTTATAAATTTTGAACATGCGATGCAAATTAACTGCAAAACTATCACCCCTTTCTTAAATCAGCAACTCAATTCCTTTTCGTTCTGCTACATTTTTGCAAAGAGTCACTTGGGCATTATGTCTCTTATTCGTCATTATTCGAATTAAAAAAAAACTTATTTGTTGGTAAATGCAGTGAAATTCACTTGCTCATTTCCTCGACCTAATTGCGAATGACCAGTTGCTGGATTACAGCGACTTCACTATGGGCAACAGAATATTGAATGATGGTTAGGTTAGGTTAGGTTTTGTTGGCTGGCGTGGATTAATTCCGCGCCACACTCAGTACCCATTGTGATACCCGTCGGGGAAAAGGTTTATCCCTTACCCGTATAGTAACCTATTCTGTACGCCTTTTAAATAAGTTAGTTAATTACTTACTGCGTCATTGCATACAAACCATCTTGAGGATTTGATGAACATTGAATGATTTAAACGATTCTCTTCTTTTATATACTTCTTCAGTACAATATATACAAAGAAAATCCTGGTCCTTCTGATTATACATGTACAGATTCGAACTCTAAATTTTCGAGGCTTCTACATCTATTACTCCGGTCCGGACTGAATTGCACCAGAATCGCTGCTTCTACGTGTCAAACTCCAAAGCGACTTTTTTTATTTGCTGGAAGCCGCTCGCATTTAAACGATTCCCAAAGAGGTAGGGCTATTATGGTTCTTACAATCTAAGAGCCCGGCAACGCCTTCATGCCCATGATTATCTTTATAACTATCAAATCAAATTTCGTAAATTTTTTTGGATAGATAGGGAAACAGTTTAAATTGAAATGGAAACAGTTTAAATTGAATTGTCTCAAACTAAATTCCATTAAAAATTTTGAAAGTGTTTTTTTTTTTCATTGCAATCTATCCTTGTCTTTTGTAGTCTTCTCGCTGAACATGACTCTTTCGCAAGATCGTAGAGCTCCGTACCAAGGTTTTGAATAAGGCCGAAGGATGCCGATTAATAAGCGATAGACGAAGAATATGTTTCCTTCAACTTAAGACTTGTAGAGCTATGTAACCTACTTTAGGCAGAGGAACAGTAGGGCTATTCCAGACGAAGAGTGCCCAGTCATTATCAGTTACTTCTGTCTTCGAATCTTTACCTAAAACTTATCTGAATCGTCTTTTTAAGCACTTACTGCGGAAAGAGCTATTTCTCTCTCTAAAGTCGTGGAAGAAATTGCATATGCCAAAATGTTTAAAACTCAACTTTAGTAAGTATGACAGCCAGCTGACTTAAGTGGTATTCGATTGCGCGCTTTTAGAGCACTTTTTTTGCTCTCAGAGCACTTTTTATGTTTGTTTGGTACAAAAAAGCAATCACTTTCAGATTTCAGAGCATTTTTGCGAATCTAGATTTTTTCTCAGATTTGCTTAAGATTTACCAATACAAGTACCAGAGACAAAACTGAGACCACCAACTCCGGCCGATTTCCCGTTACTTAGCCTACAAGCTATATTTTTATGGAGTGTTCACGTTTGGTGCGCTAGTATTCTTACATAGAGAATCATATTGACAAAAATGTCACGAAACTTCAAAAATTCCGGCTCACCAACACACTCCCAGGAAATATGAGACACTTCCGCTGTGGGCAAAGTTGCTGGCAGAGTTCATAGAATTTTATCCGTTTAATTTGAAATTGTTCGTTACGTGTGGATAATATTTTGTTTTAGGAATAAGTGCACATTTGCTTAAAATGTTCATGAAAAATTAACAATGTAGATTGGTGGAGGAAAAATGAAAACATTTTGGGCAAATTTTCTTCATTATTTAAGAAAAATTTACACACGAAATCGAAGTTAATGATATCCAAAAGCGGAAAATACACAACCATGTTTGTCCTAATATGTTTCTAGTATATAGAACATTAACTTTAGATAGTTTTACTAACCAAACAAATCAAATTCGCCTTTTAACAATTTATAATAACTATAACCAATGGCGTTCAGTAATGAAAAAATGTGGTATTCCCGAACTCTTTCACATTTCCCCACGGTTGCCGAGGTTGGCAGCATTTATTTTAGCATTTTTTGTATGTTTTTGCATGTCACACGGATTCTTTTTTGACATAACACCGATAGGAAAACAAAATGGCGAATTTGAAAAAAAAACTGAGGGGGCCAGCGGCAAGAGGATTGTGAGTTGGGGGTCTCAGTATGGTTTGTCTATGCAAGTACGTTTGAGTTTGACAACTAGTGGAGTTTGTTTGCGTTTTCGTGAAATTTTTCAACTGCAAAGAAACGAATTGCATCGAGTTGATCTATTTTTTGTTAATTATTTATGTACAAATGTTTAGAAATCAATCTGGGCGAGCATTTTGAATGTTTGCATATAAAATTTAACCAGTGAACGGAAAACGCTTAGAAAAGTGTCGAAGGCTACACGTATTCCAATCGCACAAATCAACACAAAAAAGAGCAAGTGACGTTTTTATGTTCGATTAGACACACGATACACGAAGTCTGAAATCTGAGAGCGAATCTGAAGAAACCCAATCGAAAACCACACAGTTGACGTTTATTAAGAAGTACACTTTTAGTCAAGAATTTCGTGTGTCTGACATCCTAAAAGCGACCTCAAAAACCAATCTAGTTTTTGGCGTTCACGGTTCAGCTATTCGACTAAAAATGACTAGATTTTTGAATGTGCCCGAAAACTTGCTTGACAAAGAAGATGAAGTTAGATGCTCTGAAAATTGATCACCCCAAGGTATTTGACGCAATCGATCTCCGTCGGTCATTGACTTGCCTTGAGATTATTATAAGTTTCTTATATTTTAACATTCAAATCTTTCGTAGTTCCAATAAGTTCGAGGTTCAATTCACTTACTCTCAGAAGTATGCTGCTATTGGGATCTTTCTGTATAATTTAATAATTTATTCCAGACCTATACTAATTGACTCTCACTTTTAACTTTTGAATCTGCCAACATACTTGCTAACGTGAGCATAAAACGATGATGGAGTTTACCGTATTCCGACTTGTGTAACAAAAGTCGTGACCACATCGACACGGTGTAAATAGCAAACATTCAACCTCGCCATCCCCTTTTACATATTCGATGCCAAGGGTTGCAGTGCTAATCGGCAGCAATTCGTAACATAGTCGAAAACACATTACGATTCACGTAAAGGCTCAATGTGGCTATTCATCACGTGTGTTTCGGTTTCGGGTGGCCTGTAAACGCGTCTACACCTACGTACGCACATGTATATTAAGCAGTATCCTTGTCACGAGTATACCTATATATGCAGTAAGTTCGATGCATATCAGCGAGACCGAGGGTTGTGTTTTGACGAAGTAATTCACATCCACAAGTGGTACATAAATTTAAATTTGCGTTCCGTGGTTGCAGAAGAAGGGATGAATTCAATCACTTAACTTGGGTTTAATTCATTTGGGCCCTAACATTATTTACATTTAATCGGACAACGGGAGTTTGATGAAGTACTGCGACGAGTGCTCGCGTATATCCCGTCGGCAAAAGTACCACTTTATAAAATGATTGCATAAACTTTTTGTAACACAGTTTTAACTTACTTTCGACACTAAAAGTTTAAATATTTAATTCGAAAAGTCACTTTATTAATTGGGAAAACAAGTAATCCGCAAGCAGTAAACCGTTTTGAGCGAATATTCGATACACGTTATGCCACGAACTGAACTTATTTTTGCCGTAATTACAAGTACCACCTTCTCTGGTAGTGGTTTAAATTCAAATGAATCCGAACCGAATGGCACAAAACCGACACCGTCAACCGCCAAGCAACCATTGTGAGTTTTATATCTAAGCCCGAGAACACATTTTACATTCCACCCTCTCCCCATGAAGAAGGGTCGAGTAGTCGGTGCTTTTTGTTGTATTGGCGCGTGTTTCAAAAAAGGAAGTAAATCATATAGGTAGAGCAGCCATCAACCATCAGGAGCATCATCATCATCATCGCCATCACCATCACCATCAGGAGCATATCTGTGGCAAGGCAACATATAGAAATCGCCGAGCAACGCAACAGACAACATTGCATCAATCTCTGTTTTACTACTGTTGAACGTCCTCATGCAGATTCTTATATTCGGGTGTGGGGGCTGCAGATGGAGGGATAAAAGGACGAATAGGAAAGAAGGAAAAAAAGTGTTGGTAAACCGACAGCAATTGTTCGCAGCTATTATACCACAGAGCTATAGCGGTACATAGTATTTTTTCCTCTTGTTTTTTAATTTTTCAATTGTTTGCTGTACGAGGCGCAGGGATGGCTGGTGCGATGGAGGGCGCGTTCGCTGCGCCTAGCAGTATTTGCGATATGGGAAACAGAAAATCTAAATATTTGCAATTAAGCTAATCAAACCTAACAGCTAGTGTTGCGAAGCTGGCTGCGAATGTGATTCCCGTATTCTAGCATAGGACTTCGCCCTTAAGGCGAATAAGTAGGAGCAGCAACCGTCCCTGTGCACAGCATAGAATATTCTTCGGTTTGTAATAAATACCACTTCGTGGTGTACCAATTTTTTCCATTCCCCGAATGATTTCAGAGACGGATGCTTTTCAGGCATTGTTAAATACTTTTTTCCTGAATGTATGCACATCCTCATCAGTTCACACCGAGATTTGAGTTGCCCAGGGGGGCGGGCGTATTGGATGACTTTGCTGGTATACTCGTTTCAATAATGCTTTCTTTCGTTAAAGCTTTTGTCGTGTTTTTTTTTATTTACTCTCGCATAGTCTGCGCCTCGTTCCAGATTTTTTTTTTGAGGATTTTGAGATGATGATCCATACGTGCGTCTGCCTATATCGGGGGAGTGGGATAAAATCCTGCAGTCCCGCAATCAACTAAGCAACGAGCAAGAACAAAGAGCGCCCGTTGCGGGAATTTCGCTTCACTAAAGTGAATACTCAAGCACTTCGTTGTGTGTCAACATTTTAAGTGTGATATACTTACGTACGCGAGTCCTTTGATTTATCATGGCGTCTGTCACTCACATCTCACATGTGATCCTGGGAGAGATAAACACGAGTAAATTAGAATACAGATTTGAATTGAATTTGGTTCCAAATTGAATTATTTTGCACAAGGGTTTCAGTGCCGATTGCACTATAAGGAGGTAGGCACAGGACTCGTAATTTGTTATCCAATTCACGTGTTCCTGCGAGTATATTGTTAAAATTTCAAGTGCACGTCCCCCTGGCTACAGTGACAACAATTCGTAATACAACTGCGGAGGTGTGGGGGATGGTTTTTAGTGTCACTCCAGAGCGTTTTGCATGCTTTTATTTCCTTCTTCCATCCATGGTATCATAGCTACCATGTGCTGGGTAAGTGTCTTCCGACTGTTGCCGGAGTTTATGGAATCTTTCAATATACCGGTGCCGAGAGAGTTTGCGATGAAATCTGCTTTATATTGTTTTCCTGTCGCATCATCGTGCAACGATGTGTCACATGTACGATACTCTGAATCTGATGCGCGGTTTTCCTCCGAGAGTTGGTCCTTGATGAAGTGTGGATGGTTGCAGGAGGAATGTCTCTATTTGTGGGTGGCGGTATTAGCATAATTCTTTTATTGTTCGCCAGCCATAAGGGTGGGTGCAGAACGTTGGGGTTGTTGTTATTGTCCGGAGACTATATCTGATGATTGGTAAATGTTCACCACCGGCTCAGAACAGCTTAAATTGGGAAATCCTTTTTTTTTAAGCCAAGCAACGAGTCCGTTGGTATGCTTCGTTTATTTTCAATTTATCACATAATCGCATTAACAGATTTGCGGACATATTTTGCGTGTTATTGTTGAAGTTGATGAATTGAATTGGTCCTTGATTTTTCTGTAGGAAGTAGTGCTCGTAGAAAGAAATGTTGTTGCATAAAAAGTAATATGGCTCTCGGAAGGGGCCTCTTGGGTATAGTTCTCTTGTAATTCGTCGAAGAAACTTCATGGTTTGATAAGCAAGCTCTTCCATATGGAACCATTCTGCAAATGACTTCTGTATAAAAGCCGTGCAGTCGATAATAGGGTCGCTATCCTATAGCTTTGTTCAACAGTTCCATTTCGCTTTTATAAAATCACTTGCGAAGTTTCTTCGTTCGAAGATCTTTGTGATCTGATATATTAGTTAAAAGTTTCCTATTAGCGAAAGCCACACCAATTTAGCAATAGGTCTGTTTCAGTTTTTTTCTCAGTAAAATTCACAAGGAAATAATTTTTAAAACATTTTCCGTATTGAAGCTGACTTATACGTTGCTTTTGTTGTTGTATTTGACAAGTTTTGCGAGAACATATAAATGCCAAAACTCCGTTGAGCGCTGAGAAGGTTCAGTTTGCTTTGCATAGGCCGGGGCTTAAAGTGTCACGGAAAAAAACTGCTTGTTCGCCGTCTTTAACGAAAGTTTGCACACGAGGAAAGGATTCATTTATTACAGCAGCTCGCCTTCTAAATCTTAGCGATGGCACTCCTTGAACTATCGGGATTTTTAAAGGTAGTTACTACAGGGTATTTTTTGTAGAGGTATAAAACTTTAAGTTGGCAACACTATTTTAACTGCCGGCCATTTTGTCAGCTGTTTTTAGTTTGGTTTGCCATTTCATCATGAACAAGTTGACAAATGAACAATGCTTGCAAATCGTGCAAATTTATTTCGAAAATAATGGTTCAGCTCGCGAAGTTAGCCGCAAGCTCCGTTCATTTTATGTTCGACATAATCGTCCATCAGAGCAATTAATTCGGTTAACCATGGATCGTTTTCGCACTACGTCTACTCTATGTGATAATACGCATCCGCAGAGACGTCGAACAGTGCGCACCGAAGAAACAATTTCCGCTGTAGAGCAAAGTGTTGAAGAGGACCCGGAAGAATCGATTCGCCACCGTGCACAGCAATTGGAGCTTTGTCCATCAACTTTATGGAAGATTTTGCGCAAAGATCTTAGCTTACGACCTTACAAGATCCAGCTTGTGCAAGAATTAAAGCCGCGAGACCATGCAATGCGTCGTGATTTTGGTGTATGGGAAATGAGATTGATATCGAAGCTGATTTTCATCGCAAAATTTTGTTCAGTGACGAGGCTCATTTTTGGTCGAATGGCTACGTCAACAAGCAAAATTGCCGCATTTTATGATAACCGACTATTTTGTTCCTGAATTGGATGGCATGAATGTGGATGAGACGTGGTTCCAACAAGACGGCGCTACATGCCACACAGCGCACGTAACAATCGATTTATTGAAGGAAACATTCGATGAGCGCATAATTTCGCGGAATGGACCTGTCAATTGGCCACCAAGATCGTGTGATTTGACACCATTGGATTATTTTCTTTGGGGATATGTGAAGTCGCTCGCCTACGCCAACAAACCAGAAACGTTAGGGGACTTGGAAGCCAACATTCGTGGCGTTATTGCCGACATACAGCCCCAAATGCTCGAAAAAGTGGTTGAAAATTGAACCTCTAGACTTGGCTTTATTCGAAGCAGCCGCGGTGGCCACATGCCCGAAATCATATTTAAACATTAATGGTATAAAATTATCCTTCCAATAAAGCCAAATTGATGGACATTTAAACGACATTTTTTGTGTTTTATTTCAATTCGAAGTTCTATACCTCTAAAAAAAACACCCTTTACTTACTTACTTAGGTGGCGCTACAGTCCGGGGTGGACCTGGGCCTCAACGAATACGCCATTCGCTCTACACGTCCCAGCCATCTTAGACGACTGATATGTACTTTAAAGGTAGTTATAAGGGATAATAAACATTTATGCATACAAGAGAGAGGTGGTAAACATCAAGTCTACCCAAAATTGTTGCCCAAGCAAATGTATGTGTAAAAAAGCACCTTTATTTCTTTATTATCGTATACATTGCATTAAAAATTGAATGAAGTGCTAACTCGCGTCAGTAATATTTGTATTTGAAATATTAAAGCTCAAAGAAGTTTCTTGGACTAAAATTTGCAGTGCTTTTATGCTGGGGTAGTCTATTCTCAATTGCACCTCTTTTTGCCCAACTTTTGATTTGTCTAAAACGTTTAACTGTGTTATTATTGTATTCTCAAGGTTTTCAACAAATGTGAAAATGAATGTAAAAAAAGGTAGGTAATATTACATTTCACAAGCAAATCTACTATTTGTAGGTATAGTCTTCGATTCGCTGATGAAATTATGGCCGCATTTTTGAACACAATGATTCGCTGGCATAGCAGGAACTCCGAAAATCAATTGCGTACTCACCCTTAATAATAACATACGCCATTTTATGTGCACCCTCGTACGACATTTGGAAAGTGAAACTTTCATTCGGACGTTCCACTGGAAATGTCAAATTTCAATTTGACGTTTAATCAGCGACGCGTCGTTGCATCGTCGTTTATTTCGTCGATTAATTTTGTTTTAACAATTTTCACTGAACCGCATTAAATTTATAGACAATTTCCTAGAAACTTTTTATCTTAACAAAAAATGAACAGACGACGAGCTCACGATGATGATGATAGCTACGGTAAGCAACCAATTCCGAATTGAATTTTCCCTCAAAACACAACTAACCTACAAAAAAAAAGGGAAAATTGTTCTAAAAAATTCTTTTCCGGAAAAACGACTAAGATTTTCTTCTGTTTTAGACCATCGCAATAGAAAACGCCGTCGTGTCTCGGAGAACCAGGAGATTGAAGATCGTCTCGAGTCGCTAATTTTGCGCGTAGGCGAACGAAGTACCTCTTCAGTGGAATCCAATCTCGAAGGACTGGTTTCCGTATTGGAAGCTGATTTGGGTACTTTCCGCTTGAAGATCCTTCGCATTCTCTCAGAATGTGCAGTAAAAATGCCCGAAAAGTGTACCATTTACACAACGCTTGTAGGTCTGTTGAACGCAAAGAACTACAAGTTCGGCGGCGAGTTCGTCGACCATATGGTCAAGACATTTAAGGACAGTTTGAAAGCTTGCCGGTGGGATGCAGCGCGATATTCGCTGAGGTTTCTGGCAGATTTGGTAAATTGCCACGTCATTTCGGCTTCAAGTTTGCTGCAACTGCTGGACATTATGATCGATGTGTCAAACGAAGACAGTGTGCCACAGGTTCGCAGAGATTGGTATGTCTTTGCAGTGCTCTCTACCCTCCCATGGGTCGGCAGAGATTTGTACGAGAAGAAAGAATCTTCTCTAGAAAGTCTGTTGTTGAGAATTGAGGTTTTTCTCAACAAACGCACCAAGAAGCACCACAATGCGTTGCGTGTGTGGTCCGTGGATGCGCCACATCCCCAAGAGGAATACCTCGACTGTCTTTGGGCACAGATTCGGAAACTCCGCCAAGACAACTGGGCCGAGAAGCACATTCCGAGGCCTTATCTGGCATTTGATTCGGTGCTCTGTGAGGCATTGCAGCATAACCTGCCGCAAATCGTGCCGCCACAACACCACGAGTCGTTTATCTACCCCATGCCGTGGGTAGTGTACCGCATGTTCGACTACACAGATTGTCCAGACGGACCCAATTTGCCGGGCGCCCATTCGATTGAGCGCTTCCTCATCGAAGAGCATCTGCATCATATTATCGAGACGCACAAGCTCGAGCGCAAGGATTGTGCAGCTCAACTGCTAGCGTTCCCATACAAAAACAAAATACCCCTCGAATATTGCATCGTGGAAGTCATTTTCGCCGAACTCTTCCACATGCCGACTCCCAGGTATTTGGACATCGTCTACGGGTCTATTCTGATTGAGCTGTGCAAGCTGCAACCAGCCACCCTGCCCCAGGTGTTGGCTCAGGCTACAGAAATTCTTTTCATGCGAATCGATTCCATGAACACTTCTTGTTTCGATCGGTTCGTCAACTGGTTCTCTTACCATTTGAGCAACTTTAAGTTTACCTGGTCGTGGGACGAGTGGGACAGCTGTTTGTTGTTGGATCCGGAACACCCCAGGCCCAAATTCATACAGGAGGTGCTACAGAAATGCTTGAGGTGAGTTCGAAAACAATCTAAACGAATACCGGTTGAGGTTTGTGTGTATCCCACAGGTTATCCTATCACCAGAGAATTACAGAAATGATGCCGGAGGCATATGCCCAGCTGATACCTATCGCCCCGCAGCCAAGCTACAAGTATTCCACAGAAGGAGCTGGTGAGTACAAAGGAGGCCATTTATTTTATGATTTTATTTGGAGCTACATTGATAACAAATAACAAAAGCCTATGATGCGTTGGTGGGTTCCTCGGCAGAACCTTGCATTTCGCTGGAGACTGTCGTTGCGGTTTCTATCGCCAGCGGAATTTCTTCAGAGGAATTTCCCACCTTCACGCTAATCGACTTGCTTACGGACTTCTGCGTGAGGACCTCAAAGTCAGCCACATCCGCTTTGCTGGGTGTAACCGTGATCACCTTCTCCTCTATATCTGTCGGGCGTTCGCTGGTGGTCTGCTGCTTGGGCTTTCGCCTGGGCTTCCATTTTAACACCGGCTGCTCGGATGTGGTGCGCGGATTGTTGCGACTCTTGTGCAACGATAGTTTACCTGCTTGCTTGAGAGGACTCTCAGACGTTGACGTGGAGATGAAGTATTTACTCTTGGGTAGGAGAGTCTTTCGCGTCAAGGAATATGACGGGGCTTGTGTTGGCTGCCGCGTGGTTTTCTCTGTTTCTTCATCAACGTATGGAACTTGCGTGTCCTCGTGCTCCTCCGGTGGTGGTAGCTGCGCGCTAATGGAGTCTGGCTTTTCCGCTGTTTGCGAACGAGGCCGTTCGACTTGTGGATGTAGCTCTTCCGCAGCGGGCTGTGAATAACTCCTGGGAGTGTCCGTGTCCACATTGTCGTACAGTGGATCTGGTTCCGAGTACCGTATCTCATCGAACTGCTGTTCGCTTTGTTTGAAGGGCTTGTTGTCCACATGTTGGATGCTGCTCTCCTCTCTGGGGAACGACTGTAAGTACAATGGGATCGGTTGCATGTAGAAGAGCGCGTGCGGAGGTGGCTCGGTCGTGGTAGTCGTCTGCGATGTGGGGAGTACCTTTATCGTGAATTGGGGCAACAGCTGCTCGGCGTTTGGTCCCTCTACGACTTGAATAGCATTCGGGTATATGTGCTGAGACGTTTCTGCGTCTTTCATGAAGTAATGGTGATGAAAATGGTGCGTGACGACGGTCTTGGGCTCCTCCGGGGCCTCGAAAACCTCGGGCTTTGTAAATTTTACACGATAGTTGGGCCTATATGTCGTTGGAAAGACAGGCCGCGTGTTGGAGAGGTAACCAACTTTGGATGAAGCCTTCGGGACCTCCTTAAAGTACTCACCAATGTTCAGTGCGGGTAGGTGCGACAAAAGTGCGTTGTCCCTTTGTGGATTTTCATTAATGATCCTGGCTTGTCTCTCGTTCGAAAAGTTCTCAATGCTGTCCGATCGCCGCGTCAGTGCGTTGAAGCTGTCCGGATAGTCGTCGTCTTTCATAATGAAGGACTTGAAATATTGCTCGTTGTGTGTGTGCTTGAATTGTATCACACCGCCGCCGTCCAGAGGTGTCACGCTGAACTTCATTTCGTATCGAAAGCCCCTTTCCGCATCCCGATGACGTATTTTCTGCACCCTCCACAGCGCCAAAACGTTGTCCCCACATCGCTGCTCACAGATGCCTTCTACAAAGCGATAGCCGTTATGTTTCTCAAGCCGACCCCGTGCCATGGTGATTATGTCCCCGAACCTGGGATACTCTTCGAGCATGGGAACATACTTGGATTGCATAAACTTTGTGTATTCCTTGATGTCACTTCATGGTAGTACATATTTCTTATTAGCGATGTGTTTGATAAACGCATGGGATGGACTTACCTCAAATTTGAGCTCCTTCCACCATCCGCAAAGAGGGTCAAAAACGTGACGTGCTTGAGTGTTTGCTCCCATGGAACCAGTCCGTTTGACTCGTTAGTGCGGGGATTGTAGAACAGAGTCCTCCCAAAGACGCGCACACCCTCATTCGGCGTGAGCAGCAGGTCTCTTTCGATTGCCGCTTGGCAAAACTGCAGCTGCAATGAGAGTGGTAGATAAATTTGCATCAGTCTTACCGCATTTTTTATTTTATTTTTTTACCAATGCAACAGCAAATAGAAACTTTTTGTGATACATTCCGCCTGGTTAAGTGTATTCCACAACGCACACGAGACGACTGAATAACTCGCAAAGTTTTCCACATTGTTGCGTTAAGATTTCGCAAGTAATCGTCTCCCTTTCAGCTACTTCGCATGGTGGGTGCTGTGCTTCAAATAATAGTGTTTCAAGCGAGTGTGTCTTCGAGCACTTTCGGCTTCGTTGGGCTTCGGTGAAGTTCATGAGTCGCTCAGAAGGGGAGGCTTCGATAGATCGATAGAACTTCTTCGGTTAGGCCGAGCGTAACGTCAATAGCACCCCGCCCCGGGATGATTTCATTATCAGCAGCAATAGAAACACCAGTGGGAATTAATTATGTAATTCGTGTCTCCATCCGAACAGAAAGTAGGAAGGGCTTTCTTAAGTTACCGCGTTTTCGCATCGTTGGGCAAGCCACTTCATCGTGTTCCACTAGAGTGAGAAGTGCCATGTTATGTTATCTGTTGCTAATTTGGCAAAAGCAGTAGGCGGTTATAATTGTCACATTACTTATGTCATGTTTTTCCACAGCTGCACTGCCAGGCACGACAACGGCCCATCAACTTGTCGTGGCTATACGACAGAAGTGCACCCCCGAAGAAGTCGTCAACGTGCTGAAGGAGCTGCCGAATTCCGGTGAAAACGGTGACAACGAGATGTCGGAGAGCTCATTCAATCCGCTGAAGATCGATGTGTTCGTGCAGACACTTTTGAACTTGGGATCCAAGTCGTTCTCGCACAGCTTCGCTGCAATATCAAAGTTCCACTTGGTGTTCAAGGTGAGTTTCGCTGATACACGCTGCGTGCTGCATGCTGCATGCTAATTTGCAATTCACAGGCGCTTGCTGAGTCGGAAGAAGCGCAAATATGCATTCTGCACAACGTCTTCGAGCTGTGGAAGAACCACCAGCAGATGATGGTGGTCATAATCGATAAATTGTTGAAGACGCAGGTCGTTGAGTGCTCAGCCGTAGCCACTTGGATCTTTTCCAAAGAAATGACCAGCGAATTCACGAAGATGTACCTCTGGGAGATCCTTCACCTAACAATAAAGAAGATGAACAAACACGTGATCAAGCTAAGTAAGTATGAACGGAGTGACTGTCATCGAATCAGAGCTAATGCAATGCCATTAACTTTCTAGGCTCGGAATTGGGCGATGCGAAAGAGAAACTGGCAAAAGCGGACTCGTCTTCAAGCGAATCGGAAGAGGAAGGCGGTGCTCAGAAGCGTAAAAAGCCGCAAAACAATGCAGACAAACCGTCGGAAGAGGTGAGTGGAACACAGTTCGTGTTTGAACTTCTAGGCTAGGTTGCGCTATGCATCGCTGCCTATTGTTGGGTAATCCAATTATGCGCAGTTGCACAATTAATTCTGTTACCATTTGCGCGATGATTAATTGCACATATTCAATGTCAGGTCCAATTTGATTGAGTTCTTTCTTTTCTTTGTTTCCCCAGATGGTCGAGCGAATGGAGGAGAAACTAGAAGCAGCCAATGTTGATCAAAAGCGCTTGTTCCTGATCGTATTTCAACGCTTCATCATGATACTGTCGGAGCACTTGGTGCGATCCGACACAGATGGTCGCGACCCGGACACGGATTGGTATCGCTGGACAATTGGACGGCTGCAGCAAGTGTTTCTGATGGTAACGAGAAGCCGATACGATTTATGTGATGGTCGCTGAATGTTTTGTTGTTTTTTCTTTCAGCACCACGAGCAAGTTCAGAAATACAGCAGCACTTTGGAAACACTTTTGTTCACTTCGGACCTGGACACGCATATTCTAGATGTGTTCCATCAATTTACTGCGTTAAGAGCTTAGACACTTAAGTCGCGTTTGTTCCGTTTTCACCGTCTATTTACAATTTTTTCTCTTTTTGTTTTTGTTATGCAAAGCGTTACATTAGTTGTATGATCTTTTAGAAGAAAAATACTAAAGTCTCATGAAATTGTGTGCGTGTGCGATCGAAAGATGGTGGCGAATTGAAATGAAAGGGTGGTATGTATCTCCACACGTGCGATGCATTATTTTAGCGGAGGTGTTCAATATAAAAAGTATAAAACGTTTTAAAACAAGCCCCAATTTGTGTTTTATTGGTTCGTAAGAATGTGTTTCAGAGTTTCAGGGATATGGGCGATGTTGGAACCCTGACTGAAGCGGTCTTTGCTCCTCTCAGTAAGTAACTCAACTTTGAATAAGTTGGTTTTGCCATATGTGTTTTTATGTCATGTTTTTTTTTACGGAATTCAGTGTATCTTGGGATGGATGGGCTTGATTTGTTGTCGATATTTATTTCTGGCGGTGAGCTGTGTCTGCTGCCTCCTTCAAGCTTTTGTCCTGGATCTTTATAAGTAATTTCCTCTCATCTCTGTCCGTTGTGGTTGCATTTTTAGAAGCACTGTTAAAAGAGTGCTGACATCAGCAAAGCTAGTAAACATTATTATTCGTCGACCCGCCATTTGTTGCAAACATGATTAAATCGGCAGATTTTCAAATTGAAATCGTTTCGAAAATCCACTCGGTTCATAAAAAAAACACTGTCCCATTATCAATACCTGATTTTCAAATAATTTGTAGAATTTTCCAATCACAAAATAAAATTATTTCACGAAGAAATTTGTCTAGACTAAAATTGGACGTCGCGTCGATGGAAGCAAACTATTTTAATAAACCTTTGGAATGTGCAAATTCAGCATATGTTTATGCATCAGTGGAAAGTTAAAATCGGAGTATCTGTTAATCAATAAGCATACATGGAAATTATATATTTGGTAAGCAGTTTCTTTAAATGCATTGCATAATTATAGCTTATTGAAATCGAAGAACTGGGGCTTTCATTTCAAATTATTATTATTAGAAGGGTTCAACTTGAGCTCCATAATCTGTTCACTCGAGATGTGATTACATAATTGTTTGAGAATGGTACCTATTTACATACGTGAAGCTTATTTTCAATTGCAACAATTCCCGCATGTGTCCAAATTGAAATAAATTTAGTTTGGAAAACAAATTTAGCAATTTTCAGTTCGAACGGATGTTCCAAAACATTATCAATTCGGCCGACATGACGTCAAAGAAAATGGCGTCGATTACAGTCACATACCTTCATTTTGCTAAATTGTTGATGGATAATTGTTTTTATTAGTTGTTCGGATGTGTTAAAAATCGTAGTTTGAGTTTGGGAATGTTTAACGGTGGTATTAACTGAAATTATATAATCTGAAAGTGTCAGATGTCTTTCGGCACCAGATTTCCTTTACGTGGTGGAACCGGAAACTATTGAAGGGAATTCATAATGTCCGCGATTCTCACCAGCCCATTTCCAGTTATTTTGACCAAGATCTGTGTTGACGATATTTCCCTGTTGACAAGTAAGCACAACAATGTAAAAAATGGTTTTCAAGTTTCGCTGATGAATGAGTTCTCTAGTTTGAAGCTCAAAGAAAACTAGATGTGCGATTGTAGGTAGCCAGCAATGGGTATAGCCGGCGAAAGACTCGGTTGGCACTCATTCGGCTCCACCGGTACGGCCCGTATTTGGTTCGTTACTTAACGGGTCCATATCATGTTTAAATTCAATCTCTTACTAACCACGGAGAATGCAAATGGTTTCCATGGTATTTCTCTATAGAACATAATTTGTGGTGACACACCAGCTACAGTGTTATCTGAAACTGAACCGTGAACTGTCGAGGGAGCGTTCGGTGCATCGCCCTTTCTATCAGGCACTTACAGGGCGGATAACACTTGTGGGCCGCATTTGAAAAGTAACCGGATACAGGCAGTACCAACTGTAACCAAATAAGTGTGAAACGAGCTGAAAAATATTGCGTATACGCCCAGAAAAAAAAAACACAATTTTACATTTTTCGTATATATATTCTTTATTTGGAGATAAGCTTTGTTTTTAATAATAATTATTATTTAAAAATGTTTCTTCATCTGACTTCGGTTTTGCATCATAATACTCAATATAAATACGTAGAATACTTATAGTTAGTAATTGCAATAAGACTTGAAAGTAACAATTTCATCAATAAACTTTAAATATTTAATTGCAACGAAAAAAATAAGACTGTAAACATATTTACGTTCTTTGGGCACTAGGTAATTGAATCAAAGGCAAATGCTGAATAATTCGTTATTTCTGTTTTCAAATTTTCTTTCTTAAACAAACAAACGGTACTACGGTAAAAAGGCGTCAGAAGTAAGAGACATGAATAATTAAATCATTGTTAAATGTTTTTTTTTTTTCACAGATATTTATCAATATATGTATGTATATATATCTTCTTTGTTTTTCCATTTAGAATGTGGTATATATTTTTAACTAATATTTAGGATTTCTCTTTCTTTTTTGTTTCAACATAATCATATATATACCTATATATATATAGTAATATATATTTTTTTATGTATAAATAACCGCTAGAACAATAATTAGTTTTTGTTTTGCTTCTTTGTATCTCTTATATACTTTGTTTCGTTTTATAAATAAACGTCGTACTTTGAGAGGGAAATTCCTTAGGGTGCGTTATAAATTGAATTTGAAAAATTTTTGTTTTTTAATTATTATATCCTGTTTGCCGTAGAGTGTTGTGTTTCCAATAAGTCCCTCAATTTTTTTTCTAATTCACATAAAATCCTAATCGATTCCGCTTCGCGCTATCAAAAATCTTTAACAAACCGAACAAAATCATGTTAAATAAAATTATTATAAGCACGTCTAATTTATTTTTCTTTGTTATTCCTATTACAATTATTGTGTATTTCGTCTCATTCGCATTTCATCGTGTCATATTGACCATTTTTCCAAATACCTGCTAAAGCATTATAGTATAGTTAAATCACTATAATAATGTTAATGTGTATATATATATTTTATTTAAATAATTGTCAATCAAAAACTATCTACTATGTTTATGTACTTTTGTTCGTTTTCTTATTGCAAAAAATGTATAAAATAATTCGGTATAAAATAGTTTTCATGTTTTAATTTTTTTTTTTTGTTATTTTTGGTTTTGCTTATAAAAGAAAATTTGTTAAATAGATGTCCCTCTCCGAAAAGATTGCTTTTGTTGAAAATTTGAAACACCTCACACTTGATTGGGGCACGCGTGTGTGTGTACGTTCTGTAAAATGCTAACAACTCAAACAGTATTACATATCACAAATAAATTTGTAAGTTCTCGACGAATTAAAATAGTATAATATAGTAGCATGTTCGTAACGTATAGTGTACTTATTATCCCTGTCTTTGCCATTTTCCATTTGTTCCTGAACAATTTAGTGAAATACTTATCATTTATCACATGTTTTATTATTTTGTTTTGTAAAATTCGAAACCATAATTTAAAAAAAACAACAAATTTAAAAGTACTATTGCGATCGTAACAGAGCGATCGATTCACAGTCATGAGAACAAAACCTAAAGAGAAGAAAAAATAACACTTTAGCCCTATGCATGCCACACAGCAGTAACGCGTAAAAACGCAGTTGCACCATACAAATTCAAAACTAAATAAACAACTATATTCAATTGTGGACGGTGCACAATAATACAAGTACATTTTGTGAATACTTATTTTCCATATAGATTTCAAGAGAGTATGTTTGCAAAAAATGTCTTTATCCCTATAGTTTCTATGAAGAGATTAATTTTTTTAAATATACGTTTTTCCTTAAAATTAATTGTCTTAGATTAGTTCTATTGCTGATATTTTCCTTATGTAAATATCAGATGGCGGACTGTTGCTTAATTATTTTTCTTGTTATTTTCTCATAAAATAATAGTGTAACCAAAAATCCGGTGAATAAATAAAATAAATGCCTCTTGCAGAACCCATCTGTCGTTTCATTAACTGTAAGCATGGGGGAATATAATTTCTAACATCAAAATTACACATATACACGTATAATTTCTAATTGTTGGTGTAATAAGATTACAATTACATTTGATTCTATAGTTTTTTAGTTTTCAAATATTTCTGCGTTTTGTTCAACAATACACAACATACATTACACATAGGTACAGTTATATAATTAAACAATTTGTTTGTTGTTTGTTTAATATTAAATGTTGCAGACTAGCATTTTTCAATTAAAACATTTAACTACTCCATAAACATTACATTTCCTTCTATTATACGTGTTTTGACCGTTTTATGAATAAGCTCAAACGAGTTCTAAGTAAACATGATCATTAATAATGAACATTTATTTGTTCGACAATTTCCATTGTGAATACACAATTGGAAAAGTCATGCAAGGGATATTAATTTGAAAGTCCCGATCATTTCGATGAGGTGTGACAGTTCAATTGTTTAAAACTTTTGTTTTTTCTATTTGTAGCTCTGTTTGATTAGGTCTGTTTGGGTTCGGAAACGCGCTCGAGTTTTTTTTGCCGATTTTTGCGCACAAAAATTCTTTTAAGTCAATTGAATTTATTCAATTGCGACTTATCTTGTTATGGTCAAGACATTGAATTTCAATGCAATGCACCTATAACAATTTTTAGGTTAAATTTGACAAACTCAATATGGCAGCAAATGTCTCTTGTGACCTACTAAATATTTAGTATTGAGTTTAAAAATGATTAAGTAAGGCCCATAGTCTTAGGAATTGTTTGCTCCTCTATGGGTTGACTTCTCCACTTCTTTCACTCTTTACTATCAAACACCGTTCCCGCTTACAAATATTAACAGAAGACAGCTACCTTCTGCCATAAAAATGCTTACATATGTTATTCCAATAATCTAGTTTGCTATATTTTTCCTTAATTCATTTTGAAATAAAATATGCTCGATTGACAATTTTTTTGATTTTGCATTTTGACACTTACAGTTTGGGTGCTACATTTTAATAGAAAAACGTTACATTAGTTTTTCCTAATTTCTGCACCTTCTGAGAGAATTAATCTCACTTTTGCCCAAAATTTGATCGGTTGAGCGGACTGCGTGGCAAATGGTTAATGACCACTTTTGACAGTTCTGATTTTCTAAGAGAACTCAAATCATCAAAATTTGAGCAGTTACTTTATTTATGCAGTCACTAATCTCACCCTCCAATAAACAGACCTATCATATCCAGTGCCAGCTGCTTTGCTGTTTCCAAAAAATAGGACAGAAAGAAACATAATTATGGGTAGTTTTCAATTGTTTACGTGGGACTCTGTCTCCATCCCCGTTTGCAACTTTCAATTAACACATTCATTTAGTCTAAATTTAGTTTCATTATATTTATTTCTACTTTCTCTTAACTGGTTTTAAATCAAAATGTCACTGATGTTACATTTTTTTTTTTCATTTCAGATTTTTAACTCGACAATTTCCATCAACAAGCTGAAATTCATTCAGAAAATCATTTTCATGTGGTTTCAAAATGCGAATAAGCTTAATTTTATTAAAACTAATTTAAACATCTCAATTTTAATATATATCTGCGTTAAATATAATTTATTTGCATTGTATTATGTATGGACTGCTAGCAACCACATTCACGTGATAAAATGTAGCTGTGTGTTGAAAGTAACAAACATTTAAATGTCATTTAATGACACTCGAGAGTAGTAGTTATGCACACACAAATTCAAGTCAACCATGGTTAATTGCGATTAACATGTAATTCTTTTATGGAATTAAATTGCGACATCTGTTGACGAAAATATGCAACCATATACGTTTTCTGCAGTTTCGGGATTTCCGCAATTGATGACGCTGCGTTCACGATCAGAACACTGACGCCAAACAGTTGTTTGCCAAAGCAACTAATACTTATGAAACTGACATTTCTCTAGCAGTCCATATATAATACGTCAGTTTACGTCCGCTAATGGTTAAAGTTTGATACAATCCACATTTCTTTCAGACAATCATTGCGGCGAAATAGCTGCAAGCCGTAGTGAAGATCGTGAAAAGAGCGAAGTATGTGAAATGCGGTTCCCCGAGTGGACCAGCTCTCGTTTCTCGTTTTCGTTCAACATTAACAAAAAGGTAAGTGGAATTTGTTGATTTTAATAAACATTTAATAGTAACTGCGATACAATTCATGACGACTTTCGAGTCAATCAAGTTTTCAAACACTTTATATTGGTAGCTGGTATAAATATTAGCACAGCAGGAAATTGAAATCTAACGTACATTTGACAGTTTTTTTTGCCGCTTAAGTTTAATGCTGGGTATACATTTAAAATTAAATTAAATAGTTTTCTCTTTTATAACGCATATAATAAAGTTTAAGGAACAAAATTAGATTTGAACTCCTTGGGACTTTCATTTAATTTGTTCACAGAGGCACATTGTTTTATAACGTATTCTATGCAATATAATAGTTAGTTCTCTTTTTTAAATACATAGGGTATCTTCTACATTTATATCATATATAAGGGACTAGGGCATAAGGTAACATTTGTTTGATTTTCGTAAAATAATTTCTTCTTTGGTTTGAAAAGCTAGTTTTTGTATCTTTGATAGCTGGTTTGTCTGGCTGATGGCAGAGGCGGTGAGAGCACAAGTGCGGCGGTGTGTTTTATAAAAAAAAGCAGATAATCACACCATCCGCTGTTGATGCATCACGCCCGGCTCTTCCGTTTCCTGCTTTTGCTGTCGCTTCCTTTTCTTTGAGGGTGTCCATTTGGGTATATAGTTGCACGTTAGTTTCGTCTTGTTGTTGTTGTATCTCGTTTGGGTGTATTTAAGTACATTTATGTGTGGTAACAACTAAAGTAATTAATTGGTAAATTCTTGTGAGTCGATCCTTTGGGAGAATGCAATGAACATCCCCGTGGCCTAGAACTCTAAGCGATAGGCGGAGCACGACGTCTCGTGATCCTGCAGGTTGATTGTGCATCTGGATGCAGACGGAGATAAATCGATGTGATACTTGGCTAGGAGTTCTTCATTTTCCGCTACCCAGTAGCCGAGGACGTCTGTATCGTAAGTGGGAATGATGGTTACCTCTGGGGGAATATACGAATTATTGTTGGACTGTTATGTGTATGGAAATGCAAGTGAGACTTACCTAAATCTTTATCCTCCCATGTTTGTTTGGCCTCGAGTAGAGCGTTGTACACCTCTCGGCTGGGTTCGGTTCCCGAGAAGACATAGTAGCGCGCACGCACCCTCTTGAAGAACTCCAGATGTGAGTAGTATGAATTTCCGTTGTGAGGAACATAGGTCAAGTCCACATACACGGGACTGGATTTTTTGGTTTTGCTCGGCGATTCAGAACGTTTCCTGAGGTTCTTCTCGTTGTTGAGTTTTGTTTTCGCAGCGACCATGCGACGCTCCTTCTTCGGGGTGGTTCGGACGTCATTTTCAATTGGAATCGGTGCGGGTGATGGCAGTCCTAGTGGCTTGCCCCATTCCTTGAGGGGATCCTTCGCCTTGGCTTCGGGTTGGTCTTTTCTCTCATCGTCTGTGGAAGAGGTGGAAGCACCCTCAGTGGACTTCGCCTTTTGAATATCACCAAGGGGGAATTTCGGCTTTGCAATTGTTTCTTCGATTGTGGATTTCGATGGCGAGTATGAGTATTTCGCTGTGACACTGGACATTACCTCGGCTCCGCGAACTTGACGGTGCTCTTCGAGAGCCTTTTCGAAATCGAGGTCGGCTTCGTCTAGGAATTTGTGATCGCCGCTGTGCCGTGAAGCCCAGGTTTGGCTGGCTCCCTCGCTTTCGGACGACTGACTCGTTGGCGAGTCTGTGAAGGTTCTACTCACGATTGTTCGTGTCGTCCTGATCGGAATTGGCTCCGATTTTTCGACCGACGACGTAATTGGTCCGAATGAGTCGGGAAGAGCGCCATAGAAGGATGTGCTCATAGGGTCGACTACTCTGCGTGCTACCGATATCGAAAGAGCCGATGAATGTTCTTCGCTGCCGTACTGCGGTGGAATATCATCTTGGCTGTCGTCTATGTCCAGATCTGATCGTTTACTGATTCCCGAACTTGAACGTTGCAGGTCGTAGCTGGCCGCTTGGGAAGACGCGACGCTTCTTGGCGAAGCCGGAATTTCGTCATCACTAAATGGTCGCTCGTCGTCGCTGCCAGGTGTTGAGCTACGGAACTCCGATCTGAGCATAGCCAACTCCTTGGGCTGCAGCGGGACTTTATCGCTCTCGCTGGTTGTTCTTGTGGTAGTAACGGTCACCTTTTCACCAGCCGGCTCACTGGTGTCGGTTGTCGTGATAGTCTTTTCTTCGGTTACGATTGCCTTTCCATCACTGGAAATAACCTTGGTAACTGTAGTGATTGTGGTTGTGATTATTTTTTCGGTGCTTCCGCTTAAAGCTGTCTTTTCTAGGGCTTTGATTTCAGATAGTTCCGGTGTAGAGGTCTGAGCTACTTCCGTCGCACCAAAGGTGGTTGTGGTATGAATGTCTTCTTTTGTCACTCTGGGGAAGGGCGATGTCGGCTTTGGTGAGGATTCCGGGGTCTCTGTGAGCGATTCACGGCCTGCCGGAGTAGGTATAGAACGACTCTCTGATGTTAAGGCACCTGGGCTTGATTTTCCGGAGACGTCTTTTGGCGATGACGGCACAGATGTACCGCAAATTTCGCCATATTGCATGGTAGTTAGGGTGGTTTGTTGCATAGATTCTCCCTGCTCTGATGCGTATGTCGATTTGATACCAGGACTCACTGGGGCAGTAGGTGGTGTTTTCCTGTGTTCCTCGGGAGATTTTTCCTGTATCAGAGCGCTGGTAAACATGGTGTCAATGTGTTTGTGATCGCTACTGGTCGACTCCTGGGCTGTTGTTCTTTGGACAGTTTCGTAGCATTGTGAAGACTTGATAAGGTTGGATGATTCCCCGTGGGTCATCTCAGACGATTCTTCCTCTTCGAGGGCACTGAATGATTGGCTTTCCTCCGAGGGCTTGTAAATGCTTGTCATCATTATGGTTGCGATGGATTTTGAACGTGCCTCCTTGATTTTGAGGATATCGGCGTCATCGTCTTCGTCATCCTCGTGGTCGCTCAGTGTATGGCGGCCGTCGCTACTCTGGCTGAGAGTTGACTCCCTTCGGGAGGTGTCCTTGCTGTATGCGGACATTTCCGAAATCAGGTCCGACACCGAATGTTTCTCTGTTACCTGCACCTTCTCCTTAGTCTCGGATGAATCGATTTTCTTCGAGGTGACACTGGAGCTAGACAACTCCTCCTTTTCACTTACCTCGGACTTGGAAGTTGAATCGGATCTAAGGACCGTTGTGGAGGTTTTCTGGGACTCGGATGAAATGAGTTTTTCCTGAGATTCTTTGGACTGTTCGTTTTTAACTGTCACTGTCGCCTTCTCTGTCAAGATGGTTGAGCTGACAGCAGAGTCTTGGATCAGAATGTCCATTTGGGTGATTGATGATTTTGTCTCCTTCACTTTGGAAGCGGATGACTCCTTTTCGGTTGATATTTCCTCGGTGCGTGAGGATTTCGATTCGCAAGAGGAGATTTCTGATAAGTCCTCCTTCATGCTGGAAACTGATGATGACTTCTCGGCGCCATACACTTGAGTGGCGGATTCCTTCTCACTTACGCTGACACTCTCCGAAATGTGGCTGGTTGTTTGCCTGTCAGATGTGGATGAAGCGACTTCTGCCTTTGCGATTGTAGATGTGCCCGATAGTTTCTCGTCAACCTTTAAACTCTCCACGACCGACTCAGTTCGGGACACCTTTTTCTCAATACCCGACTGCTGTGTAATTGATTCCAAAGCTGCTTGGGCGTCCTTACACAAACTCGAGGTCACTGTTTTCGTTGTTACGACCATTGCCTCGAAGACGCCCTTTTTCGATGAGGATTCATCAATTTTTTCGTCAAAGGCTGCTGACTCGGTTTCTGTGACCACGGATGTAGACTTGTGGGACTCTTGGGAGTCGGGTTGTGAAGATACTCCCTCATCCTCTTCGCCTGAAAGCTGATCTGGAGCGGATGGTGTTGATGGCGATGTAGGCTTCAGGGGTTCCTTACTTTCCACTGTTTTGGTAGAAACAACAACTGTTTCAGATATGCCAGTTGTAGTCGATAAGGTTTCGGCAACTTTTTCATCGAAGGATGCTGACTGCGTTGATGTGACTTCTGTTGTGGACTTCAAGGATTCTCCGATGTATTTCGGGCTGTCGGCGGGTGATTTTTGTTTCGGTTCATCTTTGTCACCCGGGCTTGAGGTCACAGTTTTGGTAGTCACAACCACAGACTCAAAAGTACCAGTCTTTGAGTACGCCTCACCAATCTTTTCGTCCTGGGACGCTGACTTAACTTCGCCTGTAACAGTTGTTATTACTGAGGAAGATATCAAGGATTCGCCCGAGTCTTTTTGGATCTCGGCTGGCGACTTTAAGGACGAGGATCCATCTTTGGCGTCTTTACCACTTGATGTCACGGTTGTGGAAGTTACTACTGTTTTGGAAATATCTGCCTGTGACGATTCTTCGTCAAGCTTTGCGCTTTCAATTTTGCCGACTTCTGTTGTGGACTTCAAGGATTCTCCCATATCTTTCGGGCTGTCGGCGGGTGATTTTTGTTTCGGTTCATCTTTGTCACCCGGGCTTGAGGTCACAGTTTCGGTAGTCACAACCACAGACTCAAAAGTACCAGTCTTTGAGGACGCTTCACCAATCTTTTCGTCCTGGGACGCTGACTTAACTTCGCCTGTAATAGTTGTTATTACTGAGGAAGATATCAAGGATTCGCCCGAGTCTTTTTGGATGTCGGCTGGCGACTTTAAGGACGAGGATCCATCTTTGGCGTCTTTACCACTTGATGTCACGGTTGTGGAAGTTACTACTGTTTTGGAAATATCAGCCTGTGACGATTCTTCGTCAAGCTTTGCGCTTTCAATTTTGCTGACTTCTGTTGTGGACTTCAAGGATTCTCCCATATCTTTCGGGCTGTCGGCAGGTGATTTTTGTTTCGGTTCATCTTTGTCACCCGGGCTTGAGGTCACAGTCTTGGTAGTCACAACCACAGACTCAAAAGTACCAGTCTTTGAGGACGCTTCACCAATCTTTTCGTCCTGGGACGCTGACTTAACTTCGCCTGTAACAGTTGTTATTACTGAGGAAGATATCAAGGATTCGCCCGAGTCTTTTTGGATGTCGGCTGGCGACTTTAAGGACGAGGATCCATCTTTGGCGTCTTTACCACTTGATGTCACGGTTGTGGAAGTTACTACTGTTTTGGAAATATCTGCCTGTGTCGATTCTTTGTCAAGCTTTGCGCTTTCAATTTTGCTGGTAATTGATGATGAGATCTTCGAGCATTCCTTGTCCTCCTTGTGGACATCTGCTTCTGTTCTTGTCGTATATTGAATGGTTTCGTGGATGACTTCATGCGCCTGATCGGAAGGCTCGAGCGAAAATTGGCCAAGGTCGTGGCTGCCAGCAGAATCGGGGTGATCGTCGTAGGTGCTCTCATCTCTGGTTAAGTCCTTTTCGCTAAACGTGCTTACAGCCGATTCTCGGCGCAGTTCAGCCTGATATTCGGTCAAACTGCATGTAGATTCCTTTCGGTCTGGAGTTGCTTGCATGGCCTTGCCAATCTGCGCCTTTTCGGAGATCTCGATTTTATCTTTTTCTTCCAGAGAGATGGGTCCAGATTTGAGATCAGGGGAGGACTTTTCAGATTCTGGCTGAGATTTCGACGACTTTGCTTCAGATTTTAGGTCGCTCTCTAAGTCCTTCGAACCGTCTGGGGAAACCCTGCCAGAAAGTACATCAGGTGTCGAACTGGGGGTGAAAACAATGCTGCCTTTGGGACAGATTTCGATTTCTTCTCCGCCATCTTCGCTACTTGCAGTTACTAACATCCGCTGAACGGTGGCGGCGTCCTCATCTTTCGTTTTTAGAAGCTTTTCTTCCAGTTCCTTTTCATCAAAATCTGGAATAATCTCAGTTATATCCTTTTCTGACTTAAGAACTTCAGCGACATTTGCAACGATTTTGGCAACTTCCTCCTCTCGTGGCGAAATGGGCCGCTGCGGTTGAGGGGAAGCGGTTATTGAAGTTTTGCCAGCAGCTGTTTCTCTAGGTGACGAGAATCTGTGCTCTTCGTCTTCTTCTTTGATGTCGGGCAAAATTACTTCTTCGCGTGCAGGCGAGTCGACGGTAGTGATATGTGTTTCCCGTAGCTCAGTGTGGAAACTCTTCAGATCGTAAGACACTTTAAGGGCCTCGGTTGTTTCGGAAACGAGAGTTTTCTCGATCTCTTCTGTAAGAATGGATACCTTTTCTGCCAACGGAAGTACTTCTTTCTTGATAGTTGTAGACGAGTCTTCCGCTACCGTTTCGACTTTAAGAGCCGTTTGTTTGTTTTCGTCACAAATCGAAGATGTAACTTCGACAGCCTTGCCAGTTTCCTGTGAAAGGACGGACTTGAGGCTTTCTACCATCTCTTCCATGGTGTCACCGGTGGCCAAATGCTGGTCGACTGGAGACGCAACCTCATCGATGGGCGACGAGACGGTTTCTTTCAAAACTCTGGCATGTTCGCCGCAGGTCGATACAGTCTCCACAACAGAGCTCTTCGTTTTTTCCGAACTCTTGGCTGTTGTTTGAGAAACGGAACCAACAAATTCAGATTGAGCTACGTCGACTGGACTTGAAGTAGTGTCAACTGTTGGCTCATCAGGCTTTGCTTGATGCTGTAGATCAAGCTTGAAACTGTCCTTGCAAGGCTTGGATATGTGCTGGAATTCTGCATCAGTTAAAGTTGGCGGAGCTTTATCGATGGGAGATGAAACAGTGTGACCACCTGTTTGGGGTTCATCCTTAACTGTGGATGATTCTAAAGGCTTCAGAGGTTCAACTGGAGATGCGTTTTCGCTACCGATCTGCCAGTCTACTTTTATGGCGCCTCCGTCTTTCTTGTCTTCAGCAAAATGGATTCCCTGGTCCTTTTCAGGTGATTTACCGTCCACTTTAGTGATCGACTCTACTTGACTGGCAACAGATTCTGACCTCGATGCTTCCTTTGATGGTGGAGCAGATGCCACGTCCTTTTGACTGACGACAGGAGACACCTTTTCGCTAACCACTGACTCTGGCTTCGATTCATCTTTGTCGAGTGGTTTATCATCCTTTTCATCGACGTGACTGGCTACAGATTCTGGCCTCGATGCTTCCTTAGATTGTGGAGCAGATTTTTCGTCCTTTTGACTGGCAGCTGGTGACACCTTTTCGCTAACCACCGACTCTGGCTTTGATTCATCTTTGTCGAGTGGTTTATCATCCTTTTCATCGACGTGACTGGCTACAGATTCTGGCCTCGATGCTTCCTTTGATGGTGGAGCAGATGCCACGTCCTTTTGACTGACGGCAGGAGACATCTTTTCGCTAACCACTGACTCTGGCTTCGATTCATCTTTGTCGAGTGGTTTGTCATCCTTTTCATCGACGTGACTGGCTGCAGATTCTGGCCTCGATGCTTCCTTCGATGGTGGAGCAGATTTCTCGTCCTTTTGACTGGCAGCTGGAGACACCTTTTCGCTATCCACTGACTCTGGCTTTGAATCGTCTTTGTCGAGTGGTTTGTCATCCTTTTCATCGACGTGGCTGACTACAGATTCTGGGCTCGTTGCTTCCTTTGATGGTGGCGCAGATTTCTCGTCCTTTTGACTGGCAGCTGGAGACACCTTTTCGCTAACCACTGACTCTGGCTTTGATTCGTCTTTGTCGAGTGGTTTGCCATCCTTTTCATAGACGTGGCTGGCTACAGATTCTGGCCTCGATGCTTCCTTCGATGGTGGAGCAGATTTCTCGTCCTTTTGACTGGCAGCTGGAGACACCTTTTCGCTATCCACTGACTCTGGCTTTGAATCGTCTTTGTCGAGTGGTTTGTCATCCTTTTCATCGACGTGGCTGACTACAGATTCTGGGCTCGATGCTTCCTTTGATGGTGGCGCAGATTTCTCGTCCTTTTGACTGGCAGATGGAGACACCTTTTCACTAACCACTGACTCTGGCTTTGATTCATCTTTGTCGAGTTCCTTGTCCCCTACAACTGACTCTCGGCGCGATCCTTCCTTATCATCAAGGAGGCTGACTACAGATTCTGGCCTCGATGCTTCCTTCGATGGTGGAGCAGATTTCTCGTCCTTTTGACTGACGACAGGAGACACCTTTTCGCTAACCACTGACTCTGGCTTTGATTCGTCTTTGTCGAGTGGTTTGTCATCATTTTCATCGACGTGACTGGCTACAGATTCTGGCCTCGATGCTTCCTTCGATGGTGGAGCAGATGCCACGTCCTTTTGACTGACGACAGGAGACACCTTTTCGCTAACCACTGACTCTGGCTTTGATTCGTCTTTGTCGAGTGGTTTGCCATCCTTTTCATCGACGTGGCTGGCTACAGATTCTGGCCTCGATGCTTCCTTCGATGGAGGAGCAGATGCCACGTCCTTTTGACTGACGACAGGAGACACCTTTTCGCTAACCACTGACTCTGGCTTTGATTCGTCTTTGTCGAGTGGTTTGTCATCCTTTTCATCGACGTGACTGGCTACAGATTCTGGCCTCGATGCTTCCTTCGATGGTGGAGCAGATGCCACGTCCTTTTGACTGACGACAGGAGACACCTTTTCGCTAACCACTGACTCTGGCTTTGATTCGTCTTTGTCGAGTGGTTTGCCATCCTTTTCATCGACGTGGCTGACTACAGATTCTGGCCTCGATGCTTCCTTCGATGGTGGAGCAGATGCCACGTCCTTTTGACTGACGACAGGAGACACCTTTTCGCTAACCACGGACTCTGGCTTCGATTCATCTTTGTCGAGTGGTTTGCCATCCTTTTCATCGACGTGGCTGGCTACAGATTCTGGCCTCGATGGTTCCTTCGATGGAGGAGCAGATGCCACGTCCTTTTGACTGACGACAGGAGACACCTTTTCGCTAACCACTGACTCTGGCTTTGATTCGTCTTTGTCGAGTGGTTTGTCATCCTTTTCATCGACGTGACTGGCTACAGATTCTGGCCTCGATGCTTCCTTCGATGGTGGAGCAGATGCCACGTCCTTATGACTGACGACAGGAGACACCTTTTCGCTAACCACGGACTCTGGCTTCGATTCATCTTTGTCGAGTGGTTTGCCATCCTTTTCATCGACGTGACTGGCTACAGATTCTGGCCTCGATGCTTCCTTCGATGGTGGAGCAGATGCCACGTCCTTTTGACTGACGACAGGAGACACCTTTTCGCTAACCACTGACTCTGGCTTTGATTCGTCTTTGTCGAGTGGTTTGCCATCCTTTTCATCGACGTGGCTGACTACAGATTCTGGCCTCGATGCTTCCTTCGATGGTGGAGCAGATGCCACGTCCTTTTGACTGACGACAGGAGACACCTTTTCGCTAACCACGGACTCTGGCTTCGATTCATCTTTGTCGAGTGGTTTGCCATCCTTTTCATCGACGTGGCTGGCTACAGATTCTGGCCTCGATGCTTCCTTCGATGGAGGAGCAGATGCCACGTCCTTTTGACTGACGACAGGAGACACCTTTTCGCTAACCACTGACTCTGGCTTTGATTCGTCTTTGTCGAGTGGTTTGTCATCCTTTTCATCGACGTGACTGGTTACAGATTCTGGCCTCGATGCTTCCTTCGATGGTGGAGCAGATGCCACGTCCTTTTGACTGACGACAGGAGACACCTTTTCGCTAACCACTGACTCTGGCTTTGATTCGTCTTTGTCGAGTGGTTTGTCATCCTTTTCATCGACGTGACTGGCTACAGATTCTGGCCTCGATGCTTCCTTCGATGGTGGAGCAGATGCCACGTCCTTATGACTGACGACAGGAGACACCTTTTCGCTAACCACGGACTCTGGCTTCGATTCATCTTTGTCGAGTGGTTTGCCATCCTTTTCATCGACGTGGCTGGCTACAGATTCTGGCCTCGATGCTTCCTTCGATGGAGGAGCAGATGCCACGTCCTTTTGACTGACGACAGGAGACACCTTTTCGCTAACCACTGACTCTGGCTTTGATTCGTCTTTGTCGAGTGGTTTGTCATCCTTTTCATCGACGTGACTGGCTACAGATTCTGGCCTCGATGCTTCCTTCGATGGTGGAGCAGATGCCACGTCCTTTTGACTGACGACAGGAGACACCTTTTCGCTAACCACTGACTCTGGCTTTGATTCGTCTTTGTCGAGTGGTTTGTCATCCTTTTCATCGACGTGGCTGGCTACAGATTCTGGCCTCGATGCTTCCTTCGATGGAGGAGCAGATGCCACGTCCTTTTGACTGACGACAGGAGACACCTTTTCGCTAACCACTGACTCTGGCTTTGATTCGTCTTTGTCGAGTGGTTTGTCATCCTTTTCATCGACGTGACTGGCTACAGATTCTGGCCTCGATGCTTCCTTCGATGGTGGAGCAGATGCCACGTCCTTTTGACTGACGACAGGAGACACCTTTTCGCTAACCACTGACTCTGGCTTTGATTCGTCTTTGTCGAGTGGTTTGTCATCCTTTTCATTGACGTGGCTGGCTACAGATTCTGGCCTCGATGCTTCCTTCGATGGAGGAGCAGATGCCACGTCCTTTTGACTGACGACAGGAGACACCTTTTCGCTAAACACTGACTCTGGCTTTGATTCGTCTTTGTCGAGTGGTTTGCCATCCTTTTCATCGACGTGGCTGACTACAGATTCTGGCCTCGATGCTTCCTTCGATGGTGGAGCAGATGCCACGTCCTTATGACTGACGACAGGAGACACCTTTTCGCTAACCACGGACTCTGGCTTCGATTCATCTTTGTCGAGTGGTTTGCCATCCTTTTCATCGACGTGGCTGGCTACAGATTCTGGCCTCGATGCTTCCTTCGATGGTGGAGCAGATTTCTCGTCCTTTTGACTGGCAGCTGGAGACACCTTTTCGCTATCCACTGACTCTGGCTTTGAATCGTCTTTGTCTAGTGGTTTGTCATCCTGTTCATCGACGTGGCTGACTACAGATTCTGGCCTCGATGCTTCCTTTGATGGTGGCGCAGATTTCTCGTCCTTTTGACTGGCAGATGGAGACACCTTTTCACTAACCACTGACTCTGGCTTTGATTCATCTTTGTCGAGTTCCTTGTCCCCTACAACTGACTCACGGCGCGATCCTTCCTTATCATCAAGGAGGCTGACTACAGATTCTGGCCTCAATGCTTCCTTCGATGGTGGAGCAGATGCCACGTCCTTTTGACTGACGACAGGAGATACCTTTTCGCTAACCACTGTCTCTGGCTTTGATTCATCTTTGTCGAGTGGTTTGTCATCCTTTTCATCGACGTGACTGGCTACAGATTCTGGTCTCGATGCTTCCTTCGATGGTGGAGCAGATTTCTCGTCCTTTTGACTGGCAGCTGGAGACACCTTTTCGCTAGCCACTGACTCTGCCTTTGATTCATCTTTGTCGAGTTCCTTGTCCCCTACAACTGACTCTCGGCGCGATCCTTCCTTATCATCAAGGAGGCTGACTACAGATTCTGGCCTCGATGCTTCCTTCGATGGTGGAGCAGATGCCACGTCCTTTTGACTGACGACAGGAGATACCTTTTCGCTAACCACTGTCTCTGGCTTTGATTCATCTTTGTCGAGTGGTTTGTCATCCTTTTCATCAACGTGGCTGGCTACAGATTCTGGCCTCGATGCTTCCTTCGATGGTGGAGCAGATGCCACGTCCTTTTGACTGACGACAGGAGACACCTTTTCGCTAACCACTGACTCTGGCTTTGATTCGTCTTTGTCGAGTGGTTTGTCATCCTTTTCATCGACGTGGCTGGCTACAGATTCTGGCCTTGACGCTTCCTTCGATGGTGGAGCAGATTTCTCGTCCTTTTGACTGGCAGCTGGAGCCACTGACTCTGCCTTTGATTCATCTTTGTCGAGTTCCTTGTCCCCTACAACTGACTCTCGGCGCGATCCTTCCTTATCATCAAGGTGGCTGACTACAGATTCTGGCCTCGGTGCTTCCTTCGATGGTGGAGCAGATGCCACTTCCTTTTGACTGACGACAGAAGACACCTTTTCGCTAACCACTGACTCTGGCTTGGATTCGTCTTTGTCGAGTGGTTTTTCATCCTTTTCATCGACGTGGCTGACTACAGATTCTGGCCTTGATGCTTCCTTTGATGGCGGCGCAGATTTCTCGTCCTTTTGACTGGCAGCTGGAGACACCTTTTCACTCACCACTGACTCTGGCATAGATTCATCTTTGTCGAGTGGTTTATCATCCTTTTCATCGACGTGGCTGGCTACAGATTCTGGCTTTGACGCTTCCTTCGATGGTGGAGCAGATTTCTCGTCCTTTTGACTGGCAGCTGGAGACACCTTTTCGCTAGCCACTGACTCTGCCTTTGATTCATCTTTGTCGAGTTCCTTGTCCCCTACAACTGACTCTCGGCGCGATCCTTCCTTATCATCAAGGTGGCTGACTACAGATTCTGGCCTCGATGCTTCCTTCGATGGTGGAGCAGATGCCACGTCCTTTTGACTGACGACAGGAGACACCTTTTCGCTAACCACTGTCTCTGGCTTTGATTCATCTTTGTCGAGTGGTTTGTCATCCTTTTCATCGACTTGACTGGCTACAGATTCTGGCCTCGACGCTTCCTTTGATTGTGGAGCAGATTTTTCGTCCTTTTGACTGGCAGCTGGTGACACCTTTTCGAAAACCACTGAGTCTGGCTTTGACTCATCTTTGTCGAGTGGTTTATCATCCTTTTCATCGACGTGACTGGCTACAGATTCTGGCCTCGATGCTTCCTTTGATGGTGGAGCAGATTTTTGGTCCTTTTGACTTGGGGTTGGAGACGCCTTTTCGCTAGCAACTGACTCTGGCTTGGATTCGTCTTTGTCGAGTGGTTTATCATCCTTTTCGTCAACGTGACTGGCTACAGATTCTGGTCTCGATGCTTCCTTCGATGGTGGAGCAGATTTCTCGTCCTTTTGACTGGCAGCTGGAGACACCTTTTCGCTAGCCACTGACTCTGCCTTTGATTCATCTTTGTCGAGTTCCTTGTCCCCTACAACTGACTCTCGGCGCGATCCTTCCTTATCATCAAGGTGGCTGACTACAGATTCTGGCCTTGACGCTTCCTTCGATGGTGGAGCAGATTTCTCGTCCTTTTGACTGGCAGCTGGAGACACCTTTTCGCTAGCCACTGACTCTGCCTTTGATTCATCTTTGTCGAGTTCCTTGTCCCCTACAACTGACTCTCGGCGCGATCCTTCCTTATCATCAAGGTGGCTGACTACAGATTCTGGCCTCGATGCTTCCTTCGATGGTGGAGCAGATGTCACGTCCTTTTGACTGACGACAGGAGACACCTTTTCGCTAACCACTGTCTCTGGCTTTGATTCATCTTTGTCGAGTGGTTTGTCATCCTTTTCATCGACGTGACTGGCTACAGATTCTGGCCTCGACGCTTCCTTGGATTGTGGAACAGATTTCTCGTCCTTTTGACTGGCAGCTGGAGATACCTTTTCGCTAGCCACTGACTCTGCCTTTGATTCATCTTTGTCGAGTTCCTTGTCCCCTACAACTGACTCTCGGCGCGATCCTTCCTTATCATCAAGGTGGCTGACTACAGATTCTGGCCTCGATGCTTCCTTCGATGGTGGAGCAGATGCCACGTCCTTCTGACTGGCAGCTGGAGACACCTTTTCGCTAACCACTGACTCTGGCTTTGACTCATCTTTGTCGAGTGGTTTGTCATCCTTTTCATCGACGTGACTGGCTACAGATTCTGGCCTTGACGCTTCCTTCGATGGTGGAGCAGATTTCTCGTCCTTTTGACTGGCAGCTGGAGACACCTTTTCACTCACTACTGACTCTGGCTTGGATTCATCTTTGTCGAGTGGTTTATCATCCTTTTCATCGAACTGACTGGCTACAGATTCTGGCCTTGATGCTTCCTTTGATGGTGGCGCAGATTTCTCGTCCTTTTGACTGGCAGCTGGAGACACCTTTTCGCTAACCACTGACTCTGGCTTTGACTCATCTTTGTCGAGTGGTTTATCATCCTTTTCATCGACGTGACTGGCTTCAGATTCTCGCCTAGATGCTTCCTTGGATTGTGGAGCAGATTTCTCGTCCTTTTGACTGGCAGCTGGAGACACCCTTTCGCTAACCACTGACTCTGGCTTTGATTCATCTTTGTCGAGTGGTTTATCATCCTTTTCATCGACGTGACTGGCTACAGATTCTGGCCTCGATGCTTCCTTAGACTGTGGAGCAGATTTTTCGTCCTTTTGACTGGCAGCTGGTGACACCTTTTCGCTAACCAATGACTCTGGCTTTGATTCACCTTTGTCGAGTGGTTTATCATCTTTTTCGTCAACATGACTGGCTACAGATTCTCGCCTAGATGCTTCCTTTGATAGTGGAGCAGATTTTTCGTCCTTTTGACTACCAGCTGGAGACACCTTTTCGCTAACCACTGACTCTGGCTTTGATTCATCTTTGTCGAGTGGTTTATCATCCTTTTCGTCAACGTGAGTGGCTACAGATTCTCGCCTAGATGCTTCCTTGGATTGTGGAGCAGATTTCTCGTCCTTTTGACTGGCAGCTGGAGACACCTTTTCGCTAACCACTGACTCTGGCTTTGATTCATCTTTGTCGAGTGGTTTATCATCCTTTTCATCAACGTGACTGGCTACAGATTCTGGCCTCGATGCTTCCTTAGATTGTGGAGCAGATTTTTCGTCCTTATCATCAACGTGGCTGACTACAGATTCTGGCCTCGATGCTTCCTTCGATGGTGGAGCAGATTTCTCGTCTTTTTGACTGGCAGCTGGAGACACCTTTTCGCTAACCACTGACTCTGGCTTTGACTCATCTTTGTCGAGTGGTTTATCATCCTTTTCATCGAATTGACTGGCTACAGATTCTGGCCTCGATGCTTCCTTTGATGGTGGCGCAGATTTCTCGTCCTTTTGACTGGCAGATGGAGACACCTTTTCACTCACTACTGACTCTGGCTTGGATTCATCTTTGTCGAGTGGTTTATCATCCTTTTCATCGACGTGGCTGACTACAGATTCTGGCCTTGACGCTTCCTTCGATGGTGGAGCAGATTTCTCGTCCTTTTGACTGGCAGCTGGAGACACCTTTTCGCTAACCACTGACTCTGGCTTTGACTCATCTTTGTCGAGTGGTTTATCATCCTTTTCATCGAATTGACTGGCTACAGATTCTGGCCTTGATGCTTCCTTCGATGGTGGAGCAGATTTCTCGTCCTTTTGACTGGCAGCTGGAGACACCTTTTCGCTAACCACTGACTCTGGCTTTGACTCATCTTTGTCGAGTGGTTTATCATCCTTTTCATCGACGTGACTGGCTTCAGATTCTCGCCTAGATGCTTCCTTGGATTGTGGAGCAGATTTCTCGTCCTTTTGACTGGCAGCTGGAGACACCCTTTCGCTAACCACTGACTCTGGCTTTGATTCATCTTTGTCGAGTGGTTTATCATCCTTTTCATCGACGTGACTGGCTACAGATTCTGGCCTCGATGCTTCCTTAGACTGTGGAGCAGATTTTTCGTCCTTTTGACTGGCAGCTGGTGACACCTTTTCGCTAACCAATGACTCTGGCTTTGATTCACCTTTGTCGAGTGGTTTATCATCCTTTTCGTCAACATGACTGGCTACAGATTCTCGCCTAGATGCTTCCTTTGATAGTGGAGCAGATTTTTCGTCCTTTTGACTACCAGCTGGAGACACCTTTTCGCTAACCACTGACTCTGGCTTTGACTCATCTCTGTCGACTGGTTTATCATTCTTTTCGTCAACATGACTGGCTACAGATTCTCGCCTCGATGCTTCCTTAGATTGTGGAGCAGATTTTTCGTCCTTTTGACTGGCAGCTGGAGACACCTTTTCGCTAACCACTGACTCTGGCTTTGATTCATCTTTGTCGAGTGGTTTATCATCCTTTTCGTCAACGTGAGTGGCTACAGATTCTCGCCTAGATGCTTCCTTGGATTGTGGAGCAGATTTCTCGTCCTTTTGACTGGCAGCTGGAGACACCTTTTCGCTAACCACTGACTCTGGCTTTGATTCATCTTTGTCGAGTGGTTTATCATCCTTTTCATCAACGTGACTGGCTACAGATTCTGGCCTCGATGCTTCCTTAGATTGTGGAGCAGATTTTTCGTCCTTTTGACTGGCAGCTGGTGACACCTTTTCGCTAACCATTGACTCTGGCTTTGATTCACGTTTGTCGAGTGGTTTATCATCCTTTTCGTCAACGTGACTGGCTACAGATTCTGGCCTCGATGCTTCCTTAGATTGTGGAGCAGATTTTTCGTCCTTTTGACTGGCAGCTGGTGACACCTTTTCGCTAACCATTGACTCTGGCTTTGATTCATCTTTGTCGATTGGTTTATCATCCTTTTCGTCAATGTGAGTGGCTACAGATTCTCGCCTAGATGCTTCCTTGGATTGTGGAGCAGATTTCTCGTCCTTTTGACTGGCAGCTGGAGACACCTTTTCGCTAACCACTGACTCTGGCTTTGATTCATCTTTGTCGAGTGGTTTATCATCCTTTTCGTCAACGTGAGTGGCTACAGATTCTCGCCTAGATGCTTCCTTGGATTGTGGAGCAGATTTCTCGTCCTTTTGACTGGCAGCTGGAGACACCTTTTCGCTAACCACTGACTCTGGCTTTGATTCATCTTTGTCGAGTGGTTTATCATCCTTTTCGTCAACGTGAGTGGCTACAGATTCTCGCCTAGATGCTTCCTTGGATTGTGGAGCAGATTTCTCGTCCTTTTGACTGGCAGCTGGAGACACCTTTTCGCTAACCACTGACTCTGGCTTTGATTCATCTTTGTCGAGTGGTTTATCATCCTTTTCATCAACGTGACTGGCTACAGATTCTGGCCTCGATGCTTCCTTAGATTGTGGAGCAGATTTTTCGTCCTTTTGACTGGCAGCTGGTGACACCTTTTCGCTAACCATTGACTCTGGCTTTGATTCACGTTTGTCGAGTGGTTTATCATCCTTTTCGTCAACGTGACTGGCTACAGATTCTCGCCTAGATGCTTCCTCTGATGGTTGAGCCGACTTTTCGTCTTTCTCACTGTCTTTTGCGCTGACCACGGACTCTGGTCGCGATGCTTCTTTGGAAGGTGGAGCTGATTTGTCTTCCTTTTCGCTCACGGCTGAGGATGCTTTTTCGATTGCCCTACTGTCTGCGCTGAATGTTTTTAGTTCCTTCGCCTTAGCACTTACCTCCAGTCGCAATGCCTCTGACTCAAATTCCTGTTTTTTAGATTCGATTTGGAGTTCTTCCAATAAGCTTTTGCCTACGTGCACCGCCCGTAGCCCCTCACCTTCCGAACCCTTTCTGGATTTTTGAATTTCAACTTCTATCGCTTCCTCGATAGTCGCCGGGCTTTCGAGCGATGTTGTGTCTTCCTTATCCTTAAGGTGGTCAGTAACCTTGCCCCTGATAGCAGGCAACTGCTCTGGAAGCTCATCTTCAGATGTCATTTCGCTCAACTCCTTTTCATCTGGACTTGTTATGGATTTCTTTTGCACAGGTTTGGCTGCTTCTTCTCCTTCGGCTTTGACAGTCTCTGCCACCTTAGCGACTGCAGCAGCTATTTCCTCAGTGGTTTGGATCTTCTCTCTCACAAGAGCGTCCTTAATTTCCTTATCTATAGTGACAGCTTCTGCGGGTAGCTTTTCTTCCCCTGATTCTTCTTTATGGCCGCTGTCTTCTTCTTCTTCCAGTTGTGGCTGAGAACTGTCTGCAACCAAACCTTCTTTCGCTTCTTGTGGTTCGTCATCTTCGGTTGTTTCTTTTTCGGGTTCCTTGACTTCCTTTGAGATGTCCTGTTTCTCCTCAACTTCTTTTTCTTCTTTTGCGATTTCTTCTTTCAGCGACAGTGGTTTGCTGGTGTCTTGGGTCTCCTTATCGTCATACACCCCGAAATCGACCTCTTCGTGCATCGGCAAGTCGGCGACTTCGTCTGGGGTTTTTACGACATCTCGCATCAGGTTTTGCTGGGTTTCAAAAGTCATCTTCAGTGGAAGAACACGATCTGCAGCTGTTGCCGGGCCGCCTAGTGCTGTTGTAGGCTTTGGCTGGAGTGGGGCCGCTTCGGTTTCCTTTGTTTCCTCTTTTACGTGCTTCTCTTCAATAACAAGGTCCTCCTTGATTTCGTCGAGTGGAATTCGCTCATCTTCCGGCAAAGTGGGGGCCGTGGTCGCACCCGATTCAATAGTTGCCGAGAATTTCTCTTCTGGAAGACTTTCTTGTAAGTTGATATCCTTTCCCGCGTCTTGTACTTCAATGGGCTCGTCTTTGGTGTCGGAGGTCTTCTTGGCACTGCTCATCTTTTCTTCAGGCGATGGAGAGGACAGCTCTTCTGTCTTAACAGCGGTCTCTTCAGTTCTGGCCTTGGCAATTTCCTTTGCCGATGTTATAATCTCTTGCACCTCCGCCTTGAGTTCGGTCTTTTCTGGAGTTGTCAATTCGACCTTTTCTTCAATCGAGTCCGGCTGAATGTCGGCATCTTCGCCATCTTCATCAGCGTCCTCGTCCTCACCTTGTTGCCTGTTTCTTCGTTCCTCTGCTTCAGCTTTGGCGATCTCTGCTTCTATTTCCTCTTCGGCGCTTTTCTTGCGCTTCTTCTCCGATTCTTGCGAGTCCCTTTGGTGTTTCTGGATCTCCTCTTCCTTGGTAATACTGCTCTCTTGCTCAATAATGGAGTCTTCGGTGTACTGCTCAATTTCTTCCTTTTCGATGATTAGATACTCCTCATCTTCCTCCGCCTCGGTTGTGCTATCTTGCTTGCGGATTTCGCGGTGATCCGTTTTGAGTCCGCCCTGTCGCTTTTTTTCGTCGCGGCTGAAAACAGCCTCAATTTCGCGGACCACTTCCTGTTCCTCTTTGAGATCGTCAAGCTCGCGTTGTTTGGCGGCGTCCAATTCTTGCGACAGGACCATGTCTTGTATTTTTTTGGGCACTTCATCCGCGCTGGGGGTCGACACCAGGCTGGAGTCTGTGGTACCTCCCTTGTCCAAGCGGGACTTCTTCAATTCTGTCCTTGGCTTCGGAACCTTGACTGGGCTGCCCGGTGCGCGCTTAGATGGTGAAGTTCCACGTGGACGTCTGGAAATTGGCTTACGTTCGGTCTTTTTGGCTTCCTTCTTCTCTGTTGTTGTGGTGGTCCGTGTCACCTCACGCCGGGAGGTTGTTACCTTGGATTCCAAGACTTTCCGGTTGTTGGCATCTTTGGCGCTCTTCGCCGGAGTACTGCCGGGACTGGACTTAGCTACCCTCGATATAACCCTGGGCTTGATGTCCCTCTCCTTGACTGGTTGCGGCTTGGTTGGCATCTCTTGTTTTCTGGAAGCAGCCGTCGGAGAACTCTTCCTCTCCTCCTTTTTAATCGCCTTTTTCTCCATTGATTTCGGGGGCTTGGTATCAATCCGTGACCGAATGACAGGCTTGACCTCGGCGCGGGGTTTCTCTGCCTTTGCCTTCGCCTTGGCCTTGATGATTTCCGGAGTATCCTCTTTTGTTGGTGGCTCGGTTTGTTGTTGCTGCGGTTTTACAATCATTACTTCGACTTTCTTCTCAGTCACTTCTTTGTTATCTTCTTCGTCCTTCTTCTCGTCGTCTTTGTTCTCTGGCTGCTGCTCAGACTCCTGGGCTACCTTCTCGATTGTCTCTGCCGCAGAAACCTCCTCACCTTTGCCCATGATTTTCTCGATTTTCTTCTCGACTGTCTCGACAGTGGTCTCTTTGATTTTATTGTCCTGCTGTTGTTGGACGGTCGTTTTCATGCGGGTCTCAATCACATTGGCGTCCCGCTCTGATTGTAATGCTTTTCCGACTTTGGACGGAAGAACTGGTTCCTTTTCTATTGGCCCGGATTTGAATACTCTACGAGTAGTAACAGTTTGTATGACAGGAGCAATTGATTTGGCAGTGCATGTTGAGTATTTCATAAATTCCAGATGCTTCAGCTTCTCCAAACCCTCTTGGATCTTGCAGTCGGGCGTGCTGCCCGGGAACATAATTCGGGTGATTGTATCGTCGGGGTCTGCGGGCTGCCAGACCAGCAGGGCGCAAATGGACACCAAATTCTGAACGGGAAAACTGAATTCTCTAGAATCTTTGGCCGCGAACAGTCTCTGATCTCCTGAGTTCCACTTTTGTAAAAATTCCTTAACTTCTTTAGAGTCCCTGGAAGGACTTATCACATACATGTCCAATGTACCGTGTCCCACTTTGTGGTACAGGTTAATTGGTTCGGAGTTGCGGTAGCACGTCTGAGGCTTCAGATCCAATGCCTTCAAATCGCTGACCAGGCTATGGCCGCGCTCGAACAAGTCCACCAGCAGGGGATCCTTGTCTTTATCACCGTCAGGACTTGGCAAGCTCCTGCGGTCGGGAATATTACAAAAGAAGTGACCAATGTGCGGATAGACATGTGACTCGCGCTTGCGCTCTACAACCGCTGCCATGCCGTTGATGTTGCTGTTGTTTATGCGTGTCAGTAGCACAGCGTCCAAACGGTCCAGATGGCGTGCAAAGTCCCAAAAACAAGCCTTCCTATTGAAACCTCCATCGACTGCAAAGAAAGTTAAAAGTTTACGACTCCCATCTACTAGAAGGACAACAACTTGCTTACCTAACATGTTGAATCCGTTGATGCCAAAGAGTGCGGCGTCGCCTTGACCCCCGGGGAAGACATACAGTGTTGGATGGGTAAAGCGAATGTTACCCACGACATCGGATGTTTCTAGTAGCTCCTTAAGAGATGCAGGAGCGAGCATTGGCGCCAAGTAATCTGCGGGATGAACAAAAACATGAATTAACGAAATCAACTCCTTGGCGGATGGTCCTTACCAATAAATGCGTTAATGCTGTCATTGCTCGTGTCCAAAACGTCATTTGGGTTTATTCGAATCTTGCACAGCCTTGCAAAGGATTTATCGGGCAGGGTGTTCCATAGTCCATTGTCGGCACAGTGAATGTTCATGGTGATTGTGTCTGGGTAGGCTCGCAGAACCCTCTGTACGTCGTGCTCTTGAAATGCCTCTGAAAAGTCGGCCACCGAAAAGGTTCCGTCCTGCAAAATAGATTTTCGATATCAGCGATGCATTTCGTTGGATGCGTCTCGTCGCCCTACCTGTAGTATCCAGGAACCATTGCCGGTGAATGTGTAGCCGGCATGTATCACGTGTCTGTGCCTTGTAAAACTGCTCAATAAATTTCTCATGCATTGTATCAGAGTGTTGTATTGAGGGTGAATGAGCACTTCAGTGACTAGATTTTCACTAGCATACTGAATGAGTCTTTCGCCTGAAAATAACCAAAGGAATTATGTATATTGATTGGGCTATAAATGCGCACGCAAAATGCTCCCCGAAATTGCCCCTGTGAAGTGTGCCACCAAATTGTATCACAGTTGTGCGACCGAAATCGTGGAAATCGTCGCCGTTTTACGACGTAAAGCGTGTTTTATTGATTATTAACCGAAACGTGCCCGTACACGGTCGCATTTTTGATTTGCCTAATGGAGTGGCCACGAAGGATAACTTGCTTGCAATTGTTTTTTTATTTTTTCCTCAATCAGCAATTCCGAGGAGGACGGCCGGCCGGCCATGTTGAGCTCTGGCTAAAGCCACATAAAAATAATCCCATCATTGGGATTATGCCTCGTTCTAGTGGCCCCCAAAAGGATATAGGGAACCGTAATTAGATTAAGGTTTCCCTACACTTGTCGCTTAAGATAATCCCGGAATTGGTTGTCGACATTGCCAGCTCAATTGGCATGCAAAACACGAGTTGTGTGGTCCTGGTAATTTTTCGATTGAAAGGGGGGTTTTTCCCCACTCAATTGGGTAAATGAATGGGAACTTAAATTAGCGGAACATGTATGAGAAAAGTGTGGTATCACTCCCAAGATACGCACCTAATTAACTGAGGCGTGAGTGCCATCATTTGGATGTGCCTATGTACATTTTGATGAGGCTGACAGCTGCGTTTGAAACTTGGTTGCGTGTTTAAAGTAATTCGAATGAAATTACAATATTTATAAATGGAGGCAGCAATCGGAGGTTGGAAGTCCCAATTTGTAACGAAGGCCGGAACGACAACTCAATAATTGAAATGGAGGGGACCTTAACCAACTGGAGACTGTTGGCCAAAGACCGCGCTAGGGGGAGAGGCGTAATCGCTACGGTGAAGATCCAGTGTCGGTTTGTAGCGCCACCTATAGCTAACTAAGAAAGTACTTTTATAGACAGATGTGTTGCAAATCCAACGACGGCCACATAAAGTCTCGATGCACAGCGATGAAATTAAATAAATAATTAAATAAACCAATATTTTCAAGAAGTTCTATTTTGAAGGCGCCATTGCCGAAAAAGTGTCGTCAAAAATCTGAAGAAGCCCTGTCAACCTGTTGCGACTGATGAGCTGGGCTACAAGTTCCTGGTTTGATGCTGACACCTGCAGAGTCTACAGAAAGAAGCTAATCAAAGACGGAAAGGAAAATTAAGAAGCTTGAGACAAACAAGTGAGATCTGTAGAACTAACTTGCGCGCTCAAGCTTGAAGCAGGGAAAATCCCACCAAGACGACCTACACGAAAGTTTGTCTCATGAAAGGAAATCTTTATGATCGTTTTTGTGGAAAATTACAGCGTCAACGCTCTTGCCGTTCGTTGTTTCTTAGAAGTAAAACCCTCGCTCCTAGAACCAAGGAGACAAGACTCCAGCCCAAGGAAGACCTGTGTTAAAAACGGATAAAAACGTCTTGAGTCCTTTTGAGAGACAGCTTTTTCTGGTGATATTCGGCCCAGTTGGCATCAATGAAGCTTGGTGATGAGATTTGTAAAGACCTTGATCCTTTCCCCGCAGTAAGCACCATCTAAAAGTATGGCAAAAACTATCTGCCTCTATGGATGAAAGATGATAAAATGTCAGCCTCAAGGCGACCGCTGCCGCACACCAAAGACCCATTATAGGGTTGTCCTTGCCAAGTCAGAAGTCACCCTTGTGATTGATTTTTTCGTGCGCTTCTGCCTACAATTGCTAATGGCAACTCATAACCCTAATTTGTTGGCAAGCACAACGGCAATCTACTCAACAAAGCTCAAGTAATGATGCCTTAACCATTTGTCAATATATACCATTTAGGTAATCCGCCATCAGTTCAATGCCAACGGAACAAGACGCTCGCTTATCAAAACAATGCCCTCTCGGCCTAATTGCTACAGAACGCCACCCTCTTTAATCATGGAACTCAAAGACAAAGCCATGTGCAGTCGTCCATTGTTGAGCTATTTCTCCTCCATTATTGACTTGGTGTCCATTCTTCTGTGCTGCAGAAAATAATGAGCTGTGCCATATAAAAGTTCAATGCTAAGAATGCGATGGTTGATTGTTTTTTCTCTGCTCCCCAGCAGCCTTACTCCAATGATAATAATTAAAGCAACATGCAACAACTCGACATTCAAATCTTCTTCAATGGAAAGTTCGCACTGTTGATTTCGCAATTCAGAGAAAAATCTTCATTCAGTTGATTTTATTTGTGCACCTCATTAAAAATTGAACGTCGCCTTTGCTGCTCGTCACACAAAAAGCGAAATATAATCAAAGGAATTGCATTGCATGAGCAGGTTTGTTATGTTGTTTGTATTGTTGTACAGCGAGGCAGATAAAGGAGCAGAAGAGGATATGAATATCATATATATAATATTTTTTTTTTTTGTTGAGTTGATGGTGTCAGACAGTCAGACTCATCGCGCTACGTGCTGAAAGAGGGCTGTGCTCTGTGTTCTCTGTTCTGTGGCAAATACGCCAACACGCAAACCGAAAGCGGTCTAATTAGTTTCTAGCATACGGAATTATTTTGTATGGTTGGGGCGACAGTCCCCTCTGGCTGCTTAGGATAAATGATTGATGATTGTAATTAAGTGCGAGCGCCACCTGTATACGCATTAAGCTCCGATCGCACTAGTAAACTTATTAATTTTGATATTAAACTTAAAATAGGCAAATGATGCAATGCATTGAGCCAACAACAACCGTGACCTAATTTAATTTCGAGAAACAAGCCATAAAGTGTATTGACTAATAGAGCACTAACTTTGGATTTCGAACAGAACACGTAACCTTTTGCTTGAACTTAAGGCTCTTCTGTTCTTTTTATCAACCCTGATGGTAGTACGGGGTAAGAAATTGCGATTTGGCACGTAAGAAGCTCGTAAACTCGTCTTGTGCTTGCAGTAAATTTGAACAGTTCCAAATGAATTTTACGAAATTTTCCAAAGGGATTTCGTAATCAGGTAGTAAACGTAGTCCGACAAATGGTTTTCGTGATTACGTATTCGAAGGATGCAATTTACTTGTAATTACCCGGGGGTTGTGTGCAACGTGTGCGCGATTTTTGACCAGAAGGGGCTGATTGTGAACTGATATCATGGTAGGACATGCAACTAACCGCTTATGAAGCTTTTTTAGGGGCGCCACCCTAGGTGTCGAAAAAGCGTTCACCGATGTAAGATAACCGGCGGTTCCGCCGACAGAACACAGATCCCACTCCTTAATATTCATTTAGAAAAAAGAAGATTAAAAGTAAAAGTTAAGCGAAGAATTTTGAGAATTTTAAAAACTTAAAACTTAACTTGAACTTAAAATTTATGTTCAAATATTATTTTTCTTAACAAGAACTCGTTTTTAAGTTTTCAAGAATCTGGTATTCAGCGTTAGAATAATATACTCCCCATAAGTATTTTATTACCTCATTGCCAACAATTTCATTCTTAAATCAAAGAATTTGGTTTTTGGGTTAATTTTAACCAACGAAAATTGTTGGCATTACAATTTTTTTTTCTGAGTGTTGCTACGGCGATACGTTGTACAAAATGTCACCTTCGTCCCTGGATTGTTCGTTAAAGTGTCTAGTCTTTCGGGCGTTTCTGGTTGATGCCCCTTTTTGGTTTCTACAAACGACCTTAGGTTCCTTGATACATGCCGAAATATTTATAAGAACAATTAATGTTCCAAAATTTAATGTGACACCATCAAGGTCTTACCTTTGTAGAAAGTTCGGGGTTGAACCCTCAGTGGTGATAGTTGATAGGAATTTTTGGGGAGCTCAAATCTCGTATTCGCCCATTTATCTGATTAAAAATTGCCGCAAGTTGTAGACGTTTGGTCCAGTGACTTCGAAGTGCAAGGTTCACATGTTGACAGGGGAGAAACAGAAATGTCTTGAGCAAGCAAATACAGCAAATGTGCTGATTACAATTTTACGTGTTGATCATTTAGCCTCATTAAACATTGAACGGGGTGATAAACTACGTTAAAAAGGTTTTTGACAACTGAATCCGCGATACTAATAATCATTTTTAGTGTCCAGACAACATTTTTTTAACTCACAATGACGTTCCTACAAAATATTTAGTGCGAAGGTTAAAAATGATTACAGTAAAACCCGCTTAAGAGAAACTTACATGAGAAAAAAAACTCGCTTATATGAAACATTTTTTTCATACCAGAATATTTGTCGACCAAATACCTATAAAACACTCCGCCTAAGCCTATCAGACCAGGGGTGGAAATCCGTAAGGTGATAGGTACGGTGACCATTCGTCTTCTTTTTGAGAGGACAGTCCTCTCTTTCACTACTATGTCCGCTCTGACTTTTTTACTAAAATAAAACATTACACTGTCCTCTTTTTCTAAAATGTTGTAATTTTTCCCTAAAGACAATCTTTCTACCATAAGATATATGCGAGATTGCGAGTAGGTACCTTCTACAAAAATGTTAAAATGTGGTTCCACAATTTTTGACTGCATAGTTATTTTTACTTAAAAGAAATGTCCTCTTTTATGTGATTGTAAAATAGTCACCGTAGTGATAGGTGATAGTCAAATGCATTATCGCAAAATAACTATACAAATTTGGCATCACTTTGTTATTTCAAAACACAGTTCTTTTTGTCAGTTGTCATTTTTTGCACAGAAAATTCAAGGTAGCCTTGATATAATCCTAATATTATAAATGCAAAATCAATTTTTATGAATTATGGTAAAGGGATAGATGGGACCTATGAGAATGACATAGGCTACTTTTTATGATGAAGTTTAAATCACGGACCAATTATTTCTCAAGTAAGTGATAATAAAATTCATCATAGGTATCTATACTTTTGGTAAGAAATAAATACCTTCGCCGCGTATTTTACCAATGAATTTAAATGTGTGGGTCTGATTGGTTGGCTTGAAAGGTAGGATAGTTTTGGACCCGATATGTGGCGCTGTTGTTGATATAAATATTTTAATTGAGTTACTCGAAGTACTAATTCTACGCAGACGAAGTCGCGGTTACCTGCTAGTATTTTATATTTTCCATTGAAAGAAACTCTCTTAAGTTTAAGAAAAAAATGTTGAATCGAACAGAACAAAAAATTAGCTGAACGCTTTACTTCGTTTTTCTCGAAAATGACATTTGAGTTTGTGATATGTCACAAGCATTTATTTTCCAGGCCACTCCAAAAGATAAATACATATTTTTCTAGCTTTAAATTTACGATAATGGAATTTTTAAGCCCGCTTAAGTGACGTATTGTTTTCACTTATCCGGATTTCGTTTAAGTGAATTTCTTTTTCACTAAAGCGGGGTTCGTTTAAGTGAAAAACCCGTTTAAGGGAAAGAAAGACTGTGACATTTTGCTGTTTCTCTTAAGCGGGTTTTACTGTATTAGTAAGGCCCAATGTGGTGATAAACTTGGTGTACGAGGTGAATAAACAATTGATGTGAGTCGAACAACGAAGTGCACAAATTTAATCAACAATTCATGTGTTGATCAACTTGCTGTACGATGCTATTTAACTGCTGTTGTTTAAGGATTACGGGTCGGCATTCTGTAAGGCGAAACTTTCAAACGTGCACGAAGAATTTTTCTAGTTTGATCGATTCGCCTTACAGAATCTGACCCATAGTTTCTTAATGTTTGATGAGAAAGGATAAAAGGACTAAATTTCACAGTTTTATAACACACGCAATTGCCTTCCACCAACTCCTCTCTGTTCGGATGCATTGTCAACCTTGAAATACCTTCTATGGGACGGCTGCTGTTCGCCTTCGCACCGATTAGACTGTACAATCTTCTGCACAATCTAGAGTGCATGCTTTTGAAAAGCAAACAAGCTCGGAGAAGAATCACCCAGCAGAAGGCCATTGTTCGCCGTGAATGCAGACCTGCCCCTTGTGTGTGTTTGATTGCTGTTGTTGCATTGTTTTCCTTTGCGTATGCATGCATTCTGAAGACGACGTCCTTTCCGGATGAAGAACACTGAATGCATGCTACTTACATATGTTTACTTAAAAAAAAGTTAAGTAAACTTGTCAATTATCCCCAACAATTGCGACCCCGGATGTGTAATAAAATGCCATCAGCCTATCGATGAAAGCGAATTATCATTGAATTCCTGTGCAAATCTCGGGGCCCCTCAACACGCCACAACAATACGAAGAGCACGGCATGTCGCACAATACCGAATCGAATTTCCATTGTATTACTGCACAGCCGAGAGGTGAGGTAAAGCGGGGGGAAAATAATAAAAATGGAATTGCAGCGCCTAGGCTCGTTCATGTCCCGGGGGTTTATCCTTTCGAGGAGGCTTCGCTGTGCAAACATTTGCCAACTAATGTGATTCCACTGGATCGCTGCACCAAGTACACTCTAACCCTATATTTATACTACCATTTGTTGGATGTTTTTAAAGCTTTTTTTGAGGGTAGGGATTATCATTGTAAGGCAGTGTCGTCATATACATTTTTCTCTTTTTGTATTGGCAATTGGGGTGGCTAATTCACTTGAGGGTTTTCAACGATAAGAACGCTCCTTCAGAAGATGGGCATAGCATAAAGACGGGACACCTCGCTCACATGTATGGGTACGAATATAGCGACTTTGTGAACTTTGAAGGTTGCAAAGCGCAGCTAAAACTAAAGCCCCCTCAAAGTCCATTCATATTCATTATTTCAAAAACAAGGTAACATTTTTCCTTCTAATCGTCCACCCTCTCTCTCGCTCTCTGTCTGCGCTGAGCTGCACCGAAATTGCGGCACGCTTGCCTGCGTTTTTAAGAGCGCTCCACCGGAAAACAACCATTTACAGCAAACCGTACAGAGCTGGTAAGCCGTATGCTGCTTGTTTGAATCTCAGTGAAATTAAAATCAAGTGCACTCTGTGAACCATTGCGGCAGAGAGTGCCTTCACATATTTAACGCGAAATGCATTCACATAAAAGGTACAAAAGCACTAATGAAATTGCCATCGCTTTGCATGCGATGCCAAGTTTGCGAGAACTCTTCATTTGCAAGCGGAAATGTAATTTCAAAATGAAACGAGCGCGCCAGCATGGCATCGCTGTGCGTCTGCACAATGCAAATTAATTAACCGTTGTCATACATGAAGATATTGTGCTGCTTGCGCAAATCTCCCACGCCACGTCCACGATTGTTTTGTATGTATGGGTTGGGTACAGTATTTATCGGCTGTCATTGATCTCGGCGGCGACGACAGCGCCTTGGAGCGACTTCAACAACATGTCACGCAGATGAGACATGACTCGGAGACAGGTATAGGGATGAAATAGCTATTTGCGAACCGACAACAATGGTGTATCAGAGATGATGCGGCATGTCCTTATATTCTGTGTCATTTCAGTGCTGGCAACAGTTACTGCCTTGAACAGAATCCGACATGGGTTGTCATATCACCAAGGATTTGGAGCCATATGCATATATATAGAAGATTATTGTTGGGAGTGGAAGGGGGGCGCTGTCATTACCCCAGCATAGTTCAATATGCTACTTGCACACGTATTCGTATTCCTATATTCGTCCTTGCCGCTGGTAGACTCTGTATAGGTAGGTACATATCTGCGAAAACCAAAATGTTGTGTTATTTCATTTTTCACTTACCGTGTCGAGCTTCCTCTCCCTCGGGGGCATGTTGTGTAATTGTATTGAGTTCATCCTCTAGGTCGACATGACAATCGGATACGTCCCACGAGAGAAATCCTGAAAAGCAAATAAATAGATTTTTTTATTTTTTCATTTAACAATTTTGCTGTACTACGCCACGAAATGCAAAACAAAAGAACGGGTGAGAGATGGGAAAATTAAAACTAAACAATCTACACGACCCGAGATACACAACGGGTATATGTACTTTGTACACTGGTGTGAACAATATGGCTCTGTTTGTTTAAGCAGACGTGTCCTGATTGCTAATTAAAATGCTTCATCTTTTTGCAGTTTATTTTTTAATTTTTTTTTTATTTAAATTAAAACTTGGCCATCATGATGGACTGGACTGGGAGAAGGGTATGATTTTTGATGGCGATCCTTTGTTGTGAGCTTTTTATATAGGCTCAGTCCATTACATGCCGTTGAACAGCGGGTTAATCTAATTTGCCAAGTAGACTGTTTGCACAAGTGACTGTGTCATAAAGGCGCACACAAAATAGTGCGTACACGCACCCTTGTACCCATTTGCTATTATTATATGCATGGATTAGAATCGAATGTGGCTTCTTTTAATGCATACATGGACGTGCAGGGTGTCTCCCGTTTTATAGATTTCTTTTCAAACACGCCGTTTTATGTAATCTACTGACTGGTGTAGTGAGTGTTTTTATGCACGCCATAAAGCGGAAGCTTTCTAATAATGTTACGGTCGATTTTCTGCAGGGGCTTTCTTCGGCGTCGTGTGGTGAAATACCTCATTTTGTATGTAATCTAAGTGGGAGAATAGGGAATACTTCATTGAAAATTAATTTTCGTCGGAAAATTTGAGCTCCGTTGCCAATGCAACACAATTATTATAAATACAAATAACGTTTCATCTGGATTCATAAGGCCTTAAACACAGTGGGGCGGTGCGGAATTCCATTCTTGCCCTAACATGGTTTATTCCAGTTTCTCCTACTTGCTGATGAAATTTTTTTACGTGTTTTCAATTCTCACCATACGCTTTTCCATCAATCAGAGTGTCAAATGTTTTACAAACGCTGTCACCCGAAAGAGAAGTTTTTCCTTTTTTATTTCGAAGCAGGGCCTGAACTGTCAAAAATATGTTCGTGTTCCTTTTTTTTATCTCACACAAGAAGAGCTTTGAATTTGTGTTTTAATTTTCGCTCAAAACACGATCACAGCGCACTCTATGCCTGAGCAGTCACAGTGAAATTCTGAACACAGCATATTTTGACAGCAAACCATGGGCGTGTTTTATTGAACATCTATATGAGCCAAGTAAAGTAAAGTAGAATCGCTAGCACGCAATTTAAGAAACTACGTTCTACTTGACATTTCCGATGTAACACTATGTATTTATTCAAATTAGAAAATGCTTGACAGCAGCAGCCTATTGTGAAACCTTTCTGGTGATGTGTTCATGACTATGATGGTTATAACAGCTTCCAGCGAGTGGAATTTAAGAGAACGTTGATTCAAAATAAATGTCGCGATGCCCAAAGAAGTATACAATTTTCCACTGCAGCATTTTTATTGCGCATTTGTTTGACATACAGAAAAGTATCGCAGATTGTATAAGAAAAAGTTAAGAATCTGTTTACGTAGCGCAATTATACGTTCATTTGACAGATAGGCTGAAATGTGTTTCATAAATAAATCAGATCGCTGTGAACACTCTGGGTTCAGAGTATGCTTCGACGTGTTGGAGCTCTAGAACGAGATGGTCTTATAAAATACGTACAAGGCCAATGCGTGCGTCAAACTCTTTTTAAATAAATATTCCACACAGATATTTGAATCTGTTTGGTAACAGCCAAAAGTAAATGGCTTCTTTTTTACATTTACTTACAGATTAAATCTTAGAGGAGCTTTCAAAATCTAGCTTTTTTGCGAATTCAGTGCGAAATATGTATACGGATACAGTGCGGTTCGGGAATAGAAAAAAGGCGTCAAGCCATCGATTCGGTAATCTAAAAAAAGGCCTTAAAACCATCGTTTCGAAAAGTGCGGTCCTTAAATCGAAATCGAAGATAGGTCTCAAAGTAATCGGTTCGGTGAGTGCGGTTCGGGAATTGAAAAAAGGCGTCAAGCCATCGATTCGGTAATCTAAAAAAGGCTTTAAAGCCATCGTTTCGAAAGTGCGGTCCTAAAATCGAAATCGAAGATAGGTCTCAAAGTAATCGATTCGGTGAGTGCGGTTCGGGAATTGAAAGAAGGCGTCAAGCCATCGACTCGGTAATCTAAAAAAGGCCTTAAAGCCATCGTTTCGAAAAGTGCGGTCCTTAAATCGAAATCGAAGATAGGTCTCAAAGTAATCGATTCGGTGAGTGCGGTTCGGGAATTGATAGAAGGCGTCAAGCCATCGATTAGGTAATCTAAAAAAAGGCCTTAAAGCCATCGTTTCGAAAAGTGCGGTCCTTAAATCGAAATCGAAGATAGGTCTCAAAGTAATCAGTTCGGTGAGTGCGGTTCGGGAATTGAACGAAGGCGTCAAGCCATCGATTCGGTAATCTAAAAAAAGGCTTTAAAGCCATCGTTTCGAAAAGTGCGGTCCTAAAATCGAAATCGAAGATAGGTCTCAAAGTAATCGATTCGGTGAGTGCGGTTCGGGAATTGAAAGAAGGCGTCAAGCCATCGACTCGGTAATCTAAAAAAGGCCTTAAAGCCATCGTTTCGAAAAGTGCGGTCCTTAAATCGAAATCGAAGATAGGTCTCAAAGTAATCGATTCGGTGAGTGCGGTTCGGGAATTGAAAGAAGGCGTCAAGCCATCTATTCGATAATCTAAAAAAGGCCTTAAAGCCATCGTTTTGAAAAGTGCGGTCCTTAAATCGAAATCGAAGATAGGTCTCAAAGTAATCAGTTCGGTGAGTGCGGTTCGGGAATTGAAAGGAGGCGTCAAGCCATCGATTCGGTAATCTAAAAAAAGGCTTTAAAGCCATCGTTTCGAAAAGTGCGGTCCTAAAATCGAAATCGAAGATAGGTCTCAAAGTAATCGATTCGGTGAGTGCGGTTTGGGAATTGAAAGAAGGCGTCAAGCCATCGATTCGGTAATCTAAAAAAAGGCTTTAAAGCCATCGTTTCGAAAAGTGCGGTCCTAAAATCGAAATCGAAGATAGGTCTCAAAGTAATCAGTTCGGTGAGTGCGGTTCGGGAATTGAACGAAGGCGTCCTTAAATCGAAATCAAAGATAGGTCTCAAAGTAATCGATTCGGTGAGTGCGGTTCGGGAATTGAAAGAAGGCGTCAAGCCATCGATTCGGTAATCTAAAAAAAGGCCTTAAAGTAATTTTTTTTCGAAAAGTGCGGTCCTCAAATCGAAATCGAAGATAGGTCTCAAAGTAATCAGTTCGGTGAGTGCGGTTCGGGAATTGAAAGAAGGCGTCAAGCCATCGATTCGGTAATCTAAAAAAAGGCCTTAAAGCCATCGTTTCGAAAAGTGCGGTCCTTAAATCGAAATCGAAGATAGGTCTCAAAGTAATCAGTTCGGTGAGTGCGGCTCGGGAATTGAAAGAAGGCGTCAAGCCATCGATTCGGTAATCTAAAAAAGGCTTTAAAGCCATCGTTTCGAAAAGTGCGGTCCTTAAATCAAAATCGAAGATAGGTCTCAAAGTAATCAGTTCGGTGAGTGCGGTTCGGGAATTGAAAGAAGGCGTCAAGCCATCGATTCGGTAATCTAAAAAAAGGCCTTAAAGCCATCGTTTCGAAAAGTGCGGTCCTTAAATCGAAATCGAAGATAGGTCTCAAAGTAATCAGTTCGGTGAGTGCGGTTCGGGAATTGAAAGAAGGCGTCAAGCCATCGATTCGGTAATCTAAAAAAAGGCCTTAAAGCCATCGTTTCGAAAAGTGCGGTCCTTAAATCGAAATCGAAGATAGGTCTCAAAGTAATCGGTTCGGTGAGTGCGGTTCGGGAATTGAAAAAAGGCGTCAAGCCATCGATTCGGTAATCTAAAAAAAGGCCTTAAAGCCATCGTTTCGAAAAGTGCGGTCCTTAAATCGAAATCGAAGATAGGTCTCAAAGTAATCAGTTCGGTGAGTGCGGTTCGGGAATTGAAAGAAGGCGTCAAGCCATCGATTCGGTAATCTAAAAAAAGGCCTTAAAGCCATCGTTTCGAAAAGTGCGGTCCTTAAATCGAAATCGAAGATAGGTCTCAAAGTAATCAGTTCGGTGAGTGCGGTTCGGGAATTGAAAGAAGGCGTCAATCCATCGATTCGGTATTTGCGGTTCAGGTCTTAAAAATTTCATAAAGTCCAAGAAGTGCGGTTCGGAATCTAAAAAAAATCCTCAAAGTGAAAAAGTGAACTCAAGAAAGTGCGAAAAGCAGTTACATGTATCCACCGTTCCATGAGAGCTCATCAATAACAAATTCAAGTGGTCAAGCACATCTAGAGTTGGAAGTTTTTAAACATTGGGTGAGTGACTAATTTTTTAATTTTTATATTTTGAATGCACAATTTAAACTCCATTATAAAAGATATACGTTTAATTCACTCTAAGCTGTCATAAGGTACCTTAAAAAGTCCTCTTTTTAAGGTAAGGAAATGGCCCACGTCTGGCTTCCACAAAAACAAATGAAGTTTCAAAAAATTGCTCCCTTTAACAGGGCCTTTCCAACTCACAAATCTCTCTCATTTTCAATTTGAAAAACTTACCGCCATCCCTGTTAAGCTAATGCTGCTTGCCACACCCTATTCGCGCATTTTTCATTAGTGCACTTTATACGGTAGTTGATTGTAGTTTTACAACACAAAAGGATTGCGATTCATCATTGCCTACTCTTGGAATTAAAAGTTTTCCGCACGTACAATTAAGACATGTTTATAGTACCAATCGACTGAAGTACTCTTCGAATCAATATTTGCGGATTTACTTGTCCTTTTTGTTGGCCTTAATTTCCGCCTATAACCTTTACTTACGAACAGTATAAAATAATATCTTCATATATCCTTAAAAGCAAATATGCTTGTTCGCATGGAACTAAGTACGCAATAAGAAAGCTAAACGTACCAGAGAATGTGTTTGCACAGGAAAAAGGAGGAGTCGCCTTCCGTATCCTTGCGATTTAGTTCTTATTATTTTTTTTTCTTCTGCCTTTTTTCCACCTGAAGGTACAGTGAAAAAAAATAACTTAATAATTCAGTGCTACGGATGAGAGGAGTATAAGTCTCCGTAGGTGTATTCACCGGCTTTGCCGTAACGTTTGCCAGAAAAGCTCATATAAACACACTCCGTTATGCATACGGACGAGCAGGGGTTGGGCCATACAATTTGATAACACCTTAGGACCGGGAGGCTCCCCATGTACTCGTAATCCGCTGCAATAAAGAGTGCGGCAGATTGTGCCTGCAGAAACTTTACCTACAAGGGCTTTAAGACTCAATCGCAACAAAATCACATAAATAAACAATGTTGCGTAGAAATGAACAGAAATTTAATGAATCATCAGTTTGAAACAAAAAAAAATGTTTGAATGACGGACGGATGTGACTTTGTTCGCGTAATTAAATTAAATTAGGCGGATTAATTTCAATTTCAATCACAATCACAGCCAGTGAAATTAGGACGGACCCGTTTTTAATTATAAAGCGCACCAGGGAACATGAATTGACGTTGATTTGTCACACTGCAGTGAGTCCTTGTCCAACTCGCAATCTAAACCAACCATCTGTTTGAGTGAGGCACAAGTGCCAGAACCGACAACTTTGCACCTTCAGTTGATTTCCATCAGATTTATACGTGTTCAAGTGTAGAGACGCTTTTGTTTTTCACTTCTCAACAAACTACTCCAGTACTATAAGAATAAGTTCCCACATCCGCTCAGCCGAAGGTCCCTATTATAGATTTTTACGATACAAATCAGTAGAGAATCCCTCTGAATTCAGGTCAAGAGGACTTGAAGTAGGATCTCCGACCGCCGGCTAAACAAATAATGCAAATTTAAACCACTCGAAAGTTTTGATTTGTCGACAGCATAATATACACCTACTCCAACTGCGAATATACGAAATAGTAAAAATAATTTAATGACCGAAAAGGATGACGGATGACATCACACACTGAAGCCATAGTTACACCCCAAATATTGTCCTATCGATTTCCAATAAAAACGGAAAAGACGCCAGTTTGTTGGAGCGGTTAACATGACAACTAAATGCGACTATAACGTTGTGTCACGAAAATATACCCATAAAATATTTATTAAAGAAAATATCTGGCTGCTAAGAAGGATAGATGACATGATAACAACGGAAAAGTAGCTGCGAATAGAATTGTATTGTCTCAAGGAACAGACAGGTGTTGTTGGTTAATTGTGTTGCGACCCCTGGATCACGTTCTTCAATAGGGAGAAGTTTTACCAATTCATAATGCATATTAAACAGGACCGTCGTTGACACACCGCAATAGAAAAACACGTGACGAACATTCGTCAAGGATGTGTGTGGGAGTACTGGAATTAATTGTCTTCTCTGAGTTTAGAACTACCCAAGGTTGCGATTTAATTTGTCTTCGGCATAGCAACTTAACCTAAATAGGCTTTAAACACGAACAGGATTGGGCTCATATTTTAGGCGAGGTATTACGTTTTTCGAATTTTTCCAGTCATTGGATACCGTGGACTTTGTGTCCAACCTTTAACCTATTAAATGGAATCCGTGTCTGAAATGCTTGCGGGTTTTCCTTCTGCATTTAAATTGTTCGATCTGTGCCCGCAACTTTGGTTGCGGTCTAAAATTCACGATATGCAGCTCAGTAACTCCAGATAAGAGAGATAAAACCAAGTACTACAAGTGAGAATCCGCTTTCGTCTTCACTGTGAAAAAGGCATTCACTCCATGACTTGTACTTCTCTACACAAAAGCTAACCACTCATTGGATCCTTTGCTTGATAAATGAAAAATCGTGGTAGCAGTGTGAAGAAAGTCATTTCGAGTAGACTCCCCTGAGGAGGACTGTGTTTTTCTAAAAGGATAGACTCACCAAGGAGCAACATCAAAATGGGGAAAACTATCAAGTCTCGAGTGGGTGTAAGGCTATCGTTAAACTTGATGAAAGCAGTTTTTGCTGACACAAAGTTCAGTGTTTCTTTCAAAACTCCGGGGAAAGACAAATTTTATTCATAGCACCACACGTCCGGGTATCTGTTTCCTTAGTCATCTGCACATTTTCTCAGAAAATCTTTGTCGCTGTTAATCACAATGTGGGTACATCGCATACTTCACTTTCGTACCGCTTTAACAGAGAAAATGACACACAGTGCTTTCTCCCACTCCCAAGTTGAACAATGAAGAAAATGGGTTTTTCAGTCCTTGTTATTTTGAAAGTTGGTTAAATGTCATATTCTTTTCGATCCCCAATCCAGGTAACCCATCGCCTTTGCTGTTGCGTCAAAAAATATGTCATCGTTCATTTATTTAGCGCATAGCTTTTTGTCGCACGGACAATTTTTTGAGAAGTATTTTCTCAGAAAAAATGTTTGGGATAGAACAATCATAGTTCATAGTTTGAAGGGTAAACCCAATTTCGCTTTGTAGAGTCGCGCTGTCAAAAAATCAAATAAACACTAAAGACTATGCTCTTTCCGACACAGCGCGTCAGTAGTTAGAAGTTGTATAACGGGGCACATTCGATTTGTCTAGACTAGACTTCCATTAAACATAAAAACTATATTGGTCGGTAATGTCACTTTTACTATTTCTCCCATGTAGTCGGAATGTCAACTAAAGAAATTCGTGACTACATTTGACATTTGTCGACTGGACAAAATTGCTTACTTAGGTAATTACAAATACTTATAATTACTCTACAACTTTGTTTGCAATATTTCCCTGCTTCAACTGTCACATTCTAACAATTTTTTTTCGTTAAGTTAACGAGAAGAATTTAGAACAGCGCCTAGAGAAAATTCCAAATCTCAACTGAGTATTCCAGGCAGCATTTATTTGAGTGATTGGTCGGTCCGTCATCAAAAATTTAAGGGAGGCAATGCTGTCAAACTGCTGTCAAACTTACTAAACTAAAAAACCGAACGTTCCCGATATAAAATTGGACGCCCGCTGCCAGAGTTTAGACAACGTAATCAGACAAATTGCGTCAGCTGTCAGACTTAGTGCTTTCTTTTCCAACCTCAATTGAATTTATTTTCTTATTAAAAAATGCAAGCATTATTCCATTTTAACAGCTGAAGCGCAGTACGCTGCTCGAGCTAAACTAAAGTTGATATGGTCTCCAACTTTTCTCTCCAAACATTAGCTAAATGTTTACATAGAGTATGCCGTGGATAAGTGTCACAGAAAACAGCTGTTCTTTAAAAAACTTCCTTCAAAAATATAATTCTCTCTTATTTTAACTATTTCTGATTTTAGGTACTTCTCGTCCATTTATAATTAAAAAAGCTCATCCTTGCATACTTTTTAAAACAAATACACAACGATCTGTCACAATTTAGCTTGAGAAAATGTGCCGACCCATTAAATGGGCACGCTTAATTTTGACAGACACATGAAGTACATTCTGAAACAAAAGTTTGATTATTTAGCTCGAGCTGCGTACCACTCAGCTAAAAGGGTTCGCTTGAATTTAGCTAAGCAAAATTTTGGAGAGAATTTTGTGTGGGAGCGAAAATTTAGCTCAAGCAGCGTACTAAGCTTAACGAAGTAAAATGTGTTTTGGCTCATTCCGTCTATTTTCTGTTCTGACTGCTGACAGTTTAAATTGAACTATGCTTTTCTGTTCTGTCTTTGTTTACACCCGGATGGCTGAAAATCCACCAAACATTTGGCTTAATTACTGAGCTGTGTTCTAAATTAAAACACAAACTGCCCGCGAAGGACTCGTGAATTAAAATTCAGCACAGCGCCGACAAATAATCAATATGCGCTTCGCTTAGCATATATACATTTCGGCATACATTTTATAACAAAATATATACATCATTAAAATTGTCCGCCAGCTATACAGCATACGTATATACAAACATATCTTGAGGACATTCATATAAATACAGTCGCATCGCACATATCACTGACGACGACAGACCTTTATAACTCAACCACTTGCTCACTTGGAAACGGATTTGTCCTTTCTCTTCTCTCATGTGGTATTTGTGGCTTTTGTTGTATACTTTGAATGTGGCTCACTTTTTCACTTTTCGGTGATATTTTAATTTTGAGTTCGGCATTGGAAAAGGACATATACAGCCCAGCCACTAGTGTGTGACACACAAAGGGTTGGTTCGTCCTTCGGATTCTTTTCTTCTTTTCTATTTTTATTTCCCTTTCACATAGGTACTGCTCTATTGCGTAACACCGTGGCTTCAAGCTTACGGTTTAGGAAAAGTAATTATCTCTGTGCACGGCGCGGTGCAAAGGCAAACTGTCAAAACTTAAGTTGCTTCTATACGTAATCTAATGCCAAGTGACACATCGGCCGAAATTGAATCGACCCTGAACCAGTGACATTTTGCCAATTCGGGCATGAAATTGAAAATGTAATTGAATTCTCCAATTATTGCTGGTTCTTCTCTCTGCTGCATCAGCGGGACTAGGAAGATACAGTCGCCGTTTAAAAATGAAGCGATTACACAGCCATCGTGGTAACCTTTAAATGGAAGCGTCTTATTCAAGAAGTCGTGACCTTTATACATTTGCCAAAAGACAGTCCATATCTTAGAGGTTGCCAGCGTCAAGCGAAAAAGAGAATTCCACCAAGATTTATGGCAACCATTTCTGCAGAGGGTACCGAAAGTGTTTTCTAAGCCTATCTATCGCCCGCCCATATGCTGCCACTAGTGGTATATTCAACAAATTGTATGCGGAATAATTGCCATTGCTTCCCGTTTGAAAAGGAAGTGGGTAGTTTCTTCCTCCGGGTGGTTTACGGCACAGCCGGTGTATAGAGTTGAGCGAAGACAGTCAAGGAGCAGTAACAACAACAGTGCGCTGCACTAGCAGGTCTTCAAAATGTAACAGCCTAACGAGCTAACCGGCTGTAAAATACATGCACGATTCGAGGAGACAGACAACCGAATGGGTTCTATAAAACAAGGACCCGGCCACCCCCTTTCTTATACTTTATCGTGTGTGCAAGTGGGCACCGTGTGTGCTGCCTTAAATTATCTGCAATGCAGCAGTTTTGACTGAAATTTATTATTCACTCAATAGACTGTGGCTAAAAATAGTTGCGAGCATAATGAAAAACTTGACCGAAAGGATGCGCTGCACACAAGTCAAGTTGTACTAAAGTTGTTGGCTCAATTGCTGCTGCATTATGTTGAGTAGGTATTGAGCCAGCTGGAAATGGGGCAGTGCACATAAAACGAGGCATCGCATTCAAGTAGACTGATGCAGTACTATTCACACGGACCGGACTTTATGTTGGCGAGGTCAGTTTCAGTTTCAGTTTCAGTTACAGTTACAGTTCCGATTCGATGCTGCGTTCATTCCAGCGACCGCGGTTCGCAAACAACGCAATATTTCAGTGTTTTGTTGATATTTATGAAGAATTGGAAACGAAAATGTACATTGTGTGAACAGTGAAAACAGAAAACGCTACGATCTGTCAATTTCGTGTCAAAAATGTAACCAATTTGATTATTTTCGTAAATGGATCGAGTGAAAAACAATCAGTCGAGACTCATCATCTTACTGCGCAAATCTTCATCTTTCTCATTTACACTGGTCTTCACCATTTCTGTCCGCCATTTTGTTTTCTCTTTTAATTTTATCAAAAATTTCCTACGTCGTTTGTAGTCCGTTTGAGGTTCAACAGCAGTGAGACTGCGATTATTAAGTGAGTGTGACTGTCAGTAACCAATTCGCCAGTGGCCACTCAAATAAACGATTTCAAGACTGTCAAAATGACAGTTTTATGCAACATTCCAATAACTAGTTATTTATGTGTTGAAAAACATCTCCGCTCACAATTTGCAAAGTAAAAGTCACTTACCTAAATAAATGACTGGGTTTATAAAGGGTGATTTTTTAAGAGGTTTAGAACTTTTTTAAAAAAAAAAACACAAAAAATTCGAAAAAATGAATGAAATATTTATTTGAATCGATAGTTTGAACCTTGCAATTTAATGTTTAAAGATAATTTCATGCAAATGTTGACCGCGGCTGCGTCTCAGGTAGCCCATCCGCTGAGTCCAATTTTGGCATACTCTTTCACACATATCGGCCGGTATCTCACGAATGAATGCATGGATGTTGGCTTCCAGTGCGTCAATCGAAGCGGGCTTGTCCCTATACACATTAGCCTTGGCATACCCCCACAAAAAATAATCTAATGGTGTCAAATCGCACGATCTAGGCGGCCAATTGACCGGCCCGAAACGTGAAATTAACTGTTCACCAAACTCGCCTCGCAATTGCGCCATTGTTTCGCGTGCTGTGTGGCATGTGGCACCGTCTTGTTGAAACCACATATCATGCAAGTCAAGAACTTCCATTTCGGGCAAAAAAAAGTTTGTTATCATCGCTCGGTAGCGTTCACCATTGACAGTAACGCTGCGATTCGCATCATTGAAGAAATATGGCCCAATAATGCCGCCGGCCCATAAACCGCACCAAACAGTGACTTTTTCGGGATGCATTGGTAGCTGTTGCAATGCTTCTGGCTGATCTTCACTCCAAATGCGGCAATTTTGCTTATTTACGTACCCATTCAACCAAAAATGAGCCTCATCGCTGAACACAATTTTTCGATAAAAAAGCGGATCCTCGGCCAGCTTTCCAAGAGCCCATTCACCAAAAATTCGGCGTTGTGGTAGGTCGGCTGGCTTTAGTTCTTGCATCAGCTGTATCTTAAAAGGCTTTACGCCCAAATCCTTCCGCAAAATTTTCCACGTAGTGCTGTAACAAAGGCCTAACTGCTGGGAACGGCGCCGAATCGACATTTCGCGGTCTTCTGTCACACTAGCTGATACGGCCGCAATATTTTCTTCACTACGCACAGTACGTAAACGTGTTGGTGGTTTAATGTCCAACAAAGTAAATTTGGTGCGAAATTTGGTCACAATCTTCCGAATAGACTGCTCAGAAGGTCGAGAATGCCGATCATAAAATGGAAGCAGCGCGCGATGAACATTTCGAACCGAGCACGAATATTGATAGTAAAATTCAATAATTTGCAAGCGTTGTTCATTTGTAAGACGATCCATGGTTAAATTGCAAACCAAACTGAAGCTGTTTGACAGTGACACAAGGTACTAAACACACGTCAGCTGTCAAAACCAGTGTTGCCAAAACCAAACCAGCTAAAAAATCACCCTTTATTTAGGGTCAGACTTTTTGTCTTCACACATTTTTGATGCAGTATTAGGCGCGTTTTTTTGAGCTTCGATCCCAGCAAAGCAAAGTAAAGTACGATTTTCAGTACGCGATTACAACAACTACTGTGAGTCTCGAAGTGTCAACTGTCAACTAGAGCGTAGTTGTTGTAATTGCGTGTTGAAAATCCTACTTTACTTTGCTTTGCTGAGATCGAAGCTCAAAAAACAGTCCTATTGTAATTGCAAGTTGTAAATTTGGTGTTAATTATTAAAAACTGTCGTGGACAGTTCAGAATACGTGAATGGTATTTATTTTTGCATATCTGTTTCTAGTTATTTGACAGCTTATTTCCAAATAGTAATGGGTGCGTTCACACACCGAAACTGTTGTGGATTTTTCAACTGAATGTCATTTGTTTATCATTTAAACAAAAAAATGGGCGAATTAGTCGAATTCTTGAGTCTGACTCTGACAGTTTGTCATGACATAGTGCCAAAGTGACAGTTGCAATCGTACAATTGTGATTTATTTCCTTGTAAAATGCCAGATTATTCCTTATAATGCTTCGATTTTTGTTCTCTCTCGCATAATATTTCATATACATATATATTTCGTCCTTATTACGGATGTGAAATCATTTTGTCATGTCAATAAATTAAGGCTACCCAACAATGGCAAAGAGTGAACATTCCGCTGAGAATACAAAGCCAAAATGAATCGCATTTATCTTATTCTAATTATTTTACGGGGAGGGACACATTTATGGACGTTTATATTTTACACGCACGCAGTTGCGACAGCTGATGAAAATGCCAGCCTGTATTGGCAGTTTGGTAGCTTATTCAATTAATAGCGTTTTTATGGCTAGGTATATAGGCGCACAAAATTAGAATTGGCTTTTATTGGAGTAATTTATCTGTGGCATTTGAAGCTAATTTATGTGTATTTCAGAGCCAGAAAGCCTTAATTAAGTTGAGTTAAACCACCGTCCCGATCTTCATTAAAAGGATGTGTTGACTTCGATTTTGGGTTGTGATGAGATGTGTGAAAAAGGGGTTTCCTTATTTTGTGTATTGGCTGTCCTTGATCCGTTTTAATTTGTAATCAAAGCCATTAAGTACGGGAGTGCTCAATAAGGATGTCCCTATAGTGTGTAGTAAGCCTAAATCGTACCTATGCATTTTTGTTTGACTTTGCGAATAATGACAGTCGCCACAAATTTCAATCCATCCTACTACTCAATCCCACTCCATCGTTCCGAAAATAAATTTAGCTCCTTATTATTTGAACTGCCTATTCAAATAACGTAAAAGTACCAGAAGAAGAACATTCGATGCACAGTGCCTTGAAAAGTTTTGAGCATTCCATTTCCTTTTGTTTGTCCAATTACGTAATTTCCAATCACCCGCGAAAGCGCATTCGAAAATCGCGAAGCCGGAATAAGATGGAACTTTTCGTGGAGTAAATATTTGAACTATCCTTCCGATTATGCAGCTCTGACTGATTGATGTTATGCAAACTCTTCGCATAGCAACGTCGGTGAGTTCGTTTGGGTACGAGTACATGATTGTAACGTTTGCGGTGAGCCCACCGAAGCCTTATTTGATAGTTTTGCATAATTAATCGCACTGTGTTTAAACACGAGTTGTATAAACTATCGAAGTTGACACATAATCGAAACAGTTATGAAGGCTTATTTGGTTGTGTGTATTTGTGATGTCTTTGCATTTGAATTATGCAAACAAGGGAGGCTTGAATTTGCCTAAACTGTGGTAATAAAAATTCTTAAATGCGTTAAGCCTGCTTGATAAATTTACCGACGGTCCATGGCTTCTTGGAGCTGCTAAGGGGCTCTTTCAATTTATGTTCATGCGGTTCCGAAGGTACGGAACTTGAGATTTTCTAACTCTTTTCATAATGAATTGGAAAACATCTCCTCACAATGAAATGTCAAACAAAAATGAGCACACACAACTGCCAGCTGTCAAATTGGGTGTCACTGGAAAAAAGTGCTTTCAATTCTTAAACCAAACCTCTAAAAACGAAGTATACTTATTCTCCGGGCAGATTTTTGTATTTTGAGGACGGATAACGTGGATAAAAAGCAACTTTCAGTCCCGTTTGCATTGGCAAGATTTAACAGCGAACTCTATGAGCTGGACAGCGACATCAACCTGGTGAGAAAAGTGTGAATCAGTTGTCTCAGACAAGTCTAAGACAGTCTGCGACAGAACGGGAAAACTTGGAGGCCCAATAAACCGCAGAAGTTAAGTAGGTAATGTGATTAAATTTCGGTAATTCGGCAATTTTCAATAACAGCGTATCAGATTTAAAAAACAAATTGTTATTAACTCAGTTCGTCTCTGATTGATTTGAGCTATAAATAACCCCGCCCAGGAGCTACTCTAAACTCAAAAGAGATATAAGGGGGATAGTGATGAGTAACAACGTTTCTTGCCTAAATGAGGGAGCGGCCCCTGACAATTTCTGTTGGGAAGTTCCTGACGAATTCATATTTCATTTTATGTGTTTTTTTTTAATGGAACAGTCAAATTATTATTATAATTATTTCTTAGGGAGGGGGGAATTTACGAACTTTAGTTAAAAGAAATTTACTCTTGCTTATCGTACTTGGAGTGGGTGCATGTCTAAAATTTGCTTTGTCGAAAAATGTTTGTCAAGGGGGCGTTCTGCGCATTCTTTCAAGTTACAGATGTATTGAAGACCAATATTTTCACTGGTTTTAAAAAGCGGTTGACAGTCAAAGAGCTGTTTGAACAGTGTTTTTGCAATGACTGTAATTGGGGGAGGCTCAAAATTATATTTAAATAAATCTGACAGTTGGCTGAATTGATTTGCTTCAGTTTTTATTGGGCAGTTGTCCGTTTTTCTTATGTTTTTTACATATAGACTCGACCGATTTCGCTGAAAATCTGTCAGTTTATTCTTATCAATGTTAGCAGTGTTTGGAGAGAGCTTTCAGTGACATAAAATAGGTGTAGGCGCTTTACAATCAGCCGTCAGAATTGCGCTATGATTGTGCTGAACGACTGTGTTAATATCGGTAACCACTGAACGGATTTGGGTGCGGCTTTCACTTCTCGGAAATCAGGATGTAAATTAAAATAAGCTTTATACCTTATGTGAGCTGGGCACTCGAGGTCTAAGTGGCGTTGAAGCTGAATTCCTATAAAATTTAATTTTATAAATCAATATTTTGTTATCAAAAGGTTAAAAGAAATGCTCGTAATGTAGACCTATTACGTATCAGCTCTGTTTTCAATATATTTTTGTCCCACGCCCTTTTAAATTATTTGAATATGTATAACATTTTGGGCTTAATGGCGACATTCTTTAAAAATCTATCCAAGTTAACACTCAGAAATAATCAAAATGGAAACTCCAACTTCTGGTCCATTGTTCTAGCAGAAATACTTCTTTTCTGTCTTTATTTTCAATGTGCTCTGAGGTACCCACATATTTTGCAAAATTAAGGAACACTTTGGGTCGACCAGATATATTTGAGCCTAGTGGAAAAGGACATTCATATCTTTAATCTGTGCAGCTTATGTAAGCCACAAGCAAGTTTTTGTGGAGCTATCACAAGGACTGTCATAAAAGACCAATTGTTAGAATTATTAAAACACAGAACTGAATTCTATTGAATTGTATTCTGGCACTCATTCCGTAACTTTTCAGACGATTATCGTCGAAACGATAGACCTCCAAAACTATATCAACTAAGTGCTAAAATTACAACTTTGAAAACCTAATCCAGTTCATTTTCCAAAAATTTAATGAGATCTGACGTTTGTCAAAAAAATTCGAGCAGAATATGACTTATTTTGGTGATCAAAGTTTCAAAAACGATATCGTTTAGACGATCGTTGATATACGGAATCTGCCCGCAGATTCGGGTTTCTATGTCAATCTGTTGGGAACTTTAATTTTTTTCCAAAGCGTTGACTAATTTTTCACTTGTCACTTATTTGATTTGAAAGTTTAACAACACTTTCCTAATAAATTGAAGAATTTCAGCTGTTTTCATGGATTATTTTAAAAACATTATTAAAATATAGCCAAATAGAACTCCTTGCCGTAATTGCTTTACTTAGTTTAATTAGCATTATTATAGCTAAGAACTTCGGTAAAGAGAAATGTCAATTTCGTAGAAATTCAGGGTGCATTTTCTTGTCTGGATTTTCCGGCGTCAACATCAATTGAACTTTTAGTCTTCATAGACCATTTAAATCAGACAAATGCTTCAGACTTCTGACAGACTTAAATCAACTGAAATTCGTCCCCATTTCTTGTTTAGAGTAGAGCCTGACCTGTCTGAAAAATGGTAGACTTTCTTTTTTTAACTCAAAGTTTTGAATTTGCGTTTTTTTACTCGTTTAGAGCTTGACCTGCCAAGAAAGGTGGTAGGCTTTCCTTTTTAGCTCAAAATTCTTTATTCTTCATTCTTATTTCTTTATTCGTTTAGAGCTTGTGCTTAAAATAAATTGACTGAGCAGTTTGAGCTAACATTTGAACACGGCATATTTCGACAGATAACCAGAAGTAAAACTCTGAGCACAGGATATTTGGACAGCTAACCAAATGTTTGCTGATCGGAAATTTTAATGCTGGTACAGAAAAGTGAACAAATTGTTATGAAAGTGTAGTAGATCACCAAATGCTGGTGTATTTTTATAGTCATCTGACAGCAATTGGTCAAACGCCTTTTACAAGGCTTGACGTACTCGAACTCTGTTCAGTGCTCTCCTATGAACGAGAAGTGAAAAACGCCTATTGCCTTTTAGTACACAGTACCAAATCGCAACTGAAAAGTAAAAATCTTCTCATCTTTGATTTGAAAACTCATTTTGAAATGAGTTCAATCTCATTACCGGGGCACATGATTCAATTTTAGCATTTCATCGACCATCCGCTTAAGAATTCCCTCTGCTGGGATCCGTTTTTTAGTTCAATTACAGATCCAGAATTTAATTATTACATTCCTCAACTGCACTCGCCCTCGATTGCAAATGCTGTACCTACTCTAAAATGATTTCGTAAAGGGATGAACTTTGACAGCGATTGGGATGGCAAAACCAATCAACTGGCATCGAATTTGTATCTCACGGTCGTCGAGATCGAGTTGTAATTAATTGTTTGCGAACGTAAATGATTTTCAAATAATAAAAATTAATGCAATTGGTGGAGCAGGTTTGCTGATGCGACTGAGTCAGATAAGATAAGTCGCATCAGCATGCATGCATGAAGGTAACAAAACTCACCCTTGAGAAGATTCTGCAGAATGTGATCCTTATGTTCGGCCGAATGCGGCTCGCCCATTATAATCAATAAATAACAGCCAGTCAATGGACTCGGGGGTCCAACCATACCAACCAAACTTGACGGTCCTCCATCGGAGCAAGCAGTATCAATCGGGGCACGACCACCCTCCTCGTCGGTGGTGCCGACGTCGCCAGCTAGATTATCACCTTCCCCATTATCACCATTGGTACCACCTCTGCCGGCGCCGCCGTTAGCTTGAGTCATTCCATTGGCGATAATATTCAAATTATCCGGAACCGGATGACCGCCGCCGTTCTCTGCACGTCCTCCGCCAATACATGCTTCAGTTGCACCGTCGCCACCGCCGTTGCCATTTCCATTGCTGCCACCATTACTGCCAGCCAGTGCCGCAGGATCTCCCGCAGCAACCGCTCCTATCCCGTTTCGATTCTGATCAGCGGCAGTTGAGGCCGCTGCTCCAGCGTTGGGACCAACAGTCGCTTGATCCCCCATCACAGATGATTCCCTTTCCTTTTTTATTTATGACAATCGGTTCGACAAAAAAAATCTATCGATTGGAATTGCTTAATTAATTTATGTGTATATCCACTTGCCTTTTGAGTTTTGCTCGTCAAACTGTATGCACGAAAAAGCAGAGCACAAGAGTAGATACTTTTATTTTACACTTTTATGCACTGAAAGTCTAAATCACTTTGCGCTGCTGGCTGGCTTATAGTAAGCAGGCTTTTGCACTGATAGTTTTTTTTTAGTTTTTTTATTGCTGCTGCTGGTTGGATTGTTTTTTCTTGTTATTCACTCTGAAGTCTGAACTCTGTGTCTGTAGTGCTGTGCGTGCAAGAGAAGTAAAAATAAATTTCAAATCGTACAATAAAATACCGCAAAGGGATGAAGCGAATAGGGAAAATTTTGTGTTAATGTGTCGCCGCACCAGTTTCCATCAGTCTGGATGAATGACTCATGTTTTGGGAGTTGGGCTGGCACAAATAAATCGATCGATGAGGACAATGCCTCGAAGAGCGAACGAGGAAGTGTTGCGACGCTTGAAAGTATCTATAACACCCTCGAAGGAAAAAAAAAAAAAACGAACACAAAAGAGGCAAAAATCACCAGAATTCCAGAAGGAAAAAGGACCAAGGGTTCAATTCTGTTTCAATATTGCGATGGCTTTTTGTATCCAAGAGAGAAACTCCAAAGTTCACGTTCACCAAACTAAACGCAAAAGAACACTGCAGAAGGTATTTGAATTTATTTTCGTGGCACTATCCCTCTGTATAGTATGTTCCAGCTAAAGCGATGGTTGTGGTGAACTGCATGCGTCTTCCAAAAATAAATCCAACTTCAACAGCAGCGGTAACGACGACAATTTTATTATTGGCAATTGCAATAGAGAGATTTTTCGATATTCGCTTCACCCGTTTCACTTGTTTTTTTTTTTTTCGGTTTTTAAATAGAGGCACACAAATTGCTATCCTACGGGAGTGTGTATGTGCCCCTAGTGAGAAGGAGGAAGAAGAACCGCACCCGTCCAAGTACAAAACTGAACTGTGACTTTCTGCTTTCTAGCTCGAAAACACTGCGTAATGGAAGGAAATCCGAAGAAGGGAAAAAAGAAGAAAATCCTTTTCGGGGATAGTCGTGGTGTCTCGTGTCTGCGGTAACGGTTAGTGGTAGGTATTAGTATATCTGCGTAGGTATATAGTACGTAGGGGGTTTTTTCTTTTTTGTATTATTGATTTATTTGTCACGAGGCGGTGCAATATGTGGCGCCTCGGCTCGGTTATGTTCTTGAACAAAGCCAAGTGCTTATTAATAACGGTTGGCTGATGGTGATGGTACACTACCGTCGCGGTTGGTTGTTCCAAACTGAACTGGATTGGTTTTTGGTTACTTCTGGTCGAAGCGAAAGCTCAACAAAGACTGGCGATGGCTATGCATCGTTGCAGTGACTTCGAATCGAAGAGGATATCCACTATCCACTGGAAGGGGGTGGTTTTGCTTGGAAGCTAACGGAGGGGCTGACGGAAGTTTTGAGTTTTCCCACTTCCAGTGTGCTGTGGAAAGTGCAGCCTATTAGCAGTCCTGTTACTGTGGTCAGAACTTCAATCGGGGTTGAAAGTTGGAGCCGTGCCAGGTGTTCGCCACAACGAACTGTACGGTGATTAACACGAAACGACTTAAAAATTGATTTTTATTTACACTAAGAAACAGTTCTTACTTCGGAGACTGTCTTTTTCGAACTGCACAAGCTCGCGATGTTAGTTGCGGCTGGACTGATGATTGCATTCGGAGAACCGGCCCTTTTTGTACACAGAAGATGTCGCAGATTTTTGGAAGGGTCCCAACAAAAATCGAGTGGACTGCCACTACCATTTGAGTGGAAGTGGAATTGCAGTCGCAAATGATTTACGACCCTTTGACAGATGGAACTGAATCTCAACTCGAAGCTTTTGAGTCAAACTCGTGGCACGGTCCTATTTAAATTTGCGGTCTGCACAGCTGGGGTTTTCATTTCGTTTCTTCCACCGGATCGGGTGCACGGCCGTCCAATAGGTGTTTAGTACCAGTAATATCGGTCGCCCTATTGATTAGCCTGCAAATATTTTAAGTTCGCACTTAGAAAGGTGATGGATACATCGTTCAAGAACCGGCAGAAAAGCACCCACATCACCGCACAAGCGCACTCCCGCCTGGATTAGTCTCAAACGAGACCACACAGAGAAAGAGAGAGAGAGAGAGAGAGAGAGAGAGAGAGAGAGAGAGAGAGAGAGATGGAGAGAGTGAGAACAACAACAACAACAACAGAAATTGAGACACCACATGTGCACTTGGAAAGTTCATGAGGAACCGTCGCTGAACCATCTGATTCAATATTGATTTTCAAGTGAAAACAGCTGGCCGCCTAGTGTGAACTTCCCCACAGTACCTAGTTGTTGTTGCACATACAACTACTCTCGCAGCGCACCAGGGGCTGGAACGGAAGGAATGTGCTTGTGCGTGTGAAGGCAGTTGGATGTTAAATTTTTAAAAGTGGGGTGCACTGTTCGATTTTTTTAACTCCTCTCACTAGGGCATATACTCGACACTCGTACATCTAAAAAGAAAACTACAAGAAAATTGTACATACATTTTCAGCTCACCTTTTGCACCGTAATTATGCTTAATGGACAGAAAAGGCTAAAATTGTTGAAAATTTTCGCCCACAATACGTAGAGTAGATTATTTTCACTGAATTTGTTTTTTTTTTTCCTTTAAATTTTATATATCCTTAAGAACTAGGCGAATAAATGGACTTTTAAGCGAAGAAGCGATTTTTTTTTCTATTTAGCTTTTGAATAAATATATCTATTAACTGGTTGTGTATATTATTTGTGAATCAACACTGAAAATCAGCAGTCTTAATTAAGCACTTAAGTAGAGTTTGAAAAAGGTTTATAATTTATTTATTTTTTATTGGAAAAAGCAAACGACTAATGGGTAGTATATTTTTTTTTGTGTAACTTTTTTTTTTCTTTTTGCTTGCGGGAGAGTGGGACGATGATATATATAGTTGTAATCTTAGTTATCCACTTTGAAACCGAAATAAACTTTAGACGGATTTTGGTGCACACGCAATTTTAAAGTTTAATTTCAGATTTCACATTTTTTGTGTTCTTTAGTTGAGGAAAAGTGTAGAATTTTCTCTTGGAAATTTCTTTTATATATATATGTATGTTTTCACACAAAAAAACTCTGGAGTTGCGTCAACCGGCTTCTTACTTTGCTTCTTAAATAGGTAGCAGTTTGGTTGGTACTAGGTGCAGTTGATGAAGATTTTCTCTTCGAATCGTCCGGAGTCTAAAATCACGACGAAAACATTTGGCATGCGTCCACAGTTGGAGGGATGGTATATGGTTTCCACTGTGGTCGGGTGTGCGGCCGGCGGGTCTCTTCCCCTAACATTGTATGGAAAATGACAGCTGAGATGAGGTGGAAGACAGAGTTTGTAGGTTAGGATTTCGCCCTGCAAAAGGATACATGGTGGTGGTGGTTCTGTGAACGCATGCGCGTGCTAAAGCTGGAGCTTTTTCGTTACTAGTCAACGTGGGGAGTAGATTTTGTGAACACATGGTTCGAGGATCCATTCCACTGGTGGCAAAATTGTAAAAACGCAGACGTAGGTTGTGCCAATAAAAAATAATTCACTTAACGGGACATGCAAATTTTCATTCCACGGATAGAGGAATTTTTTTTCCATTGTACCTATACCTACATAAATTTAAATTGAGGGGGGTTGATCAGATGTTCTCTTATTTACTCGTTGGAGTTCGTAGCAGTGTCCACTGACATTTGATGCAACGTCATAGTTCTAAAATTATATTTTCCACCGACAACAAACGACAACTTTAACGAGCGTTAATTTCTGCTCAAAAGTTTACCCGTGTGGGAGACGGAGGTACGTGCGGTTCTCCTCTTTGCCTTGTTATGACATTTTTAGCTATAACTTTGGAATCGGAAACTATAACTATACGTTTAGATAACTTTTGCCATAGTTATTAAGACGTTTCCAATTGAAAGAAATAGTATTGAATGACATTTGAAATAAAGGATAATTTCCTTTAACCAGGAAAGTGCTGAGATTCTTAATAAACTCATTTTTTTCTACGGGCTCCATGATTCATAATTCTCCGATTTTCTTTTTTATGAATACTAACTTATTACTCAGTTGGTTATAGTCTATATTCGCTTTACCTATTTTTCATTTAGATTTGTAGAGATTCACTACTCGTTAGTTTTCCTTCGTACTAGTTATTTCAATTTGAGTTTATAGGTCCATTCGCGTACTTTCACGAGCCAAGCACTAAAAATCTGTCAAACTTGAAAAATTGAGCGACACTCTCTCAGAAAGCTGAAAATATACTCCAAAGTACGTGAATACACTTCGAGCTACTTTGAGTCACTTACATCTTTGAAATCTAATCCATATCACGAATAAATTTATAGCTTACCTTTTTGGAAACATATGAAACGTTCTAGCAGAACATTCAACCACCACCGAACTTTCTTTATTTTTAGATATTTAATTTCTGTGTAGTTGATTTTTAAAACGGACTTTGAATTTGTTTCCTGTCAATTTTGCGCATTTGACATTTTTATCAGTACTTGCCGGTTGAAATTCTCTGAGCTGTTTCGAGCCAAGAGAGGAACTGCTCGTTACTCGTTATTTTGCTAATTTTCTCTTTTTCTGTCATTTTTGATGAGTACGTGTATAGATTTTGTGCGATTGCCATCGATTTATATCGATTGCGTTCAAACCGCGTACGCGAACGAACCTTATATAACTTACTGATGTATATTGAAAATAAGAATTCCCTACTCCTTAAATTTTTAACAGTTGTTGATATTTGTTTTTTTTCAATTTAACTGGCTGCATACTTACAGTCGTATTTATAAACCTACCGTAGAGTCTGCTTAATTTTACGCACCCTCTAAAATGCCCTTACGCAACAAAATGTGATTTATAAAGATTTAACGTTTAGAGACTGCGTAAGGCTTGCGTAGTCTTTGCTGATAAATGTCATTTTTGTGTTTTCATTCATTTCATTTCATTGTCTATTTCCGACATGATTATTTGAAGAAAGTATGGCAGTGGCTGCGGAGTCATTTCTTCTTCTGAAATATGTGAATAGCTAGATATATGGTAAAATACATTTTGAAAACATACGAATCAATAATCCTTTCAAAGCCTCCCGTTTTGATAGGAAGTACATGTATTTTCGATTATCGATATTTTCTCCTCTATCAATTGTCCTAGCAAGATCTGTAAGTAGGGTACAAACAATTGACTTTTTATTATATTTAACGAACAGGAATTAATACCTCATCAGTGGAATCAAAATGTTCAGAACGTTTTATTTTATTTTTGTTTTGCATTGTGTCCGTTTGAACTATATTTGTATTTACAAAATAAATCGGTAAACAACAGCTGATGTCAGTGTCAGCTACAAAAAACAAATAGACTTCGGTGTTTTCTGTAATAGTTTATCGAAATTCTTACCTATTTAGACACAAACCTCGTTTAGTAAAGTCACCGCGGAAAAATGTTTATAAATCACAATTTCAGGACAGCCACGTAGAGGCTGCGTAAATTCTTACACGATGTTTAACTAAACATCATCGTAGAGGCGTCGTAAGGAAATCGAATAAATACGGCTGTTAATTTTTTCTAGGAGAATAGCTAACAATAAGTGCTCTGTTATGGGAGCAACTCGTTACTTTTTCTACATTTCTGCTTTCAATTTCAAAGAGGATACATAAGTTTTAACGAGTCTTTACATCTTCATCAATTGTAAATTTACTACTCATGGGCTATTTAAATTCGCGATTACTCAACTCATCATAGATAAGTGTTACTGAGTTTACTGACAAACAGTTGCTGAGATAATACTCTGCAAACTCGCTAATCCTGGCTATAAATTTAAATAAATTCACTACTCATGACCTTTTGTACAAATTTATATATATTTATTTTATTTATTTATGTATAGATAAGGGTACCCCATTCGTTAATTTTTCTACATTTATGGATTCAATTTTGCAGAGCTTGACGGCGCTTTAAAGACCTCATAAAATAAACTTTTTCTAACACATTTTTGACAATTCGGTAAGGGAGTTTTCTGACGTTCAAAAACAAATTAAGAATTGCTCGAATTTAGAATACCTTCATTGAAAAAGAAGCACTTGCTACTCGTTACTTTTTCTCAAATTAATTTTTTCTCTTATTTTTTGTATATAAAAATTGAGCCTTAAAATTGTGTTCGTTTGTCGCCGATTCACGCCTTAACGCATTTACCGATTTTAACCAAACTTTCACACAACTTTGGTTTTGGTCTATATAAATGCTTTTTGTGAAGTTTGGTTGAAATCGCAAAACGTATGTTTGTGTTGTGCGTGCGTGAGAAAACACATGGATTTCAGTACATCTATGTAAATACAGGGTATCCGCCGGGAAGGTATACTACTTTGTTTGTTTATAATTTTTGATTAAATGAAAGAGAATGGATCTTATATTTATAAATGTTTTATTTAATGTCGGCCATTATGGATGGAATACAATATCAGGTAAATGTCCGCCTCTGTTAGTCTCACAAATGCGAGCCCTTTTGAGCACATTTTTCATTACATTCTCACACATTTCACGCGGTAATTTCATTAATTTCATCACGAATATTTTGTTTGAGTTGCTCAAACGTTTCTGGTTTGTTTGCATAAACCTTGCTTTTCAGATATCCCCACAAAAAGAAGTCCGGAGCAGTCAAATCAGGCGACCGTGGAGGCCAATCAACATCACCATTTCTTGAAATAACTTGTTGTGGAAAGAGGCTCGGAGTAATTCCATTGTAATCCTGGCTGTATGTGATGTGGCACCTTCTAGTTGATACCACATGTTAATCAAGCCCAAAGCATGAAGTTGTGGCGTTAAAAAGTTTTCAATCATATCACGATATCGCTCCCCATTCACAGTTACCGTTCGCCGTTTTCATTTTCAAAGAAGTAAGGTCCAATGATTCCTCCTGACCAAATTGCACACCAGACTGTAACTTTTAATGGATGCAAAGGTGACTGATGAATAATTTGAGGGTTTTCCATTGCCCACAACCGACTATTCTGTTTATTCACATATCCATTCAAATGAAAATGTGCCTCGTCACTCTTTATGATTTTTTTGTCATCGTTACAGTAATCGATGATTGGTTTTTTTAAAATGTTTTAACAATTAAAACACGTTGGTTTATCGAATACTTTTCCATAATAAATTTGCCATGTGTCTACTTCACGACTGCCAAATATGAACTGTCAAGACTAATGTTTACCAAAATGGCGGCAAAACAAAGTAGTATACCTTCCCGGCGGACACCCTGTATATAAAAATCAATTGCTGTGCGTTAGTCGGGACTAGATGGTTTAGGAAAAATGAAGCACATTTCGTTTTTCATCTACAACCTACTATATATATATATATCGAAATAAGTCGCATTGTGCTTGAATTGATGTTCTCTTAATGCGTGACCCGATTTTGTTTCTGGAAATTTCAAATGATAGGTGACGTCAATTCGTTTCGCCATGTTCCCACCAACGTGATTGAGCTAAATCAACTTGAAGCAGAAAGAACAGAAAAAATGGAACTATCTGGTCCGAAGTGAACGAATTTACAATATTGGAAGTTGGACACCTAATGTCAAAGTTGACAAAAATGTCACACTAAAACACGTAAAGTTCGGTGGAGAGGCCTTTCATGATTTATAAATTACGTTGGCTAAATTACGTTGGTGGGAACATAGTATAAAACGATCATGGGCTTCATCGTTAAGCACAATGTTTTTGGACAATCCCGTTTCTAGATGTACACGGTTGAATGGCAGAAGCGAGGATTGCCGAGAAAATCTGACCGGACAAACTCGATTCAATCAAAAGTGCGGAAAAAAACTAAAGGGTTTTCCAATAAGAGGTGTTATTTTGGTATTCAAAGAAAAATGCCATTTTTTGAGACAAATGATCGGATGTTTATTTCATAATAAAGAGGAAGGTATGCCGTTAATAATGAAAAACAACATCAGCCAAATGGCCACCACGAGCACGCATACAGGACCATATCCTTTTCATGAAATTTTCCATAACCAAATCGCAAAGTGGCTGCCCTATGTCCTCGATAGCCTTACGAATTTTATCTTTGAGGTCTTGAATCGACGCTGGGCTGTTGGCGTAGACCTTATCTTTCACGTGGCCCCAAAGGAAGAAGTCGCAAGGTGTTAAATCACAAAATCTCGGTGGCCAATTGTGATCACCTCTTCAAGAGATAACACGGTCCGGAAACTTTTCCCGTAAAAGATCAATGGTTTCGTTGCTTGTGTGGCACGTAGCGCCGTCTTGTTGAAAGTAAACGATGTCCAGATCAATACCATCCAACTCCGCACCATAAAAAATCATTAATCATCGACGACCAAAAAATGCTTTAGTTTTGCGAACTGTGACTGCAAGATTTTCACCATTTTTGTAGTGAATTTTAATAATTTCAATGCGTTGTTGAAGCGAGTATCGTTCCATTTTTAGTAATAGCGTATTTTCTACTCGTCAAATGTCAAAGAATAAAAGCTTCAAAAGTGACAGCTACTGAAATAGCGGGTCATTCACAATAACACCTCTTATTGGAAAACCCTTTATTAAGAAGCCGACCCGGAAATCTAAGAAGTCTTAGCTATGCATTGAACTCAGTTTAATTCCAAAGGAGTTTTTCATTCGTTCAATAGAGAGGTTCAACTTTCAAAATCAATTTTATGCGGTACGAAGTTCGCCGGGTCACCCAGAGTATTTATATGAAAAACAGCTATTAAATTGCCTGTAACCAGGGCTATGTAGATTGCGCCCAGTTCTTGCCTATCAACGTCTTAAGGAGGAAGAGCCTTAGATTTGTATATTTTCTGAGTGAGTCTACGAAGATGTAATCTCACAAAGAGCAAATAAAGTCCTGTGACAACTTTTGATAAATGGTTGACGCTCCACTCTCCCCTATTGTGTTAAATACCCACCTCAGCACGTCGTGCAAAAGTAACACGAAACAGAAACGTACAATGAAAACGATGTTATTAATGACCAGAGGGGACCTTTTTATTTAAATGTAGCCCAGTTTTACGGCACAATGATATGAATAAGCCACCACCCAAAGGGTCTAAGCACTGCAAAGTCCCACAATGCAAAGAGCTTTTCCCTTCTGGGCCATAATTATCTAATGAGAGGGTTAGATAGGTACCTTTGTAAATATTTGAGGCTTACGTCCCAAAGAACTGGTAGTCTCTGTCTTTTGGATTTTTGTTTACTTAACAAACTAATTATTTGAATGGCTAAAACACGTTCGTCTATAAATAGTTGAACACAGTACATACCCTCTAATTGAATTATTACCCGTACCTGTTTGGGTTTTCTCAACATGGATTGGATGGGCGCAAAGACAGCGGTAACTTGTACTTCGTCGCAATAATAAATTCCGCCAGGGTTGGGCGTGGGCTCTTCACTATGGTTCACTATGGGTGGCATTTAAAGCGGGTATAAGTTATGGCTTTCTTTTTGGCGATTTTATATAAAAAAAAAAGAAGGTTTTATATATTATTGCCTTGGGAAAATGTCTTTCAGCCGGATGTGACACAGGTGATGTAATCTGATCGCACACTAGGCTGAACCTTGCGCGTTCGCCTCGCCAGAACGAATTTGTATTCCAACAAGGGGCTTTGTTAAATGCAAAAGGGCGGAGAGACAAATAAAGAAAACTAAACCAAAAGGAGCTACATATAAGTAACACAATAACTGTAAAAAAGGGAAAAACGACAAAACCCTGCATACACACAATACACATGTCAATGAAAGGAGTTGTCCCTTGGCTGGCTCGGTCGTCTCATATGCTAGTGTGTGCGGTACACCACACCGCCTCGTTGTCTGGCGGACCCATCGGCGGCGTGGCGTATGCTGATGGTGAGTGACGTCCGCACACACAAATGTATGTCCTTTGAGAGAGGTCCTTTTTCACGTGTTTGTTGTGGCATACGTAATGAAAGCCACACGACATACCACAATTATCGATTTGTTCGCAGCCCCCATTCAGCTATAGAGGGCGATGGCGGTGTAGTTCGTGAATGACTGCAGTAAGAGTACTGCTGTCCCATATAATGACATCCTGTTTATGTACTTAAATCACATGTGAACATGTACGAGTACAAAAATGTTACCCTGCGACATGTTTCCAGTCAGCGGTAGATCTGAGGTGTCTATTGCTACATTTTGCACGGGACAAGGCGAAGGCGCCACTCGCCGAAACAACAGAACAATCGATTAGTTACTTTTTTTCAATTTTATTTATGAACTATTCTTAAGTGTTAGGGTTTTGCCATAGAGCCGGATTCACATCCGATTTGGACACAAACATTCAAAGGCACTTACGTGTGCGCTCGTACTTCTCAAGTTTGAGTGGCGAATTCACAATACAAAAGGATGTAGTGCCAAACACCATTAACGTCGCACAAAAGAGCTGTAACAGTTATGCCTTTCCTTTTGAAGAGATCAAGGTTGACGTGGAAAAGCACCCCCTCCGTGGCCTTGCCTCGGTAATACTATACACATTCGTTTAGGCATTCGTTGGCAATGAGCGACTTATCCTCTTTCGGAGATATCAAGTGTCATAATTGACATACGTGATGATTCACTTAGTTTATCTCGCAATCTCCATTAGCCATGTGATTTGGCTGTCGTCAAAAATTCGAAATTCGTAGCCCTGTGGTTCGAGTGAAGCCCAGCACCACAGTGCATCTGCATGCGGTATAAAATGTTCGCCATTCCGGTTGCGTTTATATGCTTCTAATGGAGTAGGGCCCTGTGCCAAGATTTCTTTCCAGTTGTTGTGCATGCAGCAGCCTCTGCTCCCTTGGCTCTCCTGCGGCATTCGTATACATTATATGCCGGCACACACACCCAGGACATGATATGAAATGGCCTCAATTTTAAGCAGCATTTCTTTGGCAGCTACTTTGGCCGTTTTTCTTTCTTTTTTATTCCATTTCTCCACATATTGCATGCTGTGGGGTTGATTTAATTTAATGCTCCTTCCTATTTTATTTATTTATTTATATTTATGTTTTGGGGTTTTTTTTTTTTTTTCTGATGTATGTATATGCGCCTGGAACGAAGGCAAATGGTGGCTTCTAATAATTGTGCAAGAGCCATTGCATCGCAGGTACACTGAGGCCTATTCAAAGGACGTTTTCTTTTTTTCCCTTTCGAGCGTGGTTGTGAAGAATAAAAGTGCAGCAAAAGGAATAATACAGAAAGGGTGCCGGGGGCGCGGAGAGCGGGGGACAAAAACGGATAAATATATGCTCACATTTTGAGGCACTATACGTGAGGCTAAGGTATACGAAATACGATGCAGGTGGGACTATACTATCTGGTTGCTCATAAAATAAATTTATATTGTGTACATCATGATTATGGAAGAATGGATGGATGTGGAATTGTTGTGAACCGGGGGTGGGTGGGAAGGGGCTGGCTGTCATGGCGACAAGCGGCGCTATGCAGGTGCGACAATAACTTTCAATGGGTTTGGCAAAATCTAGAGCTCTCTCCGCAGAGCCATAATGCATTCAAAGTGAACTTGAATTGTTCGTGGGTATTGTGTAACGTGGGTATTGTGTAACGGAACTTTGAGTGGTGGGGATATTTTTAATAAGTTTATCGGTGCGATGATGTGTACCTGTCGATCTGTGCAGCAATCGATTCCACTGGCAGCTTTCGATCTTATTATTGCAGACTCTGCCTCATCAACAATTTATCAGCGCCATGTTTGAGATTTACATTTCCACGTATGTACAGGAAGTTGAACGTTTTAGGCTACGTTTCCACCGGAGATTTACTCCGAGATTAGGATTAATTTTCAATAATCTCGCATAAATTTTAAGATTTATCATACAAATTGTATTATACTACGTTTCCACCGGAGATTAACTGCGGGATTTAGAAAAATTTCTGTAAATCCCGCATAAATCTCGGGATACAAAAGTTAATCTCATGAAGAGGGAGATTAGAAATAAATCTCGATTATCAGCCAGGTTTGCATGTACAGTCCGCTTTGTGACTTTCCACAGCTCGAGATGCCAAAAATACAAAGCCAACAGAGCTGTATTTGACATTGTGTCATTTTCACAACGTCCTTGTCCCAAAAAGTTCTCGTACGAATCTGCGAAATATTTCATTTAAACAAATGTAACTAATTTGTTCGTTTTACTCACCTTCATCCAAGTTTGTGTCTGCCTTTGCTGTATTGCGATTTGTTCCCTTCTAGCTACCAGAATATTATCCAAACACTGATGGCGTTTTTTTTTCGGTAACAGCGACTTCCCTAGCCAATGCAACCATCAAAACTTTCATTTTATTTTGTGGAATTGAATTATAAACCTAAACAAATTTTAAGATTTCTGGAACTCGTGTTTTATAGCTTTAAACTGTTGAATTGGTTAATTTTTTTTCAATTATCACAATTTTGGGTTGTTCGATTTGACAGTTCTAGTGAAACGTCAAATTAGTTTTGTTTTTTCTGTTGGTGGAAACACCTTAGGATTTATTTCTAATCTCATGCCGTAAATCTCGCGATTAGTGGCCGGTGGAAACATAGTATTAGTCTCATAAATATGAGATTAAAGCCTAATCTCGAAAACCAGCCAGGTTTGCATGTAGAGTCCGGTTTGTGAACACAGTCCACAGCTCGGGTTGTCGAAAATGTAAAACAAACAGAGCTGCATTCAATAGAAAAATAGAAAAAGAAAAATGGAATTGGAAAAATTACTCTCTCTCCCGTGAAACATCATTATCTCTCTCGAAACGAAAGAGTCACAGAAAATACGTTAACTTAATGTTCTTTTATTCAGTGGAAGTACTTCAAGACTAATTTTAAACCTCTTGCACTCATTTTCGGGATTTGTGTCCGGTTGAAACGCAGCATTAGAGGTTTTCGGTTTTCATCTCTCTACTCTCTATTATTTCTGAAATGTATGAAATCAAATCGATGTCACTGGAGTTCTAAACTGTAATTCCGTAGGTAGGTACCTACTACCAATAAAATATTATTATTATTATTATTATAACTTTATTGATGCATAATTGAATTATACAAAAAAAAATGATAGCACTAGCTACAAGGGCTTTAGGCTAATTAAAGTTTAAAAGAGCTTTAAATAAATAATTCTAACTTAAGTTTTACAATGATTTCATATACAGATTTGATATTGCTTTCTGAGATAAATGATAAAGAGTTGTTGAAGGTCCTTTCCAGAGATGGTTTTACTTATTAAATTTATGTTTTCGCATTTCAGTATTTGTGTTACAGTAAAGGTGTGTTTTCCGTCGCAGTACGTGCAAAGTGGAGCATGTTCCTTGGTGAACTAAAATATTATAGTTAGGTTAGTTGGAAGTTTTAGCCGGCATTTCAATACAAAATTAAAGCGAAATGCAAAAATGGTAATAAAGTTTCGTAATCCAGAGCCAGTAACAAAGTTCTCCTTGATTGATAAACTTTTTTTTGAAGGGTCATCTCAACCAGTCCATGGTAAATTTCTTGTAGATACCCACCCATGTAGAAAAACTCATTCATGGACATTTAAAAGAACTTAAATTGTTGCCCAGGTTCGTAGATGTTTTTTTCACCCCGGGATATGTCTACGTGCCCATGTTTTTGGAGTAGAGTTTTAGAGATTCTGCCAATTCTGTGTAGAAACCGTTTGAACTGTGGTGGCTTTTTTTGTGTTAAATCTCTAAATTTCTAAAAGGTCGTCCTAAAATCATCAAGTCTATAAACTCGCGAAAGCTTCCTACTGCATCCGTTCGTAGCCATTATGCGCCGGGTCACACTGCAGACGGAAGTAGTCTGTTACTGCCCTAGGTCAAGCTGGGGTCGATGCTCTCTTAACGACGCTGTCTAAATTAAGCCTTTTGGAGATCATTACACCTAGGTACCTATCGAAGCCCTGATTTAAATTGAATATCTTGGTCTCCCATACTTGCATGTGTTGCTCTACTTTCCCGCTTGTTACAAGAACTGCTTCAGTTTTTTGTTCTGCCAAATCAAGGCGAGCAGACTCCAGCTAAGCTTTGGGTACGGATATCGCTTTGCGATGGCGATGTCGTCCGTAAAGCCTATAATCGTCGCTCTTGCGGGAAGCACCGTCGTTTACAATTCGCCATAGAAGAGGGATCTACGCCGCCTTTTGACACGTTCAGTGCCTTAATGGCTGTCAAAGCTAGAAAGTATCCTGAGAATATGATTGAACACATTTGTTCTATTTGGAGAACTCAAGACGCAGGACTAATCGGCGAAGCTTAAAGCGTTTTTGATTGTGAAAGGTGACAATAGCGCAGTAGTCTTTTCGAAGACAAAGTATGATCCCATAAGACGCCCCTATTCCTTGTCATTAGTCCCAGAGGCAAACAGGTCGATATGACGAAGCCAATTCTGGAGGTTTGCAGATATAGATATTTGCGTTGTCACATTTGCGAAATAGAATCCTGCGGACCTCCTTGTGTCGTCGCAGATTTTTTTTTCTCAGCATACATGCGACAAATACCGTCTCATTGTAAGTTGATACCAAACCTCGGTACAAGTAAAGTCATTCATTTCAAGTCCAGAGAAAGCCAAAAGGAAAAAAAACTCATTGAATTATCTTCATATGTTCGCTGTTTTATTTCCTGGGGTTCAACCGGAAACCTCTAACTGCGTCCCCACTATCTCCAAGTAGTAACGTACATCGATAGAAGGTCTCTTCTCTCTGACGTGCATCAAGGTGGCATTACCCTCTAAAGCCATACAGATCCAGAGTCAATTAAAAGGCAAAAGCACACAAAAAGTGGTCAGAAAATCCAATGAGAACTGGGTCGCACAAACGACTGCGGGGCTCGCATTTAAAGCAATGAAGGAGTCAAACTTTGGAATCCTCCTGGCGACATCCCCAATCAGAATCGCTTTTTTTTGCGAATAAACATGCTGTTCTGGAACTATGCCTGCCGGCAGTCTGTCTCGTCGGGGTTGCAGGAGGCGGGCAGAGATTGCCGGTCGCAATCGCTATTTTCAACAAACAGTCTGCAGTTTAAGCGCATGCAATGGCAAATCGGTCGTGGAGCGAGCAAGGAGACACTGAGTCTTGTGCTTGTTTTGGTCGCACTCGTAGAGTCCTTTGCAACCTTTCAACTTTTCACTTTGCTCAAACGGCGAAGGGGGTATGGCCGGCACAAAAAAAGGACAAAAAACCATTGTTATCCACACAGAATTTCAGTTGCACTGTAGGTACGAGTGCTATGGGGTGGGTAGGTAATAATCATAATTTTCCATGGGATTTGTGTTCTATTCTTCGTTGAAAGGGGGGTACAGAATGTGAAAAAGTCCTGCGTGAAATAGTCCCGCTTTCGAGTCGATTGCCTCCTTTGAAAAAGTTTATAATAATGCGCCAGTGAGTAAGCACTTGGATAGTTAACATAAATTACATGTGACAGCTATAGAGCTAAAGTTTGAGTTGTGCATTCTAAATAAGTTTCTATTTACATTTATTTGTCTATACATCTATATGGTACTAATGTGTGTTGTTTCTTTTTCTTTTCATGTACACGACAACAGGGTAAGGTATTTTACGAGTCACTAAATATGTATTGTGGGTACATTACTTATCATGTCACTTCCAAGTCTGGACCGCTGTCAAACATTCTCCCAAATTATTTCCCATTCAATTTGTAGATACTTACGGTTTACATACTCCAAATTCTATTTTTCAAATTTGTCAGCATGTTTAGGTTTCTTTGCACTTGTTGGATATTAAAATGTTTCAATATTTTTCGTTTGATATCAATTGGGGGAAACAAGTTCCAATGGGAGCTGTAAAACATTGCAATCGTTTTTTCAGTTCTGTCATTGAATTCATTCTGATTTTTTGATGAAATTGGTATTGAAATCTGCATTTTTTTTAACGTTGTAGCTCATTTTTCTGCAATTCAATTGGATTATTTAATTAATATTTAATTGCTTTCAAGTCGGTTATAATCAAATAAATACTTTGCGCAACAACACTTTTCGTAAAAAAAAAACTATCGCGACCCGTGAATACATTTTATTTATCATATTTTTGACCTGAAATTGTTTGAGTATACCTCAGCCTTTGGGTGGTAATAAAATAAAATATTTATTGCTTTAAGTAATGTTGGGGTATATCTATCTATTAATTTTTACCAGCCGATAGCTTATATTTCGAATTTCGAGAATTTACTCAGTTTTGAAAACTTTAACATTTTCGCCTTCCATTAGTTCTACAAAGTTTTCCTTTCTTTCTACTCGGTTATAGAAACTAGTTCTCGAGCGCAAGGCTTTGGCTCAGTGCTGTATACCTTGGAAAATAGCAACTATTTCGAGTTTCGAATAACCACTCATTTTTTTAAAACCATTTCGCTTTCTCTTAAACAATTTTATCTTCCATGATTTGTAGAATTTTATACTTTCCTTCTGATCGCTTATAACAAACTAGTTCTTAAGGGTTTGGCTCAGTGTTGTAGGCGTTAGGAAATTTACCTTTTCATAGTGGAAAATAGTTGTGTAACCTCGTGGGAATTTTGATGACTCAAAACGAAACAGAAATATTCACTTAAATTTCTACCTCAGATTTCTCTGTTTTTTTTTTTGCCAAACATTTATAAATAAACATTACTAAATAATTTTTATCCTGTCGTTTAGTTTGTAGAAACTGATCCATTGCCTTTAAAAATATCGCTACATAGCCATGTTCGAAATTCCTTTAACTTAATTGGGTGACAACAAACAAATTTAGAAACAAGGCCCGACATTATGTCCCCATTCAGTCGGAGTTACTTCTTACTGTTCTAAGTACCTCTACCTTTTTGTATCTTTTTTCTCTCGCTGTTTTTTAGCGTCAACATTTTATGGAAAATACAAAATTATTCCCACAACATACTAACAAAGGACAGCAGCAAAAATTTGTGAAAAAAAATTGATTTATAGGGGGCTTAAATACAATCATTATAAATAATATAAATGAACAGATTCAAGGCTTTCGAGACTGCTACAACTCTTAGTTGTAAGTGTTGCTGTCGATATTGTAAATTTGTACTCTCATTTTAAGTAATTTTGTTTTTTAAAAATTGCTTCAACTCTTTGTTGAGTGTTGCCGTTCCTCTTTAAACTTTCTTCTTTCAAAGAAGAAATTCTTTTTTTAAATTGCTAAAACTCTTTATTGCGAGTGCTGCCGTTGATTTTTAATCTTTCTTCTTTTATTTTAAGTAATTTTTTTTTTTTAAATCACTTCAACTCTTTGTTGTGAGTGCTGCCCCGTCGGTTTTTAATCTTTCTTCTTTCATTTTAAGAAATTTGGTTTTTAAAAATTGCTTCAACTCTTTGTTGAGTGTTGCCGTTGATCTTTAATCTTTCTTCTTTCGTTTTAAGTAATTTTGTTTTTAAAAATTGCTAAAACTCTTTATTGCGAGTGTTGCCGTTGATTTTTAATCTTTCTTCTTTTATTTTAAGTAATTCATTTTTTTTTTAATTGCTTCAACTCTATGATTTTTAATCTTCCTTCTTTCATTTTAAGTAATTTAGTTTTTTTTAAAATTGCTTCAACTCTTTGTTGAGAGTGTTGCCCGTTGATTTTTAAACTTTCTTCTTTCATTTTAAGTATTTTTTTTTTAAATTGCTAGAACTCTTTATTGCTAGTGTCGCCGTTGATTTTTAATCTTCCTTCTTTCATTTTAAGTAATTTTGTTTTTAAAAATTGCTAAAACTCTTTATTGCGAGTGTTGCCGTTTACTCATAATCTTCCTTCTTTCATTTTAAGTAATTTTGTTTTTAAAAATTGCTAAAACTCTTTATTGCGAGTGTTGCCGTTGATTTTTAATCTTTCATCTTTCATTTTAAGTAATTTAGTTTTTTAAAAATTGCTTCAACTCTTTGTTGCGAGTGTTGCCCGTTTATTTTTAAACTTTCTTCTTTCATTTTAAGTATTTTTTTTTTAAATTGCTAAAACTCTTTATTGCGAGTGTTGCCGTCGGTTTTTAATCTTGCTTCTTTCATTTTAAGTAATTTTGTTTTTTAAAAATTGCTTCAACTCTTTGTTGCGAGTGTTGCCCGTTGATTTTTAAACTTTCTTCTTTCATTTTAAGTATTTTTTTTTTTAAATTGCTAAAACTCTTTATTGCGAGTGTTGCCGTCGGTTTTTAATCTTTCTTCTTTCATTTTAAGTAATTTTCTTTTTAAAAATTGCTTCAACTCTTTGTTGTGAGTGTTGCCCCGTTGATTTTTAATCTTTCTTCTTTCATTTTAAGTAATTTTGTTATTTAAAAATTGCTTCAACTCTTTGTTGACTGTTGCCGTTGATCTTTAATCTTTCTTCTTTCATTTTAAGTAATTTTGTTATTTAAAAATTGCTTCAACTCTTTGTTGACTGTTGCCGTTGATCTTTAATATTTCTTCTCTCATTTTAAGTAATTTGTTGAGTGTTGCCGTTGATCTTTAATCATTCTTCTTTCATTTTAAGAAATTTGGTTTTTAAAAATTGCTTCAACTCTTTGTTGTGAGTTAGTTAATCTTCCTCCTTTCATTTTAAGTAATTTTGTTTTTTAAAAATTGCTAAAACTCTTTATTCCGAGTGTTGCCGTCGGTTTTTAATCTTTCTTCTTTCATTTTAAGTAATTTTCTTTTTAAAAATTGCTTCAACTCTTTGTTGAGTGCTGCCGTTGATCTTTAATCTTTCTTCTTTCATTTTAAGTAATTTTGTTATTTAAAAATTGCTTCAACTCTTTGTTGACTGTTGCCGTTGATCTTTAATCTTTCTTCTTTCATTTTAAGTGATTTAGTTTTTTAAAAATTGCTTCAACTCTTTGTTGAGTGTTGCCGTTGATCTTTAATCTTTCTACTTTCATTTTAAGTGATTTAGTTTTTTAAAAATTGCTCCAACTCTTTGTTGTGAGTGTTGCCCCGTTGATTTTTAATCTTTCTTCTTTTATTTTAAGTAATTAATTTTTTTTTTTTAAATTGCTTCAACTCTATGATTTTTAGTCTTTCTTCTTTTATTTTAAGTAATTTTTTTTTTAAATCACTTCAACTCTTTATTGTGAGTGTTGCCGTTGATCTTTAATCTTTCTACTTTCATTTTAAGTGATTTTGTTTTTTTAAAACTGCTCCAAATCTTTGTTGTGAGTGTTGCCCCGTTGATTTTTAATCTTTCTTCTTTCATTTTAAGTAATTTTCTTTTTAAAAATTGCTTCAACTCTTTGTTGTGAGTGTTGCCCCGTTGATTTTTGATCTTTCTTCTTTCATTTTAAGTAATTTTGTTCTTAAAAATTGCTAAAACTCTTTATTGCGAGTGTTGCCGTCGGTTTTTAATCTTTTTTCTTTCATTTTAAGTAATTTTCTTTTTAAAATTTGCTTCAACTCTTTGTTGTGAGTGTTGCTGTTGATCTTCAATCTATCTTCTTTCATTTTAAGTAATTTTGTTTTTTAAAAATTGCTAAAACTCTTTATTCCGAGTGTTGCCGTCGGTTTTTAATCTTTCTTCTTTCATTTTAAGTAATTTTCTTTTTAAAAATTGCTTCAACTCTTTCTTGAGTGCTGCCGTTGATCTTTAATCTTTCTTCTTTCATTTTAAGTAATTTTGTTATTTAAAAATTGCTTCAACTCTTTGTTGACTGTTGCCGTTGATCTTTAATCTTTCTTCTTTCATTTTAAGTGATTTAGTTTTTTAAAAATTGCTTCAACTCTTTGTTGAGTGTTGCCGTTGATCTTTAATCTTTCTACTTTCATTTTAAGTGATTTAGTTTTTTAAAAATTGCTCCAACTCTTTGTTGTGAGTGTTGCCCCGTTGATTTTTAATCTTTCTTCTTTTATTTTAAGTAATTAATTTTTTTGTTTTTAAATTGCTTCAACTCTATGATTTTTAGTCTTTCTTCTTTTATTTTAAGTAATTTTTTTTTTAAATCACTTCAACTCTTTATTGTGAGTGTCGCCGTTGATTTTTAATCTTCCTTCTTTCATTTTAAGTAATTTTGTTTTTAAAAATTGCTAAAACTCTTTATTGGGAGTGTTGCTGTTGATCTTTAATCTTTCTATTTTCATTTTAAGTAATTTTCTTTTTAAAAATTGCTTCAACTCATTGTTGTGCGTGTTGCCCCGTTGATTTTTAATATTTCTTCTTTCATTTTAAGTAATTTTGTTTTTAAAAATTGCTAGAACTCTTTATTGCGAATGTCGCCGTTGATTTTTAATCGTCCTTATTTCATTTTAAGTGATTTTGTTTTTTTTAAACTGCTCCAACTCTTTGTTGTGAGTGTTGCCCCGTTGATTTTTAATATTTCTTCTTTCATTTTAAGTAATTTTGTTTTTAAAAATTGCTAAAACTCTTTATGGCAAGTGTTGCCGTCGGTTTTAATCTTTCTTCTTTCATTTTAAGTAATTTTCTTTTTTAAATCACTTCAACTCTTTGTTGTGAGTGTTGCTGTTGATCTTTAATCTTTCTACTTTCATTTTAAGTGATTTTGTTTTTTAAAAATTGCTCCAACTCTTTGTTGTGAGTGTTGCCCCTTTGATTTTTAATCTTTCTTCTTTCATTTTAAGTAATTTTGTTTTTAAAAATTGCTAAAACTCTTTATTGGCAGTGTTGCTGTTGATCTTTAATCTTTCTACTTTCATTTTAAGTAATTTTCTTTTTTAAAATTGCTTCAACTCATTGTTGTGCGTGTTGCCCCGTTGATTTTTAATATTTCTTCTTTCATTTTAAGTAATTTTGTTTTTAAAAATTGCTAGAACTCTTTATTGCGAGTGTCGCCGTTGATTTTTAATCTTCCTTATTTCATTTTAAGTGATTTTGTTTTTTTTAAACTGCTCCAACTCTTTGTTGTGAGTGTTGCCGTTGATTTTTAATCTTTCATCTTTCATTTTAAGTAACTTTGTTTTTTTAAAAATTGCTTTAACTCTTTGTTGCGAGTGTTGCCCGTTGATTTTTAAACTTTCTTTTTTCATTTTAAGTATTTTTTTTTTAAATTGCTAGAACTCTTTATTGCGAGTGTTGCCGTTTACTTTTAATTCTCCTTCTTTCATTTTAAGTAATTTTGTTTTTAAAAATTGCTAAAACTCTTTATTGCGAGTGTTGCCGTCGGTTTTTAATCTTTCTTCTTTCATTTTAAGTAATTTTCTTTTTTAAATCACTTCAACTCTTTGTTGTGAGTGTTGCCGTTGATCTTTAATCTTTCTACTTTCATTTTAAGTGATTTTGTTTTTTTAAAACTGCTCCAACTCTTTGTTGTGAGTGTTGCCCCGTTGATTTTTAATCTTTCTTCTTTCATTTTAAGTAATTTTGTTTTTTAAATCACTTCAACTCTTTGTTGTGAGTGTTGCTGTTGATCTTCAATCTATCTTCTTTCATTTTAAGTAATTTTGTTTTTAAAAATTGCTAGAACTCTTTATTGCGAGTGTTGCCGTCGGTTTTTAATCTTCTTCTTTCATTTTAAGTAATTTTCTTTTTAAAAATCGCTTCAACTCATTGTTGTGAGTGTTGCCCCGTTGATTTTTAATATTTCTTCTTTCATTTTAAGTAATTTTGTTTTTAAAAATTGCTAAAACTCTTTATGGCAAGTGTTGCCGTCGGTTTTTAATCTTTTTTCTTTCATTTTAAGTAATTTTCTTTTTTAAATCACTTCAACTCTTTGTTGTGAGTGTTGCTGTTGATCTTTAATCTTTCTACTTTCATTTTAAGAGATTTTATTTTTTAAAAATTGCTCCAACTCTTTGTTGTGAGTGTTGCCCCTTTGATTTTTAATCTTTCTTCTTTCATTTTAAGTAATTTTATTTTTTAAATCACTTCAACTCTTTATTGCGAGTGTTACCGTCGGTTTTTAATCTTTCATCTTTCATTTTAAGTAATTTTCTTTTTTTAAATCACTTCAACTCTTTGTTGTGACTGTTACCCCGTTGATTTTTAATCTTTCTTCTCTCATTTTAAGTAATTTTGTTTTTAAAAATTGCTAAAACTCTTTATTGGGAGTGTTGCTGTTGATCTTTAATCTTTCTACTTTCATTTTAAGTAATTTTCTTTTTAAAAATTGCTTCAACTCATTGTTGTGCGTGTTGCCCCGTTGATTTTTAATATTTCTTCTTTCATTTTAAGTAATTTTGTTTTTAAAAATTGCTAGAACTCTTTATTGCGAGTGTCGCCGTTGATTTTTAATCTTCCTTATTTCATTTTAAGTGATTTTGTTTTTTTTAAACTGCTCCAACTCTTTGTTGTGAGTGTTGCCCCGTTGATTTTTAATCTTTCTTCTTTCATTTTAAGTAATTTTGTTTTTAAAAATTGCTAAAACTCTTTATTGGGAGTGTTGCTGTTGATCTTTAATCTTTCTACTTTCATTTTAAGTAATTTTCTTTTTAAAAATTGCTTCAACTCATTGTTGTGCGTGTTGCCCCGTTGATTTTTAATATTTCTTCTTTCATTTTAGGTAATTTTGTTTTTAAAAATTGCTAAAACTCTTTATTGCGAGTGTTGCCGTCGGTTTTTAATATTTCTTCTTTCATTTTAAGTAATTTTCTTTTTTAAATCACTTCAACTCTTTATTGTGAGTGTTGCCGTTGATCTTTAATCTTTCTTCTTTCATTTTAATTGATTTTGTTTTTTAAAAATTGCTCCAACTCTTTGTTGTGAGTGTTGCCCCGTTGATTTTTAATCTTTCTTCTTTCATTTTAAGTAATTTTGTTTTTTAAATCACTTCAACTCTTTATTGCGAGTGTTACCGTCGGTTTTTAATCTTTCATCTTTCATTTTAAGTAATTTTCTTTTTAAAAATTGCTTCAACTCTTTGTTGTGAGTGTTGCCCCGTTGATTTTTAATCTTTCTTCTTTCATTTTAAGTAATTTTGTTTTTAAAAATTGCTAAAACTCTTTATTGCGAGTGTTGCCGTCGGTTTTTAATCTTTCTTCTTTCATTTTAAGTAATTTTCTTTTTAAAAATTGCTTCAACTCATTGTTGTGAGTGTTGCCCCGTTGATTTTTAATATTTCTTCTTTCATTTTAAGTAATTTTGTTTTTAAAAATTGCTTCAACTCTTTGTTGTGAGTGTTGCCACGTTGATTTTTGATCTTTCTTCTTTCATTTTAAGTAATTTTCTTTTTAAAAATTGCTTCAACTCTTTGTTGTGAGTGTTGCCCCGTTGATTTTTGATCTTTCTTCTTTCATTTTAAGTAATTTTGTTTTTAAAAATTGCTAAAACCTCTTTATGGCAAGTGTTGCCGTCGGTTTTTAATCTTCCTTCTTTCATTTTAAGTAATTTTCTTTTTTAAATCACTTCAACTCTTTGTTGTGAGTGTTGCTGTTGATCTTTAATCTTTCTACTTTCATTTTAAGTGATTTTGTTTTTTAAAAATTGCTCCAACTCTTTGTTGTGAGTGTTGCCCCTTTGATTTTTAATCTTTCTTCTTTCATTTTAAGTAATTTTGTTTTTTAAATCACTTCAACTCTTTATTGCGAGTGTTACCGTCGGTTTTTAATCTTTCATCTTTCATTTTAAGTAATTTTCTTTTTTTAAATCACTTCAACTCTTTGTTGTGAGTGTTGCCCCGTTGATTTTTAATCTTTCTTCTTTCATTTTAAGTAATTTTGTTTTTAAAAATTGCTAAAACTCTTTATTGGGAGTGTTGCTGTTGATCTTTAATCTTTCTACTTTCATTTTAAGTAATTTTCTTTTTAAAAATTGCTTCAACTCATTGTTGTGCGTGTTGCCCCGTTGATTTTTAATATTTCTTCTTTCATTTTAAGTAATTTTGTTTTTAAAAATTGCTAGAACTCTTTAATGCGAGTGTCGCCGTTGATTTTTAATCTTCCTTATTTCATTTTAAGTGATTTTGTTTTTTTTTAAACTGCTCCAACTCTTTGTTGTGAGTGTTGCCCCGTTGATTTTAAATCTTTCTTCTTTCATTTTAAGTAATTTTGTTTTTAAAAATTGCTAAAACTCTTTATTGCGAGTGTTGCCGTCGGTTTTTAATCTTTCTTCTTTCATTTTAAGTAATTTTCTTTTTTAAATCACTTCAACTCTTTGTTGTGAGTGTTGCCGTTGATCTTTAATCTTTCTACTTTCATTTTAAGTGATTTTGTTTTTTTAAAACTGCTCCAACTCTTTGTTGTGAGTGTTGCCCCGTTGATTTTTAATCTTTCTTCTTTCATTTTAAGTAATTTTGTTTTTTAAATCACTTCAACTCTTTGTTGTGAGTGTTGCTGTTGATCTTCAATCTATCTTCTTTCATTTTAAGTAATTTTGTTTTTAAAAATTGCTAGAACTCTTTATTGCGAGTGTTGCCGTCGGTTTTTAATCTTTCTTCTTTCATTTTAAGTAATTTTCTTTTTAAAAATTGCTAAAACTCTTTATTGCGAGTGCTGCCGTCGGTTTTTAATCTTTCTTTTTTCATTTTAAGTAATTTTCTTTTTTAAATCACTTCAACTCTTTGTTGTGAGTGTTGCCGTTGATCTTTAATCTTTCTACTTTCATTTTAAGTGATTTTGTTTTTTTAAAACTGCTCCAACTCTTTGTTGTGAGTGTTGCCCCGTTGATTTTTAATCTTTCTTCTTTCATTTTAAGTAATTTTCTTTTTTAAATCACTTCAACTCTTTGTTGTGAGTGTCGCCGTTGATTTTTAATCTTCCTTATTTCATTTTAAGTGATTTTGTTTTTTTTTTAAACTGCTCCAACTCTTTGTTGTGCGTGTTGCCCCATTGATTTTTAATATTTCTTCTTTCATTTTAGGTAATTTTGTTTTTAAAAATTGCTAAAACTCTTTATTGCGAGTGTTGCCGTCGGTTTTTAATCTTTCTTCTTTCATTTTAAGTAATTTTCTTTTTTAAATCACTTCAACTCTTTGTTGTGAGTGTTGCCGTTGATCTTTAATCTTTCTACTTTCATTTTAAGTGATTTTGTTTTTTTAAAACTGCTCCAACTCTTTGTTGTGAGTGTTGCCCCGTTGATTTTTAATCTTTCTTCTTTCATTTTAAGTAATTTTCTTTTTTAAATCACTTCAACTCTTTGTTGTGAGTGTCGCCGTTGATTTTTAATCTTCCTTATTTCATTTTAAGTGATTTTGTTTTTTTTAAACTGCTCCAACTCTTTGTTGTGCGTGTTGCCCCGTTGATTTTTAATATTTCTTCTTTTATTTTAGGTAATTTTGTTTTTAAAAATTGCTAAAACTCTTTATTGCGAGTGTTGCCGTCGGTTTTTAATCTTTCTTCTTCCATTTTAAGTAATTTTCTTTTTTAAATCACTTCAACTCTTTGTTGTGAGTGTTGCCGTTGATCTTTAATCTTTCTACTTTCATTTTAAGTGATTTTGTTTTTTTTTAAACTGCTCCAACTCTTTGTTGTGAGTGTTGCCCCGTTGATTTTTAATCTTTCTTCTTTCATTTTAAGTAATTTTGTTTTTTAAATCACTTCAACTCTTTGTTGTGAGTGTTGCTGTTGATCTTCAAACTATCTTCTTTCATTTTAAGTAATTTTGTTTTTAAAAATTGCTAGAACTCTTTATTGCGAGTGTTGCCATCGGTTTTTAATCTTTCTTCTTTCATTTTAAGTAATTTTCTTTTTAAAAATTGCTTCAACTCATTGTTGTGAGTGTTGCCCCGTTGATTTTTAATATTTCTTCTTCCATTTTAAGTAATTTTGTTTTTAAAAATTGCTAAAACTCTTTATTGCGAGTGTTGCCGTCGGTTTTTAATCTTTCTTCTTTCATTTTAAGTAATTTTCTTTTTTAAATCACTTCAACTCTTTGTTGTGAGTGTTGCCGTTGATCTTTAATCTTTCTACTTTCATTTTAAGTGATTTTCTTTTTTAAATCACTTCAACTCTTTGTTGTGAGTGTCGCCGTTGATTTTTAATCTTCCTTATTTCATTTTAAGTGATTTTGTTTTTTTTAAACTGCTCCAACTCTTTGTTGTGCGTGTTGCCCCGTTGATTTTTAATATTTCTTCTTTCATTTTAGGTAATTTTGTTTTTAAAAATTGCTAAAACTCTTTATTGCTCGTGTTGCCGCCGGTTTTTAATCTTTCTTCTTTCATTTTAAGTAATTTTCTTTTTTAAATCACTTCAACTCTTTGTTGTGAGTGTTGCCGTTGATCTTTAATCTTTCTACTTTCATTTTAAGTGATTTTGTTTTTTTAAAACTGCTCCAACTCTTTGTTGTGAGTGTTGCCCCGTTGATTTTTAATCTTTCTTCTTTCATTTTAAGTAATTTTGTTTTTAAAAATTGCTAAAACTCTTTATTGCGAGTGTTGCCGTCGGTTTTTAATCTTTCTTCTTTCATTTTAAGTAATTTTCTTTTTTAAATCACTTCAACTCTTTGTTGTGAGTGTTGCCGTTGATCTTTAATCTTTCTACTTTCATTTTAAGTGATTTTGTTTTTTTAAAACTGCTCCAACTCTTTGTTGTGAGTGTTGCCCCGTTGATTTTTAATCTTTCTTCTTTCATTTTAAGTAATTTTCTTTTTTAAATCACTTCAACTCTTTGTTGTGAGTGTCGCCGTTGATTTTTAATCTTCCTTATTTCATTTTAAGTGATTTTGTTTTTTTTTAAACTGCTCCAACTCTTTGTTGTGCGTGTTGCCCCGTTGATTTTTAATATTTCTTCTTTTATTTTAGGTAATTTTGTTTTTAAAAATTGCTAAAACTCTTTATTGCGAGTGTTGCCGTCGGTTTTTAATCTTTCTTCTTTCATTTTAAGTAATTTTCTTTTTTAAATCACTTCAACTCTTTGTTGTGAGTGTTGCCGTTGATATTTAATCTTTCTACTTTCATTTTAAGTGATTTTGTTTTTTTAAAACTGCTCCAACTCTTTGTTGTGAGTGTTGCCCCGTTGATTTTTAATCTTTCTTCTTTCATTTTAAGTAATTTTGTTTTTTAAATCACTTCAACTCTTTGTTGTGAGTGTTGCTGTTGATCTTCAATCTATCTTCTTTCATTTTAAGTAATTTTGTTTTTAAAAATTGCTAGAACTCTTTATTGCGAGTGTTGCCCCGTTGATTTTTAATATTTCTTCTTCCATTTTAAGTAATTTTGTTTTTAAAAATTGATAAAACTCTTTATTGCGAGTGTTGCCGTCGGTTTTTAATCTTTCTTCTTTCATTTTAAGTAATTTTCTTTTTTAAATCACTTCAACTCTTTGTTGTGAGTGTTGCCGTTGATCTTTAATCTTTCTACTTTCATTTTAAGTGATTTTCTTTTTTAAATCACTTGAACTCTTTGTTGTGAGTGTCGCCGTTGATTTTTAATCTTCCTTATTTCATTTTAAGTGATTTTGTTTTTTTTAAACTGCTCCAACTCTTTGTTGTGCGTGTTGCCCCGTTGATTTTTAATATTTCTTCTTTCATTTTACGTAATTTTGTTTTTAAAAATTGCTAAAACTCTTTATTGCGAGTGTTGCCGTCGGTTTTTAATCTTTCTTCTTTCATTTTAAGTAATTTTCTTTTTTAAATCACTTCAACTCTTTGTTGTGAGTGTTGCCGTTGATCTTTAATCTTTCTACTTTCATTTTAAGTGATTTTGTTTTTTTAAAACTGCTCCAACTCTTTGTTGTGAGTGTTGCCCCGTTGATTTTTAATCTTTCTTCTTTCATTTTAAGTAATTTTCTTTTTAAAAATTGCTTCAACTCATTGTTGTGCGTGTTGCCCCGTTGATTTTTAATATTTCTTCTTTCATTTTAAGTAATTTTGTTTTTAAAAATTGCTAGAACTCTTTATTGCGAGTGTCGCCGTTGATTTTTAATCTTCCTTATTTCATTTTAAGTGATTTTGTTTTTTTTAAACTGCTCCAACTCTTTGTTGTGAGTGTTGCCCCGTTGATTTTTAATCTTTCTTCTTTCATTTTAAGTAATTTTGTTTTTAAAAATTGCTAAAACTCTTTATTGGGAGTGTTGCTGTTGATCTTTAATCTTTCTACTTTCATTTTAAGTAATTTTCTTTTTAAAAATTGCTTCAACTCATTGTTGTGCGTGTTGCCCCGTTGATTTTTAATATTTCTTCTTTCATTTTAGGTAATTTTGTTTTTAAAAATTGCTAAAACTCTTTATTGCGAGTGTTGCCGTCGGTTTTTAATCTTTCTTCTTTCATTTTAAGTAATTTTCTTTTTTAAATCACTTCAACTCTTTATTGTGAGTGTTGCCGTTGATCTTTAATCTTTCTACTTTCATTTTAATTGATTTTGTTTTTTAAAAATTGCTCCAACTCTTTGTTGTGAGTGTTGCCCCGTTGATTTTTAATCTTTCTTCTTTCATTTTAAGTAATTTTGTTTTTTAAATCACTTCAACTCTTTATTGCGAGTGTTACCGTCGGTTTTTAATCTTTCATCTTTCATTTTAAGTAATTTTCTTTTTAAAAATTGCTTCAACTCTTTGTTGTGAGTGTTGCCCCGTTGATTTTTAATCTTTCTTCTTTCATTTTAAGTAATTTTGTTTTTAAAAATTGCTAAAACTCTTTATTGCGAGTGTTGCCGTCGGTTTTTAATCTTTCTTCTTTCATTTTAAGTAATTTTCTTTTTAAAATTTGCTTCAACTCTTTGTTGTGAGTGTTGCTGTTGATCTTCAATCTATCTTCTTTCATTTTAAGTACTTTTTTTTTAAAAATTGCTAGAACTCTTTATTGCGAGTGTCGCCGTTGATTTTTAATCTTCCTTACTTCATTTTAAGTAATTGCTAGAACTCTTTATTGCGAGTGTTGCCGTCGGTTTTTAATCTTTCTTCTTTCATTTTAAGTAATTTTCTTTTTAAAAATTGCTTCAACTCATTGTTGTGAGTGTTGCCCCGTTGATTTTTAATATTTCTTCTTTCATTTTAAGTAATTTTGTTTTTAAAAATTATTAAACTCTTTATGGCAAGTGTTGCCGTCGGTTTTTAATCTTTCTTCTTTCATTTTAAGTAATTTTCTTTTTAAAAATTGCTTCAACTCATTGTTGTGAGTGTTGCCCCGTTGATTTTTAATATTTCTTCTTTCATTTTAAGTAATTTTGTTTTTAAAAATTATTAAACTCTTTATGGCAAGTGTTGCCGTCGGTTTTTAATCTTTCTTCTTTCATTTTAAGTAATTTTCTTTTTTAAATCACTTCAACTCTTTGTTGTGAGTGTTTCTGTTGATCTTTAATCTTTCTACTTTCATTTTAAGTGATTTTGTTTTTAAAAATTGCTCCAACTCTTTGTTGTGAGTGTTGCCCCGTTGATTTTTAATCTTTCTTCTTTCATTTTAAGTAATTTTATTTTTTAAATCACTTCAACTCTTTATTGCGAATGTCGCCGTTGATTTTTAATCGTCCTTATTTCATTTTAAGTGATTTTGTTTTTTTTAAACTGCTCCAACTCTTTGTTGTGAGTGTTGCCCCGTTGATTTTTAATATTTCTTCTTTCATTTTAAGTAATTTTGTTATTTAAAAATTGCTTCAACTCTTTGTTGACTGTTGCCGTTGATCTTTAATCTTTCTTCTTTCATTTTAAGTAATTTTGTTATTTAAAAATTGCTTCAACTCTTTGTTGACTGTTGCCGTTGATCTTTAATCTTTCTTCTTTCATTTTAAGTAATTTTGTTATTTAAAAATTGCTTCAACTCTTTGTTGACTGTTGCCGTTGATCTTTAATCTTTCTTCTTTTATTTTAAGTATTTTTTTTTTTTTAAATTGCTTCAACCCTTCGTTGAGTGTTGCCGTTGATCTTTAATCTTTCTTCTTTCATTTTAAGTAATTTTGTTTTTAAAAATTGCTAAAACTCTTTATTGCGAGTGTTGCCGTTGATTTTTAATCTTCCTTCTTTCATTTTAAGTAATTTGATTTTTTAAAAATTGCTTCAACTCTTTGTTGACTGTTGCCGTTGATCTTTAATCTTTCTTCCTTCATTTTAAGTAATTTTGATTTTAAAAATTGGTAAAATTCTTTAGAACTCTCAATTGCAAGTGTTGCCGTTGATTTTTTATCTTTCTTCTTTCATTTTAAGTAATTTTGTTTTGAAAAATTGCTTCAACTCTTTATTGTAAGTGTTGCAGTTGATTTTTAATATTTTTGCTTTCATCATACATAATTTCGTTTTAAAAAACTGCCCCTTCTGCAGGGAAGTTGGACTCCCTTTTCACAGTAAAAAAATGTTTTTATTTTAGCCCTTTACAAAAATCCGTTTTTTTTTTAAATTTTTGCTGACCAAGTTAACGTACGCGTGCCCAGTGTTAGTATGTGGTGGGAATAATTTTTTCTTCTCGTAAAATGTCAACACAGAAAAATGTCCTGTGGAGCTCACTTTTTTAACATAACCAGCACTTCCAAAAAAAAAAAAAAACAATTTCACAAGAACATTTATTGAGTTTAAAAAATCCTACTGTGACTGCTTTCGTAAACGAATTCGAACAAATTCATGTTCCCTAAGGAAATGGTTTTATGATTGTTTAATAAGATTCCTTGATGAGTAGGTAATTCGCGTCCCTTTCAATAACTCGCACATGCAAATAAAGTGCTCCTAGGTTAAGCTGTTTAATTGCGTTTTAAAGTTTTCTATTCGATTGGGGAAGTCCTTCAGCCAACATCTGAAAAGAGAGTTTCTTCTTTTATAAAATCATGTGTACAAGTGTGTGTGCACGCAATACAGGACACCTGTATGCACAATTAATGCGGTAATTCATTAACAAAACGTTCAAGTAATCATTACAAATTATACACTTGTGACGGAGGGTTTCCTGCATTTATTTGGTTTCATCATATCCATTACTCAATCGACATTATGTCATCATCATGATTTTTCAGTACCGGCATTCTGTGAACTTTTCTTGTAGGATATCATCATAAAAGTAAGGGGTAATAGAGTACTCGGGCAAAAAAGGCTTCCCATCGTTTCCAAAGAGCTTTTGTGGAACTGCTGCAGTGAAATTATTTTTCCATCGACTAGCTGGAAACCCATCTGCATTTGTATAAGGCAAGGACTAAAATTGGAACAACGTACAGTGCGCATATTCTCGCTGGAATATAAAGAATGAAAAGTGTTGGCTCTCATACCCAGGCTGTGAATATTTTGTCCTGGTAGTGGCGGCGCGGTGGGGTCTAAATCCCATTTATCCGCATTTAAGTCATTTCGAGAGGTTTTTCTTTTTTTTATCTTCTTTAATTTTTTTCCGTTGTTCTTGTTGCGAATTTACAATATCAGTGTTATGAAATTAATTTTTAAGCAGACTCAACGGTATTTAGGTGGGTACTTGTCTGTTTAGCACGTACACATACTAAATCGGTTGGATGTACCATTGGGATGGGGGAAATTTTATGTTTGGCCGTGTGGTTCGCATAGGAAGCGTGATCAGGGGCAGCAGGGTTGTAGTCAGTTCTGTATTCGAATACGGTTCGTTTTAAATTTCAATTTAGAGAATAGTTACAGGCATAATAGCTATAAAAGCATTTCAAGGGTGGCAAGGGTTCCAGTCGGTTTTGTGCTGCAAAAATTACGCTTTTGTTATGTTGGAACACGTGGATAAGGTGGGTTAAGCAGAAGAATATAAATAAAAACAGCAACTTTGCATTTCTTAATCCCGCATTCACGCCTTAATGCCAGCCGCTGGTTTTTTCGATATCTTATAAAACCCCCGCCTATTGCTTTGAACGCGAGACTTTTCAAATCGCTAAGACCCGATGGCTCACCTCCCCGGCGCAACTTCAGAACGTATTTTCTTATATAAATTACTATGAATCAGATTCGATCATCCGGTCGATGAATTTCTGATTCCTGACTGAAAGAGCGTAAGCCTTTGCGAACGGTGTATAGTTTTACGCGATTCCGAAAATCGATATTCTATATTCTATATGCGATGGTTCTCCTGGACCAACCACTCAGCTATATAGTTCACCAGAAAGGTCCAGTTGCCTTTGCGTCGCTCCTATCAAGCTGAATTGTACTCCACTTTGTTGCCAAGGCTAGCTATCAGGGGCAACGATAGGAAGCTTACAATGCGGAGAAATTAATGCTTACAAATATTTTTACCCGTTCATTCATTTAAATTTTTTTTTTTAATTATAAGGTCATGAGGTTTAATTCTTCTTAATCTACGAATATTGTTTCGTACATTTACGACGTCTTCTATTTCAGGATTAATATGCATCTGCAGACGCTCAGTGTGACGAATTTCGTTCTTTTTAAGATCAATCTGCAAATCACGATGCAAGTCATTACTTCTAATATACCATGGGGCATTTGTTTTCTTTGTACAGCCCCATAATTGGATAGGTTAGGTTAGGTTGAAGTGGCTGTCGGCTAGCCGACACACTTAGACCATTATACGGTCCCTTGTGATACCACATGAATCTATCTTCTAAATTCTTCCTACTCGTTGAACCAGTTGGAGCTTCTAATGAAGCGCAAGAGACAGCGAATGGCCGTGTCTTTTAGATCGTTAAGATCATTATAGTAGAACTCTCCCAAATGGAGTTTCCTTCTTTGTGAGAGCGCCGGACAAGTGCAGAGGAGATGAAGAATAGTTTCCTCTTCTTCCTCGTCGAGACAGCTTCTGCAAAAATCATTACGTATTACGCCAAGTCTTTTTGCATGTCTGCCTATGAGACAGTGTCCTGTGATGACACCTATTGTAGCACTGATGTGCTTCCTATCGAGGGAGATCAGATGCCTAGAACGTTTTAGATCCAGCTTTGGCCAGATCTGTTTTGTCGCTAGACATGTCGAGCCGGTTGTCCATCTAAGATTTGCTCTTTCGATAGCATCCAGCTTTATTTTTAGTTTGCAGGTAGCGATTGGGATACCTAAAGAGTCCTTGTCTGGAAGCAAAGGTAGTGTTGTTCCGTGTTTGGCGAGTTCATCAGCCTTACAGTTACCTGGGATGTCCCTATGCCCCGGCACCCAACAGAGGTGAATATTAAACTGCTCCGCCATCTCTCTGAGAGACGAACGACAGTCTTGGGCTGTTATTGAATTTGTAGAAACTGATTCCAGGCACTTTATAGCCGCCTGGCTGTCCGAGAAGATACGGATATCTTTAGCAGATATCACGTTCTCTTTCAGCCAGGATAAGACTTCTTTAATCGCCATTATTTCCGCCTGAAAAACGCTACAGTGATCAGGTAGACGGAAGGAGAGACTAAGATCTAGTCTGTCGGAGAAGACACCGCCACCAACACCGTCCACAGTTTTCGAACCATCTGTGAAGAAGTGGATCGATTCATCATCCAGGAAAGCTTTCTCCTCCCAGAATGATCTAGAAGGGATGGAGACCTGGAAGTTATTATCAAATTGTAGTTCCGGTGTAGTGTAATCGATGTTTCCTGGGATGTTTTTAAAATTGTTCAAAATAGCGGCATGGCCAGTTGTTTTCCTGGTCCATTGTGAGGTAGCTTTAAGGCGAACGGCTGCAGAAGCTGCCATTTGTCTGCTGAAGATGTCAATTGGTGTCAGATGAAGCAGGATGTCGAGGGCAGCGGAAGGGGTAGTACGAAGAGCCCCGCCGATGCACAAGCAAGCTGTTCTTTGGACTTTGCTTAACTTATCGCGATAAGTCGCTTTATCCAAAGCAGTCCACCAGACAACAACACCGTACGTGAGTATCGGTCTTATGACAGAGATGTATAGCCAGTAAGTGATACGAGGCTGTAAACCCCACTTGTTTCCTATGGCTTTTTTGCAAGAGAAAAGTGCCACAGTGGCCTTTTTAATTCTTTCTTGGATGTTAGGTTTCCATGTTAACTTCCTATCAAAAATGAGACCCAAGTATTTAGCTTCGTTTGTGAATTTCAAACTAGTGCCATTTATAGATGGAGGGTCAATGTGTGGAATCTTGTATTTCCTAGAGAAGAGGACAAGTTCAGTTTTGTGAGGGTTTACTCCCAGCCCACATTTATTTGCCCATTTTGTTAGCTTATTAAGAGCGTGTTGTAGGAGTTCTTTTAAAGTATTTAGGTACTTTCCTGACACAGCAATGGCAACGTCATCCGCATAGGCAATCACATTGTAACCTCCCGCTTCCAGGCATATCAGCAGTTCATTCACCACTAAGTTCCAAAGAAGGGGAGATAGGACGCCACCTTGTGGGGTTCCTCTACTGACAGATCTTCTGATAGATTTCTCACCCAGACTTGAGTTGATAATTCGGCTATTGAGCATCAAATTGATCAGCTCGCCAAGTGAGGCATCCACGTTCAGAGCTGTCAGAGCACCAGCGATCGCAGATGAGTCGACGTTGTTGAAAGCGCCTTCTATGTCTAGGAATGCAACCATTGTATACTCCTTATGACGAAACGAATCTTCTATGGAACGCGTTAGCGTGTGTAGGGCCGTTTCTACTGATTTACCCTTAGAGTAAGCGTGTTGCGCCGTTGACAGAAGTCTTTTGTCAATGCTTATGCGTAAATGGATTTCAATCAGTCGTTCTAAAGTTTTTAGGAGGAATGATGAAAGACTAATAGGTCTGAGATCTTTTGGACTCACGTGAGAGCATTTTCCTGCTTTGGGTATGAAAACCACTTTAACTTCTCTCCATAACAATGGGATGTATACCAGATCTAAACAACTTCTTAGGATTATCATCAGCACTGGCAGGATGATATCCGAGGTGTTTTGTAGCTCGGCTGGTATTATGCCATCTGGTCCCGGGGATTTGTATGGTTTGAAGCTATGTAGCGCCCAAAGCACTTTGTCTTTAGTGATCAGACCTTGTAGGTTGGTAGATTGTAAAGTTGATCTGTTTCGATCTGTATGGGCAATACCATTTGAGCTGCCTGGGAAGTGGGTATCGAGCAGCAGATTAAGCGATTCTTCGCTAGAAGTCGTCCAAGAGCCATCTGTCTTTTTCAGACAACTTGGCATTATTGGGTTGGTCGAGAGTATCTTTCTTAGCCTTGATGCTTCGGAGGTTTCTTCTATCTTACCACAGAAGAGTCTCCAAGATGCTCGTTTGGCTTTTCTTAGTTCTTTTTTGTACATTTTTAGGGCTTCCTTGTAGAAATCCCAGTCAGTCGCTTTTCTTGTGTCTTTAGCACGATTGAAAAGTTTTCTGCACTTTGACTTCCTCAGGCCCAAGTCCGAAGTCCACCAAAGTGGCTTCTTCTTTCCCCTTGGTATAATAAGAGGACAGGCGGAGGACATCGCATTGTTTAAAGCCAACGTAAGATTCTTGACTTTCAGATCAAGCTCGTTGGCGTTACAGGGGGGACTGAAAAGCTCTGAGTTAATTGATTGTTTCAGAGTGTCCCTGTATTTGAGCCAATTTGTCTTCCTAGTATTCCTGAACGGAAGTTGGCAAGGAGGGTCATCGGCTACGTTGAATTGAATATACCGATGATCTGAAAAGGAATGCTCGGTTGATACCTTCCAATTGGTAATCAACTGACTGATAGTATCGGAGACAAGAGTTATATCTAAAACTTCCTGTCGGTTTTTTGTTATAAAGGTAGGTTCGTTTCCTACATTACTTATTATGAGGTTTGTACTTAAAATGTAATCAAAAAGTGACTCACCTCTATCATTAATGTCCGTGCTTCCCCATACCGAGTGGTGAGCATTTGCATCACACCCGATTATGAGGTTGGTTTTGGTCCTTTGCCCCTCAGCGATCACTCTCTCTAGTTTGACCCCAGGGAGAGGGCCCGTGTAGTCATGGGCCAGATATGCCGATGCTATCCAGTACGTGCCTTTCGCAGTCACTAGTCTAGCTACAGTTACGTCTTGATCGCTGAAAATAGGGAGTAAAAGTAATTTAAGGCTACGTTTTGCTAGTATACATGATCTGGGTCTACCTTTATCAGTAACATACAGCTTTTCGTATCCAGGAGTCTCGAGTCCACGAACCACGCTGTTGTCAAACCATGGCTCCTGAATAATTGGATAACATATGTCCAAACAGGCTTCAGTATCTGGTTATATAATACAATTTTATTCTCGATGGACATTTCTGAATTATGTCCTAGCAGCCAACAAAGAACAATAATGAAACTGATGAATTCTTAACGTCATCGTTTTATGTCGACAGGCCCTGTACATAAACTCCAATTTAAGGTCTCTGGAAAAGACTCAACGTTGACTTAGCAAGGGCAAAAAGCACTCGAATCCTCCTTTGCAGCTTTACAATCCCTTAACTCAACATTCTCCTCATCGGTATAGTAAAGAATGTGATAGCAACGCAGAAAATTGGTTTAGGGAAGGAAGGGAGAAAAGCAACTTTTGAAGTAGGCTTTAACTATGAACTATCAGAGCTTTACAGCTTGTTGGTACCTTTCAACATTCTTTTGGAAATAATTGTACTTAAATAGCTGCCTTGGGAGTGTCATATTCTTTGCTTTGTTTCCCGATTGGTTTAATACTTATTGTGTGTAACTGGATTGTCAGCATATATCTTTAAAAAAAGGAGTTAAACGGGCGTCGAGCTGCGTAAGACTACCGAACACCCGATTTTTAACTTTCCTCATTACGTAGTATGAAAAAATATTGTATTTTCCTACAAAATTTCGAACTCGAGATGTTAATCAGGTCTGACATTACGATGATAGAGGAACTCAAAAAAGTGGGTCGCAAAATACTCTCCGTCTGTCCGTCTGTCTGTATGTCCCGAGGCCTACAGCCTAAGCGGCTGACCGGATTTCGTTCAAACTTCGGATTTGGAGTTTACGGGCTTAAAGGTCGGGGCCGTTTTTTTTTTGCACGGTAACCTCAATATTAATGGTACTTCCCATATAAAATGTTCATACCACCTTGATTTCTTAGGTACAGGTTAACATAACTGCATACTCAGTTTTCAGCTATAGAAAATCGAATAACGGTACTTTTGAAATTTGGACATATCTCTAAAACTGTCCATACGATTGTAACAAAAATGCATTTCGAAGGTAATATGGTCATTTCGAACTTAATGGCAAACTCAGTTTTTCTCTGTATTATCGTAAAATGAATTTTTGAAAATAGTCATTTTCGAAAAATGTTGTTTCCTTTAGTTTACTACAAAAAGACAATAACGATTTTGACCGAAATGCAAACTTAGGGTAAAATTGATGTTTCTATGACGCTAATTTTAAAAACTGCTCATATCTCGAAAACTCCATTTTCGATTTCGATAAAACCCTAAAAACGAAGTAATGCTTACATCCCGAACAATAACTTGTATTCGGTTTTAAGCTAAATAGTTAAGCAATGGTATTTTTCAAACTAAACATTGCAATATTTTGTACTGTTTTGTCTGCCAAGTTTTACAACAACCTCACTAACGATTTTGACCAAAATACAATATATTAAAGACAATAAGTATTCTAAATAAGATCCCGTACTTAGTTTTTCTCCAAAAATTCGAGCGCATCAATTTCTTTAATATTTCTCAAAAATAACTACCCGATTTCCGGATCTGTTATTCACATATTTTCGGTATAATTTTGAAATAATAACAATGCTCCACTTCCAATGAAAATCCAATAATAGCTACGTAAAATTTCTTCTTAGCAAATATTTCCAACTTCTAATATTTTTTTTAACCATATTGTTTATGCACCCTAAAAATATTTCCAGCAACTTGGAACTTACACAATCAGCAACTCCCACTTCTACATTAAAACTTTTGATGAACGAGGAAGTTACGTTCGACCCAGTCGTGCACCTCATTTAAATTTCTTTTCAAAATTTGCATTCTTCCGGCACAATGCAGAGATGCGTTACTGCGTTTCTGCCTCAACACCTGTGGCACAAAATCTGACAAATGGATGTATGAAACTATGGTGCAAAGAGTGACTCCCTCGTGCCCTCTTTTGGTTCCATTCGACCATGACATGCGGATGCATAGAAACACGACATTGACAGTATGTCACCCGCACACTTTGGTCGACTAATTCGTCTTTTGTGGCTTAACAAATTGGCAATTCATCGGCACATTATTTGGAACCACACCAGGCAACTTTAAAAACCGAACAACTAAAGCGAAATAGAAAATCTATACACAACATAAGAAACTTTTCGCTCATTTCACTTCTGCTTAAATGGACGCTGCTGTCCAACAAAGTTGTTCGAAAGAAATCCGCTCAACCCCCAGATACACTTAAAACATCCCATACTACATGCCGCCGACTACATCCCACCACTTATCACAATAAGGAAAATCAATAACACATTCTTTTGTACTTGCCACTCACAGCGGAGATCCTTCCGTACAAGACGGCCTTCTGCAAAGCGTATATATTAATAAAAACATATTTGTATAAGCGGCAAAAATGGAGGCACATTCTGCTGGCAGGGCTCGGATTATTGCTCCCGGCATTGTTTCATTTCATGCTGGTAAGTGGTACAGGCAACAATATACATTGTCTACGAAATATTTGGGCTGCCAAAAAACAGGCCTCAAAACAGGATAAACTCGAAGGAATTGTCCATCGAAAATTGTCCATCACCGCACACAGATACATGCTCAGGATGTTATGTTGTTCTTCAGAGATATCATCGCCATAAGAAACTTATCTCGTTTATATTACATAACAAGGATACAATCTTTGGTGCGGTTGTGCACAGTCATTGTGCTAAATCATTGCCACATCAGCGCAATTTCAGGCAACAGAAAAAAAAGGACGAAGCATGCTTGGGCGATGTGCGAAAATGTGATTCCTTGCCGAATGCCAATTGCAATTGAGCGTCCTTGGGAACCACAACTGCTGCCCACTGGAGGACTATTACCGCGACATCAGATCTGTCCTTCTAAGTTGTTTTTTTTTTGTTGCTGTTAAATGACTATTCAAATGCGGATGCATACCTTGAACTATAAATGGACTTGCTTGCATGATGTAAACGTCAAATACACAAGTTTCGCTAGTCGTCGTTCGTCATAAGATTAACCCGATAAGGACTCATCGATTCTTCATTCATTCCAGCATAGTGCAGCACTACGCCTTAGTGTGCATTATATCGCTTTGGCTAGCGCAAACTCGAGGAGCACTTGTCATAACCATGTCAAGTGGCTTTATTGTTGTTATACTATTAAAAGAGATTCCCCACTGAAATTGAAACGAACACTCTTGGACTAGCCTCAAGCGAGAAGCACTTTGTCGAGGACTTGCTCCCATCCTTACGAAAGTGTGATAATTTTCGCCGATGATAGCGCAAAAGGGATACAAATTGTTTTGTGCTGAGGAAGAGAGATCCCTTTTTGAATTTCAGAGATGTGGGCGAAAACGCCATAATATCAGTTGTGCAGTGCCAGTGAGCGGGAAAGGAATCGCTGTGACATTACGCAATTTGCGGGTGGTCTCACTTTTGATGAGGTGTTTACTGTCGAGGTCCAGAGGCGGCTCGCACGGGCTGAAAATCACTGGAGGGACCTCTTTGACTTTAAACCTCCGCACTAAATATTTTGTAGAAAATTTCGCCATTGTGAGGTCGAAAAAAATTGCCTGGACACTAAAAATGATTATAAGTAGGTATCGCGTAGTGAAAATAAGAATTTAGCTGTCACGCACTTGAACTGTCACCGATTGCCAGAGGTATTCTAATTTTGATTTTTTTTTAGAAACCTTTGGTCACATTTCAAATGTTTGACAGTTCGTAACTGTCAGATTAAGATGCGCTTTCCAGTTCTATAACATGAAATACAAGCCGGGGCAGTTCTTGTTGAATTTCTCTACAAATGTTGGTTAAAATCATCATAAATTTTAAAGAAGTTGCTTAAGCCATCAGCGATTCGTCAAAACAATATATTTATATAAGATTATCAGTCCATTTGCATTTGTTTGTTCAGGGGGATTTTAATTTTGTTTTGTGACACTATAGCTTAAGCCCACATAAGCGATGTGTTACAGAAAAGCATTACACTTGTACATATTCACTGGTTCTGCACGAGTACAAGGAGCTATTGAGGAAGTTGTGCCTCTTAATTAAAATATTTTGACAGTTAAAATTTGGCAGTTAAACCACTTAACTGTCACAATTATTATTGAAAGACTTTGTCTATCGAACAAATTTTAGTAGTGGCTTAAAGTAGAAAGAACACTAACTTCGCAGAGTTAATTGAGAACCAAAACAGAAATTATCTGCTGTAATCTGGCTTAAGCAAACGTGTGAGTACATTCGAATCATTTTTGTCATCTACATAATTATACAAGTCACTCACTTCAAGCATATGCCTAAATGTCACTGAATTTCCGTCCATATTTGACAGTAGCCTTAGCCCATGTAATCTTAACCTTCAAAATACATCAAATAGATTGTCATTCCCAATAGTCATCTTGACAGCTCACAGCAGCTTCCGACCAAGATGCACATTCCCGTCAAATCTTTTAGACTCATAGCACCCAGCAGTCGGCTCATACAACGCTTTGACAGCGCCCACGAGATGTTTGCAAGTAGGTGTGTAATCATTCCCAAAAACAAATCACTTAAATTAGATAAATAAAAAACATGGCTGCCTGTCGTCAAATGACTTGCAACTTCCTATACCTTCTGTCAACCTGCAACACTGCATGCGTTTGTCTATCTTTCGGTGATTGCATCGCAATGTGTGTCAATATTTCAATATCATTTAATAGAACGGGCAAAGAAAAAACTTGGCTTGTCCATACACCGCATGTAATTGACGTTACGTCATAAAATTGCTGCTGTTCCTTCGTGCTTGTCCGGCTTTGCCTCTGATTTGTTCGATGCTCCTGGCCTGCTGTTGCTGAGGCTGACGCTGTGTACACGTCATGTCGGTCGTTCGGTCCTCTTTCACTTCATTCCGTATTCTTTTCATGTTCTTTTAATTTTTTGTTGCCTTTCGCTGCCCGAGTTTTGTGTGTTTAACGTACGCGCCACAATTCGAAATTATTCGAACGAGAAACTGGCGCTGTCAAGAATTATGCGCGCCTGGCGAAAGTAGAGCATTTATTGTACAACAACCATATTTCCCGTTGCCATAAAATGTTATTTAAACAATAAAGTACCTAACCAAACAAACATACATGCAATAACCGATTGACAGGTTTATACAATGTTGCCGCCGACCGTTCATTATTATGTTTGACGCCGTCATTAAACTTGGAGATTTGTATAATGAGCGGCTAAAGCGCTGATGCGCGATGTAGCCGTGGGAAAGCCACATGTGGTTGGGTTATCGGGTGTTCCGAAGACAGAACAGGACTGGCGTGACGAACTTCAGTGAATGATGCTGTACCAGGAGCCCAACAAATTTAGCTGGTGTTTGTGTGCACATTCCATCCGCAATTCCAACAACCACAGCGACGACGACAAAGCCAGAGAGAGTACATAAAATGATCGGCCATGGCTTTTTGCACAGCCGCCTCCCTTGTTGCTGTTGGTTTTTCGACACGAAGAGAGGCGTTGCCTTCAGTTGGTCTTGGTATTCGTATTCGGTCGCAGTCGGCTGCTGTTTTTCCTGGTTACCTAGTGCATTGTCTAGGGCAGGTTCCTAGATGGTGCAAAAGTTGTCGTTCTGTGTAACCACACTTACTTACTGACGACGACACTCCACTCTCGCAGAGAAGGCGTGTTACAAAACGTAGTTTTCACCAGACTCAAGTGGATGGGACAACAGAAATACTGCCGCTTAAGAGCGGTCCACGTACGAGTATTCGTTCTCACTTTCAACCCCATTTGCTCTACAAGCACCTTGTATAACTTGCCTTTCAAGTGAGAGATGACTGCAGACTTGCCCAATCCGAATGACTGTACGCGGGCCGGCCGGTCGGCGTGTCGTAAAATGACAGCCAGTCAGCTGCTGCATATAGAAAGCGCCAGTGGTGGACCGGTGGTAGAATAAGAAAAGGCAACGCGGTCTCTCGTAACCGTGAGTAGTTGTGGCAACATTGGGTTTCTCAGACACAAGTTTCGCGCGTAAAATCCACCCGGATACACCAGGAAATCAGAAACGCGCAGCAAGCAAATGTTTCCACAGGCACACCGAATGCCAAACGCCAACCGGTTAGTACTTGGTCGACTGCTTCGCTCGACTGCGGGAAGAGTGCGACATGGAACATCGCGCTCTCTCTTTTTAGTTAGTCAGTGTCTCCGATTGATAGTCGAAATCGGCAACACACCCACAAGAGTTGCTGTGGTTGCGGACTGACTTGACTCATATTTAAAAAGAGTCATTCGAATATGAATTACGAAAGCATCGCGTCATGTGAGTCACTAAACTATTAGGCGCGCAGGCGATGACGATGGCTCTCTGCTGAGTGCTGCCTTCATTCGCTCAAGCATGGAAATAAATTACATCTGTGTAGTTGTAGTTGATAAGTAATTTTATTCATTCCCACTCCTTGTGTGAGACAGAAAGTGCACCAACATCTGTCATTGACTGTTTTTCTCACCACGCCAACGACCAAAGTCGTCATGTGAGTCACTAAACCACCAAGCGCTCAGCAATATTCACAGCCAACTAGTTTGGGACGAGAACTTGCTGCTTGCTGCCGCCAAATCAAGGTTATTTATTCAGAGATTCATCAGCGCGGTCATAGAAGGGTTGGCAATGGTATTGGTTTGGATTTGAAGCGATTTCACTTGCTCCAGAACCACCTTTTCAATGCGTGTCAACACCCATTTACCAACCACTGGTGTGGATTCCAAAAAAAGGGGTAAAACTATGCAGATAGCCGTAGGACAGAGTGGGATAGTTGTAGTGCAGGGCAAGGGCCGATTGTCTTGAAGGTAGGTATTTGAAAATTGAAGCACATGCGCTCTGAACAGCAATCAGCTGTTGTTATCTGGATTCTCCGCAATGACCTCATTGCTCATTTACGGTTGAACCCAGCCAACAACGTATTGGACGGATGCTATATCGTGTTTCGTCGTTTGTGTTTCGCTGTTGTGTAGTGCGGCTAGGGTGTTCATGTTCATGTTTGCATTTGAATTAGCTAGCGTTGCCAGGGTTGATTTTAATTTTATTTGCATCTTTTGCCATGGTTTAAAATTATCTATTGTGGCGTGTAAAATATTTAAGACAAAATTGGAAATCAAGATCTGTTAGGTTCGTAGATGTTTTTATTGCAATTTGAACTGGCTACCAAGGTGAACTTGAATGTTATTAGGAGGGTGACAGATTGCGAGTGGGTTTTAAAAATCCCTAGCTATTTGAAAAACTCGGAGCAGTATTACCCTTCGGATTTATCCTCTAATTACTACAGCGCTCTATTCGGTCTGTAACCTATGATAGATGTTCCGAGGAATCTAACTTAATTACAAAACCTCAAAAATTTTGAAAATCGCGACTGCATAACTTTTTATATCCTTTGGCGACGGCCAAGCAAACTTTGGAACTCGCCTTGCAGGAACTCGCCCAGACAACCACTACCTACAACAATTTAAGCGCAGAGCTTACACTTGTCAGTAATTTTGACATTCGCGACCGACTACATAACGTTTTCACCAGAGACAATATTGAGACCACCAACTTCGGCCAATTTCCCGTTTTTTGCCTACAATCTATGTTTTTTATGAGGTGGTATTCATATTGACAAATGTCACGAAACTTCAAAAATTCCGACGCACCAACACACTCGCACCTTGCATATGCCATTTCCGCTGCTGACAGCGTTCATAGAATTTTATCCGTTAAATTGTGGATACAATGTGGATAGTATTTTTTCGGAATAAGTGTACATTTGCTTACAAATATTTATGAAAAATTGATAATAGGCGGGTTTTTTTGAGCTTCGATCTCAGCAAAGCAAAGTAAAGTAGGATTTTCAGCACGCGATTACAACAACTACAACCGATACTCGAAGTGTCAAGTAGAGCTTAGTTGTTGTAATTGCATGATGAAAATTCTACTTCACTTTGGTTTGCTGAGATCGAAGCTCAACAAAACACGGCTAATGTAGAATGGTTGCATGAAAACAAAAACATTTTGAGCAAATTTTCTTCAGTTATTTAAGAAAAATTCACACAATAAATCGATCTTAATGATATCGAAAAGAAGTAAATAGATAACCATGTTTGTTCTAATATGTTTCTTATATGTAAAACAATTTATAATAACTAACCAATGGCATTCAGTAATGTAAAAATGTGGTATTCCCGAACTCTTTCACATTTCCCCACGTTTGCCGCGGTTGGCAGCATTTATTTTTGTGAAAACAAATTCTTTTCAATTTCGCTTTATTGAGAAGTCGAAACAAAACTTAAAAGCGTCGCTCTTCGCCGACGGTTAGGTAAACATCACATTTCAAATTCATAATTGTCAAAGTGACAGACAAGTCAGGGGAGGCCTGTTCGAATTGACATTCGGTCATATTTTATGTAGAGCTGTTCGTTTATATTTGTATGCAGAGAATGAGCTTACACATGGATTCTTAATTGAAACAACACCTATAGGAAAACAAAATGGCGAATTCAAAAAAAATTGAGGGGGCCAGCGGCAAGAGAATTGTGAATTGGGAGTCTCAGTATAGTTTGTCTATGGTTTTCACTGTAAAACTGGCCGTGTAGCAGCTTATAGATAAATCCGGATAACTCACATGACTTCTGAGACTTGGGAATCATCAACATAAAAGTAAGGTAGGTAAGCCCTGACAATGTCAAGTGAATCGGTGATTGTTAAAACAACACAAGTAACAGATTTTTCGAAATCAGTTTTACTACGTTTTTACACAGCTTATGTGCAGACAATGCGTTGTGAACAAAAGCAACATAATTCGATACCTAGAACACACAAAAATTCGATCGCAAAATCGGCATTTTGTACTAAGACAACCTGACTCTTCTACCATTTTTTCTCCTTAAAAAAATAAAAATGTCACTTATGTTGTTTTAGCAATCACCGATTTAAGTGTCAAAGTGTCAGCGTTTCATTGCGATAATTTGACAAATATTTCTCACGATTCAGCTTTAAGACTGTTGATGGAAAACACTCCCGTAAAATAAAATAAAAGCACGCGATTGCTTGAGGTCTGGTAACACTGCTTCCATGCGATTCCATAAAACCAGAGACACACTTTGCACTGCATTCACACACATGAAAGAGTTGAAAGAGATGAAAGAGAGAGGGGGCACGACAGAAATCGCTTCGAGTTCGACTATGGGCCCTCGGCCGACAGCTGGCCGTATGTGTTGTTGCCAACATGTGTGGTGTGTCGCTGTCGCTGGGGCTAGTAAGAAATAACACCACTTTCGTTTTCTTGTTCCTACCTTTGGCTAGCCATTGATCAGGGGCCCTGAATTCTCAGCAGGCACATCACTCTGCTTCGAGAGAGAACATAGGCAACTGAAAAAAGCTGGCGCCACGAGCCAGCAATTTACTGTGGAAAGAAAGAGAACGACTGAAAGAGCGTGCCTTCCTTGAAAGTGCAATAGCACCACAATCATGGCAATGTCCTTGTATGAAAAACGGTTGTCTGTATCAGGCGAATATGGAAAGTAGAAGGTGTCGACGTCAACCAGCTGGTGTTCAAAATTTAGATTTCTACAAGTGCGAGGCGAGTGCACGAGCGCGAGTGAATAGTGAAATCGCTTGCCACGAGAGCGAAACGAACAGCAGAGAGCGACGACAGAGCTCACACACACACACACCTTGCATGTGTGTTGGAATTTCGATAAGCCAGCCCACCAGTGTGCGGCAGTGGCAGAGGAAGTTACGATTTACGAATGAATTTGCTTTTGCGGACTGCGGACGTACTCTGTCTCTATCTGACGCACTGGGCTCGCTGCTATTGCCCTCGTCGTCGTCATCGTAATTGCTGGGAGTAATTTCAAAAATCCCAAGCACTCGGCTAGGAATTCGAACTGTTGCCTGCTGCTGGCTCTGCGTCCCCGATACCAAGCATACACTTTGAAGACGACTGACGACGATGTACGACGACGACGAATTTGTTGAAACAGCACACCACAGCCACACGTGATGCTTGATGCGGGCCAGGCCAGACTGTCGCACGGATTTTGTTGTCGGCGGCGACTTGTGTTGTGACTTTTGGAATGGATGGGATGCACCGACATTTATCATGTGCGTTAATCGAGGTGTAGGTATATGTGGCACTTTTGGATGCGACTGACTTTTCGGATACCGATGCCGACCTCCATACTGGTTTGCGGATCGAGTTATTTGGCAATTAGTAGCCAAGCCAAACTACCTGGCTGATTTGTGATAATTGCAGCCGGCTCCGCGTGGCTGGGCTGCGTCTGCAGGTAGCTATAGCGGGTGGGTGTGGTGTATTACCAGCGATCATGTCCATGTGGGTCTTTGACTAACTTTTACGTGCGAGTGGGACGACGTTGCGGTGGTGCTCTCTCTCTCGTGTCGCAAGGGCGCAGTTCTTTTGTTAGTCTCTAATGACAACGAGAACGATGTTTACTACCCACCACCCCGAGCACACCCACCACCACTCCATTAAAAGCAAAGAGCCCACCCACAAGTTCACTTTTGATAGGCTTTAAAAGTCTGCACCCCCCACCTCTGTCGCCAGCAGGACTCGGGGTGTAAAAACTTTCCCGAAAACTGCCTTCAGCCTCGCAATTCATCCAGCCAGTCAGCCAGCCACATAGCCAAGCAGCGTTCAGCGGGCAGCTACCAAACAATTGGAAACGGACAGGCATAAACTGTGTGGATGATGACGGCACCAAGGTCGGATCCACCACGCCCTAGATACGCCTCAAATTCATCATTTGCACCAGGCGAGCAGCATTTGCAGACGTATCTCTTGAGGATTGAATTTCGTTTGCCATCCACTCGAATGTTTGGTACTGCTGCAGTGAGAGTGTGTGTATGCGCATCAGCGGATGAGGAGGTTTTCCGTGTGACTATCACACCTCTTATTTGCTTTAGCTGCAGCTGTGCGACACAGCGGTAATGATAACCACCCCACTTTTGGATTAATTCTCTTGGCTGGCTGGCTGGTAAGCTGATTGCCGCCTGTCGGCCGGCTCTTGCTTGCCTACCATTTGTTTTGCAGCGGTGGTGGTTGTGTTACATTTCAGGAGGTAGATCCATTCATTCCTTTTGGGTAGGTCTATTTACGTTGTAATTGAAGGATGAAAAGGCGCAAAAGTGGATGGGGTACCTATTTCGCTCCAATTTATTTCCGGCCATGGGCGCTGGTGGGGGGTGTTATTTGGCTGTCTTATATAATTTGCTGCCAGTCATGTGTGTTATTGAATTAAACAGGTTTCCATTGGAGTTTATGTTTAGCTACGTTAATTCGTTTGCTGCAACGTCGCGTGGTCGCTTAACTTTGTCGCTGAGGATGAAATGGAAGAAAAATTTAGTTTTAGAAAAATCTTTGAATGTATAGCCAGGAGATGTACCAGTAACCGGCCACCTAACACTTTTTCGTACTTTGATCCGTGATAACTAATTAACCTGGCCATTTAAACAAGTTTTTTTTATTTTTTTTTTGTAGGTACTTCAAAGGCAATTTTGGTTTAAAGAAAAATTACTTGAGTATAATCTAAAATTAAAATTAATTTTTTGAAAGAAGATAAATATCACCAGTAGGTACCCGGCCAGCAAAATTCATTAGTCGGGCACTTTTGCGCCAGTATCCGGCCGGGTTATTTTTGCTTTTGAAAAACTTCAATTACAAAGTAAATTAAACAAATAAATCCGCTTGAAATCGATTATTTAATAAAAATACATTTTTATTTTGGTATCATATATATTATATACATATGTACACAAATTTTGCTAGATTTTGCTATGCCATACCGCACCTCGTCTTTTTAATTCGCTTCCTGATGCTGTTAAACGTGAGAGTTTAACACAGAGTTTAAGTGTATATGAAAAGTTAATAAAAAATTGGATTATGTCTTTTGATTGTTCAGCCATAAATGGCTTCTTCACGAACTGAATTTTTCTCATTGAATGTCGTAGTATCTTTTATCTTTCCGTTCTAATCAATTTTAAAATGTTAATTTTTTACTTTTCATTTGTGATTCCCCATCAAAAATTAAAAATTAATAATGTTAAATTCGCCCAACATTCGACACTTGTCATTGAACAACCGAATATATGTACTATTTCATACAAACACTAGAGGCAGAGAACTTTATAAATGTATTAAAGAAGATGGCGCGAAATACCACTCGACGGGAAAACCTACCTATTGGCCAACAGATAGGAATAAAACCCCAGATCTTGTCGACTTTTTTATATCTAAAAATATATCCTCAAATAAAATTAATGTGGAAGAAGACCCTGATCTTCAATCAGATCACTCCTTAGTACTTCTTACACTTGGCGATAAAATAATGATAAAAGAACAAAGTCCAAAACTTGTTAATAGACTGACTGATTGGAACTAGGTACTTTCGACAGATGTTGGAAGAAAGTATCCAACTATCATTAGCTATTCAAACAGTAGACGAACTAGAAAAAGCAGTGCAAATACTATCACTGAACATACAAAATGCTGCATGGGCAGCAACTTCAAAAACAACAAAAAAGATTAAGCAAAATTCTTACCCTCCCGAAATATGTGAAATCATTACACGAAAGAGGAAAGCTAGAAAGCGTTGGCAACAGACAAGGGCGCCAAGAGACAAAACCACACTAAACAACTTGAATAATAAGCTCAGAAATTCTATAAAAGAATTCAAGAATGAGTCTTTAAAAAGTTACCTTAGCAGTCTTACAAATGATGCTAGTACCGACTACTCGCTCTGGAAGGCAACAAAGAAAATAAACCGACCAACAGCCCACATTCCTCCAGTGAAAACCAAAGAAGGTAATTGGGCAAAAAGCAGCCAAGAGAAAGCAAACACTTTTGCAGAGTATCTTGAGGACGTCTTCAAACCCTATGATGATAAAAGTTACCAAGGAATCGAAGAAAGGTGCGAAGAAGATCGACCAATCCGATCGGTAACAGCTTAAGAACTTGCCAAAGAAATTAAAGAAAATATAAATATAAAAAAGGCCCCAGGGTTTGATCTGATTACAGGGGAAATCTTAAAACAATTCCCACAAAAAGGTCTAAAAAAACTAGCGCAGATTATAAATGCTGCATTTAAGTTGAGATATGTGCCAAGCATGTGGAAGGCCGCGGAGGTAATAATGATACCAAAACCAGGCAAACCACCAAGCCAAGTAACCTCATATCGCCCAATATCGGTACTACCAATATTGTCAAAGTTATTTGAAAAAATGCTGGTAAAACGCCTGCAAAAAATAATCGATGAAAAATCGCTAGTCCCAAATCACCAATTTGGATTTAGAAATAAGCACTCTCCAATTGACCAAGTGCATAGAATCACAGATAAGATCGAAAATGCATTTGAAGAGAAAAATGTGTGCTCTACAATATTCCTTGATATAGCACAGGCTTTCGATAAAGTCTGGCACAAAGGACTAATTCACAAGTTACAAAGGCAACTGCCGAATCAGTATTCGGCCATTCTGGAGTCTTATATATCAGGTCGATTCTTCAGAATTAAACAAGAGACAGAGTACTCAACATTAAGAGAAATTAAAGCTGGTGTACCACAAGGCAGTGTGCTTGGGCCAGTGCTATACCTCTTATTCACTAGCGATCTGCCGGAAAGTGGAGAAACCACTATAGCAACTTTTGCATATGACACTGCTGTACTTGCTGTCGGAGCAACTGTTGAAATAGCAACAAAAAAGCTCAAAAGAGCAATAAACCGTATCTCAGAGTGGACTAAAAAGTGGCAGATTAGATTCAATGATCTAAACTCTGTCCATATTAATTTTGCGTATAAAAACGTACCACATATTCCAGTGTACATAGACAACAATGTAGTGGAATACTCAAATACAGCCAAATATCTAGGAATGACTCTCTAGATGCTAAACTGCGTTGGAAAACGCATGTAAAGAAAAAGAAAGACGAGTTGAATATGCGATACAGTAAAATGTATTGGCTTATTGGGAGATACTCATCCCTGTCCAACTACAATAAGCTATTGCTATACAAGCAAGTTCTAAAACCAGTATGGACCTACGGGCTCCAGTTGTGGGCATGCACATGCCAAACAAATTTACAAAAAATTCCAATCTTCCAAAATAAAGTACTAAGGAACATAGTTAATGCACCTTGGTACATACGCAACGCTGATCTTCATAGAGATCTAAATATTGAAATGGTTGAAGACGAAATTAAAAAAGTTGCTCAAATGCACAGACGTAGGCTTCTCAACCACGTTAGCTTAGAAATGACCGAATTATTAAATACAGACCATTTAATCAGGAGATTAAGGCGGATAAAACCGCTTGATCTATAAAAATTAGTTAAGAATATAAATTAGGTTATAATTTTCTACCAAAAAGGTTCAGAAATCTCTTCTCTTTTAAATTCTCAAACAATTCAAATATAAATTGCCGATTAGTTGAACAACTAGGTGCAATCACATTCGGGATGACGAAAGTCAGTCCCCCAGGGAGGTTTTTTAGATGGGTTAAAGTCCCTCACTATTGCAGAAGCATCCCTCGCGTTCTAGCTCTGCAATGTCTTTCGATGATTTTCCCTTCCAGCGAACCCCCATACAAAAAAAAAATAAATACTCCCTATCAATTTGAAACTGTTATTTTAAATATTATATATGATCGTATGAAATAAAGTAAAGTTAAAGTTAAAAAAAAAATAAAAAATATCGTTCAGGTAAATCCAATTTTGCCAACTTGTCAAAAAAAAAAAAAAAAATTTTGGTTGTATTTTGTATTTTGTAGTAAAATAATCAGTTCCTCTTCGCATTTCTCGCATCTGATGACTTGTTTTTTTTTCCTTTTCTGTTTCTTTCCTTTGACTTTCTAGCTTCCTGTTCCTTTCTATTCTGTAGTTTTGCATCTTTTGTCTTTTCGATTGCATCGATTTTTTCTTGCTTAGCTCGTTCTTTTTGCTCGTATACCTCGAGACCTGCAAGACCTGCCACCTTGGCCGGACACTAGAACACCATCAAAAAATAAGGTTCAAGTAACCGGCCACCATCTAATCATATAAATAAATACTTAAATAAAAATAAAAATGTCTTGTTTTTTTAAAGCTCTGAAGCGAGCGTGCTCAGATTGTTCTGAGGTATTTTTGAAACACACTTGAGCACAAAGCTGTCATTTGTTGTAAATCTACGTATAAATTGAATATTTATTAAATTGGTTAAAATTCAGTTCCAGAACAAGAAGGTTCGTCCGCCATTTCAACTATTTTGCTTATGCTGTTCTTTTTTTTTCTGTCAAATGTGACTGGAAGTGAGTAATCAGCTTTTCACTCAGGATGCTCAGTCAATTTATTCTGAGCTCATAGCGCGCGCTCTGATGTTGCTCTGAATGAAAAAAGAAACACGAATTCTGAGCTCTGATGTATCTGAGCTAAAAAATAAACACGGACTTTTTGTATAACAGTTCAGGTTGTGCTCTGTACTAAAAAAGAAAAACGCCTTATGATTAATAATTAAATAACTTAACAGAAAAACAATAAACGAGTTGGTTAATATCTAAAAACAACACTGAAACTTGCGTTTCGTTTTTCGTTTGATACCTCCACTAATTCTCTTGAACTCTAAAACGCTCTTTTCACTTCCTTGACGAACCTCATAGACCTCACATTTTTTTTGGCAGTTAGTGATGTTCACAGCTATCAAATTTTACCAGCACGTTAGATATGTCAAAAATGATGGCCCCAAATTGTTCGGCATTGAAAATGACGATTAATTTACTTATTATTCACTATTTAACGCGAAGTGGCCGGATACTAGTGACTGGCCGGGTATCGTACACCACCTGACATGAAATCGAATGCAGTCTCTGTTTAAAAGGACACATATTGAGTCCTAGGGTTTTGACAACCATTTGCTGTGCTACATTTATTTTTGGAACGAATGGAATCAAAACATACAGTTTAGGTACATTCGAAGCTGAACGGCGGAATTGAGAAGCTTTTTCTGAAAGGTTCATGACTCCTTTCGCTCATGGCTTCTAATCTTAGGTGGTGGTAGTGTTCGGCACAGGCTTAAGCTGTAACACCTATTTCAATGGAATGGAAGGGAATGGTATGACATATTTTTTGTTATACTTCTGTCGAACTAAAATGGGTTCTTAAGAAAATTGTGAGCGTCATTAGTGTTGTCTTAGAGAAAGACTGTCTTTCTAAGCTCAACTGTCAGGAAAGTTTTCAGGGTAGGTAGTAGTTATACAGTAGAGTCTCGGCGACATGGACTTGTGAACAACATTGCTGCAATTTTGTTACTGCAACTTTTTTACTTGTGTTCATGAAACCTTAGCTCAGACAATTTATCGGCTTGCATATTCCGTACCTACATACCTACATAGAGCGTGCGGTACTTATAACAAATTTTAGTCTCGACTTTTAATTTACGGAAGCTCACAATTGCAAAACTTGTATGGAAAATATTGCCATTTTGAGCTACTAAAATTTCAAGTCGAAGCTAAAAATGTTTATTGGTAAGGCCGATATATTTGCTGTTCTTCAGGAATTTGTTGGGTCCAACTTAAGGTTTCCTGCTTCTTTTCGTAACATTAGTAGGCCAGTGTTTTGTATAGTAGGTGCCTCCCTATAGTTTTTAGTCGAATGAAACTCTGAGGGCGGAACGCAGAGGTCAGAATTTTTGCCACAGAAGCCATTGAGACAAACCCAATGCAATATTAATCCAAGAACCTAAAACCGGCATATTCTAAAGGTGTCGTAAAGCAAAACTTTATCAAGGCTTAGAGAAGGAGTTCCGCTGTAAAAATTTTCCACAACGCTCTTCATTTTTGGTTGTACATTTAATGAATTTAAACCAACCCACAATCAGTGTTGCCGCTAAGAGCAAAAGACCACAACGCAAATGTTATTTTTGCATCGAAAAAATCCGCTATAATTCGCTAAAATATCAAGCTGAATGTATAAGTTCAAAAAATACATGCATAATATTTAAAAGTCAATTACTATTAAATAAAATAACTAAAAAAAATTAACAACCAACAAATTCAACAAATTCAAGTAAAAAAAATAAACGTTTTGGAAAAAAAAAAGTTAAAAATTTAAAATTAATTTCCAACTCAAAGATGGATTAATCTATTCCTAAGTTTGAAGTAGAGGCCTCGGTTATAGTTCTTGAATCAGATTGCGATTTTGTTGGGTTTCCGATTTTACTTATGACGTCGTCTGGTAGTATAGCGGCTCTTGTTCATCACTTTTAATCGATTTCTTATTGTTATTATACAAAATTTGTGGTACCAGGGTTTGGTAGTAAAAAATCGCTAAAATTCACTAGATTTTATTTTAGCGACAACGTTTTATTAAAAATCGTCGGGAGTCTTAAAAATCCACTAGATCTAGAGACAAAATCGCTAGAACGGCAACACTGTCCACAACGTCTCAGAACTGTTTTTTCACACGAGAGGTGGCATTTCAATTGGTAGGTAAATCAGATCGTTTCTTTTGCAGAAGCACCCACAAAAGTTGCTAGCGAAACCATGTTCAAAGGTTTGCGTTGAATTTGTACCTACTTATCTATACACATGCGGAATAGGAGATTTGACATTTCAAGTCTTTACTACAAGTGGATCCATCCGTTTTTGAGTTACCAACTAATTGATGCCTCTTTAGACCTCTCCAGTCTCCACTCTAAAGCCGGACGACTTTAGAATTTTTGCGCCTTAGTTTTCTTGTCAGTATTTAACCTTTCAAGGCTTACTCTGTAGCTATAGGTAGGTATCTAAGTCGAGATCAGCAGTTAGCTTCAATGAAAAAGCACTTAGTGAGATAGGGATATCTAAAAGAATACTTGAGTCGAAGAACGCACGAGAATTAGGTATGTTTTCAAAGGGCTAGGGTAGGCCTGAATTTGTTTTCTTCAATGAAATCCTTCTTTTCGAGCTTATTTTGTAAATTTACAGCGTTCCCGCTTGTTGTACCTGTGTTCGGACGATCTTGTAAGAGGTAGTTTTGAATAACCATCGGTTACTTCTTACGCACACCTCACTACCAATAAAGATTTCGCATCCTCGTAAACGTTTTGGTTTAAGTTCACTAAGCCCCAACTTATCGGCGCTGGTTTCCAAACGCGGTCCATATGTATTAAGATCTTTCGGACGAAACCCAATTAATGTCTTCCTAGAGAAAATATATCCTGGTTTGGCTATCATTACAAATTCCAAATATCCTTTGTATTGCGTCGACTCTTAGTTTGCCTTCAAAAAATCTCAAAGACGCATTTTGTGAAAAAGAGACGTTTGACACACATTTTCGGCAATCTTCATCACCAATCGTAGTCAATTGTAGTCAAAGTTGCTGCCTGTACAATAGAAAGGAAATGGAGAAGCTACTTCGTCAGCGGTTCAGTATTTGACCCTTCTTTAATTTATGTTAAACAGTTTCTAGTATCCACCCTTACCCGACATTGCCTGCCGTTTTTTAACCAAAATTCCTAAGGAAGGTTTCCTGCTTCCAATGTCTTTCACCAATTTTTGAGAACCGCGCGTTTTTTTGTTTTGTTAGATGATCCCGCACGCAACCCACAACGTCTTCTCCTCACAGAAGCATGATTACCAAAAATTGTTCTGAAGCTCTATTTAAATAACATATCCTAGATTTATGTTCCTGTCGGACTTGTCGGAACTAACCGAATCAGCAATAAGGGATGCAGCAAATTCGCTTGCTTTTTTGTCGAAGCTTAAGTTCACTTAAAATGTCAAAAGAAATATAACTTTTCTTATGTCACAATTTTTGCTATATATTTTTGGCCTTTTTTTAGTTGGAGAAGGCGCTTCAAAAAATGTTCAAATGCTGTTATTTCCTAATAAAAGTGTTTACCGAGCTAATGCTTGTTAAATATCGCTCAAAAAATCTAAATTGGCAGAATAGCTTCAGAAATGACACTTGTTTTCTCATTGGCACTTTTTCTTGCGACTTTTCACCCTGCCTACACCTATCTACCTACCTACCAACTCTTGTGGAAGGTCATAGACTTCTATTATCGCTTAAAATGGCCCTCAGCTATTTATTCACAAAGTGAACACACACACAGAAAGAACCGAGCTCAAATATTTTATTTCCTCGAACGTATAAGCAGAAACGAGTGCAACGAATGCATTTCGCCTTCTAATGACACGAATGTTATGTCAAACGAACACATACCAACCTACATTGCTTTTCTAACACACACCTCCTCTGTGAAAACATTTGCTGATTACTTTCATTCGTTTACATAATATGTAGGTACCTGCCCAGTAATTTAAACAAACGGATCTCCTTCACAATAGCAAAAAAAAATTCAGCCGCATGTTGGTAATCACCGTCAAAAGTCAGCCACCCCGGTGCGAGCACATTCCAACAATCCAACGTGTAAAGATAATCGCATACTTTCGGCATACTTGCAATAGCTGTGCTGGCTAAACGCACTGTGCGCCTGTTATCGACCAAATAATTCGAATGTCAGACCGCTGTCAACGCCGTTCTGTCGGCCGCTGAACGTGGTGACGACTGACTGCCTTCGTTTTGTTGTTGCTAATTGATAAGCAGCTCGCGTAGTTACAAACACGCCCTCCTTTGGGCATTGGGCAATGTCTTTCGTTTTCCCAAAAAGGAACATGGAAATCTCCACACACCTACGCGTTTTTTGTTTCCATAAGGATTAGGATGGACCATTTCGGTCACAAACCAACCAGGATTATAAATATTTATGCAAATGATTATCAAATCGTAACAGGATCACAGCCGGCCCCAGAAAGGACTCACATTTTTCGGGTAAAAAAAGAAATACCACTGAAAGGTGTTAACTGCATCCACCACAACCATCCAGGGGTTGGTTTTGTGTTTTCTTCTGCAAGAGTTGGAGTTATCAAATGGGCGGCGTTCCACGCACACAGCCAGCCATTACGCAATCATTCGGTATGTCTGTCCTGGCCTGCCTCGCGACTTGTATTTTTACCTAGAATTCGCGTTGATGATATCTTGTTACAACAACACGACGAAGAGGCAGAAGAAGAGCCGATAATTGGGTATTTTCCTTGGAAGCTGTGTGCCTGTCTTCTGCCCGATTGTGTGACCAAATTCTTTGGATTGGGGTCATTGGAAGAAGCGTTCGGTTTGCAAGTGCCCGCAGTCGCGGTCTAAAAATTCTAAGCGCCTGGTAGAATGATTCGTGTTTTTCTGGAAAAAGTTTGAAGGCCACACCACAAAGAGTGTTCGAATCCTAAAAGGAATAAAGATTTTGATGTGTAGATAGAGATTTGCGTTTGGTTATTCCTAGGGCGTGTATTTTTGTTTTGCAGAATGCAACAAGGGAACACGGTGTTGTAGGCAAAATTTAAGGAATTCCGCCAATCATTTGAAGAAATCATTTTATTTTCACTCGTCGTGGATGCAGATTGACAGAATCTCTTGGGTTTCTGTGTCACAAATGTCACTGCTATGTTTAAGCTTCTTAAAACCGTAGAGATAAAAATAGACTTGTTCGTGTATTTAAAAGACAAAAACTCTAAACCATCCATGACAGCTGTCAAGGAATGAATAACAGGTCAAAGCGAATGGTAATTAGTTCTTCCCGAAGATAATTGTCGTTCGTTGTAGACTTGCAAGCCAAACATAAGGGTCTGTTCGTCTTACGAATTTTTACGAATTCTTACAGATTTTCACGAATTCTTATGGCGTTTTCGATTGAAGATCCCAGAGAATTGCTCTTTTCAATGAAATTCGTTGGAGCACTTTTGTAATAGTGGTAGACACCATATGAGAGATTTGGTTTTCTGTTGCTACTTTTTTTTTTTGTCTTTTCTGCCGTAATAAATACAGCCAAATCAATATATTTCAATTTAAGTTTACATTTTGCACGCATAATTCTATATTTTCGGATCACAAGCGAAAAATTTGGAACACTTCAATCTGACATTTTGTTAGTATGTGTTGGTGAGTTCAGGGCAATTCTGTAAAAGTATTCCGGACACTGTCGTGTTAAGAATTGACCTGGAAGTGCCTTTTTTTCAAAGAAACATAGAATACATCGAAAGAGCACTTCTAGATTTGCTCTTTTCATAGAAAGGGCAATTCTTTTCTTCAATCGAAAACGCCATTAGTCACTGCCGTTCCTTAACTCGAAAAATTCGTAAAAGAGAGCATCATCGAGAGAGCAAGATATTACCCCTCTTACGAATTTTTACTCATCAAATTTCTTGGTGTAAGAATTGAAATAGCTGTCAGTCAGCATACAATTAACAGCTGATTTGAAATTCGTTGTCCTATTTGACATATGAGTGCGTTTTTTTTATTTCTTGCGTATTAAAATGGAATCGACAGGCGGACAAAATAAAATTGAATGTTCTCCTCAGATTCTTTTCGAAAGTCGCAATGAAATTCTTCCTCGCTGTAAGGAGTACGAAGGGACAATCGAGACCACGTAAATTGTAATGCCGTGTCGTTTTTTCCTCTTCTCTAATGCTTTTAGTACAATCAGTACAAACTTCCGTATACTCGGATTCAGTGTTGTAGCACTCTCTCATCATTTATCCCACGAAGCGTGGTCATTTTTCCCCTTTCACCGTACTCAAATCCCTTTAAAATCCCTTTTAAAATCCCACGGCACTTTTTTTCATCAAAATCCAGTTTTTTTAAGTAAAATTTGTATTACACGGAAAGAAAATCACGCAGCTTGTAACACTGCTATGATTATTTTTTGGTACTAGAAAATTTTGATAAAAGACGATTTACATGAGCTGTTTTATTTGGACATTCAGTGTGTTGATAATCGTGGTGAAATACATGTGTTTTGATAGAATTTCACCAAAAATTCATAGTTTGAATGATTTTTTGCTAGATTTCTGAAAATCCCACGATTTGGTACTTTTTCCCTTTATCCCACGGAAGGCTTTTCGGACATCGAAATTCCCACAAAAAGGGATAAATCCCACGATATATCAACACTGCTCGGATTCATGAAGAAGAAGTTCGATGAATCGAAGTTCCGAATCACTTTCATAGCTTGGTAGATGAATCACCTAGTTTTGTTCGTAAATTAGCAAATTCTTCGAGTTAGTACGATATTTTAACGAATTTTCGTAGAACTTTTTTGAATTTTTGAATTATGTAGATATCTGTCATTTTCATAGATTACTATAAAAGCGTTCCCTAACTTTTTCGAAAGTGTCTCTTTCTGTGAGAGAATTTATCCCCACCTCTGCCATTTTGACAGTCTTCTTCATTCTTACTACAAAAGTAAAGGAACAGACCTAATATAACGTCGGTTGACAGGTAAACTTCACTCCGCGATACTAATAATCATTTTTAGTGTCCAGGATCAATTTTTCGAACTCACAATGGCGAAATTTTCAATACAAAATTACAATAGTGACCTACAAAATATTTAGTGTGGAGGTTAGAAATGATTATTAGTAAGGCATACCAACTGCATTTAGAGCCAACTACAAATAATGAGGTTTTCATAATTGTTTCCTGCCGTTAAAAACTGACAAACCAAAGTTGATGAAATTTGCAAATCTTATACTTCTTATATTTGGGATCGATTAATGGACTTACTGGGTTTTTCGTGAGATAGATTATTGAAAAATATTGTACTTATTCATAAAAGGTCATTTTAGCTGAAATGTGTAATTAGTGAGTTTTACCTGTCAACCGACGATAAGCACCTATCAAAAATATATTGACATCTTGGCGAATGTCGAATATTCGCCAAAAACCAACTTGAAAGAATTAAATGCGAACGTCAAAAGAACATATTCTAATGTCAATCGATCTAGATTCGCGACAAATGTAAATTTTAATCTGATAAACATCAAATCGTCGGTAAATAAAATTCAAATCCTGCAAATCGTAATTATTTTACTCGGAAATCGTCAAATTGACATTTAATCGTCAAATTTGTTACCGGTAGATGAGGCTGTTGTTCAGGCTGTAAGATTCGATAAGTTGATTATGAAAACAGAGCTTTTTATGCTCGCCGTCGGTAATATAGTAAGAAGTGCAAACAATCAATTTGTGGTTCTTGGAGTAGGTGCGTTTGAACTACATTTCCCACCCAAGTTGCAAACCAGTTCAGTTCAAATTTTAACGAACCCGTCACAGAAGCACTCAATGTCTTGACGAATCAAAGAGATTTTTTTCATCATTTTCTCAACTGTTCGTAGATGGAGGTGTGCTGTGGTGAGTTGGATTTAGAGAAAATTTAAACTCAAATAAAAAGTACGTTTCCGTTTCGTTTTCGTCCTTAGGTTTAATGCGGGAAAAAAGGCAAAAAGCGTTTCTAGTTCCAGAGATGATAAATATCCTTATTTATGTAATGGACAACCTTTAATTACACATAAACGAAAGTAGATGAAATGACAGCTGAATATCAGAACAGAGCAACTTGGGTTTTGCAGAATTATTCATATTACCGTGTGAAACAAGGTTTCAAAAGCTGGCGGTCGAACTAGTCCGCAGAGTAATTAACGAGTGGAGTTTTTTTTAGGGGGGGGGGGGGGTGCTGATTTTGCCCAATTATACCAACAAGAACTATCACCCTCCTAAGATTCAGACACAATCCTGGTGCTTCAAATAGGAAAAACCGATTTTTTTGTTTCTTATGAAGGGTTCCCGAAGTGGACACACTGGACCTCACTGACGACCTACCTACCCATTCTTTGTTGTTGTATAGCTGTCGCGTATTATTCACTGCTTCTCTGAAAAACGACCCCCAAACAAGATCAGGAGCCCGTGTATCTTTTATCGGATTGGAATGGGAAGTTGTTACTATTGGGAGCCTTCTTGCTGCTTGCAAAACTTTCTCTAAGGAACTTTGAGTAGTATTATTGTTAGCCTCGTTGAGTGGCCCGAAGCGGTCACCCTTTTATACCTGTTTTTGGGAAGATAAAGCGTGACTGAGTGTACCCCCTGCGTATAGTTTTTGACACAAAGAGGACAATCCTGTGGCTTAACACTAAAAATACTAAATAGTCCTACCTTAGGCGCTGAGTGTTGGTTTTGAATAAACCCATTTCGTGTCTCTAAGGACTTTGCTAATACCTATAGCCAGCGTCAATACGAGACAAGTTGCTCGGGTCTTTAAAGTAGTTTCTATCTTACGCAAAGTGGCAAGAGCTGGAAGAGTAACTTCTTATCACCATTTTGTAACTACACTCGGAAAAAAAAAGATTCTAAAGCGAAGAATTTTGAGATTTTTAAAAAAATTGTAAGTCAAAAGCTCTTGGTTTAAATGCTATTTTTGTTAACAAGAACTCGTTTTTAAGTTTTCAAGAATCAGGTATTCAGCGTAAGAATAATATACTCTCCATAAGAATTTTATTACATCATTGCCAACAATTTCTTTCTTAAATCAAAGATTTTGATATTTGGGTTAATTTTAACCATCGAAAATTCTGTGCCTAAAAGGCAAAACATCTTATGTCAATTTTGTCCACTTTTCAGGAGAGCAATTTTCAACTTATGCAAGGCACTACTGTTGATGACTTAATCCATTTTAAAACAGTTATAACTTCCTCATTATTTGACATTTTTTCAACTGCTTTGGCTTAAGAAATAGAGTAAGGAGACCACATTTCAAATAACGTTAAACAGCGAAAACAACTTAAGTCGACTTAAGATGTTTTAACTTTTAGGCACAGAATTGTTGGCATTACAATTTTTTTTTCTGATTGTATGCTTACTTTTTCAGTGTCCCGAGCAATGTCGTTATATCGTGGGATTTATCCCTTTTTGTGGGAATTTCGGTGTCCGAAAAGCCTTCTGTAACAAAAAAACATTCAAACTATAAATTTTTGGTGAAATTCCATCAAAACTCATGTATTTCACCATTTAATTTTGGTGGGGGCAAAATCTCCCCATTTATTAGGCTTAGTACAAGCTAGAAAAACAAACTTGCATTACTAGAACTAAAAACTAAGAATTATAACTAGGAATTAAAGCTAGGGCTGAAGGAGGCTCAGTTTAATGGAGGGAGTGCTGCGGTTGAAATCAAAAATGGAAATGTTTGAGTTTACCTTCCGTAGCATACGGGAAATTGGTTCGTTGGAGCCATAGATAGAAGAGGTGGGGGTGTCTTAAATTACGAGGGTTTGTATTGAAGAAGATGGAGTTGTAAAGAGACAGGCAATCGATAGAGCCTGATAGGAGTCGATGAATAAAGAGAATGTCTGCGGCATCCCTGCAGTCCTCAAGACTATTCAAGTTAATGAGTTTGAGGCGGTGTTGATATGGAGGAAGAATGAGGGGATCGTTCCATGAAAGACCGCGGAGGGCAAAGCGAAGATAACGTCTTTGTATGTTTTCGATTCTGCTTACATGAACTTGCTGAAAGGGTGAAAGGGTTTACGAATTATTTCATCAATATGCGAACGGAAATTGAGCTCAGGGTCGTTCAATATGCCAAGGTCACGAAGAGACTTTACGATTTACGAGTATATACGGGGAGGGGACTTGTTGTACTTGATAAGGTGATAGATTGGCATTTGGGAATATTGATCTCTAGGCAGTTTTTGAGACACCAGATAGAAAAACTATCTAGATATTGTTGCAGTAAACAGGGGTCTTGTGATGAAGATATTTGTTTGAAAAATTTGGTATCGTCGGCGTAGAGAGAGATAGAGGAGTGTTTAATGACCCTTTCTAGATCGTTTATGGTTAAGATGAAGAGAAGAGGACCAAGGTGACTGCCTTGTGAAACACCAGAGGTTGCTAGGACTGACCTAAAGCGAATACTATAAAAACGGTTTTCCAAATAAGAGGATATCCATTTTAGCAGTATTGGTTCAAAGCCGAGGGCAGACAATTTGAAAGGAATTAATTTATGCGATATCATATCAAAAGCTTTACTAAAATCGGTAGCAATAACATCAACTTCTTTACCACTTTATAAGGCCGATAGTGCAGATGCAGGACACGAATTCAACGAGGTTAGTGGTAGTTGATCTACCTTTAAGATGATTATCAACACACTGAATGTCGGTCAAAAACAGCTCACGTAAATCCTCCCTTATCCAAATTTTTAAGTACCAAAAAATAATCGTAGCAGTGTTACAAGCTGCGTGATTTTCTTTCCGTGTAATACAAATTTTACTTTTAAAAACGTACACGTAGAAAAAAGTGCGTGGGACTATAAAAGGAAATTTGAGTACGATGAAAAGGGAAAAAATTACCACGCTTCGTGGGATAAATGAAGAGAGAGCGCTAAAAACTCTGGTCCCGAGGTACTTTATTCGCTCATTTCGCATCCATCTGAATAATTTTCGAGTGTGAAATCATTGCATATTGTGCCATTCTCCCATACGGGACAGTTTCGGAACAATTTTGTGTCTTATGATGTTAAAGTCTTCAAAAGGAAGAGTTAGAGTGCGCAATTATCCAAGATTTGATTGACTTCCGCTTCATATGCAACTATTTACTTCCCCCAAAGATGCCAACAGGAAGACCCTCTGTGGACCCTCTGGCCCTCCTGTGACTTTCCGATTTTGAACAATAATACAACCATTTTTGTATTTCAATACAGTTATTATTACATTATTTATTTAGAGTTTTTTTTTTATTTTTTTTTATAATAATAAGAAATTCTTAAAGAAGAATATTTAATAATTTAATAATAATAATAATAATAATAATGATTATTTGTTTTCACTTATTCATATACTATAATGTTTTGGGTTGCAATATTTTTCTTCTTTTTTTTTGGAAATTGTCTTTTAATGGCTTCTTTCTGTCGTCGACTTATAGAATAAAAATTATTTACTTGTTATCAAATTTTTTAAATATTTTTTTTTTCCTTTCCTTGCGCGTTCTTCTATTAAACGTTCTTTTTAGTACCTTCTCTTCTATTATCTATTTTTTATTCTTTATTTTTTTCTTTATTATAGTTTTGCTACATTTTGTCTATTTTTTTTTTTTTTTTTTGCTTAAAACAGATTTTTATTTTCTTTGAAAAGTCAAAATTTGACCTTCGTTTGCTGGTGGTGGTGGTTGAATCGAAAAACGTTTCCTCTTTCACTTTGTGTCAAAAAATCAAACTTCTAGTACGAAAAAATAAACAAAAACTATAATTATTCTACGTTCATCTTGATATGGATAGAGTTGTTTTAATTATTATTATTCTTTTATATATACACATATTTTCTTTGTATGAATATATCACGGTTTTATTTATGTAACTTAACTTTAATGTCTATATAACGAACGAAAAGGAAACGAAACGAATCGAAACGAAACGAAACGGTTTCTGTTTCTGTTTCTGTTTCTGTTTCGCATGCTCCAACAAAGTGTGAGAAACACAAATCAAAAGTGTGTTTTCAATTTAAAATTAGACTGGAAGTATAAAAAGAGTTATATTTTTTTTGTTTCTGTTTCACTTATATTTGAGGTTTAAGTAATGGAAGGAGATATTGAAGTTTGCTACCTTATTTACAACTATACTTTACTTATATACTTTTTAGTGTAATGATAAAATTTTGATTTCGCATATACTATAATATAGATTTGACTTATAATTGAATTTACGTATTCTTGTTTGTTATATATATATTTATATGTATATAAATTTTAAAACTTTCCCAAATCATACGACAACAAAAATGCATCTCTCTGTGTTCTGTGTATGTGTGTGTGTGTGCTTAAACTGTGATTATTTAATTTAGCACCTTTATTCTTAACAAAATAAGCATTCATCAAGTGTGTTTCTGTTACGCTAATGTTTACCTTTTCTCGTCTACCCTACTGAATATATATATATATGTGTTTATTTACTTGTTTGGACGAAGTTTCTAACAAAATCTATTTTTCCTTTTCGATCTGTAAACAAAAGCAAAATGCAAAACTCCTATTTCCTTTTTGTTTTGCAACATACTTACAGTGTTATATTTATTTCATTAAACCTACGCGTCTAGTTTCTATTTTAATTAGTTTGCTTCAATGAATTTAAAGTTAATAATGCAAGGATAACGGTTCCTTTCTTCGTCGTCGTCGTCGTCTTTTATTTTATTAATATATATGTATATATTATGTATATATATTCCGCAAGAGTGTGGAGGAAAATCAGAACTGAAAAAAAAACAAACCAAGCCGATAACAAAATGAAAAGCCAACAACTCAAATTAAATTGATTATCTGTGTGTGTGTGTTTATTTTTCGGCAAATAAAAACGTATATATATGTATATGGTAATGCTTATTACAAAAATAAAAATACAAATACAGAAATGAAATAGAAATAATCGTCTTTATCGTCCTAGTTAAATATTATATTTAATATTATAGATTTCGCTTCGTTTGTTTTTATACTTACGCGTGTATAATAATTATGTACACCATATAATGAGTTTAACAACTAATAACAATGAAGAATAATATATTTATATATATATAAATCTATCGATATGCGGGATGCTGTTTTTTTTTTTTTGCTCGAAAGCTGTTGATTTAAATAGATACATTTATATCTAAACTGAGGACGAGGGCGCCCGTTTCAATCTACAACTACCGCGCGCCACCTACCGTCGGTATCATTTTGCTTATTTGGTTCAAACAGTGTGTGTGTGTGTTTTTTATTTATTTCTTTCTTTCATTTTGATGAGATCAAAGGAAGTTAACTATATTTAATAAAGAAAATTATTTACACAACGAAACTAAGACGTACAACTATGTACAGGAATAAGATTAAGATTAAAACTTATGCGGACAGTCTTGTAAACCTTAAATCTGAGACAAAGATAACGTTACTTTTATTTACACCATTCCTAACAGCGACAAACTAAAGTGTAGACTTATGTTTAACATAAAACTTAATCACATTATTTTTAATTTTAATTTAATTTTTTATTTTTTTGTTTTAATTTTTTTGTTGATAACTTTTCTATTTTTATAATATTTTATCGATTTATTGATTGCACAAGTTGTGGGATTTGGGCGGGGCGCTGAATGGATTCATTAGTAGTTCCAAGCGCCGGGGGTGTCGTCCTCGTCGTCCCGGTGGTGTGGGGGCTTCCTGGGGTCGGAATCGTGATCGTCCTGATGGCTGTCGTTGCTGTCGCAGTCTTCCTCTTGCTTGATTCGGACCTCGGGCTCCATGAATCGCTGATCGATGTCGGCGGGTGGGTCGTCGCAGTCCGATGACTGTGTGCGGTGATGGGCAGATGGTTCGTCGTCGTTGGCATCGGAGGCGTCATCGTCGTCGTCGTCGTCGTCTGCGTTGGTCGATTTGCGACTGTAGTCGGCAGCCTGCTGCTGCATGACGCAGACGCCGTTGATGATGACCTCTTTGTCGGTGGCGCCGATGGGCATTGGCGGCATTAGTCCGCCGGATTTGCCGTCGCCCTGCCAGTCGGGGTTGACCCATTGGGGGGCGGCAGGCTTGCGCCTGGATGTTCGCGATTGCATGCCGGTTCCGGACAGGGAGGAGCGGGGTGTTTCGCTCATTTCGGACTTTTCGTCGCTGCCGTTGATGGACTCGTTGTCGGACAGGTGGCTGTCGCCCTCGCCGTCGTCCTCGAAGTCGTCGTCGCGCTCCCGCTTGAGGGACAGATCGAGGCCGCTCATTTGTTCCTTGAAGGCGTTGTTGAGGGCCTGCAGATCGGGCTCGCCGCCGCCGGGGAGGAGACCGCGACCGATGAGTGCTGCGAGGTTCGGGTTGGCGGCGAAGTACGGTGGGTAGGGGATCGGTGCGCCGCTAAGTCCCATGCGCTCTTTCTGCAATTCCATCAGTCTTTGATTGAGGAGTATACGGAATTGGACGGGATCGAAGGGGGTTCCGTTGGTGTTCTCTCGACTGGGCACCGGTTCCGTGGGCTGGCCGTGCGGCACCTGTTGCTTGAGGCGCATTCGGTGGTTGTGGAACCAGTTGGTGATGGTGCGCGTTACCAGGCCCAGTTCGTTGGCGAGAAACTCAATCGTGCCCACATTGGGATACGGGTCGAGAGCAAATGCCAGGCGCAGGGCTTCCTTTTGCTCCTCGGAGAAGAGGACGCGTTGCTTTTTGTTGGGCGGTGCGCCCACGGAACCGACCGAACCCGGTCCGGGACTGCTGGTGTAGAAGTCGGCGGTGTCGTTGCTGCTGGTGTCGGAGCTGTTGTCCTGCTGGTTGGGGCCCGTGGAGCGCCGACGTTTGCTGGCCTCGCGGCGTTCGTTCTTAAGTACCTGCAACCGCTCGACGTTGTTGGCATCGGAAAGCCACAGCTGCATGCGGATGAAGGGCTCGCGGCCCTTAATGCTGAGCATGTGCCAGGGCTTCGGCTTCGAGAGCAGCTCCGAGACGGAGCCCTGCGACAAGCCCAACACCGCCTCGCCGAAGATCTTTTGGCCGATGTTGTTGGCCAGCAGGGCCTCCTTTATCTTGGTTGTGATCACCTGCGTGTCGAGGTCTTGCGTGAGGGCGGCCATCTCGTAGACCGTCGGCGACATGTGCTGGTGCATGCTGCTCCGCATGACATTGGCTTGATGCGGCGAGTGAATTGGCATCATCATGGGCTTCTTCTCGTTGGCGGCTTGCTGCAGGCTTATGGCGTGCTGTGGCGGAAGTCCGGGAGTGGTGAGCAGCATGCCCTGGTGCTGGGCGTTTTGCATGTGGCCGGCAGCGGCGGCGGCTGCCATCGCGGACGCAGCCTGCATCTGCTGCATGATATGCTGCGCCTGTGGCTCCTGCATCTTCAGCTCGTTCATCATCTTCTGCATTGGAATGCTGTTCATCTTATTGGCAAGGCCCTGGGGTATTTGCGGGCTGCCGCTGTAACTGCCGGTGCGCATCAGCTTCTCGGGCGCAATCTTGTACTGGCTGGCCACCAGCTTGTGCACGGCGTTGTCGTCCTCGAGGAACATCTTCATGCGAATGAATGGCTCACGGCCCTTCTGGGTCAGCATGTGCCAGGGCTTGGGCCTTGCGAGCAGATCCGACACGGATCCCTGCGACAGCCCCAGAACTGACTCTCCGAACAGCCTCTGGCTGATGGAGTACTGCGAAAGGGCTTCTTTCACTCGGCGCACAATGTCCTCTGTGTTCAAGTTGTTGAACATGTCGAACTGCTGCTGGGTGATGGGCGGCAGCACGGCCTTCGTGGGCCTCTGCGGCTGGGTGTGGTGAGGCGTCACCGGCGGCTGCGTGATCAGGGAGTTGGTGATCGACGCCATTCGCTGCAGTGGGCTGGCCGCTGTCGAGAAGTCCTCAGTCGGCGTCATAGCCGGCTGCAGAATCGAGTTGCTGAGTGGACTGGGAGCGGCCGAGTTTGTGTTGGGGTTCGAGTTGGAGCTCGGTGCTGGTGTGGTGTCCGGTTTGTTCCGAACTAAGCTAAATGCACTTGAGTGACGCAGAACGGCCTCGTCGTTGGCTTCTTTGGTTTGATTCATATCGCAGTTCTCCATGGAGTTGCGCTGCCCGTTCAACTTCATTTCGTTCTCCTTCGGCACGGACAGATCCTGTGCGCCGTTCAGCACCTGTTGCTGCAGGGCCATCAGGCTGGAGAAGTTCGGGAAGTTGGGCATGTTGCCGCTGTTGTTCTGCTGCAGCTTGGCCATCTCGCGGTGGTAGGCCTCGAAGGCCATGCGAATGTTGTCGTCGGGTGGCATCGCACTGTTGGCGGGCGGCAGGCCACCAGCCGCACTGAAAAAGTGTGGAAACAGAAAACTACATTAATTCTAGCATGCCTGTCGGTCAAATGTCAGATTCATGCAGCGACTTACCTTGGAAACGTGTCGCGTGGTGTGCGCGTCATCAGTTTTGCCAGCTCCTCTTGATATATCCGCGCCATCTTGTCCTGGGACATCTCGTCGGGCTTCACGCTCCGCCGCTGTGCCTCGTCGCGTCGCAGCAGCTGCTGCTGCTGTTGCTGTTGCTGCTGTTGCTGCTGTTGCTGCTGCTGCTGCTGCTGCACTGGTGATTCCTTGTAGAACGGCGAAGTGCACGACGCATGCGGCGACTTGGAGTCCTCGTTGCTGTGCTGCGAGTCGTCCAGCGAGGACGAGTGCTGTTGCTGGTGCTGACGCTGCGCCTCGTGCTGCAGCTGCTGCTGCAGCTGTGCACCTGGTCCCTGAGGGGTCTTCATAAGGCTGGAAGCTTCGTTCAAGATGTGTGCAATGCGGTCGTCCGACATCGAGTCCTCATTGCGCCCGTACTGCGGCATGCCCGAGTCTGTGGGAGAAAAGAGCGGGTTTTCGGTGAATTACACATCATCGCGGTCGTAAATTTCAAATTAACAAACACAAGCATCCACACTCAGGCCGCAGAGAACGCGATTTTAACGACTTGCAATCAATGCCTGCGCCCCCAAAACAACATCCACCGATGCACGTATGCCTACTCCAAATGCGGCCGATTAAAGCGCACGGACTTTTACGGCTCCTCGGCGGTTGGTTTTATGACACCAAACCCATTTGTTGTCAGGTGCAAAAAAATCGACTGGCTATCGGATTTATTGATACGACTGAGAAACGATTGCTCATGGCTGATCGGAAATTAAGTAATAAACGCGCAATTAGCCGCCGCGTGATGGATCGCGGATGAGAGCAAATTGGACTCTCCTTTGTGCCGCGATGGGATTTTCTTGAAAAGACTTTGCCGCGGGCCAGACCGGCAATTATTAAATAGCCCGCCGATCGACGAAAAGTGCCCCAAAAATAGCCCGTGCCAAGTACGCGAGTGACGCGATTTAAATTTAAATAATAATTGCGCCGCCCGTCAACAAATCCATCGAGGTCCTTCGTGCAACCGTGTGTGTACTTTTTTTCTGGAGGACAAAAAAGATTAATACATCAAAGGGATAAATTCAGCGCTGATTCGATTTGAATTTTCTGCTTGCGTTGGCACGCATTTTTACATTCATATCTGAGTGGGTTTTTATTAATTTGAATTTTTTTGTTCCCGATTTAATTGATTGATACCCACTGAAGGCTCTCGTTCGCACTGGCGAAATTGTGTTTGATATTTGGAATGCACACAAGGCACACTTTTCCAATGGGGTATAGGTGTGTGCCTGTGCATTCGCACAAGTGGTTGAACTTTCCCCCAAATGGGGAGCAAGCACACCGCACGCCGGCCGTATATGCAAAAATCCACACTCAAACACAAACACAAAGGACAGCAAAAAACAAGCAGGAAAAAAAAAACACAATTCCTGCAAATAGCTCTACAATTGCATGGATAATCGATTCCCAAAGGACTAAACACTCTTTCATCATCATCATCGTCGTCGTCGTCGTCGTCATTGTCGTCGAGCATCGAGCATCGAGTTGCTCCTCTTCACGTCAATGGCAATCATGGTGCTTGCTCTGAATGGGCTCTCCCGCTCCACGCACGCCTGAATGAATATCGAAGGATTGCAAGAGGATTTACGATGAAATGATTCTCACAGGGACAGGAAGCGGAAGCGAGGCCAACAGCGGCAGCAGCAGCAGCAAAAAAACGCCAATTGTAATCCAAATTCGAATCCAATTGATCCCTGCGGTGGAGGAAAACAACAAAAAGGAGTGCAAACTTTTGTCGTCCTTGCGTCGTCTACTTCGCACGTCATGAATCTTAACCTAGTGCACACGCATACGGACCGAGGACACACAGTCGGTCACTTGTTTCAATTCTCGTCACTGACTATGCGAGTGGGGGTCTCCAGTCGACAACAACAATAATTATAAACAATTGCAACACACAAATAAATGGCAATAGACTTGAGATACGGACATCGCCATTGTCGCATTGTCGCATTGTCGCATTGTCACTCGTTGCGAGGACCACCCTCTTTGCGAGGACTTTATGTTTCTTTTCTAAGAGAAAGAGACGATGTGTGTGCCGCCGTTATTGTTGTTGCCCGCATGAGATAAGGCGAAGGTGGACTTGGACTGTCAGCGAGCTGACCCTTTGGTGGAGCAGCGGCAGGCCATCACCGCACAGGATTAAAAAGGAGATTCCATTATTTTCAATCATCGTTTTTATGACGGAAGTCCTTTGTGAGGCGGGGATTATCGAAAGACAATTTGTGTTGCCTGGACCGAATGGCATTGTGTCATCCCCGACCCTGTCCGTTATTGTCCGGCTCCTAATGAAAAGAAATTAATCATTGCGATGGTTCTAATGACAGTGTTATTACTTTTGCCTCGAAACGAATGGCAAAACTTTTGTCAGCGTTTCGTGTTTTGGCGCAAATTTGCAGTTTGCCAGCTAATTAGCTGATAATTAAGTCAGGCACTCCCGTAGAAGAAAAGTCCTTGCAATTACGTCTGAATGCAAATTACAATACGTACTCAAGTAGATGCCGATGCCGATGCCGATGCCGGAGCGAACGTATTTAATTGGAAAATTGCATTCGCGCGAAGGGTTCTTCGTGGCGCAACCGAAACCCACTCACTTCCCCCATGTATTCAGTACATCGCACAGCGACAGATTGAATAAATGAATTCTCAAATCGAATTCGGATTCACGGCGAGCCTAGGCCTACATATATCGCTTAACCGTTGAGTTAAACCTATGTCTAATTGCAACACATTTGACACGCAGTTGAAGAACAAGAGGGCAACCCCCCCCCCCCCCCCCCCCCCCCGCTCATTCTTCTGTCTCTGACTCGTTATAAGACGCACAGTTGCCGTTGCAGTGCAAGGCTTTTGGAAGCGGTTTGGAATTTGCACGCATCGTTTGTGATCTCTTCCTGCATAAATCGAGCAAATTGACACTTTTGCTAATAACAATAATAATAACTTGAAATGGGTGGTGGTTGGCGGTGCGACGCATTCGCGCCTTGCTAGGTGTATATCTGTTTAAAGTGTGTCCCGGGCTCTGAACAAGCAATAAGCCTCGGCGTGTGCGAATATCAGTTTTGATTTTTGATAGGCATTTCAATTATCTCTGTAAGGATTACCATATGCGAGTGTAATTAGTTCGCATACACGGAAATCGATTTGAAAACGAATGTGTGGGTATAGGTTCTTATGAGCCTTTTTTGCGAATGGGAGGTTAACCCTTGTGTCGGGGCTCATTATCAAAGGCCGACTGCGAACGGTTGACCACTGGCGGTTTCTTTTAGCTCCAAGTGGGAGATGCGTGACTTCTTTGGCTTTAATGCCAGAGGCGCTTCTTTAGGGAATTGGGGAATCAGAGAATTGGGGCGCAAAATTTAGGTTTGAAAAATGTCTAAACCATTGGCGTTTTCTCTTAGCTCCAAGCGGGAGATGCGTGACTTCTTTTGCTTTTATGCCAGAGGCGCTTCTTCAGGGAATTGGGGAATCAGAGAATTGGGGCGCCAAATTTAGGTTTGAAAAATGTCTAAACCATTGGCGTTTTCTCTTAGCTCCAAGCGGGAGATGCGTGACTTCTTATGCTTTTATGCCAGAGTCGATTCTTCAGGGAATTGGGGAATCAGGGAATGGGGGCCCCAAATTTACGTTTAAAAAATGTCTAAAATAATTTAAAGCGATAAATATACGGTTTAACCTGCGGAAGAATCGTGATCGAAATCTGATGTAAAATTGACATGATTCCGTGACGTTCACGGACGTTCACCCTGAAAAATTTGAGTTCATTAGGAGCAACTAAAACCATGGACAGAATCAGGTTCCTCAAAGACTTGTTAAAACTGAATTGCGTTCAAAGAGTTGTTGAAAAAATTCCAAGTAAAAGCAACCGTCCCCCCCCCCTATAGTGGGAAATCCCTATTTTTTTTAGAAACGTCACCGACACGTTAGGTTTATTCCTTGGACCTTTCATGATCCCCTACCTTAAATTGCAGTTTTACAAATCCACACGACCAAAAAGTGAAGAAAATTCAGCAAAACTTGGCACTTCGTTTGGGATATTTCAAACCACTTTTTCGCTGATCATTGCTGAACGCAACCTTTTTAATTTTAAGGGGTTCATCTATCCACTGGAGTAGCTTCTTCAAGGTGATTTTTTTGAAGATTGAAACGTGGTTCTACTAATCATCTCTCCAAATCTCTCACAGCTACAAGTTCAATAGGCAATCGAAGGACTGGCAAAAGGGGTTTTAAAAAATAGCACTTTTAAAAACAAAGTGAATCTTTAGAAATGGAACACATTTCTGTAAAGGATTTAGTTTTTAACCCTTTTATTTTGAAGGACCATGGAAAGTGTGAGTTTTTATACCGTCCACAGGAAGGTATATTCACTTTGTGATTACATTTGTAGCGTCAACTAGAAGGAGTCACCGGAGACCTCATAAAGTATGTATATTCTGAATCAGGATCACATTCTGAATCGATGTAGCCATGTCCGTTTGTCTGCCTGTCTGTCTGTTGAAAGCACGATAGCGCCCAAAGGAATTGATATAGGAGAATGAAATTTGCTGATAGAACTTCCTTTTATCGTCGTCAGGTTGGTATTGAAAATGGGCTATGTCGGTCAAGTAGTTCTGGTACTTCTCCAAAGACGATTAAACCACTTTGTTATTAAGTATGTCACACCTATTCTATTTTTACAAAAGAAGCACTTTCTACAAATTTCATTGCGTTTTAAATATCAATGTGAAGAATCTAGTTAAGAAAATTTGTCTTAGTTGACCTGCGCTATCGACTGGGCTTAAATGTTTACTTTTCAACTATTTGGCAAATCATTGATAATATCTACCTATTTATTAATTTTTTATTATTATTTGTTTTCTCTTTTTAAATTTCGATTTCTTTTTAATAAGTTTATAATGATGTAAATAGCTTAATAAATAAACTAAATTCAAATTCTTAAATTAATTTAATGGCTTTCAAAAATTTATAAGACTCTTGTATTACTTTGTAAGCCATTCTGAAATAAATAAATAAATAAATAAATAAATAGTAAAATATGCACAAAAATTGCAAAATATGCATTTATAGTAAAATATGCAAAAACTAACGGTTAAATGCCATTTTAAAGGAAATTTCATGATACGTATACATAATAAGTTGCCTTGCATCCAAGGTGCTCATAAAAAAACATCCATTTGCATGGAAATCCGATCCCTAGTTATAATAGTCAATAAATAATAAAAAAATTTACCTTGAACAGGTAACAAAAGGTAGAATTGTAATTAGATTAATCAAAAGCTCATTTGTATTATTTCTGGACCTGTACCTATACCTGTTTATGAGAATCAAAGGCGATATATTCCACATTTTTGAAGTGGAGTAGACGATGCATTTTAATTCTCTTTCTTGAGATCTTTCTATAACTGCTTTCGTTAGTTTCAAAAGCCAACGAATTCCAGGGACATTTTAAGTTGGATATACTTGGGTTCGAATCAAAACATATGTATTCCTTCAATCAAAATAACTCTATTCCAGTACTTAATTCAAATATTTGCTTGTGTAAAAATCAAAATATGCGTATTCCACGGCTTAAGAAACGTTTTCTTTGAATATTTCAAAACTAGTAAAAGTGGAATACTTTGTTTTTACCCGACTGGACACAGGGAGGGTTATGTGTTTCGCGCGTATCCTATGTACGTTCCTACGGGACTCCCTGTAGCCTAAACGGCTTGACCGATTTTGAAGAGTGAGGTGTCATAATCAGTGTTGCCATTCTGACCGGAGAAAATTTTGAAATCCGGTCTAACCGATTTTTGACCGAAACGAAAAAATTCTTTAACCGGAAAAACCTATTTTGACCTGAAAAATAATATTGTTCTAGAACATAGAACATAAAGACATAAAGGATAGATTTCTATAATTTGAATGATATTTGGCCATACTTAAACTGTGATTCGGTCGGTGTGAGCATTCAAACAGACCTGAAGTGAATACGATTCAGCATATTTTGCAATTCCGGTGCTGGTTTTATCAATTTCAAACACCGAATTGGAGTGGAAAGATCATTTTTCAGCAAAACGTTGCAAAGCTTTCCAAAGAATTGTTTTTTTTTTTTTGTTTTATTAGATTTAAGATTTATCTAATATAATATCAGTTTTTTTTCTATTTTTAGTTAAAATATATTACTATATTCCATTTTTGACCGGACTTCTGGTCAAAAATTTTTATTTTATCTCTTGACCGGATTTTCTGACCGAATTAAAAAAAAATAACATCGGTCCTTCGGTCAGATTTGACCGGATTCATTTATTTTTAGTGGCAACACTGGTCATAATATTTGTATTCTTCCCCGGAGTCTCATAGGCTAAAAAAAGTTTAAAAATAAAAAAAAATTAATTATAAAAACCAAAAAACCCGACTGACTGTAAAAAAAAAGAATTAAAAAGATGTGAACAAGACGCATTTAAGGAGGGTATCAAATGATGATAACACTTTTACTTGTTTTTGTTTGATGTTATGGGCCCCATTAATCGCCGCCCCAAAATACACCCGCTGGGTTGGCACTGCATATCAAACGCAAAGCTAAACGAATGTCCTTTCTGAGCTTTTAACTCAATATTAGGTGAGTGCTGTCCGAAACTAATAATTTACTTTGCAAGGGTTAATCGCCTAATAATGACAGCAGGACTGGTGTTTGACCTTAAACCCAAACCCAAACCCATGGGCGGCTGCATTTTTGACGCTCCTTTTCTTTTTCGGGGATAATTGCTAAAATCAAATTTGACACATGTGCCACCGGTCCCAGTCGCAGTTACTCTGCTAATGCCCTAAAGTCGACCTCTCTGAGTGTGATGAAAAATTGCAAATTAAATTAATTACACCGTCCATGCAGCAGAGAAGCTTCGGCCACACATATACTCCTACTGCAGGCACAAAAAAGCGAAAAATCAAAGAAACTTTTTTAATTGTATATACACGAAAGGGTTCAAATATAGAAGACCTTAACTTGGTCCGTGGTGTTTCCTACATATTTTTGTTTTTTGCTATTTTTTTCGCTCGGCAAATTGTTAATTGTTATATTTGTGTGCATATACTTTGTAGTAAAACAATCAATGGGAGTAACTTTTTGCACTTGTGTGTGCAGGGCGTGCGAGTGGGCGGGTGTGCGCCGCAAAGAAATCAATTTTTCAATGGGCAAAACAAATTGTTTCTTTTTCTTCTAGTTCTTGAACAAAGTTGCGGGTACGGGCCTAGAGTGCAGTCCTTTGAGGAATGGCTTTGGTTTTGTTCTGCATTTTTTTTTGTCCGCGACCGCGATAACCCTGGGGACGGGAGTCTATTTGCAAAAATTGACACCAACTGGGTGCATGCATGTTTGGGATTGTTTGCACAGAGCCGACTCGGAAAGCGAAAGTGCGACACCTCTCGCGCGCACTCTGCACCACAGACAGACGCACGCAGTTAAGTGGCGCGCGGAGGGCCAGACGATATTATCTTTGGCCGCCAGCCAAAGTGACGATTCTCAAACTCTTCACTAAACAAACATCGAGAACATAATTTCTGTTTAATTATGTCCCCTCGCCATACAAATACGCGCACGATACGTTTTGTGATTTCAATTCGGCGGCAAAGAATTGATTTTTATTTTTAAAACGTCAGCAGGTGACAGGAACAACGGCTATAGGCATTTCGAAAGATTCGTGATTTTTAATTGATTTAATTAAAGTCGCTGTAAGTTTCCTTTGTTCGTTTTGTGGATCCGAATCCATCTGTGTGCAAAGTTTGTTACCAACACGAAGGGGTGCAACGGCACCAGAAATAGCCCAACAAATAAAAATGACAGAAGGAATTCGTTTGTTTGTGTGTCTGTCTGCACTATAAATTGGCAGGTTATTCGTTTGTTTCTAGATATTTTTTTTTGGCGAATTTTTTAATTACTGACAGAGAAGTTTCCAAAAAAAAAAAAACAAGCCCCAGCACTGCAGTTCGCCAGTGCCACTGCGCGCTGATAAAGAGCGATTCGCGATTTGCGATTTGCGATTGCTTTGCATTCCACGGGGTTAGGTTAGACGTGCAAGATTCCAATCGGCGGTATAGCGTGTACAACAACTGTACAACAGTCGATTGGGTAAGTTGTTCGTTCCTAAGATATGCCAAAACAAATGTTCTCGACATATTTTGATTGCCCTCTATCAGCGATTTGTTGACCCTCGATTTTGGTCGATTGCCAGCGGAATTAAATTTATTTTGGCGCCAATTAATTTTATGCGAACCAAAATGAAAATGGAAATCTATAAATATTTGTCTTGAACTGTGCGCTGCACTCTGGCAATGCCCCCCCCCCCCCTGTCACTCTTCGTGACCCTTTTGTCGCCGCCGTCATCGCCGTCATCGTCGTCGTCGACTGCGACGATGTATAGCGGCGATGGTGCCTTGAAAGTTTCCACGCAAGAGAGAGCGAGGGTAGCTAATGCATTCCCGAGTGTAGCTGCAGCCCCCTTCTTCATGAGTAATCGCTATAAATTAATTGTCAACTTTAGTAGCAATTGTAATAATTGCAGTACGGCTACGCCATGCGGAGGCAACTTTGATTTTGCATGTAAGAAAAGTTGTGTGCCAGTGTGTTTGTGTTAAACTTTTCGTGTGTGGAGAGTTGGTAATCCGTGCGGGATGACGGGATCACTCACAGGTAAATATATATATGTACAAAGCCGTTTGGACTTACCTTTTTTTGGTATCAGCGACTTTAGGAGCATCACAGCGTTATCATCACATCCCCAGGCGTGCATTTTGCGGTAGCTGTCACGGCCTTTCTCAGTCAATTTATCCCAGGGCTTTGGCTTGGACAGCAGTTCGGAGACGGTGCCCTGCGACAGTCCGAGGATGTACTTGGCGAAGAGCCTCTGTCCGATGTTGTGCACGGAGAGGAGTTCGCGCACCCGGCGTGATATGTGAAGTGTGTCGAGACTTTGATTGGCGTACTTGTCCATGTTGTAGCGCAGCATCTCCTGGAGCTTGGCCTCCATCGGGTCGCCCTTGGGTATGAGCGACTCTCCGAGTCGGCCGGCCATCGAGGCGCCGGGCGGCAGTTGGATGTCTTCGGCGAAACGGAAATGGCCGCGATCTTGGAATTGGAATGGCAGGCCTGGCAGGAATGCTGGCGGCAAATGTGCCAACGAGCCCAACGAGTTGTTGTTGTCCTCTAGGGCTGCCTTGGCCGATTTGGCGCCGTTTATGTGGCCGTCGTTGGAGCGCTGGTCCTGCAGATTGGGCGTGCTCGCCGTTGACGACGAGTCGTGATGGCTGTTTGCCTTCTCGTAGTCCTGGTGCTGTTGATGTTGTAGGGCAGGATGCTGATGCTGAAGTGGGTGCTGATGATGGAGGTGGTGGTGGTGATGGTGGTGCTGTGAGGACTGCTGCAGGTGGGCGCCCGTGGTTGCGGTCGACGACGATGACGACGACAACAACGAAGGATGGTTATCTGTTCGAAGAGAAGGAGTTGAATTGGATGAGAAGGTTGAATTGACTAGCTGACTCAAGAGAGTGGTGGTTGATGGTCCAGCAGCGGCCATCGAGAGTGGTGGAGGCGATCGGCACGAGAGGATTGATGAGAAATTTTGGAAAATCGATGTTGGCGTTTTAGAGCTTGGATTTGTCGTGGCTATTGATGGTAGCTGCGGCGGTGGTGGGTGTGCTATCGAAACGGCGGCTACTGCCGGCGACGGCTGTTGCGTTGGCATCACAAGTGGTGGCTCTAACGGCAGGTGATGCGGTGGCGGCGGCAACTTAAGTTCCGCAGACAAATCAAAGCCACGACGCCAGTACGAGTTCACCAGCTCACCGCCCAGCAGCGAACCAAACTGATCGACACTTGCGAAGTTCGACGACGCAACTTGCTCGACCGACCCCGCTTCCGATGGTGGTCTCGCCTCCTGTTGCTGCTGATTCGAGTCGTTCGGGTCGCTATCAAGGACCACGCAGGCTGCAGGCGGCTCATTGCAGGTCTCCCCTGCAATCGAATCACTGCAACTTCCTGTGAAACGCACGAATTTTTGTTTTGTTTTCGATATTCAATGCTTGTAAGAGGAGGACTTGAGGGAAGTGGATTTTTTTCTTTTTTTTTGTGAGTGATGACACCAAACTAGTTTGGAGGGTGGTATATCCAAGACGACACGCCAAATGATTGCGAATTTCTCTTTGGAAATTTTATCTTTTAAATTTTTGCGATAGCAGGAATTTACAACTGCAAAGCATGGCGCGGCACTCCAAGGCATTCGCAGAGGTGTATCGATGGTGCGATAACCAAAGCTCTGATTTATACGAGACTGTCATAAATGCAGGCGCCACTTTAGGAAATGCCGCGCCACGTGCAATAAAATGCCTGATCTGTTTTCGAAACGTATGATGTTTGTGAAGGGGGGGGGGGGGGGGGGGGGGGGGGGCATGATGGGCGGGATGGTTTGCTTTGGGTTACTCACCTTCGGCTTTCAGTGTCGCCTCGCTGGAGGTCTGGGCAGCGGCCGCCAGCGCCTTTGTTCGCTCGAGCAAAAGTTCCTGGAACTGCTTGGGCTCGTTCGCTGCAGCCGTGATGTCGATTGTTGGTGTTGTTGTTGTTGTTGTTGTTGGCGGTCTGCACAGAAGAAGGAGGAAAATTTGAAAAAATTTCAACTGAGCACAGTTGCGCTTGCGAGCGATTGTTTTACTCACTGAGTTTCCGTCTTGATGTGGACCACCTCGTCCGGCAGAGCTGTTGGTGGCGGCTCGGCCGCAGCAGCTGATGCCGCATACTGCTCGCCATCCTCCCGGTACAGGTCCGGACTTGGTTTCTGCGGCACTGCGGGGAACTGCTGCTTCTCCAGGCGATCCTCCAGTCTCAGAATGTGTTGACGCTTCGCCTCCAGATTATCTTCAAGTCTTTGTATTTGTACAATGTGGGTTTCTTGGAGGGCTTGCAGTCGGTTAACCTCGTCGATAAGTGCTTTAATCTGCAAAAGAAAAAAAAAAAGAAAAAGAAAAAATCAATTAGGGCTTGGCATGCCAATAAATAATAATTTTACTGTCGCCATCGATATGGTGATATGTACACGATATTTGCTAATTTATATTGCAACCAAACCCTCAGCGACGACCCCAAATGTGCGTGTACGAATATGTTTACGATTCGACGATCCTGCGTGTGCATAACTCAATGCCCAACGACATATGGCAATAATTTCCAATCACAATGATATATAGGTATATGTGGGGAAGGGGACGGAGAAGGGAAAAAATCGCTGTGGGAATAGGTACCGAAAGTTGTTTAGATACTTAACAAATGAGCCATCCCCATATCCGCTGTGTCGTTCAAAGGGGATTCATCATTATTTCATTAGTGACGAGCTGAGCTGAGCGTGTTCTGCTGCCTTCATGTGTGTGCCGTCGTCAGACGGCATAGACTGTGTCACGTAGGAGACTGTATAGTGTATACTCGTACACCCCCTACACGCGGTGTGGCGCAGAATTTCTATCGACTTTAATTAATTGAATAAATTTCCAGAATGGCAAGAAGGGTTTTATTATAAATAAAAGTACAAGCGCAGCTCGACAGGGGAATGTTTCGCGATCCGCGTTCGAAGGCAATGTCAATAAATGGAACCAGCCCCCATCCCCATGTGGACTTAATCACAAGCAAAACTTTGTCTTGTCTTCGTCCTGGGGGAGGCCGTCTATTTTTATATACCTATATGTACCAAAGCGGCTGGCAATCCCTGCGAATCATCCAATTATCATATCTTCCCTTCAGACAATACCTATAACTGAGGTTTATCCACCTTCGCCGGGGGGTTGGCATTCCTACAAGTACTTTACTACACCATAGGGGTGCGTAATTTTATTAAAAAAATATGTTGTGTTATATTTTGATGTTCCAGCCGACAACAGTGGCGGTGGGTTGTTAATTTAACGTCTCGTCCTCTTACTATACCTCCGAAGAAGCTCTATATGTGTGAGGATGTGGGGAAAAAAAAAAAAAACTTCCAATCGCCTATAGAGATACCGACAACTATACACGGGGAATGTCAATTATAAATTTTACAGCGAAACAGATGATTCCATCGAAAGCGAATGGGTATTCCCTTTCGTGTAATTCGATTCCAGGCATTCCCTTTGATTTATCGCTTTAATATTGGACCGCCATCAATGAAATAAAATTCCAATCTAACACAAGACAGCCTCCCCCTGCACCGCAGAGTCTCCTATTAATTAATGAATCGAATCAGAATTTCAAAACGATGGCAGATTTGCCGTTATTTCTTTATCATTCCCACACTGCCTTGTGCTTTGTGCTACCCCCTCGCCAGCCAGATAAACAAAAATGTATCTGAGCGTATTTGTACGGATGTATGTCTTCGCAATGAATCCTTTCATTTTCATTTCATTTCATGCCATACGAAGCGAGTGCGAGGGGGGCGGGCGGTGCCGGGACTGTCATATTATAATCGAAGACACACATTTACAGCAAAATCAACCCCTTCGCATGCAAATTGTAGAAATGTAGCGCACAATTTTGAATTATTGAGCAAATACACGGATTTCAGTGAAAGGTAATTCATTGATTTCCATTGTTTGTATTTTGTATACGTATATATCGCAGATACAAGTTCGTTTGTTGCTATAAATCATTGTCGGTGAGTGGGTGGCTGGCAATCCGAAAAAGGGGTAGTTTCCACAGTAGTGTGCACTTGCTTTGCTGCTGGGTTTCCTTTTAATTATGAGCTGAACTCCTCCGTGCACAAGGTGTTCTTGTGCTTGATATCCATCTTGCTGATGGTCAAGTGAATGACAAGAGTCGGAGTGGAGTCGCAGTCTCGCAGTCCAAGTCCAAGTCCGTCTCGCATTGTTTCTCAGTTTTGTTATGGATTTTTGATTAATTATTAAGGATGAATCTGGCAGAGGCTTTTTTTTGGTTGCGAAAAATACTCGACTCGCCGCAGTTGAATGGGAGGGAGATTGCGGTGCGGTGTGGGCAACAGAGAAAAGGATCTGCGTAGGATATTAGATTAGAGCTAATGTCCTTCTGTTAATACACAGATATGGAATCAAAAATCAATGACATTGCCGCTGTTTCGGGCACCGCACCTCCCCCGCTGTAGCTGGATATATACTTTTGAAAATATCCGCTAGAATGGGTTTTAATTCCTTTTACTTGGTGCTTCCTGTTGAGCCGAGGAGCGGGCGATATATTGGGCGGGCGGTGTGCGGTAATGGGGGCAAAAAAGGATATTTGTTTCAATGCGCCTTTAGCTGATTACTACTTATTGTGTGTGCGAGTGTATAGAGAGACGGGAGAAGATTCCGGCAGAAGCCAGCGGGAGTAACAGCAGAAGACCCCTTTCGGTCTTTTGATTGTTGGTCCGGGTGCGTACAGACATATGAAAAGGAGTCTATACGACGTCGACGACGACAACGACAACGACAACGACGACGATGACGATGACGATGATGATGTTGTTGGTGATGATGGCGATGACGACGATATGATGGTGATGTTTCGTGTTTTCGGTGTACAGTCAAAGAGAAGCGCAAAAAATATATATTTTGGGGTTGATTTTTATATTGTATTGGTTTTTGGTGCTGCCTGGCAATTTTGTTAATTACAAAACGAGAGTGCGTTTGACTGTGGGTCTGCGTATGTATAGAGGGGCACGCTCAGACGGCCTAGCACACAATAATTCGCAATCCTTTCGTTTTTGCATACTCAGCCTTCAGCGGGGAAGGGATTTAAAATATGAATTTTATCAGATATTTCAAATAAATCAATGAGGTGGTCCTTGAACGGATTTGCATTGGATTTGTTGGTTTCCCCCCACATACTGTAGGAAGATGGGCTGAGAGGCAACCACGAGTCTCTGTTTGGGTGGGTATTCTGTGTTGGTGTAGATGCAAAGTCGAGGTCTGTGTGTAGTCGGTAGAAACGTGAGTGGCGGCTACTTTTAAGAGACACGAAGTGGAGCAGAGTGGTCCACGATTAACCGCAGTGTATGGGGAAATAAAGTACCGAGGGACCAAAAATCAGGAGAAACATGGGTCTTTAATAGAAAGCGGAACAGAGTTGCCCCAAGTCCGCCGCAGGGTGTACTTGGAGTCTAAATATTCGTCTTGGCGTACTGGGGCTGGCCAAGAGTACAAAAAGAAACAGCGGCGACTGGGTTAAATTGCTGGGATTTTTACAAATAGTATAGAGCGAGGTGAGCGATGACCAGCATAACCTTAATCGTTGCATTTACTTCCGCAAAGATGCGTGGTTTTGACAACAATAAATTTTAGGATATTTTTTTTTCGTTCAACATGTAGATGACTTTTGTGTCAGATGTAACTTTTATGTAACATGTAACTTTTTGTGTAATATTAATGTTTTTTGTTGTTTATAACATTTTAGTTTTTGTGTTACATGCAACTTTGTGGAACATGTAACTTTTTATGAAGGTAACATGTTATTTTTTTGCGGAAAACATTTGCTAAGTTTTTGTGTCATATGCAAAGTTTGAAACATTTTGTGTAACATGGTACTTTCGTGGAACATGTTCCTTTTGTGGAACATGTTCCTTTTGTGGAACATGTAACTTTTGTGGAACATTTTCCTTTTGTGTAACATGTTATTTTTGGGTATTTGCGGATAGCATTTGCTAAGTTTTTGTGTCATGTAACATTTGAAACGTTTTGTGGAACATGCTACTTTTGTGTAACATGTTACTTTCGTGGAACATGTTCCTTTTGTGTCACATATAACTTTGTGTGTATAACATGTAATTTTTTGTGAAATATGCAAATTTTTGTGTAACATGTTACATGTTACATGTTTTGCGGCAACCATTTTTTAGTCTGGTTATGAAAGAATTTCACTCACAAGAGATAACATCATCGGAGCTCCCTCGAAATGCACCGAGAAAAATATCGCGAGCTGTTTACAATTTCCCCTCCCCATTCGGGTTTTGTCTCTCGAGCGCTACCTTTGTTTCTTTAAACGTTTCAAGGGTACCACTGGGGATCAAACAGCCAATCCGTACCTGAATCCGAATCCAAACACTGACTGTGTTTCGTCCCTCGAGTGCAATCATACCCTACACCGGTACTATACGTATCCATACACCCATCCCATGCATTGTTGCATTGAAAAATCCTTCTTTCGTCCTTTTTTTTTTTTTTGTTCAACTACTTATTATTTTATTTGCCATGCGATTGTTTTTCGCTTCAATTGAAGAATCTTGGAATAGAAAAAAAAAATCCTCTTCCTGCATGCACTTGCATATGTCACCACACTTAATGCCAGAGCGCGCTTCGTACAGATATAGTCGGCTGCAGCTTGTGCCAGTTCAGGATGCTTGGCGTTCCTGTGTTGTTTTGTTTGAACTTCAATTGCATTATTATTCCCATACACATATTCGTATCTAGTATGCGCTTCCTCGTGCGTCTGTATGTTTTCGAGTAAACAATGAAAGAAGCTTTGCCCCGAGGCAAGAGTCTCAATTTATTCATGTCGGAAGGAGAGCTGCACAATACAATAATATTTGTTGTACAAAAATACACACATCTCTTCTTCAACAACAGAAAAAACAGAACAAAAACGGAAAGGGGCAACAGACGACACAGAAAAAGCACACAGCTAAATAGTTTGAGGAAAACTTTTCCAACCCCTTCGCAATATCGTCACAGATCAAAAATATTTATAAAATTCATAAATTTTCATATATTTATGCATGTATAATGAAGGGGGATACGGTACAGCTACGGCTTCGGATTCCTTGCTCGTCTATAATTTTTCATTGAATCGCATCTCCTGTGTTCCTCCGTCGCTGGCAAAAGGTTGTTGGTCTCAGAAACTTATTTGATTGAGGTTTGTCTATGTGTAGATGGGTGGTGTGCGCAACTATGTACAAAATATTGAAAATCAGGACTCTTTGTTGTCGGAATTTGAATTCGAGGCAGCAGACTGGGTAATTAATCAAACGTCTAGCAATCGGGACGGTCGGACAAATTAGAGAATTACTGATGTGAGTGTCTTTTTTTTTATCTTAATCTGTCATAAAGTCGATTTAGCAATCACTCTTCAAATGAGATATTGATGGAGGCCCGTCGCATCCTCGTCATCATCATTACCAAGTTTAATAGACCGAAGCTAAAGACGTTAATAGGACGAAACTTGCTTACCCCACCACATCCAAGGAGATTGGAATTTTTCTCTCAAGTTTGGGTGGGGAAAAAAAATGGAAAAGGAAATTGGAAAACACGCAAAGGAATATCCGCAATAATGACAAATTAATTTGATGTCCTATAAACTCGGAGGGGCCGTCACACAATCAAAGTACGCTGTTACCAATTAATTAGTCGCGCCGCACCAGGAATTACTCGCAGCCCGGAAATGTGTCCTTCGGAGATCGTAATAGCGCAGTGGCGGCAAAAAAATCCAATTATCATAATCTGCTATCAATTTGGGGCACACTTTTAGTTTCAGACTTGGAGTGGAGTTAATTTTAAATTAATTCGCCAAACTATATGCATTTACATAGAAAGTCCCCTTTTGCTGTACATTCACGTTGGATCCTAATCAATTAAATTACAACCATGTATGAGTGCTTTCACTTTTTGTCTGTCTAGACAGTAATTTATTTGAGCGCGCTGATAAACAGAATAAAATAAAAAAACAAAAAACCTCCGCCTTCGGAAGGATGATAAGTCTCTCAGTCGAGTATCCTTTTGTGTGTATGTCAACAATACACAGAGTAAGCAAGGAATCAAAATTCTCTGTATATTTGGATTGTGATCTCGGTTCAACCCGCAACCCAAAAACAAAAAAACATATTTCCCCCCCCAAACCCCCTCGCGCTAATATAAGCCAAAACAAAGGCATCAAAGTCATTTTCTCGTTAGCTATTGGTCGAGTTTATTGGGCCACACACAAAAACAAAACCCACGTAGGTAAGGAGCCGAAAGGATTGTAATCCGTTTGCTGGGATATCTTTTGCCAAAACCGGAATCGAATGTGAATTTATGATTTCCAGGGCGCGCGCGGAATCCACATTTTTACATTTAGTCACATTCAAAAAGGACGAGTGCTTGGCAGCAAAAAACAAAAGCAATCTAACAGACAGGCTGTGTGTCTGTGCTTCTTCGTTTGAATTATCCGACCGTTATAGAATTTTCTGAACTGTTACACTTTTCCCCATTGAAAGGAAAAGGAGCATTCTACATATACCCATGCTGGGCCAATAATATTTGAGAGCAGCTCAGCATCCTTATCGTTATTATTTGCTTCGTGTGATGATATATTGAGAGATCCGGGACGGGACGGGACGACTCTGACCATTATCCCTGGGACAGGCAAAAAAATTAAAACGCGACAACGATGAACTGAAAGAAGATTTGAAGCGAACACGCAAAACGAGAAAAAAATATTAAATCTCTGTATATATATTTAAAGTGGCTTCTATTTGAAGATACCTACAGCCATACACCAGGATCCAGGACATATAGCCGGTGGTTTTAAGAAAAAGCAAATAAATCCAGCGCGAGTGTGATGGGCAAATGCTTTATCTTCAGCGAATTGATGAGAACCATGATGATGACGACGATGACGATGACGATGACGATGATGTCGACTGCGACTGCGACAACGAAAGGAGTATAGGAAACAGGAAGACCAAGGATAATAGCGCAAACAAACAAAAATACATGATTTTTCAATAATCCTAATGATGATGACTCCATAGGTATACGGTATACCTACCTACACCACCGCACGGATGATGTGGCAATGGCCAAAAAAGGACATAAATATAAATTTACGAGATGAGTGAATACCTGTGTTGCTTTTGGGGGCTAATGTTGCTGCTGGAATTCGGATATTTTAACGGTAATGACCGTTTTTAATGGCGTCGTAGAGGAGGACCATCTCGAGGCGGCCAAATACGAAAGTCATGGATTTATTCTGAAAGTTGCCAAAGAGCTTTAATGTTGTACACTTTGGTCTATGTTGTGGTGCGCCTGAAAATATGCATGGTATTCTAACAGTGGGACAGCGGAGCTTGGGGGGAGGTGAAATTTCTTTCGATGGATGTCTAAATATTCTTTGAAGAGTGCCACTACTTGCACTGTCTCTCGGCGGGTATTTTATTTATTTAGTTATTTAATTTGATCGCTGTAGATGAATAATTTCTTAAAATAGTACAGGTAGTGTTTAAGTATATGTATAACTTTTAAAAAGAAAAATTAATGATTGAAGACATGATCCAAAATTTAGTTGCTCGAATTTAACAAAACGAAACAATTTAAACAAAAAAAAGACTGAAATTCAAATTAAATTATTTGAGAAATATCCAGTGATAAAAATTAAGAAAACGGCAGGTAAAAACTGGCTATGTTCGATTTTTTTCTTAACGAAAGGAGGAGATGATTTCAAAGGCTAACGGAGTAAAAGTAAAGCTTACGACGCGTTGTCAGACAGGTCTTAGGGTAATACCTCGACTTGAATGTGAAAACGTTCATTTGTCAAACAAGTAATTTTTCTTTTTACGATTTTTACGAGAAAGGCATGCATTTGAAGCGAAGAAAACGCTGTAAGTTGCATCCGAGAATCTGTCGCGAGCATTCGGAAATGTGATCAAACCTGCGGAGACCAAACAGCATCGTAAATTTTAATAGAATCGCACTAATATCTACCTTGTTCCATTTTTGATAAAACGTTTTGGAATTCAACTAGAATCATTTTGATTTAAGTAGAAAAAATTAGTAAGGCGAAAGTTATTTGAATCAATGCTTTAAAAAATGTAAAAAATGAAATGAGCTAAAAACAACTTTACTTTAAATACGAAACCATTTTAATAAAAAGCTGATATTTTTGATTTATGTTTCAAATGTGAATCATTTAAAATCAAACGAACAATCTTGTTCAAATCATGAAAACACAAAATATTCTTTTAAATCAAAGTGCAAAGCGTTTGCAGTTCAACTCATGAGATCATTTTGAATTAAGGTAGACACTTTATTTGCCATCAAAGTTAAAACAGCAGACTTCAAAGAATTTAATATAAACTGTGGTTTTAGTTGAAATAATGCTGATAAACATTAAGTTCGTTTTAAGTATCGTTGGAATAAAATGAAAATGTTATGAATAACATTGTTAAATGTATTATGTTACCACTTTATTTCAAAGTTGACTTGAATTAAAATTAAAATTTGAAGATGAGGTGCTTTATTTAAAGTGTCATGAACTTGATTTGAGGATTTTCGACATTAGAGCCAAATCATATTGATTTTATTTTTATTTAAAGTTGTTTTTAATGATTTTACGTGCTTTTTTCTTTGAGTGTAATGGAATTAAAAGCTAATTGTAGTTTGCATATCGAAGCAGAGTCTAAATCGGCAAACATTTTGGTATAATTAATGCTTTTACCAACCTTGGTTTAACCTCTATAGGTAGGAAGTGCTTACTGGTGGAAAGACCTCGCAACTACTTTGCAACTACGCTATTTATGTGGTCACTCCAAGACAGCGTGCTGTAAAATATCATTCCTAGATTTTTAATCTTCGACACCATTTCAACTTGGGATCTATTTGGGTGAAAAATCTTCAAAATCTGGTTGGTACCTTCCAATAGGTAAGCACTTTGTTTTGGCAGGATTTAACAGCAGCTGGTTTTGGTTTGACCACTTAACTACTGAAGCCAGGTCCTCGTTCATTTTTACCGCGGCATCTTCAACAAGACCTATAGGAAAGTCGATATAGAGCTGGACATCGTCAGCATAAATGTTTAAGTTGTTATATTTAATGGCAGATGGTAGGTCATTTATAAATAAAGAAAAATGTAGAGGTCCAAGAATAGATACTTGCGGTACACCTCTTGTTAAATGGCCTGAATGCGTTTAATTAAATAAAAAGAAACCATTTTAGTTGCACTATGAGAGAAATTGAACAGATTAGATCATTTTTGACATAAAATAGCCGGTTCAACCGAATCAAATGCCTTTGAAAAATCTAATAGTGTGACCATGTTTGGTTTGTTATTATCAATCGCTTGGCGAAAGTCATCCGAGACCTTCAACACGGCCGTTATGCAGCTGTCATCAGATTTAAATACAGATTGAAAAGAATTCAATAAATTCAAACTATCTACATCTACATCCTCCTTGATTTGTTTGCTGACAATTACCTCAAAGACTTGCGACAAATAAGACAGAATGGCTATTGGACGATAATTATTCAGAGTTCCTGAGGCCTTCGGTATCGGAACTATCTTAGCCCGTTTCCATACTATTGGACACTGTTAAGATGGAACTAAAAATATATGTAATATACTGGAGTATTTTAGGAATACGAATTTTTATAAAGTCAGGGTGAATATTATCTTTGACTTGATTGAGAAAATCGCGTTGCCAACAGTGAAAATATCCACAGCAGAAAGAGAAAAAGCATCTTGGGAGTTGTTGGGTATGAAATGTGAGGAGCTATTTTGGGTGACCAGGGCGGGGGGTTAGCAAATTTAATATTAATTTCCTCGATATCGATGTCATCATTTACAGACGGGCATTTCTTGCCAAGCCCCAAGACTTTTACTTGTTTGATAGTGAAGATATTTTGCGTGTCTTATCACGTAACACGGTCTCTGGCTATTTTGAATGCGTTGCGCGTTGGGCATTTCAGCAAATTCAAACCATCGCCGGAAAAGACTGAAATCACATTGATAATATCACTTGACATCCAAGGACAATCAGAGTTATCTCTAAGTAGTTCTGTCCAATTTGGTAGTTGAATCGGTGATTGTTAAAACAACATAAGTAACAGATTTTTCGAAATCAGTTTTATTACGTTTTTAATCCGCTGATGTGTACCCATTGCGTTGAGAACAATACCGACATCCTTCGATACCTAAAACACACAGAAATACGAGCGCTAAATCGGAATTTAGTACTAAGCCAACCTATCTCTTCTACCATTTTTTGTATCTCCTGTAAAAAAATGAAAATGTCACTTGTGTTGTTTTAGCAATCACCGATTCAGTTGCCAATAACACTTACCCTTAACCGTGTGTCTTAACTTTTTGGATATTCTGCGTGTCATGTGACGTTTTTCAGTTTGTTTCTATAGATGTATGTCGACTTTGAAAGTCAATTGAAACCACCTTCAGCCTTAGGTTCCACATTTTGTCTACTGGTCCTATGACATTTTTTCAGTTTACAGGCAGAAAATTGTCGATTGTAGTACCTAATGGTTATAATTTTTCCTAAAATCTTTTTTTCTACACGAAGAGAAATCGAAATATTTACAGTGTCCTTCAATTTTCAATCATAATTTTCTTTGCTTGTCGAAACAAATAGATATTAATATCGGTTATGCCAAAGTGGCAGTGATCGGTTTTCCCAAATCATCTACAACTTATGTCCTTTTAATGAGTTACATCAAATATAGGTATAATTATTAATTGTTATAATAGGTAATAGAGCAAATATGAACTTGGCGGCTACTAAGTGCCTGATCGCATACAGCTGGTAGAAATTAGCACCCAAACGATTCACATGTTTAATCTCTGGAGATAACGGGCTGATTTGTAGAGTATTGGAGGCTTTGGAGCCTTTTATATATACGACCTGTGAGGATTTAAGTTAAGTGGGGCATGAACTGTGAAAATGAACATAAATCGCCATGATCCATATCAAAAATGCGCCCCCTACCTACCGAGTTTTCTGTGTTGTGTTCTTTGAGAGAAATTTGAAAAAAAAATGTGGTTGGAATTACAGTCGAATCCCTCTAAGTCGAACCTCCTTTAACTCGAATTTCTTCGAATTTTTCGACCCAATTTTTGCATTCCCTTCAATTTTGCATAGAAAAATCATCTCCTAAGTCGAAATCCCCATAAGTCGAAAATCCCTCTAACTCGAACATTATTCTTTGATTCTTCACCTATTACAATATTCCTCTAAGTTAAATTTTTCGACTGAAGAAAACAAAATCAAAAAAAAACAAGATCTCCCTCCCGTTTCTACATACAATATGTATATGCATGTAGATATGTACTATTTACATACATATTCTACTTAAAAAATTAAATGCGCAACACTTGTGTTGTTGTCTAGTTAGAGTGATAGGAAAAGAAGTCAAAAAAATTGCAAGTGCCCAACATTTGTGTTGTTGGTTATTGCCTTTTTAAAATAGAATCATTTATTAAACGGATGACCACTGCTAGTTTCACATGCCAATCAAAAATAACTAATTTTGTTCAAAATGTACCTACTTTCCTATTTTTTACCTTAAATAAATTCGCTTAAGAAAATATATAGTAAATCCCTCTAACTCGAATTTTTCAGGAAATCCCTCTAACTAACTAATTTTTATCTCCCGTGAAAATTCGATTTAGAGGGATTCGTCTGTATTTAATTTTAGCTAAATTCGTCATCCAAATTTTTAAAACGATTGGTTGCTGGTAAAAACAGTGTAAGTAGGTAGAATTGGATATCTCTTAGCTTTAGAGTTTGAAAAGAGGACTTTATAGAGTGGTTTTGAAGCCTAATGGACCAGGACATTGCCATGATTCATATCAAAAATCCGCCCCCTACCTACAGAGTTTTCTTTGTTGTGTTCTTTGAGAGAAATTAAAAATAAAGTGCACGACTGCGTCGAACGTAACTTTTCTCCTTCATCAAAATGTTCGGTTCAAATGAATTGGGAGTTGCCTGATTGTATTAATTTCAAGTTGTTGGATTTATTTTTAGGGTGCCTATCAATACTATTAAATATTAGCTAAAAATAAGTTTTGCGTAGCTTTTATTTTACTTTCATTGCAAGTGGGCCATTGTAATTATTTCAAAAATATACCTTAGAAATGTGAACACAGATCGAGATTTGGGTACTCATTTTTGAGAAATATTTCAATATTAGAATTTTTTGGGAAAAACTAAGTACGGGATCTTATTAAGAATACTTACATTATCTTTAATATGTATTTTCATAACAATCGTTAGAGCGGTTTTGTAAAATTTGGCAGGCAAAACAGTACCAAATATTGCAATGTTTAGTTTGAAAAATACTGTTGCTTAACTATTTAGCTGAAGGCCGAGTACAAGTTAATGTTTGGGAAGTAAGCATTACTTGGTTTTTAAAGTTTTATCGAAGTCGAAGATGGGATTTTCGAGATATGAGCAGTTTTTAAAATTAGCGTTTTCGGTGATTCGAATTGAAATTTAAGGACGCAATAACTTTGAAAACATTAATTTCACTCTAAGTTTGCATTTTGGTCTAAATCGTTACTGCCGTTTTCAAGTAAACTATAAAGAAACTAAATGTTTAAAAAATTATTTTTTACAAAAAAACATTTTACGATAATACGGAGAAAAACTGAGTTTGACATTAAGTTAGAAATTAACATATTACCTTAGAAATGTATTTTTGTTACAATAGTATGGACCGTTTTCGAGATATGTCCAAATTTCAAAAGTACCGTTACTCGATTTTTTAGCGGAAAACGTAGTATGCAGTTATGTTAACTTCACCTACTTAAGCTTAAATATCAATTTTTTTTGAAATCGTTAGAGCCGAAAATTTTATATGAGAAGTACCATTAATAATAATTGAGGTTACCATGCAAAAAAAAAAAAACGGCCCGGACTGGAAGCCCCAACTTTAAATCCGAAGTTTGAACGAAATCCGTTTAGCCGCTCAGGCTGTAGGCCTCGGGACATACAGACAGATAGACTGACAGACAGACAGACGGACGGACGGACAGAATTTTGCGACCCACTTTTTTGAGTTCGCCTATCATCGTAATGTCAGAATTGATTAACATCTCGAGTTCGAAATTTTGTACGAACAATATTTTTCACTTAAGTTAAGAAGAAAGTTAAAATTGTGGTTGGAAAAAGTGTGGTTGGAATTATTTAAGTTTAGCTACAACAATAATTCGTCTTCAGACTTTTTAAAACGATTGGTTGTTGGTAAAAACAGTATAAAGGTAGAATTGGATATCTCTCAACTTTGGAGTTTGAAAAGTTGACTGTTTTGAGTGACCTTGACGCAAGTCCTAGTCCATGAAGCCTACTTTTTTTTAAACACTGCTTTTTTTCGTAACCCTACTTTTGCGCTTTTTATTTATTTCCTTCATAGGAATGTTGCCAGACTTGAACACACAGGTTTCTCCATTCCACTTTACTATGCAACCCGATCATGAGTTCGAGCCGTATTTGCACTATAGATACAGTCGGCTGGGTTAATCCTTCTTGATTTCGGAATGTATCGCGCACCATTCGCAGCCATAAAGCCGAAAAGCACACCCCACTATCTTGTTTGTTCGCAAATCAAAATGTGATGAAACATTCAAAAAAGCAGAACAGAACGAAGAAGATACCAATAGCATTTTAAGCTGAATAAATTCATAAAGGTATCTTTTTATATTTGTGCCCCAGCCATAAGCCCTGGGCTCGTAAATTAATTGGCTATTTGCTATAGTATCTGCGACACCAAATACGAGTACCTGTGACTATGACACTTTACATTGTTTTTGTCTTTCTCCACCTGTGTGTAGTTTGAGTGCTTGTGCTATATCAGATATAATCCATATTTAGAAATGTTTGATAATTCTTAATTCATCTTGATTATATATACGAGATGATGGCGACGATGATGTTGATGACGATGATGACTTCCCGAACGGCGATAAACATGTCACACTGTAAATATTGTGATTATTTTAATAATTTGTGTATGGGGTGAATCGGGAGAGTGAAGGAGAGAGATTCCATTGATTTATAGTCATAACCTAAATTTACAATTATTATAAGACAAACACAGACCCCTGTATCGTGAGCTGATAAAATTTATTGAGTTGGTTAATTCTTTTGAAATGTTTTGTTTAAATATTGCGTTCGCGCAGCTTTATTATCTCTTAGATACTCGTACGTGTCATATTTATTAAATCTGTCTTGAGTCAGGGCAGCCGTTGTGATTGCAGACAGACACAGCATAAATTATGTACAAAAGTTGAGAAAAGTTAATTTTTATTGACTCTAAACTAACGAAAAATGTAATTTATTCGCTGATTAAGTGGGTGCTGAGTGAGAGATGTGTGTTTGTATGTATCCACCTGGTGTATGTGTGGCGATATGGGTGGAGGCAGCAATTTCCACAGCCCGCATTCGGACTAATTTAGCAGATTTATAATGCGCTAGCAACTGTCGGGCGTCCCTGTGCCGCAGAGGAGAATTCATCAAGTCATTGTTTCCGGTACATTTACTTAAAAAACAATAAATATGAAGTGGTCATCTTATCTTACGAGTTGCGAGGCGGAGAAAAAAATACTACAAGTATCTGCGGCCCTCATGCGGGTGAACCATCCCTCGACACGACATCTCGCAGAGGGAAGTTATATATTGAAAAATAATTGGCACAGCATTAATCACATAATCTCATGCAAATTTCGTGCACATGAATGCGCATCGATGGGAAAACTTAAATCAAAAGTCGCCTAATTGAATTATGTCATGCGACGGTGACAGGCCCAACATGTGTGTGGAGGAAACCCACCCGCTCTCTCTCTCTCACTTTCTGTGTGGATGGATTGATTTATCAATCGATTCCCTTCTAATTTATAAGGCAATTAGTCGAAACGGCAAGGAATCGTTTCCTTTGGAATCTGCAGTCAATCATCACCATCGCAGCACCTTCAGTCAGCCGTATCGTGTCGTCTCAAGGCGGCGTTCGCCGTCATAGAGTCTTAATCAAGTTGAACATCATTGCACACGAAATGGGAACTCAATTACAAGGCTGAACGGAAATTTACCATAAATTGAAGCGAGCAACTTGGAAAATTCAACTTTTCCGGCAGCCTTTCGATGAGATGAAAACTGAAAACTGAATTTAAGGCGTGCAAAATCTGTCGACTGATTTATGATTGCCTGTCTATTAATCTAGCCCCTACTGTCGCTATATACATACGCTACACTAGACTGGTACTGGTATAGCGTATAGGTATATATGTGGTACAAACTGCTCAATCAATTATGGTTAATTGAATTGTAATGTGTGTAGTTGGCTGTGTGGCAGTGCATTGCTTCTTTGTCATGCTCAGCGCGCGCAAATCAAAAGGCCAATTATTCAATTCAACAAAATAAAAATATATATTCAACTTATTTATGACCGACAATCCATTTCCTTTCAATCTCAATTCAAATGTCGCTTCGTGGCGAATCAATCTACTACCTACGCTTCTGAACCAATTTATCCGCCACACAGAGCATCATCCACTTCGATGATCGACTATAATACTAGTTTCGTTGTTATTTCTTCTCATTTTTTACTGTACACGTATTTGTTGTTTGCACTAACTACCACACACGAGTTTTGATTTTTTTAAATTGATTGCTTCCTTATTTTGGTCGATCTGTTCGTGGCATCGGTGTGCCGTGCAGTGCCGGGATCTATTAAACACATTCGACAGATTATTGTTAGCGAATAAAGGATAGAACGCACACACACTGGCTCACTTGATGATTATTATTATTCTTTTTTTCTTTTTTTTTTCGTTGAATAGACTTGCGACTGTGTTATAGTTGAATGATTACACTAAACTGTGGAAGCAGCACATCGCCGCCGCCGCCGCCGCCGCCGCCGCCGCTCCGATGTGACCCTTTGACAAAGTGAACGACTATGACAAGCAAACTTGGCAATAGTTATTGCAAATGCGGTATGCTGATGGTGGAGTGGCTCCCGCATGAGCTGCTGCATGGGAAAAACTGCCCTCCTCCCCCGCATATAAACAAATGCGTACATGTGTCGTTATTTAAGAGCAAACAAATAAAAAACGTGAATGGAAGGAGCACACAAGTGATCATCGTTATGTCAAGTGGTGGAATCTGTTTGATGGGAACGCACAGCCATCCCTCCGAAAGTTCTTAAACACAATCGATTGGTACATAAATCAATTGTTTGATGAGACAGTCGCGCAGATGAACGTGGGTAATTAAAACGGAGGGTAATCCCAAATCCGGACCCGGAGTAGTTTCCCTCTTTCGAGGGGGCTGCGATTGCGACAAACACCAGTTGTTCCCGAGCGACAAAGGGTGGCGATGACAATGTAAAGTAATTAAGTTTGGAAAAGTTGCTCCAGCTTTTGGGGACGACGCGAAATAAATGTAGCAAATGATTGGGTAATTTGATTGGAATGGAATTATTTAACTCGATTGTGCTGTTGCGACACAGAAGGTGGCTCGCTCTCTCTCTCACCAGTTGATTGCGGTCCTCGAACGCCATATTTCGATCGAACTCAACACGCGAAAGAAACTCTAATCGAATACTAAACTCATTAGTTTGTCAATAGATTAGTTTTAGTCTTCTCCCGAAATTCAATTTATTATCTCCCAAACACACGACAGAAATCGAAACAATTTTCATAATCAAAAAATTATTTCAAGCATATCAATCGATTCTCGGCGTAGGACCATCAGGCCACAACAAAAACAATTGATAGATAGATTCACTACATCATGGTTTAGATGCTGTGGCATATATAGAAAGACGAGCCCAATTAGGCGGCGTTCTAAAATAAGCACACAAACGGCGCTCGCAACCTTCTTTGGCCGGCGACTGAATTAATAAGATTAGACCGAAAGATTCGGTTTCCATTTCCAGCTTTTGGCTCTCCGAATTATAATTATCAATTATAAATAATGGATTGGATTGGATCGTGTGTTTAGTTGTCGATCATCTGTCGAACGCACCGCAGCGAGTCTCTCGCATGTATGGCTTAAAGGGTTCCCACTTCCCAACTAAGTCGTCGGATTGATTGAACAGATTTTTTGTTATCCCCCCCCGAAAAAGAGAATGACTGATTAGAATCGAGCGGACATGTGTATAATTTTGTCTATATTTCGTTTCTGTTTCTGTTTTCGTACTGCGGTTACATTTGAATGAATTCCAAATAGCGTGCGATGATAATTTTAAATATTTTAACACGGTTCATAGAGTTTTTCGATTAGTTCGATTATTTTTTGTGTTTCTCTTCGTCACTGTCGACGTTGTCGGCCTCTGATCTGTCTCCGTCTCGGGGTGAAGCGAGAGTTCAAATTTACGTACACACACTTGCTCGTATATTTCGGTGGTGGTCGACGGGGGGAAACAAATAATTATAGATTTCGACACTTGATTGCTTCCGATCACGTAAGATTTTCCATTCGAATCGATTTTGTATCCCACACAGCGAGCATGTGTCTCTGTGTATATTTGTATGAGCTGAACAAAAAGAAAAAAAACCCATTCTATGCGCGAGTCAATTGAAATTTCTAAAGATGCATGTTCATGAAAGAAAAACTGAACAAAATCGCACTGAAATATATGCATAGATGCAGGTATAGTAAGTGGCATCCACTTTCGCATTCCTATGTGTTCAGTGCACACCTATGTGCATCTAAGGAGGGACGACAACGCTGTATGTGCCGAGTGTCAGACTATAAATGAGATCCCTTTTATGCGGATGATTGCCTATTATGCTGCTGAGATGAAATGTAATGCATCGTACACTGCTTTTCGGTGCCCAGAATGAGAAACTCTAATTTCGGTTGAACGGCAGAAACAACAAGCCCAGGCCGACGCGAATCGATGCAGGTGAAGGTGGGAAGTGATGCTGCATATAAGCGGTACAGTGGGCGACGGGCAAATGTTGATGGTTTTTCTTTTATTTTAGGGTCGGTTTTTTTTTAAAGTTTTAACGGGTGAAAATTTTAAATTTACGTCGTAATTTGAAGTTTTTTTTGAATTGGCAACACTTTTGCCCATGGAAATGTGAAAAATTTAAATTTAGGTTGTAATTTTAAGTTTTTTTTTCGAATTGGCAGCACTTTTGGCTGTGGAAATGTGAACATTTTAAATTTAGGTTGTAATTTGAACTTTTTTGGAAAAACCTATTTGACAGCTGATTTGTGCTCCCCCATTTCAATTTGCCTTACAGTTAACATTAATCAGGCTTGAGATATGCGAATTCAGCTGCTATGAAAACTAGTTGAAGTATATAGACTTCCAGATAGCGCTTTACTGAACACGACCACGGCGGCGCCTATGATGGGGTATGGAGTGATCTTTCTGAAAAAGTCAGTAACATGATTTGTATGTATTTGCTTCATTTTATAGTTTCCTTTCTTTTAAATGAAGCACTCTCTGTAAACTGTAAAGGCTAGCAACTTGAATAACATACAGGTACCTAGTGTACTTTGGCTACAGTGGGTGCCATTAAAATGGGACAGTAATAGGCTTTTTTTCGTTGCGCACCTCGTTTAACCTAGGAAGCTTCAGAAGAGCTGTATATATGCCAGTAAGATGTGGAAAGAGTGCGGATATTTTGATTTTCAGGTGTCACTAAATGCATGCAAAGAAGATGAAAATGGGTTTTGTTATTCTTTGGTCTCTTCTCTTTGGTGCTTAGTGGCCTGGACTGTTCCACCCGGCTTCTCTCCAACCAGACAGAGGTGCTTTGCTCTTTCTCATTTCTGATATATCACAAGACCATTTCAATCCTTGCGAAGGAATTTACAAACATCTCCGAAGTGATGCATCAGCATATTAAGCACCATGACCCTATCCCCGCCTGGCGTGCACTGTACCGTACACACCGCTATTCCATTTCCCTCTAAAACGGCATGTTTACTTTGATGCTGCATCAGCGATAGATTGTTGGTTGGATGCGTCCTTTCACGCGTATAAGTAACCCATCATCTTTGCCAGCGACTGAATATATATGTGATGGAAGGATCATAATGAGACATGTATGGCGCAAAATGCATCAAAATCCATTAAAAGCCATTTTCGTATTATGGTTTCCACAAAAGAGCGCAAAAAAACCAGCCCCCAACTCACAATATCCACCTAATGCATTGTGTAATCATCATCTTACCCGTCGTCATAATCGGAGGGTGGAAGCGCACAGCAAAATGACAACATTTTGAAACATCAACTGCTCCCACACCCACCGCGGATGATAATAGATTGGAAAACAATTTTTTTCCCGTATTTTTTTTGCACTTTTTTCGAGTATTTGTCGGAGTTTTTGTCGAATTATTTGCGCGCACTTCAATGGGCATAGGGATACGACAAATATACGAACAAATGCAAACAGCAACGAACCACTTAAGATAATAACCTGCGCGGTTTGGATTCGAATTGGCGAAGGGTGCTGCCGCGCGCACTCGAAACTGAAAGATAAAATCTCGCGCTCATAACGCATTATGTACATGGAAATCAATTAATAAACTGCAGCGCAGCATCGTTCGATACGGGCGTCTGCGAATTCGGCGAGAATGATAAATCCGCACCGCGAGCCGCATAGACACGGTGATTCCTCAGCCATGTCGGCCACGCCGCACTGGTCCAATTGAGTGAAATGTTAGCCAGCCAGCGAGGCGGCTAGTAATTGCATTTGCCCACCAGCAGCACGTGGTGTATTTTTAGAAGGACGACGTCTTAATTCCCAATTGACAATCTGGCCGATGGCGATAAGTTGAAGGAAAAAACTTCCAAACATATCGATAAGCGCGGAAGGTTTCGCTCCTTATCGCCGCATATCCGTTTTGGCAAAACCCCACACAATCAGCGTCTTCGGCCGGAGTTGACGGGAGCGGAATGGAATTCCTTGAACACTGACTGATAAGACGACCGCTGCCGAACCGACCGCCATACACACAGCCGAAAGTATCGCATGTTTATCGCAGCCGGAGCTCTCGATACATCGTTATCGAATTACCATATTTTCCTATAACCGCCAACAAAATAATCCAAAAATGTGACAAGTAATAATTAAAATAATAACAACTGGAGGGAGAGCTCGCTTAACGCTTACTCGTTCGTATTCGTACAATGAAAAACCGGAAAACCATTCAAAATAGACCGGATGTCACATATAGCGCTGCAGCGCACCATGCTCTGTATTTTAATCACTCGATTCGAACAATGCTACATGGATGTAGTTTTACCAATAATTTAATATGGCCTACGATGGTTGGTATAATTTATTTTCCATTACCAACATACACTTGCAAATGGATAGTAGAGTCGGTGGTGGTGAGGGGCAGCACGGGGAGAGTCGGCGGCACAAACTATCCGAAACTTAATTTCGCAGAGCATCTCTATCTGGCATGAAGAAAATATTTGTCTCGTTTGCAATGTATCGGAACGATACCTCGTCGTCCGCAAATAAAGTGCACGGAAAAATCGGTGCGACGAAATCCCCAAAATGCAATGGAATTCCTCGTCGAACACAGGGAAAATTTTCAATTTTAATTAGGGAGAGCGCGCGTTGATTTGCTTGCCTTCATTATGTGTTGGCATCCTTTAGTTTCGCGCATTTGATGTGCATGAGGTTCTGTTTTCGCATATATCTGCTTGCATGTGTAGTTTGCAACATGTGTGAGTATGTGCGCGATAACATGCCGATTATTTCTCGGAATGAATGAACTTCGAACTGCGTAGGGTTAAAGAGGAATTGCTTTATTGCTGACATTAGTCAAACCGTTGGCATGTATCGTAACGTAATGATGTTCGCTTTGTGACTCGGACGCTGATCTACAAATCGTTCGTAGATCCCAGGGATAAGATATGGAACACATGTGCTCTGCAGAGACTTTTGTATTTATATATACAATGAGCCATGCGAGACATCAGGATCCCGATCCCGATCCCGATCGGGCGGGAAGAGGCTGGCGCACATTGCAAATAATAAATGAGCGCGCATGTTCTCCGGATTAATGTTTTAATACTAAATGAGGGCCAAAAAGTCGTCCGACTGTTGATGCGTTATTGAGATGAGTTGCATGCAGCATCATGCATCAGACGTGCCCCGTTCCCCGGGTACGGGTGCCCAGTATCTCTTGCATACGCCAAAGAAACACAAGCGCGTACGGCGACGCCACAATCAAACATGTATATAATTAAGGATGGGAAGAGTGCTGCACTTGGAATAGTAATAGTTTTGCTGCATACGCGCGAGTACTCGCATACATCTTCGGCATTCTCGGCGTCTGAAGATCAATGGCATTTTTGACATTTTACAAATCAGAAGGTCATATATTTGTGCGGATCCATCGTTTAGACTGGAGATGGTGACGGGATGGCTGTGCCATGAGTAATTTTATTGTGAATTTGGTTTCTAAGCGCTGCGTAGGGTTGAGGACCTTGGTGTAGGGGGAAGTTGCATGGTAGCACATCTGTTTGGTATGAAATTGAACATCAGTCAGTACTGGTTAGTTCTTAGTTTAAAGAACTTGCCAAGACTTATATAAAGTCGACTTAATTCCACGAGTGTCTGGTTGTTTCCAGATGCCCCCATGCCGCCTGATTTGCGATGAAACTCTTTTGTCAGGAACAGTCAAAACGGACATCAACTACTGGTTTGAGGTGCAACGTGATATAACATCCCTAGATAGATTCCCCACTTGCGTCTTAATACACTGAGGGAAAATCCACGACCTCAATAAAAGTACTTTTAAGATAGTTTTAGAAAGCACTCATTATAAATAAAAATTCCTGCAATTTAAACTGATTTTTCAGTCAAAAACATTTAAGTCCAAAAACGTGCGAAGTTGAAGATTCCAACTCTAAGAACATATAGGTTCAAAGTAAGAATTAAATTGTTTCATATCAACTTTTCATCATATATTGCATAATCGATTTAAGGGTTTTCAGAGTAAATATTACTCTTCTTGTCCTTGATTTTTGCTCGGTTTTTGTAAGCTATATGAGTTCGTACGTTCTTAATCTAAGAATGCCCAGAGTAAACATGTTTTTGTTTGCTCGATTTCTTTTCACTGTTACAGCCACGTTATTATATGTTATGAATGTTAAGAGTACATTTGTTTTGCTATTAAATTTAGCAATTAAGGATGGAACGTGTTAATAGTTCAATTCAAATTGCATTCGATCTCTTCAGCTCATTCTGTCTTTGCTAATAAAGTGTTCCCAATGTTCCCAATCCCAATGGGTAGTCATAATTTTTGTGAGTCTAGTGATTTGATATTTTTTTGTACTTGAGGATTGCGGTAAAAATAATAATGCAGGAGATACCGAAAGACTTTTGAATCTTTTAAAAGAATTAGGTATCTCAGACATATGTAAATATGTGGGCCGTTTTTTTAAATGTTGCAATAAGATGTTTATTTGCTTTATAAAACCACATTTATTTAACGTTTTTTATGCCTGAAACACCACTTAGAACCCATGTTTATTGGCAATAAATTAGCATAGCTTGAAAAAAGATTTATTTTACTTAAAGTTAAAAAATTTTAAAATATCGTTCAGCACCACAAATAGTTTTGTACTAAATGGCGTTTGTCCCCAACGCAGTAACTTGAATTTCCCGATTAAATATCAATGGCTCCTGGGATGAGCTGCACAACACTGGCACAGCTAAAAAACAAGATTTATATGTTCTTTAATAGAAATACTAATCAATGTTTAAGAATAATGTTATCTTGTATTTATTTTTTTTATTCAAGAAAAACCTGTCACCATAATTCACTTTCAGTTAGGTTTGTTTGACGTGGGCCCTAGTGCGCACTAGTGGGCAGTGGGTTAATCCTAATGCATTCGATATAGCACTGAACTCGCTCTGGTACTGCAAAGCTGTGTTTGACGTGGCTTCTAGGGCACCCTAGTTGTGCCCTGAACTGGCCCCAGTTAATTTGTCGGGGCAAGAATTCAGTGCTGAGTTTTGCTGTCATTTCGCTTGCTGTCATTAATTTTCAAACTCATCATCTATATTGCGAACACTTTTATCAACTTTTAGCATTATGGCAAACCCAAGTTTAGAATTTACTCATTTTTAACAATACACAGAAAAAAGTGTTACCAAAAGATAAATATTTGTCAATTTAAAAAAAAACTGACAGACTTCAGGGCAACATTTTGCGTTCGATATAGAAGCCAAATTTTCAGGGTTCGGCAGGTTTTTTGACAGACGTGACACTTCTCAGTGCGTACTAGTGGGCACTAGTGCTACCCACATCAAACAAACCTGTTATAATTTTCCAAATCCCAATATAAAAATAACAGGAAGTCGGGCTTTAAATGTTTTTTTCAAAACCTATAAATAAACGTAGTTTGAACATAAAAAGTCCATTTTAGAATGCTTTTCGTTTTTGTAATCTTTTGTTAAATGAATTCAGATGATTTAAGAAATAATCCTTTTTATTGCGAAATAAATTAATTTGGCAAATATTGTCTACTGCGTCACTTTTTTGTTATTTTCGTCACACTTTGTCCCCAAAAAAACAAACAAAGGATTTATTTTTGCTTTTAACTGCAATGTTATATAATTTTTCTTGAAATCAGGATCGACTTGGTAATGAAATTCTTTTAGCTGGAAATATCACCTATAGAATGAATGTGTTTATTTTTTAATTTACATAGCAGGTACATTTATGAATCGTGTTTCTTAAATCAATAACGTTCCATAGCAACAAGAAGTATAATTACTGCTTTGAGAACGTCCGATCAATCTAACATCGATTGTTTTTACTCAAACTAAGAAAGAGCTTTCTAAAATCAATAGCAGGCTGTAATAATAATCAAAATCATTATCAAATTAAGAATGAATTGTAAATTACTACAAAAAATGGTTAAATTAAGTACATATCGTTTTAAATTCAATAATACTGCGCTTTATGCCGAATTCACAAAGTTGCGTTGAACGCGTGCGTGCGCTTTGACACGCTTTATCGAAACTTTACGATTTGAAATGCCAAAGCGCGCGAGCAACAATTTTGTAAATCGAAATGCTGCTTTGAAGGGAATGCGCGTTGAGAGAATAGAGTATGAAATGTTCGGTTTCGTTTTTGGCTAAAAAATAAAAATTCAGAGCTGAATTCAAATTTCAAGTCTATTCTCTCTTTTTTCTTTAGCTTTAATTTGTATGCGCGAATTATAAAAAGGTTTCTCCAAAATACAAGAAATTCATAGATAACAATATATCAAAAAACAACCTTAATACGGATACAAGACCATCGAATAATTTTTTTTGTCTCCAAAAATCTAAAGAAATCACAAGTTGCTCCACAAAAAATGGTATTCGTCATTTCCACACACTGAAATTATTAATTTGCATTGAAAAAACTCTTTAAAATGTGTATTTGCTAAACATCAGCGGATCTGTGCCACTCCAACTAAGAACGGCTCACCCCATGCCATCAAATCGAACAATTCAAAATTCTAAAGTTGTCAAATGCGCGTGGTAGTAGAGCGTAGGTCTACTCAGGCGCAGGGATGGAAAATGCCATTTTCGGTTTGTACTGAAAACTGTTGTAAGATCGTACTGAAATGGAGCCAGTTGTATTGAAAACTTTTTTCGTATACAGAAGTGAATTCAAAATATATTACTTTCAAAATCATAAACAAAAATAAATTAACAAAACATTATGCCGAATTCACAATGTCACGTTGAACGCGTGCGTGCGTCAGCGCGCTTTGACACGCTTTATCGCAACTTTACGATTTGAAATGCCAAAGCGCGCGAGCAACAATTTTATAAAACGAAATGCTGCTTTGAAGCGAAATCGCGTTGAGAGAGTAGAGTATGACAAATTAAAAGTTCGGTTTGGTTTAAACCAATCTACACAAATAGAGAGCAGAATTCAAATTTCAAGTCTACTCTCTGTTTTCTTGTAGCTGTAATTTTTGTCTAAGAAATAAATAAGGATTCTCCAAAATAGATAAAAAAATCATTCATAACAGTAATGCAAAGAACAACCTTAACAAAGATACAAGACCAATGATTAATGTTTTTTTTTATCCAAGAAAATTTAAAGAAATAAGTATTAGCCCAACAAAAAAAAAACGTTCGTCATTTTCACACACTAAATTAATTAATTTGCATTTAAAAAACATCATATTGCTTTTTAAAACTTGTGTGTGATAAACATTTGTGGTTCTGTGCGACTCCAACTAAGAACGGCACACCCCATGACATCAAATCGAACAATTCAAAATTCTAAAGTTGTCAAACGCGCGTGAGAGTAGAGAGTAGTTCTACTCAGGCGTCGCGTTGAACTTTACGATATTTACGATCTAAAATCAATCCAACGCCTGAGGTTGTATTTTGTGTGGCAGCATATGAACGCCTTGTTTCAACACAATTTGTCTTCCTAGCAAAACTATACAAACCTACAAAAAAAATAGTTTATTTCTTAATCTATGAGCTCTTCAAGCTTTATACTCTCAATTTGCACATTCAACTTGAAAATATTGCCCTGAACTTGAAACTCAGAACAGGATGAGTTTCTAATAAATTTGTTTGTTTCAATCAAAGCCCAGCAAGTGTCGACTTGAAGTCGGCTTCAACATTTGGACTTTATTAATGTCTGGCAAGAAAAAGTCCTTTCGACATTTGCTGATGAGTGAGAAATAGCGAGAACGGCTTGAGCAATTTTGTAAATATTTTCAAACATCAGCTCATTACACTCGTTTTTAATTGAATTTACTTCAGCTTAAAATTCTCAAATTGAATATTATTTAAATTGCTGAATTATTTAGCAGTCGGCAAGTGGTCTATATTCATTGTTAATTTGTTGAATATTATTTTTTTGATTAGGAAAAAATTCAAAAACAAAATTCAATATAAAATTAGATTTTCCTGATGCAACTGCTTCTGATGTAAAATACTCCAGCAAATTTCGGAAGGGATTTTGAATATTCATTTTCTTGTTTATGTCTTCCAAAATGTAACATCTCGATAATTTTAATTGTTTTCTTAGGAAAAACTTTACAAATCGCAAGAGAATTTGAAAGATCAGATGGATAAATTGTATCGAATTAAGGCAAATTGTATTTTTGTACTCGAGCACCCTCATTTCTATCGAATTCGATACAATTGTATCGACTTTTCCATCCCTACTCAGGCGTCGCGTTGAACTTTACGATATTTACGATCTAGAGTCGATATGAACGCTTTGTTTCTACAGATTCTGTCAACGCCACATTGTGAATTCGGCATTAAGAAGAAGAAAATTCGGTATCAATTTAAGGCCGTACAATGAATTCAAAAGTTCTTAAACTCAACATGGGAATTCTATAAGTAGGAATGCCGTAGCCAGTTTCAAACCGACGTGCTTGATTTACGCAAAAATCGGATAGCGATGGATATGACTCAAAAATTTATTAATTTAAGCGTGTCTTAGCTACTATCACTCTATTTTTCTCTAGGTGTATATCTACGTCCCTTCGATGGGTTCATAGCTCAAGGCCTTTACAGTTTGGGTACAAATTTGTAAAGACAACTATTTTCAAGGTACAATGACAAAAGAACCAGGGATGTTAATCAAATGCATTTGCTGTCATTGAACATGAGCTACATTCCACGACGAAAGCCCAAACGGCTTATACTATATGGTTCCTAAAGGCCACAAGCACGATCCTTGAGTGTCTTCTACAACTCCCTTTAGTCGGAAACTAAACGGGAGGTGAAATAAAACAAAAATCCCTCACCTACCTCCGTTTCACTTTTCGTTACTCTCCTTTTTCCTAAAAAATTCCACCTCACTTTAACAATATTTCCTGTCGATTTCGTTAATCCAATATTTCATCATGGCCCTCTTCGGACCCTGCACCTGTGCACCCTTAAATCTCTCCAAATCGTCAGGTAATTTTGTCATGCATCGTTGTAATGCCAACGGTGACGAAAATTTGGTGGCTTCCCCCGACCGCCCTATGGCCACTCATTAGGTCCATCGGGATGTCATTCGAATTACCTGCATAATTAGAAACGAAAATCGCGTCGCACGACTTAGTTCCACTCGAGTGAAAGCCAAATAAATTGCCCCGACTTCCGAAAGCTAAACCCGACTGTTTTAAAGCGCAATGAGACGCAAAGGTATATTTCCCCCCACGAAACCTCAAGAATAAAAAAAAAGCAATCCCTGTCTCGCCAAACTCTTTAAATTCTTTTACTTTTTTGCTTCCCATTTTGCTGCCCATCTTCTTGCCGACTTCTTGTGCCGTGATTCTTCGTTTATTTATTTTTTTCTCATTGTTTGTCCTATTTAGACGATTTAAAGATGTTGTTTCTCGCCTCGGAAACAACCAACCGAACCCACCCCCGACACAAGGCTATGCGCCAGGATAAAGCTGCGGCAGTATCATTTTCAGTATTGACATCTCAATTTTTGCGCCTTGGAATATTGTTTACACTCTTTTTTGTGTGCTGAGGGGGAGGGAAGGGGCGGAAAGGATAGGGCCCGAACGACCCGCACATCGTAAATGTCATATTTATAACTTGCTAGTCGATTTTTTACTTTTTTTTTGTTCTGCCGAGTTAATGCCTTGTTGATGTTGGGAAGTTGCTGATGTTCGCAAAGGGTCCAGAATGGAAGGATAAGTGATGCTTTACGCATTATTGGATAAATACGAGTCAAGAAAGAATCAATTTCAAGTGTTTTGGGTCAAAATGAGGGTTTTCCTCACACAGAGCCAAGGAATGGGGGTGTTCAAGGTACATAAACGAGGCGAAAAGATTTGTGGGACTTACCTCTTTCTCTTTGGCAGCCAATTCATCAGCTAAATTATTATTACAACTACTACTGCTATTACTATTTGTATTGTTATTATTGTTACTAGTGCTATTATTGTTATTATTGTTTCGCGTTGCCTCGTGGCCACTGCCCTCCATCGAGAGGAGGGGGCTGTGCGACCGGTTTGATATTTGATTGCTCGCCAGTGTTGCCGATTCGCTGGAGTCTTGGTGGAGATTCATTTCGGCGGTCATCGCTGTTATGAGCTTGCTAGCGTCGGTTGCGGGACCGCTGTGCTGCGCAGTGGCTGTCGTTACCACGTCGGTCGGTGTGCCCGATCCGCTTGTGTCCATTATTTGATTATGATTGAAGAGCAATTTAGCCGCCACCGAGTTGAGGCAACCGTTCAGTGTGCTGCCGTTCTCGGACAATGGTGGGGACGGCGACGGTGTTGCCGCCAGCAAATTGCCGTTCTGGTGCAAATGCTGTGATATGGCAACACTGTTTAGTTTGTTGTTGTTGTTATTGTTGTTATTAAAACTGCTGTTGTTGTTTATCGCTGGTGATAGTTTGATATTTGGTATGGGGGTTGTGCTCGCCGACGACGGAGACGGTGGCGACGAATGTATCGAAGACGCTGTTGTTGTTGTTGTCGAAGACGTTGAAGTTGTTGTGGTTGCGGTCGAAACTGTTGACAATTGCTCCTTCAAAGTGTTTACTTCCTTTTCGGCCAAAGTAGCCCTCTGCAATGGGAACAACAACAAAAAGAAAAACATTACATACAGTTACAGTTACAGTTACAGTTACAGTTTAAGTGAAACAGTATAGGTAGGTATATCAGCAACAAAAAAAAAGAAGAACGATTGAAAATCCAGACGGTATTCGAACGAGTTTGCCAAAGTATTCCCATTTTGATGTCTGCGCTGATAGTATCGGCCAGAACTTATAGCCCAATTAACCCCCATTTAGAATAATATTTTATATGAAGCGGCGGCGGCGGGGGCGGCGGGAATGGTGTGCCGGCGCACAGTCCACATCCCCAAAAAAAGCAACCGAAATTTCGGTGTGTTTGCTTCGTCTTTTTTGGAACAGACAAAAATTCAACATAAATGTATTTCCGTTCAATTTGAATTGGACTACAGTCTCGCAATCGCAACCACCCTCCCACCACAGGTTTGTGGGCAAAGACGAAATACGAGCAAATTTACCGCTCGAATTTTAATAGTTCGGAAAAAGTTTTCCTTGTTTGGGTTGAAGAACACATACACCTATATCAAGGCAGAAAGAAGAAAAAACGACAGAACCCCTTTTTGCCAGGCAAAACGGACACACCCTCATTAATTTTACTTTTAAAGTCATTACGGGCTAAATTTACCCAAATTAATACGTTACACTGGTGTACGGCACTCGGGCGCTGGGCTATGCAAGTCGTGGATTTATCGATAAGCCAATTTGGGGTAGAGTCCAAACAAGTTTGGCAAATTAGTCAGTAGAATCGAAGGACAGGCAAAACCAAAGGGACAAGTTTCCGCCTTGCCAATTCGAATTCGAATTCAAGAATCGAAGGAATTACCTCGCAACATTTATCCTTTTGTGTACTCATACACCAGAGATGTCCTTGTGTATAGTTGTCGCGTTGTCATCCCTTTGTCTAGGATTGCACCTTCATTTTTAATGCCATTGGGCGAGGAATTATGATTCGTTACCTTGGCGCTGCAGCTGGAGTCTTCTGTCGATTTGTTTTCTTTCGCCGAAACTCCAACGGACAGAGCACAAGTGCACAGTTTCTCACGAGGATTGAATTTCAACAAGTCGTAGTGTGGTATCAATGTCGTCCGACGGACGAGGCAAATTAAATATTTACCGAAAAAACAACGACTCACAGGCGAGGGATAGACAACAAAGCAAAAATAAGTTAAGACAAAAATTAAGCTCCTTACCGAGCAGAAATCGATTTATGGAACCCGCATAAATCTACCCGAACCCTTTCCGCGCAGCGAGCCCCCCCGAGGCAGATAGCTATTAGAAGTAGATTTATCGCAATCGAAAAACTTTTGGCGAATTGAAAATGTTGTGCTCGGCGGGTGGAGCGCGATGACAAGCACGAGAGTATAGACCTACAACTTTTGTTGTCATTCCCAAAGTCGATAATGTTTAATTACAGATTACATCTGACAACCGCACCGCCCCCATGGAGTCCTACCCATCTGCACAGCAACGATTTTAATGATTTTTAAACTTAAAGCCGGTCGGGGGATGAAATTTTTGATGTCTGATACTGAACCCTTGCCAGTCGAATTGATTTTACAAAAGTCTTCGACGCGAAAATGCGGGAAGATGCGAACTGGAGGAGGATACTATTTCCTATACTTTTGTGTGTGTGCTGCCAGTGGGTAATCCTCTATACGCCCCATCATTGGAGATATCAATTAACGAAAATGGAAAAAGGTTAATTAACTAAAATGCGGGCTTTCACTTCAAACACAAAAGACGGACAGACCAACAGACCGACCTTTTACTCCCACATAGGGCACAGGTAGTCGTGCATTTATTTTCCGTTAAATACTATATTCAAAAAACTGCCAAATTTTATACGACGACCACATGTGTAGTGAGTGCAGGAAGATGTTCAAACCCCAGCAGCAACTCCTCATCGGAGTTGCATATATCCCCTTCAAGGATGATCGCTGTTCAAGTATTTTCCATTTTCGGTAGGTAGTTGTGTTTACTCGACCCAACCTGCACCATGAAAAGTATCGCTGTCATTATTGGCTTCCTCGAGTGAGCTCGCCCGCAACCACTGCCTGTCTTTGAGCAGAACTTTACACGAGTACACATTTCCAATTCTCATTTTTGAATGGCTTTCCATATGGATTATGGAATAATATTCTTTTGGGGCTCTTCCGTTGATTTTTGGCAGTAAAGGGGGACGCTGCCCTAAATGAAAGTCGAAATGAATAGCTTTCTTTTTCGGGGTTTTTTTTTTTGTTTTTTTCGTTTTTTAGTGCAATTTAAAAAGGATGCTATTAATCTTTATTGGTTCTATCATTCACTCGATTCGGAGGTCTGGACGGCAAGTCAAATATTTTCCCTTAATTAAGAAGATGGAAGCATGCAAAACAAAACAAAAAAGCAAGCCAAACAAACAAGGATAATTGTCGGCCAAATGGATGAGTTTTCTATATTTTTTTGTTTTTTTTTTTTTTCGTTTTCGACGCGGTTATTGTAAGTTTCTTTGGGTAGGCGTCAAACCTCAGGGGGTCCATTATAAAGGAAAAGGAAAAAAGGTGTTTTTTGTTGTATCCCCTCGCGAAAGATGTGTAACAAAGACATCGCCTCGAATCGGGGTGTGCAATTTAATTAATATTTGTCTTACAGTAGTAATGTGGAATTTATGTTTTTTAATTGATATAGAGCAGTCGTCAGAGACATGTCGACAGGAGAAATTAATTAGAAAAAAAAAAATAAATAAAAATCATGAATCACAATAAGCAAGAGCGCAACGACGGATGGAATAATAAAATGCTTGGGGCTATTTTGTCGGTCGATTTTTCAAAGCATTTCGCAAAATTATGAATAGAGCGCAGGCAAAATCAATGCTCAAATGTCAGTCTGTCATTCTGTCATATCCTTGTTGTGTGCGGTTTTGCAAGTCCTGTGTGCTGTATACAAGTGTTTGCTATGGTATCGTGACAGTTTTTTTTTACGATTAACAACAAATACACTCCTTATTGAATGCCTTTTGAATTGCTTTCCTGTATGCGGCAATGTCCGTTTCGGCTTTATTTATAAAATTGTATTTCAATAGAGATGCCCTCCCGCGCAGGCTGTGTTTTTTACCCTTTTTCCTTTGATTTTATTCGACCCTTGTGTGCCTAGTGGTGGGAACTGGGAAGTGTGTATTCAAATTAATCACGGGCCTAACGTCTGAAGTTGCAGTTAGTCGGCAGTCAGCGGCAGTACGTGTACACGTGAGTGTATGGAAACAGCCCGAGGGGCTTTCTTTTAATTACTGATCGATTCCGGCAGATTAAGCTACGGAAGGGAGTGCTGCTGCATTTTATTCTGTTCCAAGTTTAAGGCTGCTTTTTTTTTGGGGAGAAAACAACACGAACTCGCTGTTAAAAACGCGACTGACAACTTGAAAGGAAAGTGTTTTCTGAGACCCACTATTCGTATGGCCAGTTTCAGCCCCTCCTTATGTTTTCATAAGTGGATATTTTTAAATATCTTCCCAGTTTGAATAAAGAATAAATGTGTTAAAATACAGTTTTATCCTGTCAAATCTAGAAATAAATTCGGTAAATGACTTGACTGACAGATGGCAAAAAAAATATGTTTGTACATCTTCGTTTTATCAAAACATTACTCAGTGTTAAGCACAACTTCAGTTCGAATTGAGTTTAACAAATGGCTTCTTCAAATGACTAACAGATGGCGTTGTTCGACCCGTATAAAGTTGCTTCTACTTCCGAGAGGTGTTGTTTTAGTGATTGGAGATGAATTGTCACGACTTTCCGAAACAAAATTGATGGTGAATTTTTTGTTTGCGACTATTTGTGAGGTTATAATTGAATGTTGATGTCACCCCATAATTAGGGTCAAAAGTACTTGTCAAACTTGTGCGCTGGTCATTCTACGTGTTACTTTATGTTGCTGAAAATGACTTGCATCACCAAGTACAAACTTTTGGTATTATATTCTTCGTCGCTGGTGTCAAATCACAAACAACTCTATATCCGTGAACGAGCTACACGCAGAGAAATCACTTATTTAAAATTAACCAACTTTCATTTAAAAACTACGAAGTAATACTGTTAATATAGCTCCTACAGAGTTATTGGATTACAAATAACCGATTCAACTTGTTTAAGGAAACTGGGTTGAAAATAACCGACTTTTCATTTTCCTCCAAGTTTTCTCGTTCGTTAATAACAAACTAGCTCTGTAGCTTTTACCAACGGGTTGACTTTAATCAAGAAACTTGATTGATAACAACTAATAAAGTGAGTTTTTTAACAGTATGCATTTAACCTTTCCATCTCGGTAGTTTTTAACAACGAATACTCGATTTTACTCAACAGAGACTTAGTTCATTTTAATTAATTTTTTTTAACCGAGCAAAAATTTCACTCGGTTAGAGCCAATTTTTGAGCGTGTAGGCTTCGGTAATAAATCTGAACGTCTTCAAAGACATCGTATACCAAAAACCTTTTCAAACTGTGTTTCGACCGAATATAGTTTCTTATCGATTGCGAAAGGCATTTCCTCTCCAACATTTGCCCTGTCACAACCATCCCCCTTGTCTTGGAACAAAAAATCAATGGGAATGGCGAATGATTTTCGGGCGCACACTTGCCACACAAACACTTGCCATCAAAGGTGCGCTGTCAATTTTGCGAATCAATGTCTGACGCAACTAACCAGCTTCGAGCCGACATCAGTTCGAATCAGACGCACCCCCTTTGCCTCGGATATTAAACCGAAACAAATTAATTTAATTAATTACAATCCCGTCTTATTAGATAGCATTTCCCTGGCTAAACACACAGAAAATATCCTTGCGCGCACTGATTTACCCCCCCCCCCCACATTGTGGGGCTGGCGAGGAGGAGGATATTCATCAAATCCATCACTCAAAGTGCTATCTGCCTGATTTGTTTCGAGTCCTGTTGCTCTCGTTGAGACTGCTGGCTCCTTGGGGAGGAGGGCATTGAGCACGCACATTCTTTCTATTCCACCTCTCGGCGGTTAATTGTCCCCAAACGAAGCGATTAGAAATCGAATGTAAAAGGATGTCACATCAATTTGGCGTGTCAAGATTTGACAAGTAAAAAGGGTGTCTGCTCGAAGTGATGTATTACAGCAGATGTAGGTACAGTGAGAATGTATATATATAAACCCACTTCCAAAAATCAAATGGAGCACACACACCGACCGATTGACATGCAAGTTTAGGCAACTCGGCGTATCCTATAAATTATATCGAGATCGAGACCGTGTCGCTGTGCACCGTATCTGGGACACACTTTTGAAATTTCCTCAACCATTTGCCAATGTAAAACTGTCAAATCCTTTGTAAAACAATACTAACACGCCGCACAATGCCAATTAATCAGAAATTCTCAAATAATTGTCTTTAGTGTACGGTGTACGTATACAGTGGCGCGGCGACCGGACGGGACGGCCACAGCGTCTTTTGTGGCAATAATATAAGATTAATTAATGTTCATTTAAAATAGATCGAACCATGTCTAAGAGCGCACACACAAACACACACACACACACACACACACGCCGACACCGAGTGAGTTCTAAAATTATATCAGAATTAATTCAAAAGTATCTATTGTTTTGTTTTCGAAGATTTTCAGATTTTCGCGGCGGCGACGACGCTTGTTTTACTTTTTACATTTTGTCACTATTCGTTCGAGGGGTACCTACATACATTTTTCACACACAAACACACGAACACCCATTGGGGGGACAATGCTGATTCTGACGCTGCTGCCGATGACAAATGCCGAGCCGAAGCGACTTTATTGTAATGGGGCGCGTTTTTCAGTACACACGGCCAATACAAATATTTTCTGACTTTCAAAGTACGCGCGACGCTAGACTGCAGCAGCGCACCGGTGCCTGTCGATCATCTAATTGTGATTTGGCTCGACAGCGCGGCGTTTCGGTGAATTGTTTTTCATGTGTTTTTGAAATCCTCTATCCGAACTTATCGACTATAATGGATGGCAGATACACTCGTGCGATCAAACTCACCCCCATTGGCCAAAACCGCCCCCTTTCATGTTTGTCTCTAATCAATTCCAAACATCAAACTTGACGTTGTTTTAGCTACACTCATACGTACCTAGTTATATATATGTAAACCTAAAACGAATACAGAATTAAGACGGAGAATTATAATTTCCAAGCTTCCTCCGCCTCATCCCCAGTCGGCCGCGTCCATATTAAAAATCGAATCCTGTCATATGGGCATGTTGTGTGTATGAGCGCGCTCACCCCTTTTATATCGTTATTTTCAATTCCGCACCATGACAGATAGCTAATGTATATTTTTAACTGAAAAATAACACAGTCATAAATTTGCATACAAACACACTATACCTCGAAAATAAGACAGACTCTCAATGCTGTAGTACTGATACTTTATCCTTTCAAAATACGCAAAGCAAGGCAAAGCATCCTGCTGCTAGTGATGATTCTGATGAGTCTTCTGCGATGGGTTGTTAGATGGTGGCGGCGCCGGTGGTGGTGGTCGGGGCAGAGTGCCAGCACCAAAGAAGAAGGAATAATGGTCGAACTGATATACAAATGATGATTTTTGTTCTACAGGGTGCAGGGTGGTGGGGTGTGTTTTTGTGTTCGGTTTCATTGGAATGGGCGGCATTTTTTGATGGTGTGTAACGAACAGAAATACTATACACACATGTGTGTAATATTTAAATAAATAATTAGGAAAAAACGAACGAAAGAGATAGAGAAAAGGATTTTTAATCGTTTGTTCGTTCATTTATTTGTTTGCTTATTTATCTTCCCCGCGTGTGTGTGTATACATGTATGGCTGCTGCTCTGCGAGTGTGTACACAAGGCATTCGAAAAAGGGTGCTGAAGAAAGAATAACGACATTCTGTATTAATTGCTTATACGTACAGATACAAAAGAGTCCTCCAATCAAGCAGTCGTGCAAAAAAAAAAAAACAAGCGGTACGATGACAATATAAGGGATACACGCGTACGGCGCAGCACAGACGGTGACAAGAAGACGGTGAAAAACACCCTTTTTGAGGACCAACAAAAAAAAAAAAAAGGATTCCGAAAACTCGCACATACCCTCGGTGCGGATGGAACTTGAAAGATACACGCACACACACTGGCGTGTATGAATTGCTAATTAGTTATCAAAAGCAAACATCGACATCGGAAGGACGCGCGTCATCTGCGAGCAAAGGAGATGCTGGAGAGAATCCTTTTTCTTTTTTTGTTGCCTTCTCAAGATAAGACAATTTCCAACAAGACATGGTAATTTCATTGATTAATTCCGTGGGTGGGTTGGCGGCCCACCTCCACCCCCTCCACTCGGCACACATGTGTGTGAGTGTTTGAAAAATTATCATACTGGAAAAAAAAACCCGATTTGTTAATTTTTGATGTGATTGCGATTGGGTACATGGACCCAAGGTTATTATTATTATTTCGCAGCCATACATAGAAACTTTTGTCAACCGCAAAAAGGGTTGCCCGGGAGTGGGTGGGGAGGGTATCTGTCGAACAAGTCGTCCCTTTTATGCCGGTGGACACATTAGAATACCGGCGAAAACATATAATCATGTCGAGTCCTTTTTCGAGAGTACAAAGCAAAAAACCAACCCCCGCCCCCACCTACCTGCCGGTCACTCGCATTCATTAATTGTGAATGATTATTTATTTAGAAAATTTTGACGATTCCAAGGGGCACAGGAAAAAAAAGAAAAGAGCATGATACCCGAACACTGCCGTGGGTTATGAAAAGGATGCGCATAGAGGAGGACCAATGCTATTTGTTTAAATATTTCAAAAAGGACTGTGGATAACGAATTGCTCCGCACATATCGATAAGCATGAAGAACTATAACCGGCGTGTGTGCTGCCGTAATCCGCTGGGTTAATTAGTCCTAATTAAATATGCATTAAAGGAGCGAACGTCGGCACAGAGAGCTTATCTCTCCGCTCATCTATATGCGGGCAGAGAGGAAGGCAGGTACCCCTACCCATCCACCTATTTCCAGAGATACAATGTTGGTTTTTCGATATTTACCTAATAAGGATAAGAGCCGGAGAAGGATCCCAATTAGCATGCAAGTTTGATTTTTTAGTCGTACCTACGTTTGCAGCTCCATCCATTCGATTTGTTACACACAACGCGCGTGTGGGTATGGGGCTTCCATTTCCATTTGCATTGCCGCACAAGTCATTGCCATCTTGAATTATTTTGCCTTTCTTCTTGCGTCTGTGTGATCCCATTGTATGGCGCAGCACATCACTTGCAGATACAGCTGCAGAACTGCTTGTGACGCTTTGGAGGAGCCTCATTGTCAGACCTTAGAGCATCAGAACACACACGAGTAGCGCTGTGTAGCAGATCCTAAGACGGATGTCATCAACATAATGACAATTATTTCATATGCTGGTGCATCTCTGCTGCACATCCCTTACACGTAGGAGAGGACTTACACGTTACTTGGCAGCGACGACGAGTGGAAAGCGCCCCCAGTAGGTGTGCATGTCAAAAAGCACTTTTTCAATCACATTGCACACCTGAAAATCTGAAAATCACTCGCTCTCTTCGCCAGAGTGGACTCCTTGAAGCGAGTCAACGCCATTGTGACATAATGGTGTAATCCATTGTAGCCCTTGTTATTGTGAATAATTTTGGTCGCCTTAAACACAATAATTATGCGAGATGACGTGACATGCTTGAGAATCCCGATGACTAGTAGCTGTATACTGCTACTATACACATACTGACCTTGCAAAAGGATTACACGCAGCCACAAATAGCACACCCCATTCGGCATTCGCGTGAAAATCACAAACCCCCGGCTGCAATTGATACGCGGACTATGATACAGTTGCCACCACCAGTTGTCCATCCGGTCTACGGCATATAGACAAACAAACAAACAAGCAACCCTTTGCCCCCGAATCGGGCGGCCAACTCGTGCACTTGCGGTGCGTTGGGCTTCATGTTCAGCTGCAAAGGTTAACCCCCCCGCGCACACACAACCGCCAATTATCCTGTACATGACAGGTGGTTATTTGCACGTATTCCATTACTCATCGCTGTGTTGTGTGTTGTTTTTCGACAAATGTGACAAATCATCTGCCGAAAATCGCCGCGCACACTGCATCCTGCTGGGGCGGCGAGTGTAACTAGGCTGTTACCTCTGGTGCGTATGGATATGCGGGGAGTTGCAAAAAAAAATAAAAATATATATGGCAGGAAACATACCCCAATTTCAAGGTCACTGGCGGCAGCAACACCGGCAGGGTAGCGGATAACCCCGTTTTCGCGCGCTGTCCTGTGCATTTTTAATCCCCCTGGAGTGTGTGTTTGTGAAAAACAATTAACAAACAATCGCAATATTGTATAATCCTCTTAGGGCAACAATTATACGAGTGGGTGTAGATGTAGACTGTAGAATAATGCAGTATTGTTGCTGCACTAAGTGAGTAATTAGTCGGTTAAGGACGACGCATGCAAGTCGGTGATTTGATTGTTTGGCTATTAACGGGTGATGGCCGTCGATGTGGGGTCGTGCCTTTGTAAAATGTTGTCAAGATTTCGATAAAACAGACACCAGAGACGGTATACAGCCTAAAGCTATAGCCCAGCTTTCAATAAATGCACGTTAACTGCCCCAGAAGTTATCCAGGACGACCGATTTTGTGGAATTTTCAAAATTGCAGGACTGCAAGTAAATATTTGCAGTAGTGGCGGTAACTGGTAGCCACTTTCAAAATATGTCCATTATCCAACAATAGGCAGAAGGGGAAATCATTTTTTAAGTTTTTTTTGCGGACGATCCCGGCCAAAATTTCGTTAAACCAAAAATCCCCGTTCAGTGTTCCAGTGATTTTTGACATTTTCAGACCTCTAGGATGGTTTTTGCAACGCCCTTTCAATTCGTTACCAAATTTGGCCAACAATGTACCAACTGATCCAATGGACGAAATAAGTCCACCGGCTTAATTAGTGCGCCCACCTTTTGTCAAATTTCATCTGTATGGATCTGGATCATCACTTTTGAATCAATCAATACATTTGGATCACCGCCAGAAACTAATAAAAATTGCGGAAATGGGTTTCCGTTTAGCTGATGGGCTTCTTTCCAACGAGTGAAAAAAAAAAACTTCCAAAACTCAATCAGTATCCACAACCCACACAACTCAAGTTCCCTTTCACCAAAACAAAAGAACAAAAACCGATTCAGAAATAAAAGACAGGAAATCAACGAAATTCGCAAAAGACCCCAGCACAGACAAAATAAATCCCAAAGAGACTTTTCAATAGTGGATCACAGTCGCAGCCAGCACAGCAGTCACAGCGTCGTTGTTATAACGCACAGAGTCGCTCCAATCCAGTCACTGACGCGATCATCGAATTTAATTGAAAAGAAGTTATTGAGATTTGCATATTGTGCGAGGGCGGACCTCGCGTCTCTCTTGTTCGTTTTTTTTTTGTTTTTGTTTTTTTTTTTCGTGGGTACCTATACGTACTTGAGCCGAACTGACTGTGCGACACAACTGATCGCGCAGAATTCTTAAGGGTTATTCGCGACCAAAGAAGTCCTTTCATTCAATAACGTTCTCAGCGGCATGAATGGGATAATTTTACAAGGCGCAGACATAGGTTAGGTACGATATGAACAAAAATCAATCAAAGCCATTCTTTAAAAGGTTTGCATGCATATAGGAGCGAAAACATGCGACACTCGTTCATTCATTACTGAATACCAATTGTATGTAAATGAAGGGTTTTTTTGTATTCTTTTGTTGTGTGCTGTTGTTGGCAGTGATCGCAGGGATCGATAGTCGTCAAACTTTGTATTGAATGCTTAGGCAGGACTTGGAAGGTATATTGTGCGAACGCCCACCTTTTCATATTGGTTTTGTGCCAGCTGTAGATACAAGTGATCGTCGGTGATCTTGAGTTTCGAAGAGATTGTGAGGGCAAAGGTGGTGTGACACTTTGCATAATTATGGCTGGAGCAGCTCTGCCGTTATCCACTGCGATCGGTATACGTTAAAATTGGCAAACACTTCATTCTGTGGCGTTTTTCCATTCCCGCTTCCGGCAAACTATGACATTTTGTAGAAAAGAGCATGAGTAGCGAGTTTATTCCAATTCATAGTCATGAACGGCGAATTTGCGCGTTAAATAATGCGGCGTCAAGGATTAAGTAATCGTTATCGTGGATTTAAGAAGAGCTCTGAATAGCTAATGCATTTGCAAATAAAAAAAAAATAAAAAAAAACGTTAATATCCCCCTTGAAATGGAAAGTAACGATGTAAAAAGTAACGAGTAGGTACAGAGCACTTCTGCTTATCAATGCTTTCTATCAATTCCCTCAAATACTTTGAATTATAAGAAAAATGTGGGAAAAGTAACGAGTAGTCAATGGGTGTGAAAATTATTAAATTGATAGAAAAAGTAATGAGTGGTGTAGGTGTCAAGAATTATTGCGAATATAAGTTATAGAAAGAGAAAAGAATGGAACAAAACGGTAGTCAAATGTAGCGAGGGCTAACTCGTCAATTAATTCAACAAACATCTAAGAAGTAAACGTATATTTTTCAACGTTGAATTGTGAACAGGTCAATGAAAAGTGAATTTAGATATTTAAATAGAAATGAAAAATTGTGTTTTTCATAAAATAACGAGTAGAAAATTTGCCTAAATATAAAATAGAAAAGGAAGAAAAAATACCATTCAAAAGTCAGAACTTAAGTTTGTGACATTTTAAATTTTTAAAAAGTAACGAATTAATATCGATTTCATACATTTTTATTTAGAGACTGACTGTATATTTTTCAACGTTGAATTGTGAACAGGTCAATGAAAATTGAATTTACATATTAAAATAGATATTAAAAATTGTTTTTTTTTCATAAAATATCGAGTAGAAAATTCATATGGATTCTTTTTTTTTGCCTTAAAAAATAGAAAATGCGGGAAAAAATACCATTCAAAATTCAGTATTCACGAACTTATCGTGAGATTTTATATTCTGAAAAAGTAACGAATTAATATCGATTCACATAAATTTTTATGTAGGGATTGACAGTTAAAAAAGCTAAATAAATTCACTAAACAAATTTCTAGGAAAAGTAACGAGTAGATATTTTACCGTAAATTTACATACCTACCTAGGCCAATTAATTCTAGGAACACTAGGCCTCGATGCACGTTTACAAATTAAATGAAAAGTATCGAGTAGTAACGCGAACTTACTGTATGGGTAAATATATGAATTTCAAATGACAGTCAATTTTATAATTATTAACAAATATTTGTACCACTGAATATTTATACGCATTTTAGAAAAAAGTAACGAGCATTATTATGTAAGACGAATTTTAAGCATTAGGCGTATACTTATACAAACTTTGTGAAAAAAGTAACGAGTACCTATTACAAACTACTTAGGTACAAAAATTACAAAAAAATAAAAAAAAAACACAGTGTAACGTTTTGTTTCAGTAAACCCATAAACATTTTGAGTGGCTTGACATCAATAAATTTAATAAAACCCTCGTGGCTTGCCACTTTCTGACCCTCGAATTTTTTTTAAGTAAATGAGTATTAATTTGAAAAATTACGCTTACAAATTTTAATAAATTCAATTATAACTCGACGCAAACACACATTTATCGCAAGGCAGGCAAGTACATAAAATTATACTCACAGACTACACAACGAAACGAAACAAAACTGCTGCATAAACAAAGTGAAAAACCAGAGATAAATCTGGGCTAGGTAGGTACTCGCTCCCACTTTTTTCAGTTGCAAATCGAAAACTAACTCATCCAAGTGAAAATGATCAAATTGTTATAGACCGTAAAGTAGCTAAACTGATGATGAACAAATAAAACACAATCACTCATCAGCATTTCACAGCTCTCAAGCATCAGATAAGATATCGTATTTACTGCAGCTGTAGCGATTTTCTTGCCATCTAATGTGGTTTATAGTCGCAGTTCGGTATAAATGAGCAGATACCTACCTACGTACTCGAGGTATTTCAGGAATGTAGGTGGGTAGGTGCGGTGGCTATATCTATCCACAAGATTAGATATCGGAGCGATTGATAAGCGCTCTACGATAAAAACAAGCTTAATATGTGCGCCATTTTGGTTTTATTGATGAAGCGACATCTTTTTTAATTCTCCCACAGATCGTAGGTAGGTATACCTATCTACCTATATTAAATTTTAAATCCCACCTTACTGCCGTACACATGTGCTGTGGCAGTAAATAGATAGGTACCTACCCATACCGAACGTAAAAAGGCAATATCAATATTGGTCCATTGTAGGGGATGCGCTTCATCGCGCGCGCAATAAAGGCGTTTCCAATAGTAGATAGTAATTGATGGAGCATTTTTCTTCGTTCCTTTACATAGCCCACACGCAGATGCTTATACATCTTCCCACGAACAACATATTGATTTCGTAATTCATTTATTCCATTTTCCTTGCTCTGTACATAGGACCCGTAAATCTGTCTCGTCCAATCGAATATCGACTTTCGCACTGGGGTGGCGCTGTAAGCGCTCCCATCACCACCAATCTACCACCCACCCTGCCTTGACGAACGAAAAAAATACAAAAAGAGTGAAGAAGGAAAAAAAAAATATAATCACCCCTCACTCAATCGAGGAAAAAAAATAAATAAAATCGTACATAAGCGCCATCCCCCTTGCTCTGCTGTGCTGCTTATATATATATTGCGAAAGCTTAGCGCATTTTTTCTTTTCCACTTTTCTTTGGAGTTTTTTTTGCACCCCCATCGATTTTGATTGGGAATCCATCCATACAACTAAGCGCGCTTGAAATATCCTTACATACCTCATCCCCAAATGGAAACTCACCAGCCACCCCATGCTCCGCCGCTCGTTCGAATGGAAATGGAATACAGAATCGGAACCAGAATCAGGTGGAGGTGCTCTCTTTCTGTGCGCGGCACTCTCCTGCCAAACTATATAGTATAGCACACCACAATCGAATGAAGGACACTTTTCCTTTGGCATTGGCATCATCATCACCCACTATCGCCAGAAAGAGAGTTTTTACTGTAGCCTCTCCACATATGCTCTTAAAGCAGACTGCTGCCTCAGAACTCAGATGCACCTCAGCTCAGCCAACTATACAATATACTTACAAAGCTTTCGATTTAATAATATATTTTATTGGAAATGCTGCTCGAACGGAAAGTGGGGAAATACCAATGCATGATTGTTTGGCGATTCGCATTCGACACAAGGGTGCTCCGCCCAGATTTAATCGAACTCGAACCATATAGGGACAGCCAGAGCCAGAACCAGAGGACAATGGATATAATCGAATCAGCTGTCTCAAGCATCGGGAGGAGAATGAACCTTTCGCTCTCTTTGACGAGCCAAAAGCAACAAAATAAAAACACGAAAAATTAAAAAGGAATTTCTGATCAAAAAGGTGAAATATAAAAGCAACCAGCCAACCAACCCCTCACCGACAAGCGACAACGCCAACGACAACGACAATGCTCTCTTTTACACAAATCAGAAGAAGAAGAAATATAGGAAGAAGAAGATGAGAATAAAAAAAAGAAACATCCACGACAATCATCAACATCCCCTCCTACTGTACCACATTCCCAGTCAATAGCCATCCAATCAGGTTTGTTAAAAATCTATCTATATTCCATCTTTCGCATTTCGGGGTTTGCTGCTGCTGCTGCTGCTGCTGCTCATGCTGCTGATCGAACGGCTTTCGTTCGTTTCGTTTCACACACTCGTTCAATTCATTGGACTCACTCTCGCTCGCTAACAAAAAGTGCCACTGCCACTGCCGCACACACATACTTTCCCTACCCGCGCTTGTAGTAGTGCCGATAGCACATAGGAAAAAAACAAGCAATAAAAATTAATGTAGAGATATAAAAAAAAGCAAAAAAAAAAAGTTAAGTTCACCATTGAGATTGGATTGAGAAAATTCACCACACATGCCCCGTCCCGTGTGTCTCTCTTAAGTTATCGGCGCTACTCTCTTAATCTCTTTCTATCGAGTTGTCTTGAGTGCCGTGCATTTTCGCGGGAATAATCGCCGTGCGCCAATTCGATTTGAATTTGAATTCGAAACTGCACTTGCAATTGAAATTCAGTCTTAAAAATGTAGTATCAAACAGCATTTGGCTTGGTCCCTAGAATCGGATGACAGCCTTTCCATTCTTTCTTTGGAGCTTCTTTTTTTGTGTTTTTTTTTTTTTACAAGGCTCCTATATCCTTGAATTTGAATGTGCGCGGCGCCTCTAGACAGGCAGTGACCTGACTCAAGTATGCAAGTGTGTATTCCAGACTCCATCATCCATGGGACTCTTGATTTTTTGCTTTCCCCGATAGCTTTTCATTTTTCTTGTGCTTTCTGGCTGTAGGTGTGTGCTTCGATAAGTTTTTAAGGATTTTTTTTTCCTCCGCGCGGGAACGGGCATGATGATGCACACATAAATAATAAACATAGAGATGTTGCCATTAAAGTGTGTGCTGCTGAGACACAACGTTAGTGGCAGGAGAACTACTCTGCTGCTGCCTTCGGGCTCCTACTGCTGTGCACACAATATCACCAATTGGTCCATTTGGGTTCGGTATCTATCGAGGTTTGTATGTGAAGATATTGATAATGTGTCAGTGCGCACATACCGATTCAGGAGCAGCACACTGTCTGCTGTATTTAATTCCTGCACTTGTTTATTTATTTTCTGGAATGGCACCTATATAAAGAGCGTCGTTCCACATGTAGGTGGGTAGGAATCGTTTCTATCCACTTGGAGAGGTGTTAATTCCCAAAAAGGAGGTGTGAATTGTGTGTGCTTGCTATTTTTCCGTAGGTAGGTATTGTCGGGCCAGCGCATTATTGATTTGCCCCTAACAAAGGGACAGGTACTGTTCGATATATTGGCTTCCAATGAGGAGGAGTTGGTGTCACCAATCAGGCATCTATATAAAGAGAAGTCAAATCCATGTATACAGCTACCTATACCAACCGTTTGAAAGAAAGAAGAATCCCCCGTGCCAGAAGAGGAGAGAGTGAACGAACGAAGAAAAACTCTCTAGGGAAAAATCTTTGTGTGCGAAAAACCAATAAAGGCGAAGAACGATAAAAAAATAAAAGAAATTCCCGCATACATAAAAAGTCGCCATGTATAACATGGCGCTCCGGCTCCGGCTCCATGCATAAGGATATTTATTTACCCTTATCAGCATCGAATCCGTCCAATACACATGCCCGTTTTATAGTAGCTAGGTAGGTATGTGCTAAAGGAAAATTTATTCCTTTTCGCAATTGGGATTGCTATTGCTATTGCGATTGCGATACATAAACCATATCATCATCTCGTGTACCTATAGAGAAGACGAAAATGAAGGAAAAAATATCTTGAATTCGATGACTTTCGAGTGGGTGGGTCCTTGACAGTTTTTTTTCTTCCGCTCTTAGTCGTTTTCTTCATCTATGGCAAGCACTTACAATACATAGTTCGCGCTTCTTCGATTTCGATTCAACTGCAGAGCAACACTAACTAAGCGCAAGGATACGACGACGACGACGACGACGAGATGCAAGTGGAAGCGAAAGAAAATGAGAGAGAAAATGGAAAATTTGTTATTGAAAGTATAGTTGTTGGTGGCGTCAGTGGCAGTGGCAGTAGGGAGCCCCCCGTTGGAAATGGTGCACGAGAAGAAACGTTCATGTAACGAGCAGGGTCCTGGAACCGATGCGATGATGCTCTCGTTCGTATCGTTCGTTCTCCTCTGGGGAGAGTGTTGCTGGAGTGCACTATTTCCCTATTTCCTATACCAGTAGCAGTACATAAAAGCTGGTTGCATCAATTTTTGATTAAGGGTTGGAGCTCTACTATACCCGTTTACTTCAAGTTTTCCTCATCGCTCGTCGGACGTGAATTGATGAGAAGATGTGTATATTTACTTAATGGCAATGGGAAAATTTGAAAAAAATGTATCCATATATTGACAAAACGAACTCCACCCTTTTTTCCCGACTGAATATAAATGCCATCCATTCACACACAAAATGACAAAAAAAAAACAAGAAGACGAACAGAAAAAAAAAGAAACAGCACCAACAAGGCACAGAGAAGTAGCAGTGTCAAGAATGAAGCGCGCATGTTAATGCGCCTTAATTTTGATTTATGAGTCTTCGCCCTCGTCTTTGGTGCGGTATTCTTGCCTTTCATTTTTTTATACTTATGCATTACAGTGTCTTTTAATTTTATTCTTCATATCCCATCACACAAATCCATATCGTATATAGAGCCACAGCGTGTGCATGCGGCAAAGGATGTTGGCTGCATTCTACTCGCAACTCTCCCACTTTTTGAAATACTTATGTATCGAGAATGGAAATTGAGAGCAGCGCGTTCGCATAAAGTTCGGCTCCAAAGGGAAAGGGAAGAAACGGCAAAAAGCAACTTCTACTGCGTGAGACCCCAACAACACAACTGATCTTTATGGGTGACAAAAACATTCCCTTTTCGATGCAAATGAGATGCTGCGCGGAGCAAGGGATCTGTTCGGCTGAAAAGATGCCCTAAAAACGACATCACACATTTTGAGTCGTTTCGGTTGTTTTCCCTTTTTCAATTTGTATTTCCGTTTCGGTTTGAGGGTTTATCAAAATTATCTCCTCAATTTTTTGTATCGCATCGACTGTTGAATGTTGATCCGGACCGAGACTTGGCTTCTCCCACACACGCAGCAGCTGTTGATGATTGCGATGATTCAATGAGACGATGGTTATCGCAGCGCGCACGCACAACGAGCACTACACTCGTGTATTCAAATTGAATTTGGTTATTGGTGATCGTTTAATTGACAGGAAGTCGATTTAATTGAATACGTATCCGAATCTGGGAGCTGCTGAATTTGGAGACACTCGTCGCTACGAGTGTATCGTGCGCGCGTTAATTCAATCATTTCAATTTGTTCTTCCGCTCGGCGGATCCACGAAACATAGAGCCGCTGCAAACTGGTTAAGCGCAGATGTGCAATTGAACAAAATAGGAATATCTGCAGAGCTAGTGCCAGTTGCAGTTGCAGTTGCAGTCCTTTTTTACGCGCGCTGCCAGAGAGCTTACAACCCACACGACAACGACAACGACAACGACAACGCGACGACGACGTCGCAAGAAAGTGTCATTCAACTGTGGTTCGAATAAAACTATGCCAAAAAGTTTCAAGGACATTCACTCTGCACACAACGTGCGTAATTATGCCACAAACTAACAGACAAATGATAATGCAAATACGTATATACACAAACATGCACACCTATATACAAACACAGTGTTTGTATATGGTATATTTGCAGGATACTATTATGCTGCTGTTAAGTGAAAGTGCGTTGTGTCGTCTCGTGATTCAGATTTACCAGAGCACACCCTTTCTTCTCTCATTTCTCCGGGTATCTGTCGTCGTCGCCCCCACTTTGTGCGCCCACTTGTTTGTTAGTCGGAACTGTAAATAGCTTGCGTATATTCTTTAAGGAGTGGATGCCACAAAATACCTTAAAATGTATAAGAGACGACGGCGATGACGAAGACGACTTTAAGGCGGTATAGCGGAAATTAAAAATCCATGACATCACTTCCGGTGAAATTCAAGGACGACCGACGAACCAAACATACAGATACAACTCTAATTTTGCAAAATTTTAACTAAAAACAAACATCTATGCGAGTGTAGGCGAGAGAGCGAGAGCGACCTTCTCGCAAGGCGACAAAACGTCGGTCGGTTTAAGTTGGCTTAGGAAGGTTCCTTCTAATACACCAAGAAGGTACAGCAGCAGATACAATGTTCCCTCTAATGCCAACCGAGCGCCCAAAACCACCAAAAGGATGGAGTTCACTAGGTTTTCCCAATGTCGGCTATGTACCACTACCACTATCCCGAAATACGACGACGACGACGATGACGACGATGACGACGACGACGACGACGAAGAAGACGACTATACGACTATACGTTTTGGTGGAGTTAGCAGTAGATTTTATAGAAAGGGGAGAGAGAGCAGAAAAAAAGCATAACCATCAGAGGGAGCAAGGAGAAAATAAAAGAAGGGTTTCACTTCACTATAGGATCGCAGTAGACGCCTTCGTTCAAGGTGGCTTTTGTGGTGGACCGAGGCACGGGACGGGGGAATGGCAGTAAAATGTTCTTAAACGCCTTTAAATATTATTCTGTTTGTCTGCTTGGAAATCCCTTTGGATATCACAGTATTGAAGGCGAAGCCGTCAAGGACACAGAGGCAGTTGATTTTTTTTTCTTTTAATTTATATATCTGCTGTTAAATTGCGTGCCTACCCTTTTTCTTAAAGTCTGATTTTGGAGCTCGAATATCCAGCTGAAAAGGCTTCATTTCGAGCAAGGCTTTGTTTAGAGCATTTTTCGCTGCGTCTTAGGGTGGATCGGAGGACTCTCATGCAACACAATGAAGCAAATTTAATAAACCCATTGCGATCCATGTTGAGGTGCAAATATTGGCCACCTTTAAAAGAGGGTGAGCAGTTTTAGGCCGTTTTCCGTACGAGAACTACTCGCATTCTTTTGGGGAATTTCGCGTTTAAAATATATAAAATAATAATAAAAAAAACAAGTAGTAGGGACCCAAGGCCTAGCTTCTCACAACCATTCGTTTCGTTTGAGTTTCTCATTTTTGGGACGAGTGGAAGGGAGCTACAATTTTATGCCAAACGGCTAATGGAGAAGCTCCTTCGTGACGTGACAGTGACAGTGACAGAATTTCACGTTTATTCGTTTAAAAAACATGTCCTACACAAAGTTGCCATTGCCTGTTGGGACTAGTCTTCGATTTTACAATATTGCAAGTGGGAGGGTTACAAATAATTTTCATTTGTAAGCTCAGTGGCCACAAACCATAACCGCTTAACTCGAGTTAGGACAAAATTAAGTTAAAATAAATTAAGTTGTAGGCACCATCGTGTTCAGAATTTAAATCGACTTCCACTTAATGTTTTATGACCATAATCTTTTTTTTAAAAAATAAAATAAAAATAAAAAAAATAAAAATTTTCCTTGATTTGAAGTGATGATTTGAAGCTTTAATCTGCTCTGCTGAAAAGTATGAAAAAAAACTTAGGCGGTTATGGCTTGTGGCCACAGAACTGTTCGCATTGATTTGCGAATCTTGTGGTAGTTCACTTGGAATGTAAATCTTCGACAAACCACTGTTACTGATGGACAAACTTTTGCTTTGCTTGTGGAATTAATGGGAGAAGCTTGTTTATGTCTGATTTTTAAATGCGAATTAGGTACTCGCTTGCTGCGAAGTTCGCCTTAGTTCATTTAGAGTCAGAACATTTTTGACCACTGCCACTGATCGTGACGTTGTTTGCGAGAGGTTCAAGCAGAACTTGTACAAATTACGCTTGTTTTTCATGTGTAAATGCGAATTTTTTATTGCGAAGTTCGCTATAAATCTGAAAACTGAAATGTCGAGAAACTGTTGCAAGTGACTTTGTTTTGTTCACGCAATGAGAAGACATCTGTTTCTTGCATCAAAACTACCCGCAATCTTTTGCGATTTTCGCATTAAATCCAATTAAAAATCTCCCACAAACCAGCACATTTTTATGGAAGTTCTGTTCTGCTAGAACAATAGTAACTTAAGTTCCTTTCTTGTGTGCGAACTACGCTGCGAACTTCGCCCATTCATCGCCCGTTCATCAGCAATGGTCTGCTCATTTGTATGCTACAACTCGATACGTCTTCTCTGATGCTGTACAAATCTATATCTCATCGAAAGGAAGTCCTTTATTGCCACCGAATGGGATGCGCGATTTGAAGTGACGCTGAATAAGAACACCGTCTGTCTGGCTCAAGTAGTGACAGCGCGATCACAGTCCCAGATTAGGAGCGTTACTCAAAGAAAACCCGAATATTTCATCTTCATCATCATCAATGTATTTTTTTCTTCCAGTTATTGGGAACATACTCCATCTGTGTGCTTATGCGTGTATCTCGCATCTAGAACAAACATGTCATCCCTTCACCCTCTTAAGTGAATGGATGTGAATTGGGTGAACGAAAACCACTTGAAGCAGTCGTGTTTGCCTGTTCCCTAAACGTTTACGACTGTGCGACCCACCACTAGTACGGGTTAGTTAAAAATCTATAAATTAGCCCGTTCCGTTCGAGTCTATTATCAAAGTTGAACAATTTAGATCGGAATCGCATAGGCAGGGCATTGCTGAAACTATAAAAGTAATAATCGCTTAATATCCTTCGATCGGGCTCACCTTTTCGAGGGTATGAAATATAAATCCTAGCGCCCTCACTGTTGTGTGTGTATATGCGTACGTGCTAATGGCTGGGACATCGCATCGGTTATCGGTGTCTACCAATTACATCTGGTTTGGGGGTGAGTGCGCGCTGTATACATCTATTAGAAATTAAACATATCCGTTGGAGATGCTACCAGATCGAATAAATGTATCTACGACTTAATTATAGAGCGAGGGGGGGCAGCGTGTATCAACCGTATCATCGTGATATTAATAATTAAGTGAATTATTATTGTTTTTCCCTCTTGGTAATAACGGTTGTGTGGGAAATTCTTCTCCGAAATGTGACAAATGTGTGGCTCCCCTTTTATTTTTTAGAGAAGAGCACACACTGAACAAAAAAGAAACATCTCCGCTTGTTTTTTTGTTCGTTCGGGAAATCAAATTTAATCTTTGTCACAATTTTCTATTTTTGATTTTTCGATATATTCCCCGTGCCGCCTCCCTCTGCGCCGTATTATTGGACCCAACGGAAACCCATTTGATTTTATGACCGAGCCACCGAAGAATTATAGGAAATTTTGATTTGATTTTATGTTTTAGAATAGATTAAGAAATGTCTTTGACGCCAATACACAAACACACGAACACTTTATGTGGTGATCAGTGTTTTTTTCGTTTTTAAAAAAGCCAGAAGGGAGCGAGTGATTTGTGGCACAAGGTAAAAAAATCCTCTTGTCAAATGGGCAAAAATGAGCACGTGGTGGCACAGCAGGCGGCGCATTAAATTTTGACTTTTGTCTAAATTCCAATCGCAACCCTAAACGGGAAAGCCTCGGTGCAGTCGCTTGTATGTGTGTACAAAACCAGAAAAGTACCCTGTCAATAAGTGGCGCTCCAGCGTCTATGTTCGAGTCGAATAATTTTCTAAAAATATTCGAGTGTAAAAATAACAGCACCAGCTCTCAATAGATGTGTCGAAGTGGCAGCGTCGGCGCACGCAAAAAGACGCGCAGACACTCGGTATATATATAGAATCCTCCTCAATTATGACATACTAATTGTTAGCCGGACTCTGCGGTCTGCCATTCTCATCAGTATGTGAATGTGGGTGCGATACTGGTACTAGTTCCCAAACTTATTACCATCTGTCAATTGGTTGTTTGGCCGTTTCACGTCCCAAACAGATCGAATCAAATTTTATTGTCATGCCGTTTATTGATTATGAAACGAAATTCAAATTTCGAACGATCCAGTTCGCATACGAAGACGAACCGAACAAGACAACATGTCCTATAACTGTGAAGTACATGTGTCGAAGACGACGCACACAAATTAGATCCACACAAAACTCTGGGGATCATTAAAATTCAGAAGCCGTCAGATATCTAAATAAATCGAAACGACAGATCATAAAAACCGCACCGCACCGAAAATCTGAGCACAACGGATTCGGTTTTTGTTTCTGAATCGTTTATATAGATATTTTGTATATTTTGTATTCGTTTCTTCATCTGAGCTCGCGATCGAAAAACGAAATTCCCATTAAAAACAAGAGAACAACAAAAAAATGTTTATCAAGTTGAGTGGTACGTGTTTGTCGTATTAGTAATAGATATATCTGCCAAAGGGGGTGGAGGGGAAATGAACACACATTTAGACAACTCTGTATAGATGAATGTGTTTTGGCACATTATTAGCATAACATAATATGTGCTGGCGCACATCGAACTGAAACAACAAAGCAGAGGAAACTGATCAGTCTACTCGTTCCTTTCGAGTTGATCCACTTGACTTCAAGTACAATCAATGACTGTGGCGATCATGTCGGATGATCATGGCGATGAGATGATGTGGATTCATCGACAGAAATTGGCTAATTGTAAGCGATAGATCTGTGGATGGGAAAAAAATGTCTAATTCTCTGAATTGAATTCGAGAAAATGCTACTTCATGCGGAACGCGGAGTCGGAATGGATTCAGTGATTTAGTTGCCAATGGCTGGAGGAAAACTGTGCTGTGTTCGGTTTTAGTTGGGGCGGCAGACTCCCCCAACCGTCCGCTGTGCCAATGCACACGACTTGACGACGCAGCAGTCAATTTCTCCTCTTGCGACTTGTTTTCGGTGGCATGCGATGCGGTTTGTCTTCTTTTTTTTTTTTACTTCTTGTGTCTGCGATGCAATGGGACGAGACGTTTTTTGTGCATTCGGTGTTGTAAAAGTGACAAAAATAGATGTCACACTAAGTACTTTGACATTTTCCATAAATAAGGCGACGCATATGATGTGTCGTATTCGGTTTTTTTTTTGTTGTTGTGTCATTTGTTGCCAATGGACCATTTTTTACTCCTTTTTACACAAGTCTTTTGGATAGAATAGGTCTTTAATGTGACGTAACAAGAGAAATTGTGATTTTGATTGGAGTTAGTGCAGTTGAATAGTGTAATCGAAATCAGAAAGAATTCGGCTGTAAAAATACCTTCCAGTCCTGCCAAAAGACTTTTTGTGTCAACTTTTTATTTTTTTTGTTTAACTGTGCCAACTTATTTAACTAACATCGACTTCAGGCTTTACATGTCGCTCAAATTAACGATGCCTCGAAAATCACGGATCGCATTGTTTTTTGAATTGAATTAAATTTTAAAATAAATCCTCTATCAGGTGCACTTTATCCGCCCAATTCCTTTTCTTTATGAATCTGTAAACATTTGCTACGCAAACATCAATAAATTCTAGGGAATACCAAAAAAATGCGTATGTGGACAATAAATATCATGGGCGCTCGTGCCACCATACAAAATTTAAACAAAATTTCATGCAAGCTAACTTTCGACTCACAACAAAGCACACATTTTTGAATATAAAAAAATCGCGGTAAAAACGTTGAAGCTCGCAGTCAACTAAACCTTATTTTAAGCACTTTTTATGACATAGATTCTGCCTGTACCAAATTAAAGCAAGCTTCTTTTTCGACCGAGAAATACTGGTACTTTGGACGTTCTTTAAATTGGTTAAGGGGGAGCTATTCAAGCATTAAATATATAGGTATACGAAAATCTGGTTAAGATTCGAACTTTTTTACGTAAACGTACCAATTTTATAAAAATACTCGTATACCATTCAGCATCGGCAGAATGGAAATAGTTTATTTTATCCAATTTCTTAAAATAGTGAAAAAAAAAAAAACTCAGATGTGGCAACCTTGGTGTCTCAAATGACATAAGATGTATGAAATATTTTCTCTTATTAGACGATGCACTTTGAATTTGGTTTCTCGAATTCGGAATCACTGGCAGAAGTTCAAGTTTGTTACCAAGCTCAGAATTTTTAATGGGTACGAATGGAAAAACTGTCAAAATGGCACTGGTAGGGATAAATTCTCTCACAGAGAGAGACACTTACGAAAAAGTAAGAGAACGCTTTTGTAGTAATCTATGAAAAATGACAGATAGATATAAATTCAAAAAAGTGGTTCGAAAATTCGTTAAAATATCTGATAAACTCAAAGAATTTGCTAATTTACGAACAACATTAGTTGATTGATGTTCCTAGCAATGAAAGTGATTCGGAATCAATCGAACTTCTTCATGAATCCGAGTATGTGGAAGAGATTGTACTGATTGAACTACAAGCATTCGAGAAGAGGACAAAACGACACGGTATTAAAATTTACGTGGAGGAGATTGTCCTTTCTTACTCCTTAAAGCGAAAAATAATTTCGTCGCCACTTATTTCTAAAAGAATCTAAGGAGAACATTCAATTTTATTTTTCCGCCTGTCGACACCATTTTAATACGCAAGAAATCAAAACAAATGCACTCATATGTCAAATAGGACAACAAATTTTAAATCAGCTGTTAGTTTGAAAGGTGACTGACAGATTTTTCAATTTCAAGAAATTTGTTGAGTAAAAATTCGATATACTCTCAGTGGAGGGGTCATTTCTTGCTCTCTCGATGACGCACTCGTGAGATTCGTGAGATTTATAAGTAAAGGAAAAGACCTAATGAAAAATAAATTCTGAGCTATCAGTGATGCCAAACTACTGCTATTTTTGTACACATTTTCAATAAAATAGTCTTTTTAATAAAATAGTGTTAGATGTGCTCTGAAGTCGGCAATCCTTAACAGAGAATCCGAACTAATTTTTTTTTAAGTGATGTGCTGCCAATTTAAATGATTATATGAAAATGTTTTTATTGACAGTCAGTGATGCCAATTTCAGTCCAGTTTTTTATTGCAGGTATACAAATTTATAAAAATAAAAATATATTGGAGTATTTTTGGTTATTTGCTATTTATCGCCAAGAAAAATGTTCTACTAAACCGAGAGTTTTAATCGAAAATGGTGCCGAATGCGGTCTTATATACCAATAAATTTGAAAACTGTGTTACGCTCTGAAGTTGTGAATAGATCTAATTGGATTTAATGCATGAAATTACAGGGTGACCAAACATATATTGGGAAGTTTTCTTTGCTCTAAAATGCGGTAAGATTTATAATATAATAATGATAAATAAGTAAGTACTCTCAGTTGAAAAATTTAAATGACAATTCTGATGCACACTTCTGAACTCAAAAAAATTAATACTATTATTGCAAGGCCTGCTACATTTTTTTTTTTGGCAATACGGGAGAAAATTGCATCACAAATAAAATCTTGTGTAATTAGACCGGGTTTGGAAGGGGTTCTGTGTATGAAGCTTTTTAAATAACTAACACATTATAATGTGGCGGTCGCCAACATTTTTTTCTTAACAAAGGGGCCGCGTACTTAAAAATTTTGAAAAACACTTGTCCTCTAAGTTTTTAACACTTTATGGATTACTCTAGATATGCTGTTCGTAGTGACTGACATCCTCCCAACATATCTACTATTTCTAAGTAAGGCTTCTGTGCTCCTCGATCGGCCATGACTTTTTGAGTGCCCACACCAGAGAGTACCTCTATTCATTTAAAACCAATGTTAAAGCTGCAATTATTTTTTTTTTTTTCACTTTAAAATATTCGTACATGTGTGGATAAATTATTCACGCGACGGAACAATGCTACCAAATCTCGTCAAACATTTATTTTTTGCCCGTAAATTCAAATGAGTTTCTTACTCATATTCGTCCCTAAATCGCCCTTCGATTTTTCTTTCTTATACATTAGCTCATATTTTTTTTGAAACATAATCACAACCTTCCAACTGTTCCAACAAACTCGGATTTTTTTTTTGTAAAAGTCTGAGAAAAAAAACTGCTTAACATTCGGCTCTGGGTAGAGGGTCTATATCTAAATAGTTGAACGGGAATATGAATGATATTAATTGCTACTGCGACAATTTATATATTTATATGAAACCCTTTTTTTGTGATACCAGATATTTTATGCGCGGTTACATTTGATTTTTTTTTTTTTAATTTTTTTTAGATTTTTTTCCAAACGTGATACTTGCACTTATTGTGTGCGGATGCCCCGTGAACTCGTAGGCATAGTGTTAATCAATTTCAATACGGAAACCGGTTTTTTTAATAGAAAAAAAAACTCCCTTCATCTATGTACACAGATACACTATCCCTTGAGCCGATGGGCTGCCCTGATTCAACTATCTATCATGGGAATAGCGGAATCGTTCCCATTTTGAATTTGACGGAAATATACACAACAAAAAGGAGATAATTCGCTTATCGTGGATGTATAGATTTGTAGCGTTCGTGTGTGTTGGCAGGGGATGATTTTAAAGGGTAGATTTATATGCATTAAAAGTCCCAATTACATATTCAAATGAACAACAAACTCACTGCATGAATGTGCTCAAATAAACACGCTGCGCGGCGCTTAACATTCCCGCCTTAAAATGGAAATACCTAGCCGGCTAACTAACTACTTGGCTTGTAAATTAATTTCGTGTGTAGTAAATTGCAGAAACATCTTCTCCAACTCCACTCTGGTTTTGTGAATTTATTTACATTGTCTAGACAAAAAAAAAAGAAGAAAAAACATCAAAATTCGTTAAAAATTCACCCACCCACACACGCCACCGCCATATACAGCCAGCGAAGGCAGGCAGTGTATCTTACCATACAGTGACAAACGATCGCAATCGCATAATTAGTATCTTAACATTTCAATTCGAATATCGAGTATCATTTAGACGTCGACAGAGGAGAAGTGATCTCTTCAGAGAAGCCAAGCACACAACATGTCAACTGATTGTTGTTGTTTTTTTTTTTTTGTTCAGAAATTGAAACGCCACATTCGTTTTAATTCGACGTCCCAGTCATCCGTTATATGACGAGTGTGTATCTCATAGACACAAATAGATGGATATTTTCATTTGAAGCAGAGCCGTCGCTTTTTGACTACTGTTTACCACATGTTTCATCAAAGTCTGTGCATATTTTGCATACATATACAAAGGGGAAGGAAGGGGCAGATCGTTTCCCTCTACATATGTATAGTTTGCTAAGTGCCTTATCGCACGAAAGTATAAAACTCAGCTTATAGTTAGTAATGATGATTCCTTTTTAATTTTGCCTCGCATTAAAAGAATATCTCTCATATGCTCCGGGCTCAATGTAGAGCTCCCATTATTCCTGTTTGCTGGATATATATCGACACACCAACAACAAACAATTGGGAAAGGCCCCTGTCGGGTTTTTTTTTTTTTGTTTTTTTTTTTCGCTTGTTGGCTCGTTTTTCTGCAATCTGCAGATGATAGGTGGTGGCCAGCGAATGAGTGATCTGTCCCTTTCGGATTGACTGATAACCACGAGGAAGGAAGGACTCACAGATCCACCCATCACATGGCTGAGAGGAGACTGTGCGCATTTCAAGTTTTCGGGACTATAGATCTGTGGATGTATGCGCGCGTACAAGGCGAACCTATTCGTCAAGAGAAATACGATTGATGGGATATTTTCTCGTGCATCGAAAACCTAAAATTAAAAACTCATAAGATATCGACTGATATATTGAGCTGCGCACACAAATTACTGACAGACATCAGTCGGAGATCGTTTTTTCCCCTTGTCGTTTCCATCCTCCTCGTCTCCTTGCACGAAGTCTTTGCTATTTGGTCGTCTACCACCACCGTGTATACTGTATACCCACCGCCAGATATTAGGCGAGCAATTAGGCATATTAAGACGTTTTTACTCTCGGTTAAATTGATTGCATGTAATTTAATTCGGTTGAGTTTCCGGTGGTTTTATCGCAGTCAATAAAATACAGAAAAAAAAGAACCCAACAAAAGCATTTGGCTTTATTTTCATTTCACAATTAATTGGGCCAAGTGCAGCGCTATAGAAACACACAAAAAAAAAAAAAAGAAGAACCAAAACAAGGAACTGCAAATAAATACCGAACTTGTGCAAACGCTGCTATATTTGCATGTTTGGTAAGACAAGCGCAGAACTGCAAGCGCAGGTATCGTCGTTTTTGCGAACTTGGCGTTCTGCGGGTATTAAGTAATTGCACTTGAGTTCCGCTTTCAATTAAATAACGCCCAGTCGAATATTGTCAATGCGCTTGTGTAATATCTGCTCGTCACTGTGTCGCGCAGATGTTCACTTTATAGTTCGAATTTGATTTTTAAAATAGGTCTGCGCACCTGTGTTATTTATTCTCTCTGCCAGATATACCTACGTTTCGAAGGAAATGGCTATTAAATTGTATGATAGTTCCACGCAAGGCCATTACCATTACCTTTTCGATCTTTACCAAAGCTGGAGGGGATCAGTGTGGCTCACATGCGCCTAATGACAGTATTGGATGATTGAATGGCATTAACTCGTTTGATTTTCTCTTTCGGCTCGTAGATTAGTATCTACCACAGAAAGATCGGAAGTTAATTCTTGATCGCAGTTAAGTACACCAGAGTCGATCGGACGATGGCGGCGATGGGTTACGAAATTTATATAAGTAGATTGCGTTTGTAGAGACAATTTGCACGAAATGTGACAAGAGCTACACTAAAATTGACGAAAAAGTATTTTGTTTATATAGACACGCCAAATTGCTGTGGGTATACCTATAGTAGTAGCGTGACTCGTCTTTAATCGCCAGATCAATGACATAAGTCAGGGGCTCGTAAGCCAATCGATCTTTTTGAATTGTAAAAGATTTTCTATTCACATCAATTTGAAAGCTGTGATCTGCGATCAAGTTCGATGAGCTGTTTTTAACTTTTTCCCAGACTCTGGCGGATTGTAGGCGAATGGACCGGTAACGCCCTTGTGTCTATAGAGCTTAGGCACTGCTTACAGCGCGGGCTAGATTTGACAGTGAAACCTGGCGGAAACAGCAACCTAGTCAGCTTTTTGTCAGAAAATCGAACGCTCTAAAGTTCAATTATTTAAGCCTTCACTTAAATACTTGGAAATACAGTTCATAATGTATTTCCAATGACGAAAAAGTATTGCTCTGACTTTCGGAAACATCCCTAAACAGTTTAGCTATAGATATGCAGATAAGTCAGGTATTCACTCCTATTTCTCTGGCATGAATTCGATTTTTGAATAACCATATTTAAAAGTTTTAAAATAATTAAAATGTTCATTGAAATTTGTTCAGTGTATTCGTTGTTAAGTATCGAGTAGAAAAAGTGTAAAAGCTTGCAATCAGGCCTTTTAAACGTTGAAAAATCTGATCATAAATGCAAAGCGAACCACAATTGCAAATCGTCTACAAATTAAAAACTTAGTTCGAAAAAAAAAACGAATAATTGCTCGATAGTTTACGTGGAAATATCAAAGATGTGAGCAAACATCTTTCTTTTTTATTGGTTGTGTTGCCGTTTGTCAAATAAAATACTTTCAACAAATAAATTCGAATAAATTTCTGACATTTATATTGAAAAAAAAAAAATAACAACAAAAACAAACAATTTCAATGGAAGTATCGATTTCTTTATTTCCGTGCGTTTAGTGAATTGAAACATTTTTTTGACATTCTACTCATCTCGAAAGTGACAGAAAATTATCCGAGGATAGTAATTTAACACAACACGAGGCACTAAAACACCACCAACCAAATAAAAAAACATCAGAAAGTTAGGCTAAAGTATATCGTTTAATTAGCTCCCTCTGTGGGACCAGTTTTTGACAGTCTGTAGTCACAAAATTACATTTTATACTTCTGCGTAAGTTAATTATGCACAAGCAAAACAGCCAAACAAATTCTTGCAGTAATTCCTGCTCAACAGATGGCACTGGAAGAAAATTCCTCAATCGGCATAATTTTTAAGCTTTTGTTTGATTTATACCAAACATGCAAGCTGCGTGTACACATTCCTAGCTATTTACTACGTATTGCACAAATTACGTATATAAATCTATACACGCCATAGAAATCTATGAATAAATAACCAGCCAACAGATGGCACTGCACGGCAAATCCAAAGCATGCTCGATATAATTTTATTTATGACTTGCAATGGCAATCTAAGTTGTAATACTCACATAAATTTTTTTTAAATGCAAAACAAATCTATGAGGTAAGAGTCTGCCAACAGATGGCGCCACTAATCAGTCAAATTTGCAACTCCATGCGAAATAAAGTATAAAAGTCTGCCAGTGTCGAAAAAGAGTTCTAAGTGGCCTAGATTTTAAAAGGAGTTTTTCGATTCCTATAGATTCAAAGAGCCGGAAATACAAACCGTAAGCTTTTTAAGGCATGAAGTGATTTTCCAGCAAAAATATGTCAAGCAGACAAAACAAATATTTAAATGATATTTGCCCGCCCGACGTTGGTAGCGTTCTCCCACCAAGTGGTTGATTTTTCCTTCGAAATAAATCGCTAAATTCTAATTTCTCTTGGGAAAGTCAAATCTCTATAACGTCTAAAGATCACCGCCGAGATTCTTGCACATTGCTATTAATAATGCTTTAATTTAGTTTGAAAACATCTATAGATGCTTATAAGGACAATTGCGACGCTCACAAATTTATGTACCAAAATTCGACAAGGTTTCATTTAAATAGCTGAATTTACAATTTGCCACAAAAAATACTCTTCACAGATGTCGCTGTCAGAGGAACTTCTTCGGTATACATTTTAAATTCGATCGAGTTTAGTACGCACGTCGCACATATCTACCTTGGGTACCTAGGTAGGTTAAGCCGCACAAAATCAAAATGCAACCCAACAGATGGAGCTGGTCACAAAATATTCCAAATTTACGAGTCCCTTTTACTAAATTTGATTTTTATCTAAAAAGGAACATCTACAGGCATAAACTTTGCTATCCATCGACCTCGGGAGGGCTGTAAATTAAGATCCGTACGCAGAAGCAACTATGTCGCTAAATACTTTCAAAATTTATTTTCAACTCAAAATTTAGATTAATGTACACAATTTAACGGGTTCTCAACAAGTTGAGGAGGGCTACGAACTCAATCTTTATTCTTCATTCAGTCGATCAGTAATTCACCTGCATGTCGCTACAAAGCAACCAAACATTGTGAAAAAATCTAGAAAAATGTTTATCGAGTTCAATAAATGTTTGCAAACCTATAAGCGACCTTTTTGCCCTGAATGTTCAGTAAGCTGCAAGACTAGTTTATTTCACTAGCGCGATCGGTTTAACGTTTCGAAATGTCATTGTGTAAATTCGAGCCGTACAAAATCAAGGTTCCTTAAACTGGGTTTTGTAGTGCAACTTATGGGCCAATGAGGCTTTCTGGAATCTCTGAAAGTTGTGTCGCCTTCTCAATTTTTGGTGTAAAACACAAAAACCGTTGCGGGCTTTGCGAAAATATTTATTTTATTTTCGCGCACCATGCAAGGAACACGAAGACTCAAAAGAACAAAAGCTCTGACACTGTCTGTTGCAACCACGTAGGTATACGAGTACCCGTGTTGGATCTCGCAACCGCTTAACGAGTATTTGATTATTTATTAATGACGCGATACCAATGATTGTTTTGCTCACCAGCCCGCTTATAAGATCTCGTTCGAGCATTCGTTGCGAACGACGAAAACAGTATAAACTTGTGAAGAACATTAAACCCCGACAATCAATTAAAACTGAGCCAGGTGTGTGTGTTTTCTATTCCGGACATGTGTTCTTGAAAAACGCTTACAAATAGGAACACGACTTATATCGATATCGTTTGATCGAAAGTTAAATTAAACTGCGTGATTTTTGTTTTAATTTTCTTTTTTTTTGACAACCACTCGAAACCGGTAGCTTGAAAGTGAAACAAAAACTGATGGGTACCACTGTAGGACGATGTATTTTCTGAGTCTGACAAGTGCGACTATCGACGGCAAATCGGGAGGAAAATTCAACTGCGAAAACACTTACCTGTTGCCAGAATTGTGCCAATAGATAGATTCGCTCCTTTTTAAATAACCAATCCATTGATTGAACAGCCGTCAAATCCATATCGGCTGTCCCGGCTGTTTGAGGCAGTGTTGGCTGCATTCGGGTGAATTTTTGAAAAGTGGAGGCAAAACGATCGTCGCCTGCCTCCCTTTTGCCGTGCGATTCAATTTCCGTTTCCAGTTTTTCCGCTTCTTCGTTTGACTGTTTGTGCAAGGAAATCGACAAGAAAAGTATTGTTCACAATTTTGCGCAGATGGTGGAACTTTTATTTCTACAGATAAATGTATATTTTTAAGGATTGTTGAACTTCAAAAGGGTGGTCTTTTTTTTTTTGTTGTTGTTGCTGTTGTTGATCTTAAAACTTCACTTCACTTTTTATTTTATTTTTGTTTTCTTTGTAAAACATAAACAACAAAAATTGGGTAAAAAAAAACACGAACTTTTTCTTCCGCCTTTTCATTTACTTTTGCGGCAGGGTCACCATATTTTTTGTTTCACCGGATTTTTGCATTTCATTTTTCAAACTGTCACTGTATCACTATGTATTTTTTAAATTTAATTTTTTTTTACTAAAAAAACACCGAACATCACAAAGAATGGTAAAACCAAGCAAAAATGTTGACTCGAGTTTGTGTTACAAGAACATTCTTCCGATCGGTCGTTGTCGCCGTCTCACAATCGAATGACAATACTTCTTTTGATTGATACCACCAGCGGGGTGGTGCTCAGCTCACTTGTACAGTGCGGATTGCGATATAAAAAGTGTATCTAAATACATTTAACATAAAGGTGGTATGGTACTGTACACTCCCTGCTGTGTGTTATATCAGAAAAATAAATATACGTCCGTGTATATGTGCGATGGTTGGTAAGGTTTATCGTTTCTTATGGTGTTGACAAGTTTCGCGAAACACGGAAACTGATTTTTGTAAATGTTTTGTTGTGTGTAAATCCGAGCGGGGGGAAAAGAACGACAGGTAACTTTGTTTTATTTTTATTTATTTTTTTGTTTCTTTTCGAATTAGAATTTTTTTCCCACAGATATTACTAGTATCGAACAGCGCAACCTTAATTTAATAAGATGTTGCCTGTCATGAATTCAGCTGATGACTGAAAAATTCAAACATATACAAAACACACACAACCCTCGATTCGAAAAATCGAGTTTGAATAGTTCGAGATACATTTGTATCTCTCATGCTCTTTCTCTGTCGCTCCCTCATACTCCACCTCCTCGGTTGATTGTGTGAGTTTGTGCATGGACGGCGTAGTGTTGCTCTGCGTTGAAATTCATTCACATTTCGATGAATGTTCGATTCGACTGAACTGAATCCGTATCTGCTGAACTGAATGTGTTTTTCGGTTTCGGGTTGTTTTTCTCTGTTTCTATTTTTTTTTGTTGGACACTTATTCACCACCTATTCGCTTCCTTGTTGCGCTGTTTTGTTACTCTCGTTTGGTATGGTAGATGTTAATGGTACTGTAAAAGCAGTTTTTTGTCGCGTTTCTTTTGTACGGCATTTTGTGTCGTCGAATTATTTGTTACAATTTACATGTTCGCTCTCTGCTCGGTGTGGTGAGTAGAGTGGTGAGAATTTGCTAGTCCATTGGCTTGGTACGGAATGAATGATCAAGTTGGAAGAGACTCCTGTCAAATGGGGGGAAATGGAGAAAACAAAAAAAACAAACAGAATTCAAATCAAATCAAGTGGAGACGGCGAGAAAGAGAGAATAAAATACTCGGGGAAAAAATGAAGAAAAACGAATTATATACATTTTTTCTGTATTTCCATACACAATAGCCGAGAGAAGAAAAAAAAAAAAGGAAAAAAGTGGGTGGGTGTGAGTGAATGATTGTGTGTCCAATCGTATACTTTGGTTGTCACTAACACCATGTGCATAGGTGGTGGCAAGGTAATCGAATCGTATCCGAATGACGACGGCGCCGAGCAGCAGGAGACTTAACGTCTTTACACATGCATGCTGGCCGAAGAAATAGGTATAGGTAGGTACTTCGATACTGCTCCAATCGAATAGTTACTAATCGGTTTCCTATTACTGGTGTGTTGGGGCGACGGCCCCTCCCTTTAGATGGCGGCTCGCGACCGCGGGGAGATTGCATGGGAAAACAATGGTGTTAAGTGACTCGGACTCGGACTCGGACTCGGACTCGGAATCAGTGTCGCCCAACAATTGACAGTTGATCGATGAAGATTCGAAGCTCGACTGTGCGAATGCTTAGGGTCCGCCGTTACATCTCTGTCATTAGCACGGGCAGTTCATACGTTGCGTCTCATGTGTTTAGCCCACCGCCACCACCCCCGCCCGGCCAATACATGACGAACGAAAGGGATTGTGACAATAGAACGATAGATGGCGGAAAAATGGGAAAACCGTTCTCTATGTGTGCGATATTTTTTAAAATCTTCGTTTTTTCTCAATAAGAACACACGACGATGTCGTCGGAGACCAACACATGTACTCGCGCGTGGTTGATAAGGATAAATCCTCCCCCCATTTTTTGTTGTTTGAGATTTCTCATTTCTTTTCTCATATTCGATTTTATATTCGAAAAAGTAACGATAGCCTAGGCATGTGTGAGATGCAGGGGAGTGTACCGTGTTGAGTATCTGCTGCGACTCTTGTTTGGGAGTTTTGTGACTTTTTCGGCCGACTTTAAGATATCGCTGTGAAACCAGCAACTGGCCTAGCTCACTGTCAGTCCATCAAATGGGCTGTCATTCATTTGTGCGCGTTTCGCACACAGCAGCCGTTCAGCGACAAAATGTAAACAAAAACAAAGGCAAGTGGTGAGTTGGAACTCCCCTCAAGTCACCAGCACGTGCAGTTGCGAGCAGCGCATAGCAGTTCATCGGGCGACGGCCGACTTAAGAGAAATTCATCCGACATGTTGGACTGCGAACTTCGAAAATGAGTGAGCGAATCCAGTGGCATGTGGTGGGGGGCGATTTGTTTAACACGGCGGGGATTTGCTTGGATATCGCCGAGTTTTACGGGTTTTTCGGTTTTTCGAAATCTCTTTTCGATTCATTTGGAATTTCTCCGATTTGGGTCCGGCTATTGTGTTTGTCAATTTTTGTATAAACCTAGCTGATACCACGCCCCCTTTGATTGCTCGAACACGCACGCATACAGCCGCAGGCGGGTGAGTATGAGAGTGTATTCGCGTTTGGGGTGTTTAGTGGCCTCCGTTTCGGAAGCCGGTTCTTCTCTCTCTGTTCGCAGGTGGTGGCTGGTGGTGGCCCACCGGTCGGCTCGCAAGTGCCACTAGTTTTTCTCAAGATATTTGTTTTGAGTTATTTAGAATAATCTGCCGATTGGAAGTTGGTTGGGTTGGGGTGTATTTTTTTTTTGAGGCTGGGTGATGATGTTTACCGTCCGTCATCGTGTTGAAATTGTGAATGATCTGTGGTGAAAAATGGATTTTATTGGACAGACAAAGGAGTAGGCACCGATAGAGGGAATGGTTGAGGAGTACAAAAGCTAGAAACCGTTTAAGCCTAACTGTGAAGATCGACAAAATGGAGGGTTACAAAGTGGTAGGTGTCTCAGGCCATTTTATTGGTTGCTGGAGAGTTTTTCTTTTTGTTTAATTTGTTGGGTGGCAGTGCCCCAGCTTTGTAAGAGTTTTTTTTTCGATTACTTAAGACTGTCTACATCTTCAGTTAGTTGGTTGCAAACGAAAGTTAGTTATACAATGGACTTTTGACTAAATGCCACCAGTTCTTCGATTTTGGTCAATCGTTTCAGTAAATTTCAGTAAAAACAAGCACAGCTCTACCAAAAATAACTCTTTGACGTTGAATAGGAAGCTAGGTATGAACAAAATTAAATTTTCGGCTTTGGTCACACCAGCTTCACCTATAAATGGAAGGAAATACATCTCAGTATGCTTCTTTAAACCTGTACCGAAGCCTTTCTTTATACTTATAGGTATTGTCCGAGTCCTATAAGGGGTAGCTCTCACATTTGGCAGTTTTAGCTGCTTTTGGCATCATAAGTCCATTCATTTAGCCATTTATTTGGACTAACCCGACGGTGTTGGAACTCCTGATACCTACAAAAGGGTAGGTAGGTATACATGAAGGTACCCTCATGAAACTTGTATCCACTCAGATTTGCTTCGTCAATTATATGTAGCTACAGGGCCTCGTACATTTAATTTGTTCACTAAGGCAAACTCTTCAGCTATCTATAGGCTTATACAAAATTTTGTTTAAAAAGAAGGTACCTATAGGTACACTACCTCCTTGGTGTCTTAAGCAGAGACTTTTCACGGGTTTTAGCCCCTTAAAGGAAAGTCACTTTTTTAACTTTGAGGTAGTTTTATGTTCAACAGATTGCAATGTTTGCACCCGTGAATTCTGGGCCGGCAGTCTCTAAGGCGATAACGTTTAAACGTTTTCGTGAGCACGGTTTGCCTCATGTAACATCAAAAACGCGAAAAAGAAAACGATCACATTTTCGACGTTTTCACTTTTCTACCTTCAGTAACCTTAAAAACGAAGAGATTTTATTCACGAAAGAAAACAAACGACAGCTATTTTCTTGACGTTTATCATTTTCCTTCTTTTTGAATTTGGTGGTGTTTGATTGTGCTGAAAATGTTATTAGAAATGCTGGCAAACTATTATTTGTTGACCAGTGATAGCGATGAAAGTTTTTCAAGTTGAAAATAAACATGAGAAATTAAGAAAATTTTGAAAAAATCTGCGGGATGGTTCAAATCCTCTTACATTACCTGACAAAAGGTTGGTTCTTAGTTAAAAAGTTAATTTTTCCTTTTAGTTTTGTTCAACGTTTTATATTGAACAAAGCCGGCTCTAAGTATGTGCTGAGCCATATTAATTTGTGTACAGAAATACAAAAGTGCCACCTATTTTGAAACTTTCCTCAGCACTAGAGGTATACCGGCTGGAGGAGGATACCAATGGTTAGTTGGAACAACACGAAGGTGTTGATGCATTGAAGGATATTTTCTGTCCCCAATGGATTCATTGCCCAATAGAACTAGAAGAAAAAAAGACTAAAAGCTTTAAAAGACTTTTATCAAAAATATAAAATTCCTGGTGGTATGTTTCAACATAAAACATCCACTTAAACTATCAACAATATTAATTAGTAATCAGCTGTGTTGATAATAATAATAACTTAACAAAAATAAAACGACATTTGTAGACTTCCAAACACACAGCTTCTTAAACCTAAACTTTATTTCTGAACTTCAGCACGGGTTTGTAAGTGGTAGGTCAACCGCTACAAACTTGGTTATTCTTACCAAGTACTGCCTTGAAAATATTGAAAAACGTCTCCAAGTAGATTGCGTATACCTATACTGATTTTTCAAAAGCCTTTGATCGTGTGCAATAAATAAACCTAAACTTTTTGGAATTCATTCTAGTATTTTAAAATGGATTGGCAATTATGTATTTGAACAATCGCAAACAATTTGTTAAAATTGGTTCCGCGTTTCCGAATGAAATTCGAAATTTTTCGGGTGTTCCCCAAGGAAGTCATATTGGTCCTCTTCTATTTCTGCTTTTTATCAATGACTTACCCTCTTTCGTATCAAGCTCAAAATGACTTTTGTACGCAGATGATCTAAGAATCTACAAGACAATAAACTGTATGTCAGATGTCTTAGCGTTATAAAATGATTTAAACCGTTTAAATAATTGGTGTGTTCTTAATGGCCTTTATTTTAATATTAAGAAATGTTCGGTTCTTACTTTTAGTAGAAAAAAGTTCCCTATATTTTTTAATTATAAAATACAAAACACAACACTGAGTAGAGTTTCAGACCAAAAAGACTTGGGGGTCATTTTTGACACTGAACTAAACTTTTCTTTGCATATTGACTACATATAGTTGGCAGAGCTAAACAAATGGTAGATTTAATTTTTCGAAACTCTAATGGTTTTAATGATCCATATACACTCAGAACTCTCTATAATACTTTGATTCGTTCGATATTGCTGTGTTGTTTGGAATCCTTTTTACCGCAATGCTGAATCTCGCATAGAGAAAATTCAAAGAAGGTTTACTAGGTATGCTCTAAGAAAGTTCGACTGGAATAATAATCTTCCAACCTACGACGATAGATGTTCCTTATTAAATTTGAAACCTCTTTCTAAAAGAAGGATATATTATTCCGCAATGCTTGCCATAAATAAACAAATGTGCAGAAGAAAACGTTACGAGTTACATGAAGCAAATATTCGCTTTTGCGTGATATCTTTGGTTTTTCGTAAGTAATTCGAAAGTGGTTTTCGTTTCGTTTTTACAGAGTCCCACCCCTGAAGTTTGTTGTCCGTCTGAGTGGTAACTTTTCTACCTCAACTATAGGTACCTACTATTTTTTGCATAAATCCTTTTACTAGCTCCTCTCAAAAGGCGTTTAAAATAAGCTACGGGTTTTCTGTAGTAATCCAAAATATCCAACAAAGTCCTAAAGTTCCGTTGTCCCAAAGATCAGTTGTGATGCCTGCACCTGCAGTGAGAGTGGACTGTGACATTCGGTTTTAATAGGAGAATCAAATAAAGTGTATGTCTTCCTAAAAATCAAGCTAGTGGTCATTTCAGGTTCGCTTTCTGCCGCCTTTAACAGGTGCATGCTTCCGTCTTCTGGTTGGATCTTCCCTTGCCACATCCCAGAGCCAGAAGTCGAACTACACATTGAATGAAGTAAAAGCTATTCACCATGAATTGGCATAAGGTAAGGGGTAGGGTAGATGTCTTCTAGGTACCACAAATGTCCTTCCTTTTTAAGCTCTTTCTCGGATAATCTATTCCAAGGTTCTTAAGCTTCTACCAGCTGAGGTTCAACAAAATCCAAGTTGCATTCCTATAGAATAACGCAATTGAATCTGTATACTTAGATGCGTTTTCTTAAACCCCTTCTACGACTTTTAATTGAATTTACAATTTAACAATAAAAAACCGGTAAGACGTCAACCAAAGGCAGTGTCCATTTGAGATGATTGAAAATGAAATCGTGTAACCAAACTGCGTGTATCGTTCAATTGTGCAACCCCTTTTGTAACAGCGCACACAAATCACAGAAAAATAAAAAAAAACGAAACACAAAAAACATGTCCTTGCAAAAGAGTTCCTATCATTTGCATAGAATAGTAATTACAGTTTTTTTTTCCGTCTGTTTTTTTTTTTGTGTTCGGACCAGGATCTGAATTTGAAACAAACACCCAGACTCGCTCTCGAAAATATCGCCTATCCACTAAAGGATGAGTGTGTGTATGATTATTATGATGACGATGCAGAGGGACAAATACAAAGCGACAGACCAAAAAGGAACAGAGAGAATGCTGCTCGCACTTTTTTTAATAGGCGGGCGAATAATCGTAATAGGAACTGAATCGAACCTGGGGTATAATGCCTGAATCTGCATTCAATGACACGAAAAATATTCAAATTGATCGAAAGAACCGGATGTCCTTTGCATTGGTACATGTATATATATATATATTATTTTTTTTGTAGAATAATGTATGAAATATGATCTGCGAAAGAACTCGATAAGGAAAGGGTTGCGTAAAGGTGTTGAATTTGTGTCCCTTGTGTGGCGAGCATTGCGCGTCTTTGGAAGGAGAAGTTTCAGTGATTTACATTTGTAAGACTTGCTAATGATAGCTTTATGATCAATTGTATGTTTTATCTATACTGATTTTATACCGAAGAGGGGATGGTTTCTGTTTGCGTTTGTTTTGAGATTCTTTTCCGAAAGCCGGGCTGGAGACGAACTGCAGTCTGCACTGGCAAGAAACTGGTTGCTTGCAGCGCAATTTTAAGCTCTAAGATTAAATGTCTGCAGCTTTTCGCTTTGTCTTGCGATTGAACAGGATGTAGTGGCAGCCACATCATGCAGAACTGGTTCCGTCAAGTATCTAGTCGCCAATGTTTGCCTGATACACCGGTGCATGTGAACCTGGAGTGTTTTGAACAAACTTCTGACTGAATTTTGACCTAGGTGTACCAAATAGAGGTAGGTATCTACTTAATTCTATTTGTTTAGCTAACTGACTACCTCTCTCTGGCTTCATTTAGCGAGTGCTGCCAGATTGGTACCTACGTTAGTAAAGTGAAAGTCAGATTGATGCCGTATCCCTATCGAAGAATATCGCTCCAAATGCCGTCCTGTAGAGTTAGAAAAGACCGCTTATCATAGACTTCCTCCATTGTTATGTAGTCAAAAAGGTACTCGCTGCCTTTTCTCGTCATTCAACGGCGTTTTCAGGCAGCATGAGATATTGGTTTTATAAAAAAACTTCAACTGCTTCACTCAAAAAAAAAAGACATTGTTAAGCGAAGAATTTTGAGATTCTTAAAAAATTGTAAGTTAAAAGTTCTTGGTTCAAATATTATTTTTGTTAACAAGAACTCGTTTTTAAGTTTTCAGGAATCAGGTATTCAGCGTAAGAATAATATGTACTCTCTATAAGACTTTTATTCATTCTTAAATCAAGGATTTTGATATTTGGGTTCATTTTAACCAACAAAAATTGTTGGCATTACAATTTATTTTTCTGTGTGTTCGCTAGGGTTGTCGAGAGTTTTCAGGATTCGCTCGCAACAGCACATATTTATGAGTGGACTTGAAGTTCAGTGTTTATAGTGAAAATAAAATATTGACAAAATTCGATTGTAAAACTTCAACAAAAATAGTTTTGTTGAACTGAAAAAAAATTTGTTGTAATGAAAAATGAATTATATCAATAGAACTTCAGTTTTACCAATTTGAACGATATTTTGCCAAACATTTACTACAAAACTTCTTTGTCAAGTCAGATTAACAAACACACAATTTCCAATTTAATAAATCGATATTGTCTCAATTGAATAATTTTATTGTTGAATTAACAAAGTTTTTGTTATATCTTAAAAGCAGAAACAAAAATCACTTGTAAATGTTTGTGAAATTGACAAAACTTATGCAAAATGTTTGTCAGCCAAACAAAATACAGATTTTCAATATTACAAACATTTTGTTGAAATGAATAAAATGTTTGTAGATATGACATCAATTTTGTTGAATTGATAACACACGTGTTGAATCAATGAAAATACATTTTAAACATTGTTATCCTTTGAATGCAATGCTATCGATGGCGTCATTTATATTTTACACTCGAGTTTGTTAGTGCGCATAAATGTAAGGGGTAAAAGTGAATAAAACCAAACTAAGAAAATGAACAAGGACATAATTAATGAACATCTTCAATCAAAGAAAGCCGCATATGGAAAGTGTGGGAATATCTAAAGGCTAAGTGAAAGAAGTTAGTGCGATAATATATTGGTTACATTGAAAACAAAACAGCTGAGTTTACCGCCAAGGAAAAACATGTCCAGCCAAGCCAGATCAAGCTGTGTATAAATACGATTATATTGAAGAAAATAGGATTGTGCACATCCTGGGCCCGCTTGGCTGGACTCTGGACATTTTCTTTCATGTCTAAGTGCAGTTATTCGCAGTGCCGGCTCCAGGCAAACTAGCGCCCTGTGCAAGATTTACAGAAAGTGCCCATTTTTCATATTTGCACTCATGCCTAAGTCTTTTTCACATCACCCAGGAGGTAGACTTTCAATGCGTTTTTTTTTATTGGGGTATATTTTGTTTTGTGATTTTTGAACTAGATTCTTTTGTTAAATTTAAGTGGATGTGCAAGCAATATACTTACACGAACAGGGTGGAATATTTTGAGATTATGTAGGTAAGAAGTAAGCGAAGTAATACTGTTAATATAGCTCCTGCAGAGTTATTGGATTACAAATAACCGATTCAACTTGTTTAAGGAAACTGGGTTGAAAATAACCGACTTTTCAATTTCCTCCAAGTTTTCTCGTTCGTTAATAACAAACTAGCTCTGTAGCTTTTCACCAACTGGTTGATTTTAAGCAAGCAACTTGATTGATAACAACTAATAAAGTGAGTATTTTAACAGTATGCATTTAACCTTTTCATCTCGGTAGTTTTTAACAAAGAATACTCGTTTTTTCTCAACAGAGACTCAGTTAATTTTAATCCACTCGGTTAGAGCCAATTTTTGAGCGTGTATGCATTCTGCTTTTAAGGGAGGGGGGGTCTGTTCCGTCATTAGATGATGCAAATGTGCTCGACCCCATATTCGTTTCTGCGTATAAATAATACTTCGGGCGGTACTTGGATTGGCCTTATTTGTTCTTCTTGCCATAGTTCGAAGACCACCTGACTGCATTATCCTGCAGCAATCAACACATCTCATCTATAGATGTAACTTGCCAGGCAACAAACCTTCCGACTGCTTCGGTGTGACTATAAGGCTTCCAAAGGGTCTGAATTGGATAACATGCACCTACAATTGGCGATAGAATATCAACTTGCCTCATCCCCTGATCCATTTGGAACGAGTTAAGCGTAGTTCGCTGCTCGAGCTAAACTAAATTTGATCTGGTCTCCAACTTTTCTCTCCAAACATCAGCTAAAGTCCTAGCTAAATTTTGACACAGAGTACGCCGTGAATAAGTGTCACAGAAAATAGCTGTGCTTCAAAAAAAACTTTCTTCAAAAATTGAATTCTCTCTTATTTCAACTATTTCTGATTCTAGGTACTTCTCGTCGATGTAATAATTAAAAGAGCTCCTCCTTGCATACTTTTTACAACAAATACACAATTATCTGCCACAATTTAGCTTGAGAAAATGTGCCGACCCATTAAATGGCCACGCTAAATTTTGACAGACACATGAAGTACATTCTGAAACAAAATTTTGATTATTTAGCTCGAGCTGCGTACCACTCAGCGAAATGGGTTCGCTTAAATTTAGGTCAGCTAAATTTTGCAGAGAATTTTGTATGGGAGTGAAAATTTAACACGAGCAAAAAGTTTGATTATTTAGCTCGAGCTGCGTACCACTCAGCTAAATGGGTTCGCTTAAATTTAGGTCAGCTAAATTTTAAAGAGAATTTTTTATGGGAGCGAACTAAGCTTAAGCGAACTGTCCATTGTGCGGAACCTAAAACTTTGCGCTGTTGTAGAACTCCTTCACACAGAAAAATAAATTGTAATGCCAACAATTTTCGTTGATTAAAATGAACCCAAATATCAAAATCTTTGATTTAAAAATGACATTTTTGGCAATGATGTAATAAAATACTTATGGAGAGTATATTATTCTAAAGCTGAATACCTGATTCTTGAAAACTTAAAAAAGAGTTCTTGTTAACAAAAATAACATTTGAACCAAGAATTTTTGACTTACAAATTTTTAAGAATCTCAAAATTCTTCGCTTAACAATCTTTTTTTTTCTGAGTGTTGTAATACCAGATATTTGGAAGGCTCTTTCTGCTGAGCATCATTATTTACTATAGCAAATCGCATACTTTGCACAGCCCGATCTTATTATCAATTCGAACGAAATTCAAATTCAATTTCGAACACAGCTTCTTGGAATTGGGGAACATCTCTCCACCGACGATATATGCGCATCGGTTGTCGCTTGTCGCATTGGCAATAATCATAATTACAAAACGACATTGCACATACTGTAACACAATGTGAATTTGATACTCGCTCTCAAAGATCTCGTTTCGAGAACGACCCTCTTTCAGCCAAGCGAAAAAAGAGTCTCCGCAGATATTTAGAGTATCCGTATCTGTTGCATGCCCGTATACCGATTGCATGCACTTATGAAACGTCCGCTGTCCATAGAAACAAAACGGACTATTTCTCTCTATTTGTTTGTTTGGTTTTGCATTTATAGAATTGTAATAATAATAATCATAAATGCTTTAGATAGATTTTGTTTCACAGTTGTTGCATTGCGCGAGCATCCGATACCGAACGAACTGAATGTGATACGGTTTCTTTAGAGAGGTGGAGGAGGTGGATGGCTTGCCTATGGCGAGGTGCTGTTTTGCTCCAAAGAGCGACCGCATGATCTGACTGCGACTGGGCTTAGTTTACACCTCGGAAAAAGAAAAGAGCGCAGACAAAGCGCAGGAAAAAAAATAAAAATCTAGCGAAGGTCTCCCCCTCCCCCACCGTCCCTATACCTGCGGTGTTCATTCGTTCGCTTCTCTATTATTGAATTCTGATGAATGCATACAAAAGATTAACAAAAGTATCTACATCGATATTTGTATGGTTTCGGAGAGGGCGCAACAAATACAGCAGTAGACACCAGTACACCAGCGTGTCTTGCAGTGCTTCGTGGCCTGTAAAGGCTGGCCAAAGACGGATATGTTACCATTTAGTAGCATAATGTGGATGCTCCAATGCAATTGCCCTGCCAGCTCAATTTCATTCCCATTTTGCATTATTGTGTGCACCATTTGTGGGACTTAACGTTTTATTTATATTGTTGGACGACTGCGCGCTGCGTAGCGCATGTAGTAGTTGTATGGGTAGTTTTACAAAGGAAAAGTTTATTTAAAACGGCGGATAAATAGCAGGAAATGGGCGCCCTCTGTGACCAGTGTTCCAGTGTCTATTGATCAGTATCAGATTCGGATATTAAGAATTCAGATACTTATCAAAGTAACGAGTCGGTTGCAGTCCATCTCTTCGATGGTTCGTGGGTAGTATTAGCGAGTATCTGCTTCGAGGAGGCGCCATGTGTCTTGTCACACCGCGTCAGGATGTGCTCTCATGGAAATTTGAATAAAAATCACATTCAGACGCACACAAGGACACCTCTGATTTATGGCCACTCCATATGATCACAAATGGCATAGTTTATGACGGAACTGCATATTGATGGCAATTAATGTGCCATATAAACTGCATGAAGTGGTTGAGCTCATCGTCATCGCGCCGCGGAAATGTGTGCATATGTGTGCGCGCGTTGGCAAGGGTAGCTAACGAACCCCCTCCCTATAATCATCACCCGTTCAAGGACAATGAATCGGCTACAATATAGCACATGGTAATGGCTGTCGTTCAATGAATTCTTTCGGGAGACGCGCACAATGTGTGTGAATGTGAATGCAGTCCATATCGTCTTGATATGCAAATTATTTTTGTATCTATCGACTGATTGCGTTTGTAGATACCACTATAGGTATATACTCAGTCAAACTTCCACTCTATCGAATTTTCGAATTAAAATCCTTCAGCTGTTTGATGCATAAATTTCCGAGCAAGGGCGAGGGACCATTGCTTGCACGGGCAGATGTTTACAGACACGCACCTTTGGCTAAGGAATTTATCCTTCTTATGCCATTCATCTTGAAGGATCACTGCGAGAAAGAGTGCGTATGCAAATTCGTTGAATAGTACCCACCCAAAGTACCTACCGAATGTGCAATAAACAAGCGACACAGAAAAAAGGATTCCGATCACAGCGAAAGGATATTTTAATCAGCGATTTGATTGTTTGGTTTTCATATGCAAATCAATTGGTATAGGCACCGCCGCTCGGATTGCACTACATCATATACCTGGCTGTGGCCTTTATTCGGCCGACCATGTTTGGAAAATATTCCTTTATTAATTGCAAGAGCATGAAAAGGGACACGCATAACTGAGTGCCGTGTGTGATTTATTGGGCTGGGAAAAAGCTTAAACCATACTTTTCTCAAACGTTGACACATCCAAAAGCCAGTCGCGCTACGGTGTTGCTCATCTACGGAGGGCAAACATTGCCGTATAAGGCAGCGTCGTGTAGTAGGGCAATAAAAATTCCACAGCCACTTCGTGACACACACCACCCGCGCACTGATAACGATACATTCCACCGCACGGTTGTAATCACCTAATTGTCTCATTGACCATCCGACACTATATGCTTGCAGGAAAAGTGCGCGAAACCAATTCCCATAAGTAGGTAAATTATCCTTTGTGGCAGGCACACTGTAAAACTGCAAGGGCGAGGACCGCACTTATCTGCACCATAGGAATAGAAACCTTCAGCATTCAACAGTTGCAAGCCCTTCAATCCCCGGCGCGCACACACAACAAGGCCGACTACCCGCAAAACTACTTAACAAAGCACTCGAATGCAGCAAAAATATAAAAGGATATCAATTTCAGGCCATTGAGATTTGCGTGCAACTATTGCAAAATATTTATGCAGGGGTGCCGAATAGAAAAGAGTTCTCTCCTTATGTGCGCCATTATCAGTGCACTATTTGTCCTTTTGAGGATACACTATTTATGGTTTGGCTGCGTGTGCATGTACCTATTGTGAACACGCGTATCATTAATTTGCATTAATTCCAAATCAGGAGGTCCTGTGCCAAAAAAAGAGAACATTTAATAAATGTAACAGTAATGCGATTGAGGTTGACAGTTTCCAATTCGGAGATGGAATTTTTTGACATAATGATCCAAAGGAAACGGAATACATGCGTACGGGGGGAGGCTGGTTACACAACATGTGAGTGCCAAGGAATGCGTTTGTGTGTGTGTGTTTATAAAGCCCCTTATGCGGATACGTTTGACATTTGAGGGTTTCAACTCGTTTGTGTCTGCGCGTGCAAAAAAGGAAAGGATTGTGTGCAGGCACATCCTAATGGATTTTCTAATTCTCCCAAAGACGGATTTTATTAATGATAGTTGCGATTTATTGTAAAAAAAAATACATCGTCCTGAATATTTGGCCTACGAACAAGTGTGATTGGGGCAGAGAAACATGAATCTGTGTGAGAAACTAAAAGTGTGGGAATTGTTGTAAATTTGACGGATGATATTAGGTACACCTGGTTTTGCCAGTATTTTTAGTCGAGCCCAGTGTTGTTAGCACTCTCTCTTCATTTATCCCATGAAACGTGGTCATTTTTCCCTTTTTTCCCTTTTCACCGTACTCAAATTCCCTTTAAAAATCCCACGATACTTTTTGGCGTCAAAATCCATTTTTTTTAAGCAAAATTTGTATTACACGGAAAGAAAATCACGTCAAATTCACCTTTAGTATAAAAACCGCAGTTTGTAACACTGCTATGATTATTTTTTGGTACTAGAGTATTTTGATAAAAGACGATTTACAAGAGCGGTTTACAAGAGTATGATGATAATCATGGTGAAATACATGTGTTTTGATGGAATTTCACCAAAAATGTATAGTTTGAATGTTTTTTTTTTGCTAGATTTCTGAAAATCTCACGATTTGGTTTTTTTTGGCTTTTCCCTTTATCCCACAGAAGGCTTTTCGGACATCGAAATTCCCACAAAAAGGGATAAATCGCACGATATAACAACACTTGTCGAGCCTTTGTAGAGGGGGCCGAAAAATAAACATACGCAATCTACTTCGCGTGGTCGCATGGTTTTTACTAGTACCTCGACCAAAACTCTTGTAAGCTCGTTTGTTATAGACCGAAAAGGGCCGGCAAATTGGGTACTTTTGTGCATATTTGATGGGACAACAAGTCAAGGTTTTTCAATTTCGCAGTGCAAATTTCTTGTTTCTCCTAATCAACTGCTGTTTTTTGTCATCAGCTATGATCCATGTAGATCATCGATTTACATGCACCTACAACAAGAGCACATGATCCTGCTTCTCAACGAGATCACGAATCAAGATCTGAAAATTATTTCCACTATTTCCGACTAGGTGGCTTGTTTTATTTTTACATGTTGGTGTGTCTGTAAACGATAGCCACATAATCACGTTGCCAGACTAAAAAATGGAACACAAAAATTCAATTTTGATCTTTTTCGCATTCCAATAAACTCCCCGTCCGTATTCCGAGTTATTTTGTTTTTTCTCGTTCTATAAAGGTATGTCCAGACCAGCCAAACATTTGATAAACAATTAAATACCTACATGTTCCATATTTATTTCTGAAACACTTATTAAACAAAACATTTTTTATGAAATGTTTAGAAATATTTTCCTGGTTTGGATCTGGACACCAAAAAAACATTTATGAAATGTTTCACAGTTACCCAATCGTGATGGGAAATAATTTTTGTTTTACAAGTATCGCGGCAGAAAGTGAGCGCTGTTTTTCGATTATTTTTTTTATTTTTTTAAATAAAATAAAAGTGTCCAGAAAAGCTTTGAATACCTTTGAATTCGAGACCAAATTTACAAAAATAAAAACTTTACTCGCTGCTAATAGTCCTACTACATTATTTTCTTCTAGTCCAAAAAAGGATAAAATTGAAACCTTTCATAAGCATTTAATAAATAAATTTCAGAAATCTTTTATAGGTGTTTATGAAATGTGTCCGATTTGCTTCAGAAACATTTGATAAACATTTCTGAAATGTTTCGCTGGTCTGGACACACCAAGCTAAACTCAAGTGGTAGCAGCAAAATATTGTTCATGTGTTGCATATTTGAACATAAAATACTAAATTTGTTTCACAAAAATATATTTGAGAAGAAAAATTATGCAAATTTGATTCAAATATGGTAACACTCCCGACATTGCAAGTGAAATGACTTGTGCCTTGTGTGACGTCACGTTGAGCAGAATATTTGCAATGTGGCTGGTGGCAATATGAAGTTTGTAATATCCTGCATTATCTGTTTTGTTTTTGAAAGCAACTGTTGCCACAATTCAAAAATTAAACTTTTCAATGATCCGTCTTGTTTTATTTTCGTGATCTGACAAACAATCAGATCACTCTGATAATAAAAAACAGCTAATATGGCTTTCTAAAGGGTAGATCAACTACAGCTGCCCTCGTGTCTTGTGCTCTCTTGGCTCTAAAAAGTGGAAGTGAAATATTGCAGCTGAAATGATGTCACACCTGTTTTTCCCTTTGAAATTGTCCGCACTCGACTTTGATCATATTTGGCTGAAATGGATATGAAGGGTGTTTTTTTAGAGGTGTAGAACTTTGAAATGGAATAAAATGAAGATGATTTTTTTAAATTGGCATGAAATTTACTTTATTTATGCATTATAATTTAAATATGATTTCTGGCTGTCTCGGAAGTAGTCTAATCTGGAGGTCCAATTTTCGATGACTTTTTCCAACATTTGCGCAACGCGCCGAATGTTGTCCTCCAAGTGGTCAATCGTATCGGGCTTATCGGCGTAGACTAGCGACTTCATATATCCCCACAGAAAATAGTCAAGCGGCGTTAAATCGGACGATCTTGGAGGCCAATTCACGGGTCCGCAACGTGAGACTATTCGATTACCAAACGTTTCCTTCAATAAATCAATTGTGGCACATATTGCGCCGTCTTGTTGAAACCACAGCTCCTGCACATCATGGTTGTTCAATTAATGAACGAAAAAGTCAGTAATCATGGCTCTATAGCGGTCACCATTGACTGTAACGTTCGGGCCAGCACCGTTTTAAACGAAGTACGGACCAATTATTCCGCCAACCCATAAAGCAGTCAGTTTTTGTGGATGTAACGGTGTCTCAACATACACTTGAGGATTATCATGACTCCAAATACGGCAGTTCTGTTTATTGACGTATCCATTCAACCAAAAGTGAGCTTCATTATGTTGACCGCAAAATGGACGTATTTCGAACAGAACCATGATTTTCAAAATAAATTTGCTCAATTTGGAAGAGTTGTTCAGGCGTCAGTCTATTTATGTTGAAATGCCAAACCAAACTAAAAATAAATCACTTAACAGCTGACAAAATGGCCGCCAGTTAAAATAGTGTTACCAAGCTAAAGTTCTATACCTCTAAAAAAACACCCTTTATATACCTATTCTTCCTCGTTTTTAAAGCGTTTACTTCAGGGCCGGCATATCGGCCCTTCCTTGACCATCTCTGGTATTCCACAAGTCAGTCATCTAGGTCCCATTCTCTTCAATCTATCTATAGCACTTTTCACTTTTATAAGGATTTTTCAGTTCTGTACTTCCTTTTTTCCTGCCTACGGCTATCCATGAGTATTCAGTAGGCAGCAGCAGTCTTATAGTGCAGCCGTTGACGCTTGCTTGACGTTTAGAAATATTTTTAAAAAAATGTTTCCAAAGTTTGCCCTGTCAGAGAGTTTGATAATAAACAACTTTTCATTTGCGTTTGGTTGCATCAGTGTAAACAAAGCCCTTGTGGGCATTTGAACTTGAATGAAAGCTTGTTTCAAGAACATTACCCAGCTTCAAAATAAAGCAAAGACTGCATTTATAGACCAAATAGTTTTAGAATTATGCTTGCTTGAACATATTGCAACTTAGAGAACTGTTATATTTCCGATGCGGATCCTCTTTGCCGTTGATTTGGAAGGTAGAGTGTTTCACTTCGTTGTTTATGTTGTCAGTTTCGGATGTTACAATTTCAAGGGTACACCCTCAGATGAAAATGTGCAGCATTTTAGCCCACTAACTGCTTTCTTGACACTTTTGGTTAGGGAATAGAATATACCCGAGGGAAGGCATGCCTGTCGTAAGCGGCGACCTAACTCCACGTCTTGTCTTGACGTTTACTCAGTCCACCAAAAGTATGTCGGACAAAACTACGGAAGATATTAATTCAGGTGCGGTACTAGCGAAAGTGAAAATCCACCCGTCGTCCTTTCGACTGCGATAGGGCAATGATTCTGGACCAACATAACTTTGTCTCATCAGGCGATGATATACGGTCCAGGCAGAGCGCTCCTTTCTAAAGATTCTTGCTGTTGCGTCCCTAAATCATGATGTATTCTCTACTAAGGATTTTTTTTTGCTACTTTTTTTTAATCGGGTACAGTGTTGCCACTATAAAAATGAATTTCTTGACCTATTTTTATTTTTTTTTTTAAATTCGGCCAGCAAATCTGGTCAAAAGATAAAATAAGAATTTTCGACTAGAAGTCCGTTCCGTTGAGAATGGCAACACTGATCGGGGAATGATACTCTGTAATCCGTCTGTTTCGCTTAAGTGTTGACCTTAGATATCAATAATTTTGAGGTACTCCTGTGTATCCTACTCGCAATCTTTTGGCGTTTCCTATTCCCCATTGGATTAGAGAGGTTTTGCCGAATTAAGTCACCTCCCATCTCAGCTCTACACCCCTATCCCACAACGCGCTCCCAAAACTGTTACTGACATCATCCGCCAGTCAATTATTTGAATAGAACTTTCGATTCATCAGCTCATTAAGCGACTGTGCACAAAAGTCAAACGCTAATTGAGAATTGAACTCTTGTCAACACATACAGAGTAGATTTATGCATGTATACAACCCAAATTAAACCTTAAAAGCCAGGTGACAGGCAAACCACAATTATTGACTAACCAACCATCATTTCTCTTTTTTTTTTTTACAAATTTTGCGTCGCTTTTGTCTATTTTGGTAACCGAAAAAAATATCATTAAACATTTCGCCATTCACTGTTCGAAACTCGGATCACACACACATGCCCAGTGCAAGAAAAACAAAGACAGATCACCACTTAAACGCGATGATTTACTTGAGTTCCATAACATTAAAGCCAGTAGCAATCAAATTTTAACTACTTTAATTAAACGTTATTTCGGAATAAGTAAGAAAAAAAAAAGTGAGCAAGAAAAACGGAAATAACAACGAGAAGGTACATAGAAGAAATCATTGAAACCACACACACACACACACACACTGGCTGACAAAACTTTTGTTGTACCTGTTTAACTAGTCGTTAAATAATTTTTAATTGCACAACACATTTAATAAAGACAAGACAACCAACAAAAGCTGGCCGCAGAAAAAGTCTGAGAAAATTTCGGGTCGCTTTAAATAAATTACCGCAACTAAAATGTAAACCTCTAGGAGTGGATCTGAATTGATATCGCATCGGTTTGATCGTTTCTCATTTTTTGGCAGCGACAGACATCCTGTGGGAAAATCGAAAGTAAATCTGTGCCTCGAACGCGGCAAATTTATGCAAAACAGGCGAATTAACATAATTCCCATAGGTAGGGCCATTGTGCGCAGGCATGGATTGGAGGATTCAATCAAGGTGCAGAGTATCCTGGGCACAAAGGATATCAATATCAGAAAACACAGAATGAAAAATTAATTCCTGATAACTGTGGGTAATGGCATCGGGAACTCGTTGTTGAGCTATCCTCGCCCCTTCTTAGTGTGTCGGTCCTGCTTTGCATATAAATGGAGTTTGTGGATCGTGATCCGATCAATGACACATGGGATTCAGTTCGATCGGTAGATGTCGCACCAGTAATCATCATCCAGTCCGTAGTATTGCGACAGTAACTGCGAAAGCAAGCGCTATCTTACTGGGTATCTGCGGCCAAACAAGTGCGCCCAAAGCTGATCTCCTTATCAGCGAGCGAAAATCTTTGGAGTTGCACACGAAAATGAAGTAAAAATAAATGTTTTCTCTGTGGAGCTGGAAATTACCACCGCTGCGCTGCCGCTTATTGTTTTCCGTTGAACGAGCGAAATCAAATGAAACTACGCAATAATGAATAATGGAATGGCTAGTCGCTAGTGTGTGTACTGTAGAGCGTAGGTACCCTTACTTACCGCTAGAGAGGAAGAAATCAAACACCAAATGAGATCGTGGGAACAGTTGAGTCACCTGAAGAATTAATGACAGCTAAGCAGCCAAGGAATCGGCAGCGGTTGCCATGGATATTCATTCATTTCGATGAGAGAAACCCAACATCACGCATGCGACTCCGATATGCGATTTACTGGGAGGAGGCAGGCCAAGTCCAACGGCAGCGGTTGATCTAATGCCATTGTTTGCAGTGGCGTAATTGTTGTCTCTTTGGCATGGGACTTTTTCGAGATTGATGTGAAGCTTGGCTCTTTTTTTCTCTGTCATATAGGAACGTGTAGTTCTGGTCTATTAACGAGGCTGAGGAGAGTCAATCAAAGCAACGCTATAACGAATTGTGTCTCATATAGCAATTAGATATAATTTGGTCAGATCGTTTGTGTAGAGGAGTACTTTGTGTTCGAATATGCTACTTAGCGGATTGATTTTAGGCCACCTGTGGGAATGTGTCATTGTTTCTGCAAAGTATAGACCTCTACTGAAACAAGGCTGAGCGTGAGACAGTAATGAATGATTGCGATCGGGAGACGTGTTCGATAGGTATGCAACAATGTTCGACTTGCGGCTTGCAAAACAACCTTCCCCACCACCGAAATCTGCCTCGCAAACGACATGTACGCATGACGGGTCACTTGTAAGTGGTGTGGCAATTCGTATGGAAGATATGTTCTATTGTGAGGTGATCCGTCCTGGGGCCTTACTCTGTAATTCGATTCGGAAAATATGTACTCTGTTATTCGAAAATCGAAAACTGAAATCCGAGTTTCACTTATCTAGATACATTTGCTCGAAAATCGGAAAAACTCTATTTTCGTTGCTAAATACACTCGAATTTCTGAAATTTTATTCGATATCTAATTAGCATCCGGAAAATTTTTGCTGAAAGCTATAATGTAACTACAGTGGAATTCGTTTAATACGTGTTCGTTTATAACGACCAATCGTTTTTAGCGACGTAGACACAGCAACTTGTTAGGTTTGCATACTAATTGCTATGAACGAACATCCGTTTAGAGCGACTCCGGTTTAAGCGACTAACCGCTTTGAACGACGTAATTCACCGAAAAATCGTTCGGTTACAGCGACTATTGGTTGTTGTTTACCAAAAAAAAAAAAACTCATTGGCGCGACCGGCGGCAGTTTTTACGTGACAGAACTACTCGACGGTGTAAGTTTTTTGTGAGTGAAAATGATTTCAGTTTAAAAGAAAAGTTTCTCATTGGCATTACTTACGTCTTTACCTACAGGTATGTCAATACATATACATACATATGTATTTACAAAAGACAGAATCGTAATAAAGAAACAAAACAGATAAAATCTTCAGTTCGTTTTGTGCGTCGTCCGGTTAGAACGACTTAATGTCGCCGGGCCCTTGACCGTCGCTATATCCGGATTCTACTGTATGTATTTATTTAAAAAAAAATTCATACATAATATATATATATATATATAAATATATATAATATATAAATCATAATAATATATATTCATATATTTATTTGATAAAATGTTCTAAGTTAATTGAAGAAAACATAATAAAAATTGATATGATGATATTTTTGATGACTTTATTTCGTTTTAAAGGGAAATCCCGAACACAAATATCAATACAAAACAAAATTTTAAATTCTAATTGGTTTTGTGTGTTCCCATCCGGATTTATCAAAGGGCTATTAAAAATCTGCGGACTTCAAGCTTCAAATAATCCGTGGAAGCGTTTAGCAACCGACTTGAACGCAGCTGGCCCACCCACCAATGCGCGAAGATTCTGTAAATGGAATGGTGGGAACAAAGGATTTTGTATCTGGAAATGAAAACGGAAACGAAACAACAACTGATGACGAATTTATATATGTATAATAATTATTTATTATCTTTGAATGCTCAAAAACGATTATTTGAATTTTTGTTGAATTTAAAATTTTTGACAAAAACCAGCTTGAGTCTCGAAACATTTATTCGAAAGTTGCAAAGTTTTCTTTACAACATTTCCTATCGATTCGAAAGCTATACAGAGTAACATTTAAAATTAGAATTGGAAACAAATTTCGAATTGAATTACAGAGCTAGGCCCCTGTTTTATCTCGAATCTGAGAAAGGGAAAATCCATGTGGCGCAATTTTTAATACAAAATTGCGACAGTTGGACATTTTATTTGAATCTATTAAATGTTGAGATTTCAACACCAAATAAAATCTTGTCGTGTTACCATGAGAGAAGAATAGCTGACAATCACTTCAAGTTTTTTTTGAAAAATAAGAAGGCCCGAGGATCAGAGAAGTCTCGAAAGTGGCTTAATTTTTCGCCCGACTTTGGCACAACATTTACAACCAATGACACCTACAACCAACGCCACTGGTGCGGATATCCTATCACGGCCTACAGGACTTCATATATATGTTAGATGCATTTGGAAAACCCTTAGCGAGCCAGCTCTAGTCATGAAACCTGGCAGCAGTTCTGAAGACTAGAAGAGGACACTCGACAATAGGAGCAGTATAGGTAGGTCTAGGTCAGGCTTAGAGTACTTTTCTACGACAGACACGACTTAAATTCTTCTCGATTTTAATAGGACAGACGATGAAAGTATTATATGTCTCGCTCGCACGTAATTCATCTCCACTGTGGTACCACCCCAACTCCATCACGGGCTCATTTCGAATGTAATTTTCATATCATTTCTCTGATGGGAGAAAAACCGTCAACAACGTTTTTTGGGGCCGCCAAAAATAAATGAAGCAACTAAAAGGAGGTCAACCGCAATAATCATCGATCACACACACCCGCACGACTGTAGCACTACCTCCATTACATGCAATATGTGCGTTGAGGAACATATTTCCAATTCAGAGCCTCATGGGGAAGGTTGGTCAATGGCATAAAAAGTCGACTATTGTTTCTGTTCTGCTGCGGAAGGACAGAACGCCGCCCCCACACAACGCCCGTCCCACACACATGTTTATCTAGTAGTCGCATTCGTCGGCGGGCAGGGGGATGACAGCGAGGTAGAGGTGGCAAAAGGTTAAATCGAGCTTTTTTGTGTAACCGCCGTTAACCTATAGGGAGGCATTGATAAATGCTCTTTAAATACCAACCCCTCACTTAGTACGGTTAGTCGTCGTCGGCGTCGTCGTTCACCCTTAGTACCGCAGCATATCCATAGTCCAAGACCAAGTCCATTCATCGTCGCTGTCCACTGTTCAGCGCCGGAGAGTAGTAAAAGCGACCCCTTGATTTTTTTTTCCTTCCTTACTTTCCGATTATATTCCTTGTTTTTTTTTCTCTCTCTCATTGACTCGTTTACATGGCCGCAAAACAATCATCTCCAGGGTGGATACAAATGGAGGTCAATAAGGGGGTTGGTCGGTCGGTTGTTTGACTAGCGAGCTGGTTAACCGCTTTTCATTTGAATTCGTGTATATTAAAGTAAAGCCATTGGGACACATGTCATGCGGTGTGTGTGTGTTCTTGTCCTGCTTACGAATTGAAGATCTTAGTCATCGATAAAAAAATCCTGAAATGATAGCGACGCGCAGCATATGTAAACGAGGGCAGCACACATAACAGTAACGGCCAACAGAGTGTGCCTAATGAGTGCCTGTGTGTATAGTGTAATGTGTAATAATATTCAAATTAATTTCACTAGGACTGCGCGCACCTTGTGAAACCAAACCACCATACACCCTGGTGGCGAGTGACGCGACGTTCCTCGTTCGGACACCTGAAGACTGATGGATTATAAGTCGATATCGTAATGAAAAGGCGGGAAATTATCCCCGACGGGATAGCTCACAGCCATCAGTTTCAGTAGAGTGTATGTGTGTTTGAGATCCTTGGCGGATTGGACGGTGCGGCGACATTGGGCCATGACTTTTGAGTGGTCGACGCGCGGTCATTAGCGGAGGGTGGGCTGGTAAATAGTTTCGATTTTCACTTAGGGCGCATGCAAGTCAAGTGGACGTTGACGGCGATGACCATGATAGCGGTTATAGTCGCTTTGTTATTGGCTCTTATGTATTGCGGGTAATTATTATGTAAATTGGGCGAACGAAGAATACGTATTGAAATTCAAAAAGTCGACTAAAGTGCTAGTGATAGGCACAGTCACAGCCCCCAGCACGCCATTGTCGGTGGCTACTTGTTGGAATTACATGGTAAAGGAGGGAGTGCGCGTGAAATTGCAAACGAAGGCAGAATTAAAGGACCTCTTACTTAGTAGAGAAGGCCAACCTAAACGAAATAAAGGCGGTTATAGCTAGGTTGTCCTCTTAGTTGAGAAACTGCCACGAACTGTAAGCGTTTGCCTTCCCGCATTTAAAGTCTTCTGGACCTGAGAGGCACTTGTTCATTTATTCCGCACTCCTAAAGCATTCCTAAAGCTTGTTTGAGGAGTCCCAAAGTTGTCATAACTCACGAACGAGAAAGAATACCTTTTGGCTTTAACCTCCTCAAAGGCTTAGGACTATCAGCCTTTTATCTTACATTTTCGCACGTTTTGTCTTTGTATGAGAGCCGCCGGTGTAGTAAGCTTAAGAGGACCCTTGAACTTCCACCACAGATTCACAAGTCACCAACCCGGACTTAACCTAGCCAACACATTCTTGGGCTTACCCATGAAAAATGATTGCCTGATGCTACATCTTGAAGTCCCAGTCTTTTAAAAAAACCTGCTTTGGCTGGTGAATATTCAAAGGGCACGTCTTTCGAAACGGAATTTATGGAGCTTACAGCCAGAGGCTTTATCTGTCGCAGCTTATAGTTTTTGCAACTTTCCTAAAAGATCTGACTAAAAGGAGCTGAAATCAAGTTGTAAAATGTTTAGCTAACAGACCTTCCTAGGCTTTTCTAAGGATTTTCATAAGTCACCATTTAGGTTTTTGATAGTCTTAACAAATCAACATCTTGTTTGGCTTAAGGCATATATAAAGGCCCAAAGAAAACACTCCCTTTGATCCATACTAAAACAGCTGAAACTCCGAATTTCTGTACAAATTTCGACATCTTTAGTCAACTCTTAAACAAATTTGGCTTAGACTTCAAATACTAGTCCTCGAAGACAATTGGCAAACAAAAAAATCCCTCCTGGCCAGGCAAGTCTATTCTTTTCAGACACTGTGCCTTGCCAATAAACATTTTTACTTTCGACTCTAATTTAAGAAGTTCCCAGTGGATATTTTTTTTTTTGAACAAGCTTCGCAATTCTGAGCTTCCGTAAATTTAAAATTGAGACTAAAATGTGTTATAAGTATGGCCACGGCGCACTGTCTGCGCAACAGCTCACATGCGCTCTCATTAGCAAAGTACAACTCGCACATACACCTCCAGTAAATATGTTAATTACTTTGTTAACAGGTAACACCACACACAGTTATAATGGTTCCACGTTGTAATATACGCAAGACCCTTATATATATTTATTTGGTTCGTCGCAGTCGAAAAATTATCCTGCCGATGAATAACGAAAAGTCCAAATTAAATGACTCTGACGTGACTTTTGAATGTTTTGTTGTGTTGTTCTCGTCGGTGTACCCACTTAGGTAATATTTTCACCTATGTTAATTGAAAAATTTATTTTGCGGTCGTTTGCGGCGGGGTTTTTATTTTTGCTGCTTTTTGGTGGCTTTTCTTATCGATTCGTATATTAATTTGTTATGCTTGACAGCGACTAAGAGCTGCGCCTGTTCGTAGTGGTGTGGGACTTGGAAAGTCTTCTCAAGGGACAGGGTAGGTCTCTGCGCTCAGTTAATGAACGCGATCAATGACAGATGGATTCTATTGGTAGTACTTTCATGACGAAGGACTATTTTGACTTGGTCATCAAATTTAGTCGGACTTTGTGTTGGGTTGGGAAAAGAGTGAAAACCATTTAGAGAGGGCAAACTGCCAGCGCTTGAGGGATTTGTAAGGGCTTACTTGTCATAAAAATAAAAAATGCAAAAATCATACCTATGAACGGCAGTGAGGAGCTAGGTCCTCTGTAAAACTGTTGCGCCAACTATTTGTCTACTTTATTTTGTATTACTCGATAGGTTCTAATAAGGTTTAGCATTTGTCGAATGCAACTGAAAAAAGCTGGCTTCGCTTTGGGCAAACGTGCTTCGAACATTCAATAGACAAAAACCAGACTCAAAGGAAACACAAGTCTAGCTTCTCACTAGCCCCTTGATCGATTGAGTCTCATTTTTGGCAGAGCGATTCACGAAATGTGTTTATTTATTTGTTGAGCTGTTTAATTGACTTTTGACCATTTCTACCACACTTATACGCTTTACGAATCCACTTTGCTCGCGTTGGACTTAAAATTGAACAAGTTCGTTTTGAGTCGTTGGTAAACGTTCATATAGAGCAACGCGAGGAATGCACTTTTTTTTAAATGTTGCAATAAGATGTCCCCCAAGTTTATTTGCTTTATTAAACTACATTTAGATATTTAAAAAAAAAAAATGTCTGAAACACCACTAGAACCTGTATTTATTGGAAATAAATAAGCATAGCTTGAAATAGATTTATTTTACTTCAATTTTAAAAATTTTGACAAATCGTTCAGCACTACAAATAGTTTTGTACTAAATGGCGTTTGTCCCCAACGCAGTAATTTGAATTTCCCGATTTAATATCAATGGCTCCTGGATGAGCTTTACAACACTGGCACAGCTAAAAAACAAGATTTATGTGTTCTTTAATAGAAATACTAATCAATATTTAAGAGTAAAATTATCAGGTATTTTCTTTTATTCAAGAAAAAACTTTCTCCATAATTCGCTTTCAGTTAGGTTTGTTTGACGTGGGGCCTAGTGCGCACTAGTGGGCACTGGGTTAATCCTAATGCATTCGATATAGCACTGAACTCGCTCTGGTACTGAAAACCTGTGTTTGACGTGGCTTCTAGGGCACCCTAGTTGTGCCCTGAACTGACCCCAGTTAATTTGTCGGGGCAAGAATTCAATGCTGAGTCGTCATCTATATTGCGAACACTTTTATCAACGTTTTGCATTATGGAAAACCCAAGTGTAGAATTAACTCATTTTAAACAATAAACGGAAAAAAGTGTTACCAAAAGATGAATATTTGTCAATTTAAAAAAAAACTAACAGACTTCAGGGCAACATTTTGCGTTCGATATAGAAGCCGAATTTTCAGGGTTGGGCAGGGTTTTTGACAGACGCGAAAATTAGCTGACGCTTCTCAGTGCAAGCCACATTGAACAAACCTGTTATAATTTTCCAAATCCCACTAAATAAAAGGATGTCGGGTTTTTACTGTTTTTTTTTAAAAACCTCTAAATGGACGTAGTTTGGACATACAAAGTCCCCTTTTCAATGCTTTTCGTTTTTGTAATAGTTTGTTTAATAAATTCAGATGGTTTAAGAAATATCCTTTAAGTTTTTATTGCGAAATAAATTAATTTTGGCAAATATTGTCTACTGCGTCACTTTTTTTTCATTCTCGTCACACTTTGTCCCCCAAAAAACAAACAAAGCATTCGATTTTGCTTTTAACTGCAATGTTGTATAATGTTCCTTGAAATCGGGATTCACTTGGTAAAGAATTTCCTTTAGGTGGTTTTTGATTCTTTAATTAGCTTTTTTTCAAATAAAATGTTTTAAATTGGTTTTCGTAACGCAAAAGACATTCAAATCAGAAAAAAATTCAAAAATTATTGTAATCATTTACAAATTTAAATAGACCAAGTTGCATTTTATCTGTTAAAGAAAGTATGTAACAAATTACAATAAAAAAAGACGTTTATTCGACGCTTTTATCAATTATTTACGAAAATGACGAGGATTCCAGAGTTTGGGTGACATTTTCAGTTAGGTATATCGTCCAAAATATTAGGAAAACTGTACTGTCGGTAACGGAATTTAATTGTTTTAAGGATTGTTGATAAAAAATAAATAAAATGGTTAGGTTCAACATCGAGATTTATTAAAAAAAAAAATAATAATAATAATAATAAATAATCCAACATTTTTAAAAACAACAATTTTACCTATTTCAATAAGACGTCGATCCATATAGAACTGGTGAGTCGGTAACTCTACAATTTAAAAGAAGTTTTCTTTGTTTGTAGATAGGAGTAATAAATACTTTTGCTAGGTTATCGTAAAATTTCGTAACGATGAAGGGATGCATTTGCAAAAAATTTATTTAAATACGAAGGATAAAGGACGAATCTATCCAACAACCCAATTTGAAAAATGCTCCTAAGTTGCAACGCCAAATAAATTTAAGTAAGTCCTACAATAAAAGCGGAAAACTTGGCTCTGATTGAGCGGATAAGCGTCCGTCAGCATGACTCATTCCTAGCATGCATTATTTTTGGTTATTGACCATCCCAAATCGACATAAATTAAAACATCTACCAGCAATGATTTACTTGTACAAATAACTTCATTTAAAGCGAGACCGGTTCACAAATCATTTAAAAATCTGGTTGCCCTTGAAATGATCCTCATTTCGATTTCCTCCGAATATACCATTCGTGCAGGTACATATACATTTTTACACGAAAAATCATTACTTGCGCACAAATAAAATTAAGAACTTAATAACCCCCCATGCATCGTTAAATCCCACATCGCCACATGAACCTACATGCGCTCCATCACAAAGAAACACAAGAATAAACCATCAACCAACACAACAGCAGCCACAGTGAGTCGACGTTAATTTGCAAAAGCTCAACTTGACATCGTCTCACGTAAAAGTCTGAAACTCTGTAAAATTCCATTAAAATCTCCAATAAGAGATTTCGAGGTCAGATTGGGAGTTTCAGACCAATAACACAATGCCAGGAAAAAAAAAATAAAAAAAACACGAAATCTCTCCAGCATTAGCAAGGAAGAGACGTGGAAACGAAATGATGAAAAACCCACAAAGTGACATTTGTGATACTTTTAAATTAAATTTCATTTCTCGTCCGCAGCCGAGTTACATACGTGTAGGCTTTTTGACAGACGAAATATGAAATAGGCTGGAAATAGTATGGGAGCGATTTTGATAGACCTGCCTCAACAGATGCACCCGTCTTACCCTCGGAAGACGTCTTGGCGCGAACATTGATAATTAAAAAACCCGCATTCAGATCCTGTCGAAAGATGCACCACTGACTGCGGGCAGGTGGATCCTCAATTCGATTACGCTCGACTAGATAAAAGAGGGAATTCCCTATTGTGCGTCGAGCTATCGATTGATGACCGAACGGCGGTCACCGGAATGAAAGTCACCTCCGTCTTGTAGTTGTCATGTAATTAAGAAGTTAAAGTCTCACCTGTTGAACCCGCGGCCAAACGCGGTTGTTTATGTTTTGAGTACTACGTTGTTGACTGCCACGCCTCATTTGCCATTACCGCACCACTACCACTACCACCACCAACAACAGTTTGCTTCGGCTTCGGTTTGCTCTTTCCCTGCGATATGAGGAGGACGTGGATGGTGGATGTGAGTTAATTGAAGTTGTCCCATCTCCCCTTTGGTCAATTAGAATTCCACCGCAACTCAAATAGGGGTTACTGACGCGTTACGCTCCGCTGCGCGCATGGATCTGATTGCATGCACTGATAACGCGCCCCGACCATCGTCGATCGAAGGACTCAAAAATACAAATTTTGTAACGAACAATCGACCGATGAGCTGGACAGTGGACTGCTGCCCGTTAGAGTCGGTAATTTAATTGGCATAAATTAAGATGGGACACCAAACAGTCATCGCTCAATATTTATGGGGGTCGAGCGCCGTAATTGAAATAAAAAATGCTGCTTCTTCAACTGGTGACTGGTGAGTAGTGAGTACGAGTAGTCCTCCAAGTGCTTTCGGTTGTAGCTCAGTGAAGCGGCGCGCGTGCAGGTGCTCAGTCGCCCGACGAATTTTCAGTTCCAGGTCAGTTCCGAAACGGGGTCCCCTAGTGCGCAATTGAACGAATTTCGGACCACATTCGGCTGGTTGAATGGTCGAACGATCGCCGGCTATTGATTTCCCGAGAGGGGCACCATGTTCGCACGCAGCCTGTGTGGAAATGTATGTTCACTGACACCATTAACAAGGGAACAGAGCATCCCGCGCACACTGCCTACTGTCGCTGATGTTTTACTCCACTTTGGCTGTTGTTGTTTTATTGTTTTTAATTTCCGGCCAATATTTTACAATTGGAATCGGATTCGGTGTGAAATTTCACACCTAAATGGTTAAGTGACCAACACCGCAGTGGGGACCGATTGTGGCCACAAGACGACATTCAATTAGTGGTTCCAGTTGAGTTGAGCCTCGTCGCTTAGCGCAGTTTCCTTCAAATCACACCGAGCTCAAAAGATGAAATATTCCCTGACAGTGCGGAGCTGGGACGATCCTGTGAGCGTGTCGTCATCATCCCCATACCGTGGCATATCCTCGCTTGTCGGAATACACAACACAGTCCAATTAAAAGAGTGTGCGGCCCCGAACGCCACTTTGTAACCACTTCGCTGGAACCCACTGCGAGTCGCGCTGATAACCATAAAAATAAGAAGGTAAAACAAAACAGAGACAGATTGTAAATTTTATGTGAATTCTGCGTACGTGATCACCCATTCTGGTGTAATATTTAACTTTGAGTCGAGATCAAGAGAAGCTGATCAGGCAGCAGCCTTATGCCGGCCGTGGAACATCATACTCGTGTGTGAACAAAGTAGACCACCGTTCTGGGGCGGACATAACTTTGCTTGTCATATTTTTATTATTATTTTTCATTTCCACCGACATTAAGATTTACACTATCTAGATACGAAAGACGAGCGCGATAATAGACCAGAGATTTGTGATTTTGTGCTCGCTGCGAGGACGCTGCTAAGCGCACATGGATTCGCCTCCTAATCATGGTCAGCTGACGAGCTGTAGAAAACTAATGCTTTGGATGGATGTTTGAGTCACGATCAATTGCCGCTACCTGTGTTGGTGTGCAGTGCTTCAATGGAACCCTCAAAATGGTGGGCGATGGCATGGGTTTGCTTAGTCAAGCAACTTTCCTATACCAGGACATCTCATTTTATTGGTCACCACAAGACGCTGTGCCTCGCAGTTTTTATGGTTTCACCTTTTCCGTGGCTAATACGTGTTGGCCTGTAGTTCAGCTGTCTCGGCAAGGTTGGCATAAATAGTAAAATGGGTTGTGGTATGAGGTTTGGAGTTATGGAGAAGTTTGATCTTTGCTATTGAAGTCACTTCTGCGTTGAGAAAACCGCCCGAAAATCAAGTTAAGACGTAACAGGGAAGTCAATCAAAGGAGAATCCTTCTATACAGTGAAACCCTTGGCTCACGAGCAAATTGAGCAAGCAAAACACTGAAGACGATAGAAATCGGTTGGGTGATTTGCCAATGCGGGTGCAGTCATATTTGGGTTGTTTTCCAAAATGTTGCAATAAGGCTTATTTATATTTTTTTTTAAAATAGATCTCACCGTTGGAACAAAACAATTTTTTTATTTTTTATCAACGATATAACAATTAAATTCCGTTACCGACAGTACAGTTTTCCTAATATTTTGGACGATGTAACTTAAAAGGTCGCCTAAACTCTGAAATCCTGTCATTTTCGTAAATAATTGATAAAACCGTCGAATAAACGTATTTTTTCATTGTAATTTGTTACATACTTTCTTTAACAGATAAAATGCAACTTGGTCTATTTAAATTTGCAAATGATTAGAATAATTTTTGAATTTTTTTCTGATTTGAATGTCTTTTGCGTTACGAAAACCAATTTAAAACATTATATTTGAAAAAAAGCTAATTAAAGAATCAAAAACCACCTAAAGGAAATTCTTTACCAAGTGGATCCCGATTTCAAGGAACATTATATAACATTGCAGTTAAAAGCAAAATCGAATGCTTTGTTTGTTTTTTGGGGGTGACGAAAATGACAAAAAAGTGACGCAGTAGACAATATTTGCCAAAATTAATTTATTTCGCAATAAAACCTTAAAGGATATTTCTTAAAACATCTGAATTCATTTAACAAAAGATTGCAAAAACGAAAAGCATTCCAAAGGGGACATTTTATGTCCAAGCTACGTCCATTTATAGGTTTTGAAAAAAGCATTAAAAACCCGACTTCCTTTTAATTTTATATTGAGATTTGGAAGCTTGCAATTATGTCATTACAATTTATATCAACTAAATCATTTTTATAAGTTTTATATGAAGGTTTTGTACCTTCACTTTCAAAATGTGACGCTGATGACTTCTGTGACCCATAATGACAATACACAAAGATCACAGAAATAACTTATTGGTAGCACAATATATACACACACAACTATTTATTTAATAGCTCGACGTCTTCCTTCTTTTTGAAATACTTCTAAACAGATTTTTTAATGATTTGATTTAAAAAAAAAAAAACATCGTGACACTAATGACTTGCAATAAGCACACGGACCATATTCGTTCACCAGCTTTGATGTAACTGACTGTTTTCCTCCGTTTGAGCTTTTTGGCTACGCTCATTGCGCGACATTTTTTCTGAGAAATATAGAGCAGTTACCATTTGGAAAACAATGCGAATTTCCAATTCAAAATTATAACGGAAAGCTGCATGACGCGAATGACGAATTATGGGGACAGGTTTTTCTTGAATAAAAAAGAAAACAACATTATATTGTTATTAAATATTGATTAATTTTTCTATTAAAGAACACATAAATCTTAAAATAAATCTATTTCAAGCTTTGCTAATTTATTGCCAATAAACATAGGTTCCAAGTGGCGTTTCAGACATATTTTTTTTTAAATAAATGCGGTTTTGTAAAGTAAATAAAATGTAATTCTAATAGTTCTAAATATAATGCAGGTCATCTTCATTCAAGTCATTGTCACATTGCCACTTCAGCCCCGGCACAAATATTCTATTTACAAATGAAAAGTCCATAGTCGTTACTCATCCAAAGGAGAACTGAAACTTCTCAACCGTGCATACACATCTGCATAGCTAATAAATTCCATTGGAATGAGTGTATGATCTCCTAGTCATAAATCGACAAACATCGTCATATCCGAGAAATACCAAAAGACGGCCCATTTTCCCCACGTTCGATATACTGGTATACAGGTACAGGTACAGGTATATACCTACTTTCAAAAGTTGTTTTATTAAGTTTACATTGTCTTATCACGCGAATCTGAATTCTTCGATTCCCTTCGTTTCTTGCCATTTTCCAATTTTTAACATTTATCAGGAAAATCCAGAACCAAGTCACTGTCGGATTTTCTCACAAGCCATGTCAGCAGCAGTACCAGCGCCAGCATGCGGCACTAGTAAAGGGTTCCTCTGCATACCTGCATACGGTTGGCAGACTCGTACCTATACCTAGAGCAGAAAAGTTGCCAGCAGTTTGTTAGTTCCTTCTACCTCGCAATTATCGTTTATTATTAATTATTGTGGACTTTTTGTGAATTTTTAATGAAGCTGCTAGTGAATCATTGTTGCACGTGTGTGTATGTGCTGTTGCAGTGTGGATATGTGTTCACAGTGTATAGGAAAACTAAAGGTATAAGATAATTATAACAAACGACCGAGCCGCTCAACCGTGCAGACACAGGAATACATACACATATATGCTAAGAGGACTCTTTGAGGAGACATTGTATTTGGATAGATGTATTTGATTAGGAAGATTTTATTCTGAATTGTTGTTGGCTATACGCTTCAACAAATTGTTTGTTAGTTAGTCAAGAGACTTTCGCAAACTAGACGTTGATCGATTCGGACGAAGAATATAGCTATGAGTGTTAAGAGTTACTTGTCAATGGGTGACCGCTCTGCAATTGGAATAAAGGACATTCACGTCCTAGAAAATCGGGGGTCATGTCACCAAAACGTACCTCATGAATGAATATTCATGTTTAAGAAAAGGAGGTTCCTTACGGCTTAATACAAAAGCAGATATAAAGATTCTTAGGCTGAGAACTCGATCTCCTGAAAAATGTCGAAGCGCTGCTTATTAATTATATAATGAAAGATCCATTAAAGCTATCGGATACATAGGAGATTCATCCAACTAGGTAGAGTAGGAAATTCAGGGTCGGCAGTCTGTAAGGCGAAACGTTGAAACGTTTTCGTGTGCACGAAGAAATTTGCTTGTTACATAGAGCAATTCATTCGTGAGCACGAAAACGTTTGATCGTTTCGCCTTACAGAATCTGACCCTAGGGCACTCATTTCGTAATTTTTCAGACGATTATCGTCGAAACGATAGACTTCCAACTGAGGTGCCGAAATTATGAGTTTGAGACCTTAATCCAGTTCATTTTCCACAAATGTAATGAAAGCTGACGATAGTGAGACAAATTCGGGCAGAATATAGCTTCTTATGGTCATCAAAGTTTCAAAAACGATATCGCCCCGACGATTATTGCTATCCGTATAGCTATCTGTCCCCAGGTCGCATGGTGTGAGCCATTATTTTGGAAGCGAAGTTCTCGTGGAGTTAGATGAGATCAGGGCTAGTTGTATCGAGTTTTGATTTATTTTACTGATGCAATTTGGGTTGTATATCGGAAACTGAAAACTGAAAGCAAAGTTTACTATTCTCAGTGAGTAGTAATTAGCCAGTGATATTTGAAATAGTTCAGCAAATACTGCTTTGTCGAAGAAGAGCCTGCCAGAGTCTTTGGCGAAAGCGTCAAAATCCAGAAGTCCAGTGGCAGAATCACCAGGAAGCCATCATGGGAGTACCACCTCTGATGTGCCGAGGCAACCACCAACACCAAAACCGATAGATGCCATTCCGTTACCGGTGAATTCATACAGCCAAGCAAAAGCCATAGGTATCTCGCAATATATCAGGAGACCAGAGCCGGCGTCGATTTAAAAGTCGACTTAAAGTTGCTGTGAATTCGGAAAGGCCAATCTAGCAGAGGTTAGACCAAGGCTCCGCTGGCAGGCAGTATATGTGCCATTCAGCATTGAACAAGAGCTCCATGTCGATCTGCCCGAAATGTAAGCCTAAATCGAACAGGGTGCTTGATTAGATAATCTTTCGAAAGCTGAACGAGATGATTGTAGACAGCTTCTGATCCCTAAAAATTGTTCGGATAAATCGAATCGTTTACCCGGTACTTTAAATTGAACCAGAGGCATAACTCTCCGGTTATCACTTGTACCTGATAGGTCCTTTTGAGTGCGGTTTCAGTTTGAAAAGGTCCACGACTTGCCAAACTCGGTTCCAAATAAACGCCCTTCGATTTTCAGTTTGCATTTGATAGACTGTGGAAGCAATGGCTCTGTGGTTAGTATTCTGGACTTTATTTATTTATTTGATAGATTATACAGAGACGAGCTGTACAGAGACTTGGCTAGTTTTGGCAACCCCGTCGAATATGTCAATATTTGTGATTTTGCATATCTCTCGCTGTTTCTCATTTTTAGAAAAGGTCTTAGACAGGGCTTCCAGAATTAAGATTGCTTTAAGCGCCCAAACTTTGAAAAAATGTAGCACAAAGTCGTTGCCAAGTAAGAAGCCCAAAAAATCGTTGAAAATTTTCCCAATTCCATAAGTACTTTCTTTTTTTTTGTATTTTATCCACTACCTTCTGCAACTGGCTTTTGTGGCCTTTGTCAAATCAAAAGGCCTGCAAAAGAAATTTGTGTGCCTGCAAATTAAACGAATGTTCGATGTCACTTGACTGCAAAAGTGCTGCCAAGTTTTAAAATTGCGGATTTGTTCGAGAATATTTGCTGACGAAATATAACAAACAAAATTTACAAAAAACTTGTTAAACGATATGTAGCCCCAATTTGTGCTGGGCGCTCATTGAAGAAATTTCTATCGTTTTTTAAGAAAAAATATAGCCCAAATAAGACAAAGCGTCCAATCTAGCAACACTGGCTTTAGATAGTAAAATGAGTCCCAATTTAAGCTTTTAGGACTTGTGAGCCTTTTAAGTTGGACAGGGACTTTTTGGAAATTTTTACCCTGCGCCTGGTGTGCTATCATGTGACCTCCCTGACACAAAAAGATGCTACCCCCGCCGGAGCTGCAATCTTTCAAAAGTCTCTGCTATTCCTCACATGCATCGATGATATTTTTAATCGTCGACTGATTTGAAGTGTCGCGGACTGTCAACGTGATACTGAAAACTTCTTAAAATTCTCTATTCCAGCCATCCCTGCCAGCAATTTCATTCCTGTGGACAAAGTAAACAACTCATGCATCTTGTCAACTCCCGAAATTATTGGCCATGACACCTTAACCCTCAAACGCGATAAAATCGTTGACCTTTTCCCAACGAGCTGGGTTGACACAAACCCCAAGCTGTTGGTAGCATTTTGCCTACCCGTGTTCGTGCGATCAGTTCGACCCGATAGTCGCCCATCAATGATGACGTTGATTATGATGACGACGCCGACGACGATCATTCGGTTTTCCTTTCCTAGCTGCTGAATAAACTTCTCGTATCTATTGATAGTATGTGAAGATAGCAGGGCAACAAACATCTAAAACATCCAAAACAACAACAACAGGTATACAACGAAAGATGGGCAAAAGAAAAAGAATTCTTTTCTGACTCGGTAATTATTAATAATTCCTTAATGAAGTCACGGCTCGATAAGCGCAAACAACCAATTGTCTTTTTGCATTTGGTCGGATTTTGTATATGTCCTATCTGTTATATGTGTGATGGCTCTCCGGCACTTGTGTTTTGTGTAGTGGGAGTAGGGAGTGTGCTGTGCAGTGTGTGGTGTGTGGTAAGGAAGACGAGCCGAACCACAACTCCAAAGAAGCGTAGTGAATGCGTGTGAATGGTTAGGTGAGCGCCCGGCTCTTCTCCGCCTGTTTTTATGCTTCATATAGAAAATATACGATTATGACAATAAAATTTATGATGATGATGGCTGAGTGGATTGGTTCGTTGGTTTGGCAATAAAATCTATATAGCAGCCGCCCTTCTCTCCTATAAATGTAATCCATGCCGCTGCCGCCAGTGTATTCCTATTCACATTACTTGTGCTGCTTTGCTCCGTTCCATTTCAATGTGACAATGGCAATGGGCGGAGGAGGGAGAGGGAGAGGCCCTCCACATACAGCATACAGCATACAGGCAGTAAAGTGGTCAAAGTGTTTGCGGGCTGGTTGGCTGGTTGCGTGTGAGACAGGTGATATCGGTGGCGGTGGCAGTGGGTTCCTGTTGATTTTGGCTCTGCGCAGGGAAACTCGATTCATTAATATTTATAAGTTAACATAATAATACCAATAATAACGATCGTTAAAAAAGTACTGGGAAACGATGGAATTCGCCTCGCGCCCTGTGCGCCGCTGTAATGAAGGCGTTGATATTCAATTGGAATTATTCGATGCGTGGAATTAATAGAACGATTTTTCATATTTATGGAGGGCCGAGGCCATTATCCCCTCCGAGGCTTGTTAGGCCACACGCAACGGCTGCAAAAGTCCTTTCTTGATGTTGTTTAGAGGCAAATTTGATCCATCGCAGCAGCAGACACTCACCCAAGTGAAGAGTATGCCAGCGCCGTCACACACTCACCTCAAGTAATTACTAGCCCAACGACCTGCTTACCCGTTTTGATTCGAAACTTATTACACGTCATACCTACTTGTGTGGCGATGTTTTTCTTATTTGTCTCTGTCCCCAAAATCGCAGAGTGACACACGAAGACGGTCATGATACCATTAAGAAGTGCCGACGCACAATTGAGCTTTTCTGCTTCTCGCTGATGGTTCGCTTTGACATTACCAATATTATTTTTGTCATTAAATTCAAATTGTTTATAATGATGATGATGAGACCTGACCGAACCGTAATTTTCTTCCTTCTGGAGTTGAATTATTTTTGATTAAAAAATTTTGTCAGCGTGGTGAGTATTGTAATTCCATTTCCTGTCGCATCATTGCAACATTCATCCGTAGAAGAAAAACTTTCCAAACGATGTGATGATGGCCATTCGCAAACTAGCGAGTAGGTACTAGCCGCCTAATTAATTACGATTGTTGCAGCAGTTTTACAACCTCTTCCGGTGCCGGTCTTGGTCGAAACAGTAAGTGCTGGTGGTCTTAATTGCTTCTATGGTTTAGGCGATTTTCACTTCTTCCATATACAGATACAGAGTTGAATGGTATATACGTTTATACTATCTACTGTTTCGAGTGTGAGAAGTTTATCTTGGCGGTGCGCGCATGCATGACTTCCAATCAATCCATCAATCAATCAGCGTCGTTCACTCACTCAGCGAAACATTCAAATCAATCAGCGGTGCTTTATGTCACGAAACACGGAAAAATAATCAGTCGCCCCTCTCGCCCGCTGGTTGTTCCCTGGTGCCCACATAGGAAAAGGTAATTTTCTTATTCTTCGACTGTCAAAAATGTGTCTTCGTGTTGGAGACATGGCATTTTGTTGTGTTGCGTGTCTCAATTTTCCCATTTTCTGTTGTGCTTTCCTGTTGTCATTTGCGGATATACTTTTGTGCATGAAACCGATTGTCTTAGGAAAATATTTACACCGTCATCGTCAGAGTTGTAATTGTCCTTAGTATAACATGTCGAATAACAGCAGTCATGTCTGATGACTCAATTGAGAGTTAGGGTATCTTTTTTGTTTGTGTATCGAAAATTAATCAACCCTTTTTTTGACGCATCTAGAAAATAGTGGCAAAGTAATCGGGTGGGTTTCTGTTGTAAAAAAAAACAAAAGATATTAAGAGAAAGTGAGAATATTCTTGGGCCATTTTCCCAGTTCAAGGATCTTTGGGGATATTTTGTTTTTAGAGCTTCTTAGCACATCTAGCTTTGCTGATTGTTTTAAAATATGGAATTTTAATAGGTTTGTCTTGCGTTTTTTCGTTAAAAAAAACGAAAACGTTAATGAAACCGCTTTCGTTTTTCTTTTCATTCACAGAAACGAAAATGGCACGTTTTCATCTATGAATTTACATTTTTTAATATCTTGAAAAGAGGTCGCTGTGCATTTACTAGTTACTTAAGTGCCTTTTTAACTTTCTCCATCACGTAGTAAGAGAAAGATATTGTATTCGTTCGAAACTTCGAACTCGAGATGTTAATCAATTCTGACATTACGATGATAGGCGAACTCAAAAGAGTGGGTCGTAAAATTCTGTCCGTCTGTCTGTCAGTCTATCTGTCTGTATGTCCCGAGGCCTACAGCCTGAGCGGCTAAACGGATTTCGTTCAAACTTCGGATTTAAAGTTTTTGCATGGTAACCTCAATATTAATGGTACTTCCCATATAAAATGTTAATACCAGCTTGATTTGTTCGAAAACGGCTTTAACGATTTCAACCAAAATTGATATTTAAGCTTAAGTAGGTGAGGTTAAAATAACTGCATACTCAGTTTTCAGCTATAGAAAATCGAATAACGGTACTTTTGAAATTTGGACATATCTCTAAAACTGTCCATACGATTGTAACAAAAATGCATTTCGAAGGTAATATGGTCATTTCTAACTTAATGGCAAACTCAGTTTTTCTCTGTATTATCGCAAAATGAATTTTTGAAAATAGTCATTTTCGAAAAATGCTGTTTTCTTTAGTTTACTTGAAAACGGCAGTAACGATTTAGACCAAAATGCAAACTTAGAATGAAATTAATGTTTTCAAAGTTATTGCGTCCTTAAATTTCAATTCGAATAACCGAAAATGCTAATTTTAAAAACTGCTCATATCTCGAAAATCCCATTTGCGACTTTGATAAAACTTTAAAAACCAAGTAATGCTAACATCCCAAATATTAACTTGTACTCGGCTTTCAGCTAAATAGTTAAACAATAGTATTTTCCAAACTAAACATTGCAATATTTGGTACTGTTTTGTCTGCCAAATTTTACAAAACCGCTCTAACGATTTTGATCAAAGTACATATTAAAGATAATGTAAGTATTCTTAATAAGATCCCGTACTTAGTTTTTCTCAAAAATTTCTAATATTGAAATATTTCTCAAAAATGAGTACCCAAATCTCGATCTGTGTTCACATTTCTACCGGTATATTTTTGAAATAATTACAATGGCCCACTTGCAATGAAAGTAAAATAAAAGCTACGCAAAACTTATTTTTAGCTAATATTTGATAGTATTGAATAGGCACCCTAAAAATAAATCCAACAACTTGAAATTAATACAATCAGGCAACTCCCAATTCATTTGAACCGAACTTTTTGATGAACGAGAAAGCTACGTTCGACTCAGTCGTGCACTTTATTTGTATATTGAGAAAGTTGAATTTAGACAAATTTGTGGAATCTACTTACGATCTCATTATGATCAACCAGTAGGTACTACCAATTACTAACTCCAAAGGCTCCCAAGCAGTGATGCCAACTCGGGTCGAAGTTTTCATGCCTAAACCCGATAAAACTATGCCTTTTTGGTAAAAAAGATCAAAATTGCATATCTTACAAAGAAAGTGCAACGAACCTACGAGGTGATTACAAATTTTTGACAGAATGTTGGTCGATCGATAGGTAATAAAACCCTTTTTACCCGACTGGACACAGGGAGGGTTACGTGTTTCGCGCGTATTTTATATGTACGTTCCTATGGGACGCCCTGTAGCCTAAACGGCTTGGCCGATTTTGAAGAGTGAGGTATCATAATATTCGTATTCTTCCCCGGAGTGTCATAGGCTAAAAAGATAACAATAAAAAAAGTTATTTTAAGAAACCAAAAAACCCGACTGACTAAAAAAAAACATTAAAAATATACCTATGATCAAGACGCGTTTAAGTACTTACAAGCTATAACTACCTATTTGGCAGTCGGAGTGTACTTAATGCTCATACATTTTGTTAGACTCTGTGTAGGTATATAGTCTCCGATTGTCAATTACTTAGGTATAGGTAGATACTTAAATGCGTCTTGTTCATGTATTTTTAATCCTTTTCGTGTTTTTTGGTTTTTTAAATTAACTTTTTTTATTGATCTCTGTAATCCAAGGATTGGGTTTGGTGAGTAACAGTTGTAAACACAAATTAGTGATGCGACTTTGATCAATAAACGTACCAGATTTACCAATTCCAAAGTTTATTTGTATGATTTGATTGTAAGAAACAGTTCACCAAAATGTATGCCTTTTTTCTAAAAATTATTCCTCAATGCCCATAATTATGCCTCAGTTGGCATCATTGCTCCCAAGACCCAAACAAAGGTTTTAATTTTGCTTCTACTAAAGCAATTGACTTGCGCAACATTTCATTTACACAACTGACATTCAAGTCGAAGTTTGCCTAAGTTCATGGTTCGAAGAAATTTTTTAAAACATTTCATTTACACAACTGACATTCAAGTCGAAGTTTGCCTAAGTTCATGGTTCGAAGAAATTTCTTAAAACAGACCTCAATTTTATTATTGCCAATTCTAGTAAAATAAGCTCCAAAAGTTGCAGACATTTTTTCCCTTCTTGATACCACTCTCCAGTACTAAGTTGAGGATCTCTCAAACCTACCTGCATCAAATGAATATCCATTTTAGGCAGATACTTAAAATTTATACAACAATTATTGCAAGCCTCAACGCATTTGGAAAACGGCTTGCAGGTGACACTCAATTACACCGTCAACTGTCATCAGTCCACTTGCAGCCCCTATATGTTGTGACCGCGTATATACCGTGTGCCCTCTCCCAGCCCAATACAAATTCCTTAAGAATATTATTCAAAATGAAAGAAAAACACAAACAACGAAGATGATTTGTACAAATGTTGTGTTTTGCATGACAGAGCGAGCTGGCACACACATATGCGCAAGATTGTCTCCGATGTTGGTGTTTTTTCCTTCGCTTCTTTCTGTATGTAGAATTGAAAATTTCCAAACGATAAAATTTTATACGCTCAACAAGAAAATGCAATTAAAATGTTCATATATTGAAGGATTCCTCGAGTGCTTTTAATCCACACACCCCATGCCCGCAGTCGACTCCAACTCCACGTATGTGCAGATATAGATGGCATTTCTGTGATTCCTCAGAGCACCCTTTAGCTACGATGGCAGATAGAAATGGGTTTGTTGTGTGTTTGTGTGTGTATGTGCGACATCCTTTTGGTGTTTTGCGATACCATATACCGCTATTAAATAATCAAAAATATAAATAAAATACCAAAAGTCATTTTGCGGAGTTTATTTCCATGTCGAGTCCCGCACCGAACCGATACGAACGACCGTCGTCGTCGTTGTTGTTGTCGTATAGCGTCGTCCTGGTAATCGTCCTTGTCGTTGTCGTCTTCATTCGTAAAGTCAGCTTCTGAGCACGCATTTTCTAATTTACTCCCATAGGGATAGGGAAGTGGTGAAAATTCTTTCGATCACATTCCCCTTTCAACAGCTCCGTGCCATGAATCTTCTTGTGCGGAGCGGAGCCTCGCCTCGCCTCGCCTCGCCTCGACTCGGTATTGGGCGAGCGGAAAAACCCGAATAAAATGGAATAAAAAATCGAAAATGAAATTTTGAAATTCTTCTACATCTGTTGTTTCTGCAGACGTATGGGACAATAAATGGTGACATCTCTTCAGCTGAAAGGGTTTCGCTCTTGTGCTCAACAATGAACATCGCTGCCATTGTTGCGGGTATGAGCGTCTTTTTCTGTACCAAATTAATTCACCAATATCCAATCCGCACTTCAAGGATTACGATAAAACAAATTGGATGCCCAATGTACCTGAAAATCGCCTTAATTCATTTATCGCATCTCATTATGTGTCGTTTGCGTCGTCTACGTCGTCCTCCCTCTATAGCAAGACTCTCTGAATTGATTGCTCAAATCAAAAACCTATAAAACACGTAACGATAGACGCAACCTCCTTAAGGACACAACAAATTTATGTTGCATAAAATTTCAATAGAATTTCTGTAAATTTTTCCTTAAAATTCGATCCAATTTTTGACTTTGCAACAGCAGGGAATGGGTGTCCGTGTCCGTGTGTCACTCCCCTCAGGACTTGTTCAGACTGAAGACCGAATCGCCTCCAGATCTCGTGGGTTATGGGGTGGAAGGAATGCCAGTCGAATCAGTGGGAAACTTGTATACTTGGTGGTGGTCAAACGCTTGACGAAGACACGTGTCCCTTAGCAGCAACAAAGAAAAAAAAAAAAAAGATCCATCTGAGGGACGTCCAGGGGGATGCAAATGGTGGTGTTCAGTCACTCAACCGGAATTCATACCTTCTGCTTGGGTATTTTTATTTTTCAATTTAAACAAAAAGGAGGGGTTTTCCAACTTCCCAAAAAAGGACATTCATATTTGATGTGGCTTAACGACGAACGATTTCTGCCAAATATTAGTCACATGCTGTCCTCTTTTTTATTGTGTATTGTTATTTATCCTTTGTTGCGGGAACCGTTTATATTGGGATCGTCAACCGCATCCCCCTTGTACGCAGGGATGATTTAAATTCCTCCAAAGGACACACAGTGGTCGAATTTGAATTGAGTTCTATGGAACACATTTTTGTCATATCTGTCTCGTACCTGATCTCAGCAGTATCTGTGGACTCGAATAATGCTCCCGGCGGTGAACAATTACACCCAGAAAGACCGTTTTCTCAAAAGCTACATAGAAAATGGCCTTTTGATCGTTCTAAATTACTACGATCTAATTTCGATAAACGAAACCAGAGACCATCTCCGTCATGGTTATTTCTCCGATGAGACGGCTTTAACAAAAAACCCAAAACCCCCATTTTCGAGGCGAAGCAATTATCTTGCGATCGGCAATTGTGTGTGACACAAGCTTTTCGAGTTCATGCTACCCAAACTTGAACTCGCAGTGCGGCGGCGCGGAGGTCATGCTTACACGGATCTACAACTCCACCACAAAGATCAACACCAATCAGAGGAATACCCATAACATGAAGAAGTGGCTGCCGAGGTATTCTAGTATATCTATGTGCGAAAAGCCAACCAAGCAAAACGCCTCTTTCCTTACCAACATGTAACGTACGACTCCGACTACCTATAATATTAACAATCTTGAATCCGAAATCAGTTTGCGTCGCGCGGTCAATATATATATATACCCGCGCACGTTTAATGTGTGAAGAAAAACTTCAGCTAGGCGTTGAGGAGAAACAATAGATATTCGCTATAAATTTAAATAGAAACCTAGACGCACACACATGCGCATTCTTAACGCCTGAATGCTGAGGGCCCAATGTGGTCTTTGACTTATTTTCCGATTGTCATCGGCGGAGCAAAGAAAATGGGGGACCGTCTTGTTGGTGGCGACTAATTAGGGCGGCGCGGCCGCGGCGGTGTTATGCGCGTATACCTTGGTGTCTGCGGCTGTTCCAAATCAAATGGGAATCCAACTCGCTGGCACATAACAAAAGATCTTGAGGCGGTGGATTTTATGTGGCTTTTAAGGGAGTTGACTTCTTATGGATAAGGTGCGGAGATACGCTCGAATCAACACGAGGCGCGATTTAAAGAGTCCACTCTGTGGGTATGGGTACACGTGCTGTGCTGGCGGTGGTGCGAAACGAAGTTAAATTGGTGAATATTAATTAGTTGGCAGTAAAATTGGACACCTGGCACGAAGGGGGGTAGATCAGTCAAGCGCTGGGTGCGATCTGAATGCTGAATGCGTTAAGCGTTGCTAGAGGTTGACTTAGACTCAGTGATGCCAGATCGTGGATAATCACCCATTTCGTGGGCATTATTTTTCAAAATATGCTAAAAGGGCGAAAAGGATCATTTTTTATCTTTCAGAAACAAGAAAAAAATTTTGTATTTTGTTGATTTTTAACGTCGACGTGGGCAAAAAGGGCATTTTTGGGTATTTTTGATAACAGTCGGGGGCAATTCAGTCCGAAAAGTCTGGCAGCCCTGCTAAGCAGTGCCGGCTCCAGCCAAATTAGCGCCCTGTGCAAGATTTACAGAAAGCGCCCTTTTTTGATCTTTGCACACATGGATAGGTCTTTTCCACATCACCCAGGAGGTAGACTTTCAGACGTTTTTTTGATTGAGGTATTTTTTTTTTTTTTTAGATTTTTGAACTAGATTCTTTTGTTAAATGGAAGTGGATGTGCAACAGGGTTGAATATTTTGAGATTGGATAGGTAAGAAGTGAACTTGCATAGGTCTAGTGGGACATTTTAATTTTGCGATATTTTGAGTTGGATTCTCCTTGAAGTTGCAACATTGCAAGGGATGTGAGTTAATGTGCAAGAAATAGTTCAACAAAGGTGTGATGGATGTTGTTATTTTGGGCTTATTTGAGCAAGCTTTTTGTTTAAATGCAAATGGCAATATTTGTTCGCGCAAGATAAAATTAATTTTTCTTTCCTAGTAATGTCTACTTGGCGCCCTGTGCATTTGCACATCTTGTACATATGGTTGGTCCGGCCCTGCTGCTAAGACTAAGAGCTTAAATCGTGATGTTTCAGTTTCAGTGAACAATCTAGATTTTGATAAACAAGGATCTGGGTGAAATTTGTCTTCTCCTTCTCAAGTCTTCTGTCTTCTCCACTCCCGACCAGTGATGCCAACTAAGGCTTTTTCATGCCTTTTAGCCATTATTTCATTAGCTAAGGCTTTAAGGCTATTTTTTTTTTTCTAAAGGGCATCTGTTTTTTATTTCAAATATTTTCTAATTTATGTTTTTGACTTTTTATTTTTGTAATGTATTATTTCACGGACCAAGACGATCTGATGGACTAAGACTATGTTCGTTTTGTTTGATACCTTATGAAAGTAAAAAGTCATGAAAAAGAATGTCTTCTGTGATTTATAATTTAAGTTTTTTTTTGGAAATAATTGTTTTTGTTTATTTTTTTGTATTTGTGTTTAATTTTAGATTTATTGTTAAAGTTTACCTAAAAAAATATTATTTTACTGAAAAGGCATTTTTTTTCTCAAGATAGTCATTTTTTTGTCAAAATTGGTTGGCAACGCTGCTCCCGTCAACAAAAAGCTATGTTTATAGTTCTCCCTATCTGATTTTGGGTGGCGTGCGCTGGCGCCGAGAGCAGGGGCTTCTGAGGCCCAAGTGGTCCCCGTGAAATTGGTTTAAAGTGCTAGGCCCGTCTCTCACTATCATTACAGACACCAAGAATCCCCTCGAAGATGGAGTAATAACTTGACTTTCCAGCTGGGTTCTAAGCAATTGGATTGTTCAATCTTCAATGCATCTTTCATAGATAGACTTCGCTCTCCATGCTTAGCCATGGAAAGTGTCCTCGCCTTGGTATATGCACTTAGGGCTATTTTGGAGCCGTTTCTGTATGTTTTAGCAGAAATTTAAGAGCAGCCTCCGTAGATCCATCCCACTCTCAGCACACATTCCTTATTTATTTATTTATTTATTTATTTATTTATTTATTTATTTACTTGCGTAGTTTGGTTAATGGCTTTTGTGGTAGACTACCAAGCGGGATATTCTCGGTTCAAAAAAGTAAAGGGTGATTTTTTAGCTGGTTTGGTTTTGGCAACACTGGTTTTGACAGCTGACGTGTGTTTAGTACCTTGTGTCACTGTCAAACAGCTTCAGTTTGGTTTGCAATTTAACCATGGATCGTCTTACAAATGAACAACGCTTGCAAATTATTGAATTTTACTATCAAAATTCGTGCTCGGTTCGAAGTGATCATCGCGCGCTGCTTCCATTTTATGATCGGCATTCTCGACCTTCTGAGCAGTCTATTCGGAAGATTGTGACCAAATTTCGCACCAAATTTACTTTGTTGGACATTAAACCACCAACACGTTTACGTACTGTGCGTAGTGAAGAAAATATTGCGGCCGTATCAGCTAGTGTGACAGAAGACCGCGAAATGTCGATTCGGCGCCGTTCCCAGCAGTTAGGCCTTTGTTAGAGCACTACGTGGAAAATTTTGCGGAAGGATTTGGGCGTAAAGCCTTTTAAGATACAGCTGGTGCAAGAACTAAAGCCAGCCGACCTACCACAACGCCGAATTTTTGGTGAATGGGCTCTTGGAAAGCTGGCCGAGGATCCGCTTTTTTATCGAAAAATTGTGTTCAGCGATGAGGCTCATTTTTGGTTGAATGGCTACGTAAATAAGCCAAATTGCCGCATTTGGAGTGAAGATCAGCCAGAAGCATTGCAACAGCTACCAATGCATCCCGAAAAAGCCACTGTTTGGTGCGGTTTATGGGCCGGCGGCATTATTGGGCCATATTTCTTCAAAGATGATGCGAATCGCAGCGTTACTGTCAATGGTGAACGCTACCGAGCGATGATAACAAACTTTTTTTTGCCCGAAATGGAAGTTCTTGACTTGCATGATATGTGGTTTCAACAAGACGGTGCCACATGCCACACAGCACGCGAAACAATGGCGCAATTGCGAGGCGAGTTTGGTGAACAGTTAATTTCACGTTTCGGGCCGGTCAATTGGCCGCCTAGATCGTGCGATTTGACACCATTAGATTATTTTTTGTGGGGGTATGCCAAGGCTAATGTGTATAGGGACAAGCCCGCTTCGATTGACGCACTGGAAGCCAACATCCATGCATTCATTCGTGAGATACCGGCCGATATGTGTGAAAGAGTATGCCAAAATTGGACTCAGCGGATGGGCTACCTGAGACGCAGCCGCGGTCAACATTTGCATGAAATTATCTTTAAACATTAAATTGCAAGGTTCAAACTATCGATTCAAATAAATATTTCATTCATTTTTTCGAATTTTTTGTGTTTTTTTTTTAAAAAAAGTTCTAAACCTCTTAAAAAATCACCCTTTAAATAGACGAGATTTCCATCTCAAACATTTTTCTTAACTTCCACCTGTACCGAGGCCTATCCACGCGAATAAAAAAAAATGGGACCAAAAAACAGCCACCATGCCCAATTTGCAGCTTGTTGCTATGCTTCGTTTTGCGAGTAATTAAGAAAATTCCTGCAATTAATCACGCGTCTCACTGCCACTTCCCACTAAATGCGAAGAAAAACTCTTGCCACTCTTGCGAGGAGTTGGACACGTTTTTTCCACCCAAACAAAAGGGGTAGCCCCCTTCAACTGCATTGTGGTGGGACAACTTTGATTTGCTTTCTTTCCGTCCGCCTTTGAAGTCATATGCGAGTACCCCCACCACTATACTAATTTCGACTCGATTATAAATTAATTTTAATATTCAATCCTTAAAGGAAAGGCTACAGAAAAAAAAGAAATGAACAAAATCATCAACCCTTTTCCTGAAGGTCTCTGGTATAAATGCAGACGGCGGCGCTATCGGGTCTTCGAACGGATGTCGGTGGCGTCCGCTGTTATTTTTCATTTCTTTCTTCTGTTGGGTGTTTATTTTAAGAAAATATAAAAATCACCACCACACAACCCTCAGTCGGGTTTCGCACTCAACGGCCACCCAGGTGTGGGGGTGGAGTAGATGATTGTTTGACGTTTCCAAATCCACGGCCAACTTGCAAAAAATAAGGGATAACACTTCCCGGATGGACTTATTTTCCATCGAATAGAACATGGTTAATATTTTTTGTGCAACCATTCGTTCATTTCACTCGCAACAACCCCCGCGCCCCGCCAAAGACTTGTATTCAATTTTTGTATTTATTTTTTTTGCATTTTTGTGTGTGTTTTCTTGTTGGACTCCTTTCGTTTTATTATTCTAAAAACATTAAAGTAGCAGGAAAAAAAAACTGTTACCCGCGAAAGGAAAACAATTTTTCGATGGTGGAAAATTGGAGAAAAATTTCCTTTACTTCTCATTGTTTTTGATGCTTTTTGCTTTAGTTGTTGTAACAAAGTCACCCCTTTATTTTTTACTTTCGCTCCCATTGTAGTCGCAAACCACTCGGTCATTAATATTAACCGATTTTTTTCTGTTACTACTGATAAATATCCTGTAAAAGTGCAGAGAGGAAAAAAGAAACCGAAAAATGTATCAAACAGGATGGATGGGGGTGGCGGCGATCATAGTCCCCAGGGGGGGTGGCAGAGACCGTTATTGACGCGAATAAATTTTAAACAAAATTTAATTTTGCAGCGGCGAACAAGGCGAAACGCGGAAGGAAAACATAAAGAAGGCGGCTGGGACGAGCGCGAGATGACATGACGACTTATTGGCAGGATAGACTCCATTTCACAGTCGGATGAATTGATTGAAATATGATAAATTTTTAATGAAATGGAAAGGACTTTCTGTTTAATGTTCTTGTGCGCTTTTTTTTCGTCTTCTGAGCTGTTTTTCTTTGCTTTGGCTTCGCGCGGCTAGGGGGATGGACTTATTGAATTATTTTTGTTCAATGTTTTGTTGCCTTCGCCTGAAGATTGTTGGATATTAATTATTAATCTGTTGATGTGACTCTGCGATGGGTGCGCTCGCTCAAAGAGGATGGTCGATGTAATTTTGTTTTCACGGAGAAATGTTTTCGCATTGCCACAATGGAGTTCGAGTCCTGCAAGGCGCATTAGCAGCACTTGAAAGTGGCTACTATGCGGATGACGTGGAGGATAATTTGGTTTCACTTGTTATTGTCGATTTTCTTTTTGCTGAAAATAGGTATCTGACAGGTACAATATGCGACGGTGAATAATTTCTAGATGAATACTTATACAAATTATAAGGATTCTGTTTGTTTACAGGATCACGCGGACGTTGACGTCTTGTTACTTAAAGAGTTATTGAACATAAATTGTCCAATTTGTCCAGCGTCTTTGTTAAAACTCAATCGTGACTGCGAATTTGCATATTTACGAAAATGTTGCAAACATTTTTATTTTTTTTTAATAAATCTCAATATTGGACCGAACGAAATAACAATTTATTCCGTTACAGTACAGTTTTCCTAATATTTTGGACGATGTAACTTAAAATGTCGCCCAAACTCTGAAATCCTGTAATTTTCGTAACGGATTAAAATTGATAAAAACATCGAATAAGCGACTATTTTTATTGTAACTTGTTACACTCCCTCAGCGTTGCCAGTTTGGGGGTTTTCCCTCGGTTTTTTTTTTGACCGACGGGAGGAAATCTGGGGGGAGAAATTATTTATGGGGAAATCTGGGTTTTTTTTTTTTGTAATTGCGTTCAATGAATTTTTTTTCCCACTTAAAAGTATCATAAGTGAACATTAAAAGCTATAAAGCAACGCAACACCAGGAAACCCAATCAATGTATGTTCCATTTATGCCAATTCCATTCCAACGCATTCCAATATTCATTGGTGCCAGTGAATTAATAAACCCCTGTCTAAAGCTACATGCATCACACACTATTGCGAGAGACTTTCTTTGTATTTTGTCTCTTGCCAAAACCAATTTGTGAATGTTCCTGGATCGGGATATTTCAATTTGACCCCTTCCGTGTTCACATCCAAGAAGATGTACATACAAAATTAAGACAACGACAACTATATTTTAGGACTTTTTGCAGAAAGTTGACTATTTTTACTTATTGGCAAAGTTTTTCTTATTAAATTATAAAATCTGAATGCAATTACCTTTTTTTTAAATACATACGTCAAGAACAATCTTTTTAATTCTTGAAATACGTGCCTCTTTAATTCCTACACAAATTAAAAAAATCGTATTTAGTCTTGAATTCACTTTTTGCTTTTAAATATAATTTGCAAAAAAAAAAAAACTAAGCAAAATTTGTGGGTTTTTCAGATTTGTCTAGGGGGAAATATTTCAGCCGCCTGGCAATGCTGACTCTCTTTAACAGATAAAATGCAACTTAGTCTATTTAAATTTGGAAATGATTAGAGTAATTTTTGAATTTTTTTCTGATTTGAATGTCTTTCGCGTCCCGAAAACCAATTATTTCAACATTATATTTAAAAAAAAATGTTAGTCAAAGAATCGGCTGGGCCTTATCGTTATTTCCACCTAAAGAATTTCATTACCAAGTCGATCCTGATTTCAAGAAAAAATATGTAACATTGCAGTTAAAAGCAAAATCAAATGCTTTGTTTGTTTTTTGGGGGACAAGTGTGACGAAAAAGACAAAAAAGTGACGCAGTAGACAATATTTGCCAAAAATTAATTTATTTCGCAATAAAAAGGATTATTTCTTAAATCATCTGAATTCATTTAACAAAAGATTACAAAAACGAAAAGCATTCAAAAATGGACTTTTTATGTTCAAACTACGTTTATTTATAGGTTTTGAAAAAAACATTTAAAGCCCGACTTCCTTTTATTTTTATATTGGGATTTGGAAAATTATAACAGGTTTGTTTGACGTGGGTAGCACTAGTGCCCACTAGTACGCACTGAGAAGTGTCACGTCTGTCAAAAAACCTGCCGAACCGTGAAAATTTGGCTTCTATATCGAACGCAAAATGTTGCCCTGAAGTCTGTCAGTTTTTTTTTTTAAATTGACAGATATTTATCTTTTGGTAACACTTTTTTCCGTGTATTGTTAAAAATGAGTAAATTCTAAACTTGGGTTTGCCATAATGCTAAAAGTTGATAAAAGTGTTTGCAATATAGATAATGAGTTTGAAAATTAATGACAGCAAGCGAAATGACAGCAAAACTCAGCACTGAATTCTTGCCCCGACAAATTAACTGGGGTCAGTTCAGGGCACAACTAGGGTGCCCTAGAAGCCACGTCAAACACAGGTTTTCAGTACCAGAGCGAGTTCAGTGCTATATCGAATGCATTAGGATTAACCCAGTGCCCACTAGTGCGCACTAGGGCCCACGTCAAACAAACCTAACTGAAAGTGAATTATTTGGACAGGTTTTTCTTGAATAAAAATAAATACAAGATAATATTATTCTTAAATATTGATTAGTATTTCTATTAAAGAACACATAAATCTTGTTTTTTAGCTGTGCCAGTGTTGTAAAGCTCATCCAGGAGCCATTGATATTTAATCGGGAAATTCAAATTACTGCGTTGGGGACAAACGCCATTTAGTACAAAACTATTTGTAGTGCTGAAGGATATTTTAAAATCTTTAAATTTAAAGTAAAATAAATCTATTTCAAGCTATGCTAATTTGTTGCCAATAATCATAGGTTCTAAGTGGTGTTTCAGACATACATTTTTTTTAAATAAATGTGGTTTTATAAAGCAAATAAACTTAGGGGACAACTTATTGCAATATTTTAGAAAAACGGACCATAAGTAAAATGAATAATTTTCCCAACAGGTCCGTACGGACCCTAGGCCTAGCTTCTCACAATAATTCGTTTTGTGTCAGTTTTTAATGTTTGTGACGAATGGAAGGGATCTACAATTTTATGCCAAGCTCAAAATGTACACTGCTATCACCCCAGAAGTCTCTCAAAGTTCCCCTGGTTTCTACGATAAAGGTGGACCTTAATTTATCCAGCACTATACTCGACGTAGTTTTATGTACCTCCGAGTAGTGCATTCAATCGTAGCTAGGGCACTTCTGAATTTTTGAGAGAAAATGCTTTAACGTATTTTTTGGACTCAAAGTAAGAGACTTGGATGAATGAAAGCTGTGTTTGTGAATTAAGTGTTTTTTCTTCTTGTTGGTTCTATTGGGAGCAACCATCGTTCTCAATCCAACGAGCTTCTCTCAGCCTTTTGAGGAGAGCACAACTGCCAGCTCCTTCCATAACGCAACGACATGCAAAGCCAAAGTCGTTTCAAATAAGCATTTTTTTTTATGAAAAGAAAAGTACAGTCACCAAATTACAACCCTGTGGGACCAAGTGAAACAAATTCTCTCTACCGCTTGATACAAATAGAGTTTTCACAAATTTCCTACACATATCTCCCGAATTTGACTGCTAATGGAAGTTTTATGTAAATTGATTGAGGTCACCGAGTCGCAACTACTATCTTACACCTAACCAGTGAGGCTTGAGGCATTTAGCCATAGACAAAGAAAGTTAACGGCCAAATATTCCCAAAGAAATGCCCCCTATATGCCACAGAGGTTTTATAGATCACCCAAAACCAAGAAAGGCAACCGAAACAAATGGAAAATGTTTTCTTTATCTGGCCAAACTGCGTGTTAATTATACTGCTCATATCATTTGTGTTTCTATTTGGGCATAAATTAAATTTTAATAAGCCAGGTCGTAGATTTTGCATCTGCCCGCGCGGACAATTATAGGCGGAAGTGCAAATGACCCGAAACGGAGTTTTTTTTCCACCCGGATGGTGGTGGGGCTTGGATTCGCAAATTATGGCAAATAAAATAACAGTCGTGTTCGCATATCCGCGCACCGGAGAAGACACCTTCGAAACGCACTCAAGGGGAAAGCAGACGTCATTTTGTTGTTCTCCAAATCCGCTCCGATATACAGGGTATTCCACTTTGCGTTTCTCCATCTCCAAGCGCGACGTCTTTGCGGCTCTCCGCACCGCGAACCGGCGAAGGCGAACCCATTATCGAACTCGAACCGTGCGACTGTATTTGTGTATTTAATGCGTTCACCTGCTTCCCTGGTGGCGAATAAATTCAATTAACATTGCTCATTAATTTGCAAATTTTGTTGATACTCACGCTCGGTCGGTGCGGGGTGAATCACCCAACTGTGACCAAACAAACCACATAGGGCAACGATTTTTCGGTAGGTACTCGTTATTTGGATATCCCACCGATTCCACCTTGAAGTGTGTTATGCAAGTCGCGATATATACCTACAAAGTCGACGGCACTCTTCCGATGGGCATGTATCAAAATCCCTCTCGACCGTTGAAAGAATTTTCATAAATCACTCTCGGATTATGCGACTGCCACTGTGTGCAAGTCTGTGATTTACTATCTATACTGTGACATTTGGAAAATGAAATAAAATTTGAAATTATTTCGCGCCCCTCGACGCGACGCGTCGCGACGGCCAGAAAACATCGCTTTGAAAACATTCCTCCGTTTATAGTCTCAAATGGTGGATGGTGGTTGGAGATGACAGGACGTCAGATAGTAATACCAGAAGAAGGCGAAATTGTCATAATTAATACCCAACGTGCATCTAAATTTAGCACTCATTCTCCTTTTCTGGTACTAGGTGGTGCTGGTGATCCTTTCGGAAAGAGTTGCAAGCATCCAAGACGGACTAAGAGAAGGAGATCTGCCATTACCAATTGTGGGCGGATAGTTAATTGGAATAGAACGCTGAACATAGATTTTCACTTTGTGGCGGGGAGACGTACAGCGCACAGCACACAACGCCACAAGCGACAATTCGACTATGACTGTGTGTAGGAGTGGAACTCAAAAGTGAATAATGAGCCATCCGGAATACGGAATAGTGTGCGCTACAAGAGATTGTTTTTTTTGTTTTTTTGTTGCTTTCTTTGTTCGTTTTAGCAAACATCCATGCTATCAGTTTTCTCGAGAAAATTCACTATCGTCGAACGCTAAATCAAATACGTACACTTAGAGAGTGTAAAATCCTTAAACAAATTTCCGCGATCCTTTGATCTGCTCTTGATTTGCTTCCACCTTCCATGGAAATTGGAAGTCAGGTTGATCCATCTGCCCTGCATACGAAACATCAAAGAACGCTTGACACTATTTGCTCTATTTGGATGCGAGTGTAGTTCTGGGAATGAGTCACAGGTGATAAGGACGCACAGGTAACAAGGGCACAGGCACACTCTCCATTTATGGCCCGCAATTTGAATGCCCGCACGAAAGAGGCACTCAATTTCAATATCGCGCGGCATCCTTAATAGGTGCGTAAAATAAAATTTCAATTAGATTGATTTCCAGTCACCATCACCAGAGCGAGGTCCTCCGCAGCAGAGGCACTTGATTTATTGAATCCACCATGTCACTGGGTATTTTACGAGCTCTTTTCTCTGGTTTGAATGCGGCCGTTGGCGGTCGGCCAACTGCGCTCCTCACTCCTCGAGGTGACAATCGCTCACATAGTGATAAATAGATGTGGCATGCATCTTGGGATTCCGTAGTAAAACTTGCAACACTTTGCACTAAATTTGTTTACGATCGATCAAAAACGCTATAAGTAACCACTTGGACTGCGGCGTATTGATAGATTGTGAGTCTCAGATTTTATCGGGGTGTGGAATCAATTTTTAAATTTTTACTCCGATCGGGCTGGAATTTTAACGAGTCGAAGCGCATTTATTGCACTTTGACGTAGGTATTGGGATTCATAGCGGTCATATAAAACGCGCACATGTTGGTATTGATTTAAGGACCGGGGCGCAAGGAGAGATGTAGTGGAAGTAAACCCGACGGCATTATTTGTATGAACCTCAGGGCCCTCGCTTAGAAGTTTAACTTTTGACGAACTTGCAAACAAATTCCAGCCCTGCACTTTACTATTTATATTTTTGGAAATATTCTGCACGTTTTAAGAAAACATTTCTTGATTATATGGGTCTCTTACCTAATTCGAAAAACAGTTTCTTAAATTAAGCAAAACTCTTTCTTAATCTAAGAATAACTTTCTTAATGTAAGAAAGACTCTCAACAAAATATCCCTTCAATCGAAAATATGTTTCAACTGCTACTTGTTTTTTCGTAATATAAGATCGGTCCCAAAAAGTGACCAAAGTAAGAAATATTTGTCCCGAACGTGAACTTAATTTATTTTCTTGACATTTCGCCTGCTTCCGCAGTTTTTGATTCGAAATGTATTCCCTTTGATGACCATGGTACCTCCACCAAAGCGCGCCCCTCCACCTGTTTGCAATCAAATGCCACTTTTCAAAAACTAAATCGGCCCGTGTTCGCACTGATATCTTTTATTAAGACGATAAAGCACACAATTGCTTTTGAATTCACTTGCCAGCAACTTGGCAAAAGAGGAAAAAATCAATTGTCTCATAACTGCCATTCGAAATTACTCCCTTTGGGAGAATATATATGCGAATATAAATTGTCTTTCAAAAGCGATTGGTATTTTAAAATTGCCAAGTGCGCGCGGCAAAGGGTTGCTGTTGCTAAACTCGCAACACATTCCTCCGCCCTCATAATTTAAGACGATTTTCACACAACGTCAACGGCAAAAGTTATTGAAAATCAAATAGACTGTGTAGAGGGTGCATGACAAAAAGAAACTTGTTTTCACCCACCCTCTGCCAAAGGGTTGTCGGGTGGGTGGGTGATTTAGTGCAAAGTAAAGACCTCTAAATTGCTGTTTGATCGTTCACTTTTGGCGCAGACATTGTTCGGAGTAGGAGTATAGGAGGGAAAATAAAAATGAAACAAAAATTGGGGGTAGCAAGCAACAACCCCCATGCTCGCATTCCACACGTATACGAGATACGAGTAGAAATGGAATGGAATTCGAGAAGGTCTTAATATGTTGCGATGAGAGCACCACATCATTCGCTTATCACAACACTGCGCTTGGCAAACAGGATGCAACTTAATAAATCATAATCTGCCTACGATTATTAGTACGTAAGTCGCTCAGACTCAGACTCTGTACATTGTACAACGGCGACATAAGACAAATGCCCAACTGACGGACAGTAAAAAATATTTAAATATAACGTCAAGATATCAAATGAAATCACTTGGTGGCGTGATCATGCAATGGATTCTTCTGATAGTCTTAGATTATTGAAACTATGTGTGACTCGCTGATAGTGTGCTGATCTAAATGGAGATGATGATGATCCGCCTGATGAACCAGAGGCATTCCATAGGCATTATTAAATGATTACCCTCCCGCGCGTATAGGCGGATTGCGCGCGGTTGAGTACAGTATAATCTGTGTACTGCGGAGGGGAATATGGTTTCAGTGTCTCCAATTATCTCGAACTGGCAATCATATCCAATCAATTGACGCCCCCATCAATCCCTCTTGAGTGTTTTGCTGCAATATTTGTTCTGTTCGTTTTATGGTCGCTTTTGCGTCTTCTTGTGTCTTTATAAGAATGCCACGGATACATAGTATGGTTGGCAGTAGCGCGAGCGCGAGTGCGAGTGTTTTTTTAATTCAATAATAATAGGTTGCGATGTACGTACGCACTTGTTATGCAGATGCGTTGGCCGGGGGTTTGCTTTTGTTTGTTCCCTAATTAAGCGGGGAATTGATCGAAAATTTCTCACAAAACAAGCTGCGCAGAGTTGGTGCGAACCCTTAAGGCTTTTCAAAGGTCGTGCTGATGGGTTAATGGGTAACAGATCACACCTCAAATTACCCATTCTAGGGGTTAATGTATCAATTGCAACCAATGACCCTAAAAGCTTCCAAAAACTTTTTTGTTAAACTTAGTAACATTCAAGAAATATCAAATAGGCATTTGAATTCGTAAATCTATGTGTCCTTTACTCTAAAAATTGCTGGTTTTCCTGACTAAAAATCCTGGCGCTAAATATAATATTGTTGGGGTTGTATATAGGACAACGCCGAGAAAATATTAAAATTTAATATTTTGCAAGTATTAAAATTAAGCAACTCATAAAGGATTTATTAATTTTAAATAATGTCTGCTAACAAAATATGTCTGAAATATTAAATTTGAATATAGAGGAAGATGGGTTTCAATGCAAAAGTATTTAAATTAAACCCTTATTTATATTGAAAAATTGAATACATTTGTATTCGAACTAAATAAACTGCAGATTAAAATATAATACTTTCACCTCAAATTCAATACTTTTGTGGCCTTTTATAAACTCATGGAATATTAAAATAAAATACTGCCTTATTTATTTTAATACTTCTTTAGAGTGAGCCATTTAAGCTCGGCGAAATAAGGCCCAAAAAGAAAAAAAATAAATAAGGCCCCTAAAAATTATACATGAAACAACAATAACGATTTTTAATAAAATTTGGGGTGTTATTTCTTTTATTTTTTTGGGGCCTTGTTTCACAATGAAAAGAAGAAATGAAGTAAGATCCCGAAACAAATTTTTGGGGCTTATTTCATTTTTGAAGGCCAAAAACATGTATATTTGTTTATTTTCGTCTTTAAAAATAATAAGCGGAATAAAGGAAAATATACCACCGCCGAATAGAAGATATTTAATGGACGGAACTCTTAAAATAAATCCCAAAGGTTGCTTTAACCGGCTCCTAGTTATCTATATTCAATATTTTGACGAGGTGATTAAATTTTTAAAAATGTTCATTATTTCTTAATGTTGTTTCTTATTTAACTAAAAATCCAAATTTAAAAATATTTACAAAATTAGTCTTTAGGTATTTCCGTTATTTTTAATTTTAATGAATAAAAAAATGAGAAAATGTTACTAAGAAATGTTTAATTAAAAAAAATGTTCATTATTTCTTAATGTTGTTTCTTATTTTACTAAAAATCCAAATTTAAAGATATTTACAAAATAAGTCTTTAGGTATTTCCGATATTTTTCATTTTAATGAATAAAAAAATGAGAAAATGTTACTAAGAAATGTTGCAATAATTAGTTAAAAATACATATATAATAGATTGGAAATTTATTTCTAAGAAGACAATATATTGAATAAAAACGCAATGAAATATACAAAAAAAAAAACAACAAAAATATATTGGGGTTATTTCATTTTTTAAATTGGGGTATTATTTCATTATTAAATAACATCCCAAATTTGGGACGTTCTTTCATTTTCTCTTTTGGGCCTTATTTCCGGCAGCCGATTTAAATATCTATGGGATATATTCAACACCTACAATATTTTATTTTAATAGTCATTTTTATTGGTTTTAAATATTACAATACATATAGAAAATTGTCAAGTGTAGGCAAATTCCCGTGGTCTTTTATCCCCTTTGAAAATAATTCTATAGAGTGCCGCTGTGCTTAGTAGTGTTAGTATAGTAGATTTATTTTTCTAGAAATTTAAATTAAAGAGAACTCATGTATGCCCGAATTATCTTATTTATTATTCAGTAAATTACTTACTTTTTAGAATGCAATAGCTATATTTCTGAGGCAATGAACTCGAATCTCTAGACCGCCCTTATCTTCAAAAGCAAATCGACTAGGAACATCTCTGCGCTTCACAGCTTAAGAAAAAAAAAAAATATTATAACCTCTTTATTTAATACTTTAAAATTAAACTTTTAAGAAGAATATTCTTATTGGATATCAATGCAACCCCGTTCTCAGCTTGCCTTTCATTTTTTTTTGTATTTTTAAAAAATATTTCTCTTAAAATAACTTTATCCAAATCATCCACTTCATTGAGTAGGGCGCTCAAACGAACACTAAATTCTTAACCAAGCGCCAAATAAAATATTTGGGTTCAATAGTACCGATATATTTAAATTTAACCACTTTGGTTCAGATCCTGTATTAAAACAAAATGCAAATGTATTGAATAAGTTCGTGTTGAAATGTAATCAGAGTAGATCTTCAGGTCAACTATAACTTAATTTTAATAAGTTCTTGATTGAAATATTATTTTAATTAGACCGGGTTAGATTGTAGGACAAAAATGCTGGATTTTAATCTTTAGAGATTCAATTTCAGAAAATTCGTATTAAAATAAGCATTTTAATAAAACAATTATTAAATTTCAATATAAATATATTACAGAAAAAGTTTAATAAATTGGAAATATTGAAAACCAATTTCTCTTGTATTTCATATACCTGTAATACTACGGATGTATAAAAAACACCCCCATATTTTTAACTTTTTTAATTTTGGCATTTGGCGATATTTTGGAGTTGTTAAAAATCACTCGGGATAATGGATTAGTTTCTTCGCTTTCCGTTATTGATTCCCTTGATCCAACTGAAGTTACCCGGCAACACTCTTCGGAGGATCTGAATTCTGAAATCTCAATACGACCCAGGACTATTGGCTAACTACGTTTCTTCTTTAGTAAAATCTAGTCTCAACTTTACAAAGAATTGTCTCCGCCAATAAATAGAAAAAACCGCAGAGCAAAATCGATAAAACGCATGCAGAAGGACACAGCTCATACGTGGACGACTGAAGCCGAGGACAATTATTGTTTTAGCCAATTTAACGACTTGATTATCAATCTAGATTAGAGCCATCTGTCGATTCCTTCTCCCTCGCGACTGGACTGACTGTCATTTGATGTTGACGCCTCGCACATAGAGTCCTATAATGTGCACGCGGTTGCCATTGGCGTACAAGAAGAACGGCCGTCTTTCATAGCGCGTGCAAGCAGCCAGCCAGAAGATGTGCGAAAACGGAAATGCGGGCTTCTTAAAAGTCGCTTCAAGTGTAATTAGTTAAAAAAACAAAAACAACAACAGCGACTGGAAAACAGAATTTTATTTGTCATGTGGCCTTGATGCTGATGACGATGCTGCTGCTGCACGCTCAATACGGGGAAGCAGCTTACACTATATAGTGCTGCGCGTGTATCTGTATATGCAGTGCAGTGCATCGCTGAGTTAATAAACAACCATGATGTCTGCGATGGATTACTTCTTTGGCATTTCTAAAGAACTTGGCGTGTACAGTGCTACTGCTACTGCTGCTGTCGATTCTTGCTCTCGTGGCGAAGCGTCGTCGTCCCTATAGACAAGACCGTTGCATTTGAATTGAATATCCGATATAGGGGTGTCGCATGTTGTTAATTAAATGAGCTTCTCATCGGCTTAAGGCAAAGATCAGTGAACTAAGAGCGCGCGACTTAATTGGAAACGAAGAAACGAATTCTTTTTTTCAAACATAAAGATGAACTTAAATTATCACTCAATTAATTGATTCCACACAGCAGCCAGTTCCAGAAACGGAATAAGTATAGGAACAGCAGCAGCTCCAGCTAAATCATCAACGGCCTCGGCAGCAGCAGTGCAGGTATATTGATAGTAGTTTCTGGGAAGCATTTTTTGTATCTTGATTCAACACTGTCAATGGGGAGACAAATTCAAATTTTAACTCGTCAGCATGTTCGATTCCGAGAAGGCGCTTCCAGTAAGTGGTTCCCATATGTTTATGATGGACGCTATGGATTCTTTTACAATTTGTCAGAGTTAAAGTTAGGCGATTGCTTGATTTGATTGTTTTTACGATGCAGCACAATTAACCGATCATAATAACATGTGTTTTGATGTAATCAGTTTGCGGTTGAGATGAACTCACGTTGGACCTTTTCTTTTGAGAGCGGCTTTCGGTAAGCGATGTTCCTCACACTTGGAGCTCTTACCTTTGAAGGTTCAGGGGGTCAATTCTCGTTCTGTGAAGAGGTCAAACGAAAATGTTTTCACCCTTTCACCGCAATTTCGATTCTCTTTCTACGAAAATGTGAAACCAAACATACAAAATTTTCATATGAATAATTTTTTTTCACGTACTCATTTTCAAATGAATGCTTTTAGTGAGAGATTGAAAATTGAGAACCTGATGTCGCACAAAACAGTGTGCGATATTAAATTCACCACGATATTTTCACTTTTTGAACGAGAATCGCTTTTTAGTACTAAACGAATCAAAAAAATGAAAGCAGTATGAAAGCGAATGTGAAAACGATTTATTCCATTCACTCTTTCACAGAACCAGAATTGACCCCCAGATCCTGTTGGATAGCGCAGTGAGGACTAGTAATTTAAACGATTTTTTGTAAATTTTGACGAATATGTACGATCATAGGTTTCGAGTGGGAGCCTTGTTTTTTTCAAAGTTCATATAGTCTTAGACTTCAATGTTAACTCAGAATTTGAATTTTTGTCAGATCGTAGACAACTTTTTTTTGAGAAACTCAAACTGAGTCGGTGTCCCGTTGATATTGGGACAAAATTTAGCCGATTTAACAGAGAAAACAGGGACAAGTTAGACGATTCAACCCCAAATTTTCGTCCCGTCCTGTCGAATAGGGATTAATCGTTATTTTACATAAATCGACTAAAATTCATTATTTTTTAAATTTAAATTTTCTTGCATAAGGCTTTTTTACAGCAATGGCAACACACAACATTTTTGTAGAGCTGTTCATTTAATTTGTAGGTTTTCTACTTCGATCAATGTCGCCTTAGCTATTTGAGTCCACTGCTTACGCTGTTACACTCAGAAAAAAAAATTGTAATGCCAACAATTCTCGTTGGTTAAAATTAACCTAAAAATCAAAATCTTTGATTTAAGACTGAAATTGTTGGCAATGATGTAATAAAATACTTATGGAGAGTATATTATTTTTACGCTGAATACCTGATTCTGGAATACTTAAAAACGAGTTCTTGTTAACAAAAATAATATTTGAACCAAGAACTTTTAACTTCCAATTTTTTAAAAATCTCAAAATTCTTCGCTTAACAATTTTTTTTTTTTCTGAGTGTATGAGTGTTTACTGTGGAGCTAGTCCATTTCATTTGCATTGGTGTTGCCATCTCTGTAAAACGAATCCATTTAATATTTTTTTTTTGAATAAATTGTGGGTTTTTGTTACGTTTTTTTTCCGAGAACATTCTTTCTTAACTCGTGCTTTGCTCAGTTGGCGCATTCGGCACAGGTGCTTGATTACTTGACGATGAAACAAAGTGAGGGCTTACTTGTTAACAGAGGAGAAAGCTCCACAGGAGGAACTGATGAATTAGTAGTAAAGTTCGACATAGCTACCTTTCAATCGAAGAGTTTTTAACAAGTTATTGTTCTCTTAAAAAAAACAACCCTCTGGGAATGGTTTTTCAATATTCCTCTGCACTTTTAAGCACCCATTTCGACTCTCTGTAATTTCAGTTAATGAAATTCAAATCCAAATCCAAATGAAATTAATTTTAAAAATATCCCAACAGATGGCGCTTTGCATATACAAGTCAGAATAAAAACGCACTTGCCGTCACTGTCATTCTACACCAGCCAACTTTCGGTATACTAATTACTTTCGTCTATTTTTTGCCAAACAGCTCTACACCTTGGTCACAGCATATCTTGCTCACCAATTGCGATCGCAAATCGCGCAAACTTTGCTCAATAAAAGTCAAACTTATTTATTTTGAGATGATCTTTTACGACCGTCTGCATGTAACTGCCCACTTCCGTCTTGCCGCAGCTATTCACTGACATGACGAACTGATCCGTTGCCATTCATGTCAAATTGAATATGCGAACGAGAGCAATTTAGTTTTATTATTTCGAATTATTATCTGCGAATCGTGAAACATCTTCCTCGTTGCCTATATCAAAATTGGGTGCATTGAATTTCATGCAAGCACAGTCGGGCTTTTATGGGCCGCCATAAACTACCGCCCGGCTGAAGATGAACATTTCGCATATGTAGTGACCAAGACGCAATAAAATCGCACAAGAATGCGCATAGCTTTAGGTAAAACTACTTAACACTTAATTTTGTTTTGGCCGTTCATAGATTTGGCTAATTACTTAATTTCACTGGAAGACAACGGACAGGAGATGTGTCGCGTCGCATTCCGCACACGAGCCAAAGCCAATGTAGTGCGCGGTAAGTGTTTGCCGTCGTGGGTGTCAGCGGTGTCGGGGTACTCTCCGATTTGCGTTTGAGACACATTTTCTGATTTGATTTTGTGTCATTATTAAGAGATTTATGTGACATCGCTACAGCATCTTTCTGCATGCGAACTCATTTGTGCGCCCGCTGTGAGTAGTGACTGGGTGAGTGCTGGTGCGGTGGGCGTTGGATTGGATGTGCAGCTTAATTTTTCGTAGTCAACTGTGGTGATTATGACAAGCACTGCCTAAGTGACTCATTGTCTCCCTTTGCATCGCTGATGGGAGATTCAGTTCTATGGGCAATCCACTTTACATTGATATTCGGCGCATGGCCAGCTTTATTTGAATTCCCGGAATCAATTGGAACATTTGAACCACTTGATTCGGGGGAAGTTATGTGACACACCACGAACTGCAATTGCTCATATCGATCGTGTGCAAGCGCCGCAGTCGAAAGAAATATCCACGCGTGCTAAGAGCCGTATAAACGCGCCCAAAAACAACAGATCGAAGATTAAAAAATACACAAAAGCGCTGCCTCGACCTATCCAGATCCACGGCGCAGAAGTTGGAGGAGCGCGGCGACGGCGGTGGCGAGGTGCCTGCGCGGTAAAATTATTAATTCGTTGCTGTGAAGTTATTGGCCGAAGTCGGACGGGCTGAAATGTTTATTCGATTCCATGACCAAGATGTTTTATTGATAACGGCCCCGAAACAACGATGAATGTATCGGATTGGGGGAGCGCGTACATATTGGGTATATATCGTGTGGCAGCCGGCTCCTGCTGCTGCTGCGCGCGAGCGCTCGTCGCTGATGATGGTTATGACCGGTGTCGCTTGATTGCCGTACACACGGCACGGGAATGACTATAGCGACACATTGCGCGTTAAACAGTTTTTATGACCTGCTGATCACCCGATGATGATTATGCATTTCGAACATTGTGCATATGTGCATGGGGATTCTTTGTCCTGGGAATTAAGTGATTGGATGGGAGCTCTATGACTACCGCAGAACTAGCGACGAGGTGCCATGGGGTGCCAATAGTGCGCAGATACCCATCGCATCAATGGCAAACAGCAGCCGAACGGTAGAAAGTCTCTCGAGCAGGCACCACCACCACGGCGACCCTACTCGTACATCATTTGTAGATAATGTTCCAATTAGTTTGAAATGTTTTCCACCCGCCGCAGGATGTCGCGCACGATTCGGGCACCGACGAGCACAATCAAAATTCGCAGAATATTCACTCATATTGTTGCGATTGTGCAGTTAGATTTTGGTTTATTGAATTTTCACATGAAACCAGCACTGTCGCACGTGGGACATTGATTTTCTCACCCAAAGTCCTGCCGATCCTCCTCGGTCCCGCGGAGGCGAACCGAAACGACTGCTGTGCAAATTGTTAGCCGAACGCTGAAGGCTTGTTGTTCTCCATCTCCATCGTCGTCGTCGACGTCATTCTTGTCTTTTTGGTTGGACGCTGGAGACCTATCACTGATAAAATCTCAAACATTGACTTGTTTCCCTTTCCGTTTCTTAATCCTGTGTTGGCCATAAACAATGCCAGGCGTACACTACTCGCTCGCTCGCGAGGTAGGGGCAATCGAATTGCGGCAACAGAATCAACAGCAGCAGCAGCAGCATAACCGTGGACTGACTTGCATGCATGCAGTTTTAACACAAAATAAACTAACCACTGACAAATTTAGATAGGCAGATAGACAGAGACGCAACAAACAGAGGAGGAAATCGAAAAGAAATTTATCCCGGCTCGGGCTCGGACTCTGACTCTGACTCTGACTCTGAGATGCTGTTCATTGGCGCTCATGATTTTCACTCTGAGCTGAGTAGTCGCCAGAAGTCGACATCGGAACATCCGCACCGATCGGGTCAAGAACTACTGTAATATATACACATAGTTGGAATTTGGGCGCCTTACAGTGTTCTATTTGCAGAACGGCAACAGAGACGCAGGCGCAGCAACAGGAGACGCGCCAGTTCATTCAGTGCTCGGCTCATTCGATTCGCGTTGCACTATCAGTAGCCACGGAGTTTCATGTCGGACACGAAATCCGTGATCGGCAATTTGTAGAGTGCGATCACTGTGTGCTGTGTTGTGTGAGTCCTACGACAGAACAAATTCGCGACAACACTGTACACAGTAAGCTGGGTAGCATGCTGCATTCGCATTTAACAACAGATTTCGTCTTAAATTTCATTTGGGGCTTTGCTCTTGCCTTGCGCTCGCGTACAAGTTGCATTTGGATTTGGATTTGGATTCACCGCGCAATTAGTGCGTGCTGTGTGCTGCTGGTGTGGAATGGAATACGCTAAATGTGCAATATTGGAGCCAGCCAGCCAGCCAGTGTAGCGCAGCCAAAGGAATTCGGAGTCAGCGCCAGGCGGACAAGGCATTAAATTGAATTCCTGCATTCGTTGGATCTTCTTGTGTTTTGTTGGATTTTGCTTGCTTTCCTTTGTTTATGGAATTTTGAAAAGGCTGGCGATTACAAGCAGTTAAAGTGCCAATGAAATATTGAAGGATATGCGGCGGAAGACCCAAGCCGCTACACGAAATGAATTTAGTTTCGGATTTCGAAGATATTGTGAAATTGGCTTACCATGTGTCAGAGATAGGGCATTTACGGATGAAATGCTTCCGCAGAAAGGTTAGAAAAATGCGTCAAGACGCCTCGGAACAACGGATGTGCGAACTTTGTAGGACAATCCAAAGAGAGCATGCTTGGCGGTTGTATTGAGTTTGCGCCCTCGGGCCTTCATTGCCTGGGTATACGTGGAACAATGTCAGGGATATAAGCGCTTTTTATAATCGGTTGCTCAAAGAACTCTACACTCTTTTACTGTAATGCAGTTTTTGGCATATCCAGCCGTAACTGAAGTTCGCGCGACCGACCTAAACCAGACTAACCAAACTAGACTGCCAACTGAGAGCCGAAACGGTACATTTACAAACTGCCTGTCCTGCTTAGGATTGCATAGTATTCGTGCCTGTACAATTCAAAGGAGCGCCCTTGCTGCCGCACGCATACTTGTGGCGTTAACAATCAAAACGGTGCTAAAATCACTTTTTTTTTAAAGAATGGAGTGTGATATACCAAAATTTGGGTATCAAAGAGAGCTATAGATTGTGGAAAAGTTTTCTTTCAGAACGCGCTAATTAAGAAGCATATTACTCTTTCAATCTTCAGTTTGCTTTCAAAACGAGGCTATTTTTGTTTTGTCTGACAATCAAAAGCTGCTATCATACAATGCAAGTAATTTTCAATAAAAAGTCCTTATATTTTTTTTTGATCAATCTTATAAAAAAAACGTCCACACTTAAAACAAAATTTACTGTATTTAATTGCCTTGAATATTTTAGAAGTTATAAGTTTCCGCACTTTTACTCTGTTTCACGTTCAATTTTGTTAGCCTCTGTTTGATTGTTAACGTCACACTTACACAATCTTATGCAGGGACTTCATCTCAGTGATGGGACTTGAGAGAAGCGAAGCGGTGTTAGATAGCCTCAAAAAAAGGTGGTAGAAAAAACAAATGTTCCGTGGTAAATAATTCATTTATTTATACCAATTAAATAGTAATAATAAATACAAAAAAAAAACAGGGAAATAAAATAAACATAAATCAGTAATTTCTTACTATGAATTTAAGTATTCACATTTGTCCTTCAAAAAAAAACAAAATTATTACTTCGTATGGCAACCGTTTGTGAATTTTGAAGCATATCTTACCAATAATTCCGGGGGTTTAAAATCTTCCCTGTTCCCCAGATGTTGCTTGGCAGCTAAAATCGTCTTAAATTTAATTTGCATTTTACTTGTTGTAGGAACCAATAATTTACGCATTTTCAATTTCTATAGCTCTTGATTTTAATTAAAAAAAAATTTTTGAGGTAAGCGCATCAATATAAAAAAGAACTACAGAAAAGACGCCATAGATTCAACTCATCATTAAACACAAAAAGTTAAATAATAGCAAAACACCCTTCCATATATACAGTCAAATAACGAAATATTAGCGCAGTAAATGGTGTACTGGACTGCAAGTTTTTGCTGATGCAACTCTCAGATAAAAAATGCTGATAGGTATAGTTAGTAGGCACAATTTTCTATTTTATTCAATGATGGTAAGAAATGTTATTAGCGAATAGTGATGAGTAGAAGGTGGTAGATTTCGAGTTCAGGTTGGTAGAATTTCCGAAAGTGTAAATAGTGGTAGAAGTCCAATCACTGCTTCATCTCCACCGGGCGGCCATTTTCCGGTGGGATTTCGGTGGGACTGAGTTCGGCATATTTTGTGTCGATTAGTTACACGGCGTTCACATCACAGTTTAATTTAATATCGTGTTCGATTTGACTTTTCGGATTTTGATCTGAGATTTCAGATTTCTGCTGCCAAATCGAACATAAAATCCGAATTTTATTGGTTCTTGTGTGTATTGTGTTGTCCGCAAAAATATTTATTTTCACTTGCACTGGAAATCCATTCCAATAGGTTTACACACATTAATAATAAAAAAAGGGTGATTTTTTTGGCAAATCGAACATGAAAGCAATCTCGATAAATGAAAGAATAATTATTTTTTTTCAAAAAAATTACTCTTTTTGCCAAATCGAAAAAAAGTTTATGAACTTAATAAAATGAGCTAAAATGTTTTTTTTTTTACTTTTGTTAAAAGAGATTTTTTAACTTGAAGCTTTTTTTATTTAAAAAAAAAATTATTTTTTTTTGTTGATTTAATGCTTTAAATATCGAAGTCATATTGGGCCTTACCAACAACCAAACCGCAAACTCGAGTTTAACTAATTTCGAAACTAACTATAGTTTCGACTTTTAATTTCTATAGGTACCAAAAACCAAAGTAATCGGAACTTTAACTACATCTGACTTTATAGCAAAATTATAACAGTATAACTCAAAAGCGTTATAATTTTTTTCTGAGCTTTCAAATAATTTACTAAAACTGGCAGTTGCTTGTATTTTGAGCGAAATATAGAAGCAACTGTTTCCCATGCTTGGTTTTTTGACTGTATCATTGCAGCATTGTTAATTTTTAATTGCTATCAATGATATCAGCCAATGGTTTGACACAGTCAACTTATAGTTCTCGCATTGCCTGCGTCCAATTTAAGCTGCGGCTTCTCTTTATTTGCTGTCCATTTCATATTTATTTATTACAAAGACTGACGTTTAAACTTTAATAATGGGTTAGACTCGACTTTCTTCGGATCGAAAGTTACAGTCTCGATTATCTTAAAGTCAAAGATAACTTGTACACAATTTATTTTAATTTCGACTATTGACCTAAAGTCGAGTTTAAATTTGGTTGTTAGTAAGGCCAATTGAAACAAAATGTTTTAACACCGTTTAAGGAAAATTTTTATGTCTCGGCGAAAAATATTTTTTAGTTTTAGCATAATTTATAATCTGTAATTAGTACGTAAAATTAAGACTTGCGCATTAATATACGCAAGTATGCATTTCTTAAATTCAAAAAATTAATTCTATGTTTTTATTGTTTATACTATTGCTGTCAAATTTGTATGCACTTGGCTTTTTCTTGTAAAGGTCATAATACAAAAATCCTCGCGATCGTCCTATATTTAAAAAATGTTTTGATAACTTTTTGTATTCCAAAAGCACAGAGTGCACTGGTTTTTGTTAATTAATCATTTATATTGTCTTTTTGTTAGGATCGCTTTATTTTTTGATTTCCGATATTAATACTTTTTTTTTAAATATGAGTAGCATTTGCATTTTGACCTTTAACACAGCTTAGTGTTATTAAACAGAATTTCCGATAATATTTTGATTTTGTAAAAATATGCTGTTAAATAAACGAATATGGAAACATTCACCAAACCTAATAAAAATATTTATTCAATGTTCATGAACATTTTCTTAAAATTCACTATCGCCCTAGTGGAAGATTGGGTTTAACTTTGGATTAAAATTGGATTTCGTTTATGCGCCTGCATGAATTTAGCTGTCAAAATAGAATTCATAAAATTAAAATTAAAAGAAAACTGAAACGGGAATGGATGAACAGTTTTTGGTACCGAAGATGGATAGAGAACAAGTTATGCTATCTAAAAAAACCATAATCAACATTAACTTTTTTACATTTATTGTCATAAATCTATTTACAAATTGTTTGTTATTAAACTAGTGGCTTCCGGCGGCCATAAATACACGTATTCACAGACAGGAAAAAAAAAGAGCGCGCGTGAGAGGGCTGTCATTCGAAAATCGGGTAGGTGCACGGAAAGTTGGCTGTCTAGTTTGGTTAGTCTATGCCTTAACTGACCTGCAGAAAAATAGTGAGGCAATCCATAAATGTTTCTAAATTCTTCACATATATATTCTTGATAATCGGCAAAGCTAATAATGGCGGCGTTTAGTATGGATTATTGCGCCACTCGGACTTTTACTTTCCTCCATTTTTGTGCTAGATTTTAGGTGGCGTTTTAATTCAGAATAAACCCAAATTGCAGTGAATAAGCCTCTCTTCCTTGCCTCCACGTCTGCAAATTAACCCCCTAGTTCATCTTCTCCAAGTCTTTGTTGCCCATTGTTTCGGTTTGGGCAGCGTTTTATAAAAAGATCCCTTTTCCATCCGATGTGGACGTTTATTTCGCTTTTTTCCTCTAATGAGCATCACTCCCGTCTCTTAAGCTTGTGATCCTCTCTATACAAAGTAGTCGCTCACCATCGGCAAAATCTGCTATGTCACACTGAGCGTGATTTCTTGAATGTCGTACCAGTTGGTTAGTTCAAAAGCTCTTCAGCGATTCCTACCTTTTGTGGTTATCTGGTTGGTAACCTCCAAGAGCAGTGACTGACTTTTAAAGTTGATGCTTTCACTATGCCAGATCAACTGTCACCTGCAGCCTTGAGAGCCGATTTATAGACCTTCATTACCACGGTGGTCTAACTATAATGTTTGCTACCCACTTTCCTACCATAGTCCCCCGATAAGAAGACTTCTAACAAAAGATACGAAACATATCTCTGCCTCGATCCAATTTTATTACACGTACAAAATATTAGCCGCACAATTTTACGAGCGTGTTACCTCCATATTTCTATACCCAAAAGGCGTTGACAGACAGTAGTTGCACAGGTGCTCCTTGTCATAGTTGTCATTCTTCGTGCCTTCTTCTGGAGGCTATCTCCAAAAACAAACCCATTTATGAGCCTTTCTCATATTTTCAGCACAAACTCTCTCGCCGTTTTTACAATCATCATTTCGGCAGAAAGTCATTAAAATCCGAAATGGCTGCCATAATGTGAAAGGACCTTCCACAGTAGTCTCAGTCTGGTATAATTGATTTCTCTGCGATTTTTACGACTGCGACGAAGACATTTGTATGGAGGACATCTTTACAAATTCACATCGTGTTAATTGGATAAAAATATCAGTGTTTTGGGATCTGTCCAGAACGTTTCCGATTGCTTATCAGTCGAAGAACGGCCGCCGCCCGAGATGAGTGGGGCCTATGTGGAAAACAATTGTTTTTTATCTGAAGATCAACAATAAAATCCATAAACTCAATGGAATGCAATGCGGTAGGAAGAGATGTGGTCCGCTTGAGGATGTGAAAGTCACGATTTAAAGATTTATGTCTACATTTTGTGGTGGAGGTTGGAGAATTTCTTTGGAAAGTATTGAAGGACCATAAAGATGTGGGTTAACTTTAACTGATAAAAGGATGAATTGATTTTATTCATTTCTATAAAAGTTGTTTTATTTAATCTTACACCGAATACGTATCCTGTGTGTTGCGAGAACAGTTGAGTGTGGCCCTGTTTAAGGTCGCTTATAATAGGACACTACCCAACTTACTGTGTGAATGACTCGAGCCTTCTTGTGTCGTCAAACATCTTTAAAGTTCTGTCAAAGCAGTGTGCACATTTTTGAGCCCCTTGTTGTGAGAAGAACCGTGTGGTTAATTTAATTTAGACTTGGCGCAAGGTAGGGATGGAAAAAATAGACCCAAAGAGGGAAAGAAATTTCCATTCCTTTGATGGATTCTGGCAAGCAGATTATACATGCAACATGGGGAAAGTCCACGCGGGTTTTGCACCACAAACAAGCAGTAATCCCAGATTGAGGCGAAAAGTGTCAATTTTTTGATGGTATTTTTTTTCGAATTTTGGGTTTGGCTCATTAAAAAAGGGAAATCAGTCTTCAAAGTCTGGGAACACTGCCAATAAGACTCTGATTTTCAGTATACATTCAAATTTTAGCGAAAGCGAGAGATCTCGAACTGGTAAGCTGTTAAAAATCATTGGACAGTGACATATATCACAGCTTCTTCATAACCTATCTCCGTAAAGGGCCTATACCTATAAGTCTTACTGAAGTCTATAAACCTGTGCTGAATATAGAGGATGTACATCAGTACCTCTTTTCTCGGCTTCTCGACTTCTAACTTCAGTGGGAAAAAAAATTCGATCTCGTGCACGGACAAAGCTCACACGAAAATTCAAATGGACTTTGAATGCCACTGAAGCCAATAGCTAAGAGGAGGGTTAAAAATCCTTTCATTTAAGGAAAGACTAGTTACCTGTTTGATTTGTTAGTTATACTCCCCTAGATGGCCTTCACTCAGAAAAAAAAAATTGTTAGGCGAAGAATTTTGAGAGAGATTTTTAAAAAAATTGTAAGTTGAAAGTTCTTGTTTTTTTTTTTTTTAATGTCAAAGTATGACGTTTACTTTAGATTGCAGCTGCTCAAATGCTGCCAATGTTAACTCGTCACATTCCCCACACAAAAAGGAAGTCTTATAAGAGCAAAAAAAGTCCCACCGCAATCCCACAGCACAGTCTGATCTGTAGTTTTGTTTTTAGTTTTTCATTCCTCTTACGCCCTTTACTTGAACAAACAACTGGAACGCCTCTTATCGACAAGACTGCCTCCATAACTGCTGGCAAATCAATTTTTTCATCACTTTGTTCCAAGAACTCGCCTTAAGTGTCAACGTAAGACAAGAAGTCAATTTCACGAGCCTTCTGTGTCCGATTTCGAAGTTCATCCTCACCTCATGCCATCACTTTGCTTTGCCTACTAAACCATTAAAACATTAATTATGCAGCAAACTTGTTGAATAACCGTTTTGATAGGGATCACAGCCAGCGAAAAAAAAAATAGATTTCGGAAGATATTTCATGAATTAAACACAACAAAAGATTAAAGCCGGCGGCCGCGCGCACTTTGAAAGGTGCGCTTTTGTCATTTATTCGAGTTTTTATTGCCACACGGCCACAACGACAGAGACAGCTACAGAAGAAGAAAGATGCCTGAGATTCGGGTGTCCACACACTATGTACGTACGACAATATGATACGGGATATGGTTTTCCTTTCGCTTTAAAACTCACACCAATTTCTAGGAATATTTCGCGCACCGCAATCATTCATGAATGAGGTAGCTGGTGGTGTGCTGCGGCTCGGATTGGAAGAGCCAGCGCAAGTTTTAATGTTGACCCAACCATCATTGGAGAGGCAGAAAAAGGCAGTTAATTGCTTTCGTTTATGTTTCGATGTTTGTCAATGTTTTGTGTTTTCTTGGAGAGCATGTTCTGGATTCTTTGAAAATGTATCTGTTCTGTCGTTTTGCCTGGTAATGTGCTTTTTCTGGCGCGGAGGGTATAGTACGGGGGTCAGACAATGTCAGCGCAATAAAATCACGACAATTTTGGATACGATGATGAGGCCTATTTATGTGGAAATTATATAGCGACGATTCATCGGAAATCGTTGCAGAGCTGAGCGTCGTAAGAGCCGTATGATTTCTGTTTTGTGCTAGGGGGTTATGAGAATGTTGTATGGCACGATCGGACACATCCTGTGTGAATAGTGGGAAAGAGTTTTACAGTTCTGCATGGATGTCTCATTTCATATAGGAAGCCAGCATTTTCAGCGGGACCGCCAAAAGTCTTGGGGCTTGCTAAACGCGAAAAATTTGCAGTACAAATCAAGTCAAAAATAAAACGGAAAACTTTAAGTAATTCACGGTTTTCCCCCCTCAACATTTTCACTTAAAACGGGAGCTTAAGCTTTACTTAGAGCTATCCCTGCAAATGTCGTGTCTTTTTCTAATCTGTGGTACTTAAAACTTATATTGGTTTCGGTAGCAGTTTTAATGGACGAAAATATTGCGATGTGTTTTTGTCAGGCCCCAAGGAGATTTTTTTTTTTTGTATATTTCTGACTCGCCAACGCGATACAGAGGCACTTCCACCTGAGTAGATATTTTGTGCCATAGGATCAGAGATGGTTTGTGTAGGCTATTAGGGTTTCTACTTTCCTAATGTAGCTGATGATGATTTCAGCAGAGGATGTCTTTACTTCTTCTGGGCTATGATTTACCCGAGAAAGAAGTTCCTTCTAATACCACAAAGGGCTGGGCATTCACATAAAATATGCTCAGTTGTTTCGTCTTCTTCAAGACATAGGCGACACTCCGAAGAGTCGGCTACATGTATTTTATTTAGGCGATATCGCAAACCATGGTGCCCTGTTAGGTTGCCAACTATATATTTTTGACATCATGCCTACGTAGATTTAGAAACTTTTTGGCATTATTTCTGAAAGGTTTGATTATTTTTTTGGGCCTGTCTTATGCCTGGGATGCTTTCCCAATGTGAAATACACTTATTGTGCTCCCAGATTTTTATGGCAAGGTTCGCCGCTGATTTAGAGATTGCACAGTAAGGTTCAGGCCCTGTAAAAGGTGTTTCCGAACCTCTTCTGGCCAGTTCGTCGGCTTTTTCGTTTCCTTCAATTCCTTCGTGGCCAGTAACCCACCATATTTTGGTATTGTTTCTGGTGCAAAGTGTTTGGAGGGTATTTAAGCACTGTAAGACTGATACAAGTTTTAAATAGCTCAACCTTACCTTTAATGCGAATTCCTATATCGCCGGCTTACAAGCAAAACTGACCAACTGCCAAAAATTCTATTTTGTATTATTGATGGTAATTATTATAGAAAACCATGTAGAAAATTCTGCAAAAACTGCCTATTTTTCCTAGAAATATGGAAAGAATTTAAAATTGTTGTTGCAATTTACGAATAATATATTTCTCGCAAATCACAACGAAGTTTTAATGGATTGATACAAAAATTCGTAATTTAACATTGAAAGGGGAGAATACAAAATTCTGTTTGTTGAAATTTACGATTAGAAGTGGCGAAGGGGTTTCAAGAGGCTCTCTATAATATTTTAAATATTTCATAGGTATAGTAAAAAAGCCATCTTATGATCAGCATTCTTCAAAAACAGTACTATTTACATTATTGCCATTACAACCAAATATGAGACTATTGTCGTCGGCAGCTAGACCTCCTGACCTAGCAACTCATGCTTAAGTTGTAAGCTTGGAATTAAAACGAAATTTGTCGATAACCGAAGAGATAAATACCTAGCATTTTTTTGTCAAAATTTTGAAAGCTACATCTTCCAGACGCTAGTGCAACGACTGCACTTCATCTAACATTTTTTTTTGATAACGCGAGACGTGTCTGGCTGTGAGTACGAAAGCTTTACAACTCTAAAACACGCATTTTTAGGAGAAACATAACAGGGGACACAAAAACATTCAACAACTATGCTTTCTAGAATCGGGATGAAAATTTTCCAACTTATTTGTTTTTTTTTTCGAGACCTGAGTGGTTGTAACAAAGAGACGTTTTAAATTGTGAAGTTGTCAATCTTAGCGTGCGATATTTCCAAAAAGGCTACGTTTACAACACTTTTAGACCAGACATAAAATCTGCAACCATCTCGCTATCAAAGTGTTCTACGGTTGCCTTTTACGGGATAAGTATTTAAACAAAAATGTAAAGTTACTCGTGCGACAGAAAATGCATGAGCCTCATTTTGGGCAGCTTGTTTACGTTCAAACTATCAAAGATGATAGTCGTTTCTCACAAAGTAATATTTTTTTTTTCTTTAAAAACGAACCGAGAAACGTTACTTGCTTTTTTGACCACCGAACTTGGTAGCCGTATTGTCTATGTCCATTTTGAGTCCTATATTAATTTTTGTCAAATTTTTTAAGGAAGTTTTTGAGCAAGGCAGCATTTCTAAGAACCGTTTTATGGAAAGTGCCGATAGTTACTTGCTTTTTTGAACAAGAACTTGGTAGCCGCATTGTCTATGTCCATTTTGAGTCCTATATTCATTTTTGTCAAATTTTTTAAGGGAGTTTTTGAGCAAGGCGGCATTTCTAAGAACCGTTTTATGGAAAGTGCCGATAGTTACTTGCTTTTTGACCACCGAACTTGGTAGCCGTATTGTCTAGTCCATTTTGAGTCCTATATTAATTTTTGTCAAATTTTTTAAGGAAGTTTTTGAGAAAGGCAGCATTTCTAAGAACCGTTTTATGGAAAGTGCCGATAGTTACTTGCTTTTTTACCACGAACTTGGTAGACGTATTGTCTATGTCCATTTTAAGTCCTAAATTAATTTTTGTCAAATTTTTTAAAGCAGTTTTTGAGCAAGGCAGCATTTCTAAGAACCGTTTTATGGGAAGTGCCGATAGTTACTTGCTTTTTTGAACAAGAACTTGGTAGCCGTATTGTCTATGTCCATTTTAAGTCCTAAATTAATTTTTGTCAAATTTTTTAAGGCGGTTTTTGTGCAAGGCAGCATTTCTAAGAACCGTTTTATGGGAAGTGCCGATAGTTACTTGCTTTTTTGAACAAGAACTTGGTAGCCGTATTGTCTATGTCCATTTTAAGTCCTATATTACTTTTTGTCAAATTTTTTAAGGCAGTTTTTGAGCAAGGCAGCATTTCTAAGAACCGTTTTATGGAAAGGACTGATAGTTTTATGGAAAGCAAGTTTTTTACCAGCCTTTCCTGGAATAAAATGCAAAATGTTACTGTTAAAGTGGCGCTATACAGTCAGGGGTGGACCTGGGCCTCAACCAACAAGCGTAGGTATATCCAGCCAGCACGATCTCTACCCAGCTGTCTCCAGTTTTGCACGCTAAGTTTGTTAAGGCCCATTCAACCTCAGCGGCGGTCTTCCTCTTTTGCGCCGACCCTCGGGTGTGGATTCAAAGATCTTCCGGAAATGAAAAATAAACTTTTATAAAAATCATGCAGATCCAATATCAGGAACCCCTTTCAAAGAGTTTGTCTAGCATTTTTTGAATACTTTTTACGCGACCACGGCCCATTTGGGGCCGCAGTGATATGGTAACTTACTTCCAGCTCCCCCAAACAATCCAATCTTACATAAATTGTATTCCTTTGACTTCAGTCAGTTTTTTGGTGAGTTAAAATGGGAGGGTTTCGAATAGTTCTTTCAAAATTCTGCTTTACAAATTTAAAGCAATAAAATTCAGCTTATTCTGCTAGCAAATATGTATAAAAAAAAATATTTTTAAATATAGGTACAATTAAATATACATTAAAAATTAGATTAAATATTAAAAAAAGAGCAAATATTGACAAAAAAAAAGCGTAAAGCAGAGGCCACGTTCCTCGTCCAAGTGTCACCCTTTTTGAACCTCAAAAACAAAGTTGCATGATTTATTTGGCTAACAAAATTCTGTGGCCACAAGCCATAACCGCCTAAGTTTTTTTTTCATACTTTTCAGGAGAGCAGATTTAAGTTTCAAATCATCACTTCAAATCAGGAATATTTGTTTCTAAGCTTTTTTTTTCGTTGGAAAAACTTCTGTTAAAAAAAAGATTATGGTCATACAAAATTAAGTGGAAGTAGATTTAAATGCTGAACACGATAGTGACTATAACTTCATTTTGTCCTAACTCCAGTTAAGCGGTTATGGCTTGTGGCCACTGAATTGTTGTCACTGCATTCGGGTCCGTATAACAAGCAGTCGATTCCCTTTCGAGCAACTCGGCTTTACAATTATTTAGTGTCAATCAAGTCACTTGGTGTTTGGATTGATCGGCACATCGCAGTCATCGTTTCTGGTGTCTGGCTTACGTACAGATTTATTCGACCATGTGTTATTACAGCAAGTTGCGCCCCATTATCAGGTAGATATCCATCACACTATTCGATACAAAAAGTAAAAACCACGACACATCTTCCGCACATCTTCTCCACAAAGTGACTTTAACGGTTAGCCGGGGTTTCTTGTTTTATTGAGGTCTACAAATGCGACTTGAAATACTCGAGTCTCTCTGATTCTGAAGGACTCTCGGTCTCGACTCGACTCGACTCGACTCGAATTGACATAGCATATGCACACAAGATGGAGTGATAAACAGAAGTGATGATAATGACTTCGGTTGTGTTTTCGGACAGTAAGCATGTTTGCAATTTTATTTGCATCGGATTCTTCAATAATAATGTGTCGCCGCCGACGCCGCCACATCCTCAGCCGCACATCTTGATGTGCTTCCTTCGGCTGCATTTGGTCCTCCGTCTTGTGCTTCTCGGTCGTCGTTTTCGTCGTCATCAATGTTCCGATACGATAATTTTCCATAATTACAAGCGATTGCCGAGGGGTTTTAATGGGCACACCATTCGGGGCTTATATGGTGGTCGCAGCCAGTAACAGTAGCATCGTCACAAACATCAGCAACAGCAGCACCAGATCATTGACGTTGTGGCGCGCATTACTGATGCGGAACTAATGAAATTTTGTCATTAAACACATGTGGTGGCGTGGTATATGCTGAGAGACAGCACAGCCCTGCCTTTGGCATTGGCATGTGTACAAGAGGCGACCGCATATTTAATTTTAGATGGTAATAAATAATCTCTCAATCAAGCAAATGAATCCAAACATCCGAAGAGCGTTACAACTTCTCGGTGGGGTTCATCCTGGGATGGTACGGTAACAAAAGGATATCTCGGTATCATATAGATTTCGCATCTATTTCGCCATCGACTCGTTCTGTTGGTAGACAAAGAAAGACAACAGAAAATTTGCATATTATTCCGAAGAAGAGGAATCGCCAATAGCCGGGAGTCGATGTCGACGTCGACGTCGACGTCGAGTCACCAGCACGGATGTTTTTGTCCGCGACATTCCTTCATTGTATCGATGTTCTTGCGCACTTGCCCACTTGGTTACTTTTGCCAGCTGGTGGTGTCGGTGTGGTGTGCTGTGCAGCCAGGGATCCCTGGGGGAGTATAGCAGTTGAGTTCTGTTTGAGATTTAGGTGCCTTCGAGGTTCGTTTGTCATCCGATGTTCGGTTGACATTGGAAACAAATTTTCCTTTGACATTCTTCCAGCGCGCCCTGCTCCCGCTGTCCACTTGGCGCGCATGGAAATTTAATTTCGTACCGTATATGTTGGGGCGACTGTTTTTTCTCAATTTTGGTTGTTTTGCGAACGCTTGTTGCATCATGCAACGCCAGGCAGACAGCATGCAGTGATCGTGTAATTTGTGGTCGTGTTTAACAGATAACGACGCCACAAGGTGCGAGAAGCTCCATTATATTAACGATATCCCCGAGCGAGCGACCGACGACGTGTGTGCGGAGGACTTGCCTGCCCGGGGACGGAATGGAAGTACATATAATCGCATTTATTTGGTAAATCAATGGCCCAAACAAACAAGCTCTACATGTGCGCAAACGTTTGTAGGTTTGCCGATGCGTCTAATCTTCGGCTACCGAAATTGGAAAGAAAACGAATAAAAAGAGCAAAAGATGAAAGGACTGGTGCAGGTCGCTCTACACGCTTTACGATGTCATTAAACTAAATTTAAACGCACAGCGAAAGTGTTTTGCTTATTAAATGTTTAATGGGTTGAGAAAATCCAAAGAAAAAACCGAAAATCGGAGCGCGCAGCGCAGCGCCAGCCCTTCGAATTGAGGGGACCACCCTAGTGTCCTTACGCATCACCTAATCTCGATCTATGAATTCGATGCGTGTGTCCCGAGAAAAGATCATTGAAAGCGGCAAAATTTTATTGCGTTCAGTAGACGCGCTGAGCGCATAGTGGTTTAACGAGAGTTTCCCTTAATAACGAGTACGTGCCGCGCACATGCAGTGCAGTAGCAGTGCTAGCATGGAGTAGGCATTAACATGAAGGCAGGTTAATGATTCACAGAGATAACCATATTTTTTTTGCTAGCGTCAGTAGCTCGGTGAGAATAAGAGGAAGTTCACAGATAAGCCAATCGAGTGAAGAGGTATTGGGAAATTTGAGATGCCTTGAGGTGTGCGACAGTGGTTCGCTCCGCAGGCGGCGGCCACATAAATAAATAGGCTGTGAGAGCAACAGATTCACAGCCCTAGCTACCGTAAGCTGTGAATATTTTGCAAACTTTTCATTGAGAGGAAAGTGACTGCCAAGTGTCGAACTCTTACAGCATCGTGTGGGAGTTCTGTCGCACATAGACGAATGAATCAACAGAGATCCGAACCGATAGTGTCACGTCAACATAGCAACTTAGTCGCGTTTCCACCTTATTAAGTTCAGGCATATGACCTGATCAGTGCCGTAGCCAGGATTTTGTTTCCGGGGGTTCTTGCTTCCAAATCTTCCCTCTAACCAAAATAACTATAGGAGTATTCGCGATTCGGTGTAAAAGACGTAGTAAAATTGCGAAATTTTATTTATTTATTTTTGTCAGATCGTGAACACACTTTTTCTCATCTCTTGTAAAACTGAAACAAGTGACAGATCCAGTTTGACAATTGGCATTATGTTCTGAAAAAACTTTTAATTTTTTCTGTAACTGAAAAATTTGATTCTAATTGTTTATTATGCCGAAAAAAGCGAAAAAGAAAAAATATTTTAGATAATTTTTGATAATGGAGAGAGTAAACACGAAGATGATATCATGAAAGCTTCTTTTTCTGTTAAGTTTTTGACTGGATTTTTCGCTTACGATATTTTGCATTGTCTTTATTTTTTTCCGAGAGCTACACACAAAGATTAACAATTTATTTAGCAAATTGTCAACTTTACAAGGCTACACTTTACTCTGTTGTATTTTTCAGTTACATAGTATAGATAGTATAGGGTGTCCCTTATGAGATTTTTTATTTTTTTTTTGAAATTTCATATTTCTAGCATGATCGTAACCCGTGCCGACCGAGCTACAAAGTTTATTAAAAATCGTGTTTTGTCCTGATATTTCGGTCTTCTATAAAATTAATATAAACGCAACAAATTAAGTGAATAAGAGTTAAAATAAAATAAGATAAACACTAATCTTTATTTAAAAACATTAAACAATAACAATCAGCCAGGGTAATTTCTCTTGAGTGTAGTTTTTTTGCAGTCGGGATACAAATTTCTATGTTCCTGGACACAGCGTAACAATAACTGCTTTTGCTATTCTTCAGCCGTGATAAGTCCGTTGAAATCTTGCCCTCTCAGCAGTGTCATTTACAACCTTCAAACGACTTATTATTCTTTTAGCTTCCAGAAAAGCAGCGTTATCATCCCAACCTACACCACCTAAGCATCCAGGTCGACCTGGCTCTCTCTGTTTCTTTAAAAATATTTTGTCTTCCTCTATTTTCATTCTCTCGAATAAGTTATCAGGCCAATTTTAAAATTATTTTCACGGTTCTTAAACCTGACCTGAGTTTTCTTAGGAAAATATTTTGTTTATCACTACGTAATTCCACCGACATCTTTATGCAATAAACAATAGCACACTTATAATCGTAAAAATCACGAATGAAATGACAAATGAAACACGTAGTTTAACAGGTCGCAGCGCATTACCCGGCCAACTTGTATGGACAAATTTGTATCGTTATAAAACGGGATAAATTTTTTTCTCTGTACAATATTGGGTTATTACGAAAGTTTTAAGAGGGTATGCGTAAAAATATATCGAACTTGAAATTTAAGGGACACTCTAAGATAGGTATAGATAAAGTGCAAAAGTGTAGCGAAATGTTAGTAAGTATATTTTGTTTTTGTAGTGCGAAAAAAAGTTGCACCTTCGCACTTTCGCAGCCAGTTGCATCGGATCGTGAATACCTCTTATATATATTCCAATTCACTGATTTTTATTAGTTTTTAAATCGTATGAACATACTTATGTAAGGACGGTCAGAAATAAAAAAAACAATTCCACAAGTTTAATCTTTTTTACAACATTTATTAACAAAGGACATCTCGGAATGTCTGTCTAAATCGAACTGCTCCGTATGTCACGAAACTTACTGTCTAATGCTCTTATGTAAAACTCTCGAAAATGTATATAAGGCATAAATAAAAGTACATATAAAATGTTCATATAGAAGACGTTACAATTAATAACATATGAACTAGAAATGTTGCCGCTGTTTTCTTACACTTATTTTATTTTTTTACACGCCTTTTTTAAAAGCAGACGTCTTGGTTTTTTTTTGACATGAGATCAATCACCTAAAATGGATCCACATTAAAATCTGAATAAACAGATTTCATAGCAAGTGAGCTTAACTTGCATTCCCCATAACGCTTTGGGACAATGTTTAAATCAATTTCATAGTTGAAGAGGTTCTTTCAACACTAGCTGTGGTCAGTGGAAGCGTGGCCAAAGCCGTAAGCACGAAGTTTATACCAATAAAGTAAGGATTGTCACATACAAGTATCAAGCTATTTCAAAACTTCAGTAGAGGATCACTCGACGATATTTCGCACCAAATAATGTACTCAGCTTTCACACCTGGCAAATAAATTGCGTTATCAAAGTAACATGTTAGCATTTTGATTTCGTTCACTCGCTCAACTGCAAACCTGGGAGAAGCTTGAGACGATAGTAGAACGTCTTTGTTGACCATGAATCTGTCCGTAAGATTTTGTATTAATGAATCTATGCAAGGAATCAGTACAGACACTCTAAACTGGGCTGCAGTAGAAGTGGTTTCTGGACTGGAACGCATTGTCTGTTTCAATGAAGTTCTGGAGCTCTTTATTCCACTTCAAATAAGTCCTCGGCAAGTTGGGATGCGTATTGAAAAGCCTCTCAGAAAAAATCGTCGACATTTTGTCTGATGTTCTTAACAGAATGCAGAACTTCTTTTGTGAGGTCGATAAGAGTTAAGAGATCAAAGAAAGTTTAAGTTTTTAGTTTTTTGTTCAGATTTTCGGAGATCATTTCCTTCGGTGGGTATACTCTACTTGCGTGAACAGCTAGTGCTGAACCAAACTCTGAGTCAAAGACCAAAAAGCTCGGTCCTCCGGATATCTGATTCTAGCTAGACCAACCGCAGCATTGCTTCTCCCATCTCTAATCGCTGTTGGCGTCCAAAATACCTAAACGGTTAACCTGTTTAAATGGTACTCCACTAACAAGCAAACCGCATATAAAAAGCGCTTAGGAAAGAACTCTTTCTTCGGGTTTGTCCTTCCCCTGTCTATGAGCAGTCAATTTTGTTTAAAAATCCCTATCGTAAGGCTCCGAAAAGGGTTTCCAAATACCGGATCAATCATACTTGAGTTCCGGACCAAGCTAAAACCGATTGTGGTGTATCAAGCTAAATCTGGGTCGGAATTCTGTAAGGCGAAACGTTCAAACGCTTTCGTGTGGACGAGGAAATTTGCTTATATATTTATATATTTATAATTAGGGCAAATCATTCGTGTGCACGAAAACGTTTGATCGTTTCGCCTTACAGAATCTGACCCCTGGTCTGTTCTCATTTCGAAAGGCCTTAGATTCGTGAAGTGGGAACGGAACCTTTGCCAAGTCCGAACTGTATTTTCGCCGCTTTTGGGAAGCCCTAGTACGGCCACTTTGATCGGCGATCTTGTTCGCTAATTGGAACAAAATCTGTGCATGTATGCCTTTGTGCACACTCATAACGGCGTCCTTGTATACGGAGAGCCTTCTTCTTCAAGCCATCCACCCATGTGAATGCCATTACAAGTGGCGTATACAATTACAGGCGGTTGTGCATGCGAAACACGCATCACTGATCGTCACTTGATGATATGACGTGATATGACGACAATACGACTGCGGATTGTACCATCTGACAGGGCCAATAAACGGTCGTTACGTCGGTCGGCAAAACCATACGACTCGGCGTGTTGTCGTGGGGGCAAATAAAGAAAATTACCGTCAACCAACTAACCAACTATCGCATCTGCCAGCCAAAAGATTGTAGTACCAAGATTGAATCCGAGCCGCCAACAGCAACAGTACCACTTCGCAGAGCCACATCTAGGGTATATCTCACAGGCGGCGCGAGCGCGCGCGCAGCAACTGTCATCGCCGTCAAAATTATTATCTGTTCACGAATAGCAGAGTCGTCGGTTGCGGCTTTCGCTGTGAGCGAGTCATAGAGTCGCGCTCTCGAGGCGCGGTTGCGGCTGGCGGCACGCATTTCCATAACAATATTGTTAAATATTATTAACAACTTCATCGGATCAAAAAGAGATTATCGGTGGCGGCGGTCTTGGTAGGCAAACCTCCTATATCAGCGTCGCGTTTATTGGCTCTTTGACCTGTGTACCTATGATCACGATTCCATCGAGAGATCAACGCACGCAGATACCGCATTATTGCTGAATGCGGACGCGGCTAAATCGAGCTCGAGCATGACATATGTAGAGGATCGGCTGATTGGTCACATTTTATACGGCGAATGTGACTCATGTGTACAGGTAGACGACGACAGCGATGAGGACGGCCGGCTTGTTGTTCTATTGAAATTCGCGGGAACGAATAAAGAAGCTATTAAGATCGAGAGTAAGAGGCGCGCGTGATCAAAGTGTACCGCCAATACGCCGAAACGCAAATCAAATGGCGATCAAAAAAATCACCGAAAAGGCATCAATATGAGCTGCTAATAAATTCCCGCATCAGATAAGCGACAGGGGGGAACAGGGTCGTCGCCGCGTCGTTACTAAATCAACAATGAAATTAGCTGTTGATGCTCTTACCTGATGCTTGCGCTTGTTGGTAATTTATTTCATTGGACTTTGTTTTATTGTCGAACGTTGGTGGGGTAGATCTCGAGATTGTTGCAAATTATTGTCGACGGTACACACTGTCGCTGTCACTGTCACTGTCACTGTCACTATACTCACTGCTCGCTGGTATCTACCCGCAGCAAGGGCCAAATTGAGACATCCGACATGAACATATAGAACAAATTTGTAGATAAAACTAATTGAGCATGCTACACGTCAATCCAGTCGAAAATTGAATTTCCCAAACGGCGGCAGCAAAAATCCCTGCTCCAAACTAATCACATGATTAATGATTCGTCCGTCACCCGAGGCGGCACGACTTTGCAACAGCAACAGCAGCAGCCGCCACAGACGTACTCTCTCGGTGAACAGTGGTGTCCCGATAAATCGTATCGTGCGTCAGCTCCACGCAACGTCTTACTTCGGGATACCCTCAATTTGATGTGTGATGTACCGAAATGAATGACAGGTGTCGACAGGTGATGGATTGTTGTGTGAGCCTGACGTCTGAGTAGTATGTCGGATAGGTGGTGTGGCAGTGATTTGTCCACTCACTCGCTCTTGGGTTGTTTTTTTTTTTTTTTGTTCTGTTCTCGTTAAACGATCATTACGGCTTTATCTGATTACTGCGTTTGTGTTGTCCGTCTCGGACGCAGCGACCCACCGCCTTTGTTTACGAATCAAATCAGAACCGTGATCTTGACAGGCGCTGCAAGCAGGATGACGAACTCATTGACAACCAAGACCGAGTGCTTTCCCTTGAATTGTGTCACTCCTGTGTGTGTGTCTCCTGCGTGGGCAGACTGCAGACACTTTGTCTGGATTACCATGAAATTAACTTGCAAATTGGCAATGATTGTGGAAAAGCGAACTTGGAGGACCTACTGTGTTTTTTCGTTAAACAAAAAACATCCGAATACGAACAAAAAATAATAATAAAAAAAAAAAAAAAACGTGACAGGAAATTTGTTAACAGCGAGCAGATAAAGAAAACCACACAGGCATCTGAAACAATCTTTGAAAAATCGACACGGCACTCGTTATGCCCTCTTAAATCTTATTAGGAATGACAATCGATTAATTTGGAATTCAATACGGACAACGTTCCTAAATCATCCCGGTGGTGCGGTGGTGGTTACCTGCGCATATCGACTTGGCCATTGACTGACTGCGACTCGGACTCGGACACGGACACGGAATCGACTCAGTCAGACTATTTATTGGAAACACAACCAAATCGTGTGGTATTCGATGTTTTGTTTTGTTTTGTTGTGGTGTTTCTGAACCATGTCCGATGTGACAAATAAGCAGCAATAAGTCAAAATGCTGCAGGGGAGATGTCAGAGGGAACCGTAGTTTTACCTGCGGCCCGGGAACAATCGGAGGCTTATCTTCTCGCACTTTCACTAGGAGGATGCGTGTAGCCATAGCCGGAGTTAGTCAGAAAAAACGGGATCGCCTCGCTGCCACCACCTGTCGGAATGCGCTGTTAAAGGTGGTCGATAATACATCAACATTGATTTATTAATGGGTCATCATCACACTCACCATTGCCACTAGGCCTCGTGTGGCGTCTTCTACGCGTCTGTAGGGATGCGTAGGTACATTGTTCTCGCATTGGGATTTTCGGAATTGAAGCTGCTCGATTCTGGGTGCCCACACACACACCCACACGCATGCAAATTGTACAGAATCTGCACATCTCCTCACGATTAATTCAAGTGTCCATTTCCTGGGGATACTCGATTAATTGTGTGCTGAGTCCACCCTTCTGTTTGGACAAAGTCCTCGTCTAGCTTTTTGTGTGTTTTTTCGTTCGGAAAATTTATCTCGTTCTAGTCACACCTCTTATCTTGGAAATTTATCAGCGCGTTAGGGAACAAATTCGTTGGCATGTAATAACGCATAATGTGCATTGTGCATCCATCTGTGTGTCGCCGTCGCATACAGATGCAACGTGTGCGCAGCCCGTAGGCAGTGCTGAAACAACGAAATGCAATAATTGTTTAACAAATGCGCGCGCGCAGACAAGTGGCTTGGAAGGTACTTTGGCTGCTGGTTAAGAAGTAGGCATATTGACATGCATCCAGATGGAGGACTGCGACTGATGTGCACAGCGAGAAATCTCTCGCAGATAGGATCGCTCGCATCGCAATCGCTGCGTGGGCTTTCGATGCAGGACGCACTTGGATATTGGAAAAAAAAAAACAAAACAAAAAACAAGTAAATCCCAAGTCGGAGAGACAAATCAAGTAGTGGTGATGATCAAACAGTATTTGAAGTGGGCTTGTTGAAGTGTGGCTGGAGAAGTTGGATTCGCTTCCTTTTGTGAGGTGGTGCACCTTTTTACTCAATTTGTCTGGCTCCGAGTAGACGATGCTGAATGTTTCTATGCGGTATTTCTACTCGTAGACTTATAGAATCACGCATAATGAGTTGGGAATTGTATTTTCGGTGTCAACTGGGTGTACTTTCTAATTCTTGGTCGCTCGATGGCAGCACGGGGGCTTACTGCTTCTGATGGAAAAGATTTAGTTCGAATCAACTGGTCTCAAAATAGAATCAGAGCTCGAAAAGGAATCCAATAAATTTGGAACTCTCCCCAAAGCTGTTGTCCTACCAAAAGAAACACCTTTTTGCAAACATCAGGGGGCGGTGTTGACGCGTTATTCCGAGTATGACACTGTCTAAATAAATGTTGCCTTGAGGCCGCCACATATTTAACTTTTCAGTGTAAGGTTTTGAAGGAATGGCGATCAGCTCATGACTGTGCTTGCATATCGGATGGCTGTTTGAACCCATATGGCTGTGGCTGTTCACCACAACTTGCACAAATGGCAACGCGACAATGCGGATTATGTTCTGACGGCTTGCAGCTAAATTTGTCTTTTCATCTCGGAGGTTATTTGTATAGTTGCGACAAGAAAACATTCTTCCTTCTGGATCGAACCTTCAAAAACGCCTGACACGTGCCTCGGGCTAAGCAGCGGTGACTACGGATAGCATTTTAATATCGTTTACCTACCAACCATTATATTTTTACCTTTTTTATAAGACTTAATTAATAGCTTGCTCTTAAAATAATAAAGTATGAAATTGTAACTAGTAATCGACTTGCAGGCATTCTTTTTTATTCTCCCAATCGAGTCACATAGCAACCAAAGGGCTATAGTTGCCTATCTGAAGCTACAGAAAAACCGCTTTTTGGCTATTGGTTTTTTGGTATATGCAACAATGCATCATTAACAAACCAGTTATGCTATATTCATACTTCCACCCGGAAAAAAAAGCGATAAAATCAATATAATCAATCTTGAGCTCGGAAATTCTTCATCCAAATACAAAAATCTTACTTTGAATATGTTTTTTGAATAAACTTTAATTCTTATTTTAAGATGTTCTATAACAGTATTAAGAACGTTAAATTAAGCCCAAAGTCATTTCATTCGAAGAATGCGACAACTTGATTTTAAATCGTTGTAAACTTAAATCAAACTTATGTATTCTTAAACATACCACAATGAAGAATGTGTGAGCTTAAATTGAGCTCGAAATCACCTTATTTTTCACCCATTTATCAGCAGTAAGAATAATGCTCCCTAAAACTCAGAATAATAACTCTTGAAATAAACTTACAAAAATTTAAATAAGAACATGCTATCCTTATATTAAATTTTTTCGGAATGCTTTCAGAATGTCATATCACAATTTAAGAATGCTCAGTTTTATTTGTCGAATTAATTATCAACTCCGTCACTTTCCTGTTGAAGAAAATAAAACAAAAATGCTAAAATGGACTTAGATCTAAAATTTGTCCTTCAATTATTTAATGAAATAATAAACTATTAAAATCAGACATATATTTTATTACAATTGTATTTATATTAAATTAATATTATTAGGTAATTCCACCATTTCAGTTATCACATGCACTTTACCACAATTTTCCACTGTTTTATTTTTTGAAAGAACACTTAACTACGGAAACACGTAAACTGTACGAGATATCAATCGGAATGAATGAACTTTTTTTCATCCATCATGAAAACTAGGGAAAACTATATTTTTCGAAAATGACTTTATTCAAAAAACCATTTTACGATAATACAGGGAAAAACTGAGTATGCAGTTATGTTTACCTCACCTACTTAAGCTTAAATATCATTTTTTGTTGAAATCGTTAGAGCCGTTTTCGAACAAATCAAACTGGTATGAAAATTTTGTATGGGAAGTACCATTAATATTGAGGTTACCATGCAGAAAAAAAAACGGCCCCGAACTATAAGCCCCCAAACTTAAAATCCGAAGTTTAAACGAAATCCGTTAAGCCGCAGGACAGACAGACAGACCGACAGAATTTTGCCACCCACTTTTTTGAGTTCGCCTATCATCGTAATATCAATTGATTAACATCTCGAGCTCGAAATTTTGTACGAATACAATATCTTTCTCTTACTACGTAATGGAGAAAGTTACAAATTGGTCGGACGGACACAAGCGAAACTAATAAGGTTCAGTTTTTTCCCTTTGGGTACGGAACCTAGAAAAGGCATGGCAGTGTAAAAACGTTCATTTGCTAAGTCTTCAGAGAAACTAGAAGAAAAGTGTAGAATTCATAGAACTTTATTTCTATTTATTATACACGCATTTTTAAAACATAAAAAACTTCTTTTGGAATATTCAATTAGGTACATTAGGTTTGTAGAAACTTAGTCAGTCTTTAAGTAGTTTAGCAACGACTACTTTATAAAATAAAATAAATAAGTCTTAACTTATCAATTTAATAGTAATAGGTCTGTTCTTTTACTTTTAAATCTTACGAATTTTTACGAATTTTTACTCAAAGCCGTTCCTTAACTCGAAAAATAGAGCGTAAAAGAGAGCGTCATCGAGAGAGCAAGAAATTACCCCTTCACTGAGAATCTTACGAATTTTTACTCAACAAATTTCTTGGTGTCAGAATTGAAAAAGCTGTCAATTAACAGCTGATTCGAAACTTGTTGTCCTATTTGTTTTGATTTCTTGTATATTAAAATGGTATCAACAGGCGGAAAAATAAAATTGAATGTTCTCCTTAGATTCTTTTGGTGGCGTCGAAATTCTTCCTCGCTGTAAGGAGTAAGAAAGGACAATCCCCTCCACGCAATTTTTAATGCTGTGTCGCTTTTTCCTCTTCTCGAATGTTTGTAGTATAATCAGTACAAGCTGTTCCATATACTCGGATTAATGAATTTGATTAATTCCGAATCACTTTCATCGCTAGGTAGATGAATCACTAATGTTGTTCGTAAATTAGCAAATTCTTCGAGTTTATCAGATATTTTAACGACTTTTCTTACAACTTTTTTGAATTTTTTAATTATATATCTGTTATTTTTCATAGATTACTACAAAAGCGTTCCCTAACTTTTTCGCAAGTGTCTCTCTCTGTGAGAGAATTTTCCCCCACCACTGCCATTTTTACAGTCTTTTCCATTCTTACTACAAAAGTAAAGGAACAGACCTAATATCTACTTTAAATATTTTTGCTGACCAAAAGCATGAAAATGAGTGCATCCAGTAATTTACTTTAAATATTTTTGCTGACCAAAAGCATGAAAATGAGCGCATCCAGTAATTTTTGGAATTTACAAATGCGTTCACTCAGAAACATAAGGCAGGATTTAAATGAGGTGCTAGTTCGTATTTTTGGAATTCATATGATATGATTCAGATGTTAAAAACCTTGATTTTAGATTTTTGTTATTGTTTTAAGAATCATTTGGCTTATTTTTAGATTGAGCACGTAAGAATGAAGAAAATTAAGAATAAGCCTAGAATTTAGCTTGCGATATTTTTTTCTGAGTGTAGACTTATTCTCTAACTACCATAAGAAGCTGTTTCGATAGGACTGAACTGGATGCTGCTACCAAACCGTAGTATTGCCTTTCTAGTTTTGAATGCATATATAGATCCATCACTCACCGTCTGAGAAGTTTTAGTGGTTCAATGTTGTTTGAATAATGGTTCACGACAGAGATACTGAGTCACAAAAATATAATACCTATACAAACATTTTCCCCAGCACATACATTTTTCATCGCAATCGTTCTCTGATCCAATTCCAGTTAAAATTTGCTTCAAAAATCTAGACAGGCATATATTTTTTTTTTTACGATAAGCAATCACATGGCAGTAACCTCCTCCCTTTTGTTCTTCAGAAAAAAATCCCAAACACCTTGACCATTCGAACTGAGCGCTGACCCACAAGCCATGCCCGAGTGTAATCACCCGATGACCTCTAATGCCGAATTAATCTCTAATTTAATTGCAATACCGCACTAAAATGTAGAAATCGTACTTCGAAAGCTAAAAGGGTGAATTGCGAACATTAAAATCATACCAGTCCCAACCTTATCTTAGCATGTGCGTCAAACGTCATTGATTGAAAAGAGCTAATGAGCACAAGTTCGGCTTCTGAATTACTCTGCGCAGTAAATCGGGCACTTTATGATCGGCCATCAAACCAAATGAGGCTTTTAAAACCAGTGTGGATAATCGGTTGATATGATATCTCCAAATTGGGATATAGTTTAACTGAAAATACGAATGCGTAATCGGTTCAAGTGCAAAGCCGTTTTAATGACCTAAGCCACGCGGAAATAAGTGTGTCTAGTGTCTACCTCCGGCGATGAGGATGACAATGTCGCAAACAACTTCCCGATGCGCGATGATATTGTCACGTTTTGCTCTCGATATACTGGGCGGTGCTCGTCATAGACGATGATGGTGATCCGACACCGGTGCGGACGCATTCTGTAGCGCGGCGCGCTCGAATTCCATTCCAGGAAAGCATCAGAGCCGGTCAATCAGAAATTGCAGATATCAACAAACGATCATCACTGTGATCAGATCACTACGGTCCGGCAGAACAAATTTCCCGCCTGCGATCGTATTGAAAGAAAATTCGTCTCAAGTTGTATTATGACCTGAATGCACAACCAGCCAGACACAGGCGGCCAGAGCCAGCACCTCCGCCAACAACATATTGGGGTATCACGTACCGATCAAAGAAAACACCATAAAGAGGACTGGGGAAACCAAATTGAAGCGCATGGTCGTCAGCATAATTCTGCATTGATCTTGTCTTGTAAGCTGCGGCGGCGGCGGCGGCTTCGTAGTCGCCGTCGACTCACCAACTCCGAATCAAATTATTTTGTGACAAATCAATTCTTTTCGCCTATAGCCACGTCAGCTTGTGCAGAGCACAGCTAAATCTCGCTGCGCAAAGAGACAACCGATGCACATACAGGTGACTGCACGAATGAGCGTTTCGTCTCGCTTGGCAAATATTTGCATAGTCGCGATCGTAAATCGTACGCGATCATTCGGCACTTTGGTTCATACGTTTATCTGTCCGACTGATGGCATTCGAAACGCGCAATCAAAGTTCCGAACAAAGGGAAGACGCGACTTGTTGGCTTTGTAAATAAGATGCCAATTGGCTTGACGATGTTGGCAATAAAAAACAGCACACACACTTTTTACTGTTGGTTAATTACGAGTTTTCTCACATCGCTTTAGGTCAAATCAATAAAAGGGAATCCCATGAGGTGGCGAAAGTTCGATCGCGAAAAGTACCCAAAGTTGTTTAGGTTCCCAGTCCTCCTTTCGCATGAGATTGATGGCGGTTGTGTTGGGTATGTCGCATGTGGTTCAGGATGTTGTGGTATGTCCGACAAGGGGAGGGCAGGGGGATTTGCTGTTAGTCTTAAAAAGATTTAGTCTAAAAACTGCTTTTATGCATAAACAAACCATTTTTAAATGTGAGAACAGAACAGAGGGAATGGGCGGAGTATGGCCGTCATGTCATTTCTCCTTCAGTTGAATTTGTTCCATAAGTTGCTATCAGCCCAGCAAAGCGCATAAAAGATGACTGTCTTTAAGCAAACCAGGGGATTCCCATTTCATTCGCATCATCGAGTTCCCCGAAAGAAGACATCGTTAATCTGGAAATCGCAGGCAATACATATATCGCGTGAAATGGTGGACTTTGCGGTGAGTTTAAATGGAAGAATCGCCGGCGATTCGCGAAATACCCACGCAGAAGAACAAAATGCAAACAGTTTTCCCGGCCAGAAATCATATCGTATTCAACGAAAGAGTAGGATGGAGTGTGCGTTTATTGTGGTTCTGTGTGTCCGGCTAATTTAAGAAAAAAAAGGGAGAAGGCAGATCTAAAGAAAATGCAAAGATCGCTGTATCAGTGTTGTTAGCACTCTCTCTTCATTTATCCCACGGAAGCGTAGTAATTTTTCCCTTTTCAGCATATTCAAATTCCCTTTTAAAATCCCACGATATTTTTTTTGCGTCTAAATACAGTTTTTAGGAGTAAAATTTGTATTACACGGAAAGAAAATCACGTCAAATTAAACTTTAGTATAAAAACCGCAGTTTGTAACACTGCTATGATTATTTGTTGGTACTAAAAAAAATGTTGATAGAAGACTATTTACATGAGCTGTTTTTTATGGACATTCAGTGTGTTGATAATCGTGGTGAAATGCATGTGTTTTGATAGAATTTCACCAAAAGTTCATAGTTTGAATGTTTTTTGTCAGAGTTCTGAAATTCCCATGATTTGGTGCTTTATCCCTTTATCCCACGGAAGGCTTTTCGGACATCGAAGTTCCCACAAAAAGGGATAAATCCCACGATATAACAACACTGCGCTGTATGTCTCGTTATGTTCAAAAAAATGCAGAGACGTTCGCGATATATTCATCCAGAAGAACGCATTTGCCCAGTGGCTTAATGCGATATGTTGGCGTGAGTGGGTACAGTTGAGAGAGTTCCAGTAACTAAGTGTAAATGTTTGCGACTTCAGGTAAAAAATTTCTGCAGAGCGAACTTGAGAATGTTCCTGAAATTGTGATTTCCTCAATCTCCCACAAATACTATCGCTTGTTGAAAGTATGGCCAGCCTTGTTATTGCTCATTCCCTTTTCGCGGTTTTGTGAAACCGTTTTAGTATCTACAGATTCCAACCCACAGATACTAGCCATAAAGCAAAATAACGCCTGGTCCCCCTATTCCTCGTCAGGCAACTCTCCTCTGGTGGTCTCCGTGGCTGAACAAGTACACGACGAGCAGAGGATATATGTATAACTCAATGAAAAATGTTTATACAATTAGCATCAAATCAAATATCGATAATTTCTCGAGCCACCCAGGATGCAAACCACAAAATATCGAAACGTGATCGATTATCTCGAGCGGACCGCCGCCGACGGCACTGGACGCCACAAATCTAATCAAATCTTCATTTGCAAATAAACTATTATACATTATGCTAAATTATTGAGCCGAACGCTGCGCAGATAAAGCAATCAACGGTGCGGAGTGTGCGCCCAACTATCTTATATATACGATAAATGGTACGTGGCGGCGGCGGCGGCGGCGAAGATGTTTTTCCATTTGCGCAGATGAAATTGCAACTTGAAGTTGTAATTCCACTGAACTTTGTTCAAAATTGTTCCATGCGAGTAATTGGGACACGTTCTGTGCGTCGCTTTCGTCGTCGACGTCGGCACTCCATATACTGTGTACGTACACAGGTGCGCACGGTGACCATCATCGTTCTGACAAACAGTAGCAAGCACCAGGCCGCTTTGTAGAAAGGTCAAATGCGCACACAAAGCCTGGTATAGGAACGCCACTCCATATCAATTAGCTGGCGTAAATAATCTCCTCGTAATCAATTAATTCGGCTGGCTGAGCTGCCAAAAGTGCGGGGCTTACTTATCACTACAGCAAGTTGTGCTGGGAGCAAAGCGCGGAAGCAAGCCCCCCAGACTGTCATCTCAATTTATTACCATCAGCATCATAATTCCCGATCGAAAATAATTCATTATTAATTGATCACTTTGGCCATCTTAATGAACACTTGAGCATGAGAATCGCCTCCGATTGATCAAAGGCGTGCATGCAGCACTGCACTGCGCTCATATATACGAAGACGAACCGAACACAGCATCAATGAATTATGAATGCGCTGAATTAATTACTCCGCGCGCACTTGCCTACCAATCAAGCGTTGCAACAAGAACCAGCACCATCACCACCACCACCACCACCATGGAGAAAATGACGACGAAAAGGAAGGCGCACAAGAAGTATCCGCGCGGTTCTAAATTAGAACGATCGCGTGCGATCGCAGAACGCTCAACCCAGCTGGATGCTGCGATTTTTCGAGGTGTGCAATAAGTCAGACTTTTAGACAAAGTCGCGTCGAACGGGGACGACCAACCGCAGTGATTCCCTTATTTACAGCCTGCCCAACAGAGGCCTAGAGCGTGAGATGCAGTCAAAAGATCGATAATGATCATGACAGAGCGCTTCTGCCATCGCCGATGCTATAACCAGAAGCAGTATCCCCCCATTGTACAGCTGGGAAAAATCGCTACAATTACGGCGACCCCCGGTGCGTGTGCAGTGGTGACCTTGAACCCCGCCACTATTACAGAGAGCCGATCGCGCTAATCCGCGCATAATTCCTAATTAATGGAAAATGATCAGTTTCCGCGCAGACAAATTGTGTTAAGTGTCCAAATGAGATCAGGGAATTACTCATGTGCGACCCACGCGATGCAAGATCAGCGCAGATCGGCGCAGCGCAGGAATATCGGTTCGAAGAAGCAGCCCGCAGAACTTGATCGATGATCGGATTCGAGCGTCTGCGCGCCGCCGCCGCGACGCGATACTCACATTTGTTTTTCTTGTTGCTGTGTCTTTCTCGCGAGCTGTTGGCAATGTCGATAGTATGTCTCCATGTTGCACTGCCTTTTCAAGATCAATTGCAGGTGATTTGTATTTCTGTCGAAATCGTCTTATCGTAACTCATTATGAGATTTATTTTGTTCACAATCCCAGAAGGTACGATTTGTCTTCCACGGCGATGCGACACAGGTGGGGGGTGTGGGGTGGGGCGGGTGGGGCGGGTGTGGCGGCGACACTGGGTGCAGTGTGCACCTATTCACCGAACGGAACATGAATTCGATTTACACGAACGCCGACGCCAGCAATCGGTTATTTCCTCTCTCGATTCGGTCCAAAAAACGCTCTTTTTTCCGTAGAAGAAGCGATAATGTGATTTATGCTGTCCATTAATCTGGTAATTCATTTTTCTGTCGGTGGAGCTGCTTTTCGGAGTCTGCGGTCGCTGCAGGTTTGCCTTTGGGGCCATCATGCACTAAGAACCTTTGCGTTATTAATAAACCATTTATTACTCTGTTGTTGGTGAATGGTTTTGTGGTGATGTCGTTCCGTAAAGACTTTCCTTAAACCCTCAACGTTGGTGGCATCCAAGAAGTAGGTGTAGGTATGCGTTACCCAATTTGTGGCTCAATGGAGTTGTAGCTTTTAGATGGGCTATTGATAGGGCTTGTAAAGTCATCTGCGATAAGGCGGACCATCAGGTGGCGGGTGGAATGTTTCCTCATTAATGCAAGACAAAGTGGCAAATGTGTCATTTCGGGTAATTAGAAGGTAATAGATTTTTTGGCCCGCAATCTGCGTCATCAATCGGTTCTTTATCACAGCGACAGCGGAAATTACAAGACTCCCCTAGTGGAGAATCTGAAATCATCCCTCGGATACACTCCTCCCTGTCATGGATAATTGCAAGTCGCGGAAGAAATAAGCGGGAAAAAAGTGTAATCGTGGTCACACTTTTATTTAATTAAAGGAGGGCGTTTCAGTGCAAGGCGGTCTTCTGTGAAAGTCAATTGACAGCCATTGATTTAATTGATGCGGTGACAGCGATTGGTTCCTGGGGCTGATCGCATTAAAAGTGCATCGCACTTGTGAGCGGATCGCGTTCAAATCGGACGCCAATAGTCGACTGTCATCGCACGATTCCAATTACGTATACTTTCCGCGGCAATTATTGTCGACAATTATTAAGCTCACTGGCAGCAGACGCACGGGCAATTATTTTTTGCGCACCAGAGACGGGTAATTGCACACTTTAAGTCGCGCTTTGCGTTTGTCTTTCTTGTTACTTTGGTTGATCTTTTCGTCATTATCGATACACACCGCGGGTAGCGCGAAGCAAATGTGATGTTTTGTCACGTATCGTGCCATGAACGCAGATCTCCTCCTACTTTAGTGCACTGTAAAAAGTGGTTTGGTGGGGTTCGCCAAGTGCGGCTATTTTTTCAGTGACAGTTGACTGACATTTTGTGTGCACCTTCATTAACGTCTTCTTATAAGCAAGCAACAGTAGTTCTCGAGAATAGCGTAGTTTTTGGGTTGCTACAAGAAAACTTTAAGTGAAAGCTCTTAAGAAAGAGCGACCTCAGACACTTTGTTGGGAAGTTCTGCCATATTGACAAAGCGACACCTACCTATGTCAAATAAAATAGTTAGGCAGGAGGCGCCTGGAATACGTTCAACATTAATTTTTCTTTAAATCCATCATTCAGACGGATTTTTCCAATCATGCAGCCCATATTCACCTATCCACCTGAAATGCAATTAATTTAGCGGCCTTGAATAATTGGAAGGAGCCTTCAATAACGTTGAACCAAAGTTCTATTACCATGCCCTGTAAAAGTCAGTATTAACATAGCGACTCCGTATGTTTGGTGGAGCGAATGCTCTAAGCCAGAGCCATATATGCTTCACTACACCCAGAGAAAAGCCTGTGTAAACTTTGCCAAAATCGCGGTACAACTCAACTTAGTCCTAAGGCAATTTTGAACTTGGTAAGTTCTAAGCTAACTAACCTTATATTGCTTAGGTAACCGAACCTTTTAAAACAATCAACCTAGTTTTTGGTAACGGTATGCCAGGTTGTCTAAGTAGTTTTACTTTTAACCTAGGCTGAATTTAGCCTAACATTTTACCTTAGGAATGCATAATTTAACCTATATTAATTTTTTTGACATGCGTAAAATTAACATAGTTCTTGGTAACGGCATGCCAGACTGTTTTACCTTAAACCTTGGCTGAATTAAGCCTAATATTTTACCTAGGCTAATATGCTTAGTAGCCTAAGGTAGCCAAACAAAATTTTACCCATTTTTGTAGATGTAGACATAATACAAATACATAACATATACGTACCTTTTAATTAAATTTACCAGTCAGGCAAACTAACCTTAATCGTATTTCTTAGGCTGATGCTATCAGAGATGGTATACAAATTAAAGAAATGTTTTTATGTTAAGAAATTTGTATCTTTATTTTTTTTCTGCTAATTTGTTTTTTACAATAGGTGCGATATTTATATAATGTAAATATATGATATTTTCTATTTATTTTATAAGGGTTTTCCAATAAGAGGTGTTATTTTGGTATTCAAAGAAAAATCAATATTTTGAGATAAATGATCGGATGTTTATGTCATAATAAAGAGTAAGGTATGCCGTTAATAATGAAAAATAACATCAGCCAAATGGCCACCACGAGCACGCATACAGGACCATATCCTTTTCATGAAATTTCCCATAACCAAATCGCAAAGTGGCTGCCCTATGTCCTCGATGGCCTCACGAATTTTATCTTTAAGGTCTTGAATCGACGCTGGGCTTTAGGCGTACACTTTATCTTTCACGTGGCCCCAAAGGAAGAAGTCGCAAGGTGTTAAATCACAAGTTCTCGGTGGCCAATTGTGATCACCTCTTCGAGAGATAACACGGTCCGGAAACTTTTCCCGTAAAAGATCAATGGTTTCGTTGCTTGTGTGGCACGTGGCGCCGTCTTGCTGAAAGTAAACGTTGTCCAGATCAATAAAAATGCTTTAGTTTTGCGAACTGTGACTGCAAGATGTTCACCATTTTTGTAGTGAATTTTAATAATTTCAATGCGTTGTTGAAGCGTGTATTGTTCCATTTTTAGTAATGGCGTAGTTTCTTCTTATCAAATGTTAAAGAATAAAAGCTTCAAAAGTGACAGCTACCGAAATAGCGGGTCATTCACAATAACACCTCTTATAGGAAAACCCTTTATTTACGTAATAAAAAAGGGTTATAAATAATTTTTATATTATTATTATGACTTGAAGTACCAGCGTTGAAAATGCGATGTTAGTATAATCTGCAAACAGAAAACATACATTTGACTAAGTATACAAAATCTTCTTTGTGAAACATTGTTTCTGAACGCATTTTGTTGTAAGATCTTTTAGAAAACTTTTTAAAAAATTGGCTTTAATTTGATTCGAAGACAATGTGTTTTTATAAATACATACATAAAACAAAAGGGATATTTCGCTGCACTTACCTTAAACATCTTCTTCGAGAAACTTTTTTTCTAAAATTTTGTTTGTTATTTGTTGTTAACTTTTTTTTTTTTGACTTTAAGTTTCCTCACTGTATTGCACTGTACTGTTTTTAATGTTTTTATATTTCACGAACTTATTGAACTTATATCACTGATTATTTTTCGTTAACAAAATACGTCCACACATTACAAAGGCCAGTAAAACACTTTGCATGCAACAAGCGAAAATAGTTTTTGGAGGATATAATCACCTTAGATTTTATATATTTACCTTAGAACTAAGCATGGTCGGTGAAAATGTATGCGGAATATCAGCTTAGGCCTAAGGTACATTTACCTGGTAACTAAGGTAATTTGTACACTTTTTCTGAACCTAACTGTACATTTCGAAGCAATACACGAAAATAAATGTTGATTGGCTGGTTGCAGGCGGCTTCTATAAGATGGCTCCTATCAATCAGTATGGTATGCGAAACTTTACCTTAAAACTAAGCAGAGTAATGTATGTCCTTAGGTGGATATCCACTTTTTTATATCTAGGTTAAAATACCTTAGGCCCTTGGGCAATTTAGCCTATTTCTCATTACCTATGCCGTACATAAATTGTGCCAGTTCTTGGCAATGCTATACCTGCCCAAAACATTCCATACAAAAATATTTACCTAAGGTTTTTAAGGCAATTTAGCCCATTTTTCATTACCTATGACATGCATTTATTGCCCTATTTATTGGCAGATTTATGCCTGTCCAAAAAATTCCATACAAAAATATTTACCTAAGGCGTCTAAGCCAATTTTACACAGCATTTTTCTCTGGGTGTAGGAGTCAGCTCCATCAGTAGCCCTAACTCCTCAGTTAGGAGTCCAATCCTCTCTACTGCGGTAGTCTTATGTCACATCGTACTACATCATCATCAAGAAACCAATTTAATTGATGCTTAAACCTTCTCAACGAGTTAAACCAACCTGCGCCGTGTTTCTTACCGTGTACTATCTGCCCAAGCGCCATACACAAATGTCAACAATACACAATGCCACTTGCAGGGTGCGACTGTGTCGGTAGCCAGTCTCAACGGCTCAGAATTAGATCTGGCTGGTGGATTGCTGCTTCTTGTTGCATTGTCATCATCTCCATCAGCACTCCTGTTGCCAGTGACAGCCCTAGTGATGTCGTCAATCTGTGCGAGCTGTCATTCTGATCGAATTGTAAGGGATAAGTGGAAAAAGTTGATTGCACCGCCATCATACAACGAGCCGTCCTATCCGCAATCCCTACGCAATTAATAATTTTCCAATGTCGAAGTAATTATCAATTTTTCTTTTGTCTTTGGGTGGTTGCACATGCACACGGGGTAGCACACGGACAACGCGTAAAAAAATGTACATGCCCCGCATGAATCAGGTGAATACATGAATGAGTGATGATGATGATGGGCCAGCGATAGGACAAGAAGAAGTGCAGCAGCAGCACTACCACCAACAACAAGTTAACCACTCAGAAAGATTTGTCATAATTGATAAGACGCGTAAGCGTAACTCGTGAGAACCAATCGCCTCCGGTTGGCTTTGTGTCAGGAACGGCGAGAGTAAAAACGTCTGAATGCACAAGAAATCAAAGCCCTTCCGAGAAAACACACAGCGTTCTGACAATATCAGGAGCATTTTTCGAATAGCAACATTGGCAAAATAATTGTCTTCGAAGAGGCACACATCCAGTGTCCAGGTAAAACGTTGAAAAAATCAATTGCAATTATTCGCACCACCAATGTGATCCAAATTATTGTCGGCGAAAATCAAATAAATCGGCACTGTTTGTCACCCTCCTATTGAGTCCCCGACACGGTGATGGTGGCAGGCTGCAGGACCGACAACTGGTTAATCAGGAGGCAATGCAAACACGATTGATTATTTTGTGTTGACCGTCATCGGGATCGGACATCGCATCCGAAGTGCCACGCTGTGGCAGTGATTAACGAAATTAGTTGCGATGCATTTTTATCCCACGGGAACATTGTTTGCCTTCAAGTCAATTGGAATCGGATTTTTGTTTCGCTTGTCGGAATTCCAAAGGTGTGATGAGGTTGTTGCAAGTTCACTGATTTTGTACAGCCAAAAACTTATTGTATGTGTTTGTGTGTGCTGCGTAGGCACTTGCTAGTTCCGTAAATAATTTGTCACCACTAGCTGAACGGTGGCGGTTGAGGTGGCGGCGACGGCGGCGCACCATATAACTACAACATTACTCGTAGCTGGCAATTATTTTATTTTCCATTCGTCGTCTTGAGGAACGAGCTCATCCATTCGGATAATTGTCGATGCGTTAAGGTAAGCGTACACCCTAGCGTTCACTCCTCTGGGCATATCGCTTCGCCAACAAATATAACAATTGTTGTGGTGGCAGTTTCCTCTCTGTCTAGTATCGAATATTGTATTCAATTCAATGCGCTCCTCTGGTTTTCGTACATACACGTAGATGGATGCGCCATCGAGCATGAAGGAAACTCATTGCACGGCACAAAGAGTGTAAACAGAATAAAGAAACCGCAGATTAATTGCGAATTTAAGTCGCTGGTAAGTGCTGTACTTGTCACTCCATCGCTTCGGTCTGCTGTCGCTGTAATTGTCGATCGAATTGATCGGTTGTTGACATCCTAAATCTCTGCGAAAATCCATAAAGAGTTTCTATACCATGGTAGGGGTCTTTATGAAGTAATCGCCCGTAATAATCCTCCTGGTGAGGGGGACTTTCGAGGAGGATCTATATTTTTTTTGCGATAGGATTTTGTAAAAAGTTTTTTCTTTTATATGCACGTGCAAAGATGGTGTGCGCAGATTTTAAAACTTAAAGAATCATTTGAAGAAATAGATTCCGGTTGCAAGTAGGAGAAGCTGGTGTGACTTGGATTTCGGTATAGGCTTGGGGTATGTGTGGTGGATGTCCTAGCGAGGCTACTCAACAAGAAGCCCCTAAAGAAAGCCAGCGTATAAAACGGCTAAAAGTAAAATCTTCTAAATAACGTTTCGAAATATTTTTTTTTATATTTTTTTATTTTTGTAAATTGCCCTTCGTATAGTTATAACCGCTAAGGATATACCTTATAGTATTAAAGGGAAACCCCTCAAAAAAGGAGGTAAAGGGGTAAAAGGGGTAAAGGGTTTGTAAAATGGCTAAACACATTTTTTATGTTTTTTTAGATAGAAAACCCTCTTCTGGGACGGGGATAGAATAGTCCTGGGAGACTAAAATCCACCCCGAACAAGTACACTGAAAATAAAACCCTGATATATTTGATAAAAATGAGGTTTGATTCAACAATTTTTTTGTCGATATACGTCCAACTAAATGTTTCTATCAAATTGCCAACATTTTAATAAGTTTCATCTTGTCTTAAGACTTTTGTTGTGATAACAAATAAATTGTTATGGTAACAAAAATTGTTTATTTGTGCGTATGAAAATTTGCTGTTAAATTTACCAAAATGCTGTTGATTTTGCGAAGAAATTTATCAATTTTTCCTCAATCTTTTTGTTAAACTAACATAAAAAGTTTTTAACCATCAAAATTGTTTGTCATTTTGTCAAATCAACAACAAGTATTGTTGATATTACAGAAACAATATGCCAGTACTTACTTCAGTTGTCTTTTGTTGAATCTATAAGAATATTGCTGGTTATATAGAATTATTATCTCAGTTCCATAATTTCAATTTGTTGATTCAACAGGTAAATTGTTATGTGAATAGCGTTAGGTATTAATAAATTATACGCAAAACAAATAAGTTTAGCAATTAGATTTATTAATTATTATTATTGGAAAACGCAGAAAATATAAAAAATACATATATTAAATTAAAAAATTAAAAACGGCCATTACTTTAAAGACATCATGATACTGAATGACTTTATTTAACTTGAAAACAAAACCATCCGCTATACCTTAAACACCGACGATCTCCTTCACTATTTGAAGTTGCGTCTTTTAGTTTCGGTCAAAAAACACCGGGAACATAGCGTTGAAGTCAAATTTTATCTATTCAATTTATGATAATAAAATGCATATTACACAAAACCAAATTCCAATTCTTACCAATTTATATCTAAGTGGTTGTTTACATGTTTTCCATTTTTCCTGTCCTCATCAATAAACGGATTTATTTACTTTTAAAATGTTGAACACACTTATTTAAGGAATTTTTATGCACATAAACAAACTATGTACTTCGTGTGTCAAATAATAAATGACGACATCAAAAGCATTGCATTGAAATGATTGCAATGTTTAAATTGTATTTTGTTTTTTCAGTTCAACAAAATTTATGTCAAATCCGCAAACAAAAATGTTCATTTCAACAGAATGTTTGTAGTATTTATAATCTGTATTTTGTTTGGCTAACAAACATTTTGCATAACTTTTTTCAATTTCACAAAAGTGATTTTTGGTTCTGTTTTAATGGATATAACAAAAACTTTGTTAATTCAACAATAAAATTGTTCAATTGATACAATATCGATATATTAAATTGGAAATTCTGTTTTGTCGATCTGACAGAGTAGTTTTGTAGTAAATGTTTTATCCGTTTGACAAAATATCGTTCAAATTGATAAAACTTAAGCTGTATTGATAAATTTAATTTATTTTTGAAAAATATAGTTTTCCCTAGTTTACCTCAAAACGGCATGATTTTGACCAAAATGCAAACTTAGAGTAAAATTGATGTTTTCAAAATTATTGCGTCCTTAATTTTCGATTCGAATCACTGGAAACGCTCACTTTAAAAACTGCTCATATCTTGAAAACCCCATTTTCGATTTCGATAATCCCGAACAAAAACTTGTTTTTTTTTTCATTCATATTGAATATGCACCCTAAAAATATATCTAACAATTCATTTGCACCAACAATTTTGATGAAGGAGAAAGTAAAGTGCACTTTATTTATTTACTAGTTGTCACATTATGTGTTGAGCATGTTTTTCTCTTGGACATTCACATATAGATCTTAAATTCTTTAAACTAAGCAGTCCTCAGAGATGACAGATCTGAGACCGATTGAAGTCGATTTATTATGGTAACCTAAACCAAATGCCAACTCTGCTTGCTGTTATACGGCACGGACTCAGTAAGTGCCTTAAGCCCGCTCAATAGACGCTGCGTCCTTTGAAACGCTGGCTTAGTTTGAAGACTTAACAGGTTCGCCGAATTCCACTAAAACCCATGAGGACTGTTGAAAAATTCATAAAGATTCTGGTTTCATAATTTACAACCCACTTGTGGTTTTCTCAGAACCAAAAAATCACACAATTAACGACGATAGATTAAAGATTTAAGGCGGCCATCTCATATCATATTTTTTTTACAACCTCACACTTCCCATACGCGTCGCACTGGTAGTGCGAAGATACCCGCATTATAGACCACACAGGGCCATCCAACGCACCTAATTGACTTAACAATTTAATTAACTTTCTAAGAGCATATTACGGATCATATCTGCTTTCTTGGCACTTCCGAAACACATATTTAAAATGCGCGCCTCTCCGTCTTCGGATAAAACAGTAAGGCAGTAATAAGAAAACGCTTAATTATTTGTATAGAGCAAAGATAGACATGTAGGTACTTGTATATACCTCCATCAATCCACTCGGCGAAGGGAGGAATTAAAAGACTTATGACACAAACTCGAAACCAATTAAACAGAAAAATATTAAAAAACATTAAACGACCAAGACGAAAGGCAAAATAAAAAAAAAAAAGTCTAAATTAGGTATACCAACCGGCAGTAACGATGACAAAATTTCCCACACTCGACGGGCAAACGAACTGTAGTAGCAGTCCATTGGACAAAATGGTCAACTTAAAGGGTCGTACAGCCACACTGTGTACTACAACAGTGCGATGATGATACGGCCTGTGAAATTTTGTTATTAATTTCCAAAAAAATAAAAACCTCAAAGAAACAGAAGTGAAATACATACTCGCACCACTCAACATGGAAATAATTTCTACGAAAACAATAGAAACGTTCGCTGACGTGTGGTTTAAAGAGAAATACAATTGTCGGTTAACTACCTGGCTTCTGTGACCCGACCGATTTCCTTTGTACCAGCTCATACTAACTATACACCGAGCCGAACCAAAAGCAAACCATCTACCGGCTACAAGCTGTAGCGAGATACTTTCCACTTTGTGTGTAATAACTTTGAACACATTAGCAGCGCGCTACCGTGGAGCTGGAGCGATTGTGTACATACGTACACACAAGTCTTCGTCATATGGGGGCCGGATTTCAAGGAAGACACTCCCGAGTTATGGATTTAGAAAGACACGACGACCAGACTCGCAGTATGGATGAATGGAGCGATGAACTTGCGTGTACCGCTACCGCAAGCGCAAGCGCAACCGAAACGACCCCCGTCCTCATTAATTCGAAAGAAAAGAGTAAACTGTAACCGTTCCAATTCTTCGATTTGCCGTGGCCGCACTAATTTGCATACAATGCGACTTCGGATGGTTCTCTAGACTCATAGATTTATTATAGATATGACGGTTGCTTTTGGAGTTGATGACCTAATTTGGCGGCTTAAATTCTGCGTGCAGACGAACGCCAAATCCGGAAAGGAGTCACAGACTCAGTCACAGTTGGAGTTAGTGCTGCGAAGATACGCACGCCCGCCTGCCGTAACAAAAGCTGATTTATGAACGATAAGAGCTCCATCGAGTGCAGCATATCTTTTGATCTGGCTCTGGGGTCTTGTTGGCTCTCGCCGCGGCGAGAATACAGTGGGTGGCTAGGAAGATTTGACATTTTTATTTGCATATAATCGGCGATTGAGAGGAAGCTTAGGAAATTAGTTGTTCCCTTCTGGGTGGATAACCCCAGTGGCCAAAGTGTTTGCCAGTGCATGATGGCTAATAAATGAGGCGATATGCTTACTGAGACGTAGATTAGTATTAGTTGAGTGCCTATCTGATGGTGGAACTTGAAAAGACTCATCTATGAGGGGATGTGTGTTTCATATTTCGTTTCTAATACCGATTAAATATGCAACACGTTTGGACACTTGAGAGCTGGGACGCAGGTCTGAGAAGGTAACAAGTGTTAACACTTTCAACTCAACGAGCGGGCGAGAGAGCTACTGCTTTTGAGAAGCTGATTCATAGAAAGCTTCAAATATCAGGCCTCACAATTCAGATCATGGCAGCGAAAGCGGAGCAACCAATACGACAAGACTTCTCAATGAACCCAAAACGTTCAAAAGAGAGGAGTGGTTTCGAGAGAGCTCTATCACGAAGCAAGGTGTTTAGTTCCGAGAGGTCCACCGACAACCGTGCCTCCGAGAAGACCATCATACCATACTATCATTTTTACAGAATACATACCCTCTACCCTCGCTTTGGAAGGAGATTCAATACTAGAATTCCCAGCAGAAGCGATTGGGAGAACAACGCACGTTACAGGCGAAGAGGAGCTAGCCCTCTGCACCGACGGCTCCAAGATGGATATCGGTACAGGCGCGGGCATCTTCAGCGAAGCACTGGACCTGCGAGAATCATTCCGAATCAGCGATGATTGCACTGTCTTTCAAGCAGAAATAGTCGCTATTACCCAAGCGGCGAAGGACCTAAGGAGACGTCACATTGTCGGTAAAAAATCACTTTTTACTCTGACAGCCAAGCGGTTATAAAAGCCATGGAGTCAGTCATTGTGAAGTCAAGGGCAGTAAGTCACTGCAAGAAATATCTGGACGAAATATCACAAGCCAACGTGGTGACCCTATGCTGGGTACCAGGGCATATGGATATTCCAGGTAATGAACAGGCGAATGAGCTTGCAAGAAACGGGTCGAATATACACACATCTATGGCCCTAAAATTAATAAGAACTCCGCTAAGCACGCTCGCAATGAAGATTGACGTTGAATCCTGGAGTAGAACTAACCTACGCTGGACCAATCTCATTACCTGCAGGCACACAAAAGAATTATGGTCAGAGTTGAGCCAAAAGAGATCAAAATATATGATCGGACTTAGCCGCAAGTATATACGCATATAGGCGAATGCGGAAAGGCTGGGTATACTGCATAATGATTTTTGCAGAAGCTGTAGGGACGTTGAAGAAATAGAATCTGTTCGCCACCTGCTATGAATGCCCAGCCCTTAAGAATAGCAGACTAAGGATTCTCAACAGCCACTTCTTCGACGACTTAGAGGATCTGAGGAATGTCGATCTTAAAGCACTCCTGAGATTCAGACGAATTTCTAATATAAAAATCGGTCTTTTTTCTTTGTCGTTCAACAGGTCGCTACCGATTCCACAAATGGTTATAGTTTCACCTCGGTGCACCTCTTAAAAAAATTTCCCCACGCACTGGGAATCGCTTTTGACAAACTTGTGCACGGAAACAATTGCCGCCATTGTATTATCAATCATCGCGTGTAGGAAGTCCTCGAAAATCATTACACCATGCCGAGAGATAAGCCGACTCTCTGCATCATCTGTTGAATTCCATTTCCGTACCGCAGGTGCATCACTGTAATCTACACGGAACGCTGCACTTTGTTTGGCGACAAATGAGCAAACATTTACATCTCCTTATCGGGATTTATGGGGCGTATTCAAACAAAGCCTCATAATTATCATCGGAATGTCAACAAATTAGGATTCAATTCAATAACCATAGTCCCCCTTATTCCCTTATTTTATGGGGCCTACTCTAGAGCACCCACACTGTCGGAGTGACAATGCGCTGTTGGCTCGTGTATAAAGCAGATCAGTTCCAACAAGTAAACAAGCTGGAACTTCGCCGGAAACCCCAGGCATAAAGACTGATGCCCGTGAAATTCGAGGCTATGTGATTTTATGATTCCATTACAATTTCTTTTCCATGCGACTGTTTTATTGCACCTAAACCAATAAAATAACAAAATGCCCTCGTTCAGGACGTTATCAACGAGCCCTCGAAATTGATGGCAGAGTACTCGTCTCACACTGTTTGCGGTGCGGTCTAGCTGCACTGCGCATACATTTCCCGGGATCAAAGGTACATGGGAGGATGCAACTTTGTGTGTGTGTTTGTAGGGCATTTTTCCGGAAGGATCTGCGCAAGAAAAAAGACGCCGCTCATTACTCATTAAACCAATGTACCTTCTTATAAACTATATATCGCAGTGCGGCACCTCCTTTGATGAGAAATCGGCAATTTCTCATCGCTTTTGGAAGTTTACACACTGATGTATATTTAATTAGATACATGGCCAGGCCATCGCCGAGATACTTATTAAGAAGGAGAAACAACAATTGAAGAATGGCAAGTCATGTATGGATTAGCTTCGATTTAGATTGATGGGTCGGTTTATTCGCGCCCAGTTTTCTGGAGTAACCGGTCCAAACAAAGTGCCATAAATATTCGATGGTCGAATGTGAAATCTATGGTTGATGAGGTTTCCAAAAAGGATTGCGTGTGCAAGCGTCCGACGTCTGCGGCTGGGCTAAGGTTTCCCGCTCAAATGACGGGATGTTCGCTTGATAAATTGTTAATCATCAATCAGCTTTTTGTTTCTTCGATTCGGCGGAAAGAACAAATGTATTTGGAGATCCACATTCTGTATGCGGACACGAGATATGCTGAGAAGGGTGTAACAATTGGCATGTAGAATTTGTTAAAAAAAAAAACTTCCAGTAGTATCTAAAGACAAAGGGTTCTGTTTCTGTATGCAGATAGCAGATGGCTTAAACACAAATTAGATGCGGGCAGACAATCGTATTTTTTAATCAGATTAGGTATATACTGCAGTTACCAAGGGAATCAAGTCGGTTCGTAGTTCGTTGAACGAGTGCAGTTGAACCAATCAAGATGAGTGTTTGTCCTCATTTTATAAGAAGCAAGTGTGTTGGGTGCTGTTTATAGGTTTATGTTGGACTTACTGGAACGTATCGAAATTGAAAAGAGTTAGGATTTTCTTCAGGATTTATAGGCCAATGGCGGCTTTCATGATGCAGTCTTTGGGTCAAAACAAGGGCCATACACTCCAAGTAGGCCACTGTGCGGAAGAGACAGGCTTATAAAGTCGTTATTCTCGAGAAAAAAAATAATATACAGTAAAAAACAAGGGGCAAAGATCCGTAAAAAGTTTTCGGCGACCTAAGACAGCTTTAGAGCAGGTATCACCGGCACGGTTGCCGTTTTAGTGACTTTGTCGCTATATCTAGTGGAACTTTCAAAAGTTTAGTAAAAAAATTTATTTTATTTTATTTAGGTAGTGAACATTTTTTTCTAGTGACGTTTTTTAAAAGTTTTAGCATATCTGGTGGATTTTAAGGTTCGAGTTAGTGACTTTTTTTTAAGTTATCGGCAACCCTGATCACCGGCATTTCGGACATATAGCGGAATGATGCCTTCGAGGGAGTATTTTGACTTGATATGTTTAAACTAAGGCTTAGAAATACATCCTAGGATACATTAGAACCATTGACGCAGCGAACAAGAATAAGTGTAAATTATGGTTCTGTTCTCAGCCAACCACTCTTTTGCTTCGTTAACATTTGCAGAGATCTATCAAAGTCGTTGGGGCAATCATTTTTTGCCTTGCTGATTGTCCGATGACGAACTCTCTTCGAAAATGCGTGTGAATCATCCTCTATCTATTTGAGTAAGCAAAACAGATCATGACCTACCGCCAACAACCGCTTGACGACAATAAATGCCCAAAACCATTCTGTGCTACTCTCCCCTCTCGCACTTCCTCGCCTGCAACGCACAAAAAACCATTCATAATAACAAGTTTCGGATGCGCAGCTTCCATTTGGCTGCTATTTTGACGATAATTTCCACCTGACGAGGCCAACGTCGCCCGATGAATATCCCGCGTGCGCCGGACCGATACATTCCCACCGAATGGAAGCCAATAATCAAATGCCAGTCTGTCTGTTTGCTCATTCGTATATGCCATTCGCGAATAAGTCCATCCTCCGTCCATCCATCCATCCAGCGCAGATTCACATTCGCCGTGATCACCACACCACTATTCGCTGCACCGAGGAGGAGCAGCAGTTTTTTAATCACAGCGTGTTCGTTTCGATGGCACCTTGACGGATCGATCGTCTTCGGGCGGTGAATTGACCGACCATGTGGTGTTGTTGCTGCTAGCTGCTGGATGAAGCTGCTGCGGCTGTTGCTGGTTGCTGGGTGATGATGCTGCTGCAACTTACTTCTTAGATGCATGGTGGATTGAATTAATCGAAATTGGTATTGCATCTGCCATTTCGTGTATCTATCAGGAGAAGAAGATACCAGTTCTTGAACCTTGGTACGGGTAAGACTTCCTCCACTCTCTCGCTGTCTGATGTGGCCAATGAAGCACATCGATGTGATTTTGTTCTCTAGATGTGCTCTGATGGTTTGATGGGGCCTTGATGGAGGATGCTGTCTTTTCAACATTTTCTACCGGCCCGCTCACTGCAAGATCACTTTTAATGGATCTTTTATTATGATTGACACCTTCTGATTATACATATTATACAGTTGGCATTGTATGCCCGGCCAGACTGACAACGACAACGACGACGGTGGGTTGTTTTTTTTTTTTTGTCGAAGCGATCGCATTTTGATCCCCAAATTAATAGGTTCGCAAACGGTGGGAGGGAGACTTGGATTTGGAGCAGTCTCCGACTCCCCGATGCGGCGGCATCGATGTGATTGATATTTGGCAATATGCGGCCTAATTCGGTATGGTACGGGCTTTGTCTGTCAAAGCCAGTGACACTGACAGGTGGAAAATCATTAAATTCTGTCTTCACGCTTGATCGCATTTAAATCCAATTTCGATCGCGCCAACGATGACATATCCCCTTGTTGGAGTCATCAAAGTGGTGCAATCTGCACCAGAGCACGGACCCGTTCGTCCTCGCGTTGTATTCCATGTATATTCTTCTTCTTGGGTCGGCCGGTCGCTCGAACGACCGGCGATGTCTCATTTTAAAGTGGCAATGAATCAAATCGTTGTTGTCTCCGTTGTCGTCGTTGGTTCACTCCCTTCGAAGCGGTTGTCGCGCCACATTATCTGTCCATTGACATTAATCCCACGCGCGCCTACAGACAGCCACAGGGATATTGATTTCTATCCCTCACCCGAAAACTTGCGAAAAGCAAAAACAACGCCATATGCAAATTGCGCTCTGCCTTCGCAGGATATGTCGCGATTTATTGGTCTGATTGGGAATTTATTTGTCGTTCCTTTGTGCAAAAGCAGAGTGACTTATGGCTCGCCATGATCACCTCGGGTAATCGTATAATCGCACGGCAATTAATACGCTCAAAGTGCTGTAAATTGTAGCAGCAACAACCGCAACAGCATGTTGCTCATTCATTTCGAATTCGAATACGGATTTTTCTGTCCATGCCAATCAGAAACCAATAAGTGTATAGTGTACGGCTGCGGGGAAATCCTAATACGATCACTAAATGCTCCCGAACAGCGATCGCGGCGATGCATACCAAATAGGGTGGCGGCAGCCGGCAGCCTTTGATTTCCGCGCTCAGCCCAATAAATAAAATTTTGAATAACGATCAACTATCGTTATTGTCTGATTTTGATTATCGATGGCACGCCACTGGCATACCAAGCGGAAGAGTGAAGCTTAACAAGCCCCGATCGAGGGAAGAACCTTGTCAATTTTGCATGCCGCTTGCCGAATGGCTTCTTTTCGTTTCGTTTCATTTTTCATTTCTTGTTGTGGATAAACGTGCGTTTACCTCTTTCGAGACTCATCGATTGAAGAGGTTGCTGCTGCTGTTGTTGTCAAAACATAAATCCGAACAAGTGCAAGTCATCGAATGTGGGCCGCTGCTGATGCACTCATAGATTGAATCATCATGCTGCCGACCTTATTCAAAGCGCGCTGTTGTTTGTCCGACCATTGATCCGTCGTCAAAAGGTGTAGATTTGATTTGCGATTTTTATCATCGACGATTTTCGTAAGAACCTTTTCACGCGGCCGGGAGTGGGATCACATCCGTACGCAAGAGCGCAAAGGATCGCTAAAGAGTCGCATCGATTCCGTCGACAGGTTAATGAGAGCTGTGAAGAAGTGAACATCATTTATCATGTGGCTTCTGGAAGGAGGCATTTTTGATCGACGCACAAAGAACAAATTGAGTGCTTAGGCTCCTACAGATGCTTCTGTTGGAAGAGCATATATCGACCGCCGGGGGTGTTCGCTATTGAAAGTGATTTCTTGAGCAAACAGAGCGAAGGGGAACAGCATTAATTGAACGGAGTGTCTTCTGGAATCGGAGGTACTCCAAAGTATTAGTTTTAGTGGTTGTATGTCCGACGACCGAAGACGGATTGTTTTGGACACTGGCTGGCCTAAGTCGAGCTTTAGATGAAAATGTGTCTCGTTATATATTCTAAAATCGCAACATATGAAAAATGTTGTGGCAAATTTTATAGACAATCGGCAAGTCTGCTGAAGGCAGCTCTTGCTTGTAATTTTTAATTTTTATGAAAACAATTTGAAAAGTTAAAAATCCACTTAAGCCGGTTGTAACCTTTTAAGATGACCATGGTTAAAGTCCCTGCTTGCGAGATCAGCGGTTTATATTCGTTTGACAACATCTGCCGCCGATCCGAGAGAAAAACTAAAAATGTCTAAGTTTCTCCATCACTAAGCCACAAAAGGCGACCTTCAATTCTTAATGTTTTCAAACTTGTTGTTTGTATAAATTAATTTGTAAAATTAATATTTTTTCTAAAATACGAAATAAATAAACAAACAAAAACCAAAAAAAAAACAAGTAAAAGTGTTATTATCGGCCTGACCGATGCTTTGATACGCTGCACTGCATACAAGTCATGCAAAATTTTAGGCAAGTGAAGTAGTACATAATAACCTTGAACAGGAAGGTATAGGTACAGGTCAACAATTAATAACAAAGTTGTTTAATCGTCTTTGGAGAAGTACGAGAAATACTTGACCGACATAGCCCATTTTTAATACCAACAGACGGACATGGCTAAATTGATTCAGAATGTGATCCTGATTTAGAATATGTATACCTTATGAGGTCTCCGGTGACTCCTTCTTGACGTTACAAATGTAATGACAAAGTGAATATACCTTCCTGTGGAGGGCATAACAAACTGTTGATTTGAATTTCGATGACAAGACCTTCTTTTCAAATGGTTTGGAAAGTGAAATTCCATTCGTTTTACAAATTGGCCCTTAGATTCTAGAAAAATTTACCTAGAATTGGATAATGCGTCGCTTTCAGTCCGTAGTCTTGGCAGAAATATTGTTTAGCGGCACTTGCTCTACTTTTGGCAATGGCAGAACAACTGAAATAGCACAGAACTCAACCACCTTCTTTTTGAGATCGCGTCAGCGTTGCCAAGTCATTCTGGCGTTTGAGCACCGTTTTTAGAATTGTCAGCGTTAATTTTGACCTCTTGGGCACCAAAAGTGACTTTTTTTTAAACAGATCGAAAGTAGATAAAAAACAAATAAAAGTAAAAAAAAAAAACAGCAACAAAAGTTTATTCATATTCAGTCATTTATGGCGATTGCACAGTAAAATAAAAATAAATACTTCAATAAAAATTTTAAAAATAATAGGTAGGTACATAATTTGTTTTTTAAATTGCTCCTGTGGTATACGCCTGCAAAATACCGATTGTGCAAATTACATTTTCAGGAATGGTGTAAGTGTTACAATATTGTTTGTTTCTCTGCAGTCCAAAACGAATTGATATAATTGCATAGAGCATATCAAAACTCATTTCATTACTTCTTTTAGTTTTGATTAAACTCATTTGGCTAAAAACCCTTTCCACATCTCCATTTGGGTGTGGCAAACATAGCAATTTTAAGGCCAGGTGAGTAAATACAATACTTAAATTATCAAAAAGCCAAACAGAAGAACGCATTACATTTCAAGAGAAATGAACTGGTATAAAAGGATGGCTGCATTCAAAGAAAAAGAAAAAAAGGCGGTGTGCAGCGGCAGCGTTAAAAAAGGACTAAAATATTTTTTTAAGCACTCAAAAAACGCCCAAGCGCTAAATCTACTTTTTCGGCACTAAAAATACATTTTGGGCATGCACTGACTTGGTAGCGCTGGATCGTGTTCACCACATTTCCCACCAAAACCACTCTCTAATCAGAACACAAACTCAATCAGAAGTCCTTCTAATTGGACCCACTGTGCGCAGTCATCAATTGGAAATGGTCAACTCAAATAAGAAAACATGAAAGTCTCTCTGTCAGCAGCTCCAATTCGATTCACTGACAAGCAATCCATTATCATATAGATTAACTTTACCCTCTAATGGAGGCACTGCCACCAACAAATAAAAAAGAAGAGCTGTTATAATCCTCGATAAAATAATTGATGGTCAATATTAGCGCGAGTAACTGCAAGTCAATCAAGCCAACACCAGTTGGTCAACCCGACCATCATCACTACCGGCATCATCGCAACACACACATATCAGCCATCAAGGCGGCCGGCGATCAATCAATTAGATATTCGGTTTATTAAATTCGCCCGATTGTCGCAGGCGACAGACGGACAGAGTGGGTTTTTTCGTCGCCCACTTCGGCCATGGTCCAATTATTTGCTGAAAGCGATCAATCACCCTCCAAGAGGAAGGAGCGCATTCCGAACGTATGCTGCGAGATAATCAAGAAAAACTCTACTCAGAAAGTTGATGTATCTACAGAGAGTGATTTGCGCACTATAAAGCCATAGCCGAATAACTACCCCCAAATGTGCCCAGTCAACAGCTAGCGGGTGGCTGCACTTTAATCTTAATAAATTCGGCTTCTTCCGAATATTTGGATGAATAGTTAAAAAGCGTTCGGATTAAAAGAAACAGAGTCGAGCATCGCCGAAAATTAGATTGTCAATAAGCATCTCTGGGGTGTGATTTTAATTTCATACTCAAGCGGATTTCTCACGAAGATTAATAACAACAGAGACGCAGAATATAGGAGAGCAATTGGCTATGAATCATGACGACCGCGAACTAGCTCGTCGAAGGAAGATGCCATCTTTCATATGCAAACAGCCAGCGAGAGCAACTCTGCATATGGGGGTGGTTTTCCACCATCAAAACACCCATGCTCCTCAGGTAAAAATACTCGTACATCCATCCATATGTGCGTATAGTAAAAGTAACCGAGGGCGCGCTGTCAATACGGGGCTGTGGGTGAGGCTGCCGCAATTCATCTTCTTCTGCTTCGTTAACGTATTAAAATAGCAAACAAAGAAAAATTACCAAAAATCGAGCAATTTCCACGCAAGGGTTGGGGCTGAATTTAATAAAGCTCATTCGGGATTTTTATTCGAGGGGTTGTCTTCTTTCGGATCACTCGCTGGCACAAAGTACATGCGGTATTGATACTTTGAAGAGGGATACTGCAAGGTAAATGTGGAAGTTTTTAAGTTCAAGTGGAAAACAAGATTAATTTTTGCTTTTGGGATTTTCTCGTAGGGCGTACATGGTCTTTGACTTTAGGGGTTGATTAAGACATACGTTACGATCATGTGCATGCCATGTACTCGATTGACAGAGGGGGAGACGTTGTTCAACATTTTATTGAAATGACAGGGAGGTGGGTGGCTCCGACTCCGATACGCAGAGGCTGGTTTGAGCCATAACACGACAGGCTCTGGTGCACATTGAATCGAATCGATTCGGAAGGTGGTTTTAAGTTCTCCTTTATCGCCTCTTCGTTGGTCTTCAGTTAATTAGATTGTTCGAAACAGAACTCTGACCTCGCGCTCGGTTAGCCAGCGCATTGTGGGTGCTGTTTAGCATACAATCGGACCATTAAATAAGATGGATCACTTTCGGATACAAATTGTTCAGGTTTACCATCTTCAGAAAGTGCGAAAGGCTCAATACGAGACTAAGCATTTGCATTTGCAATTGCAGCGCAGTATAACTTCTAATAGGACGTGTGTGTATATCTGTGGCTGCATCTAGTGTTTCTTTTTCGTTCGCTATTTTATCACCTGCGAGGCATGAATGGAGTGTTGCGGGTGGTTACCAAAATGGAAGAAGAAGTCCCATTTGGTTCGCCCTTTCATCTTCGAGTGGATAATGAATCTCTATTGCGGGCGAAATTTATGCATCGAAGATGGCAGAGTAGCAGGCTCTCGCGCCCAAGCAGGAAGTCAAAATCAGACTCGTCATCACAATGGGCAATGCATACATATAGGCACCTTATACTCACTCACTTAGACAGCCCGTATACGGTATACACTTAAGGCAGCACAGAGTGTTGTGGGTTTTACCTTTCATTAATTATACTCTACTTAGGCCGGAGTTACTCGTCGTATAGATATTACCTCACCCTCGGAGTTGTTGCTGCTGCAACAATGCATTCTACAGCAGTCCCTGCTTAGATAAAGACAAAGAGAGATGAAGCAATGAAGCTTGTGCTGATGGAGATGAAAAGGCTCGAGGCTTCGGCTTCGCTGTAACGATTCATTATTGTTGTCGCTCTTCTCAGAAAATGTGCACATTTGTAGAAATTTTAACTGCGTATTGTGCTGTGCGCGCATTTTGTTTGCGAATCAAGTGTGTGGGGCTGCGATGTCGAATTCGCGTTATTACAACATTAGATATGCAAGTATTTGTGTGGAAATTTGTAAAGTGCCCTCGAATAGGAGGTGTTTGTTTTTAAGCTTGCGAAGGACTTAAGGTCAGCTCGCCGTTTGCTTCTTCCTGAGTTAACTGACGATGGGTTGAACCATCTGTAGTCTAAAGCTGCCTTGGTTATTGGAAGATTTCGAAGTCGAGTTTCAAGCTGAGACAGAGCCACAGATTCATTTGACTTTCACTGAAAAGTTAAAGTTTTGACTTTGATCCGGCTTCTGCACAAATGGGAGAAGGGTTCGAACTGCCGCTTGGAGAAGAATATCTAGAGAGTGATCTACTTTTTACTAATCGTCCTAAAGTTAGACCGAACATATATGAATATATTTGAGTTAGTATTTATACTCATTCGCCGTTACCAATAAAACATTTTGATACGACTTTTGAAAAATAAAAAAAAAACAACTCTTAGAAGAAGAAATAAAGCACTCAATTTGGCTTTAAGGTAGGAAATAGTTAGACACCGATCCCGGGACAATTTTCAGAAATCTCAACACTTTCGCAGATTTGCATGCAACATGATTTACTTTCACTAATAACAATTACGCGTATGAAAAAGAGTTTCAATTACAATGGACTTACATCAGTGCAAGCAAACAAAAAGTGTTTTTGCGGCCAACTCAATACACACAAGGACGAATAAAACTTAGATTTAATGTTTGATTTGGCAGCAGAAATCTGAAATATCAGATCAAAATCAGAAATACCAAATCGAAAACCACGTAAGTTAAATCCAAAGTGGTATCTGTCAAACCCAATTAGTAAAGTAAATAATATTTACTTTGGCGAATTAGGGTTTGCCACTAAAGGTGCATGCATATGATTTTTCAGAATGCTTAAAGTGTGGTGCGTTCATTTATTAGGGCAGTTGTATGTAAATAGTTACACAAATCACATACATTTTCACCTTTTCAAATTTCTCATTGCTTTTATTGTCAAATCATTACAATGTTTGCTCATATGGTTCACATCATTGATAACTTGAAGGTTGAAACTCGCCTCTGGTGTAACAACAAAATTGAGTCTCTTTAGCTAGCAGAAGTTGTCTTTTGTTAAAAACTAAAAAATGGCTCCGAACTTTAAGACAACAAACTTTAAAAACGAAGTTTGAAACAAATCTACCTAGCTGTAGGCCTCAGAAGATGACGGACGGAATTGCGTAATATTGCATAAAAACCTCAAAATCATTCGAAATTTTCTGTTATACGAAAATAAAAAATAAAATCAGAACTTAAATTTGCTTACAGTCCACACCATTCATTTTTCATCCCTTCAGTCAGTAAGAATTGCGCCCTTGCCTTATATAGTCGCTGCTGCCAGTGATGCCAGATTACAAAATATATCTTTTTTTTCAAGACTTTTGAGTTACAAAATATGTGCAAGACTTTTTAACTCGAAATCATCAGATTTCAAGATTTTTGATATCAAGAACTTTTTAAATCTAACACATTAAAAGAACCTTTTCTATCGAAGAAAACCGTTTTCTATTAATTCCATTATTATATATAATGGAAGTCGAACAGAGCCCATGCACAATTTCTGTCTCACTAACGTGTTCATCAACTCTAAGGAATCATGAATTTCAACGAATTTGATAAAATGACGGATGTAACGTGTTTTTGGAAAAATTGTGGAGTATATGTACTGAAACTGTAGTTTTTATCTTTACAAAGGATTTGTTGAGCTTTAATGAACCGAAATTCTATGATCTTGATATAGGTAAGCAATTTAATTCAAATATGATCCAAAATTTCAAAAGGCATTAACATTAATTCATGACCAAAGTTATTTTTAATAGATATTTAGGTGCTTCTTGCGTTAGTAGTAAAGTACTTCCAAATTGCATTTAATATTTCGCTAACACTGGCTGCTGCCTAAAATGTCTCTCTATACTCTCTTGATAGATCTGGCACAATCAGCGTTGCCAACCAATATGGACGACAAATTGCCTTACTTGAGTAAAAAAGATGCCTTTTTCAATAAAATAATGCCTAAAATATTTGTTTTAGATGAACTGGAACAATAAATAAAAAGTTAAACAGAAATATGAAAATATAAAAAAAAAACAATTTTTATTTCCAAAAAAAAACTAAAATTATGAATCACAGAAGAAATTCTTTATAGGTAGGTACAAAGTATTGAACAAAACAAAATAGTTTTAGTCCAGCAGATAGTCTTGGTCCTTGAAATCATACATTAAAAAAATAAGAAGTCAGTATGTTGAATCAAAAAAAAAAAGAATTCGAAATTTTATTTAAAATAAAAAAAAGATGTCTTTTTGGAAAAAAAAACAAGCCTAAAGCCTTAGCTATTGAAATAAGGCATGAAAAAGCCTTAGTTGGCATCACTGGACCAATGGTCGTCTGACTTAATTTCCAGAAAAGGGTCAAAATAACTCACCTCCACCTGATAGTCACTTCGTTACTCAAAATTCGTATGACCGAATCTGAAGAACCACTGAATCATCTAGCGCTAGCACAAATAATGATTAATGGTATTCACCTGTAAACAAGATAAACGTTATCTTGCACGCGTTGATATTGTGCTTCGCTCTGATAAAGTAATGCAACTCAGTTTTTTTGTTTTATTGCATGTACCTATTAAAATGCCATTTCTTACTTGCTGCAGAGTGCGTATATGATGCTCGCTCTTTCTCTCTCTCTTACGTAATCGTGCGTAAACACGGCCTAAACAAATAGTAGGCTGTGACAAAAATGCTGGCGCGTACAACAAGGCCTCAATTGTGGGTCCGATGCCCCAGAAAATGATGAGGGATGTGATTTATATTGTAATCTTCAGTATTTATTGTGTTCAGAACAGTTTCAGTATCAAGCACGGAACTTCCAAAATTCAAATCTACAGATTAAAGTTTGTTGTTATCGCTGGGGTTATCGTGCGGCATATAATGTCAGGTGAACGCCTTCCAAATTTTGACATGAGATGGTATCAATCTGTGCTTTCACAAGTCATAACAATACCTCCGGGTGTTGACCAGCACCAACGAACGCAATAAGTGTCATTTTCCGATTTCTTTACGACCATACATAATCGTCAACCGGGCCGGGGGTCGATTATACTTCCTGGTGTGTTAGTTTAAATCCCCCGGCAGCAGCTATAAGAGACGTCTCTTTTTTATGATGGTTGATCTATAAAATTGCGTATTTATTGGTCCTTAAATAGTCCTTGTTAGTTTTGAAAGGCGCACCACCACTAAAGCACTTACATTGTATTCGGCATCCGCCTTTAACAACATCGTAAAGAGAGGAAACTGGGCGGCAAAAATAAAAATGCTTTTCTTATCCTTACGACATGTCACCCTGAGGGCACATATAAGGTATATATTTTCGTTTGGCCATTGTATCGTTTTGTCGCACCCTCGAGAAGCACAAGGGAAGAATCAGGAATCACGCATTAGTTTAGTAGCTACAGTACTGTGTGCAGTTGAAGGTATCCACAGCAGTGAGAGTATTCTTTTCGATTTAGTGTTTTATGATTTGCAAAAGGAGCAGGGGCACTGTGCTGATGCTTGTTTGTGAATTTGTCCCAAAGTGGTCACATATATCCTGTAAACAGATGGGCGGGAGGCGAAGAAAACGCCCCAAATTAAATTATTTTATTGCAGATGTGAGTCGCCATCGCCATATCTGCACAATAAATCAATGCACGGATTTTGGTCTGTGGCCAAAAAGCCTCTCGAGGCGAAATCAAATTGAAAATCAACAATTGGTCGTGTGCGGGTGGGCGCTGCATACACTACACGGCTTCGTCGGATGTGCAACATGCGGCGAAATACTCGCATAACCACCTGTGATGCATATATTGGAAAATTGACGGTGATATCCTATCAAAATATTGTCCTTAACGAGTTGTGCTACAGAGATACAAGTCCGAGCCCGCCGCACACCTTCGCATAGGTACACGTAAAATAGCTCCAAACCTGATCTATACCGCATATGAGAGTGTGTGTGTGTGTGTGTACCTGTGGTGTTGTCTTTGAAGGGTTGCTGTTTGTTACTACAACGCCGTACGGACTGTGGAGGCCATGTCCTCCCTCGCTCAGTTCAATTATTGACTCCTTCAGGGGTTTAACATGCTCGGATGTAAACATGAATCAATTATCAACAATGATTACACCTTGGGCAGTTTAATTACGTATTTTGATCAACGTAGTAAATTTACCAATTATCCTGCAACAACATTGACTGTGGCAGCGGTGACAGACGTTGGTCTTATATGTGGTGTTGCGGTCGATTTAAAAAGGAAAAAAAAACTCCTTTGACATTGAGGGGATATTTCAGCGTCGGAAGGGGTATTTTAATTGATGCATTTGTCTAACTCCAATCAAGTGAGATGCACCAATAACTGTGAATAATTGAGAACCCAATCAAATTCCCTCAATATTGGCGCAAATGTATTCGTCTATGACTCCCTGGAGAGAAGGTGGCTCCCGTTCTGCATTCGAAAACTTGTTAGCGCAGCCATCAACGATTCGTATTGAGTTGCACGTTATTACCACCAAGCTGTTGCTGTGGAATATGTTGTTTTGTACGCATAGGTAATAATTAACGAGATGTCGGGGCAATAAAACCTGATGACCTATCGACTTTTATGAAGGTGTACCATAAAATTGGATTCTGGACTTCACCGAAAGCTGGGTGTTTCATCTAAAAATTTGATAGTCTAGCTGAAAACTAAGTTGTATTTTTAAGAAGCACAAAAAAAGTCATGCAAAATGGACACTTAGCGCATTTCAAAAAAAGGAGGAAGTGGTTTTTGCAAACAAACAAACCGCAGTTCAAAATGATGTTCTCTTTCCCAAGTAACAAGTAACAATTTGACTTCGGTAAGGTGCTGTCGAAGCTATTTCACCTCCCGCAATTTCAACTGCATAAGGCCTAATGGAAACACATTTAGCGCACTTTAATGTAAGTGCTTACTTGTTTAAGACTTCCTGAACAGCTTGGTAAGACCTTACTGAAAACACAACTTCTTCGTCTGAAAGGCAATTAACATCCACGGTAGGCTATTGCTTCGCAAAAGAAGCATCTCACATTTATCAGCAGTAGGTTATTACTTTGGTAGGGCCCTACCGAAACTTAATGCAAGCTTTATAGAGGCTCAAAAATGAACAAGAAAAATATTTATGTTTTTTATTACATTTTTCAATTTTCCATTTTCTTATTTTTTTTTTTTGTATCTTATTAATAAATATTTTCAAAGAGTTTTTGCAATTTTCATGGAGCTTACATTTACGTACTCGTTATAATTTACATTTTACTTACATGCGTCGCACTGAGAGAATCGAACATGGGTCCTGCTGCGTAATAGTCCAATACACTGCCCCTAGGCTAATTCGTTTGTAAGCAAGGCATTTAGTGTTACCCAATTTATTTATCTGGCGAAAAGTGTTTATTTAAAATCACATTACTGACATATTTTTCACTGTGCTAAAAGTGTTTTATTTTTTGTAATTTTTCCCCGCTTCATTAATTGATGTTTCTTTAGACAGCTTATTCATTTCATATGAAATTAATTTTTACCTCCATATTTATGTTAGGAGGAAGTACGAGTAAGTGCCTCTGTACAGCTTCCAATCGCAAGAGGTTGACTACATGACAGTTCATTGCTTCTATAATGCCTTCGGTCAGAAGCTCTAAAGAAGCTTCTAGGAAGCGCTTCGAACCACAAGCTTTATCGAAGCAGTTCACTTTCCACACATCTCCAGACATACTTTCAGAAGTCTAATAGAGATCTTATCGAAACTTAATTCCATATCCCTCTATAAAGCCTGTGTTTATGCTTCGTAAAGTTCTTACTGAAGTTATTATCGAAACAATTGCTTCGAAATGGACCAACTTCGGTTAACAAAGACTATAGAAGCTCTATCGAAGCTGTTGTTGCTTACCGAAGTCAAATTGTTACTTGGGTTCTTTTTATCTTCAACGTTTTTAATATATTTTTTCTGATCGAATTCGCACTCAAATGCTTACAGGCATTTTTAAATATGATTTTATTTTGAAAAACTTTTAATTTACTGTCTATAACGGCTTTACCGAACAATTTATGCAAAGAATTGAATGTCCATCTTATTCTCTTTATTTTTGTGCTGAAGCATTTTGCTCTAAGAAGCACCGTTATCGAAGTATTTAAATTTCGAAAATTTTCGAGATTTTTCGAAATTTATAGGAAAACAGAAAGGTTGGGAAACCAAGGCTCAACAGAGCGATCCCACGAAGGCTGACTAAAATGAACTACTGCTTGGACAGTGTCAGGGAGTCGTTGAACATGCATTTAGGCTCCGAAGCAGTGTTGTATGTCATTGAGATTTGGACCTAGTCAAAATTCCCACAAATTTCCCACTTGGTTAATTTAAGAAAAAAACAGCTTATTTTCAATATTTTTATTAACAAAAAAAAAAAAAGGGCAAAAAAATATTCTATATTAGTACACAAATAAAAAATCACATTGGTACAATTCATGAAAAAAACAACAACTATAATTCATTATAATATCATATTGTTTGTGTATAGCGCAAATAATCTCAATAATAAGAAACTTTTCGAGGATGAATAAAAACAGCAACTCAGTTGAAAACATAAGCAATGAAAATACCGGCGGAAGTTAGATGGAGAACTTCAAAATGTGTATGAAAGCGAAACCAAAAATGTTATACTCTTAGCCTCTTACGTGTTTTGTAATTTTTAGTAGATTTATTTCATAACAAGTCATTTAGATAGGCTTGCTTGTGAACACAGAATAAGGTAGTAGAAATACGATATTAGGTTGAAGTTTGATGGACATTTTTTTTTTTTTTTTGTAAGTTGACCAAATTTCCCACAAAATCTTACCGAAATCTTATTTTTTCCCTTTTTCCCACGAGACGGGTTCTTACCATCGAAATTCCCACGAAAACGTCAATTTGCCACGAGTTACCAACACTGCTCCGAAGTCCGCTTCAGGAATCTAGATATTTAAGCTCATTTGTTGATCATTTCTAAACCGAAGCCGTTTGTGCAATCTGTACAGATGGAATCGATACGCAAACTATTGCTGCATCTTCTTAACTAAAACAAATAACGAGAACCTAATGGACCCCGATAATGCCCGATTAAGTGCCAATTCAAGAGTTACTAAGTCGATTCTGTGTACACAGACAGCGCGTCCGGATATAGGACCAGCTCCCACTATCCTTAAATCTTTAATCAAAATACCGAAGAAAAAATTTAACCAAACCAACACCACCGGTGTGGTGTCGAATAACCCATCCCTTGGCAGTAATAAAAGGCAAACCAAACACCGGTGGGTGTCTGCTAAAATTATTATCCTTTGTTTGTCTCTCAGTACGTAGCGCCGCCGTATACCCAGTATACGGCCATAGTCGAAAGTCGAAGAAGAATATGCAAATTAAATGGTTTTGATTAAATTTCGATGGTCTCGTTTTTATGATGTTGCGGAGTGAGTTTTTATCGCGCTTCCTCTTGTGAAAGTGGCCTGTGGATAAATAATAACCCTTTCGGGGTTGAAACAACAAACATTGACAAAGCACACACCACCCTATCAGCTATCTGCGGTTTATCGACGACACCCCTGGGTACGCGATGCTGCGGGAGCATGCACCATCTTCCGGTTTAAAAACGAACAAAAAAAATTACATTAGACGTCTTAGATATTTGTACAGCCCCTCTCCTCCAGCAAAACTGTTCTTGCGATTTTATCTTAATGGTCGAAAAAATGTCCCATGCAAAAAAAAAAAATGTGTCCAGAAAGTGCTAATTTACTGACGACGACACATTCAGTGCCTTTCTCTGATTACATTGCCGTCGCATCCGGTGGCAATGCGAAGCGAAAAAAAACCGAATGAAAAATGGAAAACTTTCCACCACATCTTTGCCCGTGGCGGGCGAACGCTCTCTATCAAATATTTAAAATTATTTGAAGGATTTTGAAAACGTTTCCACGAAGACGAATAGCGAGAGAGAGTGCTATAAAAAAATTAATTAAAAAAAAAGAAAAGAAAAACAGAAACCACACCATCCTAAGGCATCGAAATGGCCATTGGTACTCCATCTTCCCGCGGCGAAAAAATGGAATAACTTCTGTTTGGTTTCTCCCCACCTCCTTGAGCCGCTACCTACGTAGGAGTAGTTTTGGTTTCGTCCAGCGCGCACTATTGAATCTGGATAAATAAATGCATATAGTGAAATGGCACGAAAAGACCTACCCCGACGCGCAACCCTGGCCGGTGTCAAGCAAAGGAAAGAGAGCACTTTTTCTTTTTAAAACAAACCAAACAAAAAGGTTCGATACTGTTAAGTGTGGGTCGCGGTCTCGTTTGCTGTGTAGGTGGGTATATATCCATTTTGTTAAAAAAAACTTTCGTTTTTTCTCGCTTTCCGCTAGAAAAATTCAAAATGTCCGTCGAAGAGGGGGGTGGTAAATATAGAAAATCGCATGCACTTTTCACCCTCCCGGTCCTGCAGAAAGCAGTCCTTGGAAAGCGATAAATTAATGTTATCGCTCCGGGCTATAAATCTGCATGAATTAAGAAGAACATTCTCTTCGGATCCTTATTTCCTTTTAGATATTCCATTTTGGGCTCCATCGCAATTCTTTCGTTTCTTTGGTGGCTCTTGCCCGCATCTTTGGCCAGTTTTTTCCGCGATTTTTTGCTCCCCCCCCCCAACATTTTTTGTGATTTTTGGTTTCCACTGAGTAGAGTACTCATCCCTGCATTGGTATGCGGTCCCACAAGTATATAGAGCCGCACAATCACGCAACAGCATAGACATTGTCTTGGGGTGTAAGTTTCAAACGGCACTTAAAAAACGAAAGGAAATTGCTCCAAGTGGGGGAGGTATGGTTCGGAGGTGTCTTGAGTGTAATGATGCGACGGGGTAGGGTCGTTTTGTTCACTTTAGAAAAGCATTCCAAAAATTGAATCAACTTCAATCGATGTCCTCATAAGAAAATGTTGTGTGTCAAAAAATAGTATTGAAAATTTCTTGACTTTTGATTTTAAAGTTCCCTTTTCAAGTATCAAGCATCCTGTGCCACAAAAATTAAAACCACAACCGACATTACATTTGCTTCAATGGATCAGTAAATTCCATTGTGTGTGGGACACTTTAGACGGGAGTGACAAACATCTTTGCCTTGCGAACAAAAAAAAATCAATTTGCAGAATTCTAATGAGGCTGTTAGCGCACTTTCCTGAACAAAAGTCGCCGCACTGAAATGGATCAACTTTCCACAAAAAGCCAATTTAATCGAATCTGCAATTTTATTTCCAAACAAAAGGATATTCCAAATTCCACACACGACTTCCTGAGCTCATCCAAATCCATCAACCATCCATACCGTCGTAATGATGATAACTTCCCGGATATAAAAGGACGACGAAGTGGCATATTCTCTCTTCTTTTTTTTTTTGTCGTTGACTTTTTTTCTGTCGGTTGTTGTTCAGAGCGGATTCGAAGAGCACTCGAAAAATACACAGCATATTAAAATGATACAATTTTTGGGCACCGAATGAGGAAGACTCTTATCGGGCGACAGCGAGAGGCAAAGCAAATAATAAATATTAATAACGTCACATATTCGAGGCACATCTACGTTTGAGGATTCTATCTTCGGCTACGACGACTGTCGGGATAAAACCATTACTCATACCTGGCGCTACTGCTGCCGCCATTTATCTCCACATGCTTCAGAACATCCATGTCGTGTATATGTACTGACTGGCAACCCGGAGCAACCCCTTTGCGCACACCATCATCACACATCAGATGTGACATGTCATAATTTTTGGATCGAACCAAATCGTATGTGTGACGTGTCTGTCATAACTCATCAGGCATCACCGCGTGTACATATGAGCGGCGGGCTTCGATTAGAATAACAATATCAGCATCAGCAGGCTTGCTCTTATGGTCGCCCATCCCCGTCTATCTCGGTTGATAATGATAAACTTCCTGGATGCGCGTTCCTCATTTATTTTCGTTGTCTTTGGCGAAACTATCAATCGGTGGGAGCAGCAGACATTTTCCCTCGGGGTCGACAACGAGGAATCAATTTGTCAGGCCGGCGTGGATCTCGGAGGATTCGATTTCAAATTCAACCCACCCCTGGTGATACGTGGCGGCATCGGCACCCCTGCCCATGGTCACATCCATGCGGCATGTCGTGTCGACGTCATTAGAACTATAAAAGTGTCTTGCTGCAGGCTTTCACTTTCTTTTATGACTCATACTCTGCCGTCTTATGGGAGCGATTCTGTTTGACGGTAATGTCCACTGTCAGATAGCAACGCACTACCGTCATAAAGTCTAATAGTCGTAAATATAGATTTACGGTAAGCAAGCATCGAAATTAGGCGAGATTGTCACACAGGCCACCTTTATTGATGACATAAATTCCAATCGGATGCAGTAGCGGCTCTCTTTATGACATGTGCGAGCGAGTACTTTGCACGGATGTACTTTTATAACTTTCACCGTGGAGCGGGGCACTCCTTAACAACTTGTCTGGGTTAAAGCTTCCATCAGCCTGTAATTAAAAAAAAAAAAGAAGGAAAACCCTGTACATTGGGATTCCTTTCTGCCGTTTGGCTCAAGGCATTTCGGCAGAAATCCTCAAGTACTTGACGGGGTTGCCAAAACAATTGAACAAGGAGGAGGCCAGGCAAACAATACTTGTCATATCCTTTTTTTTCTCCTGTGTACGCAACGTACTTCAGTGCCAATTGAATTGAATTCTTTAAATTTCATGTGACAGAGGGGATGATAAGTTACCCTCCTCACGTTTAGGTATAGGTAGGCATTGCCCTCGAAGGCATAATTTCATTTTCAATTACTTCGCGAATTCTTGTGTTTATTTTTTATCAATCGGTGTTATTGGCGGCGCTGTGGAGTGGAAGTAAACAACAAATCACGAGCCACGGCAACAACAAGAAGTATTAAAATTTCATTTACCGCGGATGATCCGATGCCGATCCCACCCTGCGGCTGCCGCGTTTCCGCTTTTTATACGGAAAATTCTTTGGGTGCAATTAATTAATGCACACACATATGGAGGAACATGCGCTTTTCCTGGGGGATGGTTCGTGCGGGTCAGCCACAGGTGTAGACTGCGTGCATTGTTCCGAGGTCAACCGATTTCTAAAATGGTTTGACTCACCTATCGTCACTCTCGGGGCTATGAATATTGAAATATTCACACGCACCTATGGCGCAGCACCACCCGTCTGTACCGTACCGGCGAAGTATAATATACCCTCTTGCCGAGTACGAGTATAGGCCGGAAGGATGTTCCAAATGGGGGCTTGTGTTGATTTTGCTTGCATGCTTCCGCCGACACTGCGAATGCGACCCCTGCCTTTCAATATTCAATTCAACACCGCAAATGTTAGTTAATCTCTGCACAAACTTGTGAAGCATCAAAAGCCGAACACTGTGCGCCGGTATCCAGCGTCAGAACACCTCCAACCCAAACCCACAGAAGCCGCACGTCACGTCAATGTAGAGTAGCTTCCGATCGACGTGGATGTGAATGCGACGTGGATGTGGATGTGGAGTGGATGGGTCCTGTGAATGTTGTTCTATGCTCAGTGCAAACAAAGGCATCAATTTAAGGTTAACCGATGTTTTCCCAATGCCAAAATTCCTGGCGCAAACATTCGCATTCTGTCTTGACACCATCATCATCAGCACCACACCACCGTCACCATCATCGTACGGCATGACATCGAAAATTCAATTCCTCTATACTCGTCGCAGCACTCGTACATGCGATATGTGTCGAATGTCGATATCCGGACCTGATGCTGGAGGAGTATAGGAAATCTGCTAAATGGCAGGATTCAATGCTTCATAGATTACCGATTTTACATTTATTCTGAGAGTTTTCCAATGGATTTGTTCGGTTGGCTGTCGGTGTTCCCAGTCGACACTTGGTGCAAAGAGGAAGCCGCATTTATCGCTACCGACTTCAGGATGTGGTCCTTGCTGCTGCTGCTGGCAAACTCAGCTCTGGTGTTTGTCTGCCTACAGCCATCGATGATTGCTATCAACAATCTGGTCTCTCCTCTGTCCGTGCTCCTCTCGAGCATTAGGCCAAATGGAGCTTGAATTAAAGTTCGCTTAAAGTGTTTGCGATTAAATTTGCATATGTTTCAGGGATATACGTATACCTAGCACGATTCCCCTGCCCCGTGCGGCGCCTTAGTCACCGTGGCTGGGGGAATGCCAATGCAAGTAATTGTGCACGTGATACTTTGTCCTTTTTGTTTCTTTGGATCTCTTTTGTTTGATTTTTTTTCTCCTTGGGAATAATTATTTTCAGAAAATCTATTTACAATCATTGATGCGTGCGCGTATAATATACTTGCTGCGTCTCTTGAAATTACGGTTAAAAAAGGACATTTCGCAAAGACACTTTGAACTTTCCGTCAACGTGTGGGTATCGTGCACAAGGCGCAATTGAAAAGTTGAGTGTTTTTTATTGCAAACAGTCGTTCATTTGATTTCGGTTATATTTTTAATTGCAGAAACAGATCGAATTACCGTACCGCGATGTGGAATGAAAGACAACTTGGCCAACCAAGGCTGGCTTTATCGGGTCTTTGCACTTAGGGGTTGTTTCCCAGAGTCAGAGAGTGAAGTCAATTAGGTTGAGGTGAATGTTGAATCGAATACATGGATCCTTTTGACTGAGTATTTGCGATTTGTTTATCCGGGAATAGAAAGTGAGTCCGATGGTTAAATTTTCCGAAGGACCTCGCTTTTTTTAAATGCTTTTCTCGGAAAGGCGAACTTCTAACGCTTCAACAGCGGCTTGAGATGTTGGCGCCCCATACTTGGATTGCTTCAAGTTGTAGTCCTCGGGAAATATGTGTTCGTGGGAAGAGTTTAAAAGGTTGCTTTCCCCTAGCAAATTGTGGTTTAGTCATTGTTTGAGTATTTGCTTGAATGTCCCCTACACAGAGTCCGACTTGTCGGCATTTTTCTTTTTTTCACTGTAGGTATTTCATTGTAGCGTACCGAATGGTTCCTTGCCGATATCAGTTAGGTGAAAGCCACCGCTGCCTATGCACAAACCTTACAAATTTTTCAAATTTCATTTTAAACGGACCTGAGAAAGGGCATCAAATAGACGTAGTATATACAGATTTCTCCAAAGCTTTCGATCGTGTTAATCATAATATATTACTTTTCAAGTTAAATAAAATAGGTTTCCACTCTAACTTATCAACTTCTCTTATAAAATAAACGGCGAGTTACTTTCAATTGTAACCTTTAAAAAAGACCTTTGAAATGTCTGTTTTTTGCGTTTGTTAGATCTACTCTTGAATATTGTAGTATTATTTGGTGTCCTTTGTATGAAGTTCAAAAACAAAAACGTTTTACTAGAGTATTAGTGAAAAGGCTTCACTGGGATATAGATATGAGTTAATATGAAACTAGATGTAAATTATTTGGTATCTTGCCTCTTAACATTCGAAGAAAATTCTCCGAGATCACGTTCATTCGTGATGTATTGGCGAATCATGTTGATTGTTCCGATATTTTGGACTTAAATAACTTTAATGTTCCTGCTTAGAAGCCGATTGTTTTTTAATATTCCGTATCACAGAACAAATTATGCTTTAAATGAACCATTATCTAGGTGCTTAAGTGTAACTTATACTGTTTGCGATATGATCGACTTTAGTCGAGCAGATTTTCTTTTAAAAATAATTTGCTATTAATTTTAAGAAATGGTGACAATGTTTTATGTAGGTATTTATTATTGTCAAGAAATCACTAAGGTATTGTAACTTTGTTTGATGAATTAAATAAATAAATAAATAAAACCGAAATTCTCATAAATCTGCCATTAAGATCGTCAACAGAATCCTAGATCTTTCTACCAACTTCCAGGGAGCTACAAATGCCAACCATACACACTTCGTTGAGATCATTTAGAGAGTGGAAAAGGTGGAGTTCGGTCAATCTTTTCCTCATCTTTCTCAGGGCAATGCAGCTCGTGATGCGAATATCATAACAGGTGATGCCCTGTTCTTCGCACTGTTTGAGAAGCGACACTTTCTTTGCTTATAAATGGTTGGTTTTCCAAATTATACAGAAGGCCAGTTTGACGATGCGTGACAAGTGTGCCAGTGTCCTCATTTCAGTTTATTTGTCATTTCCGAACAAGGGAAGCAAAATCGAAGCATTCCTAATTGCAACCTCCACTTCCCGGTCCATATATCAAAGTGATAGGCAAGGACTTTCACTTCGCTATACTCTGTCGCAACGACATTTTCATTTTCAAATTCTTTTTAATAAAATTATTTTCCGGTAGATTGCACGTCCCATTACTTGGCTTTGTGACTGTGCCCTGGCCGTCCCCTCTGTCAGGACTTGAGCTGAGGCTGAGGGATATGCAAATTCGTGCTAAAAGCACAAATAAATCATCTGAAATCAGTAACCGCAAGTGAAAGTTCCATCCCGAATTTTAATACTCTCGGGCACAGTTTGGCAATCGAATGCCATCGCCACAGTTGTTAGGGAATAATAGGAATCGACAACAACAACCGACAAAAACAAAAATTGTAAATGTAAATCTATTTTTCAAGCGCTGTTACGAAACTGACTTACCAGCCCATCCATCCTCGCTGCCGCTTGGTATCTGTTTCTTATTAGCTGAGATTAATCCCTATCCCATAATCAATTATTGCTTCCACTTCAATGAGTTGAAAAATTGGTAGTCGCGGCGATGGCAGCCAGCATCCCATCCCATCCGGTGGCGCCGCGCTATTTTTTTTTTTCAGCAACCCCCCGTTCTCTAGTTTTGGCGGCATTAATCTCGGGCGACGGCGGTTAGGAGGTGTGGAACAACATTGGCAGCAGGAAATTTCCATAAGTGCACGATTACCCTTGTGATTTTCGCGAAGAATTTTAATAAGCCATTACACCAGCAGTACACGGCATCGGCGGCACTCCACCCTCCAGTTGCGGGATGTTTGCGCGCCTGTTGGGTGCTTATTTGTTCCAACTTTTTATAGCCGATCTTTGGTCTTTGGAAATATGTTGCAATTTTTTTTTTTTAAATCCGCAACAGGAGGAGGGGTGTCGCATTGTACATGTCAGTTCGAAAGGGGGTGGTAGTGTGCCAATTTAATATTTTGATTAAATCCAGCTCAATGTTTATTTGATTTGTGCCCACCGAAGCGAAACCATTGAAATGGCTTTAAAAATAATTACAAAGGACCGCCGCCACAGCCACACAGGGATCCAACTACGTGTGACGCTCCAGTCCAAAGTTGGTTCGGTTGACATAAAACCCACTTTGAGGGCGAAAAGAACTCAATTAATATGTGGCCCCCAATAGCCTGGTGATGTAATTTTTTGATTTTACCGTGTTAATTTTATTTGCACATTTATTACCTGGCTTTATTTTTAAATGGATATTATTTGGCTTTAATATTATTGTCGGACTGGTTGGCTGGTCGGTCGGTCGGTGAAATAATAACGCACTCGCACTCGGGTCTGGCTCTGGTCTCGCATTGAACATTCAGCCATTAATATTCGCTGCAATATTAAACACGTAATAATGAAATGGATGACCTCATCGGATTAAATTAACTGCCCTCACCCCGAGCAGTGTATATGAACAGTCGATAAGGACCAAATGCATGGTTATGGGTATTCTGGTGCGGACGGACGAACGTGTAGAGGATGTTTCGATGCTGACGCTACTGGCAAGTCGTTGTATTAATTAATTCGGTTTTTATGTGTAAAATTAATTGTACTTTGATAATTTATTAATAATTTCAATTTTGAATGTTTTTAGTTGAACGGCTTGAATGGAAATGCCGACAATGTAAGTGGGTGTCGGTGTCGGTGTAGGTGATGCTGATGGTTATGTTGGTCGCGTGAGGTCATGAATGTTATTGATATCGTTTATTTATGCTTTCGGTTTAATGAACTTGTAATTTGGAAGTTGGGACAGGATTTTAATTGATGTTAGGATTGTTTACAATCATAGCTGTTGAATATTGCAGGACGTTATTGGAGAGGGCAGCTTATTAGGTAGTTGTAGTTGCCGAATTTGTTGCTCACTGCTCAGTGCTGTGGGAATTGTCTGAGATTCTTTTTACAAATCGACTATTAAGTCGTTGAATGCATAAACTATGTTGACACAGGGGAGAACTTTGACAACCTTTTCGCACTTAATAAACTATGGATAGGTAAAGCCTTATGCGATAGGTTCAACCCCACAAACATCCCCATGATTGGCAAGCACGGTGAGTACTGAGCTCTATTGGCGCAATATGAAGGAATAGTACCGGCTTCTCCAGGGGAAATACATAGGTAGGAAGTAATAAGCGTGCGCGATCGAGCAAATAAGAAGGAGATACTTCGTAAGAAAATTTAGCCATCGGTCAGAATTCAGACTTTCACTCTTGAATAATATTTAGCCTGAACTACACTCACATTCCGGAGCTCATGACATTCACACTGTAAGAATTAGCACTGTCCTTGACCGGACCCAAAAAAAACTGACAACAGTTCTCCTCGGAAAGCTTGAGGAACCTTTCCTTCTTCCACTTATCAAGACAGCCTCGGAGTGCTTAATCCCAGCCGATAATGTTGCCGCTTTTTCTTATAGACCGATAAATTTGTCTATGACCCCCGCCATTCGCCCGCCACAGAAGCTACACCTTTAATCCACAAGCACCTCCTCACCGAATCTTCCTCCTAAGCCACAAATGCAAAGTTTTCCATGATGGAAAATATTTTTAATCGCATTAGAATTGAAATGCTCTCTCATTTGAATAAATCACAGGAGTAAATCAAAATGTTTCATTGTCGCGTATTGTGTGCTCTCGGTTGTCACTTCTTGGGACTCGCACCTTTTGCCGGCGCGCTAAAGGACTTGGCAGCAGCACGCAAAACAATCAAATACCACAAATGAAATTATGATGAAAATTCCTGGTTTTATTGTTTTCCAATTATTGAGATTTTACGTCTTCGTCGTCGTCGTAGTATCTGCACGCAAATCTGGTACTCGAAGGAGGCGAATTTGCATTTGCTCCGCGTGCGGGGGGGAATTTGAAAATTGAAATGTCGGATGTATCTGACAATAATGAATTCAATTAGCAAAAAACACTCACGCTCCACGTATCACATTCATCCATCCATCTAACCGAGAGCGAACCCCCAAAATAAATACCTTTTGGAGTTGGCACATCGTATAACTGATTGGGCGGGGTGCGGTTTTAATTCCTGTGTTCCTCCCAAATCAGCGATGAATATTCAGAAAGTTTTATTGTGTGCGCCGGGGAACAGAATAGACGAACTCTGGTAAAATGCTAATTAATAAATTCGATTCAAATTCGGTGTTAGCCGATGATGAATGGTTTGTTGAGGTGGGGGTCGCGGGACGCCTGCCAATCGATATTCCATTCGTCTGTATTTTTCCATTTCTCGTTTACAGCGAATTTCTTTGAACGACCGCTTGACATGTGCACACTTAAATTACCTGCGGTGCGCGAGTGTGTGAACTTTGATGCCAAACCGTTCAATTCATCCCGGTGCCGAAATCCCCGAGGATTTCGCGAGTGTATACAATAGTATCGCTTGTTCCTTTTGTGAATTAACCGCAGTCTTAAAAGCCATTTTGCCATTTACCCGCAAAAGGGATGCGATGCGAGCATACATTCCGATTCCGGCAGGGGTGCGCTTTGTTATCGCATCATGTTGTGTGTCTCGTTGCCACCCCATCTTGGCGAAATTTGAATTTCTTATTTGAGGTACCCCTCGAGATAGACAGCTACCACGAGGACGGCGAAAAAAGAATTCGAACTGATGAAAAATTTATTTCGCGATAATTTGGCGTATCCTTGTGCGAATGGCATTCGTATGTGCGTGGTTTCCTGGCAACTAAAAATCGTCTTCTACCAAGGTATTCCCTTTGAAAAGCAATTTTAATATTGTATGCAAGTGATATTATCGTCATCGCCATCAACATCACCATTATTCCTTTTGTAAGCGGGGATACCACGAATGCGCCGAAGGTGGGTCGAGTGTGATTTATCGAAAATTGCACCTAAAAGGACGACTAAGACCTAAGACACGGTAGGTACTGTACAAAGCGACAGTACTAGCTATATGTGATACAGCAGCGATGTCTGTATCGCATAAATATTAATTTAGCAACGGGGCCACAGCAGCAGGTTTTTATTTTGTTGTTCAAGTGCCATATCCCTTTTTCATTTGTGCAATTCTAAGGATTTATTTAGAAAAAAAAAAAACCTTTTTTCTTCATCTGCATCTCTGGCTCTTGCTAACCGATTCCCATTACCAGACCGCGTCGCATACCTACGCTACACGCCCACTGTATTACAATAATTTTTAATTACCGGAGTAAACGTAATTATGAATTTTATATTTGCGGTTAACTGGGAACAAAGGACGAGTACAGTTTTTTCGCTTTTCCTTCTTTTTTTTTTGGTTCTCCAAGCAGCATTTTTTTTCCTCTGTACTTTCTCCCAGAAGCTGGTGTGTGACAATGGTCCTGGGTGATGATGAAGTTATATTCCATGCTAAGAAAAATGCAAAACCTACGAATGGGGAACAAAATGGCATGTCCTTATAGTTTTCGACGGCGAGTGTTGTTTTAGTCGTTTTTGTGTGAGTGTTGTGTGTTTTTTTCTCTTTCTACATTTTTAGCTGACTGATTCAGTTGTGCCACATGCACACAGAAGGAGTTTCGCGAGAGAACTCTGTGTATTGCCATAAGGACATTTGGCTTCACATCCTTTTCCACACAGGCATTCGCGTTATTTTTTTTTAATTTTCAAAGTTTCCTCCGAGTTAATGAATAATTGCTTGCAGTTAGCAAGGACCTCTTAATGAGTTGTGAAATATATTTCGCTTGACTTTGATTTTAAATCACAACTGCTGTCATATTCTTTAGAAAACGCTGTTGCGAAGGAGAAGTTGCTTTTTTTGCGCCTTTAATTATCTTTCGCATTGAAAAGCGTTGCTATGGTGCTGCTGATGAGTGGTGGCTGCGATGAAAGGTACCCATTTTGGATCATTTAAAATCCAATTTCATTCGATTTGGCCTTACACCCAGCAGCAGGGCACATACTCGATTCAGGGCATCATAAAACATCCTCGTAATGAAGTATTAAATATGCAGCCAAATAGAAAGCATCCCATTCAGCATAGCAGCGTGTATACCAGAGAATTGAGAAAGTCTCGAAAGTTATTTCAACTCTGAATGGGTTGGGTTGGTTTCACATGTGATGACCCATCCCCTTTGTTGGATTTGGAAAGTCCAGCAGTAGCAGCATGTTGCAAGGACACGGTGGTTCCGGTGCGTTCACGGCAACAGGCTGAAAAGCCAGTCCAAGTCCACCAGTGCCGTATTCTGAGACGAGGCCGATATTAGGCGCATTCATAAATTTCGAAATGTTGTCTGCACTCTGCACATAAACCGGCACCCTAGGCATTCAGTCGATGAAAGGATGTTGAACGTAGGTCAACGCGTCCATTCAAAGAACCGATGCAATGGCGCACCATAAGTGCAATCGAAAGGATTTCGCTTCGTTTTGCAGCAGATAATGGACGGCGGGTGTGGATGGGTGTGTGTTTGCATGCAAGTGCGACTGGCAAAAGGAGAAATTATTGAAGATTTCGCTTTAATGCTTCTGTCATTCAATATATGCACTCTGTGGGTTCTAATGAAATTCGGAATGCATAAAAGGAATGCTCCTCCTTGCTTTGGCCCAGTCAAAGTGAAACCCAAAGTCGATATATTCAAAAACAGTTTTTGCTAGCAGCTTTTGCTTGCTTTTCGGGGTCCTTTTTGCACAGTTTTCGACTATATTAGTCTGCATCCTTTGTATAAGGATTTGTATGCAAACTAATATGTAGCAGAATAAAAATGAAGAAGAACACATCGTAGAATGTAGTAGAAAAAGAAGCAGCACAAAAATTCGCAGTCAGCAAACAAATTTGCACATGTACCACGCCTCAGCGCTATCTGCACATCATCGTCATCCTGAACCCTCAGCCCCAGCCAAAGTCTCGCACAAAAAAGGATAAAAATTCTATCGAAGCGCATGCATATGTACCTACATATGCAGCAGAGATGATGATGTGGACAAACCTGGGCAATATCTTCCTGAATGCAGATCCCGTAACGACGAGTGCTGTTCGTTAGCCATCGTCCTCGTTCTCGCCGCGCCGCGACCGTACCAGCACCATCAGGTCTAACGAATCAAATAAATTTGTTGGTCAATTAAAAAACTGCATAGCGCACCATGAATCTCCCAATGGGTGGTGGTGGTGGTGGTGGTGGTCGACGTGGTCCTGCTTTCTATCTTCCGCCATAAATATTCCCTCAAGAGCATGTGTAGCTACTCGTAAGCTGATTCTAGGAGTAGGAGAAAAAAAAGACAAAAAGACGAAAAATACCATCCAGTCGACAGTTTTTTCCACCCATCCCCAGGAGAAGCCACAAAAAACGTGTACGGCAACAATTTTTTCCCAATTTACCATATTCACTACAGCACTCTGTATCCCTAATAGGGACAATAATGAAATAGTAAAAAAGGGGAATCGTAGATTTGTTCCTCGGCAGTCTTCGTTCGGTCTCGCTGCGGTGTTGGGCGCCCGATGGGTGGCTGGCACTGATGGGTATTCCTTCAATAACTTGGGCAGGTCCCTACCCGATTGAACTGCTAGTGCGGAGTATGCGCGTATTGGAAAACCAATAATTGTCTCAATGCACCTGTGTGTGATGGTGTTCGATATCCAATAGCGTGTGCCAGATGCATTCGATTTTTTGTTTTACTGTGTGGGAGGTCGATCCAAGGATAGCACATACAGCTAGCATTTTCTGCCATCAAATGTTTGCATACGTATGCGTGGAATGTTCATTTTTGAGACGATTTCTTTGAACGTGTTTTGGTTCTTTTTTTGGAGAGATAGAGACGGGGGTTTATATTTCAAGGGCTAGAATGGTCGACACTAGAAGTGAGAGTTTTGGTTTGAGAAAAGCTCCGCCAGATTTGGGAGTTCTTCACAAATATCACTCTTTAATTTGAGGGAAAGAGTCTACAAATTGGATCAGCTATCCTGGAGCTATAAGCGACAAAAGGACGCTGGGTATATGTGAGGAAAAGTATAAGAATGTTCAAAAGAAAGCTTTATAAGATAATTTTTTGATCGTATACAATATTCTAGCTTGAGCAGCGATGAAATATCTTATAATGGGGAAGGGAGTATTGATTGTTGGACCCCTATATTGGACAAAAATCAGGTTGACATTGGACAACATGACTCCTTCAGAGCTGTAATGATTTCAGACCCAATTTTGCTTTTCGTTTCACCGGAAAACATGCGATTAGTTATTTTTAAAGTTCGAATCAAGAAAAAAAACCAAATTACAACTTAAGGTTTTCAACTTTCTCCATACGTATAGTAAGAGAAGGATATTGTATTCGTACAAAATTTCGAACTCGAGATGTTAATCAATTCTGACAGTACGATGATAGAGGAACTCAAAAAAAGTGAGTCGCAAAATTCTGTCCGTCTGTCTGTCTGTCTGTATGTCCCGAGGCCTACAGCCTAAGCAGCTGAACGGATTTCGTTCAAACTTGGGATTTAAAGTTTGGGGGTTAGAGTGCATGGTAACCTCAATATTAATGGTAGTTCCCATACAACATGTTCATACCAGTTTAATTTGTTCGAAAACGGCTCTAGCGACTTCAACAAAAATTTATATTCAAGCTTAAGTAGGTGAGGTAAACATAACTACATACTCAGTTTTCCGCTCAAAAATCGAGTACTTTTGAAATTTGGAAATATCTCGAAAACGGTCCATACGACTGTAACAAAAATTTCTAAGGTAATGTGGTCATTTCTAACTTAATGGAAAACTCAGTTTTTCTCTGTATTATAGTAAAATAAATTTTTGAAAAAAGTAATTTTTGAAAAATTTAGTTTTCTTAAGTTTACCTGAAAACGGCAACAACGATTTGGACCAAAATGCAAACTTAGAGTGAAATTAATGTTTTCAAAGTTATTGCGTCCTTAATTTTCAATTCGAATCACCGAAACCGCTGATTTTAAAAACTGCTCATATATCGAAAACCCCATTTTCGATTTCGATAAAACTTTAAAAAACAACTAATGCTAACATCCCAAACAGTAAATTATACTCGGTTTTCACCTCAATAGTTTTTTCAAATTAAACATTGCAATATTTGGTCATGTTTTGCCTGCCAAATTTTATAAAAACCGCTCTAACGATTTTGATTAAAATACATATTATAGATAAAATCAGAATTCGAAATAAGATACGTACTTAGTTTTTCTCAAAAAATTCGAAAAAAATCTTTCCCAGTCTATTTTCACATATTTATGCTAAATTTTTGTTTTAATCTCCCCCACTTCCGATAAAAATGCAATAACAGCTACGCAAAACTTCATTTTAGCAAATATCACCCTGTTTTCAACCTTGTTGAATATGCACCTTAACATAATTGCAGCCACTTCCTTTCACAATTAGAAACTCCCACTTCATTTGCACCCATTTCTTTTATCTAGCATCGGTTTTCAGATCTTAACCTACCTACTTAATAAAATTACAAAACAACCAACCAAACTTTATTTGCACTGCGCTAGCGAACGTCTGACAAACATCCGAGAGTATAACTGTCATGAAAGAGCTTCTCATTTGGCTGTTGGGACTCGGCACAAAACTGTAGATCCCTTCCATTCGTCCCAACAGTGATAAACTCACACAAAACGAGTGGTTGTGAGAAGCTAGGCCTAGGGTCCCTACGGACCTGTTGCGCCAACTATTTTTTTTTTTACTAGCTATTTTCATAGGCAGTGGCAGTCAATTGCTGATCTCCGCTGGGTTTTAAGCTCAAGACACGATCGTCCATGGTGAAGATCTAAACATTTCTTCTGTCGCATATAACGAATCCCTGTGATAGAGACATTTTATCGCTCATACTTGTACGGGTCCGGTTTGGACTAACAGTTGTTTGTTCTAAACTCCGGGCTGAAATTGAAGACTCTTCGGGCTGGATCTTTGGTATCTGTTCGCTCTTTATATGTCGCTGCCAACTTCGGCGATTAGTTCGCACATATTCATCCCGGTCAACGTCGCTGTACAGCTCGTACAGAGTTCGTTGTTGAGCCTCTCTTCCGAAGCCCAAAAACGCAAACTTCTCCCTGCTCAACTTTTTCATACGTCTTTCCTATAGTCTCCATGCTTATTCATCATAATAATGCACACCCGGAATGATGAGGGTATTTTGTAGAGTCTCCTTAGTGTTTCTTATCATGGCGTCAATGCCTTTAAATATAGATTTCCAGTGAGGTACCTATAGGTTTGACGTGTGAGATTTGTATTAATAAAAACTTGTGAAGGCATCCTTTGGGAAACATTTACCTCACCGGTCCAATCAATGACTTTAGAATGAGTCCTTTTACCAACTCAGAACCTCGTACTCTCCTGGAATTTCATCAATTCGTCACGCTGCCTTCCAACAGAGCCATCGCACAAACGGAATACAAAATTATGACTTACAATTATTATATCCGACACGTCTGCCTGGGTGTGTGTATTGATGAAGGCGAAACTCAACAAAGCTGAACCTGACACTGGTGGTCATCCACAAAATGTATCCCAATTCCAATGCTGTACGTCTGTACCGAAGCGAATGTCTGCTGCTTGCATCCAAAATGAAATGTAGGTATACTGGGCAGTGTCATTCGCCTTGAATGTGTGCTGTCTATCCTTCCCTACACAGCATACAGCGTTTGATGGAGGATAATGAAGTTTTGTTTGAGTTTTTCCAAAGTTCTTCAGACTCTTAATCCGTTTTTGACAACACAGCATCGTACATTTTTAATGTGTTTTCGGTCAGCTGATGTCTGGCATACCGCCCTCCTCCGACCATCGGTCCCAATCATCAATAATTAAGAGCGCGCTCTAAGCGCAGCTTATTCACGCTTCACACCCCCGCTTCTTATACGAGTAAGCCACCCTTCTGCCTACACAGACCAGACGCCAAAAAGACATCGAGAGATTAATTAACTTAAGTCAAAGTAATTTCGCAGGAAGTCCAAAAAATACCCGCACTGGTGAGTGGTGGCGAGCAAACAAACGAAATTGATTGTTGGTCCTTGTCAGTCGATTTTTCACTTCGACCGACCGCCCCCAGAGGCTGCAAGACGGCAAAACGGCAAGACGCACACCAACCGAAGTCAATAAGGAAATAAATGAACGTAATTACAACGAAGATAAACACGGCCAGCGCAAACATTCGACAAAATCAATTCATCCTTTGGCAAACGTTATTAGCCAAAGAAATCCTCTCCGGCACGCGGGTAGACCAATTCATCTCCTGAATCGAAGAAGTCCTTCTGCAGTCAGTCAGCACTTCATTGCGAGCATATTTATCGTGTCTTTCGCAAAGAATTTGGCATTCTTCTATTCAGCTACGACAAGGACTATGACGATGACGATGAAATCAGATATCCAGGAACACAACACTTACACAAATGGGGATTAAGGACGCTCGAGTTGTATTACTTGCGAAACAAATTAATTGATGAAGGACACACAGTCACAATCACTTGTGACAGAGCAGGGGTCGGTGTCTCCAGCGATGCTATCTGCTTCGTCTTTTGGCTAAAAAATAATTGAAATTGGTATTCAATGAGGAGAGGTGGTCGTCGGCCAGGGGTTGTGGTATCCTTGGAGCTAGAGTAAATTTATTATTCTACTGCGAAATCGAAAAGCATGAGTTTCACCCTAAGTAGGCTTTTCTAGGGATTACAATATCAGACATCCCTTTGTTGTACTTAACCCCAGTGCCCGTCCCCGTCCCCGGCTGGCGCCCAGTCAGGCGGTGGCGATTCCAAAACCGCCGGTTGCCTGACAGTTAATAATGAGCCATCGGACCACAAAGAAATTCGTATTCGTGTCACATTATTTGTGTTCAATTGATGTTGCTCGAAGAAGTGATGGTGCCCATAGGCGTTGCCCTGCACGGCCATCGTAAGTGGACATATGGCACATTCTTACGAGCCATGTCCTTGGAGTGTTGGCCATGGCACGGCAACATAACAAAGCACCAACCACCTGTCCACGATGAACAAAAAACGCATGATTTATGGCCATGATATGTGAGTAATGGCAGAAGCTCCAACATTGTCCTCGTGATCGATAGTTGAGAGCGTTGCCAGATACCCACTAGTTCCAATAAGCTGCCACCATAAGTTGCCGCACTGGGAATGACGTTATGCTTTAATGTGATACGAGTCCTTGAGCCTTGATACTTGTGTATAGTTTGTCTCAAATTAATTGAGAGTTGCTACCCTTTTTTGGCTCACTTCGGATACCAGGCTATAAAATCCAAATGTACTCGTATACCGAATGATTTCGTTCCCCATTATTCTTGTTTAATTGCTTCACACATGTCCCGAAAGGAGTAGAAGCACCAGCAGTCAGTACAGCGCACGAAAGGGACATGCACACGAAAATAAATACGCCATTAATTCCATAAATTCCTTAATTAAAATTGGTTTTATTTTGATTCGAAAGCGCACAGTTACAGAGGGGGTATGTATACGTGTGTGTCTGGGCCCCCTCTGTGAAGTTGAATACTCCCCCCCGCAATACAACACGCATTATTTTCCAAAACATCAATTTGCATAACCTTTAATTTTCCATAGAAAATGTCGGCAGTTAATCGTTCACCAAATCAGGGTGGAGTGGGGGCTGTATTCGAATTGAGTGTGGGGGAGTTTCTTAAATTTTCAATTCGACGTTGCGAAGCAGTCGAATGTCCACCTTGGATACAAAGCAGGTCCGCAACGTATGGCGGCTAGCTTTTATCGCTTATTCACGTGAAGTGAGCTGTCGGGTAATAAATCATAAATTTCGACGTTTTTTTTCTGTATTTGCTGATACTTTTCGAACTATATGCCGCAGCAGAATGGAGGAAGTGAAGAAATACGAACAAAATATGCTAAGAAACCACTGCAGAAGCACAAGTATTTCGCGTGTAGCATGAAAAGAGTATGAAAACCGCATGGGGTGGGAATCGGCTTTGAGCTTTCCTTCAGGATCCATCAAAGGGTTTACATTATCCTGAACATTATCACTCGCTTGGTTTTTGTTGTGCTGAGATTTGTGTTTTTTTTTGTTATTTTTGTTTCTCTGTTCGCGCAGTGGAAGAAAAAACCAGCGTAGTGGTGATGGTGACACCAAATCCTTTTCTCGCCTGAGGACACACTTCAGCGAGAAGCGGTTGTGTGCCGCCTCAGTTTAGAAGAAAGTGTTTTGAGCAATTTATCAAAACTGTGGTGGTGTTGCAACTGTTTTTTTCCCTCTTCCTAATGAAAGTGGGGAAATGCATGTCAGTTGAGAAATGATTGAAACGATAGGACATAATTGCCTGGAGAGAGCGTCGTGTGTTATGAAACGATGCCCGAAGAAAGGCTCAAATGCGGGTCTGGCTATATTATCGGACGAGGGACGAGATTGCGTTATGAGAATCGGATGATTTATGCGGACAGTTGATCGCGACACTGACAGAGGCAGCCAGTTTTATTACTCTGAAGTGGTTGTAATGTTTCATAGATGAACGCAAAGTCAGGAGATCTTACTGTCTTTTTGTGGACTGGATCCATAAGGTCTCGCTGTCGTCTTGGTTATTTATGATCCTCGTCCAGCTCTACGAACCAAATCTCTTTTGGCTACGTCACACATGCACCGTAACGTGTGACAAAACCTGATAGCTTTCTAAAAATGACGAAAGAGAATGAGCTACGGATCTGTTGGAAAAACGATGAACACTAGCAAGCATCGGAAAAAGTGTTTCACCGAAAATGTCTCTTATAGGTGTTGATTTGTAACGTGACCGCATAGTTTGTGCTATGGCTTTTCCGGTCCCTTATAGGAGCATTCCATTGAACTTTCTCGGTCAGTTATAATCCATGGTCGCCATACAATCCGAGGGTTGTAGGTGTTTCTGAACTTTTGTTTGGTCAAGAGTAGACACTAGACATCCCTTGTAAGTAACCTTCTTCTGGTAAAGTTGTCCATGATATTATAGCAAGATCGACCTTCTGATGTACGGTAGATAGCGCTCACGAAATTCGTTCCTAATAAGAAGAACTGCTCCGATACGTAAATAGTGTGGTGTGCAATTTCCATCGCAGGGCTTAGCTACTGCTGCGAAATACTTCGAAAAATACCTACTGTTGCGGCATTGGGTGCAGGTACTCCCTTCAAACTCTTTTGTAGACTTACTCCACTTGTGATCATTCAACTGGCACTTGTCTAATCCGCACGACCTCAGTCTCTGTTTTGAACAAAGCGCTGCTTGCTCACAATCCTCATCCGAATACACAATTTTTAATTGTATCACCTTTCCCCAGCCCCCATCGTCGTGGCAGCTAGCCTTTGGCTCACAGTCCAGCACTTCTAGATTGTAATTTAATTTGCACTTGCGGAATGATAAACATTACAGGGAAATTAATATGAGACCTCGCCGCAGAGATGCACAAATCTCTCACAGCGAGAATGTTAATTCGCTCTGCTGCATACGTATTTCTATGTCCTGGAACTGGGCGGAAGAAATGCTTGATCATAAGATGGATAAAGGAAAACATTTCCATTTGCGGTCACATTAACTGAATCGTGCGTAATCTTCGCGTACTGACTGTGTAGATAGGTGCTCCTTTTATACCAAAGGGTCGACATATGAATGTTAAATGAGCAACAAAGTTGTTTTAACCCCTGTGCCAAGGGGCGGGCAATGCGGGGGCACTTTTGTTCCTTTTCGAAGTAAAGAATTTTTGCCATCCGCATAAAAAACAACAAGTAATCCTTTTATGACAGTAGAAAAAAACATCAGAAGTAGAGGACTGCTATCCAGTTTCAAAGAGCGGGGATCCCTCTTGAAGCTCACTTTGCTTCTTCTTAGCAGAAATGCTGCGTTTTTTCTGTTTGTTGGTAGCCAAGCGGTTAACAAGGATACTTTCATAATTTTTTACAATAACTGACATAAAGGCTTACCTGCGAAGGATGTACATTCCGACTTTTATACGCGCAAATCGCCTTTAGGCGGTGACACTGAGTTCTTTAGTCCTGTTTGCGCATTTTTTCCTTTTTTTGCATTATTTTTTTTTCCCTTTTTTTTCGGTGGAGCGTCTGAATGTGAAACATCTTTTTAAGCTGTGCATTTTTTCGGTTACGCGGTAGGTTTGTTGGGGTCCTTGTCTTACAAGAGATTATCTTACGTGAAAATATTGTTGGAATGCCGTTGTTTTTTCTGTGCGCTGCTTCTGGTTGTGGCTCCTTTGAGTGTGGCACATCCAAATCCTTGTTTGTGTGGTGCGCTCTCAGCGTAATTTTATTTAACCAAGCAGCCAGAACACATGTGACTTTAATCGCGGCCGCTGCTCGCATTCATGGTATTTTCTCTAAGAAAATCTGAAAGAAGGACATTTTTATTCGCGCTAGCGGTATCCTCTTCAGGACAAACCCAGATAATTGTGATATCCCCTCTGACAAATCTAATTAGTTGTACAAAAGATGAACGGATTAAGGAAAACGAACAGAAGAGTTAATTTTTTAATTAACATATTTAAGGATGCGTAAATTTTTTCTTAAATTGTTGGCCAACGTATTAGCGATACTTATGGCGTCTTGTAAGCGGATAGAGGGCGGATAGAGGCGTGCGCTGTGCCTGTGTATAGGCAAATCCTTTCGTGGAAATGGAATGGTGTTTTTTTTTTTTTTTTTTAAATTTATTATGAAACATTAAATGTAATACGTCAAAGGATCCAAAATGCGAATATTTATTTAGTGAACATATGCGAGGCGAAAGAAAGAAAGGATTGAAACTTTATTTCTTTGAATTTTGCTCCCCTCTATACTGGGGGTAGATTTTTATTTGTATGTTCTTGGCTATAGAGACAGAAGACGAGATGCTGCGTCGGTATAAAGGGGTTGCTATTTGTACGTACATTACGAGTCCTTATGCATACATATTTTACGTACGATTAATGTATTTAGGATTTCTCCACATATTTCCACCAACCCCTTAGCGCCGACCCGCCTCATATGGTTCGCTCGTTTAATTTAAAATTTTGTTTGCTAAAAAGTTTTTGAAATTAAATATGCGAAATGCAAATATAAGATTTTCAATGAAATGTTTTCTTTTTCATTAGTCTAAGGATATGTGTATGAAGTACGAAGAATGTTTCCACGAATTTGCTACACTGCAGTATACCTCCATACCCAGTCGTGTTCGGAGAACGGCAAAAGGATCTAGGTGTGCTTTGTAAGGAGGTTGCTATGCTATTCGTATGTGTGCATGGTGTTGATATGTTAATTTGAACTGAATATTGGTTTGACACTAAATAAATACTCGGGTTTGAAAGGAAGGACAGGAAGCTAACTATATTTCAGTTGAGTCGATCGCTGTTTTTGGAATGGTATAGGTTGGGGTTGGTATGTTCTTCGCATGGGATCGCTATGTCGGTCCCTATATACTGAAAATAAAATACCAGGTAATATTGACAAATTCGGTTGCAAAATTTGAACAAAAATCATTTTGTTGAATTGAAAAAAAAAGGTTGTAATGATAAATGAATTTTATCAATAAAACTTAAGTTTTATCAATTTGAACAATATTTTGTCAAACGGATAAAACGTTTACTACAAAACTACTTTATCAGATTAACAAAACACAATTTTCAGTTAAATAAATCGATATTGTATCAAATTAACAAAGTTTTTATCATATCAATAAAAACACAACCAAATATCACTTTTGTAATTGTTTGTGAAACTGACAAAACTTTTGTTAGCCAAAAAAATTACAGATTTTCAATATTACAAACATTTTGTTGAAATGAAAAAAAAATTGTCAATGTGACATAAATTTATCATTTATATTTCACACGCGAGAGAAATTTTAATTGTTGAGTTTTTAGTACTTCGGAAAATTTATTGAATTTTTATCAGGTAAATACCTACTGTGTATTGAAGTTTCGATGTTAAAAAAATTATTTGCCTGAAAAAGACATTACATATACCTATACATTACATACGAGTATATATTATTATCTTACCTGGGAATAAAAATTGTGAATATTTTTTTTAGATTGTTAAATCGATCGGGAAGCTCGGGCTTATATGTACAACGCCAAAACATTTGGCAACATATTTCCCTTTGTATAAGGAAATACCATTGGGAGTGAAGTTTTTTTTAAATATAAATAATAAGTAAAATGAATTTAATTCAACCTGTATAATTTCATTTTTTAATAAATCTAATAATTAAACCTATATGTTTTGCTTTTCTTTTATTTATATTACAAGGTTATTGTAGATAAAAAGGGCAACTGCAGGTGAGTATTAATCATATCGACAAAAAAGTTAGCTGAATTGACAAACTAATTCAATATTACTAACATTGTTATTTGTTAGTTTGACAAAAAGACAAAGACCAAATTGATAAATTTCTTTGTAAAAGCAAAAGTTAATTGCTGATTTGACAAAACAGCAACGGTAGAATTGGCAAATCTTTTTTTGTAGAATAAGATACATTATGATTAATTTAACAAATTATTTTTATACGCACAAACAAACGATTTTTGTTAAAACAACAATTTTTTTTAGCATCACAACAAAAGTTTTCAGACAAGATAAAATTTATTAAATTTTTGGCAATTTGATAGAAACATTTTGTTGGAATCAAGCCTCATTTTTATCAAATATACCAGGGTTTTATTTTCAGTGTAGTTGCAGTGCATACAGTTGTGTAATATCGATATCGTCCTAAACTACTGTTTTGGATCTATCGTTGAATGGGACTAGAGGTCCATATATGTAAATTTAAAAATCGATGCCCGAATGCTTTTTCCAGAGTACCACCCTATACGACAGTCAGTGAGTCAACTTTGACAGCAAAATAAATGGCATTCGGTTGAATTTCTGTGCAGAGCATGTCTCACTGTGAAATCCTTAATTTTTGACATCTGCAAGTGGGCTCAGACTGCACTCAAATGATAGAAGCAATCGTCCATCACAAAGCCCCATGGTTTCTCGGTGTCCTTCCCAATCCCCAAAGAGCGTTCAATATACATTTTCCTGATTGATAACACTGAACTCCTTGCTAATTGAAAGTCCTTGCTCTATGGCCAATGCAATGGATACCTACATCCGATTCCAGAAACAGATACCCCTATTGAATATTCAGAAAGGACTTATTGGTCGTCCATTGATTTATGACACTTATCCCTTGGTCGTGCCATTTGTCTGCACAACAACTCATTGAGATTGCGAATCAATTTGAATTGAAAGAGATTTATTAATCAGTTCAGTCGCCGGTTGACCGAGGACCTCCTCTCTTCACAGCCGCAATCAAATTGTATATGATTTATTGAAGCACTTGTCCCGCATTGCCGATTTATCGATGTATAAACAATTGCAAGTTGGTATTGTAATTGATGCAAGAGGCGTCCTTGTTGTTGCGCGTTGTACATTTACATTGCTGGCATCTTTTGGTCTTCCTGTTGGAAACTCTCATTAGCGCGGCCAGGTCATTAAAGCAATTAAATTCGGATAGCAAACACATTGTTCACTCCTAATGGCTCGGCCGGGAAACTTTTGGCAATGGAGTCTGTGTTACTTGACCGAATGATCCCCCTATCTCGCTGGCAAGGCTTTTTCCTCCAAGATCCATAAATAATACTTGCCCAGAGACAAATAAATAGACCGGCCATTGGCAACAGATTATCGATTCTGCACATAATTAGGGAGGAAGGCGTTCTGCTGGAAAAACCGAAACAACGAGCAGCCGAATTACAGCCCAAGTCTAAAAACTATAAATTATGAGGATTAATCGAAGGATAAGAGCGTATCTTTCGTATAATGTTTCTTCAATAATTTATAATAAATGATTTCAGCAACGAATGGGTCATTAAGATGTGTTGCTGCTGCTGCTGCCCACATCAAGGAGGGGTTGATTCCTGTCGTCATACAGTCGTCTAGTGTCGTATCGAACTTAATGGCTTGGCCGTTATGAATATGGATGAGTGCTCTGTCGATGATATGATGAAGACGCAATTATTCAGTGTCCTGATCAATAGCGAAATAAGGGAAAATTACATATACTTTTCGCAAGGAGGGGGTGAGTGGATAATTATAGACAGAATGATGAAAGAAAAACATGAGTTATGTGTTTTATGGGATAAGTTACCAGATACGTAATCCCTATAGAAATACGAAGCTCTAGAGTGGCTGTCTTTGCGGTTTTGAGGGGTGTAGATTTATGTTGTACTTCTATGGTGTACATAGCAATAGTCATAGGTCCAAATGTGTTTTCAAACTGTTGAGCTGTTTGCGCAAAAAAGACAACTGATAAAAATGGAGACGAAGAGCTTCGCGCGGTAGTGGTATGTGGTACAAACCTTTCCTTTTCTATCAAATCATTCATTTTGAGCTGCGAGTTATAGAACAGCCTGTTCAATTCGCGTGCTCCTTTTACACTTATTGTCAAAACTCGTCAATGAAACACTACTTTTGGATCAGACACATTAACAGTCTTATTTATAAACTTATTATAAACAGTGTATAATGTTATGCACCCTTTATAATGCCTCTATACGCAAAAACCTTATTTATAAAATTAGTGTGACGTGGTATAGAGCTCATATAAGCTAAACACGCTTGGACGTTGTTTAGAGCTTGTATAGAGGTGGAATAGTATCAAAATGTCATTTTGACTTAAAAAATCGGTCACAATTTATTTTAAATGAAATCAAAAATAAATTGGATAGATTGTATTTTTACTATCAATTTTTAAGATTCTACAAGTGTCCTTGATTAGAAAAATGTGCAGAAATGAGATATTTCAAATTGTTTTAAAAATTCGTTTTAATTTTCATAAGACTACCGTTTCTTAGGAGTCCCAAATTTCAATTTTTTAATTCCTTTTCCTATTGACGAGTGGAAAAGTTTTCCTGCGACACCTGGTGGATAAAAAAGGAATATTTAGAGACCTATAGAAATTTGACGTCTGTTTGTTTTGCAACGGACTTGGATAAGGAATACGTGTGTTTCGTAAAAGAAAATTAATTATTTATCTATTAAAAAATTAGGAAACTAATTTAAAAGAAACATAATCTGCAAGTCTAAGTACTACTTGTCCGAAATTTGTATAGTGTGAGTCAATTCATTTGGTAAAACTAGCACAAAAGTCTGTTCAAAGTAGTGTTGAATGTAATGTAAACAAATAATAAATATGCTTTTGTCTATATATTTTGTTTTTATCTTATAAAAAGAGTGTTAATTATGATTTTTAGAGATTTTCTTGCTTTGATGATGGAGGATCCAGTCAGCTTAGAAGTTTCTAAGGTTGTCACAATATCGCTCTGTGAAGTAATTGACTATTTCAGTGGTGCTAAAAGGTCTATCCGGGAAGGCGAGAAATAGTGAAAGCTGGCTGGATACATAAGATTGGTCTCTCCCTTCTTCCGTCCGTAGATGAAGGTACTGAGCTGGTGGTAGCTGCATCATCAATTTCATTAAATTTTCTGCAATTTTCATTGCTGAATTCGGAAGGTTTAGGCTGGGAAAGGCTCCTTTCACAAGTTTGGTTCTATACTGAAAACCATCCTGTGTTTTCGGGAAATTGGGAAATTTTGTCCCGATCCTAAGCACAATACCCCATTTAATAAAAATAACTTTAGAGTTTCGAACTTCTTTTGGAAGATGGTACAATGTATTTCCATCTTTACGATATGAATTGTCTTCTGCATTTTCTATACAAAAATAAAAACTTAGTATTCTCTTTTATATAAATACTAATCGCACTCACTTTTAAGATATTATTTTTCTGTTATAAAATGATTTTTTTTCTTATATTAAATGTATATTTTGAATTTAGTACACAGTTTCTCACAATAACTTCTCGATTTTTCATAGAAATACATACCAGCTGACAAAATCTATAGCAACCTAATGCGACAAATGTAATAGATTTCTCCTTTTCAGTACCTTTTTTGACGTAAGCCCTGTATAACTAGTATGCATGGAAAAATGTTTTATAAATAAGAATTTGTGGAAGGGATAACTGAATAACTATACAGGTGTTTAGGCGGGTATAGAAAATTATAATAGGTAGAGCTGTAAATGTATAACTAAACGCATATGCAAACATTTTATGCGACCCCTCCTGTCATTGCTCAAAAGCGATAAGCACGCGAATTAAGATAAATTTGCCGAACCATCTCTGTATTGACAGAAGAAGAGGGAAATTCAATGAAATGCTTCCCACAGGATACTCCTATAACAACAACAAATCCAAGCAGCATCTTCAGTTTTTGTAAGCACATCCCAAACTGCTGTTAATGATTTCCGCACCGAAACATCAGCTGAGTATATATATACGAAGCGAACATTCCAAGTTGATTTTGCGGAGAAGGGTCCTTGCGAACATTTTGCCGGAATTTCAAGAATCTATCACCGACACAAGCGGTATACGCAAATGAGCGCCATCCATTCGGCGGAAATTCTGAATCTGAAGTGCATAGTTATTGAAAAGGAGATCTTATCACAATTATATCCTCGCCGCACATATAGCGAAGAAGGTCCACATAACCGAGTGTATGGGTTGCTGTGAAAACAAATGCAAACAATAAACCGAACAGGAATAATTATTGTTTTGGAAATTCCGCACATAAGAACTATACACACATGTCATGGATGGCGTAGAAGGGTTGTTTAGTTTTCGACAAGTTTATGGCGCTTACATTGTTTTGCGCCAAGGACTTTGAGTACTGGATGCAATGGCAATGTGAGACTCGGCAAACAAAGGACATTTGACTTTCATAAACAGTTGTCTCGCATATGCGGGAAATCATTGATTTTCTGGAATAGTTCCACTTCTACCACCAATGCGCGCCGCCAACATTTAATAAAGAAAAAGGAAGATTACTCGCATATCCTGCGCACGTCGTCATCGTCAGCATGTCATCACCATTGAATTAATTCCCCACCACACTGTTGGTAGGTGATGCCATTAGAGCCAATACAATCGGAATGAGCATCATTATTTATCGGATTGCCTCTTAAACTTCACATATACAAGCAGATCAAAGTGCTTCTCCATGCCGATTACCTACTTATCCTGTCGCCCCAACCCCAGCCCGGGGACGAGCACATCGTTCCGGGGGAAAAGTGATTTTTCTTGTTGATCCGCCACCGCCCGCCCGGTAATGAACATTAACGCCGATATTTCTTTGCACAAGCCGCCGCATATACACACATACACAAATCCCCATCTCAATCATTTATTATAGTGCCACTGTCATTGCCGCAGAGAAAATAATATTATTATCCTGTCAAAGGACATATTTCTCGAGGATTTCCCGAAACTCATTTTAATATTTCATTATTAGATTTCTAGAATTTCGGGTGTTTGTCGGGTCGTGCGACGCGACGACTGATTTGGCGGTGGTGAAACTGAAACTGAAACAAGACCAACAATTGTCGGTGGTCCTTTGACACATAAGCGATGGGCGAAAGGATAATTCGCGTTCTCACTCGACGGATGCTGTGTGCTGGTACACAATGCAGGAGTGCAAAAAACGCACCCCTTTTACACATACGCATCATCACCATCGTATAATGTTCCAGTGGCCATTTAGCAGAGGCGGCTCGGGCTCGAACTCGATGCCTTGCCCTGCACACTAGGGGGAAGCTTAATTTGTCTGTTTGCTGGACGGATTTGCGTTTACTTTTTTTTTTTTCGTTCGTGTATTCCTTTCAACTGGACTGGTGCTGATGCTGATGCTGATGCCGATGCCTCCGCTACCGGCCGACCATCAATGTTTGGTGTTTTGTAAAACATCAAGGTTAATCCTTTGGACATATGCGGGGTGGATTATCTAGTGTGAAAGTAGATTTTTACAAATTGAAAGTGATTTTCTGGTTAATTGAATTTAAAACGGCCAACCGGGGGAGTGGGTCCGCCCCAACTTACGGGGGAGACATCCCCCGGGTAATTAAAGGACGTGGGTGGGTTGCCGCCTTGTCACTGCATGTACTATATAAGTAGGTGTAGGTATAGGTTTCGTGTAACGCGTGTACACCTAGGAGCCCATTTAAATGATATTACGTGATAATTAGCGATTAAAATGGAAATGCGCTATTCTCCTCCGTGGCCGTGGCACTCTCACTCACACACGTGTACACACGGCCTACATGCAAATAAAATACTGTCCATTAAATTTTGCTGAAATATGAAAAATGTGTGTACAACACTTTCTTAAATTAATAAAGTAATTAATATAATGACATAGAAACGAAATGTTAACCTCAGTTATTTGACGAAAGCACGCCACCAACTACACCTAGGAATTGGAACAGACCTTGCAGTTTATGGGTGGAAGGTTGTGGCCGCATTTGCATAGAGGGAAATACGCCTCCTTACCTACTTTTCCAGATATATATAGAACTGTAGCAGAGCAAATAATTGAATTGGAAAATTTTTACAACAGCTAATACGCAGCCAAAGTTCAATCGTTAACCTTAGGTTTACAATCATTTTCGGGACTCAGCTAACAGTAGTTGATTGTAAATTGATTGATATTTGACGTAAGCACAAAAATGTTTTATTGGTGCCGTGCAATGAAACATGAGGCAGGCGCGACTATAGGTGGCAATAGAATCCGATAAGAGCAGGAAGTACATAAATTCGAAGTAATAAATTGACTGAAGGTGAAGGTTCGTCAAGAGAACCTATTTTTAAAAGGTATTCAGCAAGGACGAATAAAATTATACTCAACCTTTCGAAGGTGTGGAATTCAAAATGCAGGTTGAAGAAAACTGAAAAAGGTGTTTTAAACAAGTTCGAAAACCAAAAGGCAGTACACCTCCCCAACCAACCAGCGCGAGCGAAAGAAAACTGCTTCCAATCATAAAGACTTCAACTTGGTAAAGGTTTCTTTCGGGGCTTTGGACTGAAGGTCGCAATATATAAGACTCGGCTTGTTGAACTTTCCGTCACTTTAAAGCCTGTTTGAGACAGATATTGGGAGACCCTCAGAGTTACGAACCTCGCGACTATTTTGAGCACTTTGCACAGAGCAGCTATCAGCATTTAAGCTGATTATCATATATATACCCCACTCAATGCCACCTCATCCTTAAATGTACTTGTGTCATAAAAAAGATACTCCAGCCAGCACAGGAAATCAGCACATTACCTCGTGCCATCCCAAGCACACACACAGAGTTTATGGCCGGATTATCATGTAGACAGTTTTTGTGCAGTTTTAATATCCCTCGACCATAAATCAATGACGCAAATCTTTATTTAAATACGAAATAATACCTACCACACGCATTTTCGACACGAGACCGTTTTCTGCTCACTTACATACTCCCCCTCATCCCTGGCTTCAAGCATATTGATACTCCATTTGACACACATGCTGCTTGTTGTTGGCCCAAAAGTGAGGGCGAATGAAAACAGCATCAATAAAATTGCCAGCAAAAAACAAGAAAAATAAATTCCATAAAAATGAAAACCCAAACATTCAAATACACATATCTATTCCCAAAGGATAATTTGCATACCTATTGCTTCCGTTTTTGCCGGTTGTCGGTTATCGGAATCTTGAAAATCTCCTTTTGAAGTCATTTGTTATGGCATGGCATGGGTTTCTTCCGTATTGACGCCTTCAGGCAACAGAACCCAAGAACTATACACACATATCCGAAGCCGAACGCATCCCGCCGCACACCGCATACACAACACGAACACACATCACTTAATCCTTAAACAAACTTCACTTCCAAGAGTGTGTAAAAAAGGATTTGCTTGATTTGCTGTAAGGGATTCAAAACAGCACCCACCACCACCCTCGGAGCTGCTTTCACTGTCTTCTTGATAAAGAATGTTATGGAACGTCAAGGTTGCTGTTTCCTGCTCCTGTTGTCCTCCCCGCTGCCTCTTATACGATTATATGGAAAGCCAGTTCAGTTGTTGTCTTTTATCCGAAAGAAGTGTTTGTCCATAAGGGCTACTCGGGTGGTATATTCTTATGTGTGGGAAAAAATGGGATTTTCCTTCAGCATACTTGGCTTCCCTCATCTTTTTGGGTATTCATATTCTTCTCCAAGCAAAAGGAACTTTGGTGTTTCAACCCTTCTTTTGACCGGTGGCTTCCGCATGCAAATTTGTGGCATTTGAATGCTGCCTGTTGGCAGATGTGCGACCCATCTCTGGGAACCTCTTTTCTGTTTGAATATTATTGTGTAAAAAGTATGAATTATCGGTCCTGCGGAAGGATATCATGATATTGATGATGTGTGGGGCTTTATTGATAGCACAGTACAGCTTTCAGCAACATGTCAAAAATGGCTGAATTGTTGTGTGTATTTTGAGCCATTAATCACTTGTTGTTGTACCTAATAACTTGTTTGTTTGCAAGTCGCAATCGGTAGCGAGTTTGATAAGTTGGATGCGGGATAATTGGTAGAAGCCCGGAAGTCGCTTTGGTATTTCTAGCTTAGTTCGACAGACTCGCTGTAGGAAAGCTAGTAACATGTGCTAAATAAAGTGCACGACTGGGTCCAACGTAACTTTTTCGTTCATCAAAATTTTCGGTTCAAATGAATTGGGAGTTGCCTGATTGTATTAATTTCAAGTTGTTGGATTTATTTTTAGAGTACCTATTCAATACTATTAAATATTAGCTAAAAATAAGTTTTGCGTAGCTTTTATTTTACTTTCATTGCAAGTGGGCCATTGTAATTATTTCAAAAATATACCGGTAAAAATGTGAACACAGATCGAGATTTGGGTACTCATTTTTGAGAAATATTTCAATATTATAATTTTTTGGGAAAAACTAAGTACGGGATCTTTTTAAGAATACTTACATTATCTTTAATATGTACTTTGATCAAAATCGTTAGAGCGGTTTTGTAAAATTTGGCAGACAAAACAGTACCAAATATTGCAATGTTTAGTTTGAAAAATCCTATTGCTTAACTGTTTAGCTGAAAGCCGAGTACAAGTTACTGTTTGGGATGTTAGCATTACTTGGTTTTTAAAGTTTTATCAAAGTCGCAAATGGGATTTTCGAGATATGAGCAGTTTTTAAAATTAGCATTTTCGGTTATTCGAATTGAAATTTAAGGACGCAATAACTTTGAAAACATTAATTTCACTCTAAGTTTGCATTTTGGTCAAAATCGTCACTGCCGTTTTCAAGTAAACTAAAACTGAATTTTAAAAAAATGTTTTTTTACATGAAAAATTTTTACGATAATACGGAGAAAAACTGAGTTTGACATTAAGTTAGAATTACCATATTACCTTAGAAATGTGTTTTTGTTACAATCGTATGCACCGTTTTCGAGATATGTCCAAATTTCAAATTCGAAAATTTGTACGAATACAATATCCTTCTCTTACTACGTAATGGAGAAAGTTAGAAATATGAGCTTGTTGATGTATGTAGCACAAAGTTTGTTGGATTATGTTGGCTTAAGTTAAAATAAAAAGTAAAGTATATGAAAAATAGTTAAAAACTAATTTTAGTCGAGCCAAACACTTAAATGGGTCACTATTCTATTCACTACTAAGCCAGATTACTCCAGCACAATCTTAACATTTTTCTGCCTTTAATCTTTAATCTTCTGGGAAATGTTCTACGACTCTCCGAGCTTATGGCTCACTGGAATGTAGGTGAGATTTGCTGGTGATCATTTTGAAGGACACTCATCTCATAAAATATATAAAATAAAATTGTTGCATTGGCACTCTCAGCAACAGGCATCATGTAACCCGAGCTTAGGGCTTACAAATTAATAACAACTTCTCACCTCCCAAATAAACCAGTGCTCCCGTGCGCTCACATGGTCCTGCCCTGCCAACAAAAGCAAGCAAGTTTTTAAATTCGAATCACCGGATAACCTGTTTCATTGTGTCTGCCTGGTAAAATTCGACCATCCCCCGAATTTCCTGTCAGATGCAAATAAATTATGCGTGCTAGATAATAGTTATATAGTAAGGTCCATACTTCATGTGTTGGAAAAATTGTATCACGGAAAGAATACATCCGCAGGCTCTATTTTACATGGTCTTAGGCAAGTTGCTCTGTGTAAAACTATTTAAAGAATTCCTTTGATCCCTTTTTCCGTAGTAGGACTTTCGTTTACCTTTTTCAAGAGGGGGTGTTAATGCTTTCTCTACCGTGAGTGCATGTTTCATTTTGGGATAATGTTCCTATAGTAGTTTTTATCTCTTTTTTTCCAAATAAATATTTTCTTAATTAAATATTTGTAAAACCCGATTGCGGTGCTTTGAAGTACATGTACCTCTTTCGCAAATGAGAAATACGATATATGTAATTATTTTCATAGTGAAAACAGAGAAAGAAAGGTTAAAATTGACCAAGAACTAATTAATGCCCTGAGCAATACGAAATGTTATGCGTGGGGTTTAACTTTGGCAGGGAGAGCTTTACAATGATATCCGTTTACTCGAATTATATGTTTAGTTGATCCTTGTTAACGAAATAATGCTCCTTTGTTTATCGGATTTACTTTTTGGTCCTGTCGTAGTTTCAATTGTGGTAAGCATGCATCTTTGCAAAACTGGAGCTTCAGCTTATAGCTCAACCTTAATGGGCGTACCTCTCTCTTGGGCGTATTTTGAAGACTGTGCACAGACTTGAATTCTTCCTCCCAATATCCAGGAGCCTATAACACAGCCCTACAAGCTAGAACTTTTATCATCACCACTGGTAGACAAATTCGCCAGTATTTTAGGCCCTAGGAATGCAATTTAAACCTAAACCTAGCCCCCTGATTTCTTTTCGATATTGATCAACAGGGGTTCTGGAAAAGTTGGATAGCCTAACGAAAACGCCGTTCTCTTTTGCATAATGGAATTGGATTTTTAACATCCTCATTTAGATGGATATATATACGGTCTAATCACCGTCCATCGACAACCGTCGCGACATTTGCACTCTTCTTACAACAATTAATTGAGTCGCCACCCTAACCCATCTCCGATATCAGCACAAAGGAAACCAATCGACGCTGTACATATTAACTTCGAGTATAATAACCAACAAAGTGGGTAGAAAATTATGACATTGTGATTGTGCGCCCTCTATATCGATTGACAATATCGATAATGATCTGCACCCCCTTGTTCCGAAAAGGGGTAGAGTTCTTTGCTGTGACATTTAATTTACGATACATTTATGTTTTATTGCATTGCAGCCAATAAAACACATTTGACTGAAATGTAAACGAACCCTTTGCACGGTGACCGCAATAGCGCGAACACAGCCCACCTTTGCGTGTCCGATTGGCCATTTGAAGATTGTGTAGCTTCGATAACTACTATACCAACTAGTATAGTCCTGACGGAAGGTCAATTCTATGGATTTTTAATTGTGCAGAACTCAATCGGCTGGCCGGCGTGCGGCGGGTCCTTCGCGTGCTATCGATGAATGTATAAAAATCAACTTCCGCGGTCGGCGTGGCGGCAGCATAACACCCCCGCACATGTACACAACGTTTTATAGCAATTTTATTGATAGCGCCATTGTGGAACGAATTATTGTCGATCGGCACGCTAATTCGATTCGAGACGGTGGCAAATGCCATAGCGGTTTTATTTATTGATTGTTTGACGAATTTTGATATCTGATTTCGGAAGTTGGCAAATTTCCATAGTTGTCCCCTCGAATACCTACCGACTAATGACTTCGATTGACTCATTGCTGCATGCAGTACGTGCAAGTCCTTTATTTGACTCAGCAAACAATGCGATAAGATAAATACCGGCGGCGCTGGCTATGCAAATTGGGCTTTCAAAATCGACCCCTGGCAATACAGTAGGAATTTAAAGGACTATACCGTGCGTGTTCTAATAGTCGCGTTAAACTTTTCGTTAAATTTGCTTTGTGCAATATTTTCGCGACACAACAATCGGAATTAGTCATATCAGCTCAATGGAGATTCGTTTTCGTCTTATTATAATTATAAACTCTACTACACGCCGTGAATTTTTTTAGACAAGAGTTATAGGGTCCTAGAAGATAGCATCGGCCGATTAGGTAACAGACTGTGATCCATTTGGTGGAGATCCGAATATGGTGTCGCGACGCAAATATTCGGAGCACATCCGGTAATTGTAGGTCTAAGATAAATTATATAAGATCTAAGATATAATATTAGTCTAATCCATAGAATTTTCATGCACCTTCGACAGACTATCGGACTGATCTCGCTGCGGAATTTGATGCATGTACCGTTTATTTAGAAACACGTTTTCGACAAATTTTGCAGGGCCTTTTAATAAATTTATTTGCTCCCGGAGTTCATGTCCAAAAGTTACAAATCACTTGTAATGCATCCACATTCAGTGAAAACTACGTTGCAAACTACATTCAGTTCGGTTTTGACATAACCCTAGTAGGCGTGAAAGCACCACATGAACTCCCTGCCATTTGACGGCAATCCATCAGCTGCGATGTCCTCCACTGTACTGCGGCTATCCATTCCCATACGAAACGCAAGCAGGGCCTATCCTACACGCATCACTTCTACACATTTCTAAGCCCACTAAAATATAAAAAAGGACCTCATTATCCCATAAAATGTGAGACAAAGACCACGTTGACAAATGATGTTATTAATGATGGAACTTTATGCGTTGTCCGTGGCTCGTCGCCCGCCCCTCACGCCCAAGAAACAAGGTGCGGAATTTTAATTATTTAATTAATTTGAATCACTGATTCACGCAAGCAAGCAAATAATAAAAATGATAATAACAATAATTATGAATATTATCCGATTAGATGTGTCCCGTGTCCTGTGACCGGTGTCCTCATATGTGCAACTAAAGTTCGGCAGGAGTGGACGCGTGGTCATCAGCGAACGCACTTTTCACACACAAGGAGTAGATCAAACATCCTGATATCCGCCGTCCACAGATGGACACAAATGCGTGCATGAGCACAATTAATAGTTATCTAGTTATTTAGATGAAGGTGTGACCCGCGGCGGTGCATGTCAACTCTGAGTGACGAATGATGTCATTTTCGTCAGATGGCCATATAGTCCTGGCTATAGTTTTGAGTGTTTCATTTCGATACTGTACATTATATGTAGAGATCGTATTGAGCCCCTCCTGGCAATGAAAACTTCAGCATCCTTTCTTCGAAGTTCGCATACATCATAGGAAAGGGATGGGTTTGTACCCAGGCCTACCGCGTCAGCGGGAGATATCCCTTTTGAATTATGATGAGAAAGGCAAAGCTGTCAATGGATGCGAGCGGCGCCGGATTCGTAATAAATTGCCTTCAGTGCGTCCTGGCTGAGGATAGAGCCATATGTAAATTTCCGGGAGGCGGCCTGTATCGATATTCAAAATTCCTTACGACACAATGGGATAAACTCTTTCGATTCAACGGAAATCCACCCCACGCAACGGCTTTCACTGAAGCTTTCCCCTTTGCATGAATATGACATTCAAATACTTTGGCATATTCAATTCCATTATTTTATGAGATGGCTATATGAACTCCGGCACAACAATAGACAGTTTGATGAAGCAAACCAATAAATCAGTTGAAAAAAAAGAGAAACCCACAAGATTTGGTTTGAAAGGGGTGGCTGGGCTGGGGCTGCTCTGTGAAGTCTTTTTTTTACGAGCGTCTTTTATTGCTTCTTTAGTGGTGTTCGCTCCTCCATTGGAGAGCGTGCTGGCAGTTCTGTTGTGCTGTGCTGTGAGTCTGTAAAGGACTTAGTCGCATTTTAGCATTTTGCCGATTGTGTGAATGTCAATTTCAATATTTCCAAAATAACAATATGACTTTATGAGCTTGGAGTCGATTGTCATGCATGCAAATGGCCTCATTGAAGATTGGCGGCTGTAGGGTGGGCGCTTAGTAAGCACTTAGAGTGATTGGGTAAAAAACAAAATTTGGAAAGGCGACGTTATGAAATGGTTGAAATGTCACGAGCAATTAACTGAATATAGAGTTGAAAATGTTGAATCCATCGAGCCCGTTCCTCGGCTTTTTGTTTGTGTTACAGGTGTGAGCACAATTTTTGCATAGGTATAGAGACATGAACATTGAGCATTGGTTTTGTTTTTTCATGGTTGCGGAAACCATGTGTTTATCTTATGGGTTTGTTGTTAATTTAAGTTGGCGTATTTTTGATTGCTTCACATGGGCCTACACAAATGTTCAGCCAATTATTAGCACAACACGAAACAACGCGAGTTGTCACAAATGTTGTCGACCGTCCCTTAAAGCACGTCTTGAGTTTGACGTACCAAGTCATACAATCAATAATGAAATGAAAAAGTGTTCTTGGCGTAGTTTTGTATTGAAAATTGCGTCATTGGAAAATATTGGCGCCTACACAGAAGTCTAACAATGAATTTCAATGATTTCAACCTCACAAAGCTCCATAATTATATTCAAATACTTATTTAAATAACAAAGGCTTATGTGAAAATTAAACCTCTTGTGGAGTCTAAAATAAGTCTTAATATGCAGAGTTTTGATCAAGGGATAGTCTTGCGAAAATCAAAAAGTCTCGTCACCTGAAGCAGGATATTTTACTTCCTTAACATCATACCAATAAGTACCTACTAAAGGGGCTTCAAAATTCGATTGGCTTTGAAAGGGGGATATGCGACAACCGAGGAGTCATAGCGTGCCTAAATTGCGGAGCGGTATTGACATTCATTGTTGGGTAGTTTTGTTTTTTTGTTAAAATTCCCTTATATTAAAAAGTAATTCGAATGTAAATTAAATTTAATATTTTTAAACCTTCTATTACCTATATATATTCTCATATCTGGCCATGTGAACATTTTTGCAGTGGCTACAGAGCGAAGAGGTCCTGCTTAAAAATATGTAAAAGTAAAAAGAACATCAAAGATTTATTGCGAACATCTGACAAACATCCGAGAGTATAACTGTCATGAAGGAGCTTCTCAATTAGCCTCAATTAACACAAACGAATGGTTGTGAGAAGCTAGGCCTAGGGTCCCTACAGACCTGTTGCGCCAACTATTTATTTATTTTATGCTAGTGTCAAAAATTGTCGAAAATCCACTTAAGTTTGGTCAAGCTACCTATTATAACCAATCCACAGTTTCTTCAGTATATAATCGTACATATAATCTGTGGCCACAAACCAAAACCGCTAAAGTCGACTTTAGACGAAATTGAGATTTTGATGCCATTAGAGTCAGCGTACTCTAATCTATTTTGAAAAAATTTGTCAGCTTTATATCTTTAAAAAAGTGGCCACAATTTCCAAAAAAACATAACAGCTTAAGTCACTAAAGTCAATAGAGTCACTTGGAGTAATGAGTAAAACAGACTTTAAGGGTTTTTCCTTGTGACCACATATATTATATGCTTTTGGGTGATTATTCCCGAATAAACCTGTATGTGTTTCTGTCTTAACTGTTCTCGAAAACTTCCTCAATCGAGTCGCTCAGATATGCCATCAAAAGACCTCTGCAATCACAGCCAAAAAAGGCTGAAATTGTTGTGTCAGGCCAGGCTTTGGCCCGTTTATGGGCTGCTGACCTTCAATTTTTTATTATTTCTTATAAATATAAAATCTTGAGCTGATTTAAATACAATGGTTGCTGAGCGGTGGGCTAACAACGTGATCCGGTGTATAAAATGTGTAAATTTAAGAAATACATTTTTGAACTCCTTAAAGTTAAGAATCTGTTGTCAAAAACGCTCCACTCAAAACATCTGTCCTTCAGAGGAAATAAATGTTGATATACCTACGCATTCGTCATTTCGTCGCTTGATAGACATAGGAGCTTACTTTTTACCCGACTGGACACAGGGAGGGCTATGTGTTTCGCGCGTACGTACGGGACGCCCTGTACGAACGCCATAGGCGGCTTGACCGATTTTGAAGAGTGATGTATCATAATATTCGTATTCTTTCCCGAAGTGTCATAGGCTAAAAAGATAAAAACAAAAGAAAACCGACTGACTGTAAAAAAAAGAATTAAAAATATATGAACAAGACGCTTAAAGTACCTATAACTACCTATTCGGCAGTCGGAGGGTACTCAATACTCATACATTTATTTGTTAGACTGTGTAGGTATATACTATACATTCTCCGATTGTCAATTAGTTAGATATAGATACTTAAATGCGTCTTGTTCATATACTATTTTTAGTTCTTTTTTTTTACAGTCAGTCGGGTTTTTTGGTTTTTTAAATCAACTTTTTTTTTCTAAAGCCATTTTGCCATTAAAGAATGTCAGTTCATGGATATGTAGAATGCAATTTCACATTTAATAAAACTAGTTTCATAAACATACAACGTCCTTTCTTCGATGGATGTGGAGAGTAGGCAAAGGTGCCTCTGCCTATGCATAGGTTTCATTATATTATTACAACCATGACAGTTCAATTGAATTCCAGAGAGAACGCAGTTCTTCGACAATCCCCAAGCTTGTGCGTTAGTGTGCGTGTATTTGGAGCTCCATTTCCCCAACTGTGTCAGGATAAAAGCACAGCATAAGAGTTGCTTGTCTGGTAAGACAGAAGATACCAGATACCAGACCACATGCCATATCGAAGAGCGCTCTAGCTCCACTTTGAAAGAGACTCAAAGAGAGGAGGACTCACTCACTACACCACTGGGCCCCGGGAAGGAAACTAACCATGCTGAGGTGAAGAGTTTCTCTTTTTTTTGACACAACACCAATTTAATCCAAGTGGTTTTTTCTTTTTGCATTTTATTCCTTTTATTTCGGTTATGCAGGAATCGACAGACGAAAGAAGTCGTTTTTTTTTTGTTAGATTTTTTGTCTCATCTCTCTTCGATGGAATTCTTTGCTTGGATGATGATGCAAAAGTTTTTTCTACACCACGCCTCCTTTGATTTTGCTGGGTTAAGGTGCCGGGGGGACGGGTGTATGGGAGACGTCTTTTCCGTCGCTGGTGCTACAGCAGCAGAGTTGTGTGTGCATGGATAACTTGCAGATTTAAACTGTGGGTGTAGAAGACATTCAATGTAGTATCTAGCTAGGATGATGTTGTTATTGTTGTTGGCAATTGTTAATGTTGGCTGGGTTCGAGGTAGGTAGGTGCATTATGATGGTACCTTTGGTGGGTGGCTATATATGTGGTTGAACGAGGACGCGGTCGTGGAGTGCACTTTCTGATGATTTTCCGGGCTTTCTTGGAAATTTGAGCGCAGACAAAATGGCATGAGTGAGTAGCGTTGATTGGAGGTGTGATGAGGTGAGTGTGCGAGGTCAGACGGCGATTTTTTGTATTTTTTTCCCCCGTTTACATTTGTTTGATCTTTTACAATTTCACACCATTTATGTTAAGGACGATATAGGTGCCTATGTGTCCCTTAATCCCACTTAGGGTTTGAAGAAAGGAAAATGAATTATATTGCTATCTATCTGGGTGTGTGACTCTTGCAAGGAATATCTATTCGTATGCCGGGTTGATGGCTATATAATTGTGTCAAAGTTGGCTAATTGTATAGTTATATTTTTAAATGGAGGTAGGTTACAACTGTCGTATATCACCTACTTAAAGTTGTTTATGTTTACGACAGGCTTTTCGCTTACGAAAGGTGTCAAACAGTCATTTTGTCACAATTTCCTTGTCAAACACCTGACATGACAGTAGACTGTTTAACAGCATTTGGCAAAAGTGACAAAATTTAAGATAAGATAAGTCATGAAAAATTTCAGCAATTTCGAAAATTACTGGGCGGTGCGCAACTAGATCGAAGACCAAGCTCTAATATTCCTCTTGTTTTCTTTTTCAGAATATGATTAACAAAAATTAAAAGTTATTTAAGCTTAGACTTCTCACTTTTATTATTTTCCGACCACCCTGTGCATTGATTCCCACTTCAACGAGAAGGCTCTGAGGCATTCAAATATTTACCAAATTATTTAGAATTTAGCCTGACGAATTAGGGAAAATGGGTTCATCTAATTAAAAAAAATAAAATAAAACAAACAAAAAAACCTCGGCTGAGGATGTTTTCTCCAGTTAAGGGCGCTTCCCTTCTTTGAAGGTGCAATGGGTTGGCACCTACCTGGCAAATGATTGTAGAGCAGAAGGAGTTCTATAACAGCCGATACTAATTGAGAAACCCCTTCTCGAACCAAAGTTTGACTGCTTTTATATCCTTTTTAATACAGGATGGGTATTGTTTGTATCGTCTTTTTTATCTTGTTTTTTTATTGTTTCGTTTTAGGCGTTTCGCATTTTCGTCACTCAGAAAAAAAAATTGTAATGCCAACAACTTTCGTTGGTTAAAATGAACCCAAATATCAAAATCTTCGATTTAAGAATGAAATTTTTGGCAATAATGTACAGTGGACGTCCATTATAACGAATATCTGATATAGCGAGTTTTCGATGTAACGAAAGCTTTTTAGATTTAAATTAGTATCTCTATATAAGGAATGGTGCCCACGATTTGCTATCCGATACAACGAACGCAGAAATAAATTGGATTAAAAACCATGGAAGTATTTAAATGGTAGGACTATCATCTATTCAATTTAACATTAAATAAAAACGGCAAATAAACACATTTTTAATAACATTTTCCAATAAAAAGAACGCACTCGATATAATGAATGACATCAAACATTATATAATTCGTTATACTGGACATCCACTGTAATCAAATACTTATATTACACTGAATACCTGATTCTGGAAAACTTAAAAATGAGTTCTAGCTAACAAAAAATAATATTTCAACTACCCGAATAGCACACTTGGGTTTTAATATGGTACATACAACTCTAATATAACTATCAAGTTATTTCCTAGGTATTGCAGTAACATTGTCACATCCCACATTGTAACCAAATTAGCCGCATTTCCCCTTATATTTTGCAACAACTTTGTAGTATTTGTGTTTTACTGAGGTTATTTTTTGTTAAATGATAGTTCTTATTACGTTGTTTCAACGAAAAAATGTTGCTTATGCAAATCAGTTTAAATAACATGTTGGATATAAAATAAGTACGAGAAATGTTTCTGTAAACATTCCAGAAGTTTTAAATAAGTTATTATTGGAATGCTTTTTGAGTCTACATGTATAGACAAACAAATTATGAAGTATAAAAGGAAAGGTAAATATATTTGATCTGAAAGGTACTAGTATCTAAAACAGTTCAAGTTTGCTGCGATTTCAGACCAAAATCCTTAAACGAATACTACTTTTGTCATGAACATTAATGTTTTGGGTCCGGAAAATTCACGCGCCTCCAAAAAAGGGTTAAATAGAAGAAAAGTTTGAAAATCAGAAAATATTAAAATGTGTATTTAAGCTTCGAAATCCCAAAAGACTTGTAGAAACAAATTTTAATATACCATATTCATCAGTTTCTATACAAATGGATTGTAGAAGCTATGTAATATATTGGGAAAATTGAAATGTATTTTTCACATCTTAAGACCTATGGTTAAACATGCATATAAAATGGTGAACAATATGGCGGTTGTTACATGAAACATCATTAAAACATGAACCATAATATTATAACTAAAATTAGAAGTATCCAAAATGAGGATTTTCTAAACGTATCTGTAACTTATTACCAACCTTTTTAGAACTCTAACTTCCGAACTCTTATAAAACTATTTTCAAACATCCCCCCCTTTTTGTGAACAAGTTTAAAACTTAGAAAAACGTATTTACAACATTTCGAATGACAATGTTACAAATAGTCCCGCGTGAACATGAATACAACTGATATAGAACGGATTTTGTTACAGATTACTTAAATATAACAGCAATACAATCGAAGTTTTGTTGCAAATCACAATCTGTGCTATTCGGGTAAGAACTTTTAACTTATTTTTTTTTTAAGAATCTCAAATTTCTTCGCTTTACAATCTTTTCTTTTATTTATTACTTAATAGGTTTTTCAATGATTTGGCTTATATTTTTTTCTTGTACTTAGTTCGTTTTAAGCTCATTTCGCCTTTTTTTGTTCAGTTTTTCGATTATTTCGGTTAATTTCGATTTCAATTATTTCGCCAACGTTTGTTCGCGCGAATTTGAATGCCTTGGGCTCTTTACATCAAAAAAAAAAAACGACGGCGAAGTTATTGAAGAAATTGAATTTATGTGTTTTTTAACTCTACAGATTGCTAAACTTTTTACTAAACCCTTTTCAAAATTAATAAAATGAATACTGTTTTTAAAATAAAAAAAGAAATCAAAATTTTTATTTTATTATTCTTAACATTTTTTTTATATCTCACTAAAAGGTTTATTTCGCATTTTATTTTTATAGAATCTATCGATTAGATAAATATTTAAATAAACAGATAAATATCGAACGCAGAAAATTCCTCACTGTCTGCTTTGAACATCTCTCCAACTTGAACTGATTTACCTGTTTTTCTCTTGTTTTTCTTCTCTTTTTTTATTTTTTTTTTTTATTAACTTCTTACTTGTCCTTGGTTGCGTTTAACTTAAATTTTGTTTTAATTTTAAATTTAATTTTCTTCTATTGTTTAATGTTTAATTTATTTACCTTTCTTTGCACATTGTTTTCTAATATCCTGTACTAATTATAAGTTTATCTTGATGTACAGCGTTTCATGTATCAATAAATATCAAATAAATATCAAAAATAACTCATTTAATTTTTAACGAAAATGAAAAACGTGAGTGATTGAAAACTAAAGTTATACAAAAACGAAATACGGTACTACAAGTAAACATAAATAATTGTAAGGAGAGCGATACAACAAAATGCAAAGTAAAAAAAAACGAAACAATAGGCACCCAGAAACAATACAATGATAAATAGCATGGCATTTAAGAACTTCTTTTGATGACACTCACCGCTCACACTTATAGTTCGATTTCATCCTGCATTATCACCTTTGATATTCCAAGACCAAGGTATGAGTGAGAGGTGATCGTAAAAGCATTTTTCAGAACTGCAACCATTGCAATTGAAACCCCTCAGATCGGTTAAAAAGCTAACCATTTGATCGATACAACCGCAAAGATACCATGACTTCCCCAATACGGTTATAAGCGACACCTCAAGCATCGCGCGGCCTCTAAAACTCAAAACTGCACTTATCCAACTTTAAAATGTAATTAAGACTTCTTCCTGCAAGCACCATGAACCATAAATCTACCGCATCAACATGCAAACCCAACAAATTCGGTCAGCCCATGGCATATTTTCCTAAGAAAATTTCATCAGCTTCCCGATGTGGCATTCCCTAGGTCTAGCCCATATGTACAGAATCTAAAAACAAAACTGACTAGATTAATTCCTATCGATAGATCATCAACGCGTTGGCCGGTGCGCATATACGGAGACTGGGAATTCCGCCTCTCCTCCGCCATTGAGAGCCATAGCTAATCCAACACCTTACGACGCTCGAAGATATTTAACGCTATCATTTGCATCTACTTAACACACTGGGAAGATGAATGGACTCCTTGGTAGTTTGTCAGTGCATCATCGTCCGTCGTCTTCGTGGCATCCGAAAATCTGCTTAACTATGCAAGTGCTTGCGCAAAAATAGAAACGATTCCTAAGCGTGCATACTGCATGTAGTGATGCGCTGCTCCTTCCACATTTACGCTGCACCACGGATGGGGCATAAGGGTATGGGTATCCACTATCCGTTATGACATTTTAACTATAGCGAAGGAGTTGGAATTTACGGCACAGAAAATGTGCAATGGCCACAAAACGACCTGCCTTGGGCTATCAATTAAAACGCGCAACACTTTGCGCAAAATTTATGACGAAGCACTTAAAGTTTCTTTTATAGTTTTACATCCGGCCACATGGAGCTGGCGATGATGATGACGATGCGACGGATCAATGCGAATGCCACAAGATTAGGCAGGTCGTATCACTACGTATATATAGAGACTCGTATACAAGTGCCGCATGTGTCAATCGATATTGACAAATGACGCCGGTTGCATATAGCATCTGTCAGGGCCAAGAGGATGTGTCGTTTCGTCTGGCCTGCAATTTGTTTAGGCCCAGGCAATTTATCGATAGCCTTGAATCCGAAACAATATAAATGACCCTCAATTAGAATCGACATGAACAATCTGAGATAAAAGAAATCGAAGGTATTAATAACACGAAGCCATTATGCTAATAAATGGTCATGGAGACGGAGCGAGGACTGCTGCTGTTACTACGTCCATTTAGTGTTCCTTAAATGGCCCCATCAGTCGATCAATTTTACGACGCTGTAGCTGTAACAATGGGAGCGAAGTTTGTCACCGACTGGAGATGGTCAAGCGATATGCGTATCTCCCAGAAGAAGACGTATTTATTTTGTGGTGTGGGGAGACATGAAATGTGTACCCAAAACGAAATGAAATGCACTTGTGAAACTTTCTCAAGGACTTTAGCTGCTGTCCTTTAATTAGAGAATTTTCGGAGAAAAAGAAAAATCCGCACGATGGCAATTGATTTTCTTTTAATTTTGTTCTATAAAATCAGCAGCGCCATGTCCTCGATTGAGATGAACCAAGAGTAGCACTCGAGCAGCGACGGCGACAGCAGACGACAACCCTTTGTCACCTCACTTGAAGCAAAGTAACTTTATTTTTCGAGTGTTCCTCTAGAGAAAATAAACCTTAATTAATGCAGCAGCGAGCTGAAGGATGGCACACGTGCCAGTGCCACCAACTGGGTCTGAACCGCACCTTCGTTATGTAGGCACAATCAAACCGCCCCCATTCGTCAGCCTCACTGCAGACTAGTCAATTATACTGAATCTCCCAGTCCAAATCAATTCTCCCTCTAGTGTCACACACAGCCGCGCTGATTAACTCCGCAGTGTTTCGCACGAATTCCAAGCGGCGGCGGCGATCGTGCCTTTGTAGTCTTGCCAATCATTCGATTCCGATTGATTCCAGGAGTAGGTGCAAAGGTGCCGCCAAAAGCGTTCCAATCAACTGCAAAACAACACAAACGATTTGGTGGTGATTAATTACGACACGCGTTCTATGGAGACATCACATTTGCATCTGGAAACGTAAGCTGCAGCATTCGACAGGGTTCCGGATCGACCATAGCGATTGGGGGGATATCACTTGGCCAGGTGCGAGGATCGACATCAAAGCGCTGCGCGACAGGACACAATAATTTGGAGACAAAACCGCGAGCAATGAGCATCGATCAGTATCAGACTGTCTGGAGGAATTAAATCACCTAGACAGTCTTGCAGCCCACTGCGCACACACGGTCAGCGTCAGAGATATAAATTACTTCCAATTATGTTAATGAGTCGGTTTGTTGCAATAAATATTTGTCACATTGAAATTTGTCGCTTAGACACTGTTTGGTTAGTCGTTTGAGTGGCGGCCACCCACCTCCGTGTCTCATTTGGACAGTGGACCGTCAATATATCACATCGTGGGTATGCACTGTATAAATAGGCTTAATAGATGTCGGCCCACAATGTATTATAATAAGTGTGCTGCGGTAAAGTAGTTGCGATACGACATCTTCGGATGCAAAAGTGGTGCAATATGCAGGAGCTTTTCATAAGTGAATTTGATTGGCTTTTTAAGACGCACTTGTGTCACAGTTTAGCTGGCTCTTTCAGTTCAAGGCGCTGAATTAGTACAGCTGCACTGCCACCACTACATGAAAAAAAAAATAAACAAAAAAAGAACCATTCCAGCATGATAAACATCATGATACAAAATTAATGTGATCTACATTACGAGATGGCACTGCTGCGTGGCGTTTTCGTGATGAAGGCCCCCGAAACGGGCCAAACAACCAGCTCGCCATCGCTACATATAAAACAGTTTTATTTTAATTAATCGTCTGGCACTATCGGCGGCAATTGGTGACTAAACACACACTTCCCATCCCCGTCGCTGTCCATCTCCTCATCGATGATGGTTCCCATCGTTCGAATTTAAATTTCGATTCGCAATGGGCTTATAATTCATTGCGCTATTAATTGATATCCGACAGATCGAATGCGGTCATTTAATGATCTCAGTCATTAGTCATATGATGTTTTTAGACATCCAACATGACACCAATTGACATTTAAAGGCATCGCAACGATGAGAACTGCGTATCACTTAATTTGAGAATTTTACATGTTCGGTAATTTGAGTTGTGGTTTTAGGATTAGCCATCAACGCCACCGCGCTACCACTGCCCTACTACCTCGTGGATGTAGATGTACGTGTTCATAGGCAAGGCAATTGTGCATAAATCATTTGAGTGCTACCATTCTTCTTCCCCGCGTGTTTGATTTTTCACTGTTTTTTTTTTCTGGTTGTTGGTCGTCGTGCATTTAAGAAGACGAAAGATGCGAGTACTTTACAGGACCAGATAAAAATTAAAAATTCATCTTTAATCAAAAAAGTACCGTCTACTTTTTTTTCGTCCTTCTTTCTGCTTATTTCCTTGTACTTTGTCTTGTAAATCATTGCGGAGGACGAAGGAAAACATAATTATATACATACCGCGTCCGCCCTTCGGTAAGGTTTTCATGGAGGATAACCTCGCATTAGCGCTTTAGACTACACTCATCAGGAATCACCTCACTCTCGGGCGTTCGAATTGATTTTTTTTTTTTTTTTAAAATTTGTAAATTTATTTCAACAGAGAATTATACACGCGGCGTTTTAAATCCTCGGCTGGCATGAGGCATGACCCTCGGCCGCGAAGCTCAGTCGTATTGATTCCATATTTAGAAGAAAAACAGTCAACATAATAAGTGGGGTGGTAATTATTGTAAAAAACAACCTCCCCCTTCGTCGACTGGTAAGCAGTATAGCCAAATGGTCCGCCGGGCATAACGATTTTCCATCGTGACGCGTACTTCTTCAGCCGTATCTGCTTGGCTCATCTTCAAAGCGATGCAAAATGGAATCTACTCGTCGTGGGCATGGGTAGAGCGTTTGCTGTCATATGCTCACAAAATGGGATTTTTTGACATTAAATTCATTGTACCTACCTATACATAAGTAATGACTGGTGCGAGGGTAAGTTCGCCTTGTCAATGCAATTATCATTTTTAATTGATTCTTCTGATGTAGTAAGTTTAGCTGTACGTCCCCTGATTGATAAACAAGCATCCAATTCTAGCTCCTCGAGATGTTGCTTACACAAATGTTTTGTCGCGTAAAAGTTCTAAGGGCGTGTAATCTGTGAAAATAAAATGTTGTTTAAAAAGCTGAACGTTGTCACTGATGTTTCGGAATACATTTATTGTGCGTCTTTTTGGAGATGCTGAGTGAAGGCTGAAGGGTGTATTGCTTATAGGCTAGGGTACGCTATATCAAAGGCCGCATTTTATGATTTTTCAAGAAGTACCTATAGGTACCGTTCGTGAATCGTGTTTGCAGTTGTCTTTACGAAGTGCAGTAACAAAGTCTGATGCGCCGGTCCTGTCTCCACAATCCACGCCGAAAAATCACTTATTTAAAATTAACCAACATTCAGTTAAAAACTACGCAGTAATACTGTCAATATACAAGGTGTTTTTTTAGAGGCATAGAACTTTAAGTTGGCAATACTATTTTAACTGCCGGCCATTTTGTCAGCTGTCAAGTGATTTATTTTTAGTTTGGTTTGCCATTTCATCATGAACAAGTTGACAAATGAACAACGCTTGCAAATCCTACAAATTTATTTCGAAAATAATGGTTCAGTTCGCGAAGTTTACCGCAAGCTCCGTTCATTTTATGGTCGACATAATCGTCCGTCAGAGCAATTAATTCGGTTAACCATGGATCGTTTTCGCACTACGTTTACTCTATGTGATAATACGCATCCGCAGAGACTTCGAACAGTGCGCACCGAAGAAACAATTGCCGCTGTAGAGCAAAGTGTTGAAGAGGACCCGGATGAATCGATTCGCCACCCTGCACAGCAATTGGAGCTTTGTCCATCAACTGTATGGAAGATTTTGCGCAAAGATCTTAGCTTACGACCTTACAAGATCCAGCTTGTGCATAAGAATTAAACCCGCGAGACCATGCAATGCATCGTGATTTTGGTGTATGGGCCGAAAATGAGATTTATATCGATGGTGATTCAGTGATGTGGCTCCTTTTTGGTTGAATGGCTACGTCAACAAGCAAAATTGCCGCATTTGGAGTGAAGAGAATCGACTTGGGACCCTTGAGACGCCATTACATCCACAAAAACTGACTGTTTGGTGTGCTCTAGGGGCTGGTAGAGTAATTGGGCCATACTTCTTCCGAAATGATGCTGGAGAGTCAGTTACCGTTAATGTGGATGAGATGTGGTTCCAACAAGATGGCGCAACATGCCACACAGCGCACGTCACAATCGATTTATTGAAGGAAACATTCGATGAGCGCATAATTTCGCGGAATGGACCTGTCAATTGGCTACCTATATCGTGTGATTTGACACCATTGCATTATTTTCTCGGGGATATGTGAAGTCGCTCGCCTACGCCAAAAAAAACCAGAAACGTTAGGGGACTTGGAAGCCAACATTCGTGGCGTTATTGCCGACATACAGCCCCAAATGCTCGAAAAAGTGGTTGAAAATTGGACCTCCAGACTTGGCTTTATTCGAAGCAGCCCATGCCCGAAATCATATTTAAACATTAATGGCATAAAATTATCCTTCCAATAACGCCAAATTGATGGACATTAAAACGAGTTTTTTGTGTTTTATTTCAATTCGAAGTTCTATACCTCTAAAAAAAAAACACCCTTTAGCTCCTACAGAGGGTGCCGTGACATAAGGCCAAGCGTCATAAGTCCCAATCTCGAAATTTGGCCTTACGTCGCTTCGTAAAAGTGACATAAAGCCAAATTCTAGCATTTGGTATTATGACACTTTGATGAGAAATCGGCATAAAGCCAAATCCGGAAAGCGACATAAAGCCAAATTTTCGAATCAAGTCGATATTTTAATTTATCCGCAACTGTACCGCATATGAACGTATACACGTACTGGTACTTATTTTTTTTTATCTACTTGAAGTCCTTATTGTATTTAAAATTGGTAGTGTCATGGATAAATTTGGGATGTCCAGATACCAAAATAGCGATCCTTTTTATAGGAGTACAGTACTGGAGGAAAACTTAAGTTACTCCATATTCTTCTCCCCCAGCTATTGCGCCCGAAATCCAAAATATACCCGACACATCAATGTGGTGCCTTCTTGCGGTTATAAGCAATTATTAATTGTACATTTTACTCACAATGACTATTTAAATAAAAAAACTAATTATGTGTCGTGAGAGTTTTATATCAGGCTCTGTAATAAAAAAAATTACTTTTTAAATTTATAGGAAAATATATTGTTTTCGAAATCGATTGTTTGGGCATTTTGTTTCGTAATAAAAAAATATACTATTATTTTCTCACAGAAAAAGTCAAAATATTTGAGAAAAAAAATTCGCGCGAGTTTATTTTCTCAAATATTTTGACTTTTTCTTTGAGAAAACGATCGAGTAGATATAATTTCTTATAAATTAAAAAAGTAGCTTACATACAGCATTTCTAAAATTCTCACGAGTTTTACGAATGATTACCCATTGTACTTATCCATGTTAATTTCAGGTTTTTCCGTTCATTTATATGTATTTCAATACATTGAAGCAAATTCGTTTCAATTACGGATAATGAGAAGGCCATAGGAAACAGCTTGCAAATAGTTTATCCAATGGCAAAGTGTGCCACATGTTGGTTTCATTATTGCCAAGCTTTAAGGAGAAAAGCTTCAAAAATATTATCTTTTGTCAGCTTCCTCCACAAAAGCAAGGAAGCGAATTGGCAAAACTTTTTAATAATTTTTAAATCTAAGAATGGTTACTTTTCATCTCGGTAGTTTTTAACAACGAATACTCGTTTTTTCTCCACAGAGACTTAGTTAATTTTAATCCATTTTTTTTTTTAACCGAGCAAAAATTGCACTCGCTTAGAGCCAATTTTTGAGCGTGATGTGCTAATATGGGGTTAGAGGATTTTCCAAAAGCCTGTCACCTCACAACAATATCACTGAATCAGAGGCTCAAACCAACATGCACTGCACAGAACAACTCAATATTTCACCATGCCTCCAATGTCGAACACATGTACCCTGTCAAGCCTCATTAAAGCTGCACGAAAGTTCCGTATGTGCAGTCAGATATGTAAATAATCTTGTTCATTCAAAATATCATATTGCCCCTGCTCCGCTACCTCCAAGTAAATGGTATCTTCGAGTTCTACAAAAACAATAAATATCTATGCCTCAGTTGCAGACATAAATGTATAGGTAGGTATTCCTCAACCTTTGTTCCCATTAAACTGCGTTGATGAGCATAGAACCTTAATTTCCCTGAACTACATAAATGGTATATAGTCCACGGTTTGTGGACAGAAACGACCTTTTCCGAATCACATCTCATGTTCGGTAGCCACACCGCCAGTCTGTCCAAGCTGATTATCGGTGATCTTTATTGCTCCAGATTCACTGGAAGACAGCAGAAAACACACGGAACGAATTCCTTAGAACTCACCCCAAAAAACGAGATGAATTGATTTTGACAAATGATCCACGAAGAGCGGCCACAACAAGTAGGTCTAGGTATGTACGTGTGTGAAACAGTGACATATCAATCCCCTCAGCATACATTGTGCTGCCAATTTCCTGTGCCTTCGATCTGCTCAAGGAAAGGGGTGTGTTTTGCTCAGCTCTCCGTCTGGGATGAGTGATGGTTTTCTGTCAAGTGTGACATTCGGAATGTAAACCTTTCTAAACAGCTATGCTAAGCTAATCCGAGCAACCCCATACGCATACACAAGATGTCTCATTTTTGTAATTGAGAGAAATACCCATCCACCTAGGACGCACGTTCATGTGTCCACAGCGCAGACCAAGCAAAGGGAAAAGAAGGAACCAACCGAATCCATATATCATTCGGCCAAATAAGCTTTATTTAAGAGCGAAATTGATGAGCACTTGCACGACGCCGACGGATCAATTCCCAAAGAAGATTAATGGTTGTGCGGTGTGTGCCGCTGTCGAATCGACGACAAAAGACCCTGCGAGGAAGGAAGAAGACATTTTGCGGTTCCAATGATGTGACACATACAAATTGGCGACTCCGCTCGCCATACCCATACGCTCACGATGCGAACATCAACAAATCACCTAATATACGCGCCCCGACCTTATCACCCGATGTCATCTTTTCCTCTTTCCGATATTTTTATCCACAACCTATTATACTAGATAGCCATTAGCTGTTGGGAATAAACACAGTGTCCACCACCTGTGCAGCGGTGCGGCCATCACATGTGTGATCTCTCGCTAAGATGATACTCGGAGATTTCTCGGGCCCACCAGCGAACACTCGAACACTCGAACAGCATCGATCGTTTGTCTACCACCGCAAGGCCAAATAAATCTCACTTCAGCCGAGTCGAGATATAGCTAGTCTGGCGGTCGCCCGGCCACTAGTTGGGCCCAGCCAACGGACATGGGCGATCTCTCTCTCTAGTGCGGGATCGTATTGAATTCCAAATTAATCGGAGATGTCATTCGAGTGTGATCAGATGAGATTTAGGAGGTCAGAACCAGTCCTTCTTGTTGTGGGTATATAACTGACCGCCACGTACGTCTACACCAAACACCAACAGAATCGGAATCGGAATCACGTCTGCATGTATATAGGAGTTCGGATGTTTGTTTGTTTTTTGTTTTTTTTTGTTTGTTTGTCATCTCCAATTGAGGATATATTTTTATTGGTTTGGATTCGTTGGAATTTTTGCTAGTTAACCTTGTTCTTAGGACATGCGTCGATAATATCTCGTGTTTTGGCCAGGTTTCTGAGTAATTAAATTGTGTGGAAGCTATTTTTGGGATGTGCCCCTTGTTTGAGGTGATATGACATCCATCACAAGCTCCGAAAGTCAGAAATTGTCATCGGCTATGTTTTATGGGCCCAGAGATCGGTATCATGCACAGGAGTTGGGAGATCTTGCGATAACTTCTGGAGAACATGTAACTTTAGTGTAAGAGGAAAATGTGTGTGATCTCCTTTCGACGCGACGCACAATGCTTCTGCTGCTGTGATCATTGTTCTTCGTCTTTCATTAAAAATGCTCAATCGCCCATACAAGTCTTAGGGCATAACTCAAACTGTCCCCATAAATCAGGGTGGTGGGTTAATGAAGCACCGGCTATCGATAGTCCGATGTGCTTCAACTTCATTCAGTTGATTTGCTAAGGTGATCACAGATTTTCCTTGCATTCGATGGGCACAATTTAATGATTCACAATTAGCCAAACGATTGGCTTATTCGAGATGGTCACATATCGAGCACAATCAAGAGGCTGCTGGGCTGCATCAGCAACGGCGCGGCGGCAGCTATAAATTCAAAGATTAATGCTGACTTTGATTCCAGTTTAATGTTCTGAATGTGGTGTGTGCTGCGTGTGCCCTGGTGAGTTCGATTGAATAAAATATGGTCACGTGCACTTTTGTATTGGTATGGACTCTGCGGATATTATGCAGCCTAATGAATCTGGAAGGAGCCTGACGACGACGCACGGTTAACTGGTCCATAATTCTCAATATGAGCATAATAATTGTCACCGCAGTTAAGTGAACTATGTCCACACCTACAAACGTGAATTTATGGCCTGTAATATTGGTTTTGATTGCAGCAATGTAGGTCTGCTTAAGCGCATCATTTGCATTACGGACGCAGACGTTGTAAGGTATTTATAAATGTCAGAGCACATACGTAGGACTGGGCGACTCAATTATAAGCTTAGCTGGAACTAGAAAAGAGCGAAAAGCCAACTTCTCTAAGGAAAGTGGCTACGTGTTTTATCTAGGCTTCGAAGCTTTACATTTTTTTTGCACAACGACACAAGAGTACAAATTATGTTTAAAGAGCTGAAATATAAAGGGACCAAACCCCCTAACATCCTTTGACAGCAATTGACATCCATTATGCCACTGATCAGGCTTCATTCTCATGCATTGGGGCACGGTCCAGAGATGGTTTTGTGAGTCGCATATCCTACCAAAGATAAACCCACAACGAGCCTCCATATCTTCTGTGTAATTATTGAAAACGGTGCATAAAACCCCTCTTAGCTAACCTAACATACCGAAGCCTTTTCGGAGCTCGGCGCTTTGTACAGAGACCTTCGTTTTTGGTCACAAAGGCCTAATTCTCAAGTCGAAGTGTAACAGTTTAAGTGATCCAAATGGAACTCAAAACGCACATGAGATAATCCTTCACTCCAGCCATACCATCGCATAGTTTTGTGAAAGTCCTGTAAGTACATGAACCTGCTGCTAATGAAAAGGACGACCCCAAGGGTTACACTTCTAATTAAACGAACAGCACCGGCAATAATTGAAAATATAAAAAGAAAAAAAAACGGAAGAACCCAAACCAATTATACGCACCTTGCAATGCAACCCTTTGGGGAGTCTTTACTTTCATGTTATCGAAAAAAAGACATCAACTCCTACCAGAACTACCGTCATATTGAACTGGTCACAGCTGCAGCTCTAAGTGGCAACAACCCAGATAAAGTAAAGGAGTAAATATCCTTCCGACACTGAAATCACTGAAAGGACGAACGGAAAAAAGGGTTGAGCAAATAAATCACTTTCTTTTATTTATTTCATTTTTCCTTCTGATTATTTAATTTTTTTTTTTTGCGTTGCATTGTGTACTTGGTTCGTCCTTTGGAAAATCCTTAATGAGTGAGTAGTAGTAAATAATCCAAAAGAAAGAATATCTAGCCCTAATGAATGAAATTGAATCTTTAAAGACATATTTCATTTTTGTTCCTATTTCGCCCGTGGATTGTTACGTGTAAAGGAAGAATGGTAATCTGTGGATATCTTTAAGGATTCGTTTGTTAATTTTTTTTTTAAATTAAAAAAAAACCTCGATAAAGTAACAGAAGAAGGAAAAAAATCCTTTTGATGAGGGTGGTCGGCAACGGGGCGGTTTGTGCTCGCCATCCTCCAATTTGATAGCCACAAGAAAGGATTCAACTTAATTAGAGAGGATTGTTGATAGAAAAATGTCGTTACATTGGTCCGAACTGACAACAGCTAAAAATCCAGCTGGAGGGTGCTTCGTGCTCTTTTTTTTTTGTTGTGCTCTCAACAGCCCTTTACCGTTGACAGGCTGATTAATTTTCCTCTGGGAATAGCCCTCGCAGTGAGAAGGTACATATACCTAATCAAAAATCAATTGACATGGCATGGCAGCAGCAGGAATCAAAAGCAATTCATCCGTAGCCGAAGCCGTGTTTTGCTGTCACCCCGGTAACCTGTACGTCACGTCAACCGTCAAACCATGAAAAATTAACTACCCCCAGCCATCGGTGTCTGGAGGATTTTTCATTTCTTCCGCGAAAGTCAATATTGAAAATAAAATTTCCTTTGACAACGCGTTATCCTTATCCCCCCGTGTAACAGGGATAATTTTCAATATTTTAAGTCTTCTGTTGATGCCGCCCGCAGGCTAATTCAAACTGGTTGGGGATGGTTTCCAATTTCCTTGGATATTGCCTGTCACCAGAGAGCACAACGACAAACAGGATAACAAGGAATTCCTTTGAACATTCCTAATCGATCGGTGATTACATTGACATTTTGTGTATTACAACAACAAGGTATTCGATGATCTCCGCCGTCGTCGTGGTCCCTTATAATAAATACTCATATCAAAAACTCATAACATATTAATGGAATTAGGATTGATGATTATTGCGTTTGGATACAGTGTGGTGGCGACTATAAAAGTCCTAGTTGTAGTTCCATCCCCCGAAGGAAGACGTGAGCCACTATTAATGTAGCCAGTGTCGGAGGAGGTTCAATAAAATAGCAAAAAATATTTATTCCTTCGTGGCGGCCAGCCTGCAACACATGGCACTGGCACAATGTCCACATCCACGGCCACCCCGTCGCACTCACGACAAGTACACACAATAATAGACTCAACACGTTTATTTGTGTGGCCGGCAGATTTTATTATTGTTTATGATGAAGTGATTGAGGACGAGGCTACCGAAACTTAATAGAAATTTCGCAGCCGCAGATATGTTGGGACTTATAAATTCAAGGCTTTTCCTCCTCTTCGTGCGGAGCTCAGAGTGCAGCATTTATGGGCGGCAATAACTGGCCGCTTTGGCAATCGCTCGTATCTCTTGCGACGACAGCCCCTTCCAATAGCGCTTTCTTGTGTCCTTTTATGATAAAATGTAATCATCATAAAAAAGGATTTTCGGTGGTAGAACGTAGAAAGCAATCATGTTGACTGTACATATACGAGGAAAATTCGCGCTGACCGCACCCGCACCATTAAGGTAATGAAAATATAAGGATGCTGTCTTGATTTGATTTCGATATATTTGTGGGCCCACCGACCAACGACGGGGCGGGTGTGGTATGTATTTAAAATGTTTGCCAAGTTCCTTTGCACTAGATTATGTAGATTAAGGGTGCGATGCTATGCTAACCCTTGTTTCGAGTTATCTCTGTTCAATTTCATGTACTCGTAGCTCTGCGCTATTAATGAGTTTCGCTTTCCAAAAATAACACGGAAAAAAGTTACGATACACATCTACGAGTACGGAGTACCTATATATTCCGCATCCTTTTCTGAACTGACGAACCCATGGTGAGCGGTGAGGTGGACGACGTCTGCCGAGGCAATGAAAGCAAATTTAAAATTTAAATTTGAAAATTTTTAATCGGATATTACCGAATTTTAAGTTTAACCCCTTGCATCCGAGACGCAACCCTTCCCGTTCCTTCGAATTAACCCTATCGCTGTGAAGTCGCTGCATGGCAGATAAACAGAGCTCTCGATATTCATTGACTCTGGGGAGATATCCCTATCGGGTTGCATGTATTTAACGGCGAGTGATGATACTATAGTAGTCGCACAAATGGGATGCGCCAGGGGTTAGAACAATGGAAGGCATGCAAATAAAACGAATTGATTAAAATTCGATGGGTGATGGTGTGTAGCTTTTTCTAGAGTTCCCGTTATCATGTGGCCAGAAATACACATAAATTCACCCCCCCTTGCGTCAAATGACGCTGACCTTTGTTCCTGGATGATTTTGGAACTAATGAGACAACAGGCAGATCAGAACTGTGGTGACATTTGACTGCGACGATGGTTATCTCAGTTGTCTAACAAATGGGTGTGGGTTCATAAAATATTTCTAAGAAAATACTGCCGACGACAAGGGGGAACAGTATACTGTGTTGGAACACGAAAGTATAGAACTTCGCATAAGCTTCTGTCGCATAAGCTTATTTCGCAGTGTTATCCTTTAGTTAAGTCCTCATACCACATCTCATACTTATACAACTAGAGAGACTTTTTTACAGAAAATAACTTAAGAAATAGGTGGCGTGACGTATACAATTATTGACACAGCAAAATGTCGATACAATTATTGACACCCTCTTCAAACACAAGGTCTCACTGGTTTAAATGCGGAGCAATTCCACTAACTGCTTTTATAAATCGTTTGTTCTCTTTCTATCTACACTGCGTGCTTTATTGCGCTGTGAGAGACTGTCGGTGTAGTGCAAAATGGCATTTTGCCTTTCAAAATGAGCTCAGAAGGCGAAAAAGAGCATTTTTTATCTCCCAGAACATGAAAAAATTGTGTATTTTGTTGTTTTTTAACGTCGGCATGGTCAAAAATGACATTTTTGGGAGTTTTTGACGTGTATCGTGGGCAATTCAGTCCGAAAAGTCTGGCATCACTGGTTGGTGGCTCTTAAATCATGCGCAGAAACAAGAACAATTCCTTAAGGAACTGAAACAAGTAAGCGACTTTATATGACTTATTTTATACAATTATGATCAAATTTTTCATTTCTTGCAAAAGATTATGCTTTCACCTATGATCTTTTATGTTTATTCTTTTTGTCTACTGATATGTAATTAAGTAAATGGGGTGTCAACTATTGTATTAGTATTTGCTCAATTCCTTTTATTGACATCATGGTGTCAATAATTGCCTTCTATGGAAATACAAAAGTGGACACTGTGTCTATAATTATGCTGTTGGAGGGTGTCAATTATAGTTTCTTTCTCTAAATAAATATTTAGTTGAAAAAATGCCAAAAAACAGCCACAAATACCGTTAAAATGACCTCCAAAAAGCTCTTTAAAGTGTCAGGACGCAAGCTATGTCCAAAAGGCAGCGGCCAAATTTTATGGGGTCCCTCGAACAACGCTTATGTTTCGATTAAATTATTTAACTTATTTACTTGATTTAAAAAACACCTACCGACTTAAAATGTTTATAACTAGCTAGCTAGTTACCTAATTAATTTTTTTCTTTTTTTCCTGCCATGTAAACCTTTCAAAGATATGTCAATAACTGTATCATTACATTGTGTCAATAACTGTGTATAAATGTCAACCATTGTACTTTTACGTGGTGTCAACTATGGTATATAGGTGTCAATTAATATACAATTTTATAAGCCCTTTGAAATATTTTTGTCAATGCTGTCCGTCTATGGAATTCTCTACCGCGTTACAGTAAAGAAACACAGAATATAACAAGAATTAAAAAATTATTAAAGGATTACTTTTCAGTAAATATGTAAATTTTAACATAAAAAATTGTATATTAACTGGAGATATAACTTTAGTAACGATGAAATTAAATATTGTCTCATTTTCTTTTTTCGCAGCTCTCTCTTGGACAAAATTATAAAATTGTAAAATTAACTTAAGGCAAACTTATAACATAATACATCTTACTGTTTTTAAGCATTCATTAAATAAAATAAAAATAAAAAAAATATTGTGATTAAACTTTATTTTATCAATTTTCCTTAATTTATATAAAAACTAAATTAATTCTAATAATATAACATATTTCGAAATCCCAAGAGTTTTCAAAGTACTACTGTCAATCATTTTTTACGGCGATTTAAAAAAAAAAGATATTCATATGGGTGTCAATAACTGTATCGGTTACGCTATGCGCCTTCTTGCACCCAAAGAATGCGATCTGTCGCTCTTATTAATATAATGATCAGCCGTCGATTAAGAATCAACCCCCCTTTGAGGGAGTCAAGGTCGAATTTCTAGTTATTGGAGCACTTTCCTCGCCGTAGAAGCTACTCTTCGCTGTGATCAATTAATCAGACGTCTCGTGGCCATAAACTAGACGACCAAAATCCGAGCGTATCGAATATCCCCATAACTTACGTTTATTACACATAAATTGCCCTGCAAACATGCATCTGCCAATGTGGGTCCGACAGACTAGTAGGCCGAGTGGCGCAACAGACTCAGCACAGCACGCACTTTTCTCCCGTTCAATGTCACCTATATGAGAAGTGTGGTGCCGCTGTCACTACCACCACTATTGGCGCAGTGTAACACCAACACCACCCATGCCCAGAACCACCTACGGAAATTACTCACAAGTCATTTAATACCCGTAAATATTCTAAGTGCGGCATTAATAGCCGTTGATTAATCGAGGTGTCTGGACTCCGGACTCCCCAACAACGACGGCCGACCGCGACGCAGACGGCCAGCGACTGTGTGTGTCGTCCTTTTTTCTGTGGTTTCTCCGAATTGATTTTCTATAGAAACACTCTCCTTGAGTCGTCTCCCCTACTTGTACTTTCATTGGAGCGCTGCGCATGTGCACGGCGTACTCATTAACAATGGATGATGACGACGACGTGGAGGTGATGGTCGCGAGCGATTCAAGCATCGGCAGAGTCATCAGCGCAAACACTTCCAAGTTTTCGCAAAAAAAAGGCACAGATTGGGACGACTTCTACACCACTACCAGGACAGATGCTGCCGATATGTTGCTGGCTGCTGCTGCCCACCTGCCGTATTACGCCAACACATATCCACACAGTGTAGTTGGTGGTGTGGATGGGGCTGCTTGCGCAAGGATACAAATGGGCCAGAGAGCGTGCGCATTCAAACACCATCGAGCTGCCGCTTCATTGTGTTCGCCATAGCTGTTGAGGAGACCTCATCTCGGGATGGTCATTTGAGGCTTTATTGTGCGGTGCCGTAAAATTAAACACTTTAACCTCCTCCATGTGAATACGTCGTAGGTGGCTTTACGCTGGCCACTCTGGCAAATAGTAGATGAATTAATGGTGCGTGTGCGCTGCTCATTCTTCCTACTTGGCCAGCGCTCGCTCTGGCTATCGTATTCGGTAGCAATTTGGCTCCTAGGTTAGGTGAAAAATGAGACGGCATAATGGCGTGTGGAGCTCGTCCGTTCGCCGTCACAACATGGGGGCGAGCATTTTTAATGAACGTATAACGAGGAACAGCAAAGAGGGTCCAAGGATTAGGCAGTCCGGCAGGCAGGCAGGACAAGGCTTTATGATTGATTCCACTTAGTCGATGGTACCGAGCGATATCTCTGCCTGAATATGTGTTTGCAATCACACTTACGTCTTCCGGTAGCTGTGGTCTCACTACATCAGAATCACAATGCAACAACAACACGAGCGGAAAAGTAATTTCACCTTCGAGCTATTTTAATTTCGCAGAAAATAACCCGGACCCAGAAAAGTGATCTCCTGCCCCCAATTGCTTGTCACATGGCCAACATGGAATTCAATTCGAAACGACTATCTGCTCCCATGTCTCTGATGTCTGTTGTTTTTTCGCCTCCCCCTGCTTCACGTTTTTTATTCGTCCTGTTGACATCGTTGTTTTTCGTATTGTTTTCTTTTTTCTGCTGCTGCTGCGGCTGCTGACTGCTTTGTTAGCCTATCACCAGGGAATTGGAGATTAAGGATGAATTCTTTCTCCTCAACTCTCATTTTCTCTGTCATTGCAAACGAAAGTGGTCTTGGACACGAGTTGACAACTGAAGTTGGATTGAATTTCACTAGCTTGAGAAGAGAGGAAGAATGGAATATATATACACCTTTTGGAAATGTCCTTCTAAGGATCGCTATTTTTATTGGAATTTAATTTATAGCGAATGAAAGTGGATTGTCATCGGTGAGCTTTGTTACAGCGATGTTAACCGGAAGCGGCTGTAGTAGCACTGGCTGTTGTAGCATTGCCTGTTGATGATGTTGGACGTGTTCTGGCACCAGGCCCACCACCATTGCACCCTGTAAAGGGATATCATTAAAATTGATCGAATTTAACGCACTGTGATATAGATACGCACCTCTAGCACCAGCGCCTTGGAAGCCAGCATCTTCGGCTGTCAATGGAGCGTTGTCCATCAATAGTGGCGTGGAGATCTGAAAAGCGCAAAAAGTTATTTTCCCCAGATTATCCAAAGGATCAAATTTGTACCACAACACTGATCATCAGCATCGACCAGATGACGAGAAAAACCAACGACTTGCACTTGATGTTAACCATTTTTGACTACTCACTGCTTATGTTTTATTTGTGCAGTCCAACGTTCGGTTATATAGTCGCTAGACTTATTAAATAAATTCGTAGAGCATGAAGTGGTAATCAGGCCTTTTTTGGCACGCGTCTCTCGCTATAGAACTTTTATGTTTTTCTATACACTTAATCGATTTGGAGGGCTGTATGTGAGGTGAAAATTACTTTGATTTCACACAACGCTACTGTAATTGATTTGATCGTTTCAGCGAGTGCAAAAAAGTATTTTTTTTAAAGGAAATAAATGGATGAGTCGTTAGAAAAATTGTATTTAAATATACTTGTGTGGTGCGTTGCAGACTGAAATTCGCAGTTCATTCAATAAAGTGAATACGTTAGACTGCTGCGCACCTAGTTACCCTAACCTTAATCTCTATTACGGATAACATTTTTAATTCATGTTATCTGTAATTAAAGGTGTGATAGATACCAAAAGCTATCAACTTTTTATGATGAGAGCATCATGCTATTGTGAGAATCATGGCTATTCACATTCGAATGTAAAGAATAATAAAACATTTCCCCCTAGTTTGTGGGCGCCTACCGATCGAATCTGTTGACACTGTGTTTGGGTTGTCAACTCCCTTCTGAGAGACCCAGACACTAGGGAAAAGTTGTCTGTAACTAACGTTATTTTTTTGAGCCTAGCTCACACTACAGTTACAGTCATCGAAGGGTTAATAGTAAGCTACTCTCAACTCAAAGGGCACTTGTCTTCCGTTTCACTTTAAAGCCTAGTATCCTGCTCGCGTTAAATTTTAGCGCCTCTAGTCTCCACTTCGTTTCTCCACACCAAAGACAAATGGTCGCTAAATTGTCAAACATGATATAAATGGGACAAAAACCATATGTTCATATGGCAGATGTCAGTAAACGCAATTTTAATTATACGCATGATTAGAATTTCAAAATTCAGACTTCAAAAACATCTCGAAATACATCGCAATATTAGAATATCTCCAAAACAATGGATACAAGAAGAGTCAGGGCCTGACCAACCATATGTGCCAGATGTTAAAATGCACAGGGCCCAAGTTCTGGGGGCGTATTGCTAGGAAAGTAAAACTAATTTTATCTAGCGCAAACAAATACTGTCATTTGCATTTTAAACAAAAAGCATGTTGAAATAAGCACAAAATAACAACATCCATCACACCTGTGCTGAATTATTTCTTGCACATTAACTCACATCACATGCGATATTGCAACTTCAAGGAGAATCTAACTCAAAATATCGCAAAATTAAAAAATCCCACTAGACCTATATGCAAGTTCACTTCTTACCCACACCATCTCAAAATAGTCCACCCTGTTCATGTATAGGTATATTTCTTGCACATCAACTTACATTTTACAAAAAATACCTCAATAAAAAAACAGCATTGAAATTCTACCTCCCGAGTGGAAAAGACTTATGCACGTGTGCAAATATGAAAAAAGGGCGCTGTTGGGGAACTCGTCCCCGTCTCAACACATCTCACACATACGTTTCAAAAAACCAAATTAATTACCTAAATTTGTAAAATAGTCATCTACTTACCATGTATCAATCTTACTTCTAATATAATGTATTTGAAATATGAATTAACTATATAATTATTCCAATTGTAAAATTCAAATCTGGCGCCACAAAACAAAAGTCTGTTAATCTTGCACAGGGCGCTAGTTTGGCTGGAGCCGGCACTGAGAAGAGTATTATCAATGCTGCAGAAACTTAAAAAATGTCTGTATAGCGGCAAGTAGAAGACGACACGTTCCTTCGTGTCGGGTAAATCAATATTGGTAGTGGAATTTTTCTGCAATTTCCCGGCATTTTTTTTTTGTCTTTTTCATCGCAAGAAAAGAAATTTTTGGATATGCGTTTTCGCCAAAAAAAAATCCAAAGTAAACACAACACAAACTTTTCCTAAGTTTTTTATGTCCAAATTTATCTTCGATTTAATAAACCGGACATTTATTTCGCGAGTTATATGAGTGAAGACTTTTTGTCGGCCCATCTACATGAAGTTAGGAATTAAGCGTTCGAACAGGATACTGCTTTGCTAGACTGCCTTGCTAAATTTTATCTCTGTAGACATTTTTGTGTGGGAGATAAAATTTAGCGCGGGCAGGATACTAGGCTTAAGTCTTTAATCCGGTAGCTTTGTTCTGGTCGTCGGTTTTGCATTTATTGTTTCTTTGTACTTGTCAAAACTTCTTTTCTTGTTCACTTTGATCTAGGGCGTAAACGGTGAAGTTCTCGGCAGTCTAAACACTGACACATCGAACCAGTGAGGGACTTAAGGACTTCGAATAGGTCACCAGAAAAAGCAATGGATATCTGCGATGCGATCAGACCACACTTTTGACTGAGCAGGATACACAAACCAGTACAAAAGAGTAGCGAACACCGGGTGGGTGATTACTGATTATATTCATCTTTGACAAATCCAAGTCCCGACAACGCCCAAAGTAAATAGAGCCCAAGCGGGGAGATAACTTAATAAAGTAATAAAAACCTACTTTACATCCTACATAAAGGCAGCATAGATCCTATCCTATTAGCACATAACAAAAGTTGAAAATTTGTCAACTTGCGCATATTTGCCAAACGCCAAAGCAAAACAGTAAGCTCCACCGCTGTTGGTTTTGGGTGTTCTTATTTTTGGCAGCGCGACGAACTCCATTCTGGAAATCACTTTTATTTACTCACGGCAAATCACCCTCTTGACTTTTAATTCATTTTAGTCATCATTTAGACAGACTCCTATCATTTGCGAAGACTGCTCAAGATGGTGCTGCTAACATCCGACTCCTCTATTTAGACCTCACATCACGTGAATATAATTTTTGTCACCGTTTGGTTTTTTTAATGTTATCTCGCTACCGCAACTAAATTTATCCATGGTTCGTATATGCACCCAAGATATTAGTTAAGGGCTTCATATCAATATAAAACACAAACAATTTGCTCTGCGAATATGTTTAATTCTATCTTCAGCGGCTATGTATCGATCATAATACACTTTTAAGAATTACGCCACATATTCGCTTCCCCACTCGCAAAAACTGTCAACAATATAAAGAAATTAGTTCCTCTGATGGAAATTTTGTTTATTTACTACCACACAAAAACGAGTATATGTACATCGCAACATACTATATCGCAACAGACTACATCGCCGAACAGTGACCGAGTTCCCTTACTCGTTATCCATTAGATCATTGTAGTGTGAAGTGATGCGGTGCCAAAAGCGCTGATTTCGCTTGATGTGCGCCACCGCCTTAAAACGAAAATAAAAACGCAATATTTAAAAAGAAATATACCGCTCTCTCTTTAACTTACCCGATTGCAACGCTAAAAAGGCTTCCGAAATCTGCTTAATAGACTGACCAATCTCGGCGAACTTTAAGGCATCACTACCGACCACTGGGACACAAGTCTAAAATATGGCACCACAGATTTTTGAAAACGAGTCTACCTCTCAACAAAGAGATACCCACCGCCACTGCAATACAAATTGCGAAGACAAGTCCAACTGCTGCCAAATTCTGCATGATTTTTCAAACTCACTTTGTGCCGAAAAGTTGTCGGCTTTTATAGGGGGAAGTGTTCTAGAACTGATGGAAATCAAAGCATTTTAAAATTTTATCATTCGGAACGAATTCGAATTTGCAATATAATTGCTGATGCTATCTTCTTGTAATGGTGCTCCTTAATTGCTATCATTCATAGTTGATGTCAAAGAGATCAACGCCTGGTAGGTGGGTGACGGGAAGGCCAACAATATTTTCGAGTTGTCATAAATTGGGGGGGATGACGTGGCCCTCGTTGTCGGTGGCATAATTATTGGAGTCTTCACTCGCGGCTGAAGCTCAAGTGTTGAACGGTGAATGACTCCGCTGGAATGGAGCAACAGCAGGGATGAAAGCGTCTGCAAGACGTCATTCTGTCTATCCTCATGCAAGTCAACCATTCCCCCCATTCATTGACAGCCGTTGAAGCAAGAGGACGAATTTCGTGGTTGTCTGAATGCTTTTTGACTTTTTGGAAATTTTTGTTCCAAGTTTTCCAAGAACGCTGGAACAATTCCCAAAATACAATAGCATTCGATTTGCAATAGAAAATATCTGCATTACGTGTATATTTGCATAGACCAACAAGAAACATCAATAGCGATTTAGGGGTTGAGAACCTGCCCCAAGTGTGTGGCACGTGATGTGGAAAGTTTCTCTCCCGTTTGCCGTTTGATCTTTTTGATGATTTTCACTTGTCATAAAGCTATTAAATGTTCATCTGTATGGAAAAATCACATATTAACCGTACTCCTGCGGAATGGGAGCCAGCCCACACGGCAAACGTTCGCATAGGTACATGTACATATCCACTCTACACGTGATAGGTATGTATAGGCATACTGATTAGTTCCGCAAGAAAAGAGTCAAGAAAATGTGCTGCTCTTTGGCAATGTTGGAAAATCGCACACATGAATATTTTTGGAGAGCCTGGGCGCATATCCGTGTAATTTTACGGCATAGTAAGCTTTTCACCTGGCGAAGAAGTAAAAGGTTGCCTTTCAGGCATCCGCATCCGGCATACCCCTTTGCTTAAACACACATCAAGTGTCCTTACACTAGTATAAAAGAGCAAAAGGCTTATTAAATTTACACTATCGCTGATTTTAAATCAAAATTCACACATGACTGCCATGGAATTATTTTAATTAAAAAAAATGGTTTTAATAATTTGTATATGATTTTTTTTTTTATTTTATTTTTAACACATATTTTGTTTTAGTCTTTTATACATAACACCAGTGTAATCATTTTTGTACGTTTTGTTATTATCCTTTCAGATATGAGTGCAGGCAATTAAGAGGATCACACTAGAGAGGCATCAGCGTATATTGGATGTGGAGCGAAATAAAAACAAGGAAAATAATATGAATGTTCTTGGTTCTCTGATTTGCAAAATATAGGAGCAGATGGAGACGTGACCGAGGGAAAGTCGTAGATGGTTGGCAGTAATATAGGGCTGCCATTAAAGGAGTGGTGGTGTATAGCGGGTCGGTCATTATCAGTGGTGCCATTTTGTCATTTTTAATGCTAAATCCAGCATATTTTAAGTTTAAATTGCATATATAGGTAAATATAAATAAAATATGCTATATGCAATCTGGCATATTTTAAATTTTAAACATAAAAACCCATCATAAGAAATATTTTCGTGGTATATTTTGCTATACAAATAACGAACGCATCCATCAAAATTTTCTTTATTTGACATTACTGACGATTTGTATGACAATTTGTCAATTTGAAGTAGCAGCTGTCAATGTGTTAAACCTTAAAATCAAAAATCTAAACAAAAGTCAACTGCCCGCGAGCCGTGAATTGCTGCTCAATTTAATTTAAGTTTCTTCCTAAATGGACAGGCAAATATATCCGTATATTTACGGCTTATTGTTTTTCTTAACTTTTCTTTTGATAAAGTCGTTGTTTTAAAATTTAACATATTTTGTTTTATTCCTCCATATAATTTAGCATATTTATTTCTTAATTTAGCATATTCCGTTAGAAAATTTCTGGCAACACTGGTCATTATTCTACGCCATTTCTTATTTATGGTTCGATATAAATGTTTTACAAAAAAACTAACTCAAAATTTAACTAAAAAGATGGACTAAAATATGTTGTTGTCCTGAATTGGGATGGCTCTAAAAGGTCAGAGGATAAAAATAAACGGAATAGAGAGCTCCTCCCTCAGAAAAAAAAAGATTGTGAAGCGAAGAATTTTGAGATTTTTAAAAAATTGTAAGTTGAAAGTTCTTGGTTTAAAGATTATTTTTGTTAACAAGAACTCGTTTTGAAGTTTTCAAGAATCAGGTTTTCAGCGCAAGAATAATATACTCTCCATAAGTATTTTATTACATCATTTCCAACAATTTCTTTCTTAAATCAAAGTTTTTTTATATTTGGGTACATTTTAACCAACGATTTTTGGATAATTGTTGGCATTACAATATTTTTTTCTGAGTATACCTACTTCATGCAACTACAACAACTTGGGCCAGTGCAGATGTTAGAACAGTTGAAGGTGACAGTCCGCTGGATCGCTCAAACCTCCTTGCCCAAACGTTTGTTTCAAACCCATCAGAAAAAAATTTAATCGAAAAAAACTTTAAAGTGCATTGCCTTCGACGCAAAATGGACAAAGACGGTGTGGACGTAGTTGCTCAGTGGTAATTGAGAGCAAAAGCTTTCGAGTTCAAACTCCGAATGATCAAAAACTACAACCTAAAGTTTTTTTTTCTATTATTAGCTGTTTTTTATTATCAGCAATGATCCATATAGTTCATCGATTTACATGCATTTACAACAACAGCCCATGATCCTGCTTCTCATCGAGATCACGAATCATGATCTGAAAATTATTTCTACTATTTGCGACTAGGTGGTTTGTTTTATTTTTACTTGTTGGCGTGTCTGTAAATGATAGCCACATAATCACGTTGCCAGACTAAATTGGAAATGGAACACAAAAATTCAATTTTGATTTTTTTCGCATTCGAATAAACTCCCCGTCCGTATTCCGAGTTATTTTGCTTTTTCTCGTTCTATAAAGGTATGTCCAGACCAGCCAAACATTTGATAAGCAATTAAATACCTACATGTTCCATAAATATTTCTAAAGCATTTAATAAACAAAACAATGTTTATAAAATGTTTATGAAATGTTTTGCTTGTTTGGATCTGGACACCAACAAAATATTTATGAAATGTTTCACAGTTACCCAATCGTGATGGGAAATAATTTTTGTTTTTCAAATTTCCCTGCAGAAAGTGAGCGCTGTTTTTTGAATATAATTTTTTTTTTAAATAAAATAAAAATGTCCAGAAAATCTTGGAATACCTAACACGATTATTTGAATTAAATCGAGTGTCGCGTGATTCCCGAGACCAAAATTACAAAAATAAAAAATGTACCCGCTGCTAATAACCTACTACATTATTTTCTTCTTGTCCAAAAAAGGATAAAATTGAAACATTTCATAGGTAAGCATTTAATAAATAAATTTCAGAAATATTTTATAGGTGTTTATGAAATGTGTCCGATTTGCTTCAGAAACATTTGATAAACATTTCTGAAATGTTTCGCTGGTCTGGACACACCAAGCTAAACTCAAATGCTAGCAGCAAAATATTGTTCATGTGTTGCATATTTGAACATAAAATAATAAATTTGTTTCACGAAAATATTTTTGAAAAGAAATTATGCAAATTTGATTCAAATATGGTAACACCCCCGACATTGCAAGTGAAATGACATGTGCCTTGTGTGACGTCACGTTGAGCAGAATATTTGTAATGTGGCTGGTGGCAATATGAAGTTTGTAATACCCTGCATTATCTGTTTTGTTTTTGAAAGCAGCTGTTGCCACAATTCCAAAATTAAACTTTTCAATTATCCGTTTTGTTTTATTTTCGTGATCTGATCCGGATCAGATCACGCTGATAATAAAAAACAGCTATTATCCTAGCTTACGCTTATACGCTTGGCAAACATACGAACAAACATCCTCTCTATCTCGCTTATAGGCATGACAAAATCCGAACGTAACTCTATCCAATTCTATGTTGTCGGACGTCGGGTATCGCATACCCGGCTAGAAATTCTGGGAATTTCTCCCACCTTGGGACTCATCCGAGAATAGATATGACTTTCGAAGCTTTGCTGTAGTTTCTCCAACTCCTATTTTTGCCTCTGAAAGTCTGCTGCAACTTCCTATTTTTGGCAGGCGGGTAGTATTCATTGTGAGTCGTTTTAGGGAGATCTGCTTTAAGAGGTTCGGGAGGTAAGCATAATCCATTATCATCCTTGTAAGGTACAATTTAACATTGAAACAGTATCTGATGTTGAAAAGGCCTCGTCACTTGTTCTTAAGCAATGAATGGGACAGCGCCTTAAGTCTTCAGAGACCCTTAAATTATACATAACAAATAATAGTACAGGTTCACGATCTTATCGACGCCTAAGATGCTGCAATGGAAGCCCTAAACATTTGCAGCTTATAATACATTTACCTTTATGCCTGATTGTATGCAATGAAATTCGACTGAAAAAATGCGAACATTATGTAAGCATATATTTGGGAGTGAGTGTAAGATCTTATGATTTACTGGTTTGTTCCAAATCAAATTATGTGCATACATTTGGGATTGATCTTGTCTCCGAATCTCGTGGCAATTGATTATTTACCGGAGATCTGGTTTAAAAACTTTATCTATTTTAACAATATTTGGTACGTGAAAGATAGAAACACTCATATATGTATATTTTTTTTTTTAAGTCGGAGAAAAAGTGCTGCCATACAACCTTCGAGATGTACCTATATAGTCCTTACATTATATCCTATCCAAACTCGCTTTTCACCTGAATATCTGGATCTACGACTCATCACTGGTGAAAACATCGCCAAGGTATTTACAGATGTCATTTTCATCTACAAAGCTGCATTATTAGAACGAATCTGTTTGGAGAATATTTTTCATGGAAATCGCCTTTAAAATACTTTATCTCAGGATTTAACGTCCAAAAATACGCAGATGAGGCCTGTAGTTTATAAGGATCGCAATTGTGATCACTCCATTTTACGAGTCTCCATTTATTGCCACACTCATCGATGTAGTTCAATTTTACTCGATCAGTTGGTGGTTAAATTATTCATCCATGAATAATCGTTTTAGGTGAACACATGCACTGCCATTGAGAGCGAAACAAAAATCAAAAGGCTCAGACATCACTATAGTAGCCATGCTTCTTTTGACGTCATTTGGAATTCTATCATCAACTTGCGAATGGCTTCCATTACCTTTATGCCACACCAAGAGAAAGACGAACTAACAATTGAAGTGGTGAAGAATTTCCATAGCAAGTCGAAACACATAAACAAGGATAACAACGTGTGCATCTGCGAAATAGACAATCCATAAAAGTACACTTGCTGCGGTGCGGAAAAAAAAGCAAATCGCCAAAAAAGAAACAATTCAGGAAACAAGGATTTGCGGATTCGCTTTTCCATTTCGGGCAGGCGAAAAGAATCCAGAAAAAAATTTAAGAACTGCGGTGGTGATTCCTTTATGAGAGCGCCCAAAAGGAGTATGGAAAACAACGACAGGAACAACAAAAAAAAATGCCGAGGTGCTCACATGGTCTGTGCAATAAACATATGGGAAAAAGAAGGAAGACTCCAATTCGGAGAACAACAACAGGACCCACCATATGCACATACACATACACACATGCATAAGCAAATATCGCAAACATATATTTAGGGAAATAATTGAAGAGATGTCTTGCGGATATTATAACGAACGAGTCGAGTCCTTTTTCTTTATCATCCTTTGGATTTTTCCGTTTGGTCCTTGTTCGAAAGCTAACTACACACAGACACACTCGCACACACACATATGTGGAAGGAACACTCGTGCAGTAGTGTGGATGTGCAGAATAGTATAATAAATAAAAACCATAAGGCGGTAAGGACATTAAGGATATGGGCGAAAATGAAACCAATCCGCATAGAATTATTATTTCTATTCCGAGAACGAGAGAAATGAACGAAACAGACAGACAGACAAACAGACAGGTAGAAATACATAATTATTGTTATTTCTCCTTTTTTTTCTGTAGAAGGTACCATCCCCAGTTTGTTGAAGTATCTCTAGAACCCACCACCCACCTCCCGACCTCCTCCTCGCATAAATCCTTTTTCTCATTTGGTGGTCGTATGTGTGAGATGGTGTGTGACAAGAATTCACAAATGCGAAACAGGAAAAGAAATTTATTTGTCTGATGGTTTTGATGATGGTAAAAATAAAACGTTGTTTTGTTTCTGCTGCTGCTTCTGTTGGTTTGCTGCTGCTGTTGTTGTTTTTGTTGTTTAAAAAAAGGACAATATTCTCGTTAATCATCTGTATGTGTAGCTTTGTTGATGGCAAATGTATTAAATTCATATTTTTATACTTTGTGGAGAAGGGGGGCAGATATGAGTGGCGGCGCAATCATTAATTTCATGTCATTTCAATGAGAATGAAAATGTCAAACGAGCAAGGTAATCCTTAGATCTGTCCAGATCTGTCCATGAGCAGGGTAACAGCCAGATGCGTTCGAGGTCCCTTGTCCGCTCTTTTGACAGTTCGATTTATTTATTTGTGTAGAACTGTGTTTAGTACGTGCATGCATATGTGTTGAGGAGATGGGATTGTAATGTAAATGCGTGCGGTTAGCTGTCAAGGATATATTTGGAAGTGCACTTTTAAGCCACCTAACATAGCATTTAGAAGTGAATTAATCTGACGTGCCTTAAAGAGCCCAAACAATAAGCACCGCATTGGTGTTTGAACCAAGAATACTGCGTCAGGTCTATATTGCTATAGCTTCATTGTATCTTCGATATAAACTAATACAATTTTTCCAAATTTATCTCAGAATAACCAGTTGTCGTGCCAAATGCGTAACATAACAGTCGTGTTTTTCAAGACCCAGCGAAAATGCAGTGGTAACTGTCAGCATTGAGAAGCAAAGTCTAGTAAAAAGACGTTTTGTATCCCAGTAGAACAGTGAATATCTCGTGTACCCTTTCATTCCCACGCGACTTTCTCACAACCAGCGACCTAAGTGAAAACATCCTATTACATCACATATCTAACCGCACTTCTTGAGATCTATCTCACAGCAGAAATAACACAGCTCACCCCAAAATCGGAAAATTTCCACTTGAAGTCCCACTTTTGCACCAGAGGTTCAATGCTGCTATTTTAAGATCGTCGTGCACACGCATAGTGGTTGCGCAATATATTTACACCCTCCGAAGCACAACTGTACAATACAAACAATTGCGTTGCGACGACCTATGTGCGCAAATTAGGGGGCGACAGTGCTATTCTCAGTACACAGCTGATGATGGGGTTTCATTGAGTAGACTTAACTGTTTCAGCAGCAGAGTGCGAACGTAGTCAATCGGTATACAAATGAGATCGAGTGTAGTACCCATAATAAAGATGACCCGTAGCCGTAGCCGTACCCGTTCGCTTATGGGGGAGTCCAAAGCTCTCTATGATGAGGAACATAATATTTCAGTTGATCAAGACGACAATTATCCAATACAGGTTATTTATGGCAAATTGCTAGCTGTCGTCGTCTCGCGTTGGTTATTATTGTCGATCGGTCTTACTGTCCGCTGGCTGCTCTGATGTTGTACTCTAACAAAGGGTGGATTTAGCAGATGCACTTTGCATTATTCCACTATACTCGCACTTAAGTAAAGGTCATTGAAGATGCCGTAACTGTAAATCGGTCACAATTGAATGTGGTGTTTTGATTTTTGAGAATTAGCTACGCGTCCCCACTATATGAGGATGAGGACTGTAGGCCGCAACCGGCTCGTGTGGCGATGCGAATAAGACGAAACGGTCCTCATTTGACTAATTCAGTTGTTTTACGGCAGTCGAGCGGGAATGATCTAGCAAATCTGGATACCTACCGGATAGTGTGTGTTGTGTTGTTGAAATTGGTGATTCGAATTTAGTCGAGGAGTTGATTAACGGGCACCTGCAGCCAGTCTCAAATTGTCGGATATGACGAATGTGTACGATGTTAAAATTCGGTTACAAAAGTTCGGATGGCCGGACTACTTGGTTTTTGTGGTCATGTTACTGAGTTGTGCATGTATTGGGGTGTATTTCGCCCTAAAGATGCGTCGCGAACGAAAACAGAGCAAGTGCACCAGCAACAAGGACGCAGAGGACAGTTATTTGGTTGGAGGAAGAAACATGAAGATGTTTCCCATATCGATGTCGCTGATATCGAGGTATAAATTCTTGAATTGGTGTTTCGTGTTTGTTATAAAGAAGAAGTTGTTTTCAAAATTGGAAAGGCTGCACAATTGGCATAGATTGTGTAGCCTTTTATAAAAGATCATATCTAATTAAGCGAAGCTTGGCATTACACAAAACTTGAAGCCCCATGAGCTTCTGTGTTTTTAGATGATGATTCAGTGAACAATACGTTAGTGGTTTTCTGGGGTCCAGAGCGATCCAAAGCATTCGAGGCTACTGAATCATTCGCACGAATTGCCAAATGTACAAACGAGCTCTTGGTGGTCTCTACGCATCAAAAACTAATTTTAATCAAAATTCTGATTAATATCCAACAGGGTTGATATTTTCTAGTTGTGCTTTTTGCTAACCCTGTCTATGTTTAACCGCTGGAAACACTTATGGCAATTTAAACTTGAATTGACAGATAAAGCTCACCTACGCCGCGTAGAATGGATGCTCACGTAACAGCTCGATCGCTGCGTCGTCGTCGATGTTTCGATGTTTTTAGCGGGGTTTCTTGGATTTATATATAAAGCGGACTTCTTCTCTTTCTCTGAGCGATACATTTCACGACTTATAAATGATATAGGGAAAGCGCAGTGAGGTAGGAAAAACGTATTTATTTTTTTATCTAAGAATTTTAACGAAGGTAAAGGAGTGCTGTCAGAAATGGCTACCAACAAGAGTCATGCACAAGAGCTACATCACTGTTGAAAATGGACCGAAAATCTCTCGAAAGTGTTTGCACTCAAGGAAATCTGCTGTCGCATGATACATTTTCTATAGGAAATAAGCAAACATTTCTACCTAACGTGTAAGCAGATCCAAGTCCATTCGCGCGCCAATTAAAGGTAACCACAATTGCACGGTGCTTCCTTTGAGTCCGCGCTTCCAATTGAAAATGTATCTAGCCGCTCGTAAAACCGATAAATCATCAATTTTACTTCCATCTTCCCATTATTCACTTACGACCAATTTTCCAATTACTGCTTCGAAATTGAATTACAAAACGCTGAACTTGCAACCTGGTTTTTTGCAATTAATTGTATTTGCAGTATTTGCAAATAATCTATTGTGATCTTGCTGTCGAGCCGAATCGCGCGCCGTGCTCTCATCTGAGCAAACACAATGAGATCTTAACTGGGAGTTTTTTTATTTGCAGTTTCATTTCGGGGATCACTCTGCTGGGTACGCCTACGGAGATCTATTTATTTGGAATTCAATACATCTATGTGGTCGGTGCACTTCTTCTCATGGGACTAGCGATGTATTATGTGTATCTGCCGGTGTTTCATGACTTGAAACTCACATCCACATATCAGGTAAGCAGCCTGCCGATATACACCCAGAGCTACGTAACAGTCATTTTTTTCTTTAGTATCTGGAGACGCGTTTTGATCGTCGTATGCGTCTGTTTGGATCAATTTTATTTACGTGTGGGTCGGTAAGTCATCACGAAAGACTCAACTTCCAAGTGAGTTGATTTTCCAGCTTCTAGGCTCTTATTCGTAGTTAATGTGGCTCCCGATTGTGATCTATGTGCCGGCGTTGGCCTTCAATCAGGCAACAGGAATCAACATTCACTGGGTGACGCCTGTCGTCTGTTTGGTGTGTATTTTCTACACTTGTGTGGTAAGTTTGTTTAACGCCCAATAAATTGCATCTAACACAAAAAGTCCTCTACAGGGCGGCTTGCAAGCAGTCGTTTGGACAGATGTGGTGCAAGCAATCCTCATGTTTGGCGCTATGATTCTGATCATTGTAAAGGGTACCATCGACATTGGCGGTCCAGGATTAGTTTGGGAGCGCGCCTGGAACAGCGGCCGAATCGAGTCCCCTAAGTGAGTTTACATTGCCAGCAAATGGCAAGCAGGTGTCCAGGATTTTTTTTAGAAGCATTTTCGCAGCTCTTTTGATACATTAGTTGAAAAGTCTGCTGCATGTTTGTTTCTCCTGATGGCCAATTCAAAGATGTTTTCAATTTCTCATTAACCAGTTGGAGTTTCGACCTGCGGGAACGACACACAGTTTATTCCCTCATTCTGGGCGGATTCCCGCACTGGCTGAAGTCAAATGCAGTGAGTCAAAACATGATTCAACGGTACTTGTCCCTTCCGACTCTTAAAATCGCTCGCAAAGCGCTTTGGGTTTTCATATTAGGAGTATTTCTACTGCTGGCTATTTGTTGCTACAGTGGACTGCTCATCTATGCGACGTACTACGACTGTGACCCCTTAACAACAAAGGTGAGCCCTCTTCTACTTATAACAAAACGTAACAACAACGATGACAACGAACATCAACCCTTTTTTATTTTGACCTTCCTTTCTATATGAATCGTCTCCATGCATACCCATACTCAATAAACCAGCTGGCAACGAGAAAAGACCAACTTCTGCCCTTATTGGTGATGGAAACACTTGGAGATTTCCCTGGACTTCCTGGACTATTTGTGGCTGGAGTTTTCAGTGCCGCACTCAGTTCTCTTTCCACTGGCTTGAATTCAATGTCTGCCGTTGTCCTTGAGGACTTTTTCAAGTCCTTTTGTAAAAAACCACTAACGGAACGTCAAACAGCTTTCATTATGCGTGGTGTTGTTGTCGTTTTTGGTGCCCTATGCGTTGCTCTTGTTTTTGTGGTGGAGAAACTTGGAACAGTACTTCAATTGTCAATGAGTTTGGCAGCAGTTTCGAATGGTCCTCTCCTCGGTATATTCACGATGGCAGTCATGGTGCCGTGGGTGGAGGGCAGGGTGAGTTCTGAAACATTTCTATATACTAACTAAAACAAACTGGCGAGAGAATACTTGATGACATTTTTAAGGGTGCAATAATTGGAGGCACAACAGGTCTGGGCGTAATGTCGTGGATAGTTGCGAAAGCGCAAGCAGCCATCGCCACCGGAGAATTGAGTTTCATAACGAAACCGCTAACGACCAGCGGTTGTAGTTACACCTTCTTTGCACAAAGTTCGATGAGTATGTTGGCCATAAACGCCAGCACCACCAGCACCGAACAAACAGTGCTTCCATCGGTGCTTCCAGTGTAAGTTTGACACAGCAAGCATTTGGCGAGCGGCACCTTATCTGGTTTTATATATTTCTATATTTCAGCGATGAGTCCTTCAAGATTTATCACATCTCATACTTGTACTACACCATGCTTGGAGCAGTTATCACAATGACAGTTGGACTGATGTTTTCCCTGATCTTGGGTCCAAACAAACCAAGTGAAGTTGATCCGAAGCTCTTGGCTCCATTTGTGCGTCGGATTATTGGGAGGACAAGGCGAAGGCGTAAACTAAAGACGAGGCTGGAACCCGTGGGGGAGGACAATCTGACGTTTCCCGACGAATTTGCACTGAAGACTGTCGATGCTAATTTTTGTAATAAAAATGTGAGCCACTAACAGATGGAGGTTACGGGTTGACATTTCACTTTGTAAGCCAATCTGTGTATGATTCTGTATTAGCCCAACTTTTTAGATAAATACCTATAGGTCGAGGTTAGTTGGTAATGGGAAAATATTTACAAAACCGGTTTGTTTTTTATTTTAACAGATTTAATCGCAGTGACATTCTTACATCAAAAACGTTTGCTCCGCTGAAATGCGTAAACGAATGATGGTGTCTCTCAATCAAACTTGAGTCCAACAAGGTCGCTCAAAAAATTGCATCTCAACCATTGGTAGTAGGTAGTGACTTACCTTGTATGCCAACATAGCCGATGGGTTTAAAACTTCAGACTCGAAGGACACATGGTCAAAACAGAATCCCAATACTGCCTGCTATGCTCTTCTGGAAAAAAAGTTTTGAGCTGTACTTAGGTGCAGTCTAGGACGTCAACTTTGGCCAATGAATAGCAGTCTTAAGGTTCGATTAAAATGGAAGACCGAATTTCAGTTTCAAAGGGTTAGTTTGGATAGCTGGGAGCAGCTTGCCCGGAGTCGCAAACCATATTAGACTGCCGGAATATCTTCTGTTAACTAAAATGTTGCTCATTCTTCGTTCACTTACTTTTAAGTTATCTAAGAAACAGTCCTTCGAAACAAAATACAATACAATTTTTTGTGCTACCGTCCAACACCAAATCATCGCACTCATCCGATCACGACTGTAAATATATCTGAATCTTGTCTAGCGAATCTCGCATACCTATACGCACACTTTCGCTGCCTTCCATGGAACACAGATCTGTGTCTCATTTGTATACCTAAACCATTCCTTGCTGCAAGACAGTCGCACAACAAACAACAATCAATTAAACTTCTGTACCGCACTAAAACTTTTTCGACAACCTCTTTCATCTGCTTCGGTTCTCATTCATTCTCAGTTATTGTTCTAAGAACTGAGAATAGTGTTCATGATAGTCGATTGTGCGACGATGTGGGGGCAGAGTGGTAGACCACCTGCTGGCACAGAAGGGGGACCTTATTAAAATTTTAATTATTCGACAATCGAACGCATACGAATGCCGCCAGGACGATCTGAAGAATAAAGGTTTTCGACAATCCTTTCAACTTGAGCATACTTTTCCTGGGGCACTTTGCTGCTCGCACTGTATGTGGATTGTGTATTATTGGTTGGGTACACATGCAGGTAATGTGGAAAAACTATTTTCGTTTGATCCTTCGACCGAGACCGAGAAGTGCTTGCGAAATTCTCTTTACACTATTTACCCATGGCAACCAAACACACTTTGCTTGCGCCTCCCCACCCCTCAAACCCATGTTGCAAAACCAAATCAGCAGGATGCTGCAAAGTTTGTGAGTAGGTGTGTGGAGGCTGTAGATGCATAAGTGTGTGTGCTTGATAGAAGGACAAAATAAATTTTTATTGTTTGCGTTCGAAAATACCCAATCTAAGTGTAATATCAGTGGGAAGAGCGGCAAAGTTCAACAAGTGAAATGAGAAACTTTTGACATTTGTACTCCTTGCAAGGCTGTATTATAGCCACCATGTGTACAGGCATTTGTGTACACTTCTCGCATATTGGAGGAGAACGTAGATGATGATGATGATGGTTCGAAGTGGGTCCCGGTCATGGGATGGACAAGTTCTCACAAATGAACACAGTTTTGTGGTTTCTGTTTAATGAAGTTTGTAAACAGGCACAGAAGCCGCATTAACTATTTACAGTTGATTACGGAAAGGACCTTAGAAGGATGTCAACAGATGTGTGTATGTGCTTTTGGTTCTCGGTTCGGTTTATTTACTCGGAAAAATACCATGAAGGCATGTACGGTCCACTCCACCCAGCCGGCGTATACCTATTTTACTGATGTTGCTGTCCAGTGAAGTGCGATTCTCGAGTGCATGCAGCTACGTTCATATGCTTGCATTTTTTTAAATATTTTCCTAATTATTCCCCATGGAATGTGGGTCAAGCATTGCAAAGAAATTAAAAGCAAGAACTTTTCTATTTCGCTGTTGTTGTAGTTGTTGTTCTTGTTCTTGTTGCTTGGATATCGTTTCAAGTGACAGTAGGCAATTATTAATTTCCACAATTGTAAGCCAAGGCGCGTATCTTCAACATGGTATCGTCGGATGTCCTTGTGCGTTTTGCAGTTCAAGTGAGCGTTGGCATTTTCTTTTGTGGTTTAACTCTAAGAAATTCGCTGAGATGGTATTGGCCTGGCAACGATGTAAGTGAAATAAGTAGATACTAATATTAAAGATGTCGGGATAAAGGCAATATTGGGGCAATCTTTGGAACATATTTCGAAATAATTCTGCATGACGAAATTTATAAGAATGGTGATTTCAATATATGAGTCACTGATTTAAATCGCAGTTGCAGTTCCGAATTTTACCTTCGCGACCCACGACAGACTTTGCCAAAATTCAAAATTTCAAAATATGCGAATCTCTGGTTTGCAAGGGATATGAAGACTTGGTTTACAACAAAATGTGCTATAAAAATACTACAAAGGCACCTTGAATGCCACCTATCATTAATGGTGAAACCACATTTCCATCAGATATGCAGGAGGTCAAGGCAACAGTGCAATAGCAACACCAAGTATCAATTTGCAACAAATAAACCTGAAGCCTCATTATGAGAAATAATAAATTAAATGAGTCCTTCTTTTTACATTGTCTTCTTCTAATTAAGGATTACTGCAATGCAGAATGCATCCTTATACAAAAATATATGGGGATTCAAATAACTTTTCGTATTTTTTTAAAAGAAAGCTCATTTTTATGCACCACCTCTGCGCATACTTAGGCAAACGAGAACAAGAGCACGGGATAGAAGAAAAAGAATATGTTTCGTTTATCCTTGCACATGTTACAACAATTCATCAAAATTCCTATGCAATTACAAATAATTAAACATTCATCTAAGGACAATGGGGGCGGGGGGAGTGTCGGGCGGTGAAGGAGTCACAGCCAGAGTCACTGGTGGCGGAACATTCACATTACTATGCGGCTATGCGACAATTTTTCCGTTGTCGCACCCCGCCCGCCGCCGCCTTTTGCTCCTTGCTGGCTTTCTTCTTTTTGCACAGTTAGTGCACAGCAAACGCGCGAAATTATAAAACCAAACAGAAGATGATGAAGAGCAGCATATATAGAAAAAGAAGAAAAGGATTTTTCTGCAATTGTGCATGTAACAATTTCACTTACGGCGAATTATTTACAATTCAAAGGATCTCACAATATGCAGAACGATTTTTTCCTTCTTTCATGTGTGGGTGTATGGGCGTACCAGTGTCGAGTATTTAAAGCTCCCTAAGTATGCACAAAAAACTGAACTGAACGTACATATACTATTTGTTACATTATTATTCCCTTGTAACGGTGTTGACGACGACGACAACGGTGAGAGCAGCTGCATAGGGTAAGAAACTTAAGAGTTAACACTTTGGCTCATGGAGAAAAATTAGGATAACAACTTGAAAACTCTTGCTTTGATGAACGACCTGCTACTGTCAAGAGAATATACAAGTACGCACATACACATGCACTTTTAAAGTATACAACATACAATTCTGCACCTTCAGTAGGACAAAATAATTCAAACTATTATACAACAACAGCAACAACAAAAAATATATTCAATTGTTTTATAAATAAAACATTCATTGCTGATGTTCGCCAGTAGATTGCCAGCAGCCGAGCGCAATCCTTACAGAAAAAAAAATGATATTGTACATATTTGCTGGAACTGCTTTGCATGCTTTTTGTGCTTGCTACATCAGGTAAGAGAGCTCACACAGCCCCGGCCCGGCCCCAGCTCCGTATGTGGGCTACGAATCCAAAGTGCCTTGCCTTGCATTATTACTATTTTCATCATCATCAGCGCCCACATTGAGCATAGGCGCGTTCATCCCTCTCACTGTATTGAATTCTTGCATTGCATTGCATTGCAGGACTTTTGTAATTTTTGTTCTTCTTCATCTTTTACTGCTTCTATTTTCTCTGCATATTTGTACAATGACAACAGAGTAATCGCCTAGTTTGGTGCCCGACCGACTCCTCGTCCCCAGTCCTCTGTCAGCCCGGCCATATCCATCAGTACAATCCGCATATTGCCTTCATTTCTTGCAACATAGTACGTACTTCTGTAACTGTACCTGTACCGTTGCCGTTTCGGATATAGGCGCACATAGGTAGATAAAGGCAAGAGCGAAGCTGTAAAAAAATAAATGAGAGTTGTATGATATTTATTTTCTTCTACATATTCATATGTGTTTCAGGGGGTGGATATGGCCTGGCCGCCCACCTCTCACAAGGGTGAATACTTATTAAGAAAAAGGACACACTTGCCATGGAAAGGATGCTACAATAATAACAGAAAAAAAAATCTGCGTGCTTTCGCTTGACTATATTTCCATTAAATTTATTCGTGTGCTGTAAAGATGTATGGGATTTTTTTCCTGTCCTGTTCTTCCTTTTCTTCTCATAGTTATGGATTGAAATGAATAACTACTGTACATATAGTTCGTCCCAGTAGTGTAACTAGGATGTATGATAGCTTTGTAATTTAGATGCAACAAAACATCTATTTTTTGCTTCCTGCAGTCTATTGGAAACAGGACAACTAGAATTGCTGAGGAGACAAACCATCGGATGAGTGTAAAACAGATGCCGAGAATGAAATGCAAAAGGATAAAGAATTATTATTTTGTGGTTGTCACGTGTTTTTGCGCACCATTTTTATATGCTTGATAACTGTGTGTTGTAATCAGCGTTGCCAATCAATTTGGACGAAAAAATGCCTTACTTGAGAAAAAAGATGCTTTTTCAATAAAATAAAGCCTAAAATATTTTTTTTAGGTAAACTGGAACAATAAATCAAAAATTAAACACATATATAAAAATATAAATAAAAACAATTTTTATTTCCAAAAAATAACTAAAATTATGAATCACTGAAGAAATTCTTAATATGTAAGTACAAAGTATTGAACAAAACAAACATAGTTTTAGTCCAGCAGATAGTCTTGGTCCTTGAAATCATAAAATAAAAAAAAGATGCCTTTTTGGAAAAAAAACAAGCCTTAAAGCCTTAGCTATTGAAAAAATGCCTCAAAGGCATGAAAAAGCCTTAGTTGGCATCACTAGTTGTAATGATGTTGAAATGTTTCGCGGCTGAGTTTGGTTGACTGATGCAGTCATTTTTCGGATACGGAAGCTAGCGGCCGGGCTTTCAATAATATGAAACTATAAACAACACCTTCCACTTTTTAACCATCAAATAAAATCGCACGCTGATCTGCTTATGTCCGATTTCCAGGGATCTATATTCCACTCTGAAATACGCATCCTTAAGTCGTAATTTATCTTACAGACCTCCGCCCGCCAAACTAAAATGAAATGAGGCTATCAATGTTGGAACTCAGCAAGACTGCTGGATCATACTGCCGATTTACTGTTTCAGAGAAATGACTTGGTGGAGAGCGGGAGCTCGACAGCCAATTAAAATCAAAACTAGCCTTGCAAGAAACTCCTTTTTCTAAGCCCTACCTTCATACAATTTCAAAGTTCTGATAAAATATTGGTTTTCGTTATTTCTTACACATTTTGAATTAATCTTTCATTCATTTGAACGCCAAATGTGTTTAACGGTGAAAATTTCTATTGCCCATTCCGTCAACGCACATTGTCTATCTACACACACACTGTTTTCACATGTGAAATATAATTTTTTGCCGCTCGTCGATTTGCAGAAGTTCTTTCAGTTTATTGTTGAGAATCCTTTTTGAATTTACCCATCAGGGAGTCTTACATGCAAACATTGCTCGCGAAACTTCTCAATCTCTATTATCTCAACAAATAATTTTCAATTAGCTAGATTTGAATTAATTAACTTGCACGACGAATAAGGAGGTTCTTCCCCGTCGCGCTCTGCTCATATGGGTTTTCTGATATTTTTGCAATATTTACTTAGTCTATGAGAGAAGAAGCAGATTGTCACTTATGTCAAATACTATACACCTGTCCTCTCACAAGTGGGGATTTTAAAGTTTCCACCGCTATTATATTTGCTCTCCATCAGGAAGAGGTAAGAATGTTTTTAGCTTATCTTTGGAATCGCTAATGTATTTTCCATAGACGAGTTCTGTTCTACCTCAGGTGCATTAAGTGGCAGACACTCATTTCTTGATTTTAATCCTTTTGGTTGACTTTTAATATTCAAGATGGAGATGTTTATATTCAAAAAGCCCTTCACTTTGATGCTTATCTTAGGAAAAAAAAAATACAGAATTGTTTGCACGGCTCCGTAATCTTCGGATTCCTTTGATTTATTTTTTCCCCAATAAGTCGATCCTGGTTGACGGTGGGCCGGATATAAATCTATACCGTGGGATTCTTTTGTTGTTTTTTTTATCTGTGTTTTCTGTTTACTTCAAAGGCAATGGCGTCAGTTTTATTTTCTTGGTTTCGCGATGAAAACCGGTAAAAAGAACTCACAACTGATGACGATAATAATGTGATCCTTACTGTTGAGCAAACGCAGATTATTTCCTTTTTCTTCAGTTTTTGTTTTTTTTTTTTTGTTCGAAATACAAAACACGAAATCCTTATTGAAAAATGTCGCTTTGGAGATAATCGCCGGTAAGAAAATCTAACAATAGGGTGCGCACATTGGGTGGGGTTGCTCCTTCGTTTTGCCTAATGCATCTATCGTTAAGTATTCAAAGGATCTCTTACAAGTAAACAAGTCGTATCAGACTGTCATTTGGCTGTTTGCTTATGACTTTATTCCAATCCTTTGGAGGGGAAAAGTGACATGAGGCTTGAAAGCTGGATATAATGGGGTAATTTCCATGCTGTTTACTTAACTACAAATAAATATAATATTTTAATCTGCTCTTTTTGTGGTTTTTATTGATGTTTAATTTTAGATAGGAATTTAATAAGAAGATGATTTCATTGTGTTCGCAGGAAGGAATCTGTTCGTTGATTCAGTTGAATACAAAAAGTCAACTGTAAATATAAAGAGTTTTGGTCAATGGTCATTGGGCGCCATAAGCTTGAAGTTGCATGAAGTTCATGCAGCGTAGCGGGGTATAGGAGGCTTTGATGCGTTTGGTTAATGTCGTTTTCGATTTGGCTTTTCAGATTTATATATATAAAATCCGAATTTTATTGGTTCTTGTGTGTATTCAGTTGGCCGCAAATAATGTTTGTTTTCACTTGCACTGGAAATCCATTTGAATTGATTTGTTCACATTTATAATAACTCATTTCGGAATAATTTAATATAAAAAATCGTTTCCATTCTCGAAAAATTAATAATTCAGTTAAAAAAACAAGCCTTCCAACGATAAACAATTCGTAGCCGCCAGCTTTGTGTCATACACATTGGTATTAGTGAAAGTATGTGTGAAATCTGAGAAAAAATCGAGATTTCTCTAAAGAGTCTCAGATCAAAAAAAAAATTGATTTTTTTGGCAAATCAAACATGAAAAGCAATCTCAATCAAAAAAAAAAATCGATTTTTTCTCAAAAAAAATTGATTATTTTGCCAAATCGAAAACGACATAAGATGAGAGCATGTGGATGAGTCTTCAAAGCTAAACTCAATGCTATTCAAAACTGCGACCAGTCAAATAGCGCTTAGAGCTATAAGCTCAAAACTGATCGAATCTGCTGGGTGCCAGTGTATGATCATTAAATAAAAAGAAATAGGCAATTAAAACTAACAAGAAAGTCAATCTTTCTGTTGGCCTAATTCAGCATAACAAACTTAATCCGCATTTTACAAAGGCAGCCACATTTTCTGATCCGACCTTGGAAAGCCAATGTTAGACTGATATCTAACAACAACCAGTATAAGTAAATTTTCATTGAGCTTAATGTTTTTTTATTTATAGAACGCACGTTCGAAAAGCTTTTAAATATATTTGGCTAAGAGCCATCGGAAACTCGAACACTGAGTGATTCCCGTCTTAATTGTTAGCTTATTGTCTACATTGTTGGTGGCAATATTTATTTAATAGTATAAACATCGGGCAATCTTTTTGGCTGAACGTAGATTAGAGAACGCACATGTACCAAGCCAAGCTACTTTGATTAATCATTGCGGAAATACTTGTGTACCCCAGTATCAGCGCAGTGTCTCCATTTTTGGCACTCGAAATTATTGTTCGACGCCATGCGTCATCATGGTTTGCGAATACTTAATTTTCTGTTACTTCTGCCTGCCAATAAGCTTCAAAGCTAAGGTTGACTCAATCGCACAGCTATTCCAGTTGCAACTACTGTGTACTGTCGTTCGCAATTGATGAACATAAATCAAATTCTCGCACAGAACAGACCTTCGACGAGGTCGAGAGCACGCGATGATTCAGAGCTTCACTTGAACAGCACCATAGATTGTGGCAGCGAATTTGACGTACTATCGTCAGTATAACGACACTTGTAACAGAACACAGTTGCGCTGCTCGATTTGTGAATTTTATCTCAAAAATGTCAAGACGAATTCTAGTACTCTTGCTAGCGGTAGTCGTGTGTTTGGTAAATTAATTTAAAAACAAAAACAATGTTCTTGTTATCATATTATTAAGTGCGAATTTTTGTAGAACGCGTTCGAATTGAGTGAAGAAGACGGAGTGGAAATCCTACCCACGGAAGATGTAATTTTCTGCAAAGATCCCACGGACAGACGAAATCCGAACGAAGAAAAGCCCGGACTAAAGGACATGTGGGAGGAGGTCACCCGTACACCACTCGACCAGGAGGAAGAGCCAAAGTAATAGCTTCAGCTTAGAAATCAATAAAACTTACAGCACCCATTTGACGCATTTCCTTTATTGCGATTAATATCTTCCGCATTTCTTCTTCCACTGTCGGTATTTGAAAATTTTCCACCCGAAGAGAGCCGCAGTGGCTGGTAATTGTAAGAGCCGGAAACGTTTGCCGTAGGGCCGTTCAACCGCACCTATGCATTATACATTCATTTGTCCTGTCTGCCGAATTGCTGCTGCTCTGGCATCCTTTTTGTTCTCCTTCTTCTGATATATAAAAGCCACAACTACGAGTATACGAGTATCTAAAGTAATCTTCTCACCATACGACTTTCCGCCAGCACACAATTTATGTCCTTTTTTCGGTTTATTAGCTAAAAAAGATGAAACATTTAGATACTTGAATATGCTACGACGGCCAATGTCCTGTAAAAACGACAAGCAGTAAGGGGTTGTCCTCTATTTTTGCGTCGTCTGATAGTTAATTTCCATCGAAAGGATAATAATGTGAAATATTTTCTATTTTGCGCAAACGAATGTCGTCGTCCTCCACTCCAATATGGCGTTGGACGGGGAACGGACGCCGACTATTGTCTTCTCTTACAAATGTAATTGAAATAAAACAATTTTGGAAATAATTTCTTTGAATTGTATACTCTACTCACACAGACATGGAATTTGCACATATTCTCGCATATCTGATGGAATGAAAGGGAATAAAAAATGCTCAATATTCTCCATGTGTATCCTATATGAAGTACAACATGGGGGTAATGCTTGTTCGAAATATTTGTGCCCTTTTGGATTAGTGCGGCAAATGAACAAAAGTTGATGGCAATTTTTGTCTTTCAGTTAATTGGATCCGTTGTGGTTATGTATCCGAATTTTACTCGTAATTGGAGTATCTGGTATATGACTTGACTTTGGTATCTATATAATAAAATGGAGCTAGAACGGTTGGATACTATTTGCTTGAACTATCTACATTTAATTGCAGGAAGCGTTGCTGAGTATGTAAAGTCGCTATACGCGTCTGACATAAAAAAATTCGTCTCACATATTTATTGCCAGTAAGAAAATCGCTATAAGAAAATAATAAACGTCCGGTGGTCGAAATGGAAACATGAAAATTGTCACTCACACGACCTGCCTACTCATGCATAAGATCCAGCTCACTGCTCACACAAGAATTGATGTCTATGCTAACTACGGCTTGTGTCGCAGATCCTACCATTGCGTCTTCGAGTGTTCGGCAAGAAAAATATCTTAAGCGACAACATCTGTAGTAAACAAAAATGTTGGGCTTTGTAGATGGCGCTACGTTCTGATTAGCATTACGATCAACTGCAGACTTTATCTGGTCAGAATTAGAACCATAGACAAACCATACTGAGACCCCCAACTCACAATCCTCTTGCCGCTGGCCCCCTCAGTTTTTTTTCAAATTCGCCATTTTGTTTTCCTATCGGTGTTATGTCAAAAAAGAATCCGTGTGACATGCAAAAACATACAAAAAATGCTAAAATAAATGCTGCCAACCTCGGCAACCGTGGGGAAATGTGAAAGAGTTCGGGAATACCACATTTTTTTCATTACTGAACGCCATTGGTTAGTTATTATAAATTGTTAAAAGGCGAATAATTTGATTTGTTTGGTTAGTAAAACTATCTAAAGTTGATGTTCTATATACTAGAAACATATTAGGACAAACATGGTTGTGTATTTTCCGCTTTTGGATATCATTAACTTCGATTTCGTGTGTAAATTTTTCTTAAATAATGAAGAAAATTTGCTCAAAATGTTTTCATTTTCCCTCAACCAATCTACATTGTTAATTTTTCATGAACATTTTAAGCAAATGTGCACTTATTCCTAAAAAAAAATATTATCCAAACGTAACGAACAATTTCAAATTTAACGGATAAAACTCTATGAACTCTGTCAGCAACTTTGCCCACAGCGGAAGTGTCTCATATCTGCTGGGAGTGTGTTGGTGAGCCGGAATTTTTGAAGTTTCGTGACATTTGTCAATACGATTTTCTATGTAACAATACTAGCGCACCAGATGTGTACACTCCATAAAAAATATAGCTTGTAGGCTAAGTAACGGGAAATCGGCCGGAGTTGGTGGTCTCAGTATTGTCTCTGATTAGAACAGTTGGAAAGCCGTTTAATGTCGAAAGTATCCCGCGTGCATTATTGCAAAGGCTGTGCTATTGGTCGGCATGCAAATAAAAAAATACATACGTATGCAAAAACACAAAGCAATTTGTCTTATGACTGCATACAAATTTCCATCAATGTTACGTATTCGACCCACAGCGTTGTTCATTGTCGTTAGCTTTATATTTTGTTGGTGTTTCTCATTGTCAATATATTATTATTAGCGGTGCTGTCATTGTGTAGGGTTATATATATATATTTTTAACAGTATTAAGATGCGAATGCATATTTTCGTCGTATTTATGGAACTCTGTGACAGTTAAAAAGTTTATAGTTTAAAATATTTTTCTCATCTTAACAGTCTTCTAATTTGAGTTCAGCATCGTGATTAAAGAAAGAGAGAATATGCATTTTAATACATTTTGAGTGACACCTAGTAATCGCAATGCTATTTCGAATTTCGCATAAGTGAAATCTTTCACTTTCAGACAACGGCAACTTTGGTAACAACCAATTCTGATAACAAAACACTATGATGCCTGCACTGACTCCTACAGTCACGTGCTGTGGTGCTTTCAGTAGGTAATACAGTGCTACAGTAGTAGATAAGTTAGTGTATTTTTGGTTCTATTCCAGGACCCTACGAGGACGTTATAGACAACGATCCCATTACTAAGTTTTTTTATAGGAATATATTTATTTTTTGTTTTTTTACTTTTCGAATTGGAAAGCAATTTGTTTATTTACAGCAACTTTAAATGATCATATAATTTCAAAAAAGCAGGCAAGGTCAACAGAAGGCTTTACTTATAGAATGGCAACCACGCAACCAAAGCTTCCGTACCCAAAGGTAAGAAACGGAACCTTATTAGTTTCCATTTTGTCAGTCCGAACCCTTTAGACCAATTTTGTTTCTGTATGTTATTTTGCCTGTCCACGGTTTTCTAAAGCGAGATGAACACTCCGATGGATGACTTACCACCAAGTCACTTTGACTTCGAATTGAAATTTTTGATATAGGGAGATATGGATTTTGGTTCGATACAATTCTTTCAACATCTTATGTTGATTTCAACTATTCATTTACAAATACTGTTTAGTTAATACGTAAATTATTGGAAAGAAACAGAAATGTGCTTCATAATGAACTTAAGTTAGGTGTATTGTAATAATAGGTTTGGATAGGGTGTGCAAAGAAAACCTGCGCACCTTTGAATAAACGTCACTGGACTCGTATAATTTTTATTAAACATTTCCTATAGTTAAAATAAAAAAAACACTAGGAAGTACTTCACCCCCCCTTTGGGTAGGGGTTAGAATATACCTGAGGTAAGCCATACCTGTCGTAAGAGTTAAATCCACGTCTTGACTCTGGCGTTTAACCAGTCAAAGAAAAATATATCGGTGTCGGATAAAACTCCAGGCAGTACTCACGAAAATGAATATCCACACGCGGTTTGCTGAATTCCTGGGAAATACTCATTTGTGTATTTTTTTTAAGGGGTTCAACCCGAGACCCCACATTCAATAGTGAAAAAGAACCAACACAATAATTGTGCAGTCAAATAATTTCCCAATCCGAAACCTGCACCCACTTCCATGCAATAACTCTAAAAACAACAATACGCATTCTCATTTATGGTTATATTCCCGCTCAACAAAGTTTGGTCGCAAATTTTAGCAATATCGGCCTAGCAAACTTTTCCACGTAGATAATGTAATAGGTACGTTCTCTTTTTGTAAGCAAAACTTTTCCTTGTATCTTTCTTTTGACTCGCCCAGGTTAGCATTGCGACTTCGAATAAATTGTATATTCGAAAGAGCAACAATCATTCACTGCGCTGCGTCTTCTTCCATTACAATAAAAAAATCGTAAAAAATATGTGTGCAAATTAGTTGACTGCTCGGATGTCTTGGGAATTGACGACACAACTTCTATAGCAAGGAAATGTTTTGTCATTTGTCTCTACCCCCTAGTAGGTTGAAGAGCATACCTACCGTGCGCTATTTTGCAACCGTACACCCATCCATCGTTTTAACAGATGTACATCTACGACGAGTAAGTATATATGATATACATAGTTCTTGAGGACCCAGGAATCTAAGGTAATTTCGTACGCAAGGAAGAAAGATAGTGCGTACACCTTCAGTGATAAAGATTTCAAATATTTATAGACCTTCTATACCTATGTGCAGCTTAATTTTTTTTTCTTGTATCCGTTTATATAGTATATTTTTGCCGTTGTTCTTTACTTATTTATTTTATTATAATTTTCATTTTGCGAGCTTGCCAGGGTACCTTTTTTATTTATACTTCTTTTCTTACCGCAAATGTGCCTTATGCGACCATTAGGACGTTTACGACTTCATTTCTATGTTGTGGTTGTCAATGACATTGCGTGGTCGATGGAGGATGATGCATTTAAACATATAAAAAAAAATTATACCAAGGAAGCAGTAGCAGAAGAAGAAGAAAGTCCCATAATCGGGTTCTTTTTAAGGATGGATGGAATCTGCTTTGTGGGATTTATTCACGGGTGGGATGTGAGCGTTTTTATTTATCCCTGTTATTATCCCTTTGATATGTTGTGCGAGAGCGCATAAAATTGTCGTAAACTGTCTCGGTCACTAAATCCAGGGAGTAAGTCCTACTTTTTGTTTTTATTTTGAAAGGTAACCAACCAACTTACCGCAGATCGTGTTCGTGAGTAAAATGTAAGAGGGACCATGGGTAGTCCTTTCAAGAATAGAAATAAAAGTAAATAATAGATAGATGCACTTAGGGAAGTTTATCTTTGTCCAACCGCTGGATAGTGCAATTCTTGTTAAATACACCCACCTCTGTCAATATACACCACGTATCACACAGTATCCAAGCCATCCTACGAAGCTATCAATTAAAAGTCATATCATCCTGTCGCCAAGGAACAATTTGATTTTACGCATGCAAATAATATATAGATACTCGTCCCAGTTTGAAACATTTTCGCGTGCATGCACTCTAATGCCAATGAAGAAAAGACGCCGCAATAGCGACGTGCGAAAAAAGCTGCGGGAACAGCCACAAGTCAGCACTTGCGAAGCTATATTACATTTTGGGGGCTTATGTACTGATTGCGTGGTACCTATGGAGGCTTAAGGATGCGGTGAAACTGCAGCTGTGATGATATGTGCGCTATGCAGTACCTCCCAGCTGTCAGTAGGAGATTTCGAGCTGCTATTTAAATGTTTTTTTAAGTGTCACATCCCTAACAATGCCTTTGAAGTAAATGGGGAAATTTATTCCAAAAGATGATCAGGTTAGTGCAAGCAAAAAGGAGACTATTTTGCACGAATCGTTTGACATTTTTGGTTCATTAGCGGCGGTAGTGACGACAGAAGTGGTAATGGCACAGCACAATAAATATACATCTGCCAAGTATATCTGATGAATGCACTTGAATAACTATATAATAATACATATAAAAAGGAAAGAACTGAACAAATCCCGCATTTACATCCTTTTGACATAGTTTTCTCAATGAAGGATAAGAGGAAGAGAATACTGCTGATCCACTAGAGTCTAGGCATCGAAGAAGATACAGAAGGATTTCTTTCCCACACACAAATACTACTCGTATATACTCGTGCCCCTCAAAAAGCGATTGTTAATCGCCGCAAAAACTTGCCAAGCAAGTTTTATTCCATGTTCGCTTAAACACACAGACACATTCTACAAGCCAAACTGAAACGCTAATAATCCTTTTTGAATTCAAATATTGTTGGCCCGCTTTTTCCCACCCATCCATCCATCGTCGCTTTTGTTGTGCTTGCCAGTAGTATACCTAGAACCAGCATTTGCATCGAGTCTTTTGCGTTCGTTATATTCGAATGAAATGAATGATGCTTCTTTTTATATACCGCTACTGCACTTGCATATAATAATGGTGATGTGCTCGCAAATAACAATCCTGAAACGGTATGAACAGGTCACTATTTCTCATTACAGTTCTTTTAGGGGCATGGGATTTTTTTTTCTTTAAATTTCCTATCTGTATTGAGTACACTGAAAGGAAATAGTTCCTCAATTTTTTTTTAATTTCGACGGCCTGGACCTTAAAAAACTACATTCAACAAAAATATACCTAAACTTATCCACTGAATACATTGAAACACTGTGAGCACTGTAAGGACCAAAACCTCCATTAAATCGAATGAATTTTTTTGAGAAAATTCAAAAGATTTACGGCATGATTCTGCCGTTGTGAGGCCTCACAAATCACAAGCTCTTCTGAGGTTGATTCCTTGTGAGGTTTGTTGTGATTCGATAACATTTTTTCGTATTCTCCGATAATGCTCACAACAAACATAACAACAAATTCACCTCACAGTGGTTAGATTATTGTCACTTCAATTTTGTGGGATCTGAGAACGAAATATTATATCTACACCGTTAATTGGATGAAGAAAAACAAATTTATTAAGAAAATATGCGAAATATTGACACTGAAATGTTTTAGAAACGAAGAAAATAAAATATTAACGACATTTGTCACAAATCAAAATTTCCACATTCCTCAGTCCAGGGTTTGGGTCTTTAAATGCTTGGAAAAAGGGAAACAATGCCATCAAATACAAAAAATGCCATTTGTGAGCGCTTATGAATGGTTTTCTATTTTTTTGACTTGCTCCATATGAGATCACATTTTCGATTGTTTTTGTAAGCCTCACAAGTTGTGAGTGTGCTGCCAGAATACGAAAACCTCACAAAATCTATTTCACCTCACCTTGTGAGGGTTTTGTGACTAGTGAGGTATCAGTGAGGTTTGCCATAATCGGGCTGTTAATGTAATCTATAATCTAAAAAATACTTCAATATTTAACTTTTACACTCCTATTGGTGAGGCTTGATCTACAAAAATTAGTTAGGGCAAAGAAATAATGCAATATTTTCTAACAACAAAGTTCAGAAATCCGAAAAACGGCGTATATTTCTTTTCAACTTTTCATATAATTCAAAAATAAATTACCGATTAATGGATGCAGAAGCATCCCTCGCGTAATAGGTCTGCAATGTCTTTCGATGATTTTTCCATCCAGCGAAACTTCCAATACAGTTTTTTTTTGTTTTTCATTCATGACAACTTTAAAGTACATAAAGCAAATAATGTCTCATTTGTTATTTATTAAGGCCAGTCTTCACATTAAACAATCAAAAGTGCATAATACAAATTATATAATATTTTCAGAGATCCGTGAATCCATCTGTTGGCTTTTGTTGAGCAAAACGGCTGAAAGCGCTCTTGAGAAACCCTGCTTATTAAAAAGGCTATCCCTGCTCAAACTTTTTGTACACCCAACTTTATTCAATTAAAAAATTATATTAGAAGTGCGAAAACATTATCTTTCAGAAATATCTGAAATTAGAATAAATTCCTTAACCGCCTTCCTACGAATAATTTTTCCGTCAAAATGTCAAAATTTGAATGCGGCGGACAAAGACAAGTAAAATATCTGAGAGATTTTAGTATAATTACTGCCTAGTGAAATTGTCAAGTTCAAGTAATGTTCATTTTGACACTTCGTGCTGAAAAATTTGTATGAAAAATTGGATTTCATGTGAACTGCAATTAGGCTTAACGTTAACCTTCTGTTGTTTCCGGGTTTTGTAAAGCTTGTAGTTTATTTTTAAATATTTTCTTAGATTGTTCATCACAAAATACCAGCAACTTTTGTAATGAATTGTCATTCGTCCGTCTCCAATAGAGTAGGTAGCCCAAAGTTCGAGAAGGAGAACTTTTTCTTCAGTGTAGCCAGATCACATACCTTAGAAATGACTGTGAACTGCAAAACTGCACGAGATAAGAACTTGCAGGTATTTTGTGTGGTTACGGTTCTGCGTTTCGAATCAACAGCATAACCAGGAGATTCACGTTTGATTTGCCCCAGGCAAAAGCATTGTTCTCGACGCCGCTTTTGGAAGACGATGATGATAGTGACGAGAGGACGACTTCTATGATAGATGTAAGGTAAAGATTTGCGGCAGGTCCTTGTGCTGTTCAGCTGATGATGGTGATTATGACGACGATGATGATTATGATTATGATGATTATCATGATGATTAACAGGAATGCATTGTTTCGGTGAGCACTCCTTATTGCAGATGATTATGGTGGCTGATTACGAAACGACAATGATGAGCTGATGATGGCAACAAATCCACCTGCAGCTAAATATTCGCATACTTGTGTTCCTATGTAATAGAAAAATAAAATAAAAAAACAGAAAAACTGACACACATACAAACATAGCAACAAACAACAACAGTTGACAAATGAAAAATCATGTTACGTAATGGGGGTGATGGCTCTAGCAGCAACAGAAGTAGAAGCAGCACCAGTAGTAGCTGATGGCATCATGAGAGTTCATCAAAAGGACTCACTGCCTCGTTTTTGGCCTTTAGTGACTTTTGCTTGTTACTGATGTTGACGCTAGTGAATGCCACCATACCACTACCGACCGTTGCGCTGTGTACTTCAGTGCTGGACAAAAAGGCCGGTCACATATATCTTTACTATTCGTATTCTATTCGTTCACTATTATCCACTCTCCCCCAGGAGGTAAAAACAATTAAATTTCAAAACATAAACTTTTGCTGGTTGTCGCAAAATTCGCTATAATGTGTCGTAAAAATACGATTATCTCTCTTTCACCCTCTTTGTCAAAAACTGAAAACAGCTTTTATTTTTAATAACCGTCCTCCGAAACAACAGCCTTTTTAGCCCCCGTTCAGGATCCTTCGCATTGTGTCGTCATTAAGGATTCTGGAAATTTTTTGGTCAACATGTACAACTAATTAACAAAAGGTCGCTATCGCCCATTATAGTTTTGTGTAGTGGTAGTTGTATTAGAGGACCACCTCCCTAATTCAAACAGGCCGCATGTCTAGGATATGGGTGGTTTTGTCATATTCGCTTGATGAACTTTCCCGCAGTGAATTTTCGGCCCCAGGCGCACAGGCAACGGGCATTTGCCGTATGTATATATTTTTTTAACGGATCAAAGTTAACAAAAGCGCTCCAATTGGGTGTTCTCTTTGAGGATTTCACATGCAGCCAGACACTAAACTTTCCCAACCGTCCTTTGTGACTAGAGTCCTGCCATATCCACTGTTTTAAGAGGAGCGAGCAGTTTGAGCGCGGGCTACTGTAAACATTTTTCAAATAGAATTTAGTTAGTTTTAAGCACAAAAAAATCACAACCATCCTATGCACCTCGTATGCGTGCTACTCACTTGGAATACATAATTAGGTACATGTCCATGTCCATTTCCAGTTTGACAACTGTGGGAAAAATTCACACAGCCAAAGTTCAGGACTGCGCATCAGAAATATTCCAAATCCCCTGCTTAAGAGATGATGAAACCCTTTCGATGATCCTTGTTGTGTGCTCATTTTTGTAGCCTCTAGCCTAAAAGTTTTCTCTCGAGATTTTTCTTATTGGTGTTGTTGTCTTGAAACCCCCTCCAGAAATAAAAACAAAAGTTTACGCTCTCTGAGGAGTTGAGTTTCTTGGGTGAAACTTTCCGAATGTACTGGACTCTCATCCACAATTATATTGGCCGCATCAGAATGCTGCTGATGCTTGTGTGAAGTGTCTTGCACTTTTGATGTTGTTTCTTTCTTTCACTTTTTGTTTTTAGTGCTTTCAACTATTTGCACTTGTTTGTTGTTGTTGCTCCATGAGAACTTAGGTTTTCCATCTAAGTTGTAAGTGCTGGAGTAATAGGGAATTCCAGTTGGTTTTGTTTGTGTGCTTACAGAAGGTATAGGGATATTGGATTAGAACTGTGTCTTAAAAGGTTACAATAAAGTGATTATTGAAATAGACGAGATTTACATGTCGGCCAGAATCGTCTCCACAAATATAAAGGCCGGACCCATAAGTGACCTGCAGTTGGTGCGTTAACTGTTTTTTATCGGGAGGCATATTTAAGTATGTCCTCGAAGCTCGACTTAGTATGGTTCTTGAGAGGTTAACTCCTGTCCAAGATTTCCAGTTTATGTTCTAGGGTGCATCTTGATTGCATTGCACTATCTACTGCTTTGACTACTTAATAGAGTCTTGAATGATGTAGGTGCATTTTACCGCGAGGCAAAGGTATCTGTTATTGTATATGTTTAACTTTTCTACCACCATATTCTCGCCCACTCAAGCAGATTACACCACAATACCGTATAATATAACAATCCTCTCGAAATTTGCACATCCACCTCCTAATCTCCTCTATTCAATAACATGTAAATGTTGTTCCATTCATCTGAAACAACCCTTAACAAGCAATTCAATCAAAACCTCTTGCTCCATCAACCTTTCAATTATATTGAGCACACAGCACAAAGCCCAAATATTCAACAATCACTCCAAATCACTCAAGAAAAAAACCCAATTCCAGAATTCATGACCCCATAAAAATCAGATAAATCGCAAGCATTTCATTTTCATATTTTTATATCAATACAGAGCGTGCTGCGTATTCGTACCTATGCCAGTCATGCTATCTACCCGCCCGTCATAATATTGATGCTATTTTTTCTTTCTTGCGAAATCACTTGACCAATTTGCCACTTTCCGGAAAGTAATATCCCTTTGGTACCGGAGAATAGAATGCCACAATGTATCCAGTCACGGAATCATAAATTTATTATACGCAAATTTCCATTGCCAATTGCCAATAAGAAATTGTCTTCCGGTTTCTCGTTTGCCGAGAAGCAACCCTTGATATTCTTTTCTTGAGGAGCAAAATAAACCTTGAGTGCCTGACGACCTTTTGCATAAAGGACCACGAAGATGACATCGAGAAAAATTCCTAAAACAGGACATAATATTAGAATATTACATTAAAGGCAATAGGGGTGTAGTTTTTTTTTCGGGGTGATTTGTCTAGACCTTGTGCTGCCTCGCTTGGACAAGGGTGATTTTTGTGTTTTCGAAATAAAAAAAGGAAGACGTCTATGACTATTCAACCACCAACGACACTGATACCTTTGCATGAATGAAGTGGCGGAAGGAGGGTTGGTTTTTTGGTTAGTTCAATGCGATATCAGCTGAGGGTGGCTAACGGTGATGTTATTTGTTATCTCAATGCCCTTCCATTTATAATGTCAAAATTAGGGCACGTGCTGATGTAAACAACCAATTGACCATTGAATACGGCCACATCCTTTGGATTTGTAATTCCTTTCACGCACATCGTATTTTTTTTCTCCAGCATCCCATAGAGCATTTTTTAACAACAACAACGGCGGCGATGGGAGGAGTAGCCGACAAAAAATGAGAACAATTGATTCCCTGACTGGTTCTGTTCTGTTGTTGGCCTTTTTTGTGGTCGAGTTAAGTGATTTGCGACGTGATCTTTGTTAAGGCCCGCCGGAATCCATCTGGAAATTGATTCCCTTATTTATTGCCTCATTTCTAATAAATTGATTGTCATGAGTCTTATCTGCAGGGCTTCAATCGTTTGCAATCAATCAAACCAAATCAAATGAGCAACTTTAAAAAAATGTCAAGAATACGCATATCAGTTGTGGCCACTCCAAACGAGAGCGGTGTCATGTATACTACCACCACCACCGACTGGAATGGGAACGAAGGTCTTGGAGTTTATGGCAATGAATAATTTAAACAGTTTTCATTTCGGAGAGACTGTACCTATATACATGTACAGTACATGCTAAAGATGAAACTTTCCGGATGGACAAGTCACCCCCATTTGACCATTTCACTGCGGATTCAGCCCTGTGCGCCTTTATAATAACCGTACGGCGAGCAGGGCTGTAGAAAACGTTCACCCAACTAATAAAAATTGAATTCCCACTGACCATCGGACGGACACTTTAAATAGTGACAGCATAGCACACAGTGGTACTCAATGCGGCAATTTAGTAGATGTTATCCTCGGACATCGGACTCTGTCCATCGACGATATGGAGTTCATTTGAATGGACAGCAGCCATCATGATTCACGTTTTGTATTGGATATATTTAATTAAAGGTTCCATTCTTACCACACCACACCACAGAGTGTTCTCAAAAGGGGTCAGTCCCAAAGGGTTTCTGATGCTTCCACACCCCAACCCATGGCTTTTTCATAGTTGGACTTTTGGGTTCATTTTTACTCATTTTAATGAACACACATTCATCAGAAGTATGAATCTACAAAAATATAAAAGTGAAATGTGGATGTGGAATGGTTTTTGCAAAATAAGTACGGGTAGCCCATGGCCCATGGGTCATGGGGTTTATTGAAGATCTGTACCGAAAATACGGACACACTGTCCATAATTAATAATCGTTTATGTTTGAGTTGCGTCTCTCCGAAAATGTCCGTATCCTTTTACTGACCGCAAAATTCTACATCGGATACTGTAGCTCTCCCCGCTGACCGCCCAACGTAACCCAGCTAACCAGGCTACACAAGCGTTTCCAACGAAACGTGAATGGAATCACTTTTGTATGAGTTGATTTATTTTTCAGTAACTACTGGTGGAAGCGGACCACCCTCCTTCACCCAACCCGGTTAGATATATATATAGGAATATACAAATTATTATTATTTTTTTTAATTTTGGTGGTGTGGGAGACCAAGCACTTGAGTAGATGCACTGCGCGCGCGAACGGTGACATTTTTTTTTTGTTGTCTTGAGAGGTTGAAAGAGAATTTATCGTCCTTTTGGGAATATCCTTTTTGTATAATTTACATATAGAACCGTGTTACCCACCGCCACCACATTGTCGACCTTTTACTTTTTTATTTTGGAATTTTGTTTTCTAATTTCGCGCAGCACTTACGGAAATGGGTGAGCTGCATAGGTATACCTATACATACGTATACGGTATATATGTGTGAAAGGCGTCATGTATGCAGTATCCCGAAAGGTGGGGCTTTTAGTTAGACCAGATTACAACTAGTACAAGTAAGGTACCCTAATGAAGTGATGAGCAGAAGTAAGCCTTTAGATGAGAACTCAACATTTAGCTTATTTAGCGAATGTCCTTGGAACTGAAATATTAAACTCCACATCGAACAATTTTGTACCCGAAAACGGTTTCCAACACTCCACCTCCAGATTCCGTGCGAGAGGATAATAAACTTGAGTTTTGTCGTGTAGCACCATTTCCACTGAGGACACTTTTAGGGATGCTTTTGCTCTGATAAAGGTGAAATTTCCAACCACCGAGTGCAGAACATTCGCCATTCGCAAGGTGCCTGCAATCATAATGAGCTCCGTTGCTTGACCCTCACACTCCAACCGTGTCTGCAAGCCGGAGAGAGGTTTTCCAGTTTACCACTGCTATAGCAACAATTAATAAGAATGAATTACAAAATTTTAATTTTATCCCATATGGCAATATATTTTAGTGGGCTGGCGGCGGAGCCATGCTGCGCTCTTTTTTATAGAGTTTTGGTATCTAAATATTAATGCTCGCGCAGTTACCTACTTTGGATAGAAAGGTGTCCAATCCACAGTCGGAAAGGGAATACCCATATTTCAGGCTTAATCATGCATTTAGTCCTTAATAGGTTGTGGGCAAACGTATAGCCCCCACTTGGTTGAAGTAAATTACACTTTAAACAAATTGAAGTCCTGAATAGCTGATACTTAGTGAGTCACAGCCTCCAACCCGCTCCAAAGCGATATCTTAATCAAGGGGATCACTTGAAATTCCAAACAACCTGCATGATTGCTTCTGATTGATTTCCAGAATTAATCTCTTCCGAAGCAGAGATATTTTTTGCGAGTAGATATTCAAATGAGAGATTCCTCAGTAGATTGGCGTTGATGAACACATTACCCTCGTTTTCTGCAGTGTATACGGGATTTGGGAATGGCGTGACGGAGGAATAACGAGCTAACATTAGGGGAAGTTTTGTGAATTTTTAGTTTGAGGAATTTTCGTGGTTGACCTCGAAGCGCGCTTGGATGGAAAAGAATTTCCCAAACCCATCCCAACGCAGTCTAATGAAGTGATGGAGTATTTCGTGTAATCTTTGTGCTGAAGGCGAAATTCATTGAACAGCACTGTATAAGTGTCGCCTTGGAGGGGGAAATTCGAAAGTTGCTTCGGTAAAGGCTTTAAGACTTGTTAGGCTTTTTATTAAGTCATTAGAATTTGGAAATTTTGATAGAAAATACATTTCTGTATTAACCTAAAAGATGCACTATGCGATTCATAGTTGGTGATATGAGTCATACAATATAGGAAGGCCTTATCCACAAAAAGTGGTTTCAGCCTTTGTCGGAAAAAAACAGATATTAAAGAGACTCGTACAATCTGCTGCCAAATTTATCTTCAACATGCTCTTTCCCGATATCTCTACGATCTGGTATCCCGGACTATGAGTATGGTTAATTTTCAATTCCAATAACAACTGTGCCTATAAAAGGGTGCTGCGACTTGAAAGACCGTCCACACTGCCACATACAATATATAATTCACTGCACAGCTCTTCATTTGTCTGCCTGTAATTAAAATTGGAAATTCAATTGTCCGCAGTCCACTAGAAGCCCGCCATGCAACAAGTAGCAAAAAATGCATTTACATCCAATTACGTAAAATATGATTTTGTTTTCGAGCGTCGAGCAAACAAAAACGAAAAATCTATTTGGGAATACAATAATAATAATCGTTACCATTAAGCCGCTTATACAGACCTTACTCGTATATGTACATTACGCCACTGAATAAAAGCAGTTAAAATGAAAGCTTCGAATATAAAAATAAATTCCAAGCCATTCACTTGTCCAATGCCAATCCTTGAGCATTTGGAACGGGGACATAAACCAACAGATTCGGACATCATTACATACAAAAATTCAAATACGAACACACACCATCATTGGCAAATGCCCGAAATGGGTGGAGAAAAAAAAAGAATTCCAAATTGAACGTCGGAATAATCGTCCCACTCTTGTGGTTGTTTTCGAATTTGTTGGACACCGTTTACACCGCCAACATATCCACCTATAATCGTTACACACATATGACGCTGATGCTGATGATGATGATGCGAACATGCGGCAATTTCCAGTCCATTTTATTTTGATTTTTGGAGGAATCCAGTGGTTTGTTTCGAGGGTCCTTTGGTGCGACGAGAAAAAATCCTACTTAAACAAACAGACCCGCACGCGATTAACGAAAAAAATAAATTAAAAACAGCGAATACCGCTCAAGTGGAGTTTCAGCCATACGAATTGTTTGCTTTTTCATTTCTGTTGGATTGCAACTAAGTGGATAAGGATAAAAGGGATTTCGGGTAAGGCTGAGTGCCTATTAAATAGATTAACGAGGTTAATTGGGATTCAATGATCCAGGAATAACGTTGATGGCCATGCGAATCACAAGAGCCATACAAAATTACAAACATTTCTTTACAGCCCGACGGCATCTGCCCCGCACCACCTGCTCGCTCATCAACACCTCAAAAGTTTATCGAGTTTTAATTATTAAGGAACTAGTTGATTGCGTTTGGAATTAAAGTTGCCACCCTTTCGCTCCTTTCATCGCTTATGAATAATTGCCGATAATGTGGTGAACGGGAATCCTTTTGTATGCCATCCAAACACATCCCTATACACACAAGTTAGTCTACTTTTAAACGACTAATTTACACAACCGCACAACACCGCAACACAGACACACACACACACACCTCCTGATGTAACGGCTTCTTTGCTGCAAAGTTTCCCGATGTTTTCCTGTCAAATTTTAATGAATTTATAATCGAACAGGTTTGTCGGCGTTTTGTACCTCAGCCACAGCCCTATTGACGCCATAACAGGACGTGTATGGGTGGGGGTGCACACCCTCATAACTTTGAAAATTGCCTAACTCTGTTAATGATATGAGACACGAAGTTGGCAATTTTCGGATTTTATTTGAGTTTCGGAAGGAATTTGTCAGCATTGATTTGACGCTTACTCGTAAATCGAGTGGAGCTGCAAATATTTATACGATATTCTGATTTTGAGTGTGTAAAAGAGGTCAAATTAATCAGCGTTTTACGTGCAGCTGCCCGATGCCGCACCAAGTCCAGAATAATGCTTTTCAGCAAACTGAAATCCAATTTTAATATTCCTTCACAAGGATGCAATAACATTTTATTCGTTTCGTAAATGGTCCAATTGGATATGTTGGACAACATTGAGTCCCCCAAAGTGCCATGGTTTCGACCGTCATCGAAATCGCACTAAAGCACATTCGGTGCAGGGTCGAACAACAACGCCATCGCCATCGCCATGGAAGTTGCCACTCTCTGCCGGCCGTCAATAAAATACATGTCCTTAATTACACGGCTGATGTACCTTTTGCCCACAGATTAGTTGATATATTTGTACAAAGGACATGCTCTTTCATACCCCTACCCAATACTGTTGGTTATTTTAATACAAGCACTAGGAATATAGTCCTCGTACGTTTGGGTGGTAGTAATTTCGCGCTCGTCGCAAGGAGACAATCAAATCCAACCGATGTGGCAAATGATTTCAATCGAAATTAATATCAACGTGAACGCAGTGCAGAGTTGCCAGAATTCAATTCTTAATCAAGTCTGTTTGAACAGTGGGTGGGGATTTTGTGAAACTCGGCCATAGTTCTAGTTTATTTTTTTGTTGTTTATGCTAATAAAGGGGAACATACCTAGATATAGGTTTGCAATCATATGCCTATGGATTGCAGTCGCACATTCTTTTAAGCTAAAGTACTAAAAATGAAGCGAAATATATAAGACAACTACACAACTGCAAATAATATATGACGCATTTAAAGCGAACCCAACATGTTTGGATTTGGACTACGAAAATACACAAACACGTTTGATGAAAAAGTGGCAGCCATTTTGTTTTCACACTTCTATTTTTGACACTAGCTTAAGCTCATGGTATTTTATTATGATACAATGTTAATTTAGTTATTAGTTAGGACATAATAAATAGTTTTATAGTTTGGAACATAGACAAACCATGGGGGTCTCACCAACTCACAATCGTCTTGCCGCTGACCCCCTCAATTTTTTTTTCAAATTCGCCATTTTGTATTCCTATCGGTGTTGTCAATTAAGAATCAGCGTGAAATGCAAAAAGATACAAAAAATACAAAAATAAATGCTGCCAACCTCGCACCCATGGAGAAATGTGATAGTGTTCGGGAATACCACATAATTGGATGCCATTGGTTAGTTATTCTATATTGTTAAAAAGCGAATAATTTAATTTGTTTGGCTAATAAAACTATCTACAGAAGATGCTTAATATATAAAAAACATATTAGGCCAAACATGGTTATGTATTTACCTCTTTTCGATATCATTAAGATCGATTTCATGTGTTAATTTTACTTAAATAACTGATAAAGGTTTGGTCAAAAGATTTTTTTTCATGCAACCATCCCAAGTAACAATTTGACTTCGGTAAGGCGCTATCGAAGCTATTTCACCTCCCGCAATATTAACTGCATAAGGTCTAAAGGAAACGCATTTGGCGCACTTTAATGCAAGTATTTACTTATTTAAGACTTCCTGAACAGCTTGGATAGACCTTAGAAACTTTATGGAAGCTTTATAGAGGCTCCAAAATGAACAAGAAAAATATTTATTTATTTTATTACATTTTTCAATTTTCCATTTTCTTATTTTTTTATTTTTTTTATCTTCTTAATAAAAATTTTCAAAGACTTTTTGCAATTTTCATGGAGTTTACATTTACGTACTCGTTATAATTTACATTTTACTTACATGCGCCGCACTGAGAATCGAACATGGGTCCTGTTGCGTAGTAGTCCAATACACTACCCCCTAGGCTAATTCGTCATAATGCTGTAGCAGTGCTAAATCTGAACTACTTGGTACATTTTAGAGTTTGGTTAAGATTTGCAATAAACTTGCAGCTTACTCGACCGAAGTTGTAAGCAAGACATTTAGTGTTACCCTTTTTATTCATGGGCGAAAAGTGTTTATTTAAAATCACATTACTGACATATTTTTCAATGTGCTAGAAGTATTTTATTTCTTGTAATTTGTCCCTGATTCATTAATTATGGTTTCTTTAGACAGCTTTGATTCATTTCATATTAAATTAATTTTTACCTCTATAAAGCCTCCATATGTAAGTTAGGAGGAAGTACGAGTAAGTGCTTCTGTACAGCTTCCAATCGCAAGCGGTTGACTGCATGACAGTTCAATGCTTCTATAATGCCTTCGGTCAGAAGCTCTAAAGAAGCTTCTAGGAAGCGCTTCGAACCACAAGCTTTATCGAAGCAATTCACTTTCCACACATCTCCAGACACATTTTCAGATGTCTAATAGAGATCTTATCGAAGCTTAATTCCATATCCCTCTATAAAGCCTATGTATATGCTTCGTAAAGGTCTTACTGAAGTTATTATCGAAACAATTGCTTCGAAATAGATCAACTTCGTTTAGCAAAGACTATAGAAGCTCTATCGAAGTTGTTGCCTACAGAAATTACAAATTTGAACCTTACCGAAGTAAAATTGTTACTTGGGATACTGCATTGACAGTTTTTCATAAATATTTTAAGCAAATGTACATTTATTCCTAAAAAAAATAAAAAAAAAAAGCTATCCAAACTTATCTATAGACCAATAATTTCAAATTTAACGGATACAATTATATGAACGCTGTCAGCAGCTTTGCCCACAGCGGAAGTGGCATATGCAAGGTGCGAGTGAATTGGTGAGCCGGAATTTTTGAAGTTACGTGACATTTGTCAATACGAATTTTTATATGTAACAATACTAGCACACTTAGCATTTGCCATCCCGTAAAAATATAGCTTGTAGGCAAGTAACGGAAAATCGGGCGAAGTTGGTGGTCTCAGTATTGTCTCTGTTTTGGAAGTGCAATAACAGATTTTTTTAATTTCAGGCCGATCTCAATATGGCAACACTGCAAACATGTGTATTTTAGAAGAAAACAACAACTGCCACATTGTGATTAGGATAGCCCCCCGATTCGCCTACAAAATCCACTAAATAATCCATAGCAGAGACTGCCATCATCCGAAGTTTATTTCCAATTAAGCACAGTTGTGACACTTAATTACACCGATTGAATGCCGGATTGAGGACGCATTACACATGTTACGCCTGTGGATTGATTAAATTTGTTTACTTTGTATTAATCGTATAAATCGATTTTGGGGTGCGAAGAAAATAGACAGTTCCTGTTGATGGAGTTTTCCTCATGTATACTGCACTGCATGTACCTTTTACACGCGTTATAATATAAAGAACAGTCGTAGCTACTTGGTATTTGGTATGCTTGTTAAGTATGTTACTGGGGAGTACTCTTTTATTTTTAAAGCTTCTCCTAGAGCATTGCATTGCAATTGTGCCGAAAATAGAAAAAATCGATTTTCAATTTCTAGTGTTTTCTGGATACCGATTTTTTATACTTTGAAAAAAATCTCAAAATACCGAATTTCGATTTTTTATACTTTGAAAAAAAATCTCAAAAAATATTGAATACATATTTAAAAAAGTCTACAGAAAATAAAATTTCTGGTCGTAGAGCTTCTAAACTTTATCAAACATAGCATTTTTTGCTACTCTTTCCATTTATTTGTTGCAGGCGTCAGAACAAACTCATTCCTTCTCAATACATTGAGGGTCTAAACCTCCTATTCCGTTCGCTCCCTAAAAGCGTCGAAACCTATTAACTGTGACTACGGCTGGCTGAGATGTAAATGTATTTATCTATACAAAACCACATACAGCAAGAGGACATTTCAATATCCAGTGACTACCACCCGTTGTGTCATGTCATTGTTTTGAAATTTCGATATGTATCTTCGACTGGTCAACCGACTGAATAAAGGAAAGACCGGGTAAAAAGTTCTTCCAGCAACAAGCAAAGTTTTTCCATCTACTCCTGCTGATATGCAGAACTTGGAATGTTTTTTTTTTTCTTTTTGTCCAAAAACTTGGGATGATATGTACACAGTTTGTGAAGTTTATGAATGGGTCAATTGTTATGCATTGGAAATTGTCAAAAACATTAACTTCTGGGTATTTTATGACCAAGTGAATGGTCTCAATTTAAATAAATAGAAATTATTGACCAATGGTCAACCATTGAACCGACAACGGCTCCAGGCGGTTTGAGAAGTTTTTTGTTTGTCTGTTGGTTTTGAGTTTCTGAATCGGAATTAAATGGTAGCTTTGTTTTTTAAATAATTAGATTTTCAATGCCATCTCTTGACAACTTTAAAGTTTAATACCTTCTTGGTGATGTAGTCCCTAATCAAAAAGTGCCTTCACCATTGTATGCATTCGTTTTCACCTATACGCGTATTTCTGTCCAAAGATTACCTAGTTTAGAAATTCAGAAATGTTGCCACACATTAGTAACTAAATTTACTAAAAACGTTTTTCAATGCAAACGATTTTTGCTCAGATGTTGGATCCCATCCAAGCAATAAATTAACGGGCGGACCATTCCACTTGTCTCTTTTGTAATTAAATTTCCACCCAAAGTAAATAAGTAAAAGCGAATATAAAGAAAGAAGCAGCGGTCTGCAACAAAAACAAATCCGGAAATGTATAAATAAGACTGTGACATTGCAGAGACGTCATGGTCAATAGAACTATTCGCCAGTATATCTTGGGTTTATGTTCCGGAACTGCACACGAAACTTGTGTATATCCTTCTCTCCTTCTTTGCGAATTTTCTTTTCCATCTTCCGAAAACAAATCAACTGCACCTCTTACTGCGTGTATATAACGATTGTTGGCCAAATCAAATCACAGAGTAAGTGGCATAGTTGATCTGGTTCCAAACGAAGCAAACTATATGGAATGCTTAACACCTTGTGATTTGGCATTGTAAAGTTAATTCCAGGTGATTTCCTGGGATATTTCGGCTGCATCCGATCGAAGCAAATCTTTCTTGTACGCACCTAAAAATGTAGATTACATGTATTAAATCTCAGCTTTGTGCTCTATTTGGGGCTGTAGGTCTGCTGCAAGAAAATGTTATAGCATTTGTCATTTAGGGAGGTGGGCACTTCCCATCTCACTAATTTGCATATCAATCCAAACATCCTTGGAGAGTTTTGCCATGTGCAACACCGATAATTCCGTATTCTATTTGGCACATCCTGGTCAATGTCGTCGTCGTCTCTGCTTTGACCGAGGAGTACTTGATTCCTCCTGAACGCTACCGGGCTACAGCGTTCGGTTGTATGTCACAACAAAACTTTGTGTGCAATGATTTGTGTTTTGTACACTTGGAGACGGGCACCGCACCGGAGTGATTCCGGGGGGGGGGGGGAGGGGGGGTTGCGCCTCCATCAGCAGCAGGAGGCCCAACCGGCCAACGAACGCATTGGTCGATGATGAATGCCTAAACCTCTGCTGTGCAATTCCAAGATGTCCTTTTCAATGGTAGAATATGCAAAAAGGACTATTAGTCAATCATTGATTTATGTGTCTTTGTGCGACGACGGGAGGAGACGGAGAACTTCTCAGTTGATTTCATAAAGCAACTGCCATCGTGCAAATGAATTAAATCAAGTTGAAGGGTGCATGTGTGAGCGTAGTCGTCGTCTGCTGGATAGTGGCACTGGCAATTTATACTCCAACAGGATGACATGCGGATTAAGCACACAATGCACACTAGAATTCCGTCATAAATCTTGACCTTCTTGGGTGATTTGCAACTGTTTTTATTGAACTTTCCGTATAGGATGCACAAGCACATTGCTATGGCCTAGGGCTTTCAGATTGAGTTGGTAAGGCGCATTAATCTGCAGATTGGGAGTTTGAATGGAACACTGCATCAGGAGAATTTGGTAAGGGACTACCAGGTGATAGATTTGAATGTGTCTACTCTGTTTGCCATCAATTAACCTAAGATCAAATTCAGCTCAATCGAAAATGTTTGCACATATCTTAATTCAAATCAATTGGATGTGGAAAGTGGAGACCAACTTGAAACCACAGCCCCTTTGGCAATGTTAACACCTTCTTCTGGGGCTCCAGCTGACATCGAATTATCCCCACGCCGAGAAATGTCACATCTCTTGTCCTCTCTACAGAGTGGCCATTCAGATGTAAAGTCAATTAGAAATCAATAGTGTGTAAGTAATCCCTTCGCCTTTCAACTGATTTCATCTCATTCCCTAAATGCGTGCACTGAATGGGGTTGCATTCAGTGCACACAATTTCTCTCATGCACACTGTGACTGCAGTGCGTCCCCAAAAATCCAGACTGCAAAGGGCTCATTGGAGCGTTCAATTAATTTAATTGGTTTAATGGGGATCTCAGTCCCGTCCTCATCCGAGAAGAGCTTTTGGTGTTCAATGATCAGTTTAATGGGAAAACAATATTGGTAGGCCATAAGTGGATTACGAGGGTGGTAGAGGAATGTTCAAAATTACCATTGAATACAGTTTCGTTGATGGACTCTCGCCTCCTCGAATGCTCATAGCAATTGAATAGAATTCGCATTATGAGTCGACAAAAACTTTAGGTTTACGTATGCCTGGATGGACGATAAGCTTAGCGGCGTATAGAGTGCCTATTAAACTTGATAAGAAGCGTTTGAAGTGTAAGTAACAAGTGAGGGTGTCGGTTGGTGCTGTAAGTGAGTCACATAAGGCGATTACGGTTCATTAAGAAATGGACGGGACGGCCCCTATTGATAACATCAATTTCTGGTAACCGAAGTGAAGTCAAGCGGAATGGTTAAACGGTTGCCGTTGAGAGTAGACAACGGGGTCTATTAATATGATGCTTATCAGGTCGGGAGGTGTTAGTGAAATTGGAGCACTTCTATATAAAATAGGGTGAAAACATAGTCTTTTGTGTTGTTAGAAATAAAATTATAATTATATAATTGTAATAAAAAACATTTGCCAATAATTCATTCCCGTATATCAATTGACAGTTAACAACTTAAGCAAAGCACCCTCTAACCACTCCATAAAAATTGAATGAATTCGTGAGCATCTGATACCAACTTCCAATCTATTGCCAGGTAAAAAGTACTTAGCTGATTACACCTCATGAACACCTACATCCTGGAGCAATAGAAAGTTTCACAAATAGAGATGCCTGTTTGATGAGCAAATGAAACTATTTTCAATAAAGTTGCACGCAATGTGTCGTAAAAGAAAGTCATGTCCTGCCCCCATAATTGGCCAGTAGTTACCTTGACTGTTTCTCCTCCAGGAACAGGGGATTTGCAATAAAAATAAAGTACCTATCCGCCGAGGAAATGCCAAAAAGAAACCCAGCTTTTCCATTTTACGAGTGCAATTTGTCCGCTTCCATTCGAACAACTTTCACTCCTCATTAATTCCCCGTCCAATAAAATTCGCATGCATCCAAACGGTGGTACACAGCCACACCAGCATATGTGGATAAATTACCAACATGTCTGTGTACCAAAAAATCAGTCAAGCGACCCAGTCAAAAAACTGTTCCAATTTAATTGCTCCCAAGTAGAAGCATCACCTAGGTTCACCCCATACATACGGGACACACACACTTGCCCATGGTGATTCCACCCATTCAATATCCGCTTCATATGCATGTTACTGCCAATAGGTTTTACGATCTCTAACAAGCTGGGCCACCGGGTATTGTGCGTGTGGTGGATGGCCGACCGAATGGATGCATGGCTGATTCGAAGGTAATTAGAGCGGAATTCGGAAGAAATCGACTAGGAACATTTTTATAGCTCATCCTTCGGACTCGATACTTGAATCGACAACCTTGGAAGGATGTAGATTGCCTTTGCGTTTGCCTCTTCCACCCTGCACAGGGGTAAAATGAAGCCGGCCAAAAGAAAACTAATCAAGCACCAGACACAGACACAGACAACCTTCTTGCAGAAGCAATCAATGAAATCACTTTAATGACGTAACCATACGATTGCTAGTGTAATTACCTCGATACATGAAATTTGTTGCGATAAAACAACAACAGTTGAGTTTAATCCTTCAGCTGTAGTATGGCAGTGCTAGTAGAGTACCACCCTTCCTCTCCTCATACTTCTGCTGCTAGCCCTCCGAAGACACTAAAGATAATTTTGCAATTCCATTTCGATTTCTCATTAGGGACGTTGCGATCTCCGAACTCTGAGCCCAACAACAATCAGTCCTAGACCCTTGAAAGTACCACTGCTACATAGCGACTTCCTTCTTGTTCTTCTACAAACCATAAGTAGCAGGCAACACAACAATCAAGGATCATTTGACTGGCTATAAAACGGCTTGTGTTTTGTTTGGGGCACTAATGATTCGAAGGACTTTTCGTGTGTTTTGTGGAATTTCGAAGGAGCATAAAAGCGTCTGTATTCCGGATAGTATGAGTGTTGTTCCATAACAATGTTGCAAACGCATTAGGAGGTTTTCGCCAGCAACTTCCTTGCGGACTATGGCAATTCAAAATGATGTGATTACAATTCGATGGAGCATGAAGTTCTCCGAACCTTTATTGTTATCCTATAGGAAGAGAGAATATGCGATATGGTCTGGCCTGGCATCTGTTTCTCTAATTAAAGTACGCTCTCTCGATCTGTGCTCACTGTTCAAGTTCAGCACCATCACCTGTTCCCCGTAACCAAGCGATAACTTGCGAAATTGCAAGTTTTAAAACCCCCGCAGTAAATAACCGAAGAGATATTAAAATACAATTTTAATGTTGGGGAACGAGGCAATTTTCACCTTGGATACGCCTATTCGAGTAATCATCCGGACCGCTGACAAATTTATTGAAATGGCTTTCTCAATACAGCGAAACAGCGAGCGCGCGCGAAGACTCTCAAAACCACCCTGTCAACAATAAAGGATGATGATAAAAGTTCGAATGATACTTTTTTTCTTGTGCAGAAGATTTACTACCGTTAATGGCGAACAATTTGTAATAAATAAAATATTCTTTCCTCATAAATGTCAAAAAGGGAGAATTAACGGCCTAAGGTTTGAGTAATGGCGTGATTGGTGTATATGAGTGCTCGTATATGCTCCTCCAACATTTGCGATTGGTTAAATTTGAGTGTGCGTTACAAGATGTCTCTCGATAAAATTTTGCAACACAGATTAATCTTAAGTAAAACACTTGAAATTTTATGTTTATATAATAAAAATACATTTTATGTTCTTTCATTTTATTTTGTGTGACTAAGACTTTTAAAATAATTCCGGGCACTCATTCCGTAACTTTTCAGACCTCCAAAACTACCAACTAAATGCTAAAATTACAAGTTTGAGAGCTAAATCCAGTTCATTTTCCAAAAATATAATGAAAGCTGACGTTTGTCAAAATAAATCGAGTGATCGAAGCGTCAAAAACGATATCGATTGTTGATATACGGATCTGCCCCCTGTAAATAATGTATCGCAACAAAATTAATTTTAAAAATTAGCACGAAACACTTGTTACTGCTCACGCCAATATTTATTCTACTCTTTATTTTTACTGTGCCCCTTGACATTTAATCTATTGCTATTTTTAACACGTATTTAAATATAGATACCCCAAAGATGTTTCAATTGACGCTCTTTGTCATAATGATAAGAAAAATGTCAACAGCCATCTGAAATGTATCAAACGCTCTCAGATCGAATTTTCGAAGGGAAATATTTAAAGGGTTCGCTCGCTATAACATAAGCCTTGACAATTCGGAGATATGGTTAATGATAAAGGGATGCCTATACTGAAGACCTTTACTTAACGCTTCTCGAATGATAATTAGTTGAATTTTAATATTTGTTTAGTCAGGTTTTGTTGCTGCTGCTGCTGCTGCTGGAAACCCTTGGCAAGGCTGTCATCATCTTCGCCATCGCCATCCTATAGATATCAAACACCATCCCCCGAAAGCATTGAAACCCACTACCGCCACTTATGTGTATTCACATAAGCAAGCGCCACACGCGTTTTGTGATTAAACAAATTTATTACACAATAAATTCATATTAGGCAGCATCGCGGGTGTAAGGGTGAACGCCTTTATTGTCTTCTCCTTCACTTTTAAGGAATATTCATTATAACAATATGAGCTCTGCGGTGCGATGGAATGGGTATGAGAGGCCCAGTGCCGAACGAGCATATATGTATGCCCAAAAGTATCAACGCGATAATTTTGATGGTACACATAAAATAGAATAAGTCCGGGAAAGGGTTTTATACGCACACACATAGAGTCACATATAAATATTTCAAAAGGTAAAGGATATTAATTTACCAAGAGACACACAAAAAAAAAGATATGAGCAACCCTGTCATGTTGCCGATTCAACCCCCTTTTTTGGAAAATAATTTTTTAATTAGGTAATCCACTGATGGGTATACGCGGTAGTATAGTATTGAAATCAAAGGACATCTTTGCGTCATATTTGTTTAGGGTAAGTACCTATAGTGAGCAGGAGTTAGAAATTCAGAGAATGTCAACAGAAGATACATACATATGTTGAATATCTCAGTCTCCCGAGTTGATAATAAATTTGAAGTAGGTAGTGCACATTTGTGTTATCTCGTACACCCGCGGGAGGACGTGCGCGACCCCCAAAAACAAAATGCATACGAGCTACGGAGCTGAAAAATTAATTACAACGATATTATGTAAAATTTGGCTGAAAAATCAGAGGATGACTGAAACAAAAAGAAATGGACATTATTATAATATGTGGCCTTAGATATCATAATTTTATCCATTTTTTTTGTTTTGTGTTTTGTGTTTGCTGGTCGTATTCGTATCTATGCGTTCGTTTTTCGGAAGCCTGCGACGGAGAAGACTTGGACTCTGGGCAGAATAAGGGAAGTTGTGAAATTAGTATGAAAATCTCCTGCGGCTTACAAGTTTTGAAAGTGGACGCGATGTGGTTTTAAAAAAGGCAACCATGTCCTAAAAGGACGTTACATTTTTTCGTCCGCTGCCATTTAACTTAATATGCAGACCGCTTTATTATTTTTTGTCCGTCTTTCCTGCTTATGCCCTGAATTTATGTGGTGATATATCCGCTTTGGAAACATTACAATTTGTTACACTTAATTTAAGCAATTCACATTTGCTATGCAATGAATCACACTGTGGACATGTCCTTTCCAGCATATTTACAATATTTAGGGCATAAATCAATAAGCATAGACAAGTAGCCCCAAAGTGCTATAATCCTCCCGTTCTCTGGTCGAGAAATTCCGAGAAAGGAACTCTGAAATCAACAAACAAAATCTTGATTCAATTAAAATTCATTCGCAAAGGGGAATTCCTCAAGAAACAATAAAAGAACATTCGGTTCGCCCCATGTCAGTTAAACAATTTGAAATTCAATCAAAGATCAAGAAGGTTCCTCATCCCCACTGGTCGTTTGGTCTCAATGTATCTATATTTGGAAAGGGCATTCAAATGACCATTCAACATGGCCGAAGTTTTCTTAAATCGCTCCGACAAGGGTTGAAGCGTCGTCCTTCTATAAACATCCTTCTTCTTCTTTGATGGAAGTTCCGCAAATATCAATGACCACTAGCCCTTTGGGATGCTTATGCAGAAGTACTATTCATACAACCTTCTTCATTATAAGTGCTGCTTGCTTTGTGTTGTTTAATGCGAGGAAGTGCATTTGACACGTCGTTGGGTCTTCGGGGTAATGAATAATTTGAGCGTGTCGTAGAAACGTGACACATTTGAGAGTTTCAATAGTTGTTCATAATGCGTTATGTTTGGGTACATATAATTGTTTTGTGCACTTACGAAGTAAGCTCTCAAATCACCCATCAGTACGCCGTTTGAAAAATCCGTGCTGCAATCTCTTAGACAAGTTGCTTTATGAAAATTAACAAATGTGATGGACTGAAGAGGGTTTTATGTCGAGCAAGGGTACAGAGCGAATACAAAAGCACTCATTTTCCATCCTAATATCAAAAGAGAGGTAAAAATTTATGTGAGAACGCATCAATGTTTATTTGCGATCTGCTGTACTACACCATGTACAGTTTTGTCATTATCATCGTCATTATCAACAAACGGCCTAAATATTCCGGTTCCATGCATAAACATTTGCTTCTTGCTTGCACGTCTCAAGATTTTTCTCCTCGCCTGTACTTATGTGAGTGTGCATCGCCTCGTCATCTCATCCCCTGAGTATTATTTTAATTTTGTTTTATTACTCACCTTACGAATGGGCCCGTCCTCGTACAAGACAAGAAGAATTCTCACATATGCCAACATCCATTCCGAATTCGATTCCAGGTGACTTGAGTGAGACTCGCGCCACTGAGAAAACATTAAAGCTTTCAATTTCTTACCCCAGAACACCCACATACTGTAGAGTAGAGCAGAGTGTAGGTGTAGGTTTAACCCCTTCGTATAGCATACCACCACCGCACCAGCGTACATTATAGAGAGAAAAGGGTGCTTCATTAAGGTAACGAATATTTTCATTTGTTTTTATTCAAATTACATTTCGACACAGGGGACCTCTGATGATGACTGCGATGACGAAGAAGAACAGGATTTTCCTATTTGCCTACTCATATAAATCTTACATGCTCGAACGAAAGGACCTCCAAAGGGGCTTCCCATTTCATTCTTTGGCTTTGGAGTCGTAGTCATCATCGTCGTCGTCAACATAAGATGTTACTTGATAATTGAAAAATGTTTGCGCTCGCAGCCACCCCCACCCACCTACCCATCCATTCAACCGCATCCGCAAAATCTTAGCTTCATCCTCCTCATGCATCCAATAAATTAACCGCCGAGTTAAAAAAATTACATTTTGTAATTAAAAATCTTCGAGTTTTAAATTTATAGCAAACCTTCTGATAAAGAAAAGAAACCATTAGTTGTAATAGAATCCACCCTTGTTGGGGTATAGCGAACCAACGAACAAAACCGGAATCCCTTATCGAGTCGTATCGCAAAACCGCGATTTTTTTAATGAAATATGAAGAAAAAATGTAACGAGCTATAAAATAAGAATATTTATTGACACTCATAATTCATTGAACACAAGCTTTACAGAAAAAAAGGAAACTCTTAGAATCCGTCGTTCTATTATACATATACATATATATTGTTGTTTTTTTTTTCTTTTTTCTTGCAAAAGAGATAGCCACCCCTCTGTAGAAAGCAATTGCATTTGGCAGATATTTCGTGTTTCTTTTGAGTTTTTGTTTTGTTTCTCTTCTTCGATTTGTACGTGTCAGTTTTACTTGGCTGAAATGTGGAGAAGCAAAGTCTTTTCGTAAAGAGTGTGTAAATTCTCACGGTTGGGACGAGTATTTTGTCCTTTAACTAACCAACCCTGAATCTAATGGCTGACTCTTGTATTTTGCAGTAATAATTAAAAACCCTTGTACTGCAGTATTTGTGTATATTGTATAATACTCAAATAGATACGGTTTGAGTGAGTGAGTGAGGGGTCTTGTATTTAAGCCTTGGAAAACCGATATACAACACCATTGTGTTTGTGGATCAGCAAAAACGCTATTTTAGGGTTCTAACTACACCTGAAGTGTATAGCTCGAGAAGCACAAAGCGGTGCTACAATAGTGAATATAGGAGATGCCGATGTATGTTTGTTTCAAAAGTCTGTAAACTGTATCATTTCACTTTCGTTTTATGCGGATCAGGAAAGAATATTTAAATATGCTTTAGGACAAGCATTCCTGGAATGACGAGCATTGCAGTTGACTTGTTAAAGGGCGAAAAGCAACTGGCTATTTCGGTTGAGCCTATTTGTTTAAAAAAAACTGTAGAACGATTTTATAAATAAACTTTTGTGTCTCAGGCTTATTGCGAGTCAAATTTATGGATAAAAGCTGAAGAGTGGAGCTAATTGTGTAAGAGTTTTAACAGACTGGAGATCCTAATGGAAAACAAAAGTTTGAGACAAAACGGAGTCTTCGGGAACACTCATATTCTAAGATGTTGGTCTAGATCGACTTGAATTGAACGGAAGAGGAGACTTATCGATACCATAAGTACTAATTTTTGGCAAAAAAGTTTGATCCTATATACTCTGCGTCTCTGCCTTTGAAGTACCAAGTGCAACTACCTTCGTCTCATCAGAGTATTTTGGAGGAATTGGCAACAAACTTATTTTTTTGTCATGCTTTAATCATAATCATTAATCAAACTGAGTTTTATAAACATTTCTACTTATTCTAAACCAATTTTTAAACTAACGCTAACGAAGAACAAAGTGTTGAGTAGTTTGTCACAATCTTTTTACCCAACTGGACGCCCTGTAGCCTAAACGGCTTGACCGATTTTGAGGAGTGAGGTATCATAATATTCGTATTCTGCCCCAGAGTGTCATAGGCTAAAAACATAAAAATAATAAAAGTTTATTTAAAAAACCAAAAAACCCGACTGACTGTAAAATAAAAAGAATTCAAATATGTGAACAAGACGCATTTAAGTACCTATAACTACCTATTTGGCAGTCGGAGGGTAGGTACTCAATACTCATACATAATATTTGTTAGTCTCCGATTGTCAAATATATATTTTTAATTCTTTTTATTTTACAGTCAGTCGGGTTTTTTGGTTTTTTAAATTAACTTTTTTTAAGGCATATTTTTAGTTTAGTGCGACCCTCCCTACACTGAGAAAAATGTTCAACAAATACCACCACGACCTGCATATTTTTTGCGTGGTGTAACATTTCAAAGTTCGTAAAAAAATGATTTTTCGTTGCGCCCTATTCTTAAACCGCCGCAAAATCATGACTCTCACAAGGAGAATACAAATCGTGAGGTGTACGTATTTATCTGTGCGCTCAGCTCACTTAAGGAGGGTGGTGTAAAACACCCGTAACGGATTTTTTAATGTGTTTTTGTTCTTTTCTTTCTATTATCCTCCTCTTTACGTTCCGCCAAAAAGGAGACGCAACAAATCCACCCGCACTTAGATAAAAATAAAAATTCAATGTTAATAATTTATGGTTAGGAAAATTATTACGATCTACTACTCCCGCGGTGGTGGATAGAGCGACTTTGCCAAACGAATATATGTAAATTCGAAGCAATAGCAATCACCTTTCGTATATGAAATATTGTTGGCAGTTCCTTCGTTGAGCTCGGCTTATTAACCAGATGAACCTTGAACAATGGGCCGCGATACAATATTATTATGACAATCGTACCCCCGTTCGCCCGCCATTCCAAGAGTCGATGCTGCATGTGTACATAAGGCTGTCGGGTGCGCGACGCGGTGTGGCGCAGTAAGCGAAAGCATACCAAAGGCCATCATAATCATCTATATTCATGGATTAGGATTCAATTTTTTGTGCTTATAAATTTTATCCGCAGCACCTTTAGCGGGTGAATGTTCGTACAATATAGCTATTCGTGTCAAGGGGGAGGAACGGAATTGAAAATGTTATTATAGGTAAAATGTAAAAAAGGAATATAATGGAACGCGTACATTATGTTTGGAAATTTATTTCAGCGGGAAGAAAAATATGTATTTATTAATGAATAATATCGCTGCGGGGGCTAGTAATATATTTGACAGGAGCATCGGCATCGCTTGTTGTCGTGGTAATGTTGCTGGTTGCCTGAGCTTAGTGTAATTGCCCCAAGAGTTGGCATTATCCCGGGATAAGGAGAGACGAAATGGAATTTTAACAGATGCACATTTTGTATAAGAAGAAGTTGTTTCGTTCCTTGGTGTTGTGAGGACAAAAGTGCACGTGCTGAAGAATGTGATGCGCGTATTATGTTCTGTGAGATTTACTTTTCAATTTGTCTACCACAGCATCCTACGATATTATTCATTGCATTTAGGTGTTCGTTTCATTTCATCCTATGTCTGTCCGGGGAAGTATCTGTTCGGCTTTGAGTACCTCGCATGTAATAATCTTCCTTAAGCGATCACTTCGAGGCAAGACTAACAATACTCACTTCGGCAGATTGTATCCCCGATCTTTTCCTGTCGGTCAAAACCCAAATCTCCTGACCGTAGGTCAGAGTTGGTACAGACAGCGAATTAAAGACCAAAAACTCAGCTCTGACACCAATTTATGTCCTTCTGATAACGGATGATATCGAAGATATAGATATATAATATTTTATTTAATTTTTTCATTTCTGAAAAATATTTTATATCTATAATGTACGTTCGGTATTAGTTAACGAGATTTGAAGTGCGATAAACTTACAGGAGTTTCCTTTGGCACACGAAAATGTTTGCCGCTGTCACTATCCGACTAAGGGAGCTCTAACCGAATGCACACCGTATTTAATCCCAGAAACCCATTCCTCAATAAGTTTTGCCCGCTTCATGTTCTTTCGATTGCAGTCAATTGTAGGATACAGGCCATAATTCACAATATCCTCCAACGAGTGGCTACGCACGCCCCCCAATTACAAATCTCTTTCGAATTCTCGAATTATCTCCTAAAGGACTTCCGCTTACTTAACTACGTTATTCGAAACAACAAAGGTACATATATATGTGTACTCTGTTCGGGTTAAGTGTTCTACCGTACACATAGAAAAAAAAAGAACCAGCGAATAAGGCAAAGGAAGGAAATTTATTGCGCTTTTGTCGAAGCGGAAAACTCGCCCAGCATCTCATACAATGGCAACTCAATAATGGATTGTAATTTATGGGCATGAAAAGATGCCTGCCGCTGGGCCTAAGCTTGTTAAGTGTCTCAGTTCCATATCCTACGCAGGTGTGGGATAGAGTACGCTATATGCAGCACATCATAGAATCATCCAACATTCAGCAGAAGCATCTCTTTTATAGAAAAGTAATCGCTGTTTGGCATGCTTTCAATGCTGCCCTTGCCCTAACGTTGATTCACTTTCACACAAAAACTATAATTTTGATAAATGACCTCCTTCTGTTGTTGGCTATCAATAACTTACATCTTCATGGAATTCCTGATGAACCCCCTCTTTATATTTTATTGTTTTTCCATGCCTGCCTTTTTCATGATGATATATTAATCCACTCAAACCGTCTTACATCCGCAACAACGATATCGAATTATAATTCCGAAAATGTAACCGTTACCAAATTATTTTCTCTGTATTTTTTTTTTTTTTTTGTATTCTAAAAGTTCATTAATTTTTTCCCAATTAGTCCCGTCACCAATTAAAGGTGACGTTGAAACTTTCATAGATGATTTGCTACTTAAAGTCCCTTGACTTTACTTTGAAGCCGAAACCCGAGACGGTTCTTAAAATGTTTTCAATTACCACCGAAGCCGAAAAAGAAAAACTTTTTTTTAAAGTACTTCGTCATTGTTGCGGTTGTTGCGCTTTTTTTTGAAAAATACTTTGTTCGCTTCTATTGACACATACCGCCGAGGGTTCGACCACCTCAAAACTTTGTTCCTTGCCTTCCGTGAATTATAATTAAGGGAGAGATGATTAACACGAAAAATACAAAAAAAAAAAGACGAGGGATGTTTTCCAAGTGTTTTCAGATCACATACAAAGTCAAGTTGCGTCCACCCCCCGCTTTACGCCTCCTTCCAACAAAGGCGCGCAACAGTCACCCGCAAAGCGGTAGAGGGAGGCGATAAACGAGCGAGAAAAAAATTGATTATATTTTTATGTGCTTTTTTAATTACCAAAAAGGACACTTTCTCGAGAATTTCTACTCAATTCGGTTATTCAAGCAACGAAATAATAATCACTTTAAAATTGCCTTTTGACAGATTGATGGAGGATATATCTAGAATAGAATACAGAGCCGTGCGGCTATTTTTTATTTTTAATTGCTAACTAGATAATTCAATTACTAGCAGGGGTGTGCTCCGAATAATGAATGCTAATGAAAGTAACGAGATAATTCAAATATTTGAAAGGTATCTCACAATGACAGTGGACCTGGACAGTGAGCACAGGGTCTTAGTAGGTATATACCTATGGCAAATAAAAAGGAACTAAACACGATAGGCATCAATCAAAATTTGATCAAAAAATAGCACAATTTTCTAGATTGACGTTTGGATATTCCATTGGGCATTATCTTTAAGACATGGTGTTATTGATTTGTCAGATTTTCACAAAAAAAAGGTTTTTACCTCTCGCGAATATCTAGTAATAGTTTGTGATAATAATTGGCCTGTGTTTAGCATTAAATTGAAACCGCAAAAATTAAAACCCACACAAACGAATGGTTGTAAAAAGCTGGGTCTAGGGTCTTCTGTGGATCTATTGCTCAAGCTATTTTTTAAACACATGTCTGCCCAATTAGAAGGATGGAAACCTTATTTAATGTAATAAGTTGTTAGTCCCACTATTGGTTTATTTGTAGTTTACCTTCAGTCCAATGGAAGGCCGTTAGTATTCATTGCGATAACGTCCCAATTCAAAAAAAGGCTTCTTCAAATCTTGCAGTTGTAAGTCTCCGGACCAACTCATCATTCATCACTGTCTGTCTGTATCAATATGGGAGCCAAGCAAGTTTTATTTTCATAAATAATTTTCATCGACTCTCCCGTAACGCAAATCGCGTAACCAAAATTTAGCATTAGATACCGTGACGAACGTGAGGTCCCAATTCCCGAATAAACTTTTATAGACTTTCAACTGCCGCTGTTATTTCCGCGTGATATGTGTCTCAATTCTGTGTCTTCCTGTATTCCTTTTATGCAATTTACAACACTGAATTATTAACGAAACAATAAATTTTAAGTATTTGAAAATTTCCGCTTTGAATTGATTTGGCAATGTTCCTTGTTGCATACAGATGTCATGATGATGGGGAGAACCCCGTATAACCATTGGGCTGTGGGCTATATGCGAGGGGGCTGCGTATTTGACGTATATCAGAGCGAGGGTTGCAACTTGGAAGTTCAGTGAAAGTTTTGTATATCTCTTACAAACACACACATCATCTGCCATCAGTCAGGCGAGAATGTATGAAACGTACATTTTTTTTTTGTCTTGTACATCTGGAGAAACTTACTCCAGCCCGGAAGCGATGTTTTACTTAGTTGAATTTATTTTGATGTGGTTGAAGGTGGGCAAAAAATGAAAGAAAACCCTGACATGCACAGGAGCACAACACAAATGTGTGGTGTTGCTGCAAGAAAAAGAAAATAAACCTTTAAAATCTGGGAAAAAATCCGAAGTGAACTTGAAGCAAAACTTCCTAGCAGTTCCAGTTCCATATGATGTTTGCTACTGACTGCTGCCTGTTGCAAAGGAACAGTTGAGGCAAATCAAGATTACTAGCTGATGCTGCTGCTTTTGCTTTCCTATTGCAACTACAGCAATCATACGAGAAGAAAGACCGACAGCCATGAGAAGAACAACAGCAGTTTCGGGAGAAGGTGTTTTTTTTTTTATATATTCTGAAAGAAGTTCAGTATAGCTTGCTATTAAAGTTTTTGCGGGTTCTTATGTATAATCCCGCTGGCTTTTCATACAGGAATATGCAGCGAACCTATATATACACATTTTGTTACATACGCAGCACAGGGATGGTTAAATTTATTAGGGCTAAGTAATTTGCTTAATAGTTACAGGTCTTTAAACCAAAATAATGCAGTGCAGAGTCATCAAGATCAAACTGTATATGTAAGAAGTTTCAACAAACAGCTGCAACTTCTAAAAACAAGCCTTAGCGTGTTTTGAGTGCAAATATGTATTGTTATTTGTCCAACTATCGAACCCCTTTCGAAAACGACTTCATTTATAAGTAATTGGTTAGCACATTAGGTTGGAATAGGCTCGCAAAAATTGTCAAAAAACGTGCGAGTATGGTTTGCTGGGTACTTGCATTTGATGTTTAGGGAAATATTGAAATGTCGCGATCTGCATGAGTCTTATAAATGTATAATTTTAAAAATAAACAAATTCGCACCTCAAAATGTTTTGACCTCGTACAAAAACCGAACAAGTATATAATCGACGATGGCACGCTTTTGAATCTACTGCCATTTTTGTTTCCTGCTTCTATCTAATAATTCATGTGGCAACTGGCAATACACGCTTCAAACGGGCCACAATCAAAGGGAGTAAATGTCGTAGAAGGCAGAAATTCCTGAAAAGCAATATAATCATAGGTATACCCAAGCAAAAGCCAACTCACATGATCTAAAAACTATGTTCAACTGCACCAAACAACGCGCATGGTGCTCCCTTGAGTACTAATCCTCGTTCAATGCAAATACAGTGAACATTGGAAAACGTGAACCCCCCAAAACTTGAACTACCCCAAAACGTGAACACTGTATTTTTTACATTGACTGCTCTAAAACGTGAACAAATCTAAAAGCTTTAAAACGTGAACAGAAATTTTTTCAACATTTCTACATAAAAATGCACTGAATTATTTAATTCGGGGAATACCATAATATTGACAATGCGTAGTATGTATGTATTTGGTGCCACACGTGCGTGTGCGTATTGCATAGCTATCATCCCTCATTCGGTTGCTGTTTTTTGCGTCTTATTTTCTGTTTAAAAACTTACTTAGACGCCTAAGAGAAAATGCAGTTGTTCAAATGTTGGGAAAAATACAACAGAAAAAAATTACAGATTTTTTTTGTTAAATAAACCTTTTATGTATTTTTAAAACGTTCAAATGTAAAAAAAATCCAATCAATTTTGTTAATGAGCCGTACCAGTATGTGTAAATATGTAAAAAATATTCATGAATCCATACTTATACAAGCAAAAAGAAGATAAAATGGAAGAAAATGTGTTTTATTTTAAGAGCAGAATCAAAAAATGTTACATTCCAAAACATGAACAATCTCGAAAACATAAACACCCTCAGTTTTAATTAGTTCACGTTTTCCAATGTTCACTGTATGTACTTTTCTGATATCGATAAATGTCAGTCAGCTTAGTTCACTCCCAATCGAACAGCAAAATATATATCTTTCATCATTTTGGACTACACTTAAAATACGCTCCCATGCGAGTACCTAGACCTACATGCACAAGCAAAAGATCGACAAGAAGATACCGCAACAGGCACGCAATTGACTCATTGGCGCTTTATATGAGTTCTCGCTCGTTTTTGGTTTTTGCAGCAATCATTTCAAGTAGTGCTACATCTACATACGCTCCAGGAGGCCAATTCTTTTAAGGATATATCCTCTGAAAAAAGAGGAGAACTACGTTCGTATATCTGATGGCTGGCAATAAATGTGACAATAAAAATCCGTTGTATTCGTTTTTATAGTCGGCCGGGAGACATGCGGACCAACGCTGCGGGCGTTTTGTATACAAAACCCGAAGCGGAATCATACCACGCTATCAAATGCTAGTGATGTTCATCCCTTTACATATTGTCATTTCCATATCCGTATTCAAAATACAAAAAAAAAATCATTTCATACTTTATCCGGTTTTTACTTTTTCGCCGCCTTCCTTAGAGGATATCAATTCGTTATGCAGAAGAAAATTCCCATCAATTCGTAGCCGCTGCTCTATTTTCCAGTTTTCATAATCCGAAAAACATATTTTCATATAAATGTGGTCATAACTCAGAATATAAGAAATGGGAGAATGTATAAGAAAAAAAGCGAATATAAACAAAAAAGCCAAACAAAGATAAGGGTTTGAGTTGAATTGTTCCATAATAGACGAGGACTATGACGATGAAAATGACGCCGTTGATACTAGAATTATAAACGATTCCATCGCCGAAGAAGTATTGTGCTTGGTGATTTTGACTATTGATGTCATCGAAATGGCATTTATGTACATTGAGGGTCCTTTATAAATTCTTATTTGATTGATGTGGTCGATTCGTGCCCGACTTTAGTTATTTGTGTGAATGGACGTGATGATATGCTCTGGAAGATGACCTTATTTGCACCAGAAGACCTGTCTTCTGCACTGGTATGATTACCTACCTATATAAACGCAGTCAACCTATAATTATTATTTTTTTAATAAGCTTACCGAAATGATTTTTTTTTTCGTAGCTCATTGAAAATCGTTTCTAATTTAAGTTTCGTCGGTACATATAGCTTCGGGTTACTAAATGGGGTCTTTGGCCAGAGCAATGTTTTTAAACATGCTGCACTTTGTTGAGGTACATTCAAAAAATGTCATTCAACTATTTACTGAAACATTATTATTTATGAACCATTTTTAGTGCAAGACTGTGCGTGCTTTTATTATATTCAAGAATTTCAGGTGTGAAAAGCCAAAAAGGCTTTGAGAAATTAAGTCTTACTTATTACTATAACCCATCCAGCTCCTAGTTTAGGATTTGGATTTATGTTTATAACTAATTCTTATACCCCTAAGTGTTAAGGGTGGCTCACCCCAAAATTTTTTTTCTTCATTTTTTGGTTATTTTTTAATAGTGTGACATTAGTCCTTAATTTTCACCCTCTAATCACTAAACCCTACTTTTTAATAGCATTTTATATTTTTTAACGCCGGTCGATAGCTGATCAATTAACACTTGATCAACTATCCCCGCCAGGGGTCTACCGGTGTCACTTCTCACCCCGTAAACAGCACGGAGTAGGGATGGGAGCGTTCTCCTGTCTCTCTTGCAATAAGCTGTATCTCACTTCTTACACAGTTTTCGGGAAAATTTCGGCCATTATTATTGTTTGGACATCGATCGCAGTAGTGACGTTTACAATTATCATTTTATCATCTAATATATAAAAATCAAGCCGTATACTTCCGAAACGGCTGGACCGATTTTTATGAAATTTGTTATGTATATTTGGTGGGTATGAGAATCGTTCGTAAAGTATATTTCATACCGCTAGGTGATTAGGGTGTTCACGTCCATGTCCACAACAGTTTTTTATTGCATTTCTTACGAACATTGTTTTTAGTATTTTCTTTAGATTTGGCAGCAAAAAATACCTATAAAAAATATGTTCACCCTTAGTTTTTGAGTCGCGATTTTAGTATTTTTGTGCTCATCGAACTTACACTCCTTATTTTTTAATCGCAAAAGTATTTGACGTGAAGTGTCATCACGATTTATTTGGAACGGAGACAAGCTCGCCGGTTCGTAATTGACACACACAGATCAAATGACTGACCTGTTCCTGAAGTCTATTCGCAGATTAAATGACATCGGGGGATCAGAAAAAGTTAACAATTCTGCGGCAAACGGTCAACAATACAATTCAACGTTCAAAATTAAAGGCCAAGAATGCCACAAAGTGAGCTCATTGCTGCCAATTCCAAACGAACCACATACATTTTTACAAATCTACTTCATGGGCGGCGAGGACATGAATCGTGTGGACCCCGAACGCGTCATTAAAGAATGGACCGTCATCATACTCCGGCCCGGGAAGACCATTTTCCTACACGTGTTTGCTCCATATCCACGTGGAATATATCCTCAAACGGCGAATACTACACTTTAGATTTATACATACGTTTGGTAAAATCGTTTAATCGTTCTATTTTATCGATGACATTCGATCATTTTTAGGGATCGTTAAAACGTTCAAACACACTTACAATATACATTCGTTATTTTTTATTTAACAAACAAAATATTCACTAGAAATAATTCATATGGCAAAACAACGCTTGCCGGGTCAGCTAGTATGTACTTTATATAAATACCTCAATTTGTAAGACCATTCGTATGTTTCCATATTATGCCCATTTTGTTCTTATTTTTTTTTTGGTGTGCCGCCGACAAAACTCCCCGTCAAAAAGAAGATTATCAAAGTTTAGGCACAGCCTGTAAAAGGAGACCATGCAGTAAATATTTTATACAACTTTTTGATCCGGTAAGACAAGACCACGTTAAATAACAACATCACGCAGTGGGTGGTAATAACATAGCACGCCTACTTTGACTTTGTATCGCGTAAAAGTCATCGAAGTGAAGAATTTCGGGTGTCATTCGCTACTCGCTACTGCCATTCCATCACCTCCCCTGATAATTTCCAATAATAAAAGTGAAAAAGAAAAAAATTGTAGAAAAGTCTCTAGTCTCTGGAGTCCTGTTTCTGGTGCGAACATTTCTTGATCTTTGACGCGCATTTGCGACAGTTTTGAATCCTTATTAACATATAAATGATACTCAAGTTATCCATATTAATTTAGTTATTATTCAACTAACTCAAAGGATGTCGGCATCCATCCATCTATTTACAGCTCCCAGCCACCCACTATACGTACTCTCCCCCATAGTCAGCCAGTCAACCAATCCTATGCTAACATCAATCCTATGTCATTAGATTTAGAGCGTTCTCCCTTACTCTAAGCCGCTGTATTCTGTTGCTATGTGTCTGTAAAGTCGGCAGAGATATCCTGTGCCTCTCTGTATTTTTCATTAAGTCGGAATTTTTCGCGTTCCGTACTACGAACCAAAGGCACATTCGAGTCGAGCAGCTACGTAAAACCCAGCCACGAGTTTCCAGCCATCCAACCTACTCCCAGGAAGCGCAAATACAAGGGCATAGGAAAAATTTTATTATGATTATTAAGAATTTTCTTTGATTACGGTTTTCCATCGTACACAGATGAGCTACCAAGTATCTGGGCGATGGTATTCCTTCGAGTCTTGGAGGCATAATATTAAAAGTCAAAACATATAAAAACATAAAGTTTTATTAGTTTTGGGGATGACAACGCGGCCATGCTTCAATGACTACAAATGAGTTTAAATATATTTTTGCCTAGGATTCATTGGGTGGGCCAGGAAGAGGGGCGATTTGTGTATACGAACTTTGGAGTCCTTCTTTTTGCTAATACAAATCAATCACTGCGTTATATGCTACCTCCCACAAATACAGCGCTTTCAAATGAAGCCAACTCTAAGAGTTTGCTCGGTTTCTGTGTGCAACATGTGCTTTGAACACTGAGTTATTGCATGTGATTGCAATAATTTATCCCGCAAGTGTGCATAGACAGATGCAGTTGCAACTCTTACGATTGGCTATGCTTTTCCGATAACAATTGGTGGCATAGGATTGTGGATATGATTTATCCGTCATTTGCTTTCGGACAGTGTGAGCTTGTGGTAGTTGAGTTCCACAGGGCTGTATATTTGTAACGCACTGGTCAGGGACGTTTCTTATTCTTGTATTTAAATTTATTTGGCATCAATAACAGTATCAAATGCATCTCAACGAGCAGAGCGCATTCGCTCCCCATGAAATACCATACGTTAACCCTTGCGATAGTAGCAAAATGGCTTGTTGGCACGATAACGACAAGTCACAAGTGCGTAGCTATGCGAGGCATTAGCATTAGTTCAGAAATATCCGACCTCCCGTTGTGCACTTTGTGGATGCTGATAATAATCGTATGCAATATTTCTTTTGTTTCACTTTTCATTTTGCATTTAATCAATTTGTTTGCATGTGCTCCATAAGGAAGCGATCCAGTAAGCTTCTCCGCATGCAATTGGAGACAAGCAGCACCTCCAAAAAGAAAGCTCCTGTCCTCGTCGTTGTAGGCCAACAAAACAACAGAATGCGAACGTGTGTGCTGTACCTACTATGTGTTGAATTATGAGAATTTGGGCTGTGAAGGATTGACGATGACTTCGAGATATGCATATATACTCGTAAGGGAACAAATAAGGCCGAAGAAGAGAACGTGTATGGTATGCCTATACATATACGGAGGCGGCCTGAAAAGGAATAGTCATCAGGCTATCAGGAGCCTTCCACCTACAGAGCTCAACTCATATGTTGTTGAACGGTTGACCAAATAAACGACGGAAAGACGAGAAATTGCCATTCGCCTTGAATAATGTGCACGAGAGTTCTCGTCCTTGACTGTACGATTGTAAGGATCCCGAAATGCAATGGAACGAACATGCATAGGAGTAGACGTGTGTAGATGCATTCGTACAAACAAAACGAATTGCTAATAAAGGATATAACTTTTGTTTGAATTAATGTTCGGAAGGCGCATTGCCCAAGGATTGCGCTCAGAGGAGTAAGGCGCAGGGGTGAGATTCCATCATGATGCATTGCATTTGTTTCCACCAACCGACCATGGCTAACCAGTTGGTCCTTTTCTTCTCGGGCTGTTGCATGGTTGTTGTTCTTTATAGCTTTCCCTCTCTCACAGTTTTGCTCCTCCTCCTTTGCCGGTTGGGGCTACTCTTTGCTCGGCACATCTTAGTCTAATTCCATATATTATGATGCAAGATTGATTTACGTTCGAATAGATTTTGCCAAATTTCTCAAGTTTGTTGAAATGGATTTCCTTCTAGTGTACGCTGTCTGCCTTCTCTTCGTCTCCGACATTTGCTCGTTTGGTAACAAGGAAACGAAAGCAATGACTGAGATTTATCAAAAGGTAATTTATTTCGGGAGGTTATTTCACTGCGGGTGTGGGTGCAATTGTTGGTAGTGAATGTTGCATATGCATGGCATTGAACAAATGGGTGAATTTAAGAGCATTCATAGCAATAAATCGCCTTAAAGCAAACTATTCAAATTGTATCCCATATATGCAATGAATGCGTACATTTGAATTTTGATTTAAATTAATTATTGCAAATGAATGGGGTGTTCCATTGGAATGGTATTTTTGCTAATCTTAGCCGATTCCAAATTGTCTGTTGTTACTAATAATTTGCCTGAGAAATATATACAACTTATTGACGCGAGTGTAAAATATACAGTACAACGTGTTTTACGCTTAGATTTACAGAAAATTCTCTCGCTTTTGAAGCAAAGTTTTTGCTTAACGGATTTTGCTAACTTAGTTTAGGAAATTAATAATGTCGCATCCTGAATTTGCAAAGATGTATTTAGGAAAAAGCCACTGAGACAAGATTGAAAACTACGTGGATGATGAAACCAACCAGTAAAAGAAAAGGTGTTACCCATTGATCAGATTCGAATCTCACATTTGTTTTCATACGAATAGTGCATTTAATTATCGAGAAATTACGCCACCTTTTCTGCGAAGCAGTGAAAAAGTGCACAAACTTTGTACACAGAAATAAGTTTCCCCCTCGTCTATTTGGCATTCCATTAAGAAAGTTACACCTTGTTCTGCACCACATAACAAGAGACATCCAACCAATTGTAATTTATCTTCTCAACGCTGAGGGATAACATCTTCTTCCTGTCTTCGCAGCATACGTAACTACAATTGTCGACTGCAGAGCAATTTCTTGTACGTCCCTCCGCCAATTATTTTCCGCACAAACACAACGTTTTCCAAACGCTAAATACCAATTTATGAAGCTGATGGTCTCATCCCCAATGTCGATGCCAACAAATCTGCACTTAATCTTCCGCATTGTTTAATTTAGTATTTCACACACTATAGCACTGTGCCAGTGCCGGGCGTACTGGGTGAGGATAGGTGTGAGCTTGGCCACCAAACAAAAAGCCACATAAATCGTATACTTCTTGAACGTTCGACCGCAAGGAAGGTGTAAGCTTGTCTCATAAAATATTGAAAAAGCCCTAACCACCACCAAACATCGCTTGGTGTTTGCGGAGGAGGCACAAAAAAGAAACCAACTCTATCCGATGAGCAGATTGTCGTCTTCCGCCTTGCGAGTATATGCTGGGAAGGAATACAAGCATATGACCGTAAGTCTTGTGATCCGAGCCAAACTAATGAAACATCGAAGGTATAGTCACACCTGTTTCTATAAGAAGGTGCTGTGCCGGCGGAGGCACGCCTTGGAAAAGAAACTTGATCTTCATCAGGTGCTAAGTAAAAGTTCTTCTTATGCAGCATGTATAATACGGCTCCTTCTGCGAGAAACATAGTTCTGTCCTCGGAGATGGGGAAACATTGAAAACTTTTTGAGGATAATAGGCAAAAACACACAAACCGATTGCTTTTCTCACCTCAAAACACCGGAGTACATGTACGTAAGTTGGCCCAATCGTCAGCCCGTCCGCCCGCCCACCCGCATCCGCTGCTGATGTGTAAGCTATACAAGAGCAATTTTCGGATGAGGACGACAAATATGAGAAAGGGAATTGCGGTATATTAGATTTTAATAATTTAACATCTTTCGGTGCTGCAATCTCCTTGGCCGAATTGATTTTGGAGTTCCAGAGAAAGGATTCGCTTTTACGATACTTTTTGAACAGTTGACAAAGGCTATAGCAAGGGTTGTGAAGTTGCAGGAATCTTTGGGGGCAGAAAGGTCGTTTGTGAAATTCGCACAATTATAAAGTTTATATACATCGTCTTGATATGTGGTGTATAGGTATTTAACAAGCTGACCCAACTTGTGGGATGTAATCTATCATACGTCTATAGTCGTCCTGTAACAATAGCGCTCACAACCAAATAACAAAGCGAATTAAGTGTAATAATTTGAGTGGTGAGTAAATATTGGATCTGGGTAGACTAACTGGCAGGCGAAATGCAGCAAACAATGGCCAAGAATTCCACAGGGAATCTGCTCCTGAGCAACCCAGCAGAACACGATTCTTTTCAACCGTTTTCTCGTTCGTCCTTTGTGTCGACGATCAGGTGCAGTCGTCTGGAAGAACAACGCGTGTAGGAAACCATCTTCAATGCGTTTGTTTTAGCCGGAATGTAAAACGCCTCCGCACAGTGAGGCTGAATTGACTTTCAATCCATTCGACACAATGGCTATGGCTGGCACATCCCTAATATTTTTTTTAAACTCAGCCCGGGGATAGGACACACTGTGGCTGGGGTAGTTGTAACGTAACACAGGGTCGAGGAAATTTAAAATTCAAATTAAATCGTTGATATACAAGGATTGTCGTGAAAGTCCTTCACTCGAAATTAATTGGTGGAAAATTCAATTAAGACAATAAATTATCTGATCAAATATTTGCCCACCGAATTTTAATGACTACGCAAAGGCTACACAACGCCACCGAGTCGGAATAGGTAAAAAGAATGATGCGGTTAAGGATGAAAATATGAAGTGTACGACGACGTCTGCTTCCATTCCATTGATTCTACGTGTCGGTAACCGCAGTTGCTATTTCGCAGAAGCGTATATTAAATCCCAAAACCAATATGTAACTTTCTTAATATTTGTCTTATCCCACGTTAGGATCCCTCTATCATGCACATATACCCTCCATACGCTCCGCCATACAAACACTAAATGTAGGCCAACAGTTGAGGAGTTGCTTTGATTGCTCCTTGGTTTTTGCTCCTTTGAACTTTATTGGTGTTAATAGGCATACAAAATGATGCCCGCCCATGACTCGGCAAGAGGGAGACCTGCCGCAATTAAATTGTGCGCCTTCCTTAGAATGGGGCGAGGTATATCTCTTCTTTTTTCGTAGTATTTCATGGCGGGGTATCTCCAATATCTCAGGGTAAAAGTTTTTTCCATAAGCAAACATGTATGTGGAGGAAATATGGAAAACCCAATTTTGAAAGTTTTCGAGTATTTGATTTGAGGCATTCCGCAAGCAAATAGATTCCTTCGCACATGATTATTATTGCACACTACCAAATGAATGAAATGACGACCGTAGGAAGCCGACTAAGGATATTGGATTTGAAAATTTCAAAATTAAAATGCCTCCACGGAGCATAGTACACTCACTGCAAAAAGCCGGCTCTTTCGTGGGAATTCAATCTTCGGGCGTGTCTAATAGACGGCATCACATTATGTGAATATGGGTTTATCAAAGGAGTGGAATTTTGCGCTTTTAAAGAGCTGCACTTTTTGCTCAACACATTCCTGAGCAGCATTAATGAGTTTTGGTCGGGATGTCTGATCATGATGGTTTTAGAAATTCAAACTTTGTTTCTATTTTCATCTAAAAAGCACATGCGAGTATAGTCATATTGCTAAGCGAATTCAAGGCACCAGAATAATCCTAACTTTTGCCAGTCGTTTGGGTTATCAAAGATGAAATGAAAATTATGGGTGAGTGTTTACAGTTCGACTTTTTATTTTCCTCTGATAGGTCTATGGATTTTGTATTATGTTTTAACATATTCGTCTACCTTAAAATGTGACTTCATAAACCTGTGCACGGAGTAGTCTATTTCTCAAGTCTTTCGCACTCCAAGGGTTTATTTCATAGCAAACCTGAATATACAGGGTGTCCGCCGGGAAGGTATACTACTTTGTTTTGCCGCCATTTTGGTAAACATTAGTCTTGACAGTTCATATTTGGCAGTCGTGAAGTAGACACGTGGCAAATTTATTATGGAAAAATATTCGATAAACCAACGTGTTTTAATCGTTAAAACATTTTATCAAAATCAATCATCGATTACTGTGACGATGACAAAGTTACGTGGAGTTTTTGGGAGAAACAACGTGCCAACAAAATGCACTATTTATCGTGTAGTGTAGGATTACAATGGAATTACTGCGAGACTTCTTTCCACGAGTTATTTCAAGAAATGGTGATGTTGATTGGCCTCCACGGTCGCCTGATTTAACAGCTCCGGACTTTTTTTTGTGGGGATATCTGAAAAGCAAGGCTTATGCAAACAAACCAGAAACGCTTGAGCAACTCAAACAAAATATTCGTGATGAAATTAATGAAATACCGCGTGAAATGTGTGAGAATGTAATGAAAAATGTGCTCAAAAAGGCTCGCATTTGTGAGACTAACAGAGGCGGACATTTACCTGATATTGTATTCCATACATAATTGCCGACATTAAATAAAACATTTATCAATATAAGATCCATTCTCTTTTATTTAATCAAAAATTATAAACAAACAAAGTAGTATATCTTTCCGGCGGACACCCTGTACATATTTAGCAAATCAATAAGATGGTTGGTTGGAACAAAAAGACAACATTTTAGCACATTTCCCAAACTACGAGTATTAACCAGCGAACCTTTTACAAAACTTTACAACAGCTAGGCCGAATTTTGAAGAGCCAACTGGAAACTTTGACAAGCTAAATACACAAGATAAAATCTTCGGAAACTTGACCACATCTTTTTTTTAATCTACTCCCCTGGGAATGATTGCGTGCACATCCCGACTGATATATTCTTTATTATACCCTGATAAGTAACTTTTAGTTACAACTCATAACTAAGTGTTGAGCCGAGTAATGTATCATCATCTCCTTTGTTCCGGCTAGGAGGTAAAGGAAACTAGCCCGCCCTATTTTCATCAATCCACCAAAACAAGCACATAATACGCAATTAGCCAGGACGAGCAATTGGTAAAGTTTTCATCACTTAGCCAGAATAGGCTGTTCTGTTGTAAATTTATCCCTCTCAAAAATATGTTAAAACTTTGCACTCGTTTCTTCACCCCTTCTTCGGTGCGAAACACTAATGTATTAGCCGCGGTGCTATAAGTAAAACTCCTTCCACTTAATGGCTGATAATAATAATCGTAAAAAATAATATTCTCCACGAAAGGGGGATGTATACAAAGACAAATGGAATGGAGTAGCTGAGATGGATCTAACCGATGTACAAATACCAGATCAAATTCGTTAAAGTAAGCTTCACAGTCCGAGTTGTATAGAGGGAGTGAGTGCTGAAAACATTCACAGAATGGAATAAAACTTCATCATCAATGAACTGAACCGAAGAACAAAACCGGGATCTGGTGCTCAGGGTAATAAGCGAAAGCCACTTGGTATTGAAAATGGAAAGAGGTCCGCCACCAGCAACCAGCACCCAGGAGCGTCAGCAGTACTTCAGCAATTTCAATTGTCGAAGGGTTCATTTTCATCATTTCGCACCAAGAAGGAGGTGAAGTAGGTTCGACTTTCTTATCAAAGCGCCGAGTTCTCTTCTTGTGTCTTAAATTACACAAAAGAAACTTAGGATCGTGTCCTTAAGTGCTACAGCTTAAGTGTGTGTATCGAGGAATGAGCATTTTCTTCAACAACAATTCGTTGGGAGGACCGCGGGCGGAGAATGAATTGTTTTGCTTTGTTGTGCGATGTACCTACTCGGCTGCTGTTGTATTGGGGTTGGGTTGGGTTGGTGCCGATGCTGCTGATGGTGGTTTCATGAAAATTATACTGATTTCCAGATATTAGGTGTTAATTTTCAACCCCTTCACACTTCGTTCAAAGACATCGATCTCGTACGCCGCGAAACTCCCCAAACCGACCAACGCGCCAAATTTTAACTGCCCCCGGGGGAGTTCAGCTTTACTCAGAATTATTAACGCGCAATGCTACCACAGCAACATGGACTACACGACGTCGACGGTTGTTGTCTACTTTTATAGGCATAACGATATCGTTTTGTATTTTCTCTTTCTTTGTATTGAGCTAAGCATCTGGTTGTTGGAAATTTACTCCTATTACAATAGGTGATGGTTGGCTTTGTATGGCTAGAACGCACGAATAACTTAAGAAACGTGTCGCTTCTCTCTGCAAAGTTGCCAGCATTTACCTTATCGCACACCTCAAACATAAATCGAAATCAATTCAATTTAATCCTTATTTAAACTTGGGTTTTCCTCGGATCTTATTTATATGTCCTTTGGCATGGGCAAATGGGAAACGAAACTTTTTTGCCTTTTGTTGGGACACAAAGTTTACGTGATTTTTTGTCACCTCTCGCTTAATCCAATAAGGCAGGAGTAGAAAAATAAAACGTAATGCAATAGAAAAGGAACAGTGTGTATCGAGAAACAAAGGAAAGGAGAAAACTCAGGCGTATATGTTAGTCCTCGGGGCGATATACACTTGGTCTCGTGTAAGATGTACGATAATTGTTTGAGTGGTGAATAAATTCGTTCGGAGCTCTCTGCTTTTGTGTGTCCTTCAGGATCAGACTTTGGTCGTTTGAAAAGAAATTACTTAGTAAATTTTGTGGATATATATATATATTTTTTTTATAGGTACACACTTTAAAGATGCTCCGTAATGAAGTTGCAACAGTAAGTAGCGAAGATTTTTCAACTCCGACATAGGTTTAAAGGTTAACCACATAGATATTCGTACGTAAACAGCTGGCTGACTTTTGGTGTACAGAAAGAAAACTGTTGGCTTTGGACAGCATTGGACTGTCCTCGATCCATGATGTAAATAAAACATCTATCTCGTTTTATGAAAGGAACATTTCGTACATTTGGAAACCCTTATCATACCAAAAATCAGTAAGAAGCATGCATGTAGAGGATCCTCTATATTGTTTTCGAGTCCCCGGATACCCGAGTAGCATCTGATATAGGATCAGACATCGGAGGGGCTTTATAGGGCACATTGTCACGGTGCAATGAAGGCAAAAAAACCGATTGCAACGGCCTCTGCAACTATAAGGGACAACAAAATCAAAATTTTCAGAGATGCAACCAAGACAAAGGTCTAACATTTTGTCAAAACTTATATTATATATCAGAAACCACAAAGACTCTGCCATACTCAATACGAACACGTCACAATTCGGCCGTCGGCTAAATAGACTAATTGGCATGTGTCGTCAATTGAATGTTTCTGTAAATTCATAAGGATTAACCTTGAATCTTTTACTAACGAATCCGACCCCAAGAATCATCTCAATCATTTTACCCGGTCATTCTCGGAGGCAAATAATAAATGAACTACATACAGTGGATAAATTATACAAACTTAATTAACGTTACGCATATAAACAACCGAAGTCCTTTTTATTAAGTTATGCAATGTTTACTCAATACTCAGTCATGCTGCCGCCGGCCGGTAATGGAATCAGAAGCTAAAGCATCGCTATAGAGAATCCATTTCTGTTTTCCAAAGTTGATTTAATTAGTCTCCTTGTATATGTTTTGTGATTTTCCAATCATCAGGTGTCGTCGCTCGCAATGAAATTTTCTGCTGGTCAATGTTTTGTTGGCACTCGCTTCGCTGCCATATATCTGCAGATAGGGTGGTATGGGCCATGTTGTAGCGCAACGTGTCAAAAGGGCAGACATAGTCGACACTTCGAATGATTCATTTCCGACGGGTCGGCCGTTGTCGAAAATTCCACGCTTCTGTGGGTTTGTTGTTTTCCTTTTGCTGAGTGCGCATCGAAAAGGACGGGCTTACATCACATGCAGCCACATAATGGAATATTGATACCACCGAACGAGGGTTCCAGAACTCACCTGCTGCTGATGTCGTCCTTCTGTAAGGTTTTATTTTCTGCCCGGCTGTTCAGTTCATGTCCGACAACCGACAACCAACAGAGAATTTCGGATGTGGGTGACCAGAATAATGTCTGACCTGGCACCGGCACCACCCCAAAATTCCATCTGGATCGGAATTGCTTCCTTGGACATCGAATATTCAAAGGCCTTTTCCGCTTTTGCGCCAATCTATTACCAAAAATCCATCAGATGCCTCCCCCAGCTAGAACATCGCCACCACCGTGCCAAACGGCTAACAACCCTTCTAAGCTATTTTCGGGCATTTGCAGTGTCATCTGGGAGGAGGACTGTTTTTTTTAGTCCAGCATGATGCATGCATGTTTGGCCATTGACATTTCGTCGCTGCCATTTGTAATGGGGCATTTTTTATTCAATGAGCCAACAGCTTTGTTTATCCATGCTCACGCCCGATTCATTGCAATTTGGTTCTGTTGGAGGGAAAAAATCCAGTGGCGATTGGTGATGGGGACAGCGCACGAGAGACACGACCAATTGATTTACTGGACTTTGCTTGCCAAAAATTAATTGAGTTGACGACAAGTGCAATTGATTTATGATGCGGAGAATGCGTATGCTATATGGAATTCATCCCTTTTATTGAATTGATAGCTACCCCGAGGTTATGGGTGTAATTTAATGGATGTGCCAGTACTTTTTTTGTGTCTTCTGTTAGCCGATGCACGAGAATATGCAAATTACTACAAGCCAGCGTTGATTTTGGAGTTGCTGGCATATACGAAAGGAATTGTGTTTTATTATATTTCGATGACCGAAGCATTGATGTGTGTGTGTTACTTATGCATTTGTATTCAGTAAAATTCGATATTAAAGCGGAGATATTCAGAGTCAAGTGGATTAAAATTTGTAAATGTTTTAGCATTTTTAGAACTATGCTTTTTTTCGAAATAACCGTCCGGCTTGGTACAGTAACATGGCGGTCCATCACCTACTATAAGAACCCGTCACGATATAAGTCACCACTTCCATTTCAAGAAGTCGTTGAATAAGTGTAAATTCAGTAACGCATCAATGGCATCATGATACTCATGATGCTTTGCAGAATGTTCATTATTGCAACTATTGGCATCACTTTCAACGTCAAGTGTTCATTATTGCAAATTTGATCAAACTGATGGCAAACATAACGAAAAAAAGCATCACCGAAATACCTGATGCGCTTGTGATTCGCCGGCAAAAAAGTAAGAAAAATGTCGGAAGCGAAAGAAAAGGAAGTAAATAAATTTTTTTATCAATAGATACATACTCGTATGCTTTTGACAGAAAAATTTATAAATTTTTGTTGAATTCTTCATTTTAATTTTTCTCACAAACATTAATTTTTTTTTTACAATTGAGTTTTTCAGCGCTGCGAAGGTAAAGCTTTTAATAACGACAAGTCTGAGGCATGAACATAAATTTATCGTCTCTACAATCGTAATAATCGATTACAACTTTAATTAGCAAAACTTCCATCTTGATTCTTTACATTCAAATTTTTGATGTAAACAATGCGTTCTAAAACTCAAGCTTCATATTCAATCAGCAATGGCATAAACTGCGTATCGCATCAGCATCGGCATGTTTGACGTTTCGGAATTTACACTATATCATGAGATCGATAGGATGAATTAACACCGACCATCGGACTACACGAAAAAACGCAAATGCAACCTTGATTTCGTAAGAAATTCTATCTAAGGTTCTGCTAAAACATTTAGAATGCATCTTTGCCTTATGATCAACTACCAGGGACTACTACTTCCTCTATATGACCTTTCGTTCAACACTTATATCGTACCTGGTGTTTGTACATGTGTATTTTCTCTTTGTCAACGTGACGCTAACTACCCTGTTGGCCAGTTAATCATAACCACCAAGACCAACTACCACGCGACAACCAAATCTCAGTATCTGTTTCACCTCATTATGATTCCTACCTACATGAAACTTTTCAATGCCATAGAATTGCACACTTATTAACGGTACACAACAGCCCTTTTCAGCCAACGGTAATAAATAAATTAAATAAAACAAGATGCTCACATTCTTGTGTGCACAAACAGGCATATATGATGAATGCAAGTGAGCTTGGGCCGAAATAGTGAAGATGTCTTGCGCTCGCAAAAGCAGTGGGTGGCCAAACTAAAAATCCTTGTAACTAAATATCTTGATTAGCACCATAACTCTTAAGATGTTTAGATATTCGCCGAGCACGGATGGTATACGGAATCAAGTGAAGAATCCTTGTGCCCACATCCCCGTCTCGGTATGCACTGCCTGCATTAACCCACATGTACAATGTACAGACACTGAGACGACTCACACATGCCTTTTCTTTATTATTTTATTATGTTATATCCTTACACCCTTGTCTATAAATCGCATTAATGATTATGATGAGTTCCTTGTGCTTATGTCGTCGAGATACCATTCTCTCGTGCGCCCGTCCTCCGTTTACTTCTCTTTGGAGAAATGGGGTAGAAATCTTAAAGTTTTCTCTGCTACTTTATTATTTGATGTGAGCCAATAAAAGGATGTGTGGATGTGCTGAGCTTCCATCTTATCTTGGAGAATGCAGTGGCATTTACCATGTGTGGCGTGGAAAAGTGTGTGATGGGGTTCCACCCTACCCCACCTGCGATTCGGTACCCAGTCTTTTTTTCGAAAACGGTGAAATTATTGTAAATAAATCTTCTTTTTTTTGAGGACTTTGAGTCGCTGATTTATGAATCCATTTCTTGGCAATAAATCAATGACATTTTTATATACTTGTCGGGATAACGAAAACCGACAAGGAAAGAGAGGGTCAAATTAGAGAATCGAAACATGCCTTTATGCCTCGTCATTGCTTATGTCCATTTGAGTTTCCACCTCTTTGGCTTGCGTTGATGCTTTGTCATTCGATTTTGTGTGACACGCACATCCCGGAAGACATTATTAATGGATTGAAAAAGGATTGAAGGAAAACAATAATATACACGAAAAAGGTAGCAAACCACACCTAAATGTAATAAATCCATCGAACCATCAAGTGCAGGAACGGCTGACTGGCTACCTAGTAAAGAGCAGCAGGATTCCAAAAGTTTCTCTATTATAAATCCATCCTTGCGTTCTTTTTCTTCTGGGGTAATTTCAATACAAGAACCAACAAACAACACTGCGAAAATAAAGGGCCTATCCAACCGGCCACCAACCGAAGAACTTCTCAAAAGACACAAATCTTAGGAATCCCCTGCAGGACAGGAGATCCCCACAAACTATTTAGTCGGACAAATAAAATTCCCAAGTTCTTAGTATCCTGTGTTTAATGTTCTTAAAATGTAAATCGAAAAGGGCTTTCGAAGTTCTTACGATTGACAAAATCTTTGGGTGTGAGAAAAGGACTTCTGTAGTTCCGCTATGGTGTTCGTTTCCTCCTCAGTTGCTGTCTGCCGAGCGCCGAGGTAGTACGCAAGCAGAATTATTGAACAAAGTTTTGGACTCTAAATGCACTCACTTGATGGTGTCAGTCCTAAATCAGAGTATAAAGACGACACCTTCTCTGGCAGCACAACAATGCCCCTTTGTGTAAACGAGGCTAGAGGGTTGAGTTGACAGCCACTTTATTGTTTCGATTGCCAAAAAATTGCAGTTGTCGTGATCAGATGAGCGCGCAAGTAAAACCACCTTAAGGACCGCATATAGAATCAGTGTAATGCAGTGGTGTTGGGGCGGTATACCACCCCGTTAACCAAGTACTCCATCATGGTATGAAGCCAGCGCGTGTTCTGTGGCCTCATAATATACTTCGGTCAAACGAAAATGTATCCCTCTCCACGCAGACAGAGTCCGGCAGAGGAATTTGCCTTGGAATGTTGCTGTTAGTTATCTTCACCACATCTATCTTTTGTCCAAACACACACTCACTCACACAAGTGGAAGGGGAGGCGAAGGAGGATGCTAACAAGGAATTAAATGTAGGTGAGACCACCAGAAGCCGAACAAAAAAAAATAAGATTTTGTGCTGCCTTCGTCCAGATTTTGAATATTAATGTCTTGCATGGAAGGAGAGATTCAAGGATAATCTTGGACAATCCCTGTGTATTCGCAGATCCGAGTCCAAGACGAGAGAATTGTCTTCCTGTTAATCGTGTGTGTGCGTGTGAGTGTAGACTGTGTATAGTGGGGGCAAACTTTGTTTTGTAATAAATTCTCTACACCCAAGGGTAAGTTATGGGCCGTTTACTTGTGGATATGTTTCACATAATTCGCCTGTAAGTTTGTGGCGAAGTTTTCGCCTTTGCTTTCGGAGCATCTTCGTCGTTCTTGAAGAATCAGTTAGGACCCTAATGAGTTAAGGAAATCAATGTGCCAGCCGAATGTGCTTGTAAATATCCGCAACATGTTAAAATATGGCGCTGAAAAGTTTACCGTTATACGCTTTAAGAACGTAAAGTACGAGTATACCTTACTCCGAACCGTGAAGAGCACTTAATTCCGTCTACGACAGATTTGACATTATATTCGTGGGGAAGGTTTCATGGTGTGCCTGCCCAAGATAACTACCATAATGAGATCATAAAAAGTACCACAGTCCATAATGGTAAGCGGATTTTCATTCTAATTAGCCAATAATCCTTCATAAAACCCATTAAGTTCCATAATTGGCCCGTTGTAAAGCGAGGCTGGGCTAGACTGCGATGCATGCTATGCCATCGCCATGATAACACCGGGTACAAATGACATTTCGCATATACTAAACCTGGTCCCATCAGCAGTATAGCACCAACATCGTCATCATCACTGAAAGTATCCGAAGCTGCCGAAAGATGCCATGAGACTTACCCAGACAAAACATACAGTAGGAGGATACCTGTTGGCGGGTATATTGGATTACAGGGAAAAGCCCGCAACCAAGATATGGGGCAACCATATGCTGTGGATTGTGAAATCATGTAACACCTTCTGGAAGCAAGAAAATTAAAAATCCTTTTTAACTTGCACACACAGACATGCTGGGGGAAATTTAAATCTCTGCCAGTGGAACCCAACTCCTCCATTCGCATCTTTGTCTTGAGAGTTGGGCGGTGTGTTGTGGAGGCATGGGATGGATGTGCAAGAATATTGTTTTCCAAGCATCCTTGTTGTGTTCTTGGTTTCGGCTTTTTCGCACAACCACGGATAAATAGAGAGACTCGTAATATTGTGTGGCGCGGGTGTAGCGCTCGATAAATTTTACCTTGGATAGCGCAGACCAATTTCGAAAATTATCTAAACATCTTTTGGGTTTTGCACTAACGCCTGGGACACGCTACACATCCGATGTTATGCAAATATCCTAAGTAAAAGCGGGACGACGCGCATATGTGTCGGCAGAGCGATGGCTTGAATTTCATTAGCGATACATGGACCCATGCAAACAACTACTTTCAGATCGATATTAAGTTGCAGTGGGGTGAGACTTCTTGTATCCTCGCACCCATCCAATATCCTTTTGCTGTCATTCGCGCTACAATTTACCTAGTTGCCTCGCGCGAGGACGGTGTCAATTTTAATGACTCCATCATTACAAGTTTAATCCGCTTGCAATCCGCATCCACTTAGTGCTGAAAAGTCCTTTTTGACAAGTGCAAATTGCAATTGCAATTGCAATAGCATCAATGGACGAGCGATGATACATCATAATCAACATCCTCATGGCAACCATTCCATGGGTTTTCATCACCGTTCCGTATCGCAGCAAATCATATTTGCAATAATTGGAATGAACGCTCAAAAGTGCAGCAATCAAAACTCAACGAGCCAACATCCCTAACTACTATACAGACGACGATGATGCGATGCAACGCGATGCGAGTACGAGTTACAACAACAGAGGGCGTGAAGTCCCCTTTCACGAATTTCGATTACCGATGGTGAATCTGATTCTGATTCTGACAATATGGTTGTAGGTTGGCGGCGGTGGTTGATGGTGGTAATGGTGGTTTGTTTGCCCAACATGCAATGTACTGAAATTGAGAGCGCACGATAGGGGAGGAGAAGGAGCACAAGCTCGAAGCACCCCACTGAGGCTGGTCATAGGGATGACATGTCACAAGCAGCAATGGCAATGACGATGATGATCCATATGGGTACTCCACAGTTGCATGCCCTCAATATCATGCTGTTGGCTCTGCTTCTGCTGCTGTTGGAGTGGCAGTATGTAATCCTATGCATCCGCAAGTATCGTAATCATTTTGTTTGGTTGGTTGACTCTGGCATTATATGACTAGCGTATCAGGTGGTATAGCGGTGCGCGGTGCCGGTGGTATGATACTGCTGCCGGCGAAAGGGGCCTTCATTCATTAACCAAATATTCGCGCTAAGAGGATGGTTTGCAACTGCTTGATAACCCTATTAAAAAGGTGTTACAGCGTGAATCCATCAATTAAATTAACATCCTGTTTGTATGTCCCCCCCCCCCCCCCATCCATCAATGGGATGTCTACTCTCAGCGGATAAAGAACAATCGGGCGACGAAAGTGGATGAGCCGCAACTTATTGTAATTCTCTGACACTTCAATACAGCAAATTTTTGCAGATGCATACATACAAGTGCCCATACACATTTAATAAAGTGTGTTTAGACTATCATACAGCAAAGACATTCTATAAAATGTCTCCCCTTCCAACACATGAGAACCACAATAGCGGCGACATATGGCACCTTTCGTTCCGTCTGCCTAATTTCACTAGCTGTACTGCACACACATGTACGTGACAAGGATAACGTGTACCAAATTAAATTCATACTTCTTCAACATAATAAAACTCCATTTAAACTCGCATACAATTAATACGTTTACACGATTTCGGGTTGAACTAGTCTCCATATCTCTATAGATATATGAGAGCGATGCAACACAGCCCACTTGCTCACGTCGGTAAATTTATTTTATTTACATTTAATTCACAAAAGCTTTATAGTACTTTAGATTACAACTACTATTGCTGCAGCTGGTTCCGTTGCTGCGGTACCACTGCCATTGCCGTTGGTCAGGTTTTGGCACGAAATCGCAGCTTGAATCATTTTGTTATTTCGGTGGGGACATTTTTCGGCGGCGGCGGAAGATCCTAATTAACTGTGTGGCGAACAATTGCCGTGCGATAGTTTATGTTATCCTGTGGTCATTCTGTGGATATTTTTCGGCCAAATTTACTGATACCGCTATATAATGCACTGAGCCCTGGTCTAAGCCGAGCATACTTACATATACATTTTCACATTTAGTGCCGTCCTTGGGATTTGGCTGGATGAAACAATATTTTCTTTTAATTTCTTCAAAGTTAATGTTTGGGTCAGCTATGTATTGTTATGTGATGTATATCTGCTTTTATATTATTTTGTAAAAATAATAATTCGAAACGTTGTGTATACGAGTATATTAAGGCATAAACATTGTGAAGTGCAAATGAAGCTTATCATGTGCAAAGCATACTTATTTATTAGTGATGGTATCGATCACGCTCAATGAAGATTCGATTCAATGAGATAAGTCTTAAATGTTACTGCCATATTTTGTTACTAATTTTTCTAAGACATCTTGACTCTGTAGCCAATAAACTAACATAAAAAGCATCTCCGACAACGCATTCGCTAAGAAAATGGTTTATTTTACATATTACTGAAGACAGATGTAAAAGTATGATTTTCCTACTACTTTTACAGTAGCAGTGTTTTTTTTAGCTTCGATCTCAGCAAAGCAAAGTAAAGTAGGATTTACATCATGCAATTACAACAACTACGCCCCACATGACACTTCGAGACTCGGTTGTAGTTGTTGTAATCGCGTGCTGAAAATCCTACTTTACTTTGCTTTGCTGAGATCAAAGCTCAAAAAAACACGCCTAGTATATAAAATACATTACGTATCGCTTTTCTTCTTTTCTCTAAAATGCCAGCACCATCAGAAAATACTTACTTGCTAGGTCCTATAGATTAATTCTACAACTAAATTATATCTACGACCAGGAGAGCTGATTGAAATTTTAATTGTTGATAGATTTGTAAGCTCACAAAATTTGGAAGCTCACAATGTCTAAAGGAATATGTATTTGTATTTTCTGTGTGTAAAATCGAATAAACAGAGACTTTCACCTTTCTTGCATAAGAGTAATAAAAAGTTTTTTATTATTTTTCTTTGGATTTAAAATTTGTATATTTCGTTTGTTTCATCGATACCATAATTCTGTAACGCTCACCTTAATTTTTCAGACAAAGTGTTGAATTGCCCATCCCAAAATAAATTTTGCACAAACATTCGGCCTTACCAATAATCAACTGTAGCCTGGCAGTTTACGCAAAGACTCCACACTTTCCAAAATCCCTTTACCACATAAACAAATAAAGTTGCCAGAATATCGCTAACTGTATGGTTAAGTGTTAATGTTGAGAAACCCATGTTTTTCTCGTGCATTAGCTAAATAAATCTTCCCTAAATGTAATTTTCAAGAGGAGTGTTGCCCCACCAGCCAAAATGGCGGTATGGAATTTCGTAATAGGAGCTAATTTAAATACCCTGTTGTTCAGCCTGAGCGTTTATAATTATAAACTAATTTCAGTAAATTGTAAATGTTTTCTGAATTTATTCGTTGGAATACAACAATGCAAGTAGTTTTTAAGTCTATCAAACACAAATTTGTACAAATGTATATGTACAAAATTGAAAGCATAACATTTTGTCATATTTCTAAAGACTTGAAATATGAATTTCGAATATTTTGATTAATTATACCTAATGGTTAATGTTTTTCTCTGCTTTACCTTGTTTAGCTTGTGCTTGCTTTTTGATTGGATTTCCTTTTTTAATAGTTTGAAAGTAACGAATGCTGGAATCTTTTCATTCCAATACCTTCTTAAGAATCGTCGCAAAGAGAATAAAATATCTGTTCACTTAAGATTGGACAGCTCATACCTTAGGCGGCTCAGATAGATATTTGGCCGCAATCAAATGCTCTTCGCAGGAAATACATATAGATATACAAGAATTGTCAGCATTTAGCAAAATCCACGCGAAATAATAAATTAAGGAACTTCTGGAGGACTAACCTAGCCAGTAGTATGTGCGAATTTAAGATATACAGAATTCTGTTTTTTTTGGTGTTAATTTATAGAGGAGAACAAATGACCGTTTTTGTGCAGAAGAATGTCCACCGGCTTTCAATTTTTAAAAGATCAAATAATTATATTTATTTTCACACTTCCATATACCTACCTACTTTTGCAATTACTGTTTCGTTGGCAAATTGCAATTCAAACGGAAATAAATTAGCAGGCTATCATTTCTTTCAAAAATATTCACTTGCTAATGATTCAAATGTGATTTTTAGACTACCAATAAGCTTTGATTTGCATCATCAGACTACGAATAAATCAAAGCGTTCTAATAAACTGTGTTCCGTTTATTGAATAATAGATCTTATTACGACATTAATTCGCTCAAAAATCAATCGTGAAGTATTAGAAAACAAAGGAAAGCGTTCCTTTTTTTAGAATAAAATCCTCGTTGGGAAATAAACAATTGACCTTGTTTTTCACGAAAACAAATTATGAAATTTGTTTCCTGCGATGACAACAAATGTAAAAGATTCTAAGAAAGTTGTCGCACTAGCGAATGTGGAGGTCAAATTGTTTATTGGTACCGTTTCACCTGTACATTTTTACTAAAGCTGGCATCCAGCTAATCGTCGACATTAGTGTTTGATTATTAGTAAGGCCGATTGGCTTTAATATTGATCGGTAGTACTTTCACAAGTACAGTAAGAAAAATTTTAATTCAAAAGTACTCGTTCCCAAGATATTGTTCTGCCTTCTCGTTACCTACCCAACAGTTAAGGTATAACGCCAGTCTATTGAATTTAAATATAACCGCCCTTGACTGTTTTCATTTTCATCCATTTCTTATGATAGCGCCATCTGACTGTCATTATTTTTCACTGTACGTGAGAAACACGTCGCACTGGATGGTACCATCGACTTTGACATTTCTGTGTTTGCATATTCTTCATGTAAACCTCACATTTCCTGTGTTTTCTGTTTATTTTTAAGTGTTTGAGTGAATTTCTGAGATAATTTCGCAAAACTTACAGCAAATTTATACATAATGTCTACGACCGATGTGTTGAATTTGAATAAATCGCAAATGTTCGAAAAGATACGCTCCAATCTGCCAATCGATGGGGGGCGGACACAGAACTTATTAGAGTGCAAGGATGATCTGTTATACGCCTGGAACTCCTCCGAATCATGCCTTCTGGCCATAAACTGGAGAGCAGCGATGTTAAAAGGATTCAAGGAGATTAAACATCAGGTAATTCACTAAAAAGTTGTTGGCACTTTATCGATTTTTTCAGTTGCCTTCATGTGTACTCGCTGTCTATAAAATCCCGCCAAGAATATCAACTGAAGAGTTTGAGATAAAACTTTTATGAAAAACTGAGCACCTACTTGCAGCAATCTTGCATAAGTAATGACTCTCTAGAGTGTTGTTGCTCTTCCACTTTTATTGCTCCTTGCTTATGTAGTTTGCATTTTTCGACACAGCTCAATGGAATGACACTTTAAACGATGTTTCCATTGTACGTAGGTAGTTGCTTGATATAGTGCTGCTATTGAATGTATTTATCCAATTTTCTGTCTTAAAAAAGCAAAACAATGATTATGTGCTGACAATGGTAGTCCCTCAGGGTGCAATACTGCGCTGAACCTTTGTAATTGGTTTCATAAGGCACTTCAAACAACTGGACAAAGCAACTGTTCCTGCACTGCACAGTAAATGATTCAGACAACGAATGTTGACACAACAAAAGAGAATACCTAATATGCAACTGGCTCCGTATTAAATCGATTGCAGTAACCCGCAGCAAAAAGTCTGCTTTTTTCATCTCTGGTCTCAAGTTATTGAATGAATGTAGGAAGCAAAAGCACTGCCAGTTTGCAACAAAAGCAAAGAATCAGATCGTTACTCAGGTGAATAGTTGATGATTATTATTACTCTGGTCACAAGTACAATGAAAGTATCTCCGCTTGGTTTGTTAAATTATTTTTTACTCTCTCTCCCTCGCTTTGTCCCCTTGCTGGTGATACGGCTTAGCCTCAAGGATATAGACTCTTTGGACAAAAAGATATGCTATTATTTATTCATTTCCCTCGTTACTCGGTGGATGCAGTCAGCTAACCTGAATTGTAGATGGGCAGTGAATTGTGGATATGAAATAAACCCGGTGGAGGAGGACACCAATCATCGTTAATTTGGTGTGGCCTTACATATTGCTTTGTGCTGTTTGTAGCGGGCAGGTCGATGTTTACTTGCGCCTCAGGATATTAAGCTAATCTAAAGAAAATAATTCTTCAATTTCTCTTTCATCCACATTATAAGCCGACGACCAATGAAAGAGCTTCAATCTGTTTACCTTTACGAACAGAATTTTGTCATAAATATTAAAAAATAAAATATAACAACCACATGCGAAATTCTAACTGTAAATCATTTCAAACATGAAAAACCATTCAATTTCTTTCAATATTTCGGGCGGCTATCCTTCTTGTTATATTGTTGTTAGGTTTAAAAAGGGTTACAATTTATTGAAGGTTTTCACGCACCCTCTTCTTCTGAAGAACTTCAGAATCAAAATTCAGTTTGATAAGAATGGAAAACTCTATGGGATCAATTTTATCACTCTGTAAAGTAGGGTCGGCGTGTTGGTGTTGGAGGTGTTGGTAAGCGAGGGGTCTCACGTTCGAATCCCAAAAAAAAATCTAACTCAAGGTTTTTTTGTACTGTACCACCTCTCGCGAAAATCTGACAAACTTCCCGAGAGTATATCTGTCAAGAAAGAGCTTCCTAATTAGCCATTTGGCCTCGGCATAAAATTGTAGATCCCTTCCGTTCGTCCCGAAAATGCAAAACTCACACGAAACGAATAGTTGTGAGAAGCTAGGCCTAGGGTCCCTACGGACCTGTTGCCGCCAACTATTTATTTATTTATTTTTTAATGTTTGCAATATTATTGATATTTTTTTTTTGTCAACATCATCCGCCTTGATGTTGTGTGAAGAAACTAACTTTGGACTATCGTGTTCAAAGTTAAATTTTTTTTATGCGTTGAGCACAATTTCAGTTTAAAAATTGCTGTAATTATTTGACTTTAAATATAACCACGTTCTACCATGAATTTTATACAAATTGAATAAGTAGTTCAATTTATTTCAAATTGCTTAAGAAAGAATTCACAATCTTACGCTACCAGCTAAATCTTTATGTTCAAGAAGTCTTCCTAAATTTATTTTAAGCCTTTGGCTTTGAAAATAATTTTTTTTTTGCAACTGTGGCTATACACAGGTGTTTTTAATCATCGTTTTTAATAATCTAAATAACCAAAACTTTTGATCTTCCGAAATGGCAATCCGTTAACGGTCACGGCCACATATTTCTCGTTTCCGAAGGAGTATGGACTGATGTCTGATTCTGAGGCTGATCTGATCTGACTGATCACCGTTTTGTACATTTTATAGGATGCAATTGACTTACCTACTCTTGAATTTTCTTTGATCCAAGTTCTTGTGTTTATACAATTCGTTAATTCATAATTTGACTTGGTTTTGTTTTGTTGAAAGATCTTGGACGCAAATGGGATAGTTCACGAAAAGAAGTGCAATTTTTTCCTTCACTTTCCAAAGTCGACGGTGTAAACTCTTTTATTAGTACGTAAACTTTGCTGCTGTGGTCTGTGATCCCTGTCTAGTTAATTTCGTGTAGCAGTGCCGGACTTTGGCAACCCTTTGGCGTTCTCTCGCTGCATTTTTTGGGAAATCTTCCCGCATTCACTAAGTGGAAATTAAATTCTATATTAAAATACATTCTATAAAAAAAAAGATACATAACGCTCTGCTGTCAACATGCGTAGAATAAAAAGAACACGCAAGTCTTTTCTTCATGATTTATGTAATTGAATTGACCATTGTCCTTAAGATTTGTCTCTTACCACCCTGTTGGCATGTTCAATATGTTGGTTCTTGGGTTGTCCTTGTGGAATGTTTTCGTGCTAATAGTTTACAAATGAAAAGGGTCAGCAGCTGCAAAAGGTCGTCTGGGACAGTTTTCCGAAATAGAAAAAGGGGTTGAACACGATGTTAATCGGTAGTCAATGATACAGGGGGCGTGAGTAAATGCTCTGACAACCTGACCTGTTGAATAACAAAGGGTTCGTAAGAGACAACCGGACGGTACCCCCTTTGTCCTTTGACGTTCGGTCTTTGTCTGAGGAATTTCCCAATTTTGATTTGAAGAAAACAATAATAATCGACATTCCGTGCATGCCTCGCAGCCTAATATACTTTAGACACACTTTCAACGCAAACATCTTGGAGGATTACCTATGATTTATGCAAAAGGATGACAAATCCACATCGGAGTACACCGCACAGACATTCCTTGAGTACTTTACGCACATATATCACTCTCAAGCAGTATACCACATCTCGAGAACAGCAAAGAAAATGATTATTTTTCTCAATGATATTGGTAAGACGAAAAAAGGGCAAGTGGCAGATGATCCAATAAGCAGAGGCGCAGCGACACATATAAGGACATTTCTTACAATTTTGTCGAAACCGAACATAAGGGATGGTAGACGATATAATATGACATAATATGTTTATGAATGCAATCACTGATTTATGAGGGTTGCCAAAAATACGCATATCCTTCTGATTTATGGTTCGCCCCCTTCTGCAAATCCACTTCAATTGTGGAAAAAAAGGATATTTGCGGTTTTCCGTTTCGAATTTGATTTATTTACTCTTTATGCTGGAATGGGAGTATGAGGTGCGGAATACTTGCCACTCAATAGTGGTGTCATTGGTGTTACAGCCTCGCCCATGTCATATGTTGATATGCATGGAGTCAATTAATTAATGGCATCTCTCATAACACACATAAACAGTAAGGACCTGCACAACAAACTAATTAAAAGTCAAAGTTTCAGTGTGGCATACACACCTTGATTTTGAGTATTCCATGTCATCCCATGGGTAATAATGATGGGTGGAGTTGTTGCCGTAGGGTAGGCTTCAAGCTATCTATAGGCTCATCATTGGGGGTCATGTACACGGTCCTTTTGTCAGTAATTTATTCATTTGTTCATTAGTCGCGCAGTTGATTAATCAATTAATTGCAATAAAAAGAAGGACATGAATTGTTGTTACTCATATTTTGTGAGTACGTGTTTTTTGTTAGGCTTGGCCTGGCCCTTTGGTTTTATTCACACACAACCTAACTAATTACCGCCATATATACGTTGTCCGCTATTTATTACTAACTTGTGGATGATCAATTAGGAATTACCTGCTGTCTGCTGATGTCGCTTTATGGTTGATGACTTTATTGTCATTTAGTAGAGGGATAGCTGCGTAATAATTGAAAAAAGTGGGCGCAGTAGCTGTCGTCCGTCCCATATGGTTTACCCATTTTGTAACGGAAAACGCGCCCGATATATACATAGTTCTGCACTGAAATTGTTGTAACTTTTAGTCTTCTTAAAAGCGACACAAGTTTGCCCTTTAGAAAAAGGAGTGTTCTAAAAGCTATGTTCTCGTGGTTCTCAAGTGTGATGAACTGTAGTTCAGCCTTCTATGAAACATTTCGATGAACAATCTCGATACATCTCGGAACATTTGTTATAGATGTACATATAAAATAATTTTCTTCTGAGCGCCAGATAATCTAAGCTGTGCTTTGTGGAGCCGATTCGGTCTAAAGAATCTCTTCTTTCATGCCCGGTTTAAATTTCTGTCGCGAGGAAAGCTAGTTACAAGTTAAACTTTAGACATGCTAGCTAAAGGAAACTGCGATTTGGCGGTATTCCATACAGCTCATTCACGGACGCGACGATTCGCCCTAAGATTTTCTGCGATTGATATGCTGACTTGAGAGAATTTTTACTTTGATTTGGTGATTTTCAAAATCAAACTTTTTAAATGGTTCAGTCAGATTTTAAAAGTCGAAACCCCAACGACGTTGTTTATCATAGATATACTAAATCAGAGACAATACTGAGACCACCAACTCCGGCCGATTTCCCGTTACTTAGCCTACAAGCTATATTTTGTATGGAGTGTACACATCTGGTGCGCTAGTATTGTTACATAGAAAATCGTATTGACAAATGTCACGAAACTTCAAAAATTCCGGCTCACCAACACACTCCCAGCAGATATGAGACACTTCCGCTGTGGGCAAAGTTGCTGGCAGAGTTCATAGAATTTTATCCGTTTAATTTGAAATTGTTCGTTACGTGTGGATAATATTTTTTTTTAGGAATAAGTGCACATTTGCTTAAAATGTTCATGAAAAATTAACAATGTAGATTGGTTGAGGGAAAATGAAAACATTTTGAGCAAATTTTCTTCATTATTTAAGAAAAATTTACACACGAAATCGAAGTTGATGATATCCAAAAGCGGAAAATACACAACCATGTTTGTCCTTATATGTTTCTAGTATATAGAACATCAACTTTAGATAGTTTTACTAACCAAACAAATCAAATTATTCGCCTTTTAACAATTTATAATAACTAACCAATGGCGTTCAGTAATGAAAAAATGTGGTATTCCCGAACTCTTTCACATGTCCCCACGGTTGCCGAGGTTGGCAGCATTTATTTTTGCATTTTTTGTATGTTTTTGCATGTCACACGGATTCTTTTTTGACATAACACCGATAGGAAAACAAAATGGCGAATTTGAAAAAAAAACTGAGGGAGCCAGCGGCAAGAGGATTGTGAGTTGGGGGTCTCAGTATGGTTTGTCTATGCTGCTACTGCTAGTGAAATGACATTTACATATACTTCTGCGAGAAAATATGTTCCAAAAAAAAAGAAGCACATGCCGCCGTCAATTTTAAATTGCCATAGCAACGTAAACAAAAAAATCGACATTTTATCAAAAAAAGTTCGTTCCCATAGAAACATGTAAACAAAAAGGGCGACATCTTGTCCGAAGAGATTTATTTTCATAATTACGTACGTGTAAACAAACGAGCGTCATCTACTGAAATGAAGCGAAACTACAAAGAGTGATTTAAAATGAATTTTGTAATATTTTATTATTTTGAAAAAGAAAACGAAATACAAATTTATAAATAAAATTTATAAAATAAAAAACGTACAGGTATCTTCCATGCATCGTTCAATCTAACTTATACAGGGTGTCCGCCGGGAAGGTATACTACTTTGTTTGTTTATAATTTTTGATTAAATGAAAGAGAATGGATCTTATATTGATAAATGTTTTATTTAATGTCGGCAATTATGCATGGAATACAATATCAGGTAAATGTCCGCCTCGTTAGTCTCACAAACGCGAGCCCTTTTGAGCACATTTTTCATATCGCGATATCGCTCCCCATTCACAGTTACCGTTACGCCGTTTTCATTTTCAAAGAAGTAAGGCCCAATGATTCCTCCTGACCAAATTGCACACCAGACTGTAACTTTTAATGGATGCAAAGCAAAGAGTAACCAAACTAGAGAGCCAACTGAGAGCAGAAACGGTATATTTGCCTACAAGCTGTCTGCCATACATTATATTGCATAAGTATTCGTGCTTGTACAAATCAAAGGAGCGCCATTGATGCCGCACGAATACTTATGCAATATAATGTATGGCCCTTCATGCCATCGGGCGGCCATGTTCTGGTGGGATTTCAAGTGGGGGCGACTGTGTTCGGCATATTTTGTGCCCATTAGTTACACGGCGTTCACATCACAGTTGAATTTAATATTTGACTTTAGTATTTGACTTTTCAGATTTTGATCTGAGATTTCAGATTTTTGCAGACAAATCGAACATTAAATTCGAATTTTATTGGTTTTTGTGTGTATTGAGTTGGCCGCAAAAATATTTCTTTTCACTTGCACTGTAAATCCATTCCAATTGGTTTTTACACATTTACAATCGAAATAATTTAATATAAAAAATCGTTTTCATACTCGAAAAATGAATAAATCAGTTAAAAAAAGCAATCCTTTCAACGATAAACAATTCGTAACCGACAGCTGTGTGTCATATACATTGGTATTAGTGAAAGTATGTGTGAAATCTGAGAAAAAATCGAAATTTCTCAGAGTGTCAGATTTTTGGCAAATCGAACATAAAAAGCAATCTGTTTTCGATCAAAAAAAATTGATCTTTTTGCCAAATCGAAAACGACATAAAAGTTTATGAACTTTATAAAATGAACTAACACGGCTTTTTTTTACTTTTGTTAAAAGAGATTTTGTAACTTGAAGCTTTTTTTTTGTATATTTCAAAGAAAATACACTTTTTCTAGTTGCTTTAAGTTTCGAAATCATACTGAAACAAAATGTTTTAACGCCGTTTAGGGAAAACATTTTTTTTTATGTCGTGGCGAAAAATATTTTTTAATTTTACTATAAATTATAATCTGTAACTAGTACGTAAAATGAACAATAACATATCAAGTATGCATTTGTTTAATTCTAAAAATGAATTCGATATTGCTTATAATATTGCTGACAAATTTGTATGCATTTGACTTTTTCTGGTAAAGGCCATAATACAAAAATCCTCGTAGATCGCATTATATTTATGTGAAATACTCGAGCAATAAATTACATGATGAAAATCCTACTTTACTTTACTTTGCTTTGCTGAGGTCGAAAGCTCAAAAAACACGCCTAATTTTGTTTATAGTTTTTTCGTCATAATTATGCATGTTTCTTATAAACGACAGCAGTTAAGCTAAGAAATTCCGGACAATTTAAGTTTTAAAGCTGAAGATGATAAAAAATCCTATGCAAACCGTCTTCAAAACTAATTTATATTCCTTTTGAAATGAAAGGTATTGTAATGGGGCCTTAATACCATAAATAATTGCATTCAATTAACTATGCTAGCGAAGTATATGCATCGGGCATTACTCTGCACAAACATTAAGGGATAAAAGGATGCCTGATTAAGGACGCAATGACAGGGAAGAAAAATTTAATAGTTTTCAATTAGGAATTGCCGTCGCCCTTTTCTATCTTATATCACATTTTTCTTTTCCCAATGAGCTGATTACACAAGTCACTCCTTGTCCTCTATATCTCGCCTATGCGTTTACTCACCCATGCTTGAGTTGTTGGACGGAAGATGGTACAAATGAAGTCACGATTTGCAGTCTCGATTTTTTTTCTCCTTAATTTCTCTTAATTTGAAAAAAAAGTGCAGAAAGAGGACTAAACAAGAAGCGTTAAATTTATTTTATTTTTTATCTAATGAGAAATCGTGACAGTCGCGTAGATCTTCTCGCATACAGCGGTGACATTCTATTTACTGTCTATGACGGCGCTAAGTGAAATTCCAATTGGAATTAAATGAGCACGCATTAAGACAGAACAGATAAATGCTCCGAATTATTTCTTCAGATCTAGGGGTTATGGAATGAGTGTCAATTTAAAAAAACATACATAGTATTTTACTGTTAAATAATAAAGTAATTTGTTAGTAAGACAGTCAAGAGGAATTGATGCTTAAAATAAAAGTTATACATATCCTTCTTCAGCATTGCGTTGGAAGCGATCATATCATCTGCATAATCGTAATAACCAAAAGTGAACTTTTAAAGTCTGTCCGTATCGAAAATTGAATTGTCTACCGAATCAATTCCAAATCCTCACAATAATTGCACGCTTTTAAAAACAGAACCACTCGCTGACGTTTACACGATTTGATAAGTTACTAATAAGGCAAGGGGGGTAGGACTTAGGACAGTCCTTGTTGAACAGTGATTTATTACGTGTTCCGTTAAGGACACTGACATTCGAGTTTATTTTGGTATTATTTTTTTCCCTTCATCTATGAAAATGGGACTGGGGTCGATGATTTATTTTTTTAAATTTGGCTCACGTCTTTTTCGGCATGGGGCCGTATCATTGACGATGTCAAGCGACCATATTTAGTGGAAAATAATTTTATTAAAAGGATATCGTAATTCATCTTCACTGCTTATATATTTTATTTTGTTTCCTTCACTTATTCAGTGTTGGATTTTTTGTTCGTGTTGTATGGGCAAGAGGGTGCAACGCTTCCTTTCAATTAGAGAAAGTAGATTTTCGTTTTTTTTTAATGTCCTTGCTTTACTTTACAAGTCATTATATTATCTTCACAAAACAAATGTCTTTTCAGCATGTATTCTGGTTGAAAGTGTGTTTTGTTTTTGCAAAAACAAAACGAAATAAGGTTTTTTTTTGTAATAATTGCGTGTGCTCTTCCTTGTTGCTTGCCATGTTTGCATGTCGTCAGATATTTATCTTTTCTCGTAGTAGAAAAACAAATAAAGCACATAAAAAGCTGGGTGAAGTTTTACAATTACCGACACAAAAGTCAAATCATATCCTTGAAGTAGATGCGTGCATATGGAGGCGGGGCAGAAGTAGTTATCTTGGTTTCAACACGAGCTTTTGTGTTGTCCATACCTCTGAACAGTTGACATAATAGATTTAATTAAATTGAATATAAAGTAAAATAGCAGTTGCGCCCATATGAATTTGCATGACATTTGTGATTTGTCTTTATTTAATGAGAGATGTAATTGATAAGAACGCAGCGTTGTTGCCTGCTCATTTAGCTACTTACCTCGTTAATGTTATCCAGATTAGAAAGGGCCGTAAAGTGTGCTTAACCCAGATGCACCCAGAACCTAAACCAGATATGAAGTATTTGAGGTAAGGTCAATGTGGATTTTTTTTTCGGTTATATAACTTAAATGATTTGTTGGTTATACTGATTGTTCTTGCATTTGTATAGTTGGGTCTGTTAATCCTTTCAGTTTCGCAACCCGTTGAAAACTGATTATTGGGTTACAAGGGTAACTATGCAAATAGTAGAGTCTCATATAAGCTATTAACATTTTAACAATCATCAACTTAAAAACTACTTACTAAGTGCAATAATAATTAAAACTATACACTACTGACCATTAATGGAAACAATTGTGAGAAACACCTACTATTGCGATAGCACTTCGTGCAACGAGTTGAGTTCAAAAACGGTTTTATATCTCCGTTTCTTTTTGTTTTCATCCAAAGACTTCGTCGTTCAACGTACGTGCAAATATCCTCATCTCTCTATGGCAAGATAACACCATAAAAATAATAAATTTAACAAAGCACTCTCAAAATGAGGCAATCTAAGCTGTCACCGTTGCCAGTGCAAATAGCAACTATTGTATAATTTACAGGTCATTTTAAAAGACAAACAATCTTTTAATGAAAATTCTTGTAGTTCATTAATATCACATTAAGTACCTTTTCAGTTTTTGCCTAACATACCACCTTCACACCAAAACACAACATTATACCATCGTTATTGTCCCGATCAGGGTGTAATAATAAAATATTAGCAATTTATTTTGTATGTAGCGTTTAGTTACAACAGTAGAAGCATTAGTATAATGTCAATTTATTATCCCTGCATACATCCGATGCGGCCATTAAAATATAGGTGGGTGTATAATGTATATGTATAGTAGTACATACTGTTTTGTGGAGTATTTTGTGGGATCGTAAACAAAACTGTTGCGAATTGTCCTTCATTCTTCAATATTTATAGGTCGTTTGTTGTGATACGACGCCCTATTTTATTCATCCACACATATTGTATGCAAAAAAGGGTTCCTCCACTTCTTAATGGGGGTTTTTGAAGGAAAAAAGGACTCTCGGTGTTGTGTTAAATTATTTTATAGTCGGGTTTTATATTAACATCTACAATATTATTCGCACACTAAAATATCACATTAACACGTTTCTGTCGTATAGGAAATTATTTGTGTTGTTAAAACAGATTGGTAAAATCCGAAATCTTTGGGTTTGCTCATCTCACGGTGGCGGTGTACTCGTGTGTTAAAAGGGTGAATTGCATTTCAGGTGTAATTTGGAGTGACTCTTAATGTAGTAAAGCTGTTTTCAAAAATGATTGTCACTGTTGTAGGTGTTAGATGGTTTTTGGAATGGGGTATCATATTTGAATAAATAAACTCCCTGAGGATTAATAATTTCATATTTCTAATTAGTGTTAACGAACATAAATTTTCACAAGGCTCCATTTGGTGTGTCTTGAAATATAACTGCATTGTTAATGATGTCGTTGAAATGATGCTTTAATGTTTCAAATTTATGAACCCCTAATTTTTGTGTAAAAGTTTTACAATAACAAGTAAAGCACTCATATTGAATTTATGCGTAAGCTTAACGCGAACAAGATCGTACCTGATTCCTCTTAGGTATGCAAATTTGTATACATCCTTTCAAAAGTTACCTATAGATTAACCCATTTCCAGTCAAAATTGACAAGTATCTTCTATATAATAATGTATTGTTCCAATATGTTCCAAGCTGCGCAGAACCATCATTATGCTTCATTGATCGTACCTTACATGATACATTTTCGACAGAGATGGCCCTTTGTCTACTTTCTTTCCCTTAACAGAAGGACCTTTTAACAACAGCGATCCAAACATTTCATTAGAAGTTTCCTACGCTTGATTAGAAGCGTAGTATCACAACGGATCTTTTAATGAGTACATTCGCTCTGGTATAAATTTTCGACAAAGATGGCCTTTTGTCTACTTTCTCTCCCTCAACAGAAGGCTACATCTATATATCTATCTATCGTTCACATAAGACTTTCATAGGTATATGAGCTATATATTGTGAAATGATCTCAATTTCTAGTTTGACCGATTGATTTGGCAACTGAAAACGGCTAAACGAGATCGTGGAATTTTCATACAGAACTGTTTATTTCGCTTTAAACAGCAGCAGTTTGATTCCGTAAAAAAGTTATATAAAATCCAGCAGAATTGGACACTCGGAATAAAACAAAGATGATTTTTTTTAAATTGGCATGAAATTTACTTTATTCGAAAGATAATCTTCTGGCATTATAATTTAAATATGATATCTGGCATATTACCGCCACGGCTGTCTCGGACGTAGTCTAATTTTCGATGACTTTCCAACATTTGTGGCCGTATATCGGCAATAACGCGGCGAATGTTGTCCTCCAAGTGGTCAATCGTTTCGGGCTTATCGGCGTAGACTAGCGACTTCATATATCCCCACAGAAAATAGTCAAGCGGCGTTAAATCGCACGATCTTGGAGGCCAATTCACGGGTCCGCTACGTGAGACTATGCGGTTAGGGTAGATGTACCAGTAACCGGCCACCTAACACTTTTTCGTACTTTGATCCGTGATAACTAATTAACAAGGTTTTTCGGTTTTTTTTGTACTTCAAAGGCAATTTTGGTTTAAAGAAAAAATACTTGAGTATAATTGGATTATTGCATCTAAAATTAAAATTAATTTTTTGAAAGAAGTTAAATTTCACCAGTACCCGGCCAGCAAAATTCATTAGTCGGCCACTTTTGCACGGTCCGGGTTATTTTTGCTTTTGAAAAACTTCAATTACAAAGTAAATTAAACAAAAATAAGCCCGGTTGAAATCGATTATTTACTATATAAATACATATGTATGCATTATAGTTCAGGTAAATACAGTTTTGTAAACTAGTCAAAAATAAAATAAAAAAAATTGGTAGGTACGAGTATGTATATAGTTTAATAATCAGTTCCTCTTCGTTGTTTCTTTCCTTTGACTTTCTAGCTTCCTTTTCTTCTTTTTTTTCTGTAGTCTGGCATCTTTTGTCTTTTCGATTGCATAGATTTTTTCTTGCTTAGCTGGTTCTTTTTGCTCGTATATAGGTATATCCCTTTAAGCCTGCGCTAGGAGACCTGCAAGACTGTGTAGGGTCACCTTGGCCGGACACTAGAACACCATCAAAAAATAGGGTTCTAGTAACCGGCCACCATCTAATACTTAAATAAAAATAAAAATGTCTTGTTTTTTCACATTTTATGATTAATAATTTAATAACTTAACAGAAAAACAATAAACGAGTTGGTTAATATCTAAAAAAAACACTGAAACTTGCGTTTTTCGTTTGATACCTCCACTAATTCTCTTGAACTCTAAAACGCACTTTTCACTTCCTTGACGAACTACATAGACTGCGCATTTTTTTTTCAGCAGTTTAGTGATGTTCACAGCTGTCAAACTTTACCAACACGTTAGATAGGTCAAAAATGATGGCCCCAAATTGTTCGCCAATGAAAATGACGATTAAGTTACTTATTATCAACTATTTAACGCAAAGTGGCCGGATACTAGTGACTGGCCGGGTACTGGTACACCTACCCTACCAAACGTTTCCTTCAATAAATCAATTGTGGCACGAGCTGTGTGACATATTGCGCCGTCTTGTTGAAACCACAGCTCCTGCACATCATGGATGTTCAATTGATAAACGAAAAAGTCAGTAATCATCGCTCTATAGCGGTCACCATTGACTGTAACGTTCTGGCCAGCATCGTACGTCGCAACGGCGTCTCAACGTACACTTGAGGATTATCATCACTCCAAATACGGCAGTTTTGTTTATTGACGTATCCATTCAACCAAAAGTAAACAGTAAAATGGACGTAGTGCGCGATTCGTATTTCGAACAGAACCATGATTTTCAAAATAAATTTGCACCATTTGGAAGCGCTGTTCAGGCGTCAGTCTATTCATGTTGAAATGCCAAACCAAACTAAAAATAAATCACTTAACAGCTGAAAAAATGGCCGCCAGTTAAAATAGTGCTGCCAACCTAAAGTTATATACCTCTAAAAAAACCTTTATATTTATGTACTTATAATAATAAAGAAACAAAAAATCACCGCGCTCAAATTACAGTGTTCGATACCGATGGACCAGGGAAACAGCTCCACAAAACGTAACTTAATTAATATGCACAAACATCAAAAATCATACATTTTTCAATTTTCGATGCGGACTCGTTTTTATTATATTTTTTAATAACTAGACTTTTCCAGAACAGAAAGGTTCTGAATGTGTTTAAGTAAAGGGTGATTTTTTAGCTGGTTTGGTTTTGGCAACACTGGTTTTGACAGCTGACGTGTGTTTAGTACCTTGTGTCACTGTCAAACAGCTTCAGTTTGGTTTGCAATTTAACCATGGATCGTCTTACAAATGAACAACGCTTGCAAATTATTATTAATTAATTAATTAAATTAATTATTGAATTTTACTATCAAAATTCGTGCTCGGTTCGAAATGTTCATCGCGCGCTGCTTCCATTTTATGATCGGCATTCTCGACCTTCTGAGCAGTCTATTCGGAAGATTGTGACCAAATTTCGCACCAAATTTACTTTGTTGGACATTAAACCACCAACACGTTTACGTACTGTGCGTAGTGAAGAAAATATTGCGGCCGTATCAGCTAGTGTGACAGAAGACCGCGAAATGTCGATTCGGCGCCGTTCCCAGCAGTTAGGCCTTTGTTACAGCACTACGTGGAAAATTTTGCGGAAGGATTTGGGCGTAAAGCCTTTTAAGATACAGCTGGTGCAAGAACTAAAGCCAGCCGACCTACCACAACGCCGAATTTTTGGTGAATGGGCTCTTGGAAAGCTGGCCGAGGATCCGCTTTTTTATCGAAAAATTGTGTTCAGCGATGAGGCTCATTTTTGGTTGAATGGGTACGTAAATAAGCAAAATTGCCGCATTTGGAGTGAAGATCAGCCAGAAGCATTGCAACAGCTACCAATGCATCCCGAAAAAGCCACTGTTTGGTGCGGTTTATGGGACGGCGGCATTATTGGGCCATATTTCTTCAAAGATGATGCGAATCGCAGCGTTACTGTCAATGGTGAACGCTACCGAGCGATGATAACAAACTTTTTTTTGCCCGAAATGGAAGTTCTTGACTTGCATGATATGTGGTTTCAACAAGACGGTGCCACATGCCACACAGCACGCGAAACAATGGCGCAATTGCGAGGCGAGTTTGGTGAACAGTTAATTTCACGTTTCGGGCCGGTCAATTGGCCGCCTAGATCGTGCGATTTGACACCATTAGATTATTTTTTGTGGGGGTATGCCAAGGCTAATGTGTATAGGGACAAGCCCGCTTCGATTGACGCACTGGAAGCCAACATCCATGCATTCATTCGTGAGATACCGGCCGATATGTGTGAAAGAGTATGCCAAAATTGGACTCAGCGGATGGGCTACCTGAGACGCAGCCGCGGTCAACATTTGCATGAAATTATCTTTAAACATTAAATTGCAAGGTTCAAACTATCGATTCAAATAAATATTTCATTCATTTTTTCGAATGTTTTGTGTTTTTTTTTAAAACAAGTTCTAAACCTCTTAAAAAATCACCCTTTATATATATATGTATATCTGTCGTTGATATCGTAGCAAAAACTGAAGTCGTGAGTTGCTTGCAATCACAGGAAGGTGATAATTTCTCAAGTCGTTCATCACTTCTTTTGTTGTCATCGTTGGAATTTATTGCCTTACTTTTTCAACTAAATGAAACGGTACAGGGGGAAGTCAGTACGTTAGGCAAAACCTCCTACTGATGAGTATTTCACCGTTCGTGCTTAACATATCTTATACTGGCAGCTGCACTCTTCTCACAATTTTATTACTTTCCAGCAATCTCCTCGTCTATGAACTAATTCTTAAAACTTGTAAAAGCTTCCACATTTTGTAAATTCTACGACAACTGATGGAGGATAGGGATACCTCTTATCTTAAACCTACAACTCCATTTCGCAATTTTTACAGATATAAGTATTGTCGACTCTGTTCCAAAAAAAAAAGAGAACATAAGATGATTTCACCATTTAACGGGTCTTACATACACAATTAATGTTTTGACTTGGTTTCTTCATCTTAGAATTCCCACCCCTCTCCATACTCGGCCTATGAACAAAGGATGATCCTTAACTTCTTTATCGAGTAAATACTCTTCGCATATAGTACACCATACATAAATGCAAAATGACATACATGCTTGTTTTTGTTCAATGGAAATTCGGTGTGGGAAAATGATGGTGCTCTGTGTATCAACCAACCCTTAGCACTAAAAATGGAAAGAATAAGGACAAAAAGCGCAGTTAACAACATGAATATATGAAGCATAATAATTGTGTATAATTATTTTTATCGCTGCTTCATAAATTTCTTAGAGCGTATAAGAGCCAGAGAACAACAAATAAAATGGAGAAGGCATTTTGGGTCTGAGGCTCATCGTTGTAACAGCGGCTCATATTCATGCAAGATCCCTTCACGGGAAAAATCGGTGAAATAGAAAATTTTCTTCAAAAGTCATAAACACACAACATTTGGAATGTCGTCGTCTATTGTTGTGGAGAAGGCTTCATTTGATTCGCTTAAATTTGTCTATTCACATTACCATTACTCTGTGATAAGGAAGGTTTCCCAACGAAGGACTGCTTATGATGTGACGTTGTCTGGTTATCAGGATTTTGCTGTTCTTACTTGTGCTTAGCAGCCGGAACAATTATCAATTGTTTAATGTGCTAGCAAAAGAATTACATCCTCCAGAGTTAAAATGCTAAAATAAATTACATCCTCCAGGGTTAAAATGCTAAAATACATTCTTTTGGCTGACAACTGCTTTTACATGCACACTGTTGTAATCATAATCAACCATCAACATATAGGTGTTTCAATGGACAAAAGCGCAAGTCACCTAACGATAAAGGGTGGTTTTTCGAATTTCCCCATTGACTCCAATCGATGGGGTATTGGTATCCCTCGACATTTAATGCTGGATGCGAAAAGCCAATCGTATCAAAGCGTGTTTCGTATTGGCAAACCGATATCGATTCTTATGGCACTTGGATGGGTACGCCATTGTTTTACTAAATACTTTGGGGAAAGGAATGCATAAAGGTATACTACAGCTTTTGGTCGTTTTTACTAACATAAATAGTAAAATCATAATGAGCCATCAGCAACAAATGTGGATTTGTTTTATTTATTCACTTATTTTGACTATCGCATTGAGCCACTCTTTTTTCAGAGCAAAATAAATGTCCATGTTTATTTTTGTAAGACTGTTACGGGAGGGGTAAATCTGTTCGCTTAAAATCCTGAAAAATAAAAAGTCCTTTTGTTTCTATGATATTAATGATAGGCAATTTATATATCTTAAATGTAACGGCACAGCATTTTTCCTGGGCAGTTTTAAGGATTTTCTCTTTCGTTTCGTCCTTCGTGGGGTACCATAACATGTCCTCGTTTAAATTTTTCACAAGCATAATGTGACATTTCAATCAATCAGAAAGCAAATAAACATTTTTCCTTTTAAATATGTATGAGGATGAGTTCTTTTTGAATACAATTGGATATTTCTTTGTTGTCAAGTATTATTTATCTAAATTTGTTTGATAATACATATTTAGAATTACGATGCCACCCCAGAGGAAAAAGGAAAAATAATCGCTTCAGATCAAAAATTAATAGAAAAGAAAGTAGTAGCGCATTCATCCACCTTATAACTCGGTGGTTAATATGAATCTGCAAGTTTAGATCCCCAAAAATTCCAAACCTTAAACGCTTGACAAACATCCGAGAGTTTAACATTGTGACACTGTTCTCAACTTTGCTTGATATTAAAAAATGTAGTTCTATTAGAAATGATCTAATCGCCACACTTAATTTTTGGATATTTCAGACTTTCTAATTGGTGAATAAATTTTCGAGGCAATCAAAAAACAAGACTAATCAAGCTGCGAACATGGAATATTCTTGTTAATCTGCATTGCCCTAAATTGGTTTATGTATACCTACGGCCTCTTAAGAAGAGTGTGTGTGTAAACATTCGTTGAACTTAAACTTTTCTCACTTTCATCCACCTATTTTATAATCAATTTGCCTTCGAGATAGAAAATTGCTGAACAGAAAAATAAAAGTTGAAAAAAGTAAATTTTGTATTTGTTTCATTACTTTCATATCTTCTGGAAATCCCAATAGACTTACATACCCTTACCTTATGGGTATGTCCTGTGGACAGCTGCAAGACGATGGGGTGGTAGTGAAAAGTACAATCCCTATTTGCATATTTTAGGCGTAAAAATTAATCACTAATTTTAATTCTTCGCTATCTGTCTTTTTTTTCTCTTCTTTCGAATGATGGAAGGTCGAACAATAAGAGGGTGAGTAAATGGACAAACTTTCAAAAAAAAACATCCCCAATACATTAATGTAAAAAAAAAACGAAGGACGATGAAAACGAAAACAAATTGGGCGATGAGGCGACGTCATTTATCCCACAGTGTCCTTATAACCTGCAGCTATTAAAACTGATGGGAAGCTATAATTTCGTTTGGTCGGTAGAAAGAAGCGGAAATATTTTGGTTTCTTGCTGTACCGCTGCCTTCCCGGTCTAACAAAATAACCAAAAAATCTCTTCATTGACGCGATACAATAATTGTGTATACTCGTATATACACTTTTTAAGTAAAAGGACATAAAATTTTAAGGATGCTTATTATCAGAGGATAAATATCTACCTATCTGAATTTTTCCATTTCCTTTTTCCTGTGTGTTGTGTCCTTATTAAGCCCTCAGGTCCTGTCCATTGGGAATTACCTTTTAAGACAAATTGTACGAAATTTAACTTTGGGAAGGTGAGGAGCAGTTCCAAACGGAAAACAAAAAATCATCCCTTATTGATAGGCATTCATATTTTCCCATTTCATTTGCAGAAGTGCTGCAGGTTTGAAAAAATTACCATTTATGAAGTAGCATCTATCGCAATCGCAAGCACAATTACTAATTTAGTAATGGATATAAGTCAGTGCGAAGAGAGTCTGGAATTTATAATCGTATATATATAAGAACTAGAATGCCCAAGTTTGCAAAGTTTTACTTTAAAATTTCACAGCTTAAGTTCAAAAGAATGATTTGCTGATTTAACGTAGCCGCTGTAGCCTATAGGTCACATCTAAATAATTTTATTTTTCTGCAAACGCGTATCCAAGTCACAAAACTATAAAAATGTGGCTTGTATTTTTACACATGCTCGAGCTACGTTTTTCGTCATTTATATTATAAAGTATTTCAGTTAAACAAAAACCGTATTTTTTTATACACACCGCTAAATGTTTCACGATTTTCCGATTTGCGATTTGGCCTGTGTGTAGGCCGTCAGAATGGAACTGTTTTAGAGACTTTATACTTTCACGTAAAGGCAATTCTGCTAATGGGCACATGGTAGAATAGTCTTGAAAAATCGGATCAAGCATTGCAAACGTTGTTTTATTTTTCAAGAACCAAATGATAATGTTCACATCAAATATATCCTAGTAATCTTTGTTATGCAGCCATCGCAAGGGATAAAATCTCGGAAAAAAAAAAGATTTAAAAGGACTATATGGTCATGGTGTAATTTTCCATGCAATCAAAACGACAAATGTCGTCAATTTTTTTAAATGTGTCACGTCCACCGCTGTTGAGAATGTTGAGCGCGTTCTTTTTCTCATCGCGCATACTTCTTCGCAGGATTCAAAAAGCGAAGTGGAAGACTAAACTATATACATACCTATGCAAATATGTGTGGCCGGATGGGGGAAACCCTTGCATTCGGAAGGTGGAAATATGAAAAATTACCCAAAAGTTGTATTCGTCACATATTTAAAAAATATATACACATACATTTAGGTTAACATTTCGTTTCTCAACAGTCGCAGAGTCCTGATTTATGGAAATTTAAATAAGACTTCACTAGAGACGTTGAAAATGATGAAGAGATGGTAGTTTGTATGCAGCAATAAACGAAGCACAGGGGACTTGACTTTGGTATTTCGAGGAAAGACAAATCCAGAAAAATTATTTGGAATGTGAATACGTTTAGGTATATATTTTTCCCCTGCTATCCCTTTTTCTTCGCCAATATATCAAACTTCATTCTTCTTACTTACGAATGCATGTGGCATTCGTTGTGATCCCTTTTGCTTTCGTAGTTTTCACAAATGGCCCCTTCGCGTTATGAACACATTTGAGGTAATTTATAGAAACGTGAACGTGAAGCCAAACCTCCCTCGAATTTTGATGTCTTTGATTTCGTCATCGGTAGGCGCGCTCAATTTGTCAATTTAAAAAAGACTGAGTGCGCAGCGCACATAAACGAGAATAAATATATGCATACAAAATTATATGATTTAGAAATATTTTTAAAGAATTGTAATAAAGATTTATTAATTTTCAGGTGCTACTTTTATCCACTCCACAAAACTTCCAAGTGGAACGCGTGTTGTCGTCTATCGAGGGATCACTCATTGCGTTGGCTGGAGCACATGGTTTGACAGTTCTTGAACTCCCGCGACGTTGGGGTACAAATGGCCTATTCATGGAAGGCAAGGACACTATTACTTGCAGGTAATTTGAGCGTACACAACCGCCAGCGTGCATTTTTCATAAATATTAATGGCAAAACAAAATTTGCAATTCCAAAACATGGCAAATTCTATCACTACCTACGCGACGACACACTTCCATACTGCAAGTTGGGCGATATCAAAAGGCCATTAAGCGTAATGGCAAATACGAGAAGATGGTGGCACGACGGCCCGCGGTAGCAGGATGTTTGAGAATCGTCATTAGTCATCCATGAAATTAGTTAATGATATACTACCGACATTAAGTGTCCCTGCCCGCACACTGTCTCACATTTTTGAGACACGGAGAGTATTATAACGTTTTTGCATAGGAACCGCATCTGTATTTTATGACTTAATCGCCCAGAGTCTTGGAAATATGACTCCGCACCGTTTACCTCGGATAATGGTAATAAGTCAATAATATTGCTTCGTTTTTATTTCGCCACCCACTGTCCTATAAATTTGGGTTTAGTTGGAGCTGCAGCGCCTGTAGGTAATTTTTCTCGTATAACTGAAGGAACATTTTGTGCAGAGGACTCTATTATACTTTCGGAAACGCGAAATCCTTTTATTACTTTAATTGCAATTCTATGCAAATATTTCGAGTAAGGTATTTTGTTGTGGAGCTCCTTTCTTTTCCCGCTTCACGCAGTATCAGTTTTATCATAGAGTAATTCATAATTTTTCTACTTTTGTGCCCGTTCATCGTAGCACAAAATTCTCTGGTTAAAGTTGAGAACTCTTCACTTCCTATGTGACGACACTGCAAATGAACTATCGAAATTTATGTAAAATTTACCGCAAGTTGAAATGGCAAAAGTAAGGTGTGAGGGGTTAGTTTTGCAAAATATTTGTTACGCAACCCGCCATGCAATTCATTTGAAAGTTTTGTCTTTAGTTGTCGCGAAAAAGGAAGTTAGTTTGGGTTCTTCGAAATGAGCGCAAGCCAGTGCAGTTTATTATTCCGGTTTGTTTTATTTACCAGAGGCTTATTATCTTCTCGATATTTCCTTCCTTTTTACTTTGTTTTGGCGCTTAGCTTTCAAATGTAAACTCATCGTTGATTTCGAAAAATGTAAATTTATCTTGTTTAGAATTGTAATAAGATCTTTGAAAATTTATAAAGAATACGTTGAATATATATATTTTTACACCAAAAGCTCATACCGTGTGATATTTCAAATTAGACAACGAAACATGATGACAGGATGTCCGGTGTTTTTACATCCAGTAACATCAACTGCGCCAAATTAAAGACACGCCATTAAGAACTACATTAGTATGCATGGAAAAAGAGGAATACAGCTATGAAGTTATCTGCTCTTTTTGCAACAGTATAGAAATGATTGTGATACGAGAACGGGATAGTCGATTTGAATCCAAGTACGAACATGGTCATGGAGAGCGAACACGAAACAAATATGCTCTTTACTCCCTTTTTCCTGTCCAGGAATGAATATTATTTTATCTATCTTCTGTGTGTGATCCCTTAATTTTTTTTTATCCGCCCATTGTGAGTGCAGATGAAGAAAAGGATTTCAGTATAGGGAGGCAGATGTCCTCTGTAACTATTTGTGCAGCATCACTAGAACAACCGAACAGACTATGAAATCGCAACGTCGTTACTTTACATTATGTATGTATTTTTAATTGTTTTTTTTTTCGTTTCACGACTTTCATTATTTCTATTATTCACCTGCCTACCTGAAAGGATGGTTATTTTTAGATGCAACGGGTACCTGAATATCTCACCCTTTCGTGTTCATACATAATTCAATAATTTAGTAAAAAATTTAATTTGCTATTTTTGTGTAATTAAGTGGATGAATGAGGCAATTTGTTCACCAGTAATCGTCGTAGTATAGCTCGATCCTGTAGGAATCGGATACAAACAATCAGACACGGTGTGCCTATAAATATTGTTTCATTTTTGTTTAATATTTATTACTCTGCAACAGAGTAGGTAAAGTTGGAAGGACAAAGTTTCGTACTGGTAGCTTGTGAAGAAAGAGTTATTATAAGACGACACCAGGACAAACAAGCAACATTTTTGGGTGTAAACATAAATTTTCTTTTTGCCTAGACAGAAAGGTGGTGAATGTTTATCCCTTTCAGCATTCTCTGTTTATTTTGAAATTTTTTATGTTTCGTACGTTCAATAAAAGTTTGTGCAAGTGGATTTGGATGCCTACATTATTTTCAAACCGTTGGAAGAGTCTCAAGTGGAAGGTATTTTGGGTTTGACTGCCAAATCATATATCACATTCATTCCACAACGCCTCCATCTTAAGCACACAATAAATTTGAATTTACCGCGCGCACATGAGAAAGGATAGTTGAAAAATGCAAGCATAAATAAATGACTGTAAAATCTCATTAGTTGCCCATCGCGCAATTAAACACAAACGGCGTTTTACTTTGCCAAGGTGTGCTAAATTTACAGAATTTTGTCGTCAGCTTTTTCTAGACTCAAAGTTTTCTTCTTTTGGTTTTCTTCTGAAATTGTTTGTACGTGAAAGTATTCAAAGTAAAAGTCCCTTGCATAAACATAACAAGGCGCTTTAATTTGAGTTTAACCAAAGTTATTGTGTGTAAATGGAGTGATTTAGCGACAGCAATTACCAGACTCCCAGAAGTTTGAAATCCAAATCAAATGTTGGACCCAAAACATATCTACTTTGATCTCGTGGCATTTTAAAACGGTTCGATATGTGAATTCTGAACTTTAGTCTCCGAACTGTGTAATTTCGCAAAAACACTTTCATCGGTCCCTTCTCTCTTTATGAGTGTTCCTGTGAGCCACACGAAACACTACATCTTAACAAAAGAATTCTCGGCGCAATGAAAGAAAAACCAGTCCCAGGAAGCATTCTTGCAGTCTTTGTAACGGCGACGATAGCATGCGTCTTGTGAATATGTACAATTAAATAATTTTGTTCAAGTCTTCAACACCCCGGATCAGTAGAAAAGAGAATTGTTTCGGGGCATCGACATTGGATGTTCGTTGCTGGTCTGGGGTTGTACTCCTCCGCTTGAATAGAAAAATTGAAATAATGAAATCCGTAAAAGAAGGTTAAAAGATTGTTCATATTCAAATTGAACACACACATGCACTGCAAACGACCATATATATGGTTCAAAGAGGATGATGATGATGACGGCGAAAACAGGAGGGAGCCTGGCGACGAAGTAAAATAAATGCAAAGCGATTATTTTGAATTATGAAAAAAATACTCGAAAATCCTTTGGCAATCACAATAATTAATTTTCGCATACAAACAAATTCGCACTATACTATTTCGCTGTACTTTTCTTTTACATTATTTATACCTACAGTCGTATAAATTACAAAAATTTTATTATTATTATAATTATACCAAAATTGAACTGCAGTCTAAGTGGGAAATGGATCAATGTGACCCTACCACTAGTAAAACATAATACTGGACTTTAAAAGAAGGCAGGACGATTCAAATTTCTTACAGCTTTTTAATCTATTTATATTACTCAGCTAAATTATAAACTTTCTCGATTACGTAGTAAGATATTCGTAAACAATTTCGAACTCGAGATGTTAATCAATTCGGATATTACGATGATAGAGTAACTCAAGAAAGTGGGTCGCAAAATTCTGTCCGTCTGTCTGTCTGTCCGTATGTCCCGAGGCCTACAGCCTAAGCGACTGCACGGATTTCGTTCAAACTTCGGATTTAAAGTTTGGGGGCTCACAGTTCGGGGCCGGTTTTTTTGCAAGGTAACCTCAATATTAATGGTGCTTCCCATATAAAATGTTCATATAAGCTTGATTTCTTCGAAAAGGATTGATATTTAAGCTTAAGTAGGCGGGGCTAACTGCATTCTCAGTTTTCCGCTGAAAAATCAAATTTGGACCAATCTCGAAAACGGTATTATCTCTATATTATCGCAAAATGCATTTTTGAAAAAAGTAATTTCTTAAAAGTTTAGTTTTCTTTAGTTTACCTGGAAACGGCAATAACGATTTTAACCAAAATGCAAACTTAGAGTAAAATGTATATTTTCAAAATAATTGTGTCCCTTATTTTCAATTCGAATAACCGAAAACAAAAATTTTTAAAACTGCTTTGTACTCTAAAATCTTGTAAAGTGTAAGAGCTTATAAAATAGTACTGCAGACACTTTATCTCTTTAACCATAACTTGGGATAATTGCCTGTTACTGACAGCTTCAACTTATAAAAACTCACATTGTTCTTTATATTTATGTACTGCCTAACAGATGAATAACCCAAAATTTTATTTAACACTACATATTCATTTTCCTATATTCTATGCATCGTTTCTTCTATCTAGCATCGATTGTCAGATTTGTACCTACCTCCTAATAAAATTAGAAAAAAACCAACCAAACTTTTAATGAACGAAAAAGTTTCGTTCGACCCAGTCGTGCACTTTATTTACTTTAAAGATACATATGCAATCAACTATGGCCTATGTATTTCACTATTTGTTTTAATTACTTTACTGTCCGGGTGGACTTGGACTTCAGACACCTTGATCCATCGCTAGCTGCAAGCAATCTTTAGCCATGACATATTCTTGGTTAGGTGTATATCGTATATATATAGTCCGTTCTTCATTTTACATTCTCCTCCAAGCTCGTGCGCTACAAACTGTTGCTTTGAGCAAAGAGTTGCTCAAAGCAACTTGACACGGCCCATGCTTCTGCGCCCCAAATCTAGCCTGGGATGACACTATTATACTTGTTAGCGGCTATATGTCAATTGTTTGTGCTAGTTTTATTTTTGGAACGAATGATAAGAACCAGTACAATTGGATGCCGTAGTTTTTCACTGAGTCACTGCTGCCCCATAGATCAATCTTACTTTATATATTTATTGTGTAAGTATATGCATATCTCCATCAACAAACCATATTTTTATCTAAATCTTACTATTCACGGCAGTAGTTCCTTGTACAATCTGACAAGTACATCTCTCTTTGGAGAAAATACGGATATCTTTAAAACTTTCCACATTTCATCTGAAACAAGAAATAATTATTTTTATGAATTTGGAACGAGTGTGTATACTAAAATCGTAGCTTAAGAAGGAGCGAAGAGGCCCTACATAGCATGCAACCTGCAGGAACAGGTTGATTACCTGTACTCAAGCTCTCTTCAAAAATCGTTTACTTTTTTATACTCACAGCTGAACTTTTATGTTCCTCTCTCATTTCAGAAGAATTTCTTTAATTCGAATATGAAATACTTCGAGTGTTTAATTCGTTTTTCCATGGGAGATTTGTTAAAGAAACAGTAATTTATGCCCTACCTTAATGCCCTACAACTACATATAACAATAAAAACATGTAAACTAAATATGTTTGGCTTTTGTCGATAAAAAATGTGAAGGATTTCTGGAATCATTACTGGTTTGCGGATTTCGAACTACGAACAAAGTGCTGTTGTACTCATCTTTCTTTTGAATTAAATTTGAAAGACTAATTTTGCTCGATAAGATAGCAGTAGCAACGAAAGCCCTAAATTATTAATTGTCGCTTTTATTAGACTTTTCTAAAACCATAATAATATTACGCCAAACTTGGAGCACTGTTTTCATAATTTCCTCGCTGCGTTTATCGCCGTAACTCGTTACAGTTTATAATGATAAAATTATGCGTCACGGCCATTTTTTATCTAAATGACAATCGTTCAATTGGCATTAAGTTGCGTAAGGAATTTGTCGAATATCATAATATCTCCTGACCGGAGACGGTAGTTGACGCTGCAGAAGCGAGGCTTCTGATCTTCAGCCATCATTTCTATGCAAATCGAAACAATTTCAGCGCCTGGTGCTGCTAAAGATGATTATGGTATAGGACGACTTACCCGTCTTACCTGAATCGTTTTCTCTCGTCATCAAAAAATACTTATTAATAACGCCAAATTTGAATATTTTAATATTCTCGAATACTTTTGAGATTAGCGAACATTTACCAAGATCCATTTAACACAGACTATCTGCGACGCTACGTTTGAGCACTTCATCCCTTCCCTTGCTTTAGTGTTGCGAGAGGTTTAAAACGGCTGATACCCAATGTTTTTATGATAATTCATATTTTGGATACCTCCACCAAAGCCAATGATGATGATTATAGGCAATAAAAGCGTGTGGAGGTACATTTGTGAAGGGCAGAACGAGAAGTATTTTTAATCCGTTTAATGAAAATTAGCCTAGTACTCTGCCAAAAGGGTTATGTATAGGTGATGGCAACGGCAACGGCAACGGTCGTATTGAGGGTATCTCGTCATTTAAGTCATATTTTCTCTTTTTGTTTAAATTTATATGCAAGAGTGGCAGCAGCATCCCCTGTGTTATAACCGTAAATAATAACAAGGTCTTCAGGACGAGTAGACTGACAAAAATATTTGGAGGTGTGGAGAGTGCCACCGTCACCAATATTGAAGCAGTGAAATATGATTTCCACTTTTGATTATTTCCCTTGCCGTGTCTTTGGGATAAACTCTAGAAAAGGCTTAATGGAACATTAAGGATTTTATTATGTTGGTTTTTGGTGGAGTCAGAGGGCATTGGAATTTGTCCTCACTTTCGTAATTTGAATTAATAACTTGAAATTTCACATGAAATAATGGAATAATTATATAAATTACAGATTTTCACGTTCAAAAATTGTAGAGCAGATAATGGAGGTAACGCTCGACGATAGCGGTGGTGATTTTAACTTTGTTATGTATGACAACATTAAAATTCACAATTTTATTTCGCGAAAAATGTCGATCTCGAGATTTTACCCAGAAATGACATTATGATAATAAAAAAATCCCAAAGAAGTGGGTCTGGAAACTCCGTATTCAGGACGTCTAATGTATACGTACGTGGCTTATAAACATTAGGTTCACAAGAAATAATCCAGTCCAGAAATAACCGAGTCAAATCATATGACGTAAGATGCCAAATGACAAATATATTTTTCAAAATATCATCTATATATAAATTTGTATTTCAAGTAAACTCATACGGACTTGTGAATATTGTTCACTCCAATGCGGCAGATTTGTTTGTTGACGAAGCCATTCGTTGAAGAACTATATACGAGTAGTTCAAAATCTACATTCACCGATTTTTGCCCGTGTGTATTTTTGTGTTGCTGTATAATCATTGTGAACATAATTTGAATCATTATTTGGGCTCGTATTTTTACTTAAAAAGCTCATAAAAGTCGAATAAAATTTGGGTAATTTTGCTCGTACTCACCTACCCGGAGTTGTAATTAAATTTTTGGTTTAAAAAAGGCCACGCAACATCATCTCTTTCTATTTTATTCTTTTACAAGAATTACTGCTGCTTCTGTTTGTATTAATTCAACACAGAAATTGTCATTGGTGGCAGGCTAAGTGGCGTCGTCGGGTAACGCCATTGGTTGTATTCATATTCACTGATTTCTCCTTTGGGCTTTGTATTATTTCCCTTTTTTTATTCACTACGCGTTTCAGACGTAAAATTAAGATAAAGGGTTAGACAAAACGACTATGCCACGCATCCTGAATCCCATATCGTTCATAATCATTGTATGCGTTAAATTAAGCTTTATGTTATGCTTTTTTAATTCACATGTTTTTGCATAGTTAAGATCTGACGCACAGGTAAACAGCCTAGATTATTATTTCGTTGTTTTCTTAATTTTATTTTTAAATCGTGGATGCAAATTCATACATCTGCATGAGTCTGCCTCATTGGTTATGAAAATGTTCTTTTGAAATATGGTAATCTTTCGCAGGAAACTAACTCTTAATTAGTTCCAATCAAAATTTAAATCATTTCAATTGGAAACTATATCATGCCCAACCGCAACCATCCACCTTCTTTCCACCTGGACAGCGTTTTCGCTGCAAAATTGAAAAGCGCCCAACTTCAGAGTGAGGGATTCCATATTCCATTTATCGCTCGACATTTGGCCCAGCGTAGCCAAACGAAAGAACATTTAATTTGCTAGTTATGAACCGCACTAGAATAATAATTGCTAAATTTACAATTAATTTAACAGAGAAATTTATTTGTTTGAAATTTATCACAGGCGTGGGCTTACGGTGTAACGTTCGATGTTGATCCTTTTCTGATTCGACCGCCCACTCTGTGAAAAAAGAAAACAGGGCATTTGATTCTATTACAGTACACTGTCTATGCTCGAGGTAAAGGTGGATGTTTTAACTAAAAGTTTCCTAATAGGTAACTAACCCAGATGATGATTGAAGTTCTCCGAAAATCCATCTGCACCCGCATCACTCTGTCAGTCTGCCGGCGTCGCGTACATCGGACCGTCGACGAACGAATCTTCTTGATGTGATTTCAAACAGAAGAAAATTTCATTATTATTCTTCTTCCATTTAGAAGTAGCAGGCAATAGTGGTGGTTAGTTGGTAGTATGAGTACAAAGAGTTTGTTATATGCATATACATTTGAGTTGATGAAAGCAGAAGGATAACCTAAGGGGGTTTAATGTAATTCTATAATTTGGTTTTCCATTTCGCATCGAAGACCGGAATCACCTTGAAGGAAATTGCCCTTCTTCAATTGGTACTGCAGTAAATTTGCGAGATTTCCACAACGGATTTCGGATTTCTGTGTCGGCATCCATATTTGGATAAGTCAGTATGCTGCAAAAATTGCGGTCAACTGAAATTTGTTTCTCGTGAACTGGCGCACTGTTCTGTGGCCTCAGTTTGTGACTTTTCACTCTTGACTAGATGTGCAAAAAAACGGTAGTAGCGAAACAAATGAAAAGCGTAATTGTAATTTATTTTTGAAATGTGTTCGATAGATTCTGGATGAATTTCTTCAGTCGGTATACAAGAAAATACTCCTTAGAATGAACTGCAAAACGTTGTTGTCAGGCACTCGAATAAAAATGGTTGACTGGACTGTAGCAGATTTGATTCTCTCAGCTATAGGTAAAACAAAGTCAAAACAATGTTGACCAGCAATTATTTAATGCAAATGACCTGTATTGCTATATGTTACAAACTATTGATTCAAATAAATTTACCCTATAATGGGTAAGGTTAAAAGCAGGACGTGTTTCCATGCGGTGAGCATATATGTTCTTTTCACTCACGCCCGGTGCGATGATGTCAAGCACGATTATGCAATAGCACGATCCTGAATATTTGGCGTTTTCGTCTGTATCTCTCAGTTGGTCGGCAAACATCGGCCGAATACATATTCCCACCTGAGTCAGAGGAAAAACGAGGATAATCTAATGGTTGAGCCGCGTTTGCACCTGTCAACCTGCTCGCAACCTAACCAGCCATTATTGGGACACGTTTACCATTTTGCGCGAGCGAGCTGTCCCAAGTCCTTTTACTGTGTAATTCCGCTCCTCATTTAAGGCTTTGCTTCCTTTATTTGTGCCTTTTTTCGTTTCTCGATTCTGGGAGAGTAATTAAAAGTGTTTACTTAAAGTTTATTAAATCGAGGTTCGAGTGAAGGAAAAAGCGGATACACCAGGTCATTTCATGGCAGCAAAGGGGTGATGTGCCGCTGCCGACGGCCGTCATATTTTTTACTCGTGTCAAATGGTTGAGGCGTATCTAAACCACGAGGGGTTAGGTTTGTGGGTACTTTTTTATCGCTTTTCACTTCAACCAAATTTAGGAAATGATGACGACGATGCTGCGGCGTCGGTAACCAGATGAAGGTTATCAGAATTTTTGTAACCCTTCATCTGTAGACTGCGTGCTGGTTTTGCTTTTGTAATTTATTAGAAGAGTGGATTTGTAGAGGAGGATTATCAATGTTATGTCAGGAGGCGCAAACAAAAGTCATTCGCCTTATCTGCTTACCTTTTAGCTCTACCGTCGCTCTTCAGTTCGAAATTAATTCAAGGATATCGAGAGGTGCCATAAAAGAGGCCAAGGGTTGAAGAAAAGAAATAAGCAAATTAGCACGAAGTGAAAGTAAAAACAACAAAAAAAACTGCAAGAGAAACTAAGCGTACGGACCATTAACCTGTAGTGGAAAGGGAGGACTTTTCCATTAATGAGGTAAATAAATTAAATCGTGCCCCACTACCATCGTCTTCGTTACTCATCAACCCTTTATCGGCCCTAGAGGCGACAAAAATTTTTAATGGCGTTTATGCGCGAGCATTTCCCAACCAAATTAACTAAACGTCATCAATAAATCGTCGCTGAGTAAAGTTTAATTAAAAAAAAAAAAAAAACATGGGAGGAACGTAGAAACGAAAGCTGAGAGCATAGCATGGATAGGTGTCGTCCTTTTGGCCGCATATGGATTATACAGAATAACCTTATACATGAAATTAATACAAAGTTTGCAAGCTCACATTTTTTAGTTAAAATAATTAAAATCATGTCCCTTAAATCTTGGCGGAACCATAAATTAACTGAGTATCCTAAAGGACATTATACTCATATCCGCTTTAGAAGTTCGCACAAAAAGTTGGAATGAAAAACTTCACATCTTTCGTAAATGGACACACATACAAATTTCAGAAAAGAACGGATGGGTTTAACATATCCTAGGAAGGATTCGGGGTACTCATGTGCACAATCTAAAGGTTTAAAATTTATAATTTCGTTTGATGCATTTTTTTGTTTTAGATTGGGGGTATACCTACCTAAAAAGTGTGGATACTGTCGATAACAATATTGAAATACAGGCACCGTTATATGATATTGCTCGTTCGTAAGTACCTATGCGTATAAGATATACAAGAAAGTTAAGATAGAATTTCTATGGAAATTGTACGATTTCCAAATTCCGGGCAGTTTGAGGGACAATCTCGCATTTCAATCTCTGTTCACAGCGAAGTTTCAATGGAATTTTTGCTCTCTTCTTAACGAAAAATCTGTGATTTATTTTCCTTTTGCAGAAAACTGAAGTCCCTTGTTTGCAACTGACCTAACAATCTAGATCTATTTGACAATATTCTGGCACAAATTGCCACCATGCTTGATAGAGTCCACGAAAACTTCCCTAAGGGCGGTTTCAGTGCATGGACCATGGTGAGTTATATTTGCCTAGGGTTTGAAAAGCTTAATGCCAGTTATTTCAGTTTATTAAGATGAAGTGGATTTATTGAAATACATATAAATGCTTGTAGTTGCTGCGGCAAAGTTTTCAAAATTGTATGGGTCGCCTTACCATAGCGTTCTGTTCTTTACATTATACGAGAAGCTCTTTTTCCTGTTCCATTCCGCATCTACACATGTGGTTTATAGCGATGCTAAACCAAAAGTTAAAATGAGAATATGTACCCAAACATTAGCCAGCGTTCGTAGATTCAATAAAATTTGGAATATTAAAATAGAAATTTAAATAGGTTTTAATTGCAAACTTACAAAAGTTATGTTAAATATTTGTTTCGAACGCAGGCAAAATACATGCTGCATAATTACTAACACTGTTGTACATATAAACCTTATCATTATTCCACCATAAATGAGTTCTTTGAAGAAATGAACTCTTAAAAAGCACATTTTTACGTGCTTTGCATACTCTTCACGCTTAATATGTTTGAAAGGATCTGAAGGATAAAAATTAGTATATGCCACATATAAGAGGAGGTGGAAAATAAAAATGGCAACCACTTTTCATTTTTTTTTGTATTCCATTTGCTTTTGCATATACTATATTCCAAGAATGAAAAAAGGACACATCCTTTTTAAAAACCCCCACCCTTCAGAAAGAGGAATAAAAAGAATTAAATCTGGTTTTGGTCCGCTGCAGCAGTAGTAGCGGTGGCAAGACATATTCGTCCTGCATAAATGATGTAATTACAACGATATAGGATGTCCAGTTGTTAAAATTGCCTTCGTTTTTACTCTGTTATAATAAATGTATGTATTTAATAAGGATATGTGTAAAGATACGTATGCGCCCCCAATTTTTTTACACTTGTGCGATTCTGCAAAGATATAGAATTTATATAGGGTTTAAATGAAAAAAAAAAAAAGGATACGCGAGATGTTGGGAGGATCCGCCAACGAGTCCGAGGGCCGTACCTACTTAGGTATAACATATCGCCAAAGGACATACTTATACTAATATAAATTTAATTTTACCAAAGAAAATGTAAAATGAGTAAATGGATATTATAGATAAAAGGACATTTTGTTTTTTTTCCCCTAGTTTATGGTACCTCTACAGTTTTTTGTTGGCCCTATGTTCTGAAATAAATCTCTCCCTGCTGGGCAGTTCTCTGTGCCATTTACGTTATTTTAGAAATGGATGTTTCAGGGAAACATGCATAGAACGTTAATGAATGTGTGTCTGTTTTTTTTTTCAATTACAAAATCTGTTTAAAAATTAAAAGTACGTTCACACGCAAGGGTGTGCGATTTGAACAACTGTTATTCTACAAAGGAGTGGTGACGGGTCCTCTAAAAAATAAATTACTACATACCTCAAACAATCTTGAATGGCATTAAATCAATTATCAAATTTTGTATGGAGACAACCGCTATATAATTCTTAATTTAAATACGCCACATTGATAAGGGTATTTACAAAGACAAAAGAGAAACAAAGAAGTAATAATAAAAAAATATATAATTAAATTAAAATAAAATGGTTTATAATGCTAATTCAATGTTGACTGTCGTCAGTAAATTATTAAATTAAAAAAGGCAACTCATGGTAAAGCGCGAAAAACTTAACTGGTTAGAGTTAGAAGCAAAAAGGGTAAAAGAGATACAAGCGCGGGGTTAGGGGTGTCATAACCACTTAGTTTTAGATACCTGTGGTAAGTAGTCCCGTTTACTGTGTTATTTTTATTCCGTTTGCAGTTACTGCCTAATTGAAAATTATATTTACTTGCGGTACAGGGAATTTTCGTAGAAGTTAAGATTTACTGTGCTTGCTTTTTGTTTGCTGTCGGATGTCATAGTTACGGATTGCGGTCACAAATAAGGCGAACAAAACTGTTTCTGCTCTTTATATGTCCAAGTAAAACTTCGTTTTCGTTTATATGTGGGGTCTGTTATATTTTGCACTCCAACGAAATGAAACTTCAACGAATTAAAGCATTCTTATGACTAAGCAAAGTGTATGAACCCCAAATGTAATGCATAAATGCAATACGCGCACGAAAACTCCCACAACACTTGCAAAGAGAAGACTGATTTGTCGGATGACTTCGAATTTGGCTACTCAGAATAGAAAAGTCTGAGTAGGATTGTGTCTACTGTAAATAAGTAGTCAAATGTGCCCCGCCAAAAGGCTGTTATATTCTAAAACCCTTAAATAACCAATGAAAGAGGAATAGTTTAAATTTCTATGGCTTGGGAAAGGCAATGACAGTTCATGGCTTTTTTGGATGAGAAAAGTTCGCATTTATTTCATATTTGAAGTTCATATATTGGTTTGTTGTTTATTTAGTGAAATACTAATTCAACACATATGAGATATTTAGAATAAATCAAATCGAAGCATTTCCCTATAAGCATCTGTTTGTATAATCATTTTATATGGAGGCTGCTGTTAAAATAGAAGAACTTTCCTGCAGCGTAATATATTTACTTAATCCTTTGTAATTACTAACGTAGGTAAATGTGTTTTGCTTTCAAATTATGCCCTTAACCACTATACTTATCTTTCCTGGCTACAATCCGTGCGTTCCGCGAAATGCATTTTGTCTTATTGTTACAAGTTATTGCTGCCTTGCAAATGCGATAACAACTTTGTTTCGCTTTAAATTGTCTTGCACTCATAACAACGTATTTTATTCTTTTATGTAGATCCAAGAACATAGACGCTCATTTCTTCAACAACAATCCTCATATAGAGATACGGCAAATGCGATGGCATCCAGCTTCCCATTCAGACTCACATCTGTTGGTGTTGCTGTCAAATAACACCATACGGTCTGTTAGTGTAAGGACACCAAAAGCGACAATTTAATAAAGCGCTTTATCTTGTAGGGTCTATGACAACTATAGTTTACGCCACGTATGGCAAGTTGGGCCTTTTCCCGTAGTAAATGCTAACACTATGAATGAATCGACGACTTTACATATACCTTACGATTTAGGTGAAAGCTCCGTTGATTTCGATATAGGTCCAGCTGTAGCGTGCTCAAGCGACAAAGCTAATGTTAATCACAACCTCTCAAAAAGCATCATTGGTGACATAAGCAACAGGCAGAATAGCGTAAGTAAGGACCAATTATTAGAAAGTAATGCTACTGGAAAAGTGCCAAATGAAAAAGTTGAATGGCCAATCGTGATTTTACGCGAAAATGGCAACATTTACATTCTCTTGGCGGGGATCGATACGGAAAAGTAGGCAACATTTTGATTTATTGTAAAAAATCGTTTTAATAAACATTTTTCAGACCTCGACTTCAAGGACCTATAACAATACGACCGCATACCAACGACAATTACGGGCTAGATTCCTGTGCCATTCTTCTTATTCCGTCACTGCCATTAACTATCGTTATTGCTGAATCAACAGGTAGATTACATCACGGCCTTCTTTTAGAAGCCGAAACAACTGCAGAGGTACTTCAAAATACAACCCTCAATTTTATTATTTTGATTAAGCTGCTATAATTTTATATCTAGTCTTTCAGTGAAGTGGATTCTAGCTTGTTAATTCATCCTTCGGAATGGATCGTCAATGTTTTGGAAACAGTGGAACTGGAACTTGGCATTCCTGATACGAGGAATATATCTACATACACATGTCCAATTCATCTTAAAAGGTAGATATTAGTAAGATCACATATCAAAAGCAGTACTTACCATCAATCTATTATTTTTATAGAGATTCTATAAATGAATTGCGTTACTTTGCCTATCACAATACTGGATTACACGTTGTGACTGTTAATTTCATTGGAGAGTTGGAACGGTATTTGGACTCAGAAGGTACGAGTTTCTTATTTCTGTCTTTTTTGAATCTATATTCATCCACTATTATTAGTTGTTTCAGATATATCGACCCTTTTGAATAGTTCCCGAGCAGAATATATTGTGTGCACTAAATTTAACAGTGGAGACAAGGTGAATGCTGTTCTTGGATTTGTTCTTTTGCAAATGCCGTCGGAAATAGTTTTGCTCTTATCCAGTGGGCAAGTAATCAGTTTAAACTTGGTCATCGATGCAAAATTACTGCCCTGCCAAGGGACCATTATTGACTCAAACGCTATTATTCGAAAAGCTGATAATTCAATTGGCCAACCATCCTTTATGGAACACATAAAAAATATTCTTAGGCGTTCGGTTACTCAGCCAATTATGTCGCTAGATAAATCAACACAACCAACTCCACAGGAGTCGTATGAACTTTTAACGCAGACAATGGAAGTTCTTCGAACTCAGTACATAAAAAAACACGAACAAGCCCGTGCAGAGTTTTTGCAGAAACTAAATACCATTAAAATGCTCAAAGAACAACAAAAAGAGGACATTGGTTATCTGGAGAAAGAGCGAGATTTGATTCGGGAGAACGCACACAGATTGGCCGAAAGATTGGAGGAAATAAGCGAAAATCAGGAACTACTTACAAAAAAGTAAGTGTTCTTTGTCTGTATACGCAAATTAGAATAATTAAGACCAGAATTCAAAGCAAAATCATCGTCCTTTTTATGAAAAGAATACATATTACATTTCGTATCTGATTTCAGATGTCAGGATTTGATAAGACAAGCAAATACTTGTCTTCCAAGTAATACACAAGCCGAGAAGGAATTCGCCCAAGAAATCAAAAAGATCAATAATGTAACAAAAACTTTGGCAAATGCGCCGCAGAAGGCTAAAGAAAATATCAACAAGCAGGTTTATCATGTAAGAGACCCATTTAGCTTTACTATTTAGTATCATTTAATTCTGATTATCATTTTAGATTCAAAAATACACAGAAAGTACAAAAAACAAACCATTCGACCTGCCAGAAAAACAAAAAACGACTATTCAAGAGGTTCTTCTGCAAATGTAAGTTGGTATCTGTACAGGGTTCTAGAAAAAATTAAATACCTGCTCGAATGTAAACTCATAATGTCAACTTAAGACCTAAGTCTTGCAGGATATGTGGGAATATTAGTTGAGAGGATGCATGTTTATAAAAATAAACCAGTCAATGCAAAAAACTTCTCACTTCAGATGTTTGGATACGGTATAAAATAATTGTAGGCCTTCCAATCGTCCGAAAAAAATCAAACTCCTTTGTTTAAATTCACACTGTTTGATTTACAATTGTTTGGTTATGTTTTGAAATTATTAATTGTGCTGAGAAAGCTTCTCAGTTCAGAAATTCGGATTCAGCATTAGGGTGTAGGTCACTTTTCTTGCGAGGAGCCAGGCCCGTTGCGCTAGCTATTTACCTTAGGCACAATTTTATACAAATTAATGACATTATAATTATAACAACCTTGTTTTATTTCAGGATGGCAGAAATCAAAGGGCAAATAGTCGAAGTGAAGCGCATTAATAAGATTCTTAATTTATAAACTTATTTTGTTTGATTGAAACTAAATAAAAAATGTGTTTTTGTATTTTGTGTTGTATTATTATGTCTTTTAAATCAATTGGGTGAACAAACGAAAAAATTAAAAGTAAAGAATTTATATAAAAAAAAAGTCTTATGTATATATCTATCCATTCTGTGTTGAAGAATTTGAAATATTCATCGAAGGAATAGTTCCATTCTTCTAAAAACCACGCCATAATTAGGAATTGTCAATGATCAATCAATGGTCCCCAGAACATTTTAGATATTTTACGCTCGTTCTCGGATAAAAAAAACTGCCGTCCGAGATGAACGAACTCTTTTAATGACAATTGGCCGTCGCCATTTTTGTCTATCACAGCGAATGAAATTGCCGCGTCCTCATCCGTGAGTCCAAGGCATCGGAAAAATAATTTATATTGATCGAGATCTAAGTGTCCAGAATGATCAATGTCGACCGCTTTAAAAACGTATGGCAGGAATCGTCCAATGTTTTTCACCTGATCCCTGTCATTTAGTTTATGGTGCAAGTCGGTGAGGAACTGTTCGGCGGTAACAAGGTTATAGGGAGTAATTTCTCCCCACTGCTCTTCCCAAGTTTGCTATTGAAATCAAATATGTTAGTTTCGGATTTTAAGACAGAAACTAAAAGTTCATTCTTACCTTCATTACCTCGTGAAATTCGGCGGAGGTTTCAGGTGCTAAATTTCCGATATCAGTAAATCGCCTAGTAAGCAAGTTGAAATCGTCGAACGAAATTACCCCGTCCCTATTAATATCCAAAATTTTATGAAGTGTGCGCATTTTTCGGCGCCAAAACTCGCTGTCCCCCTGCGTAATAAAAAAGAATTATTGTATTAGGAATATAAAAAAAAATACACTTATTAAATAGGTACTTAGTTACGAAAAAACGGAGAATCTATCCTTATAATTACTTTTCTCATCTTTATCCGATACAATGCCTAATGAAGGCAGTTGGTAGTTAAACTTTATTTTACAAAATTATTGTGTTGCCTTAATCATGGACCTACCAAAAATGCGCAAGACACAGGCACTTTTTTCAGACGTTAGCGGAACTTTCTCACAAGTCTGTACCTACATTGCTTGCAAAAACCGTTAAACGCCACAAAATAAATAATAAAATAAGTGCAACAAAACCGAAACCAGTAGGTATACATATTTATTTCTTTACGAGTCTGGTTCAGTTCTTTTGCAAGCGTTTTCAACGATAGTTTTTCCAAGACGTGGGTGGCATTTATGAAAATTTATATTTGATCGAGATCAAATGACGTGATCCCCGCTCTATGGTGTAATTAGTACCTGGTCTCCTAAAACAGCTACCATATGCAAAAAAAAAAATAATTATGGACAAACCCAATATCAGAACGATCGTGCCCATTTTTTTTTAATTCAGTAACCTTGCCTCGAGATTCTTAAGCTACTTGCTCTTGTTACATATTTACAAGCAAATCAGTTGTAGGAATGCTCAACCATAGACAAACCATATTGATACGATTTACGAAGTGAGGGGATCCAACTGCTAACATTAAAGTTGCAAATGTTCAAACGTAATTTCCCCAGCCAGCGTTTTAAAACAAAAATAGATAAACATTCATATTAAAGGGATAAAATAAAAACGCGATAACACTCGCCACAAAATATGATTTTAAAACTTAAAAGGTCAATTAACGTACGATTTCACTTTATCGCCACACCAACGATACTACATATTTTTATACATATTAATGTCGTATGTATTATGAGGATGTATAAATGATACCGGCTAAATAGAGGCATGTAACTACATGGCTACGAGTGTGTAGGAAATATCTAGGTATAATATGCTGTAAGCTGTCGCAGCGCTCATGTGTATGTGCCCTAAATTAACTCTCTAGGCCCTTTTCAAAAGCAAGTTTTTAATATATTTTCGTTTTGTGCGTATATTGACTTACCCTTTGCGCATGGTTCTTCTTGTTTACACTTCTTTGATGCTTTTCATTGTCTGAATCAGAATCTGAATCCGATTCGAGATCATAGGCGCGGGATGATATTTGTTTCTTTGCATACTGGCCACACAGTAAAACTTGGTGCTGTACATCTTTTCTTATTAAGCTGTAATTAGCTCGAGGAACAAAAATTGTCTAAAAGAAACAAATTCAAAACATTATACTGAATGTAATTTTTTTGGATAAATTTTTATTTTTGTAAACAGCAATCATCATGTGTAAATTTTGTGTACTGATTGGTTCGCCTTTGTTTTTATTATACACCCGGTTGCTATTACCATTTACATAAGTTTAAAACCGAAATTTATGGTAACGAGTTTTTGAGTTTTTTTTGTTCACCTTGAATTTAAATGTTATTTTTGTTACAATATTTATTTCCTATTGTAAATACTTATGTAAACGACTATTACGCTTTAACATTTACATTGTTATACAGTTGTGTGTCACCACCTTATTAACGACAGAGCAAATGGATAAATTAGTAGTCCGGGGCATGGAAAACCACGGAATTCATTACCCCGTTCTTCTCATAGCAGTAGCGAATTTATGGACAAACAACGATTAATAATTGCCCTATAGCTATTTAAAGAAGAAAATGGATAATAGTATAGGAATAGAATCTGTGGCAATTGTTCTATCATATCTATCGATGACTACAATGACAAGATATCAAACAAATTTCAAACTTCTTAGAGGGAAAACAGTCTATAAAATAACTATTACATACATCTCGTTACAAATATCCCATTTCAATGGAAGAATTCGAAAGCCACTTTGAACAGGTAAAGAAGAGAGATTGTGAAGAGGCAAGTGCATCTAATTTTCCGGGTACTCGGAATGAATAGTATACCTAGCCTGTTTTCAGCAAGTGGTTTTGTTCTCTTGTCCATTGAAATCAAACGTTCACACAAACAATAACGTAATAGGAAAAACTCATGGCGTAGAATAATTTCAACTCACCTTTGTGTCTATTTCTATAAAGCTATTTAGTAATCCAACAGATCCGATAACTCTTTTGTCAAGGATTTCTCGCGAAGTCCTCATAAGTGCAGATCTCACCATGGAAAATGCCATTGCATATGTTTATATCTATATAGTCACTCGAATTTATTGCTTTTGTATTTAAATTTGTTACAGATATGGTTTTGGTATTGATACAACTCAAGCTTGTAAATGTTCAACCACAATTTCACTAACAATTAAATGCTTTTGATAAAAGTCCAACCGGTCGCGATCGCAGCCAAACTCACATTAAACCTAAACCATCCAGATCGGTAGAGGAAAACTGTGTAGACAGTTTATTATATAAGACGCTGCGTGTACCCATCCCTAGACCTGCACGTACACAAAAACTAATGATAAGGGGGCCCTGTTTGCTGTGTATGCACTGCACATTCGGCTGAGTTTGATTGTGTGAGTCATGTACTATGTTTGGGGGGAAACATGTTTTGAACCTCTGTCTCAGATACTGCGTTTTTAAAGATTATGCATCTTTAGGTTTGTATGTATTTTAGATCATGTCACACACGAGTCAACTCTCAGCTGTTTTCAGTTTGTTTTTACGGAATTTATACCTTGGATTGAATTCTGCGTTCAAAATAATCGAAGATGGAGCTGAAGGTTACTTCGAATTAAGTATATATACCTATAGACTGTACACATATTGGATGCTAGCACATTCACACAAAGGAGGAAAAATGTAAACGTGCGTTCTGCACGTGGATGGAAGATTTCATGATCTTCGGTCTACGTGATAATCTGATGGTAGGATTTGGTTTTTTGAATATAACGATTGTGTATTTAATGAATTGCATATTATGTAAAAGAATATAAGCAAATAGTAGGCGCATAATGTTAGCATAGGCGTCTAGGCCTATAGCTTCTCGCATAGATATTCGTGCGTGGAAGCGTAATATAATTGTTTGACGAATACAAATCATCTACACATTTGTATGCTATATCCGCACGGCTTAATTAAAAAGTTTTTCTAATACGGCAATCTCTCGGATGATTGTCTTCTTCGATCTTCGCTATAGTTCTGATATTACAAATTGTTTGGTGCTTAGCTTAAGTCACCCATCCTTTGAATTCGTAATAAATAATATAAATATTCACGTTATCACCCATGGTGTAAAGATCTATAGATATTCTTGTGGCGTTTTGAAGAAAATTAATTCATTATAGGTACCTAATAGTTTCATTGACATAGAAAAGAGTGAGATACTAATGTCCTGAATAGACTTGTCATGTTTATTTTTCATTTCAAACAAGTCAGAAGTCACCTCACTCGGGAGTACATGGGTAGGTATATATAAGTAAGTTAAATAAATTTGTGAGAAATGCTCCGAAATAACTAGAAGATATTCATACTGGTACCTACCTATTAAAGCAGTTTAGGTAGTGCCAACATTCAAACGACCAATTCCACCATTAATTTGCAGTCGACGATGTCGGAAGATGTTAATCTGCACTTTCCACTGCAATAAACTTGTTTTTAAATAAACAGATAAAACTTGCAACCGCCACGAATTAAATCGCAAAAGAACAATAATATGTATATATTTATAAGAGTGGAGGCAATTGCAGAATTGACCCTGATTCGATATTTCCGCTTATGGGTACCTAATGGGTGTATTGGCTCACTTTTGCACGTACACCACGCTTTTGCGAATTTCACTGTTCGCTTTAGATCTGTCAATGACCCCTGGCTGGGCAGAGAGAGAAGTAGATAGTTTGTTTTTGTTTATGATTTAACATAACAATAACGTGCACATTATATTGATTTTGCTTAGCACTTGTTTGTTTACATATTTTAAAAATTTGTCAATCGAAAAACACTGCTGAGTGCTGGTAGGGTAAACACTTCGAGGTCACAGCCGCTTATCTTTTTTTTATAGATGTTGAAGAAGCATAATGTGTAGCTGTTTTTTTTGTTGATAGTAATGAAATGGCCTACTAACCGAATAATGCTTACCTGATAAAAATGCTGTTGAACTGAACAAGAACAAGAAGTCGTCTTGTGGTCGAAAATGGAAAGACATCCCTTGATGGGCGGTGTCTAAACTTAACGAAAATGGTTCTTTTGAAAGATTTAATCAAAGACACAAATCGAAAATGTGTTTCTAGCGCTCTCTGTTGGTTTCTGTTACCAAAAATGGACAAACTTTTCGAACTAAGTTGGTTCTGAAATTGGAAAGCAGTATTTTTCGAAATTCTAGTAGATATTAAAACCAAAACAGTTCACAATTATTATTATTATAAATTTACAGCCTTGAAAGTGAGTGGGTAAAGCAGCTTTATTATTAAACTAGGTTTTGCGCACAATTGTGAAAGTGAGTTCGTAAAATCTAACTTAAACACTAAAAACGATTATTAGTAACGCGCCTTATGCCTACATCGCATACCATCAATAAATCTAGGCCGCAGCATCCACCCTTAACATCGACCAGTCAATATGAACAGTGAAGCAAAATAAAATATGTTCGCTTTTCCTATATACTGACTGAGCGCCGAGCCTATTGGCATTGTTTTTAATATTTCTAAACCACTTTGTAAAAAACAAACGCTTCCAGCAACATGTTTGGCTTGCGTTTCGGGAAATAGCTGTTGTTTGTGTTGTGTTCCTTTGGTGGTGGCAGTATATGGCACCAATTTATTTACATTCTCGTATGAGAGAAATGTATTGTTACGCTCCAAATGTTGGACAGGGATATTTTTCAATTTTGATATGATGGAGGGACACCAAAAATATGTCCGCTTGCTTCCTGTGGGTGGGGTCAAACCGCTGGATGGTTTTACTTAATATATACTTTGTATATAATGGGGTTTGCATGCAGGCTGACACCCTTAGGAACGTTTGAATTTATATTGATATAGCTAATAACCTAATGTCTGCACATTTTATCAGCTCTCTCATACGGTGCTATCAATTTTGCCAAAAATGCCGTAACCTAACTTACATGTTTTTTTTGTCTATAATATCATACATCGGTTTTAACTACCTTAAAGCAGTTGTCTTTTTTATACCCTCCACAGGAAGGTAAGTATATTCACTTTGTCATTACATTTGTAACGCCAAGAAGGAGTCATCGGAGATCTCATAAAGTATATATATTCTGAATCAGGATCACATTCTGAATCGATTTAGCCATGTCCGTCTGTCTGTCTGTCTGTCCGTCTGTTTGTCTGAAAGCACGATATCGCCCAAAGGAATTGACATAGGCGAATGAAATTTGGTGAAGGGACTTCTTTTTATCGGCGTCAGGTTGGTATTAAAATTGGGCTATGTCGGTCAAGTAGTTCTGGTACCTCCCATACAAAATCAATATTAGATCCATGTGTCTCTCTGTCTGGTGTTCAATGTAATTACGTATGTACTACCTCACATGCCTAAAACTTTGCATGACTTGTATGCAGTGGAGGGTATCAAAGCATCGGCCAGGCCGATGATAACACTTTTACTTGTTTTTTTATAAAGTTTCCTTTTCTACAATTTTCTTGAAGAGTGCTACGGATTTTGCCAGAATATTATATTTGCGGAGCAATACGAATTTCCAATAAGACTGCAACAAACGTAAATCTTGCCTTTAGCACATTTTAGTGTTTTTGATTGTTTAACATAATTTATAGACAATGCGATAGCTCCCATATAAATATATAAGACAAGGGGCCTTACCAACAACCATTTTTAGTTTCGACTCTAAACTTTAGTAGTTCACAGTGGCTATATTTTCCATACAAATTTCGCGATTTTGAGCTTCCGTAAATTTAAAGTCGAGACTTAAATTTGTTGTTAGTACGGCGCAAGGATTTCAGCTCAAAAAGTGTCGCTATTACATGAACAAGCTAATAAGGCATTACCGCCCGTTGCTTATTTACTATTATTTTTAACTTCACGTCTTGTGTGCCCACGGATCCATAAGGGATGCATTGATAGTTTCACGCTACACGATGAAACAGACAAAATCAAGAAAATTTGTCATTTCGGTCAAATCAAATATCGGCTTCAACAGAAATGTTTTCGACACCTAAAGTAGTCTTCACTTCTATCCAATTTTCATGTCACATCAATTTCTGAATTTCTGTACGGGAGTATATTCTGCGTATTAAAAATTTCCATAATATTCCCGTTGCCGTCGCATCTAGCCTTGGGCAGCGACCTCGGCAGCGACCGTTATGCGGCTCGGTTTTAATTTGACTCCCAAAAGTCTGATTATTTAGCAATACTTGAGTTCGCTGCTATCTGAAGATCGAATAGAGAGAGAGAGAGAGAGAGAGAGAGAGAGAGAGAGAGAGAGAGAGAGAGAGAGAGAGAGAGAGAGAGAGATTGAGTGTTGTGACACTTTTTCTTTTCCCCCCTGGGTACTTTTGTTTTGTGTCGTGACATTAGAGTGCAACGGTATAGGTACCGCGTACAAAAATTAAAATTGTTGAAGGAAAGTATTAATTCTCTAGCTTAAGTAGGTACATTATTTTCTATTTAAGCATAATTCGTTTGGGAAGACAAAGAATACATTAAGAGTCTATGTCAGATTCCTAATTCTACCGTTATAAACAGAAAAGTTCTTGCATGTCATTATCATTAGTAAGTACCCACAGAAATTTATTTTTCTGAAAAGGGCTTACGAATCACAGCAAGAAAATGCCCAATGGTGTAAAGCTCGAGGGGGAATCTGTTGCAAAATAACACCGAAAAGCCATCCTTATGCATTCTGTATCTCATCCGTTGAGCAAACTCTATACAACTATCGCTATCGTTCCTTGTCATTCTTCGTTATCCTGTAGCCCGAAACGATTCACCAACGTCTTGCAAATTCTGTAGGATACTTTGTCATAAAGAATTATTATCCATCCATTCAACATCTCATGAATCCATTTCTCTTCTTCGGAGTGTACCAGACTTCGCTTGAGTGCAGTGTCATTAGATTTTTTCCTACTATCTTTTTTTCTTCGTCTACTATTATATCCCTTGTTATAGTTATTTTTCATCTTCGTTCCGTTTTGTTTTCTGCAAAAGCGTTTTAATTTCTGTTTGAATTTTATAATTTCTCATCGAATTGTTTAATTACAATTTTGTTCATATCGCAAGGAGCACTCAGCTTTAAGAATTGAATTGTCTTCGGTAATCTTATTAGCGGAAAAAACACAATCCATATTTCATTTTCAGGTTCTATCTACATGCATGTAAATCGTGAAGGTGATTATGTAGTATGTATGTTCGCTTCAAAAACAAGAGTAGAATATTAATTGATTCATTTATGCCCAATTCTTTATTTTTCTGAAAGAAAAAGAAAAGACTCATGCATTTATATAGTTTTATATGAGGTAATCAATAAAAGATCCGCAGCAAAGTATTATTATTGGTTTGGTCACTCGAAGAAGCTCGCGCGTCCAAATAATGAATGAAGTATCGATACAAATATATAGTGAACCTTGTTGTACTTCACATAAAAAAATTAAAACATGCATAATCATCAAAATATTAATAATGTTAAGAGTGCGAGCAAGCTTTGTAATTTTTTAGTACATACTTCGATAGTATAATTTTATAAAGAAGCTATCATATATCTGTTGTATTACTCATCCACGCTTTGTTTCCTCTGTATCTGTCATGTTCCGATTGAGCAAACGTGTTTTTTGTTTTCGTTTTTTATGTAACTGCGAAGTTTATAATTTGATTTTCTTGTTAACTTAATTATAAATAAGTAAATATTGCTGTGACAGCTAGACCAATTCTAAGTCGGCTTAATAAAAAAATAATTAATTTATGTAAAACCAAATATTAATGTAATGAAGTCTCAATAAAATAAATACATTCATACATACTCATCCACGAGAATATGACCCTCGACGTTTATGGATCATTAAAAACGAAAAAAACTTCAAACAAAACGTAATCTGCGGCTTAATAAAATCTTCAATATTTACCTATGAACGTAGAGGCATTATTTTCGTCGTTAAATTATGTATGTGCATAATTAAAATATTCACTTTTCACCTCTCAAGTTTTTTGTGCACAATTTAAGTGTATACTTAATATATTCGGGTATGTTATCGTACAATATCGAAGAATTGAGTGTTCGTAAGTATACGTTACTGTTTATGCGGATACTCTTTTGGGTGTAATGAAACACGAAATCTTTATCATCCAGTGGCATGCGCAGGGGCAAACATTTCATCACAAAATTAAGTCTCAGCCCCCTCCGAAAAAAATCCTGCGTACGCTACTGTTGTCATCCATCTACGTCAATTATGCAAAAATCAGTTAAATAACACGACCATAATCGATTAATGATATTAGTTATATCTTTACGTGTAGGTACTGCGTCTTTGCGGAATCGTGTTTTTTTTAAAGAGATAAAAGAAACATTTATTTTTCTTTCAATCATCGTAAGAAATAATTCTGATGATTAAGTGTGCCGCAGCCGCGGGCTATGTACCTTCTAGAAAAGTACGCAATTATGTATTTTATTATTAGACGTTCAGTTATTCTAATGAATATGTAAACAAAGATGTGTGTCAAGGCCTTGTGGGCGGACATAATCAAGCGAAACTATTAAGTCCATTGCTGTTTAAGCTTATTTACCATACAATCAGAAGTAGTGTGACGGTAGATTATAATAGATGATGGAATGTAGATTTCTATCTTTGACGTACGGGACAAAAAACTAGATTGAAGGTATAAGTATCCAACCTACTTTCAGTGTGCATTCGTGTATGATGCCAATCGGGACGGGATTAGAAAGGTTTTTTTTATGTTGTGTTCTGTTTCTTTTTATTATAGGAACAAAATTATTAAAGATTTTCAGCTAAATACCGCTCAAACAGAGAGCGGGATAATGTTCCTTGTCCTTACAGCCAATAATTAAAAGTATAGGGTTCAAGTTATCTGTATATGTCTACAATTATCAAGTATATATGCACAGTGCACACCAACCTAACTGCCGTACTGTAAGTAATACGAACTATTGTTTCATCAGATGGGGCGTGAAAGATATATGCCATCACTAAAGTCATCGACATTCGGTGTAGATCCGCATGTGAATGAAACTAAATTCATACGTACGCACACTCCACTATCGCACGAAATATTTGAAAAGAAACCGCCAATCCAACACTAGGGGCTGAGAAAACACAACAAGCTGCTTAAACTCCCATCTCTTCCGAAAACTTTCATCTGCATTTCTTTGAAACTTGACAACTTGGCATACACTATTTGACATTGTGACCCAGAACAACAAAACCATTTTTTTGTTTGTTTTAGCAGCGTTGACTAAGGGTACGTTCAAGTTTAAAACTATATAGTTTACTAAGTCTTCTGGCCGAACCGAAAAGCAAGAAGAAGCGACCCAAGTTCGTTAAGAGAACAAACCCCCCTCAAGTCTGTGAGTCTGTCCGCGCGCGGTCTCCAAATGAAGCCGATGTTGCTACCAGCAATGGAAGCAGTACTGGCGGAAGGAAACCGGACGTTGCGATCACACCTACAGGAGTGAGGGCCAAAAGCACACGCGACTCTTGTGGCTCTTTGTCCGATTTACTCGGCAAACTGAGCATGGACAAGCTGCTGCCGTTTGCACTGCCACTGACGGCCTGACTCGGGATACCTCTTTGGTTGAACGGGCTCCTGAAGAGGCGGGCCTTGAGCTGCGCCTGTCCAAGGACAGCGGAAGAGGAAAAGGAGGAAGCTGTTAAATCTGCTGTGAGCTCCGGAGGCTCTCCAGTCGTTGGAGCTTCCCGTGCACTTGTAATGAATGACTCAGGTTGCAGTACCAGCGGACAGAACATTGTTGTCGCGGATGGCTCTGACGGTCAGAGGGCTCCTTTTGAACGCAGAACAGCTAAGGTGCGTGATAGTAGGCTGTCCTATAAGGATGCTGCTATCTCCTCTCTAGTATACGGAAAGCAGGCAATGATAATAGCATGAGCGATGCAGAGTGCAAACACTGCAAAGCCCATCTTTTGGAGCTTGTCGAGGCCACTTATACTTGTATCCAGGTTGAGGGCTGTGATTTCAAGGACGGAACCTTCATGGTGAAGACCTCTTGGCAGCAAACCCAGAATCCTGGTCTCGACACAAAAGCCTGGATTGTCCGTTCTTACAGGCAGAGCAAAAACCGTCACGATGAAGATGGTAGTTCTCTGGTTGTGAGCATAGACAGGGCTTCTGCCGAGATCATTAAGTCTAGGTACAACATGCGTCCCTATCTGCATCTTGGTAGGATTAATTTCCATTTCAATGCCAAGTAGTGCTAATTGTGGTCGTAACTCAGAGTCTAAATCCATTTTGTTTACTCAGATAAACCTACAACACTGTAAGGCTGCTACTGCTCTTTTAAGTAGTAGGCTTGCAGTTCGTAGAACAAAAAACTTCATAACATCCATCCAGGAACCATGGGTGTGGAAAAATCGCATCTGTGGCCTTGGTGAGGTGAGCTGTTCGCACAACGTTCTTTACGATAAGCAGTCCGAGAGACCTAGGACATGTCTTGTTGTATCGAAATCCCTTACGGCAGTTACAATCAAACCGTTCTGTTGCCAGGATTTGGTTGCTACAACTATTACTTACCATGCAAACGGCAATTGGGAACCTTTGTCGTTGCTTTCTTTCTTACTTACTTTCCCTATGACTCTTTAACTCCTTAACCACCAAAGGCTGTTGTTGAGCTCATAGAGTACTGCGAGTCCAAAAAGATAGGTCTTGTCTTATGTTGCGATGCTAATGCTCAAAACACAGTTTGGGGCAGCAGCAAATGTAATATACGAGGGGATCGTCTTCTGGACTTAATCTTATCGTCTGACATCACCATCAACAATGTGGGTTGTCGACCCACATTCGTTACAGCCAGGAGACAGCAAGTAATCGATGTTACCCTGTCCAATAGGCATTGCAAGACTATCGTAAATTGGAGGGTATCGCCAGATAGCACTCTGTCAGACCACAGATACATCGAATTTCAAATCTACTGTGAAGTTTCACCTTCGCTGGAGAGGAGAAATCCGAGAAAAACAAATTGGACTCGGTTTGAGAAGGAGCTTGGCAATTCTGTTAAAGCTCCACTCAAACTAAGATCAATACAAGGGGTGAAGAGGTCTGCTCAAGATCTGAGCAACGTCATTACCCGTTGCTTTGAACTAACGTGTCCAGTTTCAAAAAAAAACGAGTGTGCTTTAGACCACACGACTGAAGTAAAACTTCTTTAGCTCAATCCATAATTATTCTATATGATTGTATGCAGTGTTGTTATATCGTGGGATTTATCCCTTTTTGTTGTAATTTCGATGTCCGAAAAGCCTTCCGTGGGATAAAGGGAAAAAGCACAAAAAAAAACCGCTCTTGTAAATCGTCTTTTATTAAAATTTTCTAGTACCAAAAAATAATCATTGCAGTGTTACAATCTGCGGTTGTCGGTGCCGCTAACACTGATTGTATGTACTCGCAAACAAAATACTGACTGAGATATTATATACACTGGCTACGAGAGGAAGAGAAAAAGTAAATGCATTCGGTAATTTTTTGAATAATGAATAAAACAGGTTTATATGGATGGTGATGACGCATATGCAAATAATGCAATACGTTCACTCAGAAACAGTAAGGAAGCATTTAAATGAGTTGTTATCGAGTTCGCATTCTTGGCACATCTGCTCAAAAAGTTACCATAACCAGATAAAAATTACGAAATTACCGAAACTCAAAAAGCAAAAAAAAACCAAATACCAAATTTGGATAAAAAAATTCCAAAGTGGCAACCTTGCAATAGGCGTGACCTGTGTCTATATATACAAAAAATAACTGGTTATAAAAGAAAGAGAGAAGAAAATGTGTGCGGAGCGCAGTGGCGGCCTGTGCAAGATTTACAGAAAGCGCCCTTTTTTCATATTTGCACAAATGAATAAATCTTTTCCACATCACCCTGGAGGTACACTTTCAATGGGGTTTTGAGGTATTTTTTTATTTTGAGATTTTTTGAACTAGATTCTTTTGTTAAATGTAAGTGGATGTGCAAGGAATGTACCTACGTGAACAGAGTGGAATATTTTGAGATTATGTAGGAAAGAAGTGAACTTGCATATGGCTTGTGGGATTTTTTATTTTGCGATATTTTGAGTTAGATTCTCCTTGAAGTTGCAACACTGCAAGTGATGTGAGTTAATGTGCAAGAAATAACTCAGCACATGTGTGATGGATGTTGTTATTTTGGGCTTATTTGAAGAAGCTTTTTGTTTAAATGGAAATGACAGTATTTTTACGCGCAAGATAAAATTAATTTTTCTTTCCTAGCAATGCGCCCCCAGAACTTGGCGCCCTGTACATTTGCACATCTTGCACATATGGTTGGTCGAGCCCTGGCGGTGCGAGGTGAGGGGAGGTGCCACTCTTTTGCTCCTACAGTGTGATACAGACAATAGGCCTCCACTGCAGTGATACCAGACTTTAGAGGCAGGTTATCCCACGGCTATACCCAAAAAATACCTTTTATATCACACCAAATTATAAAATATCCTACACATATCCCACGAAATATTAAATGAAAGAAACCATGTATTTTATTAAATTCTGTCTTTTTTATTAGTGACAAATACAAGTTACATTATACATTAACTATGCAAGCTAACGAAAATAAATACATATTAAGATGCGTTTGTATTTAATACAAAAATAGAAATGTAGGTACATCTAATACATTTTTAAGACGTTGTAAAAAGAAACATAAAATTGCATTCGGCATTAAAATGAAAATAATATTCAACATCAAATAAATATCTTATGAATTATTTGAAACTTTATCTCGGTTTGAAGTCTCATTATTCTTGATTTTTCATACAAAAATGACACAGAAATTTGATTTGAGAATGAGGAAAGGCTTTTTTGCATACATTCCAATGCTTACGAAATAAATAAATATATTATTTTAAGAAATACTCGTGAATTCATTGACAGATTTGTCATTTTAGAAACAGTTTAGGGAAATAAAAAAAAGAAAATGAAAGCATTCAGATATTTTGAATGACAATTTTCTAAACATGAAAATATTTAATTTGACCGTAAGTTGACAAATTTTTTTATTCTTAATGAAATGAGCAATTAGGAACAAAAATTGACCAAAAAGTAAAATCCTTTTCTTTTTGTACTATGAGGTCTGAAAAATCCCTTCGTCCCTTTTAGCTTATTAAAAGTGAGAAAATCCTGCAAAAAGGGAAAAATCCCCCGATCTGGAATCACTGCTGCACTGTGGGCCGTGGCTTAGATATACGAAACGAAACGTAGCTCTATCTCTTTCTATCTTCACTAACTTATATCTGCCTCTCAACTCCCGTTCGCAATTTCCGTAACGTTTTCGTGACGCATTCACCAGCTTACCCCATAAGTCAAGTGTGCCTAAAGAAGTTATACTTCAAAAGTAAAATCCCTTTCTTTTTGTAATATGAGGTTTGAAAAAGTCTTTGTCCCTTTTAGCTTATTATAAGTGGGAAAATCCCGCAAAAAGGGATAAATACCCCGATCTTGGATCACTGCTGCACTGTGGGCTGTGGCTTAGATATACGAAACTTAACTGGCTACGAGAGAAAGAGAAAATGTGTGCTCGCACATCTTTTTCTTGCCTATTCAGATAATAGGCCTGCCCTGCAGTGATACCAGACTTTAGAGGCAGGTTATCCCACGGTTATACCCAATAAAAATCCCTTAATACAAAAATAGAAATTTAGGTACATCTTACACATTTTTGAAACGTTACAAAAAAAAACATAAAATAACATTCGGCATTAAAATGAAAATAATATTCAACATAAAATAAATGTCTTATGAATTATTTGAAACTTTATCTCGGTTTCAAGTCTCATTATTCTTGATTTTTCATACAAAAATGACACAGAAATTTGATTTGAGAATGAGAAAAGGCTTTTTTGCATACATTCCAATGCTTACAAAATAAATTTTGAATAACATTTTTCTATACATGAAATTTAATTTGATCGTAGGTTGACTAATTTGTTTTATTCTCAATGAAATGAGCAATTGGGAACAAAATTTTATCAAAAAGTAAAATCCCTTTCTTTTTGTACTATGAGGTTTGAAAAATTCGTTGTCCCTTTTAGCTTATTATAAGTGAGAAAATCCCGCAAAAAGAGATAAATACCCCGATCTTGGATCACTGCTGCACTGTGGGCTGTGGCTTAGATATATGAAACTCTCTCTCTTTCTATCTTCACTAACTCATATCTGCCTCTCAAGTCCCGTTTGCAATTTCCGTAACGTTTTCGTGACGCGTTCACCAGCTTACCCCCCAAGTCAAGCCCGCCTAAAGAAGTTATACTTCAAAAACTCCTGTAGAAAACCGGTACCTTGGTGGAATACCGAACTGCAGTGTATTCGCAGAGAAATCAGGAAGCTCCTTAATCGGTCTTTAAAAACCAACTCAGAAGAAGACTGGAATCTGTATCGATCGCAACAAAAAGAATTCAAGAGACTAATTCGTAAATCAAAAAACGACTCTTATAGAAAATTTTGTGAGGAGGTCGCATCACTAAGTGCAACCAGCAGGCTTGTTAAAGTCCTCAAAAGGGACAGACCAAGTAAACTGGAATCGCTCCAAAAATCTGATGGTACCTACACTGAGACAAAGGCTGAGACTTTTAGTCTCCTGCTGGAGACTCACTTCCCGGGAAATCAGGTCACTACGTGCTCTTCAGTGGCCGCCAACGGTGGACACTTCTGAACGGACAAATACCACGCGGCGTTGCTGGTATATGGCATCCAGAGTGGTGACGGATGACGCTATCAAATATGCAATTGCATCTTTTGGGGGTTTCAAGTCACCGGGTCCGGATGGAATCTATCCAGCTATGCTGAAACAAGGTTTTAGTCAGCTGATGCCGACGCTGAAAAGAATTTTCACCGCCACCTTGGCCTTGGCCTACATACCTTCTCCTTGGCGGATGGTTAAAGTCGTGTTCATACCAAAGATAGGTAAGACCGACTACACTCTCGCCAAAAGTTTCAGACCCATAAGTCTGTCCTCCTTCCCGCTGAAAAGTTTGGAAAGACTGGTTGAGCTGCACGTGCGCAATGTTGCTCTTCGATCGCATCCTCTTTCTACGATGCAACATGCCTATCAACGCGGAAAATCCTGTGAAACTGCACTTCAAAACCTCGTTGGTAGGATTGAAAGCGCTCTTGATCGGAAGGAGTACGCGTTGGGTATTTTCGTTGATATTGAGGGTGCTTTCGATAATGCGACCTTTCACATCATGTGCAATGCAGCCAGACATCATGGTGTAGATGAAACATTGGTGTTGTGGATTAAAGCAATGCTAATGCACAGGACGTTGATTGCCGAGACGGATTGTGGAAAATGCGTCATGACTGGGGTAAGCAGAGGCTCCCCTTAAGGTGGTGTTCTGTCTCCCCTTTTATGGTGTATGGTAGTAGACTTTCTGCTAACGGTTCTCAATCTTCCTGGAACCTACACACAAGCCTACGTGGACGATATCGCCGTTCTATCTGTCGGTTCGGACTTAGGGACTGTCTGCTCTCTGGCGCAGAGATCCTTGGGCTTGATCGATGATTGGTGCACAAGAAATGGGCTTTCAGTGAATCCTCTTAAAACTACGGTTGTTCTCTTCACGAGAAGGAGGAATGTCATTGGTCTGACTCAGTTCGTGCTAAAAGGCGTTACTATCCCGATCTCCGATGAAGTCAAATATCTGGGAGTAACCTCGATAAAAAGCTTCTTTGGTCCAAACATGTTGAATCAAAAACCGATAAAGCGCTGTCAACTTTCTGGCAGTGAAAAGGCGCTTTTGGCAGGACATGGGGCTTATCTCCTAAAAGGGTTTTTTGGATCTATACGGCGATGATAAGACCACTTCTCTCATATGCATCGGTTGTTTGGTGGAACAGGCTTTCGCGGAAACGTGTTACTGCCTCTTTTGCCAAACTTCAAAGAACGGTTTGTCTTGGATGCACAGGGGCCTTCCCTAGCACGCCTGGCTTTGCTCTAGATGCTATGATGAACCTCCCCCCTCTTGATATTTTTATCATGGGGTGTACGCTGAAAACCATCTCTCGGTTAAAGAGAGGTGGCTTTTGGTACCACGCGCATTGGAATTTTAAAGAACTTGTGCGAGAATTATCCTTTGACCCATGTCTTATGAATATGCCGTCTGACGCAATGACACCAGAAATCCTACTGCGACAAAACTACCACGTCAACTTTCCTCAGGAAACGGAATGGCTTCGGCCAGGGCTGATGTGGTGAGTGCCGAACATCTAAGCTCTTCATCACTGAAGCTCCTTCTCCTCTTTCTTCGAAAGACGGGAAAACTAAGTACATAAAACTAAGGTGTCTGTTTGGCAGTACAGCTCCAACCGATAGAAACAGCCTCAAAAAAAAAAAAAAAATTTCTGGCTAAAACAATGTCTCTCTTAGGGTCCAGCTTTAAAGATTGATTACAAAAACAGTTGTATCATCTGACGTTTATGGTGGACTATCCGACAAATCTAGTCAAAAACTCTATATATGTATATGCTATATATAAAACATCTCCCGCACCAATTATTTGTTAGCTGCACGATTTACGGGACTTTTCTTTATTTATATCCATCAGATTTGCTTGCAAACGTGGAATATTAGTACCTACTGGGCTGGGCGTACAATGTAGCCCATCGAGCCACAAGCAAATACGTTATGGTGTTGGCAATATATGTATCATTATTTGCCGACTCGTTACATAAAACGAACTCTGGCGACAATAAAATATGGATGTGGAAACAAGTAAAATATGTACTATAGTGCCACATGAAATTTGAGCTTGAACCTCAATGAATTTCTAAAGTCATTATTCCAGTTCAAGGATTCAATTATGTTAAACCAGGAGCGCTACACACAGCCTGGGCAGTTTTCGTTCAGAAGAACCTGCTTGTTGATAGATACCCCTGCCTTACGTATTCGCCGACTGATAATATATATATTGATTTTAACGCGCACAAAGGTACAACAACCTATGTAGGCACATTCATTTGAGGAGGCCAAGATTTTTTTTATATTTAGGTACGCAATCCGTTGAAATACCTACCCATCCTCGAACTTTCGGTTTTGTGCGCCAACATTTTAAAGCTTCTTACAAAAATGTAAGCGCCTGCATTAAATAGCCCGCAACCTACTCCAACTTCGTTTACTTATTTCCCTTGTTCTATTTCAACTGCGGAGTTAATTAATTTAAATTGAAAAGTCACAAATCGAAGGTTGAAAGACTGGTTTAGACGTCGCAAAAATCAAAAACTTCTTCGACTTGGCGTTGCTCTACATATGCACAGCACGAACATCGCAGATATGGAAATTCGACCGCATAGCACACAAGGCGGGGTATGCTTACATTTTACGAAGAACGCATAAATAAATTCAAGGATTTCAATCGATTTCCATTTGCAGAAAAAGACACTGTTACTATGGTTCGTATAGTATTCGTTCTGTTAATTGAGCGCTGACCCTATAATGTAAACAGTCAAATTTACCCCGAAATTCCTCCGAAAATGCATTATTTTTTTTACGCCATATTTACAAGCTTTTAATATTTGTTTTTGAGAAATATTGATTTCCAAAGCTACTTAGTTAGAGAACATCAGCCTGTTTATGTAGCAGTGTGTATGTGTATACTGATTTCAGTTTAGAATCACACTGCATCTCTATCGTAAATGCATGCCGATGGGCTGAGTTGTATTTCCTTTCAAGTGCCTTATCATCGATAAAACTTTTTTCAGTTACCATATTTAACCTCTAAATGATATTACATGAAAAAAGAAAGGTTTTTGCAATTTATTTAGGTGGCTTATAGGGCGGTGTTGATTTATAGTATTTGCAAGTAGTATCATATTGTGCGGATAAAAATTGAATATCATTATTTTTCTTCCTCCTTCTATGTCTAATGTCGTGTCCATTGACCTCATAGGTCAATCTATATAATATATATATATAATCTTATATATCCAAGAACGTTCACATATAGCATAGCTAAGTAGGTATATGTATTATATTTGTAATTTATAAATGTTGGGTCTCTATATAAATCGATTATTCGGATTTCAATATGATCGCATCCAAAGTAAATCCACCGAGGTCGCAGTGCTTTAGTTGGACATCTTATCTTAATAAATCATATCTCTAATCAATGCCTGACAAACATCCTACACTGCGCACATATTTCAATTGTAAAACTACTAATACTTCACAAAATTGTCCCACACGTGACAAAAGTAACACACACGCATGTTTAGACAATCTATATACATAAATATGTTATATACTTTAATGTAAACCGTAATATGTTGTCAGCTGTGAATGGAAAATTGTTATATAAAATTGGCTTGACAAATGTTAGGTCCGGCAACTATTCCAGTCCCAACTGCGCACTGAAGACTGTACGAGCAATGAATTCAAAAGTAACCACCATTGCATAAACAATGTAAACGTCCTAAATGCCTAACTTGATTTATGTTCTTTTTATCACACCCGTCACACAGTCCCTGCTGCTTTTGTGTGATAGAGTGCTAGTTGATAGAGAGAGCTATCGGCAGAGGCTCTTAGAATTTTTAGCAATTGTTGACCCGACGAAAATATATGGAAAATAGTTCTTGGAAAAACGTGATTTGCGAATAAATTTTTGCGCCTAGGAATGGGGACATCTATACGATTATTTGGTTTCTATATACGTATTTGGTATACATATCTGCTAATTGCCCTACTGAACCGCCCATCGCATAATGGAATATAAATTTGATTTGATCAAGAAAATTAAAAGTGGGTACCTTATACACATTCGTACTAGGGGCGTATTTAAGATCGTACCCTCTCGTCCAAACAAAGTTTAAAACTAGTATCATTACGAAAGTAGGTCAATATTCAGGCAGTTGAGTAACAATGAATTGTCTTGAAATACCTAAAACCAAATCTAGCGCAATAGCTTATGCTGATCAAATTAAAATTTGAGTTAGCTACAAAATCATTAAATAACCGTATAAATCGGTCAATTCTCCTTTCAAAAACAAACACAATTTTTCTCAATTTAATTTCAGTTGTGCAAGCTACCATATCCGAGACTTTTTTTGTATTTGTTTACGATGTGTGGACAAACAATAAGAAATAACAATAACAATTTGGAACATCGTTGCGTCAATGAAGCTTGCTGGTGCACCAGGTGCGTATAAAGAGGACAGCGTATGCTTCAAATGATCATCACATAGGGTACAGTGAAGATGTTATTCAATGCCATTCAATAATAATTGGTGTATCGGTTTCATTTAATGAGTGATGCAAATGGCGCACAATGCAATATTGTTTCGTTAGGCACCGTATCTGATCGAGGTTAATTTGGAGAAACTGACACGAGTAATGCTATTGAACAATATTAAAGAATCAAGACGTTTACTTATATGAATTTTATATATATATATATATAGCCCTCTAAAACTATACTGTGTATTCAGCAGGTCAACACATCATGCTGTTGCGACTGCGGGGTGCATGTTCAGTTGCGTCGTGTTGGAGACATAGCAATGTGTATGGTATATCTATATTATATACCCTGTGCGACATAATGCCCGCACATGATTAGACTGCATAACTTATAAATGACATCTTAGATGAGCAGGAAAAAGATGACAAGCAAACTAATGAGGAAGACACACTAAAAATGATTGTTGGTTCTTGATGGTTGCAATACGTACCATGTATTTAAATATATTTCCATACCTTAACTTCTTAATCATAGGTAATTAAAATGCACATGTGGGTATGTACATCGGTCACCTATAGGTCTATGTCTATGTCATCAGTTTGATGGTTTATTGTTTTTCTGTAAATTGACTTTCTTTGTGAAATACGAAATACGAAAAATTATAATAAAACACTATAATAGGCCCGACATAACATGTAGATACAGAATGTGGTCTCTTTAACCATCTATAAAATGACTTATGTGCGTTTTTAACTAGGTCGATGTCACCTTACAGCTCGTATAGTTCGTCCTTGAATCTTCTTTTCCAAAGCCCGGACTGAAAATTTTACTTATCGAAATTCTTCATAACTTTTTTAGAATATTGAAAACATGCCGTATTCCAACGTCTGAATTGAAAATCTTTTTTAGGACATTACTGACGGGAATCAGGACCGGACGTTCGCGAGCAATGTAAAAAAAACCTTAAGGACTAATTCACCGCGCCATATGAATAATTCGAAAAAACAGTAAAGATCGCTTTTTTTGCTTGTATCCGTCATCGTAACACTAAAAATGCTTTCAATGAGAATTATGTCTAACAATTTGCACCATTATTATTAGGTACCTACAATCGCTTTAATACACATACAATGAGGTGACGTAAACTTACCTACCAAACAAACTCAAATAATAGGTATTGTCAAAGCATTTTTTTCTCTTCGCATTGGCCCAGTGTGTAAATTTAATAATAATAAGATTACCATTTTTTGTTAAATGTCGCAAAAACCATTTCCTGATAACAAGCACAATAATTCTGTGGCCACAAGAAAAACCGCTTAAGTCTAAATATATAATTATCGGGAAATGTACTTTCAAACTTCATTATTAAATATGCTGTTAGTTATGAGAATGAGTTAAGCGGTTTTTTCTTTTTGGTTTATTTCAACGAAAATTTAAGTATAAATGCCAGGATTTTTTTCTATGGTAGAACAGAGCACGCGTATTATAATGTAGCGAAAATCTAGTTTTTGTCTTAAGTCGACTTAAGCGGTTATCGCTTGTGGCCACAGAATTATGAAACGGGGAATAATCTTATTCGTACGCCTTTTTCAACTGAAGATCCAACGGAAAGAAACATTCTGCGTGGCAATGATTCTACAAAAATGATTAATTGTTACACAGATGCATTTAATTTATAAAAAATGTATCCACAATCTCCTTGCTTTGTTATAACTATACATACGTTCGAACTTACTTAATACCTACAAACTTACATTTTTTATCAGATGCTGTCTAGTCATAGGTCACGGATTTCATACGCAACTTGTAGTTGACAAAGGTCTACCAAGCAATTATTTTTTGCATGCAGGCAACAACTTTGGCTTTCGGTTTGAAAATATTATCAGAATTTCAATTGAAGTTAATATGATACTTGATTTACCCCGTATGGACTTATATTTATATATATTATACCAAGTTTTAATTTACTGTTCGTTGATTTCCTAATAGCTACCTTGCTTTAGTGACATAGCATAAAATAAACAATATAAAATTATCCATGGCTGAATGTATGCCACAGCCACAGGTCAGAGTCACAGCAAAGCATCTTCGCCATTAGTGTTTAGTGAAAGTCAATCAATAATTTATTATACTGTTATACCTACATGAACAGAGAAATATATACTTTTAAGAGACTTTTGGTTTTTGTTCGCTATTCGGCTATTCCCAACAGCAAAGAAACAAAGTGTTCCATTCACCACATTCCAGCGTATTTCTCTTACTTCTCTTCAACAAATCTACCCTGCCTTGCCTGTCTGCCTCCCCTCAGCCAGAAGCATGGACTTACACGTTCCACATCATCTCTTATCGGCTACGTTCTACGTTTGTGCTTGCCGTGCTCGTTGCTTTTGATCCTAGGCAAAAGGCAATGGATACGGAGACGGGCATGTTATGTACGATGTACCTATGTAACTGGAACTGGAGACTGAACGCCGCAGCGCGATGTTCTCGCTATGCCCAGTGCTTAGAGTGGTTGCTGGTTGGAAGTAGAATCGAGAATTGTTTTGCTGACTTCTTTACGTTTGCTTTTTGCACTTCTGAACTTCTGTTGTAGTAAAATGAAAAGAGATTCCAAGAATTGAATACTGTTCTTTGTCTGTGCTGTATGTTGGAAGTTACAAACTTACAATACAATAACATGTTTGATATTTCGTTTGATTTTGGATGGCGTATCTCTATCAATTCGATTCCTTCTCGTGTCGGATGAATTTTAATTCTACGTACCTACCTCACATACTATAATGTTAATTATGCTAAAGCAACACCAAATAGAACAAACGCGTAAAATAGACGGTCTAGGTTCAGCAGAAAGTTGTAATTCATAGTCTTGTGGGCTACTTACAATATTCTACATAGGTACCAGCTTCCTATTTTGCGGTTTGTTAAAAAGTAATGAAAGTGTAGATATTAACGGATTTTCTATCCCTGAGTATTGATTTATTTGCAAACCGTGAACTTTTGGGTCAGGTACCTTTACAAAGAAGTTAACTCTTTTTACCATATTAAGCAAACTGTAAGGCAAATACATACCTACTACTTATTTGTTTTTTGGGCTACTGGAAGATATCGATAATATCTGACATTTCAGATATTATTCGCGAATCATAGAAAATGAGTACACTGTACAATTTCGTTTACAGGATGGGCTACAGCCAGACAAACCGTGATAGGAATTTCAATGAAAGTAATTCTCATAAAAAGCAAACAGATGGCATAAAAGAAAGCAGTTACCCCATATACATACCTACATATACAGAGTGGGCCAAATACAAGTTTCTTTTTAAAAATGCAATCAAATAAGCTCAATTAAATTTTGTCCATGTAAATATTATGGCTTTATTAGTAAGAGCAAACATTCCCTTTAATTACGGAACACAACGTCGGGCTGTAGCTCACGGATTGCTTGCATGATATTGGCCTTAAGTGCTTGAATCGTGTCCGGATTGTTGGCATAACATCGGTCCTTCACGGTTCCCTACAAAAAAAAAGTCCAAAGGGGTCAAATCGCAGCTCCGAGGTGGCCAATTAACATCGCCAAAGACGGCTGATAACACGATTTGGGAATTTGGAGCGCAAAAGATCGATTGTGGCATGGGCTGTGTGGCATGGCGCGGCAATCTGCATGAACCAAAGGTCGTCTAAATCCATGTCTTCAATTTCAGTAAAGAAAAAGTCGGTTAACATAGCTCTGTAACGCCCACCGTTGACCGAAACGTTGTTCCCAGCCTCATTTTCGAAGAAAAATGGTCCAAAGATGTTCGTGAATTGAGTCTCACACTCTCGGCTATACAGCAGCCACATTCTCGTCTGTGCGCACCGTACGACGACGGGGACCATGAGTGTTGTCCACTAGCATACCAGTCTCTCGAACTTTTTCACTACTTCATTTCGGCCAAAACTTCTTTTCAAAAAACGCACTGTTTGGGTTACACTGCATTCACTTTGGAAATAAGTTTTCAATACTTCCCAACTTTGTTGAAGCGTAAAGCGACTCATTTCGTTTTGAGGGGGTATGATACTGACTTTCTGTCAAGATTTCGAGCGGGAAACAGCTGTCAGTGTCAGAATAACCCATGACCTTTGATTTGAAAAGAAACCGCCCTTTACAAACACAACTCCGACACAACATGTTCATTGATTCGAAATATACATACCTACCGCCACAAAGGCGCGCAGCGTCTAATGTAAGCATAGCAAACAATTTAAAAGAAACAAATGGAACAAGGATTTGTTCCTCAGTCTAAGGATAAGTATGAGCAACATTTACGTCTGCCTTTTTAACCTTTGGTTATTTAAGGAATCATATCAGTAAACTGACACACTCGTTTTCAGGCTTTGAAATTGGTCTACCGGTGCTAATCGTTATAGTAGAATTTAAAAACATTTCCATAGCTTAAAAGTAATTTGATGCATAGGTATGTACCTATATACGTTTATAGATGCATTGAATTCTATCTTATGTCGCGTACGAATAAATTATGAAAGAAGTCCACTTATGTAGTGGTAAGCTATTCGAGTTATTTACAATATCTTAATTACCTTAAAAATAAATTACAATTAGGTATATTAAAATACTGTGGATACTCAAGAGGACGCAGTTGCTCCCCATACCCATATCGTTTCTATCGTAATGTTAATCAGATTAAAATATCACTTTGTTTAACGTATTTCATGTGTTACGCTTTGTAGCTTACATACGCACTAAAAGTCAACACCTTGAAAAGAGGAGGGAATTAAGCAAAAGCGGTGGTATGCGAACAGCATAGCTATTCACGACAGCGTGTCTACCAAGGTTAGTAGTCTAGTTCTCTAGTCACCCTTTTGCCTATACAATAGCCAACATTTTTATAGGTATGTAAGAACTCTGTTCAATCCAACGGGTGTTTAATCCATTTGACTGACAGTGAAATATGTAGTTGAATTAATTCAATCGAAGGGAATCCATATTAAGGCATTTCCCTGGTGGACTTCTTTGAACGCGGTCATTGGACATGAACTTATTTATTGTCACTTTACGGAAGCCTTTTTTTAAGGGGTTGAAAGGCTAGCGTATGCCAGTCAATATGGTAAAATAGTCCTTTGCCGTCCTTCCCTTACACACCACCTGAGCTTTCATCAGTGTCACTTGTATGCATCTAGAACCAATGTACTTTTCCTATTCGCGGGAGCTATAACCGATCTCTGTCGACCCTCGTAATGTCAGCGACTGGAAGTAAAATCATTCGGCTGTGAGGAGGTTTGTCATGTATCCTCCTGCGTTAATATTCCACTCAATTAGCTGAAACGGATGCAGCGCAGATAACTCGATTACGATGGAGGGTGTGTTTAATCAGATGAAGAAATAACCGATGCGATGTACTCTGCTAAGTCTCCCATTGCTCTTATATAAAATCCCTAATGGTAATCAATTGACAAGTAACGTGCCGAAACTTCCTACATAATTGCTTAACATACGTGCGCACAGGTACAGGCACATTTCAAATACAGAGTATGAATCCTTTTCAGAGATCATATTCTGTTGAAGAAGAGTGCAACAATCTCATCGTGTCTCAGCAGCAATATTCGACAAACAAAATTGTAAATAGTGAAGTTCTTTGACTAAAATTGGATGCTGGAGCATATGTAGCTACCGCATTTTCCATCTTGGTTCATTTTATAATTCATTTGGAATTAAGTAATACCTCTTTGGTAGTAAACACCTTAATGGTTACACATATATGTTGAATATAACCGTAACGCACACCTATATGGAAGTCAGCATTTGCATTATGAAGGAGTATAATGACCATATTGTAAACACAAACACTGAAAATATTGCTTCATATTACCTTAAAAGGGGGATTTCTTATAGCGAACTTGAAACTAATCTGCAAACAAATTTAAAAATCGGACAAGAGGGCTGTTGACCAACAACGACCATATTTACCATATAGTAAAAGAAATAAAAGTAAAAGCTTTTACCTACTGCATCACTTTCTCAATATATTTTATTTTTTGTTACTTCTTTCGCCTACGATGTATTAAACGTTCATTGAAGTAGAGCAAAGTCAGAGCTGTTGACTAACTAGAAAAACTGGATCCGTATTCTAATCCGTAATTGCGGCGGACATTGTACGGCTAGGCGTGAAGGCAAGCGTATAATATAATGGCGTTATAGCGATCAGTAATAAGGCGCCTATTCTTCTTTTGATTTATATAATGACAAGTAGGTACTAGTTTCGTTGAAATTAAAAAGCATTGTTCTACCGGTTTTATTTCTATACCACTGAATGCAGCCTTAAGCGATATTGCATGCACATATACTATATATGGGTTTAGACTTTAGTATCAACAGCACATTTATTTTTGCGCAGGGATCACATTTTTGAGCATGACTTCATTAAAATTTCATGTCCCACTAATCTATATACCATATTTTATGAAAATATTTTCATATGATTACGTATCTAATTAGCGCATTAATTTGTAATTTCAAAAATAATTAATAGCATCTCAGAATGTTTTATTTTAATCAACCACTTGAACAGATTAAAAAATCGGGCAGGAGGGTCTCAGGTTAAATGTAAGTCGCTTTTACTACGAATATTAACTTTGTTTAATATTTTTCATGTCTTAATAGCTTGTGGAAAGACTAAGAGCCATAAAAGCCATATTTATGTCGTATCTATGTGAATATCTATAAAATAAAGATAAGCAAATATTATTTCAATATCACGTAGAAACTGGTATGCAGTTCGTGTTTCTGCATCAATTATTATTTGCACAATTGCATGCAATGTCTACGTTGCACCAATAGTAGAATAATTGGCATACATTTGATTAATGAATTTGATTTCAAAACCATACGTGACATGTGGCTATTTTTTTCTGTGATGTCATCAAATAAAATTCTATACCTAGAACATTCATTTACAAAAATTTATTTAGATTTAAATTCGATTTCAGCGATTTGAGATTGACACTTATACTTCTTAAAGACTTTTAAGACAATTACAATCGCAGAATCCTATTTAACGTGCAAGTGCAGGCGATGAACTTAGTGATTGATAGTGGAAGAGAGACTGATTCGAATGTCTCTCTGAATATAAATATATACGAGTTTATAAATATAAGTGCACGAAAGAACTTTTCGCTAAGTTGGACTATAACCATCAGAGACCAGCTCTACGAAACCTTTTACTCACCAGAGACCAGCTCTATATGAAACCTTTTACTCACCCGTACGATTTTAATTATAGCATTCAAATTGTCCAGTTTTAAGCAACTAATTAACTTATAAGCTTTGTCAGCCAACATTTATACTAAGCAACATAACAACCTACAGCAGCAATAACAAGGAGTTTGTTTTGGTGTTCCAAAAAAACCTTTGGTCGTTGGCTTGTTGGTTTGCTGGTTTGCATATTATAAATACAAACAAATATGCAAGTGCGCAAAAGTCTAACAAAAAAAATTATAGTTTTGCATAATGCTTCGTCTGAATGCAGTTGAAAGATGAGTCGGTTTTCGTTGAAAGCCCTTCATCGCGATCTTTTCTCTTTTAATCAATTTAAAGAAGATGGACAGACAGCAACACACCCACTGCACGAACTTTCAAAATATCTAATGAAGCTGTAATTAGTGCAAGAGTGCACCAAACCTATTGAATAACAGACTCCATTTAGATCTTGGAATGCTGCTTTTCAACGAGGTACCTTTTACTTTCAATAAATCACATCATACGAGCATGAAATTCGTAAATAAATTCACTATGTAATTGTAGGTTGTGATGAAAGCAATTACATTATATCATGTTTTTCTTTTGAACTTTTGAGCATCATGTTTTTTTTTTTAATGCAAAAGGGATTACTCAGAGCCATTTGAATCATTTTGCCTCTTGTCATCTTATGTTGAAAAATACTTCCTCATGCATCTGGTTGAAAGTCCATGCCTTTTCTTAGATGAGTAATGATGACTATCGATTGTGTAAATAAAACTTATATAAAGTTTATGTACCTACATATGTAAATATTTTTGTATATGGATCAGTTGCACACTTTGTTGAATAATATCATGAAGAGGGAAGAAAACTAAAGAGAAAGACAAAGTGCTTTACTCTCCGCTTTCCACTCGAGTGTTAGATGGTAGAAGGACAAAGTTTTCCCACTAAAATGGATCAGAAAAAATGAAATACGACTTTTATTTGCTTGCGACTAGCCACCCTATTCCTGACGTATACGAAATCCTAATAAAAATCCACTGAGAATTACGATGCGTTTTCTTACCGACATGAGACAATATTAATATTAGTAGAGTACATGTTTTTGTATTTTTCACATTCGGGAAAGGGTTACAAACACTATATCTTTAGTTTTTGTAAAATGTACAATGTACAATGTACACACAGAAGAACGTAAATAAGCGTTTTCTTTTCACTAAAGTTGTGCAGAACGACATTGGTTAAGAAGAAAAAACTAACCTCAGTAGTCCGACAGCTTTAAGGGTTTACCGACAAACCGACATTCAATTGTAACCATACGATTTTCACTTTCAATATAAAATAATTGAAAATAAAGTGCAAGACTGGGTCGAACGTAACATTCTCGTTCATCAACAGTTTGGTTGGTTGTTTTCTTATTTTATAGAGTAATCTGAGAAACGATGGTAGATAAAAAAATAACGGTTCATAAAATATTGAAATACTACTAAATAAAATTCACTTTTCGGTTATTCTTCTGATATCGCAGAATATGTAGGTTTTTATAAGCCGTTGGCCATAGGCAATTGTCGCTAGTTCTGGTTTGAGAGTTATAAGCGCCTACTATATCTACTATTTTAAAAACTCTTACACTTTTGAGTACAAGGCAAAGTGTAGCAGAAGTTTCGGTTTCTGATCTGTTTTTATTTTTGACTGGAATTTGCATTAGCAGTTATGAACTAAATACCTCGATGGACGTGTGTGGTGTGCAAATGAAGTGGGAGTTTCTGATTGTATACGCCGCAAGTGGGTTATATTTGCTAAAAATAAGTTTTGCGGAGCTTTTATTGTAAGCGCCCAAACTCCAAATCCGAAGTTTGAAGGAAATCCGGGCAGCCGTTAAGGCTGTAGGCCTTGGGACATCTGGACAGACAGACAGTGGGACCCACATTTTTGAGTTCCTCTATCATCTTAATGTCAGAACTGATTAACATTTCGAGCTCGAAATTTTGTACGAATACAGTAATGGAGAAAGTTAAAAATATCTTTTAATTATGAATTTTTACTAATAATAAAACACATATACATTTCATATTCGTTTTTTACGTGACAAAGCTACAATTAGAGTTTTGTTAAGCAAATTTTTAATTTAAAAGCTACTTGCAATCAGTTCGAACTATTAAACATGAGTTGACTATAAATTTGCGCAATAATGTTTTGCTACGAAATAACACAATGAATACAGAAGTGTAAGCAATTTAGGTATTGCCTTTCCCAAGAACAAACCAAACACAAAACCAACCTCTTTTTTAATAGACATCAGCGCTTCCTTATACCAGGCTACCTCTTTTGAAATAAATAGCACTTTGCCGCACTAGCAAAAGGTCGCTGATAGGGAATCGTATACCAACGACTAAAGTCTGTGAATACTCAGCTACAGTAGCAATTCATTCAAACCATAAGTAGTTCTTTCAAGTTTGCCTTAATTGCTTTTCCCTGTATAGCAGGAGGAAGTGGCAAGTGGGTGGTGTCCCTTCATTGTATACAAGAACACGTACAAGTATACCTGCGTTTCAGGTGATAAATGAGTCTAAATAACGAAAATGCATTAAAATCACTACTCTCAGTCAGACAAGGCAGGGCGGCATAAGTACATTGTTCTGCATAGTAAATTCACCGAATACCTACCTATACACATCGTACTTAAAACAATATCTGTTCAACCTTCTGATAGGGCGATCATGAAAGTATATATGGTTATTAGCCGTTATTTAGAAAACTAATCTACCTATGTAAATCGCCTCGTTTGTATCAATCTGTGAAATTCAAACTCACGTCATGTGTTTTAAAACGATGGGTCTCACCAATAATCATTTTTAACCTTCAGCTTATATAACTTCGCCTTTGTGAGTACGAAAACTTTAGCCTGGACACTAAAAATTATTATTAGTATCGCGGGATGTGTTTTAATTTAGATTTTTTTCTTATATATAGCTTCAACAGAAAGCTTTTAAGAAATAAATAAGTAAAGACTGTCACGGTTAACCAACATAAACAAATTACGTATCTACTTCCGATCAAATTATAACTTAAAGTAACTATCTAGTGCTAAAGCGTGTTCATTTATTACGATGACAGACCAAGGTGGGTCACAAAATTCACGATTTGCTTTTGGAATTAAGCTCGATTTACAAATGTATTCACTTAATTTTTCAAGAAAGAAGAAATAAAACATTCAAACGGAAATTAACTGATCATTAGGAAGTCTCAAAAATAATTTCATTTGCCTTTCTTTCTTTAATATTTGTGCACAGCTGGCTTTCATGCCGAAATTTATTTTAATGTATATAGTAGGTATATAATAAATCCAGCTTAAAGAAACAGTAGGTCGTAAAATGACGTTACATATTTCCTAATAACTAATATGTATACATTAAGGAAATAGCGAAACAAACGCATATTTTCATTTCGATTTCGTCATCAGTGGCCATTACCATTTTAGCAATTTGTATACCGAATCAAATGGTGTCTCGACTCAGTCTTACGTCTCAACTAAATATGGTGCGGTCATTTAAAAGTGAACTTTAACATACAAAATGGATAGAGGTCGATTAAAGAAAGCTTACTTCTTTGTCCAAGGGGATACTAAAGTAACGAACGTAAAACTGCGAATCACCACCAATAAGGAAATTGTAAATCATTTTGGCGGTGACAAAAGGCTCTTCCGCCGACAGTTTTTATCTGGCACAGCCTTTGTCTTTTACTGAAGTGAAAAACTAATCAGCAAATTGCATTCGGCGAATTGATTTTTCTTTGTTTCTAATAAATCAAAACACTGCTCAGAAAAAGTTCACCCGAAGGACTGGTACGTACATAAACATATATCAGTATGAAGCAAGTTATGTTTAGAATCAGGGACTTGCGATAATAGTGTTTATATGTTAATGTGTACATATACCTGCATTACACATCAGAATGGAAATACGTATACTTACCTGCATTTTCCCTGCATTTTAGAGGTACACAACCTGCAACAAATGGAAAAAATTCTTTTTTTTTGGAATACCAGATATAGTCCCGCTGATGTGTGCTAGATCCCCCATAAATATTATTTTTTCTATAGTAAGAACATTTTAAAATGTAGATGCATGTATTCAGACTAAGAGATTCAGGTTTCCTACCAACTGTTATCGGGCGTGTGCGACTGTATATATTATTTTTAATAACTATACGCATGTACATGTTGATTGTTAGTTTTCAATCCCTCCCGCAATTAAACATCTAGCTGAAAAAAAATTAAAATTAAATCATGATTTTTTATGCTTTTTTTTTGTTGGTGTCTACGCATCAGTTTACAAGAGTTGCAATTGCGGTAGGAGCGATACCGCAATTTCTGGCGTTAACAACCATCTTACAATGAAATGCTGAATGAATATCATTTTTAATTAAAATAACAAGCTGTAGCGCATCAGGTCCATAATTTGGTGTAACGATTGTATAGCATTGCGTCATATAGACGATGTGCTGCAAATACATCTAATTTCAGTCCTAACTTATAAACATTAAATGCAAAAAGCCAAAACGGCTCGAAAAATTGTACCCCATTGCGAATTGTAATTTATTGTGACTATATACATCGTCAGCAGGATGCAATGCACATTGTTCAATTGAACTCAAAGTCAAATGCTTTTTCTGTATATATTGCCCCATGTAAAGTAAGAATGCATATCTGAAATATTTATAGACCTATGGCAGGTGGTTTAAAGCCGCGGATTTGTTCTTAATTCTATAGTGTCACCCATGTATTTACTTACATAGTGATATAAATAAATTAAAAAGACATAATTTCTTAACTTTATGAAATACTTATTTAATTTTTTTTTAATTTGAAAAGGGGCTGTAGCTATTATAACAAATTTTAATAAAGGCATTCATTCCAGGCTTATGACATAATTTGATAATGACACACGCACACATATCATAATATTGCTAAGTTGACATTGATGCTGGTGTTAAATCTTATATCACTCTCCCGCGAATGTTGTCACTCCGCCAACAACGCATTCGTCATCACTGCTCAGTGCTCATGTCGCTTCCAAACTAACATGGTTACATAAATATTTATTCATTCGTCGTCCTAAACGTATTCAAATTCAAACGCCAGTGTTTTGGTTTTTCACTGCACTATTTCTTCATATTTCTTCATATACAAACAACTCATAAAAAAAACATTGTTTGAAATTCTAAAGGGCTGCGCTTGCCGATGAATTAATAATAAGTGGAATTAGCTGCAATTAAAAATGCAATTGTAATTATAACGCAGTCCCCCACGTTTCGCATTGTTTATAAATAAAGATGTGCAAGTCGTTTTACCGAATTCAACACATAGATGTTGCGTTTAATTGGATTCGATTTAGGATGCCCTTATTTGGATGATAATGAATTGGAATTCGTATTCTAAGCTATAGGTCTAGTGCGATGTCATTTGCCTTTAATCTTAATTTCTTTGATTTAATAATAATACGAATAACGAAATTCGTATCACAACAATCAGTTGAGAGTTCTGGAATTTATAAAACCATGGCCTTGAATGGGTGAGGCTTTTGTTTCTTCTTACCTTCACAGCTAATAAGTTGACGAGTCAGCATACTCAATCGTATGTACAATGTACAAAGTGTACTTCATTCATGAAGGCTGTCCATACATTTTATGAAGTATTAGTAGTAGTAGTTTATCGTTGCTGTAGTTATTGTCGGAAGTATACCTACGTACTATGTGGCACTGACAATGACTGGGGCTCAGCCAAGTAGTTTGTACTTTTTGAAATTTAAATACACTGCTTTGAAACGTTTAAAATTAAAACTGCATGCGTCAGACACATATACCAACCTTAAGAAGTACAATTTCAGCAACACCTACAGTAATGACGCATGACTATTTTTCAGTTTTCACGGTCGCTCTGAATGGTCTCAAAATAGATGTTTCGTAGTACAAATGTATTTAAATCTAACTTGGAATTAATCCCACTGAGATGGGCTTAATTTTGCTGTTGCACAAGTCTTCGTGCATCGCTATTAATTTTTAAATATGGTCTTGTCGCTACCTAAGCGTTACGAATATCGAAGGTCATTTGAACGATTCAACGGCAACATCAATTTCACAGGTCAGCGAATGTGAACGTACCTTCAAAATCTCTTCAACAGTTTATTTATTTTTTCTTTTTATTCATCTGACTCTTTCAAAGACAATATCAAAGTAAACTTCTCTCTTGTATCACTTCTAGTAGTGAAGAGTTGGTCACTTTGTTAGTCATAATGTCATAAGTACATTTGTGTACACCTATCTACCGCGGTTTAGTAAATACGCAATGGGTGAATAACGCGTTTGGGTATTTGGTTTGTTTTTCGTTTAAACAGTATTAACTGTTCGATTTGGCATACGACTTACGAATCGAATAATTTATTCGCTGCAGCAGTATTTATTTGCCCAAGTTTTGTTACAAACGGTGAATGGTGGGCTACACTTCAAAGAAATGTTTGTAGGTTTTAATCAGACATCAACTTAAAAGCACTACTTGTGATGAATGCGATTACCTAGCGCGAATTAAAACACTTGGTTCTTACTTTTAAAATTAAACAATATTTATTTGGAACTATGTCCTTTATTATTGAAATACTTTTTACTAATTCTAAAAGGAGCTTAAGGCTACTATGTAGTTACAATAAGACTATCGATAAATTCATCATACAGTCGTATTTATATACTTTTCTTATCTATCTACAAGGAGACCCAAGCGTACAATCGTCTTGCTTGATAATGAAGAAGAGATAATATTCCAACATTGTATACAAACGATATTATCTCTTTTACATATGTTATCATTGTAGCGTTGTGTGCAAGACTGTACTAGAGACTAAAGATATCATTGAATACAAATAATGTTATCTTTTTTCTCAATATGTTTTGCTATGGATACTTAACTCCCCCCCTTGTTAAACGAAATCGTCCCGATTTTTCGACGCTATTTTTAACATCTCTCTTTCATAAGTTTTGTTATATGCGTCAATCTTTTTTTGTTTTTGACGATCTGTTATACATTGTATAGTTTTTATCATTACGTACGTAAATGCTAAAATAACAATCAGTGTTACAATTGTGTATATAGTTGATAATATCGGTTTTTCTTCAAAAGGAATAATTAGTTTTTTTAAAGTATCTATGTTATCGAATTTGTATATTGTATCTTCTTTAATTATTTGGTCGATGTAAGACTCTGAATTATGATTTCTTAATATAACTTCTTTAATTTGCTTATGCATGTTTTTGTATATTTTATCATCTAGATTTATAGTATTTTCATAAGTAACTAAGTTTATACCATTAATTGTTTGATTATTTAGCTTATGCTTACCGCTTAATAACATAACACCGGATTCAATTTCTAAGTCGTAATCGTATTCTTGTTTAATGTTGCATTTTGAAGTTATATTCTTTAAAAGTGGAATAAGACAATTTTCTTCTTCAAAGTTAATTTCACAAATGTTTTTACTTAGATGATTTTGACAATTTCTTGTTCTTAAATAAGTTTGGTTACATAAGGCAATTGTTTTATCTGTAATGATTTTTCCATGTTTTGAATTTAAGGGTGTTACTTTATACAATTTACATGATTTAATTAGAACTGGATATTTATATATTGTGATGAAGAATTCATCAGTTCTAGCTAATAATATTTTAGAGTACTCAAGTATATTTATTATGGGTACTTGAATTATTTCATGTTGAATAATATTTTTAATGTCATCTAAGTCTAGGCTTTCTGATAAATATTCATTATTTTTTGCTGCATTAATTGTTCTGGTCAATAATAATAATTGTTCGTACACTTGTTCTATTACTAAATGTTCTTTAAGGCTCTGACCTTCGAATTGTTGCAAAATTTGTTCGAATCTAGAATTTATAGTTTTTTGTTTATTATTGTTTTCTATGAGATTATTTATACTCGTTTCTATGTTAACTAAGTCATAATGGTCAGGATTACCAAACACATATTTGAAAGCTGTTCCTAAAAAGTTAATTGATCTAGTATGCCTAGTATGTTCTTGTAATTGGTCTGCTAAATTCTTAATTTTACTTAACCAAATTTTTTCTTCTTGTGTAGGTTGATAGTTACTAGTTACGATATTTACGTAAGGTTGAAATATCGAAGTCAGGTTGGTGGCATGTAACAAATAAGTTTGTTCTTTGAATAAATACACGTCATCTGTTTGCGTAAGTATAAACTTCTTGTTTAGTAACTCAGTTATTTGAACGTTTCCTTGCCCTTCTTGACTCTGTACAATTCCTAGTAATGTTAGGAATATTAATATTTTCGTCATCTAAAAAATGATAATTCTTTATGTTATCCTTGTGAATTTTTATTCCCTCTTTAGAGATTACAGTGTCTCCTTTATCTTCTTCTACTATTCTTGTTATGTATCTGGCGTTAGATTTCTTTCTAAGACCTGTGATTCTTACCATTATCTTATCTCCTTTTTTATATTCTCTGTGTCGAGTTCCTTTATTTAGACGTTCGATCACTTTTTTGGATGCTGAGTTTAGTTTATTTATTATAATTTCACTATTGCTATATTTATTTTGATTAAAGAAAATGTCTCTAGGTTTCAAACCGGTAACTGAGTGTATGGAATTATTTAATTCACGCACTGTTCTAAATATTTCTTCGATAAGTCTTGTTTTATTCTGAATTGTGAATATTCTAGACAGTTCAGTTATTGTACCGTTTACACGTTCTACCTGACCGTTCGCTGTCGATCTGTATACTGGAGTTTCTACTTTAGTTATGTTGTATTTCAAACACATTTGGTTCACCATTTCTGTTTTGAATCCCTTCTCGTTATCTGTCATGAGTCGTTCACATTTTGGGAAATAATTAGATAAGACCTCTTCCATAACGTCGTACAGTCTGTTTCGAGTTTCGATTTCCCGAAGGATTGTATATTTAGAATACTTATCTACTGTTACAAGGAAAGTATACTTGTCGTTGAAGTATATGTCCATATGAATGTGTGTTCCCACATGTGTTGGTATTTCTGAATTATTCAGGGGTTCTCTGATAGGTTTTCTTTCATATTTTCCAAATAGACATGCTATGCATTTTTTGTTGAAACTCTTTGCTTGTTTATTTAGATCGGGCCAGTAATATTTCTCTGAGATTTCTTGTATATTGTTACGTAACCCTCGGTGTGCTCTTTCGTGAGTTACCCTTACAAGTTTTAGTTGTTCCTCCAAATTTGTCACGTCTTGAAGTTTTCTTGGTGTGAATATAAATCTTACTAGTGGGAATTCTTTTTTTATGTTTTCACCATATTTGTATATGTTTTCAAATTTCGTATGCAAAGCTACAATCTTTTGGGGTTGTATAACTTCTTTCATCTGCCTTAGTAAAGAGTCTTTGTCCTTAAACTTTATTATGAGTCTTATTTTGTTACCAAAATAGATTTGTGTTTCGATATTATTTGTTATATCTTCAATAAGTTCGAACTGTGCAGTGTATGCATTAAAAGGCTGATTCACAGTTTTTATTATATCATTAGAAGAACTTTCAGCTGAATGTGCTGTTTCTATGGTAGAAGTATTTATGCGTTGACGTGATAATGCGTCAGCTACAAGATTTAGGTTTCCTGGTTTATAAACTAATTTTGCTCCAAAGTCTTCAATGATTCCCTTCCAACGTTTCAGCTTTGTGTTGGGATTTTTTTCTGATACCGAATATATAAGGCTCTGGTGATCGGTATATATGGTTAAGTCTGCTATACCATATATGTAGTTTCTGAGTTTTTGTAAGGACCATATGATCGCTAATAGCTCTTTCTCGTTTGTGCTATAGTTCTCTTCTGTCTTACTCAGTGTTCTTGACAAGAAGTGTATAGGTTGCTTATTCTGACTTAGTACGGCTCCAATAGCTATGTTGGATGCATCTGTAGTAAGCTCGAATGGTTTACTATAATCCGGTTGAAAAAGTTCGACTTGTTCTTTCAAATAATTTTTTAAAATTCTAATCGCTTCTAATGCTGAATCATTCAGATTTAACTTAATATTTTTACTTTGTTTTTTGTTTACTTTACCGTTATCTCCTCGTAAATATAATGTCAGGGGCTTGGCTATGCTTGCGTATCCTTTTATAAACTTACGATAGTAACCTGTAAGACCTAAAAATCCTCTCAAATCCTTTACCGTTTGTGGGACTGGAAAATTTTCTATAGCTGCTATTTTCTCAGGGTTCGTAGTGATTCTACCATGTCTGATTATGTGACCTAAGTATTCTACTTCTTCTTGAAAAAACTTACTTTTCTCATCAGATATTTTTAATGTGGCTTTATTGAGTACGTCGAATACTTGACTTATGTGCTGTATATGTTCTTCCTCAGATGAAGAATATATCAATACGTCATCAATGTAAACGTGTACGAATTTACCTACAAAGTCTCTCAAAATGTCGTCCACGCATCTCTGAAATATGCTTGGTGCATTTTTGAGCCCGAAAGGCATTCGTTTAAAATGATATTTTGCGCCATTTATAGCAAAAGCTGTTTTTTCTTTATCATCTGTTTTGATTTTAATTTGGTGGAAACCTGACTCCAAATCTAACGTTGTAAAGTACTTGGCTTTACCTAAATTTTGAATTGTCATGTTGACATCCGGAATGGGGTATCTGTCTGTTACAGTGTGAGCGTTAAGTTTTTGGAAATCAACAACCATGCGCCGTTTTGGTTTTCCTTTTTCGTCCAAACCTTTTTTAGGTACTGTCCATATGGGACTGTTATAAGGACTATGGCTTTTTTCTATTATATTGTCATGTAAGAGTTTCTGTATTTCTTTGTTTACGAATTCGTTATCTGCTATGGGATATGGATATTGTTTAACATAAACCGGATTATCATTGGTCGTCCTAATGCTTGCTTCTATAGTATCTGTAAAGGGTAACGGTCCTATGCTGTTATTAATCTTCATCAGTCTATCTATGTCTGCTTTATAAATATTATTTTCCCCAATTATGTAATTAATTTTCTGAATAGATTCGACACTGCTTATGGTAGTTAGAGTCATATTACTGAAATTTATTTCCGCGTTTAGAACTTTAAGTCCTTCATATCCTAATATCATATCAAAAGACTGAATATCCTCTAATTCAAAAAATGTTATATTTTTCTTTAATATCCTAACTACTTTCTTTGTATCTACCATAGAATAACCATGCATTGTTTTTATTTTTATAGGTTTAATTTTAATTTTTTCGCTAGAATCGCATTTTCTATTAATGTAATTATGGGTTGCACCAGTATCAATAAGAATTTTATAAATTTTCTTAGAAATAGTACTAGTTAAATTTAAGCAGGGCAACCCGTCTACTAGTTTAAATGATCTATTCTTATGTTATTATTTACCATACATTCCGTTTCATCTGCTTCTGCATATGTACTGCTGACATCGTCTCTGCGTTGTTGTCGGGAGTTATTTACTCTCTGCTGCTTGAAGTTCTGCTGATAAGATCGTTGCGGTCTGTTGTGTGTGTTGAAACTCCCGCTGTGTTCACGTTTCGCTGGTGGATTATATACATCGGGTTTGTATTGATTCCAATTTTGTCGCTGTGCATGTACAATTTGTCTCGAGTTTATCTCCATCGGCTGTGGTCCGTCATTTCTCTTGGAAGGGTTTAGGCGTGGTCCTTGATTGTGTTGCTGCATATTATCGTATTGCTTCTGGGGTTGATAATTCGTTGTTTGGCTCGAATAGTTTGGTCTTCTTTCGTTTCTGTGTTCATGTGGCATATTTTTGTGGTGCTTATCTTGAGTGAGATGTAAATGCCTGTGCACATTATCATGTTCTATTCTGCGAGCAATTGCGAATGCGTGTTCTAGATCATTTATTGTAGCTGAATATAATGATCCTCTTGTAAAGTTGTCACTCATACCATCAATGAATATACGAACTGCGTCGTCGTTAGCATTTTTAATTAGTCTGTCGATTATATTCGGCGGATCACCTGACATAGTGATTTTTGATATTATTAAATTGAGATTTTTATTTATCTCGTCGTGGTATTCAGACAGTGTGCTTCTTTTTTGCGTGATGGCTTTCATCATGTCTTGTAGCACGTATAGAGGTTCTTGATTAGAGTACGTATAATCTAATCTGTTACGTATCGCCTCAAAATTAAAAATTGTGTTATAATTAGTTAACACATTCGCGGCTGCTCCCTGTATTTTACTTTTCACTATAGTCAATGCTGCTGCGTACTTACTGTGTGTTTTGAGGTTTTTAATGCTGTCCATTAATCTGGATGCTTCTTCGCGCCACGACCGATAATTTGATTGATCGCCGTTGAAAATAGGTAGGCTTTTAAATGCGTCTAACTGTATTTCACTACCATCTGTATATGTGGTTCTTATTTCCTCTAGCACAGGTATGTTTGGTACTATGCCTAATCCAGATTTTACTTCATTTAGTTTTGTTTCTAAATTAGTGTTTATTTGATTTTGGTTAGTTATTATTGCTGCTAACCTTGCATTCTCTGTGCGTGTGTGCTCTAGGGTTTGTGTTACTGTGTTGCACCTGGTTTCTAAAGCTTCTAATCTTGCCATTAATACTGCGAGTTGTTCCATTTTGAACTCGTGTCTGTTGTCGTCGAATTTGTGTGTTTTTTTTTTTTTTTTTTTTTCCACATATACACTTTCACTGAATTGCTTTGCTGCTTCGTACGAAGGAGCTATATTTGTACCTGCTATGCTAGGTAATTCTTGTAACCGGTAACGCGAGTGTTCTGTTTATACTAGATTTCACTACTTGTTCCCGAGGTCCGCTCGATTGAAGTTAAAAAGTATATTTAACCTCCTGGCAGGATCGCCAATTAAAACACTTGGTTCTTACTTTTAAAATTAAACAATATTTATTTGGAACTATGTCCTTTATTATTGAAATACTTTTTACTAATTCTAAAAGGAGCTTAAGGCTACTATGTAGTTACAATAAGACTATCGATAAATTCATCATACAGTCGTATTTATATACTTTTCTTATCTATCTACAAGGAGACCCAAGCGTACAATCGTCTTGCTTGATAATGAAGAAGAGATAATATTCCAACATTGTATACAAACGATATTATCTCTTTTACATATGTTATCATTGTAGCGTTGTGTGCAAGACTGTACTAGAGACTAAAGATATCATTGAATACAAATAATGTTATCTTTTTTCTCAATATGTTTTGCTATGGATACTTAACTCGCGCAAAAAATGGTGTGTATGTGTGGACATGATGAAATAAACAATAAATTATACTTTGTCCATTTTCTTCCCAGGTAAATAATTGACTTTGAAATTTTAAACGCAAATATAATTAAATTCAACGTGCGTCGCAGAAGGTCATCGACAAATCGGCATTACAATCTGTTAGGCTAATTCAATTTCTAGACAGGCATATTGAGTATGTTAGTAGACTACAAATTACTCGGCCATTCCGATGCGAACAATTTTATTGGTGGTTTCCGTAGATTGATATTTTGTATAAGTAAAATTTATTATGGAAGCTAAAATAAAATCGGAACAAAAAATTCCCACATATATTTTTGTATTGCTACTATTTATTGTCCCATAAACATTTCTTAAAATACGTACAGACGTATCTTTTTTTCTGTAGCATCATCAATTGACTTCCAATTGAATCTGGGTTTGAAGTTATATATGAGTGTCATTTTAACGATAAATATTAACGGCGCTGACATTTTGACGGCTGCAACATTGTAAAAGGTCTTACTTTGACAAAATTAATCTACAGCGATATTGTTGGCTGCTTGACAATTTGACAATTCGTTTATCCTTTCTTGATTACGCAGATAGGGCAGACATACGTATAATATATGATTTGCACACTTACCTACTAAAAACCTTAAAGATTCTATAAAACTTATAAACCTATACTAAAGTTTTGGTCTTTAACTTTATTTGTTTGTTCTCCAAGCTTTTTGATCAATCCAAAACAAATTTTAGTCTAATATAAATATATTAAGTCTGATGGGAAAATATTATAAAATAATTCATTTAATCAATAAAAGTATTCCTAATTCAGCCTTGGAGGGGCAACCTGCCGGACATATTTGACAACTGAAAAAGAATAAACAATTCTAAAAATAAGTTGAGTTTATAAATTTACTTTGCGGCTACAAATATTTTTAAAGAGAGAAAGAGATGCAAATAATAAAACGAATTTAGGGAGTAGTTATATGTTTTACCTACGAACCATACTATTGAGTTCCAAAAAACTTACTTCATATTCATATTTTTAGTGCCATCGACAAAATGGATGCGCGATATTACATATTAAGCTTGTATCTACTTTGATATCGACACTCATATTTTTTATCACGCACAAACCTGTGGGAGTAATATGAGAACACATTTTGTTTTTTTTAATATTTAAATATCAACAATAGGTATATATTTTAGACATCATAAAAAAATCCAAATATACGGTGGTTTAAAATTTCCAATCTCATCAAGAGAATAAGATACCGGAAGCTGGGATACAGTTCTTGAGTAAGAAATAAATGATCACTTCTGATGATCTCATTGTTTGTGGTACCTACGTATATAAAACTGATATTTTGTACATGACACTATCACGATTCACGATTTACGTTTTAGAGACGTAGGTGTCCACTATAACTTTTTTTAGTATTGTGTAATTATTCGTGTAGAGTTTGTTAATCAAGTAATGAAAATGTGAGACGGTAAACATATCATATTGATTTTAAACGATTCACCATGAGGATATCTCAAATGACCCCATCAGCGAAATAATTATTTTTTATACGAAAACTCTGCATTAGCCGGATCTATACAGATCTATACACATTCACACATATGTATACAAAGGTGTTATATGAAAACCAGGTATAGACTCTAGTTTTATGTACGAGTAGGTAGAACGTAAAATAAAATAAAATTCACAACTATGGATTTGTAAAATGTAGGAGGTATATCTGACTTTAGAGCAAAAAAAAATTATTATGACATTATTAAATAAATACCTAAATAAATAAATAGTTAGCGCAACAGGTCAGTAAGGACCTTAAGCCTAGCTTCTCACAACTATTAATTTTGTGTAAGTTTTTCATTTAGGCGAAACGCCTAATTGAGACGCTCATTCATGACACTTATACTCTCGGATGTTTTTCAGACGCTCGCGAGAGGCGGCGCAGTGGAAAAACGTTTATATGTAATTTGTGTTTTTCCCGGGGATCGAACCTGGGACCCCTCTCTGAGCGTACAGACGTATTATTACGAATTCATGAGCAAAAGTGAGACGTATTATAAACAGTAAAATAAAAACAGTATCTAATGGAAGCCCTTACAGAAAAAACTCACGAGCCTGTTCAAACAAGCTGATCTGCAAACTAGTTCCGCCGTGAATCCACGTGACTTAAGAAGCACACAGGACTAATTGAGTTCGGCTATCACAGTGTCTAAAAGAGCGCATAATTTGTAAAAATTATTCGTTGCTTTGTTTAACATAATTAATCCTTATTTGTATCTTAAATTTACTAACGATGATAATACTTATTTAGTCTTCCCTCAATTTCCCCCAATGCCCAAATATTTTTTATGCTCATAAATATTCGACATACCTTGTTCAAACCCTTTTTTCTGATGAATCCGTAATGACGGTATTAAATCTTCCCATTTTAAATTCTTGGCATTCAAACCATTTTTACGCGGTTAAACACCTTTACTAACATTCCAGTGTGTATTTAGTGTTTTATCCCCTGGCGCTAGAACTAGTTCGGGATTCAAAGGATCAAACTTGTAATAAAAGCATTTTCCCTATATTTACATTGCGAACGAAGTTCACTGACCTTTAAAAATGCGTATTGCTTGTGGTAAGTGTTATATGCAAATTGTTTGCGCACTCGGAGGTATATTGTATTTTATGAAGTCTTCGGAGATTTATAATGTGCAATATTGTATTGAAAAATATGTTTAGCAAATTTAATACGGAGAAAGTAAGCATTGAAGGGTCAGATAAGTTACATCGCTTTTAATATGCAATGAAAAATAATAGACATGTTTAGCCACATAAAATTGATGATGAAGCTAATTTTCGTTTGCAAGAGTTATTTCTTCTTTTCAACTCGAGCCGGTACTTCGGTATCGGTTTTTTTATAGCGCAACATCTATCACAAATTCGCCTGGAAAGATTAACAGGGACAAAACCGTTGCTTTAAAAAACACATCTCATGATTTTGCTTAGTTATTTGTCTAGACAAGTGTTTTACTTACACGGATATAGGTACTTTCATATTACCGACCTACGAACACATTACATTTGCATTACAATTTGACTTAAACTAGGTAACAAATGATGGTGAATAATTAATATTTAAATGAGTTGGCTCAACAACAGGGGCCCAACGGTATACAATGTTTGTTTTCTTAGATCTATTTAACATAAATTGTGACTGTCTTGTCGGATTCATACTCGTAGTATGCATTGTTGTCTGGGTTTACCTCAGGGTGTTCAAACCTACGAACACCAGCATTGCGAAATGAACATATATCAACCACCTAAAATAGTATCTAACACAATTTTCAACCAACAAAAAGTTGGTTGTTATGAAAAATGTTTTTAATATATTTTTGCGAACACGTCGACATATTTTCTTGGAGTTTTACTTAAAAACAACCCTCGATGCATCTGTTTTCGTGTAACATGCAGCTCCTTCTGGAAGAGGTTTATAATAAGCAGTATATGTAAGTATTTTGGGGGTTGGTGTCATAATCACTGCCTGGCAGTAGACAATTTAGACTGGTAAATGTGGTAGTAATCAGTGCTTGCGCTGTAGAATCTGATAGAATACAGAATCATCACGCATTATCTTTAGTAGCTGTTTTTTATTATCAGCTATGATCCATATAGATCATCGATTTACATGCACTTACAACAACAGCACATGATCCTGCTTCTCATCGAGATCACGAATCATGATCTGAAAATTATTTCTACTATTTCCGACTAGGTGGCTTGTTTTATTTTTAAATGTTGGTGTGCCTGTAAACGATAGCCACACAATCACGTTGCCAGACTAAAAAATGGAACACAAAAAATCAATTGATTTCTTTCGCATTCGAATAAAGTCCCTGTCCGTATTCCGAGCTATTTTGTTTTTTCTTGTTCTATAAAGCTATGTCCAGGCCAGCCAAACATTTGATAAACAATTAAATACCTACATGTTCCATATTTATTTCTAAAACACTTATTAAACAAAACAATTTTTATGAAATGTTTAGAAATGTTTTGCTGGTTTGTTCCTGGACACCAACAAAACGTTTATGAAATGTTTCACAGATGGGAAACAAATTTTGTTTTACAAGTATCCCTGCAGAAAGTGAGCGCTGTTATAAAAATGTCCAGAAAAGCTAAAAACCTAATGAGAAAGTGATTCATTTAATACGATTATTTGAATTAAATCCCGTGTCGCGTGATTGCCCAGACTAAAATTACAAAAATAAAAACTCGCTTCTAATAATCCCACAACAGGAGGAAACATTTCACAAACTTTTACACCCGTATTAATAAACAAATAAGTATACAAAAATTTGACGTAGCTGCTGAGTAACGAGTTGATAACTTTTACGCAGTGTTTATTAATACGGGGGCTAGTAAATAAATTTAAGAAATCTTTTATAAATGTTTATAAAATCTGTCCGATTTGCTTCAGACACGTTTCATAACCATTTCTGAAATGTTTCGGTGGTCTGGACACACCTTAATATGCCAAGATAAACTCAAGCGGTAGCAGCAAATATTGTTCATGTGTTGCATATTTGAACATAAAATACTAAATTTGTTTCACAAAAATATATTTGAAAAGAAAAATTATGCAAATTTGATTCAAATATGGTAACACCCCCGACTTTGCAAGTGAAATGACATGTGCCTTGTGTGACGTCACGTTGAGAAGAATATTTGCAATATGTCTGGTGGCAATATGAAGTTTGAAATACCCTGTATTATCTGTTTTGCTTTTGAAAGCAACTGTTGCCACAATTCCAAAATTAAACTTTTCAATGATCCGTTCTGTTTTATTTTCGTGATCTGATCCGAATCAGATCACGCTGATAATAAAAAACAGCTACTATAACATTGGGGTTGGTTGCCTTATAAGCGACACAGTAGTGTTATTTGCTTTAGATACGTATAGAACCGTATTAAATAATGAAAGTGCCCGTGGTTAGTTTTAATAGATAATAGGTTAAGTGGTTAAATGTAGTGTTTAGCATGACCTACTTAACTTCGTGATAATTGCCTTAAATATGTGTAAATCAAATTCACCAGTATAGTTATTAAAGCAGATCACTGCTTTAGAAACTAAGTTTTGGTGCGCAGTTATTTATTTCGTTTTGTGCATAGCATAGCTATACAATAATCCTGTGGAACTGAAATTTCTTACGCTCGTATGATAAATTGTTCGTATAACTTAATGCTGAAAACACAAATTTCAGTGTTAAGCATTAAGTATCTACACCATAACCATAGCTTTCCAAAAGCCCATCGAAAAGACCAGATGTCATGGTCACATGGCGCATGATATTTTGTAAAATCTGAATATGAAATTCGTATGGGTCGTAACCCCATAAGATGAAGGCTATTACAAATAAGTCTTGGGGCTAACGCTCCAAAACGTGTCCAAAAGTTTTTAAGACAACTTCCCTAGAGTCTAAAGTAATTTTTCTTGCGAATTTTCGAAATAGACTTCGTTCTGAAACAATCTACTTATGAAGAAAATTTTAAAAAGAACATAGGTAGCTTCTTTACAATCCAACAAAGCAGATATACATATATATGATATGGTTTATTAGCGGTAAATAATATATAACACACAAGGTGTGAACTTTTAAAGCGCACGCAATTTAGCCGGTGAATTATATAATTGAAAAATCCAAGCAATATTTATCCCCATTAGTTTGATGGATGCGCTGACTTCAATTGAACAGACCCGTAGACGAGTGTGTTCTGTGTTCATTTCTGTTCGCGAACTAGGGGTGGATCGTGGATGGCAGTAGATATCGGTTTAGTACTTAACCCTGCTCTGGTATATAGTGTTCAAATGGAGTTATTGGTATTGAAATTTAGAACAACGGAATTTATGGTCGATATTTTTGTGAAGATTCTGAGCAAAAATGGTCTGAAACTGGGACGTTGCAGAAAAAAAGTGGAATGAATCCACTCGATTGCCTAACAGTTTTTCGCTGCTGATTGCTATACATATTGAGAAAAGTCTGTTCATCGACCGCGAATTGCAAACAAATCATATCTCATTGGCAGTAGGGATTTTTAGATAGATTTAAGGGGCGTACCCGGCCACAAACCAACAAGCCCCTCCAAACTCCCTATCTGGCTGCCTTATAAGTTAGGTAGGTACAGCTCTTAAATTTTGGCATCCTATACATATACTTTCCAGTTCATTAATTATAATTCAGGCGTGCGAAGCTGATTGTTAAAAAAGTCTCTAGAATCCACAGTCATAACACAGTATCAAAAAAGGAATGCGATTATAGGAATAAATATAGCAAATGATATAGTAAACGTTTGAAAAGAAAATGGAAACCTGAGTAAATAACTTATTACAACTTCTAATATTAAAAGGCCGAACAGAACACCTGTTTACACTAACTGAATCATCTATGCACATAGTGCACACTAGCAATTAATCTCAAATTTAAAGTATCCACATCAACAACCAATTTGGCATTTACCCGACTTGCTAAAAAAAATGTTACGTAAACATACGATGTCATCTCTGGACGGGACATTTCTTAAATACAAATATTATTAAAAAATTAATTTGGGACGAGGAATAAGTACTTCCAAAATATTTTGAGTTCAACTTTTTTTTTTTAGTTAACGAAATAAAGTTATTTCATAAATAAATAGTTAAAACAATATTACTACATACCAAAGTTATGAATATTGCAAATATCTCTGTACGATTTATTACAAACAATATTCGTGTTTTTTCGCAAAGAGTATGATAGCCTCACAACATGCATTATTTAAATAAATACAATTGCATCAATATTGCTATAAACCATTTTCAATCTGCTTCAGTTGTTTACATAGTAGGTAGCCTAGCTCATAAACTAAGTAGGTATTAAATTATTAAATTTTTTTCGATTTTTCTCTTAAATTAACTCACTTCAATCTGCAACAAAGTCTTACGTACAGAGCGAGAGCATCATATCAAACACAGGACAGCGCGCTCTACAAATTTCGAAAAATGAGCATGAGGTGATTCAACTTTTAGTTAAATTCAGTTCAATTTAAGATTGAATATTTGAATCTAATAGTAGGTACTGTACTTGACGTGAAATTATCTAATGAAGGTAGCAGGGTTATTTTGCCAAATGTAATTGGTGTTCCTCTTTTGAAAGCCTGATATATAAATCCCCTCCGTATACGATCTTATTTCTATTGATTCCATTTCCATCTTCTCCTGTAGTTGTACCTTGTAGCTTGTACAGCAAATTGGCGTATAACAGCTGCTATTTTCGGTGGTGGAGTGAATCGTGAATGATGGCGATGGCGAACGACATGGCTAGGCTATGGTTGGTGCGGCGTTGGTGCTGTTCCGTTCTGTTATACTGCCAGTTGCCAGTGTACTGTTTGGTTTAGTATTCAGTCAGTGTTGCTTTTCCACTGCTGTTGCTTGGCGCTGGGCTGAAGAATGAAACTGATGCCGAGTAAAGTAGTTTGTAACCGGCTTTGCATCTGTTCGGTGGTCTGTTTAGTCGTTGGATTTAATTTTGTCTTAACTCAATATAGTCAAAGGAAGTATTTATTGCACTACGGCTCTCATCTCAGGTAGCAATGCATAGATACACTACATGGCGGACGGAGTGTTTTCTCGGTTTATGCATCTGAGTAGTGTCTTCACCCTAAGACTAAATTTGAGTCTAGGAAAATAGTGTGTGAAAAATAATAAAGATGTTAAAAAATAAAAAAAATTAAAACCGCAAATTAGCAGCAACAAGTGATATTAAAAAAAGTTTGCGAAAGTAGGGGAATTTTCCAACATTTCAAATAAACGGATTAAGAATAACATCAACACTACACTCACTAATTAAATTACCATACAAATTATCGGAATAATAATACTAAAAAAAAACTCAGGTGAGTGGCACTATTCGAAGCCTATTTTTTTAATACGTCTACGTATTCGTTTCGTATCCATCCATACCTACATGGTACCATTTTTCAAATGTGCAAAATTCTGTTTTGATTTTTAATGCATACATTTATGGTGTGATATATAATAATATATTTATAATACGTATCTTCATACGTATTGATTCTCCTATTCTTTGTCGTCAATTCGTCATGTCAGAAAATATACACAAAGCAACAGGAGAAATATAAAGTGAAGCAAAGGGGCAAATTACTTAAGAAACCGGTTTATGACCTTCCTTCCACCAGTGCCAACTGCCAGGCCAGGCCAGTGCTTCGCTGTTTCGACTTTTCGTTGCCTATTCCTTTATCTGTGGTTTTTCTTTATGGCATTTACTAGTTTCACATTTAGATTTTTCTAAGCATATTGCTTGCTTGTGGTAGCGGCAGAGGTGCACGTGTTGTGCAGAACCAAGATCCCAACTATGTGTGAGGAATGGTGCGCACTACAGATACAGACACAGAGAGAAGATAGGATAGTCATCGGTCCATAGGACTTCTTTTCTTAATCTTCAGTCCTCTTCGTTTATTTCATACAACACCAACCTTACAAGTGATGCGGTGGCATCTTCGATGGTTTCTTTCTTTTCTTTTCTTATGATTGCGGTTAAATTACATACAGCTACGTACTTCGAAATTGGTATTGCTGCTGCTGGATTTCTCTTGCATGGAATACATAGAAAAGCAAAATGGAATTGTGATCATCTCTGAACACTTAAAACATTTTACATTCGAGGATAACTGCCTACCTAAATCAAGAGTTTCTATGGGAACTTGCATAAATACATAAGTTTAGGTATAGATGGATATTGTGTAGAGTTCAACTTTTCTGAATTTTGCACAAATTAAGAATAAATATCCAACGCAACGTTTACGAGGATGTTTAACAAAAATAAATGTTTGATTGGTACCGTTAACTTACCTAATATCGAAATGTCACACATTTACAAACCATTGTTTAATTCTAAAGCATTTTATGCTATACATTTTATGTCGGGTGTTTTTAAATACAGATTTATTTAGGTGTGTTCAAATATATTTCTCAGTCACAAAGGAGGTTGTATATAGTTAGGTTTGCTACCAGTATTGATCATACCAACAAAAAAGCGTGAATTCAACGCTGTACCTGCAGAATCTACAGTCGCAAATCTTTCTTAGACATCAAATCAAACGTGGTAGATGGTATCCTCTTTCTCTTCATCTCCGCAGACAATTTTTTGCGCATGTCTGCCTAAGATGCATCAGTGATGACATAAACGACCATATGGAGCGTTGAGTCTTTAAAGTAAAGTTTCTTGGATATCTTTGGGTTCAGATTGACTAGGGGAACCTAGCTATTTTGTACAATTCTATGTTTGTCTATCTATGGTTTGATTATTTTGATTTCCATACAGTTAAAAACTTAATTCGCATTCCGCTTGAACACTCATATCGCATATAAATAAAGATCCCATAATAAACTTTTAACCCACGAGCACGAAGTAAATTTAGTTGGAACCGAATGAATCAGCCGCTATGATCGGTTTTAATACGTATAAAACCCGGAATTCTTCCAACTGGTAGAATTTGTTACAAATATTTCCTAACCCCCGCAATGATAGTACTACTATTGCAAAAAACGCTTCAGAAATTGTCAATAGCCACTGTAATAAAAAAAATACATTTTCTTTTTTAGTTCAGAAGTTAAGCAACTGTGAAGTAATTGTGACACAGCCGCACCCACGAACTAATTTTGATTGCTTTTTGTCGACATCTATATACATACCTAAGTAAAAAGTGATCTCCTATAGGTACCATTTACCAAACAAACTAAATTGTGCATAGATATCTTCACCGAAAGCAGTTGAAAATAAAACACATGTGCTTCTAGTTTTAGAATTCTTCGAAAATTATTACAGTATTTTATGCAATAAGTACAGGGTTGTCCTATTTTTGGTTTCACAGAATAGCTGTCAGAGTCAATGTGTGTGTATCAATCCACACCCATGTATATTTAAGGATTGCAAGGGTTTTTGAACAACAAATCAAATAAACTAAGAAAAAGCAATTTTATTTGTTAATAGATTTTAATATATTAAAATATCTTACAAGAAGTACTTGACAGATCGATTTAAAAAATAAACATAGCTAAGCATTTGATATCTGTCGGCTAGCAGATAACAAATAAACAAAAAGACACAAATTAGAGTTAATTGATAAGAAGTAGCGACGATCATGAATCATGATTCTGATTATTTTTCTATATATCAAAAACCACATATTCAAATAAAAATATTTTAGATATTATATATGCTATTCATCCGTTATTTCTTTCTTTTTTTACTTTTTTCATCAATGTCAAGCGAATGATTTAAGTTTTCTTCCTGGGCGTTTGGTTAGTAATCAATTGTCACTTTACTTAAAATTGATACGTATACTTATGCATAAAACCAAACAGTGATCAAGGACCAAATGACTTTCTTATTTAATCGATGATAGTTACCAATTTTACTATTTAAAACGAATGGACTGCTCCTGAGTTCATTTAAAGACCAAATCTTGGGAAACATGATAATGTGATAACGGTTTGCTGTCATAGCTATAGCTATAATTAAAGGGTGAATGAATGCAAATCGTATAATTAAGTCAATGGGCTTTCGAATCATTTTTAGTGTTTACCTCAAATTTAATGAAACTGATACCGAAAATTGTATGATATATAAAAAGGTACCTACCAATTGTAAGCTGTAAAATTCAAGGTCATGTAGTTTTAGACCAAAAAACCATTGTCTGACTTTTGTCAGTAATCAATAAATAAATTCTTACATTATATTAGTAGATGGAAACAAAATGAGTTTTAATTGTTAAAACATAATTATATTTGTCAAAAATACGTCGTTCAATGTAAATTATAAATTATAAATAGTAATAGTAGAAACCTAGACTCGTGTAACACCTTTTGTTGAAGACTTTGCACTAATGAATGATCACTTTTTCGTTTATGTGAGGAAACAAATTACTTTACGCAGCTTATTACATATGAATATACTTAAAATAAGCTGTTTGTGCAATAAATATAGCTATCGCCCCTTTTATAGCGAAATTTATAAACGTTGACGATCCATCACTTCTGGCTGTCTTCTTGATAGGTTTTGGTTGGCACTTGCTTTCGTTATTTACAAATTTAAACATAGACTCGATAATATTAGAAGGGGTTATATCATTACACTTTTCCAAATAAAACAAAACACACTCCTCGAAATCTTGTAAATCAATACACTCCTTCTTTCCTATAACAAACTCTGGTAAATTATTGACATCTGGAATTCCATTCTTTGGAATATAGCCGGCAAATGAGGCATTCATGCAACCGTTTATATTTTCTTTATTAGCTTCAAGACATTCTGGTCCTTCTTCAGCGACAAAAAGAGCGATTTGATCGCCGCCTTTATGACAAACAAATCCAAGCAGTCTTGTCGCAATTCGTAGCATGACGGCATTATGTGCCTTCTCCTCATTACTTAGACACGGTTGAATTTTACTGTTCAAGTTATTAACACATAATTCGACTTGTGGGCGCTTATCGCAATACCTTGAAAAAACGGTATCTAATTCCCCAATTGGCTTGGCTATTTCGATTTCTTGTTGCAATTGCGTCAAATTTGCTAATCCCGAAATACACTTCATGAATTCAGCTGCGCCTCCTTGTGCTTGTAGGAATATTGTCTCATTTTCTCCGGAAACCTTTCGACACTTCTCTTTGAGAATCTTTTTTGCGTCGTCTATGGTTAAATTAGTTCCGGAGAGTTCTGATGGAAGAAATTGTGCTTTTAGCCTTTCCAAATTACTTTGCTGTGCCGCATTCGATTGCACTATCAAGATCACAGCGAATACTGATGCGGAGAGTATTAAAAATTTGTACATTATAGAGCCGGAATTCACTGAGCAGAAGAGAACGATAAACTGAAATGCTACAATAGATCGAACAAATGGAATACCCCCGTGAATACAGTCTTAGTGAACATTGAACCGAACTGTTTAATCTTATCTTTTATGGCGCACAGTAAACTAGCCATCTACTAAAATATACATGAACCGAACGCGTTTATACATATAAATTTATAAAGTGAATGTCAAGTACGATAAAACGTCTATTTTATCATTTTGGAATTTTACGACAAGCTATCAATGGCTACGTTACATAAACACAAAACTCGAGGAATAAATCGTAATGCGTAATCATAAGCACCTTTTGAAATATTTGTTTGAAGTTAAACTTTTATTTTTACTCGTTTATGTCGGTACTTCATCCACGCAACTGGAAAGAAAACAATTTCAAATGTTTTTAAATAAAATAAATTGCATATTAAAAATTATATAAATAATATTAGATCGCTGAGCTAATATACAAAGAAAAATCGGAATTGAACAACTGTTTTATGTAGACATACAATGCCAACACGAAAATTGGGTCGTATTTATGTTTACCTACCTACTTGGCTTTTAAAGTTATTGTTCGGTCATTTAATATAATCATTGGAAACAGCTTCCAATCAATTCAGTAGCTGTACCTTTCTATTATGTACGGGCATTTGTAATTAAATACTTTCATTGAATCACATGTTGTGAATTCATTGTTCCTATACAATGGGTTTACATTACTTTTCATTTCATTTATAAAATATTTCGTAACTCGATGAAAAGTAAGCCTCTTGAAAATCCTTGTTATTTGTTAGTATTTCGGCTTATTATGATATTCTTGTTGGGGTCCACTTAACCAATGAAAATATTTTGAAGAACCCTAATTATAATTATAAAATCAGAACACGCATATAGCCATTTATTTATTGAACCGAATTCGCAACCAATTAGAATAGTACATACTTCTATAGATACAAATTCTATGGGGTATATAATATGGCACCAGATACTTATCGGATAAAATCACGCGCAGATATACTTTCTAAGCAGCTTACACCAAAGAGCATGTAAACAATTTTTCATACCAATTGCAGACAAAATTATTCAGTGCAGAACGATTTGGCATGAGAGAAACCGTTTAAACAAAATTAACAAAAATATATGTAAGAAAGTGAATTAACAAACCTATGTTGGATAGCTTCGCTATATATGACTGCTTATGAATCGATTAAAATTTGTAATCATTAGTAGCTTGTTAAGAGCCTCGCAGGAAAAATAAACAGAAAATGCCGTTAACAGTCATAAACATAAAGTTTATAATATCGCATGCTTTAGTATGCTTAGTTACCTACTGCTTCTTTATGCCATTGACATATTTTTCATTTGGCAAAATGTGTGAAAGTAAATATTTTAGACGCTTACTAAAATAAAGCAACAAGTTAGTTTTTCTCTCAGAAAAATAACAAAATATTTTTGCAGCTCCTCGATTAGTAAATAAGATTATCTATCATATACCTCAAAATACCATTTTCAACCCACAGTTTTCTCTATAGTTGGTGAAGTTATCTGCCTTACCCTCGTTCTTATTTTCCATTCTCTGCAAACAATGAAGGCTATTTGAATGTGTTGCTTGGTTCAGTACCTGCATATACTGTTCCTTTGGTTAACGATCCTACATCCTATTGTATTTCTGGAAGGACGACTTACAAAGGCTCGTAAACAAAGGTTTTGTCGCAATTGTTCTTTATCATTTCATTATATACATCTATATAAAATATATATGCATTATGTTATTCCTTCTAATATTTCGGTGCCCTCTTCTGAATTGTTTTATTCAGACAAAGGTAGTTGAAAGTTAATCTAATGCAATTGCATATGTTTTATATCCCAACTAATCAAGCAAATAAAAAATCTAGTTCTACAATTCCCCTTGTATTTATCATATTAAATAAAAAGCGCACTGCATATTAATTGTCATTCTCTGGAATAAAGTGATTATATGTATATAGCTCAATTAGGAAATATTTTTGTTGTTTTACTGGAGGCAATGCAGTGATTTGTGCTCTCACTAAAAATGAAACTGAATGTTAACAAAATTCATAAAGGACACCAGAGAAACGCATAGTTGTTCAACGTGAAGCATGCCTGCGGGAGTTTAGTTTTCTCGACGATACCCTCATACAAGCTTTTAATTCATTCATTCGTGCTTCTTTCCATTTGGCCAAGCGAATCTCTGCTGAACGTGCAAGGGATTGTATGGCCAGCCACTCACCCAGAAGAAATAGGTCGTTCATCAGCCTTGCATTCCGTACGGTTTTATACAAGAAATTGAGTAAATAAAAAAAGACAACGTGGCTGGTTATTCTGTTTGTGTAAGTAATTCTATTCGTAACAGAAAAACATCCTTTTGTCTAATGGCCTATATGTTTAATTTGTTAATTTTCCTTACTGATCGACTATATTTTGTAAACTTGGTTAGCGGACATGATTAATGTTAATCAATTAATGGAATTTTTAACATTTACTGCATTTATTTTGCTTGTTTGTGTTCCGTATCCGAAGTCGCATTCAAATTTACCTAGCCATATTTCTGTTCATTACGAAAGGGAATTGTACAATTTATGACTTTTTTACCAGTACCAGTAAAAATTGTAGAAATTTTTAAAATAGAAAAAGGAAACGCATTATATATCAAATGTATCATTTTCTTGCCATATTGTGTTTATTTGGTTTTCTATTGTATGGTCCTTACGGGAATAATGACACAGTGCGGAGTGTATATGTGAACTATTTATATGATTACGCGAAGCGATTGCTGTTAATATTTTGTTCTTCTTTTAAACACATTTAAGTAAAAAAACAAAGAACATCTGCAAGCAAGTAGTAAAAAGGGGTACAATAGTCAGGGGTCTAATAACCACCACATTAGTGATGGGGTTAGTTTAAAGTATCCATCAATGAGCGGTGTTGAATGCATTTTCAACTTCAAATGAAATAAACTTAAAAAACAAAAATAAACTACTGTAGCATGCACGCGGCTTTTTTCTATCTTCCCAATCACTACACACTTAAATGAATAAATTTAACAAAACTCTAGATTTGCACACAGTAAAGGATCAAATAGTAAAATTGAAAGACATAATGCATTTATTTGGAAAACGTACAGTTTTCTTATCTTAATGAAAAAAAAAGTTAGTATGAATACCTACTAGCTATTTTTTCAACAAAACTATACAGCTACTAATTTTAGTCTAGTATTGGTAAGCAGCTAAAACATGATAATTCGTTTGAATGTTCTTAAAAAAAATCAAGCAAAAAATTTTGTTTGATTCAGATATGGTTTTCAATCACGGCTGGTGGTTTTCGAAGGTTCGGAGAAAATCTACAGGCGGTATAAGCCAGAACAATATTACTCACATATCTACTACGCAAAATGTGAACAATATGGCAAAACTAACGAGTGATTAAATACAAATATGAAAAAAGCAGACGCACTCAAATTCAAAATTTTTAGTAAAATTATTATGAAATCGAAATGTTCTGCCATTATATTTGCCTCCACTAAGATCTCACGCCGCTGAGCATCTATTTTTAGCTACTCGTCTTCTTTGTATATATACGAGTACATATTTTGTATGGCCTATGCACAAATATAAAGTGACGCGAGCATTAAACACAGTGGCGTGGCGACTAGCACATTGACTAAGCAATTGAGATTTCTTTTAATCTATTTGTTTTCTGTGTTACTTTTGCTTTCAATGTATTAAATATCAATGCTCCATCCCAAAAAAACACTACTTGTCTAAGACAACAACATAACAAAACAAATCGTACATGGCTACATCGAACAGTTGCTAATACAAATTGAGCCGAAGTATGTAAACCACTTGTAGTGTATATAGCTATGTATTAATAAAGACAAGAAGAGCATTGACACTTTTGCAACCGATTTCACTGCCGCATAATTCCTATTGAATCTTATATTAGAAAGTAGTTTTAAGTTAGACAATGCTATTGCCTTAAATGGTTTTTAATGTGAAAGTAATTATTTGTAGCAATTTAAGTGGCACATTTCAGATGCATTTTATCGTGCAGAACGTTAATTGCTGTTCAACTAAATAATTTGCACTATTTTATTTCTTCTCTTTCTAGTTTGACACTATGATATTCAATTCACTTTCATTTTTGAAAGGTATATTTCAAAGGTAAGTCGAATGGTACATTTTACGAGTTATTTCAAGAATTGGTGATGCAAAGTATTATTGAGTATCAAATTCACGCAATCATTCGTATGGCGTATTTTTTAACGCGATACTATTTTAATTCTTCATAAGCACATTCACTAAATAATTTGATGAGAACCCTTAAAATACCCACGCGATTAAATACATAGTTGTTTTTAAAACTTTCAATGAAATGTCTTAGGTATACTCAAATACTCTCAGTCGGTTGAAGACAGCTTTAACTTTAAGGTGAGGAAGTTTCGTTTCAATTTTAAAACCGAATTAATCAAGAAAGTATTTACTGAGGTTTTACACCTGGATTGGTTTTGAAGATGGTTGTGTTTGCAGTCTACTCTAACGTACATATATCGCAAAATTATGCAGTGACTCTGAAAGTACTAAATAGAATAATTCCCGGGTATATGGAATAGGCATGTTCATGTATATAAAAGGTATAGCCAACAGTGTGGTCGTGGGCATAAAAAAAAAATAATAATTAGGTAAAAAATGTTGGTTAAGCCTTTTTTAATGATTCTCTATAATACAGCGATCATGAAATAATCATCACTTGATAATTGCAAATGAACATCTGTAAGGTATTCGGAAGGTCGGCGATTATGTACCTTTGTTAGTATGTACTTTAGCTACCTATGGATCATTTGTCTTACGTACGTTTTTCTATTCTTTATGTATGTTAACAGCTGGCAGTGGAAACACAATACAATTCGTATAGTTACAAAAAAAAGTATCAAATGATTATAATTATAAAAAGTGATTGAACACCAGCAAAATAAAAGTGACTAGGTACAGAAAATTGCTTATATTCAACAAAGGTTTTTATGAATTTGTGTTGTAGTGACATCGCAATTTGTACATATTGCGTACCTACAAAATCTAAATAAATGCCCAGGTGTTTAAATTTCAAAAATTAAAATAAACTATTTTTAATCACTCAATCGCGTATAGATGGTGATATGTTCTGCGTTTCTGTTTTTAATACATTGGTACTTAAGAATTAAACCGCTGGTGACTAGGGAGGTGAAACAGTGGTGCACTTAATCATAAAATATTTTGCTCGTACGAACCTTTGACAAAAAAAAGATTGATTATTGATAGTCTTTTTAACATTTCCGCATGATGTCAACGTACTTAAAACAAATGTACTTGAAGTCGTACAAATTCGTACAATGACGTTTTAGAAGAACCTACAATTGTTTAAGACCAAGAATCAAGGCGACACACAAGCCAAATTGTTTTACTTTTATTTTAACTTACTACCCATATGACTTTTAGGCTTGTAAATGTAAGTGTATTTGTACAACTATATGCGGATATGGTGCAATTTATGAAAAAAAAAATATCGCCATCTAAATACATCGAAAGCTAGTCTTGAATGCAACATCCATTCTGAAATAACCAGGATAAGTTGCTTTGTGTTCAAGAAATAAAGAAATAATGCGGGCTTAAGCGATGTATAGTTTTAGCTAGAGCACCCCTCTATAGCTCCTAAGCTTAGCATGTAGCTATACTTATTGCGAAACAGATTTTATTTCATTTAATATAATTTAACCCCGTGGCTTATGTATGTATTTAATCTGTTCGCGGTCGATTTTAAGTAAATACATATACTTTTGTCTGCACACAATTTATTTACTTATCAACGCACTCGTACCACTTGATGTTGAAGGCTATATTTGAATCCAGTTTTTCCTTAAATATAAAAGCGCATAGAATTGCATGTAACAATTTAGATTCCAGCAAAAGCGTCGTTAATTAGCATTGAAAATGTTTCAGTATGAATGGCATATACACTAAACAACCCTCAACTTACGTAAATGTTGCTAAGTTTATAGTTTTTGTAGGCCACGATATCGTACAGAGATTGAGTACAGCAACGAAAAGATAAAAAGCATAGATTATTATGTATACCAATAGGTAGTTAGGACGGCAATTTAAATCTGCTGAAATTATGTAATCTCAGTTTTCTTTAGTCTATTTATGAATTTAGTAAAATTACTTTGCTGTTTAATTCACCAGGTGCACAGGAATTACTACTTGTGAAGAACATATCCTTCTATAAATTTGTCGAGCACTAAATGCGTGTATGTGCGATTCATTTTCATTTTTATTGCTTTTTTCTTTATTCGTTGCAGCAGCAACAAAACTGTTGTAATATCAAAATATGTATTTAAGAACAATAGAGATAGTCCCCACTTGTTGAACTCATCAGAAACCTCGTTGACAACCTTAATTGTAATATTGGATTTATTGTGGAGGACATAAGCCAGATGCATGTCGCTGTCAATAACTAAGTTGCTCAAATTAGTAAATCTGTATAAGTATCGGGAGAATAAAATATGCTTAAGACGCTCTCGGTATCGGTGTTGAGCACACCGAACGCAAACCGTGCCCCCAAAGGCGACTTGATTGTGTCAGAGAACTCGGTCACAATGCCGCACAAACCGTTCACGTACAAAACCCATCGGCAGTGATTACGTGGAACTGAAGCCATATAAAACCGTTTGTATTTTTTGTAGCTCAACAACCACGCTTCCATTAGTTGAAATAGAGGGCATGCAAACCCACCAGTATTTCAGCGACTTAAGACTAACTATTTGCTAATTATTAAGACACGCATGCGTGTCAAATGCAAGATAACACATATAGACTATAAATAAATAAGCTTGCAGGAAAGGGCAGTTGTATTTTAAGGCACATCCCCCGTATTGCCGTATTTATAAACTCAGCATGAAAGTCATCAACCGGTTTGAATGCCATCTGGCGTTTGCTATATAGCTGGCATGTAAATTTGTTTATTTATATGGGAATATGTATAAATATACTGACCAGAACAACGATGTAACATGCTTATGGACAAAATTTCTTTACTTTTTCTTGCAGGTAGGTTCTATAAGATGAACTGCTCCTAATGATACCTATCCCGGAAAACAACACTACCATCAGGAATATCGATTACCCACAAAAAGGAACTCTTTCCTATAATATAGCATAAAGATGCCCCATTGTTTGTATAACTTATTACAGCAATCTTTTCAATAACTAACATGATACAGTCTCAAAGTATGCGGTAGTTTTTGCAATTCTATATAAAAAGAAAGAAAATGATACTTTACAGCTATCAAATATCAGTCTCATACTTATTATATTTAATGCGCGCTTGGTCCCAGCCGTATTAAAATCATGTATCTGTCCCCGACTGCATTTCTGTCGTCTACGTTTTCCTTGTTGCAACTTCAACTAATTTACAGGCTATACTTTAGTGAAATTTGAATTCAAAGAAGGCCTTGTGATGTTAAATTTCTTCTTTAAAAAAAAAAAAGCAGCTTTTAAGCAGTCACCATGGTTTTCCCAAAGGTACTCTTTCATATTTAGGGTCTTTTACCGATATCAATTGGCTCATTCTGAACTCTAGTCGTCTTTGGTTGACTAGATGTCTAGGAATGCAGCTGACTTGGGGAATTATCATTCATTTTATTTAAAGTGCAGTTTATAAGAGTATTTGAAGTGAAAATCATTCTGCTTTACACAATTTAATGTTACCGGAATACCCAGTAAAGATATTATTGATTAGATTTACCCGTTATCTATCTGCATACAATTGTAAAATTGTTAAGTGGAAGGTGAACGTATACAATTATTGACACAGCAAAATGTCGATACAATTATTGACACCCTCTTCAAACACAAGGCTTAAATTCGGAGAAATTCCAATAACGTTTATTCTATTTCTATCTGCATTCTACACTCGTGCTTTATTGCGCTGTGAGAGACTGTCGGTGTAGTGCAGTCAGGTAACATCAGTTGTTCGTGGCTCTTAAATCGTGCGCAGAAACCTGAACAATTCCTTAAGGAACTGAAACAAGTAAGCGCATTTATATGATTTATTTTATACAATCATAATCAAATTTTTCATTTCTTGCAAAAGATTATGCTTTCACCTATGTATATTCTTTTTTTCTACTGATATGTAATTAAATAAATGGGGTGTCAACTATTGTATTAGTATTTGCTCAATTCCTTTTATTGACATCATGGTGTCAATAATTGCCTTCTATGGCAATACAAAAGTGGACACCGTGTCAATTATAGTTTCTTTCTCCAAATAAATATGTAGTTCAAAAAATTCCAAAAAGCAGCCACAAATACCGTTCAAATGACCCCCAAAAAGCTCTTTAAAGTGTCAGGACGCATGTCAAAAAGGCAGTGGCCAAATTTGATGGGGTCCCTCGAACAACGCTTATGTTTCGATTAAATTATTTAACTTATTTACTTGATTTAAAAACCACCTACCGACTTATGAACTGGTAGCTAGCTACATGATTCCTTGAGTTATCAAATAAAATGTTTATAACTAGCTAGCTAGCTAGCTAATTATTTTTTTTCTTTTTTTCCTGCCGTGTAAAACTTTTAAAGATATGTCAATCAACTGTCAACTGTATCATTACATTGTGTCAATAACTGTGTATAAATGTCAATCATTGTACTTTTACGTGGTGTCAACAATTGTATATAGGTGTCCATTAATATACAATTTTAAAAGCCCTTTGAAACATTGTGATTAAATTTTATTTTATCAATTTTCCTTAATTTATATAAAAACTAAATGAATTCTAATAATATAACATATTTCAAAATTCCAAGAGTTTTTAAAGTACTCCTGTCAATATTTTTTTACGGCGATTTAAAAAGGAAATTTTTTTATGGGTTTCAATAACTGTATCGGTTACGCTACACCCAGTCCAATAAAAAGGAGTGTTACAGACTGCTTAAAAAAAAGCTCTTTTTTATAATTATTTTATTTCTATACGGATAAATAGTTTTTGGTACTTTGCCTGCAAATATATTTGTTACTTCATAATATGGAACTTTAATGTATATAAAAACGATTATTTTGAAGATTAATTTTTGTTTTATCTTGAACAATAATTGTTATATACGTCTTTAGATATGAGTCCTGCATTCCTGCTTATACGATTTTATGTGTAGATATCTATCTTGAAGTCATGCTGCAGTTGGTTAAAAAGTTAAGAAAAGAAAACCAGGTCGTGTTAATAGATTTTTGCCAATGATGACATTAATATTAACCAGAGATTATATTCATAGTTTCAGTTTAATAGATACATTGTTAAAATATTTGTTGAAAATAATTTTTAGTGCAGTCTCGGTTATTGGTGAGTTTTATTTTCTCTCCTCCAATATGTTTTTTTCTACTTCTTTCTCTCTCTCTTCATGTTATGGATCAAGATGTAACAGATGTAGTAGGTATGAAACTAGTTTCAGTTTGCTTCATAAGCAAAAGATACAACAATATCTTTGAAATACAACCATGGGCAAATAAGCAGTTCAACAGCATTCAAGCAAGCTTGAATATCGTGACCAATCAGTTTACGTTTGCATAGGGTGTCACGCAGTCTGTTTCTGTGTTTTGATAAAAAAAATTCCACAAAAATAAAAAAGAAGTCTTTAAAGCACAAGTACATATATAAGTAGATATGCTTGAATTTTATTTTCGTAAAAGGGGAGTCTTTTCATACGTCTAAACTGAGACCGATGATTGTTATAATTCCGTCGCTGACTTATACTGAGACACTTCACCTGAGCATGAGCAATGAGCATTATCTAATAGACATATTTTAAACCACAAAAAGTTTTTATTTGTTTTCGACATAGTCTTACCAAAGTATGTTCTGTGTATCTTACATACATATAGCTTCATTTGACGTAAACAAACATATGTACATAAAAAAACTGAACTTAATATCGGATTATGTAGTTGTAATTTTCATAAATTGTATGTAGGTATTTTAAATTGTTTTCTTTAATTTTTTTATAAATATACAATCTTTGCATACAAGAAAATATATAGGTAATAGTGCATGTAATTTGTCAGACACTCTGTAAATCGAATGCATTCATCTACTATACAACATAATACGGGTTGTTATAATTCTGTAAAAATATTCATGATCCATCACAAATAAAAAAGAAATACTAGACTAGCAAGTTCAAGTTTGTTAAGATACGAGCTCGTCTTACTGTATGATTTGTTCAATGCCGCCACTTTATTTTCTTAGTGCATTTGATTTGTGTTGCGTTGATTATTCGCATCTCGGAAAACGCGTTTTAGCAGGTAATGAGTTATGACTGTGGAGAAATTATTTGTGCATGCATGTGGCAACGACATAAAAATAATTTTCGGGTTGGTATACAAATAAATATCATTAGTTATCAAATTACTCAGATACATTTTTATGTATAGTAGATTGGTGTACCTATGTATTCTGATAACTTGAGACTAAATCATGCAACAATTGTGTATCTGTTACCTATACCCTATACGCATATTTAAGACGGCGAATTAAAGAAAAACGTAGTGCAAGGAAGTTTCGTGTAATATGAATCTCTCTTCATATGATGAATTTATATTTTTTTTTAAACAATTTCAGGTATGGTTCTTGTATAATACATACATTATGTACATTGCATTAAAATGCGCGCATTGGCTTAGTGGTTAGTGAGCTAGTCTCAGATTTAACCCCGGGGGAAACTCGTTTAACACTTTAGATGAACTTTTCTAATTCGCCACCTGTCGCAAACCACTGCCAAGCTTTCCAGGGGAGTAACATTTTTTTTATAGCTATGAACGCAAGAGTATTATTTGGGCTCAGTAGCCGAAAGGTTTTACTTCCCAAAAATTAAAAAAAAAATTAAAAATTTTAGTTTACTACAAAATAGAAGAATATTCTTGTTTATAATAAGTTCTATAATAATCAAAGTTGCATTAATGAATACAAATCTAAATCCTGTGTGCGCCAACTTGGTGAATGTTTGAAAGAGGTTTATTTTTCGAATTAGCTGATTTGTGGTAATTTTTTTATATATGTTACCTTAACCTGAATTCAGATTAGCAACAGCAGTTTAAAATGAACAAAAAGGTATCACAGCTTGGCTATTTATCCCACAATGGAAGAAAGAAAATCTAAGCAAGTTACTGATTAGTTTTAAAATGTAAAATACACGCCTCATATCTACAAAATAAAAAAGAGGAGAGTGAAAGAACACAGCGGTTATAATTAGAATCAATGACCGCAATAAATAAATTCGTATACCATTCGATCTTACTAATAAAACAATACAATTTGTGATGATTGAAAAAAGAAGATTGCGATTACGTTTTCTGTTCTTCTGTACATCTTGCTCTCATTTCATGGTGGCATAGTTGTAATTAATTATAGAGAATTTAGGTTATAAATATTTTGCAGTTGTAGATATACATATATAAAAAGTAAATATGTATGAAGAAACATTTCACATACGAATTGTTAGTACAGGCTCGATCGAATTCTAAAAATTCTATCAAAAATGTATCACTTGACATAAAAACAAATCTAACACAAGTCACAACAAAAATAATTGATCGTACCTACATATATACTTATTCATATAATACTCTTGTTGCTATAAATAAATAATATGCTTGTTTTCATTACATTTTGAACTAAAAAAAAATGTTTAAACTTTCAATTGTTTTTGTCATTTTCAGATTAAATTAAAGGCCGTTATCACCGACATATACCCCTTTATATATTTGTAAGGAATAAAACAAAATCGACTATGACAGGCTCAAAAACAATTTTAAAAATACTGTTTACACTATGCGTGTGGTCGTTTTTAATGTTGGGACTATTTAAAATACGCGATGGACAGATCGTCCCACAAGAATATGTGTCGGTCCCTATAAACGGTCGTATTTTACTTCAAAAGGAAAATAAGTATGGCGTGGATCCCACATCTACAACAACAGACCGTTTCGATCCGTCAGAAATTTTGGTTGATAACAGAACTGGTGCGGTAGATATATAATATATTTATTTAATGCTGATTGTAACTCTTTTTTTCGATTCTTTTTCACTCAAGCCATGGACGACGAGCAGCTGGTCCGCGATGTGGAGTCCCGCATTCCATCACTTCCGATTGCATATTGGAGCAAAAATAAAAACTTTTTACAGCAAAAATCTTCTACATGTGCCAAGTACCCGTCAATTTTTGAATTAGAGTTTAATAATATTTACTGGCAGACAATGCGCACATCGAACGGGACATTTCAATTATTTGGTGCATACTATGATATTCGAAAGAGTTCGCTTCTTGGGCCTACTGTTCGTATTTTGGGCATGATTGATCGCATTGAACCAAAAGTAAAAACATTTTGCCAGTTTTGGTTTGATGGACAGAAAGAGCCATTTATTGTTAAGACGTTCGAGTACAAGTACATATGGTACAATAAATGGGGCAACTATAAACAAGGGATCTACCAGCCCTATTTGATCGCTTGCCAAATCCCAAAACCATTCCATGGAATAGTCCCGTCTTCTGTATCGATGGTTGAGAAGGAATGTGACACAGCTACAAACAACCTGCGAGTCATTTATAACCGCCCTAGAGATGATCAGAAAAAAGGATTTGCAGTATGCGTAAAGGGTTTAGACTTCTTATACGATGATCTATCAGTTCGCCTTATAGAATGGATTGAAATGCTTAATATACTAGGAGCTGACAAAATTTTTTTTTATAATCTACAAGTCCATCCAAATATCTCAAAGGTGCTAAACCATTACGAACAGGAGGGAAAGGTTCATGTTATTCCGTTAACTTTACCTGGTGGTCAACCAAATGTACCTGGTTTTCAGCATCTTTACCTTACGAAAAAAACAAATCACAAACGTCAAAATGAAGTTATACCCTACAATGATTGCTTATACAAAAATCTGTATCTTTATGACTATATCGCTTTACTTGATATTGATGAGGTGATAATGCCAAAACATGAGGATGACATCACATGGATTGAACTAATGCAGCGTGTTGTACCAAAGGCAAAAAAAATAAAGCCAGAGGGTTACGCGAGCTATAATTTCCGTAATGTTTATTTTCTTGATGACCATCAACATGAGCATGGGTGGCATAAAGAGGTTCCGAAATATATGCACATGTTGCAGCACGTGCACCGAGCGAAAAACTATACTAAACCAAATCAGTACGTGAAATGCTTTCACAATCCCGAAAAGGTGCTGACTCTTCACAATCACTTTCCCCTAGCGTGTCTGGGTGGTGTTTGCAAGTCATATCCCGTAGACACAGGTGATGCCCAACTGCAGCACTACAGAGCGGATTGTGTGAAAACACTACTGAAATCCTGCGAGCAATATCGTGAAAACTCTGTAGAGGATAAAACAATTTGGAAATACAAGGATGAGCTAGTACGACGATCGATAAAAACATTAGAAACATTGGGCTTTTTCAAAAAGTCTAATAATAACTTGCCTACAGCAAATACGGTTACGGAACGGTGATTTTTACTAAATTGGTGGCGATACGGGTGGAGGCGAATACAAGAAGCATGCGAACAGAATGAGTTTTGGTGACGGAAAATAGTCAATTCTGTGTCGTTTGATTGTAGAAACGCTTTTAGACTTCGTGTCAATAAGAAAACATATCACTGTTACTCTTAAAATTTAATTTTACCATACTGCAACTGACTATACGGTCGCAACTACTATCGGTGCTACATATAGATAGAAATAGGCCGACGACGACGCTCCAAAAACATTCTTAGGTGTTTGAGTATTTCTTTAACATTTGCTGACTAGAAAAAAAAAATATACAATTAAACAAAATGAAATCAAGTAGTGCCTTTTTACAATAACAAAAACACGTTACATAAGATTTTGGGGAAAAATATAATAATTATTTCTTCAGAGGAAATATTTAAGCGAAAATATAATGTAATTTATTGGATGATTTACATTTCTTGAAAAGAAAATTTAAAATTTTGTAAAAGAAAAATAAATGAGAATACAAAATTGCAATATTGATCTAAAATAATTCATAAAAAATGTCGGTTGGAAAACATCTTATTCTTATAAGCTGTTCTTTTATATTAATTTATACAATTTGATTCTCATTTGTTTTCAGCATGTAGATCCTTTTACAATAATTATTTAAAAGGACTAAATATTAAATTTACTTAGTTAAAGACTGATGGCGTTGGTAAAACGAAAAAAAATAATTTATAGTAATAAAGTAATAACACTGCTAAAGAGGTAAATAATAAAATGCGTATTACTTGCGAAGTAAGTTTATATATTATTAGTTACATACCTATACTTAATAAATAAATTTATTATGTTTTTGTAAATATTAATATTTATTTAATTTGCAACATTATGTATATTTATTTCGAATCATTTAGTTAAAACATTGGGAAGACTTTTTGCGAATTTATTACGTACCTACTTATTGTATTCTTTTATATGTTCTTAAGTTCTTTTAAAATCTGACTTATACACATAAATTATACTTCCTATCTATTGGAGTAATTTAAGCTCCTCCTATCATACACAATGTTATGAGGCCTTATCACTTACATTATTTTATTACTTGCTCCTTAAAAGCGCTAGTATATTTTTTTTGTATTCCTATTTTGCCAATGATGTTAATTTGTAAGTATCCATTTTGTATATTTAATATGTAAATATCGCTTTCATTATGTACTTACAATGTGGCAAAGAAGAATACGAATTATTTAAAAAGATAATAAATCAAAAATATAAAAAAAGATTTGAAGATGGTGTTATTCTCTGTTTATTAATAAATTTTTTCTCGATATATGATAGATAGATAGATAATAATATATGGGCTTCACAATGTTTCGATAAATAGAAAAACATATTTTCCGGAATAAGTGGTAATTAAACTAACACAAAGTTCCAAGAACAAAATAATTTTTTTACAATAGATATGCTATTACTAAAATAAGATTTTGTTAAATGCATTGTCGACATGAGCTGCCATGCATAGATACTCGTATTTTGCTCCACTTATTATTACATATCTGTATTTGAATTTGGCGTTTCAAACAAACGTTTGTACTTGAAATTTGCTGATCTCAGAATTACTTTTTGTGACATATTTAACTTTAGCCGAAATAAAATGCGCCCTAGACATTACTGATTTTTAAATTAAGTAAACGTCTCCGTCCAGAACCATTTCCAAAGTGACCCAAACTGGCACTCAGTTGACAAGAATCATAAGGGGGCTGTGAGCGTTTTTCACTACTTAATGAGCAAGAGCTCAAAGCATGCAGGTATCGGTTAATTTGTTGCTTAAACGTAGGCATGGTTAATGTATACAACACAGGATTTAAAGCTGAATTAACCGGAAGAATCAATACTGCAAGCCATGCATATAGAGAGGGTGAAATGTGGGCACCTAAAATGCATTACAAATCTTATATAACAAAATTGAGTCAGCAACAAACGTTTTCTTACCATATAGTGCAGCTACTTTGACACCTATTATTGGAAGCCAACACGCGCAATCGATTATAATAATTACGGCGAATCTGAAAATCCTATAAAAATATGCGTATTAGTTAGTTAATTGATTATGAATATTAAGCGTTTTCACAAAGGATGGTTATGCTGTAGCTTACCATCCCACAAATATGTACTGCAATTAGCTCGCAGTGCTTACCTTCCGACAACAAGATTCTTTCGGCCACTAAAAGTACTTCGCATTCCTCTACCTGAATCACGTATAGCCTGCAGCATCCTTAGGTAAGAAATCGTAATAAACAACAAAGATAACGTATTAATGAAAATGAATAATGTTGCTGAATATTCCCAGCCCTGCAACAAATAAGTATTAGGAGACTATTTATTTCAATAATTACAAGGTGTTCAGTTAACCTTAGCATAAGGATCATGTATATGTAACGATCGTATCTATACTGTTTTTCGCAGTATTATACTGCTTTTGCAACTCCAAAACTGTATACTGCTTTTTCAGCCCAAAATACTGTATTTTAATACTGAGAACGTCAGACAAAACTCAATTGGAAGTCGAAACATTGAAAGCAATTCTGATGGTCAAATGTAACTTGAAATATCCATGCGTTCAATTCTATCATTATCTCAAATCAAAGCCGGAATTGCTTCGTCAAATTGCTTCAAAGGACAAATACAAAACATCAACAACAGGAGAAGACATTGAAATGGAAAGCGATTTAGATGATGGAAACGAATCGCCCCGAAATGAATAGTTTTTTTTGTTGATTTTCATTGATTAAAATGTATACTGCGAAAAATACTGTATTTTTTAAATCGATTTACTGTTTTTTTTAAATTTTTGGTCCAAATATACTGTTTTTTGTCTAAAAAAAGATACGATCGTTATGTATATGTAATGATAAGCATACTCCATTATTCCCATAGAAATGTTCTCCAAAGTATGACAATGATGATAAAGGAAGCGACGCCAAAATAAATGATAAAGTCCACATTATAATAAGTCGAGTTAATGCCCTAAAAAAAAGGTAAGTACCAAAATGTTCTTATTTACCAAATGGTCTTACGTGGAACTGCTGGTACTTCGAGTTTGTAGAGGTCTTGTCACGGACATGAGTCTATCCCATGTGACTAACGTTAGTAACAGAGTAGAAGATTGACAGCTTAATGTGCTTAAGAATCCTAAATACAAAAAATAACTAATTCATTTCTTAGCCAATAAAATTTAACTCACCGCAAAACGCGCAGACTATACTCTGGCGCCAGGACTCTTCATGGATGATATACCTTCCACGAAAGTTAATATCGGCTGAAGCAATAACTGCTAAATAAATTCCCATCAATAAGTCACTTGCAGCCAAGTGTCGAATATACAGCGAATGCTCTGCATTGCTTCGTTTTCTTGAAAAATATCTCCCCAACAGAACAATAGTGTTTCCCACAATAGCAACAGCCGCCATAACCCAAACGCTATAATTAATAAATTAGATCTGATTTAATAATACAAAAACTTGGCATTTTCGAAGGACTTCATTAGTCAAGATGCATGGTAGTGGACCGTCAAGGTATTTAGAAACTTTTTTAAATAGCATAAGCATGTGGCGTAATAATATTTTTGAATACTTGCAGTAGACAGTAACGTACAGTTATCCCATTTTACTTGACTGTTTTGTGGGGAAATACATAGCTTACATTTATTAATCCCTTAGTAAAATCATATAATTATACATGTTAAACAAATATCTTATAAATATACAAAATTTTATAAAAAATGTATACCTTCCTCGTAGAAATATGTTGTCCAATAGATGATAAGCACTACTGATACCATCCCCTTTCGGATCACAAACCCTTACGTGCGTTGCTGCCCGACACAAATGAAACCACGAAAAGTAACTATAAATGATTAGCTGTTATAGGTAACTTTTAAATTGTTTGTATAAATGCTTACATATGGCTTAAAGAAGTTAGGTTTTGTAAAACCAAGTTACTCAATATCTTGAATTTATTTCCTGCTAGTAGTAATGATGTTAAATTTGATAAGCACTTGAATGCACCGTTTTCAATGTTTCGTATGTTATTATCACTCAAGTGTCTATCAAAATATGCGGTAAAAAAATATATATGTATATATGTTTGTAGTTTTTATGTTTAGAAACGTACAGTCCTTTAAGCTTATTAAGATAACAGAACGTTTCTGATTTGATTTCTGTCAAACGATTACCCGCTAAAAATAAATGTTCTAGTTCAGGAAAGGGGAAGGAGTCCTTCTCAATGCTGTTAATCAAGTTTTGAGCTAATGATAACGTTTGCAGACTCTTCAGATTAGGAAACATACGAGGCGATAGGCAATATATGCGGTTTTCATTTAAATACCTATTAAAATTTGAAAAGTTAATGCAATAATATTACTATACAGAATGGGATTTTCTACTTCTCTTGCTTTAGCAAGTTCATTCAATTTTGATTGCATTCTTATTATAAGAACATTAAAAGTATAAATTTATTAAGATCTTACAAAATCTCGAGATTTGCTAAGGGTTGGAAGACGTCCTTTCCAAAAACCTCAATTTGGTTATGCCTTAAATCACTTCCAGGTTCCAGATTCCAAGTGTTAATATAAATAAATTAAAATGTGTATATGGTTTGGATAAAACAGTTCTACTTACAGTTCTGTGAGCAAGCCCAAGTTTAGGAAATTGTAACTATATAATATATTTATCATATTGCCGGAGAGAATCCTGTGTGTACATATTTATATACAACAAATTAATTTTATATAGTATAAATTACTGAAAAAATCTTATACATTTTTATCAAATTGTTAATTTGTAGGTATATCACCAAACGATAAATATTGTTAATTATTGTTATGTAACAAATTATAGTTACGCATGATGTACCTTAGTTTAATAATGCAATTATTTAAAAGTAAGAGTAATTTTTGGTTGTTGGAACTTGTATTTACATACACTGAAAGTCAAGACAAGTCATTTAGTTTTCTTATTATAGTTGTTGTTTACAATCTTTGTAAATAAGTGAATAAGGAAGTGATTAATGCGCGGGATATGTTTTATCGTTCAAAAATACTAAAGGCAAATAGAAATCTTAAGAAGGAGTGGCAAGTCGTTAATAGTAGGTATTATCAGTCGAAAAGTTACTACTAACACTAATCCTATCATACTGAATATCGGAGGTACTGACATTTTGAATCCTCTTGAAATAGCCAACGAGTTTAGCAATTACTTCGCCTCCATTGGAGAATCCTCTTTTTCAGATAGTTCGCAAACTTTATGTAATTGTTGTACTAAGCCTGTTACTACATGTAATGGCTTCGGAAACAGCTTCGCTTTTGAGCCTATCACAGTATTTGAATTGCTAAAAACTATTAATTCTCTGCCTATCTCTAATTCGTGTGGTAGTGATGAGATCTCGAATTTGGTCCTAAAGAATATTGGTCTCAATTTAGTAGATATTTTGTCTTACCTCTTTAACTTCAGCATTATGTCTGGAACTTTTCCCACTGATCTGAAATGCGCCATAGTAATTCCTCTACTTAAAAAGGGTATCAAATCAGACCCATCCAATTATAGACCTATTTCGTTATTGTCTTCTATTTCCAAAGTATTTGAAAAAGTAGTTCAAACGAGAATCTTAGCCTATCTCAATAATTTAAATTTTTTTAGTCCCCTACAGTTTGGTTTTCGGACTGGTCATTCCACTGAGGATGCTCTACTGGACTTCTGCTCTATATTATATAAGGGTTTAGATGACAAACTTTTCTGCGCTGGCCTATTTGTCGACATTACCAAGGCGTTTGACATGGTTGATCATGTAATTCTCCTAGATAAATTATATAAGGCCGGATTCAGAGGATTCATTTACAATTGGTTTGAGTCATATCTTAAAGGTAGAAAACATCGAGTTAAAGTTGGTAGCAGTATAAGCAGTCCTAAACGAATAACCTGGGAGTACCCCAAGGCTCTGTACTTGGTCCAATTTTATTCCTAATATATATAAATTCCTTATTTTCACTTCCTTTTTTGGGTAAAACTAAAGCCTTTGCCGATGACCTTGGTATTGCTTATTGTTCAGTCAGTCCGTTAGATTTAATATCTAACATAAACCATGATCTTTACTAAGAAGCTGGTTTGCAGAAAATAGGCTTATTGTTAGTAGCAAAACTAAACTGATGTATTTCAGTCTAACTGAACAGGAGTTTCCCGACTCAGAAATAGTTTTTCACTCCCATGATTGTGCTAGTCATACGCTGTCGAACAACATCTGCAGTTTCCAAAATGACCCATCTTTCAATAGTAAGGCAGATTGCAGTCCTAACTGCTTTAAAATTGAAAGCGTTGATAGTTTTAAGTACCTTGGTGTTACTATTGACCAAAATTTGAACTGGTCCACGCACATTTCTCTTTTGAAAAAATATCATCTTTCCTCTACTCGCTGTTTTTATCGTCTTAGAAAGTACTGCTCTCCTGACACAATGAAAATGTTCTATTATGGCTTATTCCATTCAAGATTGCAATATGGTCTCTGCAGTTGGGGTGGCGCTTATTTTAATAAGCTTCAGCAATTAACAGTTATTCAAAAATCTGTTATACGTAAAGTTTGTAGTTCTCGTCGTTTAGCTCACACTATGGTCCTGTTTAGGTCGTTAAATATTCTTCCTTTGCGACATTTATATTTTTTCAAAGTTCTTAAGGTCTTTTTTTTGAGAGGCGGGCACCTGGAAAGTCCGATTTCTGACTTTCGCTGCTTACGAAGCTACTCGAACTTCGTTGTGAATTTGCCTTCGTTCCGCACTACAAGCTACAGAAACTTCTACTCCATTGTTTCTCGCAAACTTTTTAACTCCTTACCGTTTGAAATTCGGTCCATAAGAAATTCCCGCTCGTTTACAAAACTAACGAAAATTTGGCTCTTTGGATTCAACCATGATGAAATCAAAACGCTTTTACGCTATACTGCATAGTAATAAAAATATATATAATTATACAGAAAGTAATTGCTTTTTTGCTAATTTTGGTTAAGTAGCGGTAGTAGATACTGTTTGAATTTGTCCTCTTTTATATATTTTTATTATTTTTCCTTTTTGTCACTTGTTATAGATTGCTTTTTCTTTCTTTCTTAAATTGCTATAATTCTCTTATCTTAACTTCAACCTTTTACTTATTATCCACCTTTGTACACCCCACAAAGTTAAATATATCCAATGTGACATCATCACTATTTTTCTCAAATAAAGGTGTCACTAACTATTCTGTATGTACTAGCTATATTTAAAAATTTGCTTTGTTTTTTTGTAATTATTCATACTTTGTACATATTTGAATAAAGAACTAAATGAAATGAAAAAAAATGAAAAAAAAAAATTAATCACATCTATTGTGTATCTACGCAAACATAGTACATATAAACGGTGACCATTCGACCTCTTTTTCGCTATTTTCAACTACAAAGAAAACAATACAATGTTCTCTTGGCATATGTAATAAATACTGTGACTAAGATTCTCTCGTTTGGTTATTGCTACTGGGGATTATTTGAAAGGTATCAAGTGTTGTTGGAAGTTCCTTTTGCGTTTTGCTTTGCCTGATCTTGGCCCTTGTAAAAATATTTGTGCTTTTTTTTATCCAAGTCAATCATTTATATTTGACAAATAAATTCTCTCTTTGGAATCGCAAAATATATCAATGCCTGAAGTTTCTCTTGTTTTAAATTAAGATTACGGAGGGAAGTTTTTTACCATTCCCTGTTAAAAATATTCTTACGAAGCTGGAGTAAGACGGTAATCTTAATGTATTAATCTTAAACGACGAAACGAAACCTGTGTTGATTACGTAAGCCAATGGGATGCAGCATTTAAGGATATGGAATATTTTGATTGGGTATATTGGCAATGTATTGAAAAAAGATTTTCCGATGCAGTAGCTTTCAAAAATGATGAGGAATTATTCGAAAAATGAACTTATGTCAAAAGAAATGCAATGAAGAACAAATTGAAATATGGAAATATAATAATGTTTTACAACAACACAATTTACTTAAAATGATCTCCTGCTACAATGACCCAAACATGTTTTTAGCACTTAAAGATTGATTGCTTTAATACTTACAGTAACTTTAAGGTATTGTTAGCCGGAAAGAAATTGTCTGGCAAATAACAAATATTGTTCTGGTCCAAATATCTGTACGTGTATAAAACAGGACTGAAAACTATTTACAGGTTGTTTGTTTAGTTGGCGGTTGCTTACATAGTTTCTAGGCTTATTTTTGAAAGTCTTTTAAATGCATTTGGAGATATGGTGTCGATCGCGCAAAATTTGAGAACTCTGAAAGATGCAAAAATCCCGATTATAGCCTGTAGTGTGTTTTATCGTTATCCTATTTAACAGAGTCATCACGTATTTAACGGAGTCATCGAGGTCGAGAATTTTAGACTTAATATTTTCAAAATCATTAACCTCTTACATAGTTTCCATATCAGGCAAGCCTTCAAAAAAAGTTTCGTGCAATGAGGTGAATTTGTTCCCAGTCAAATCCCTGAAATTGTCTTAGATAAATAAAATAAAGCTTTGATGTGTTTTTTAAACTTAACTAACAGCATTTGTATTCCCCTTTCAGGCAAAAGGAGAGGAATGCTTTGTAAATTCTGAAATCTACATAGAACTTCATTGCCTCTGCAAGGGCACTCTAACCAAGAAATATTCCAATCTGAAAATATTTATAAATATTTATCAATGCAAGCTCAAAGCATTAAATTAAAAAGTTATTCATATTTACAGCATATGCCGGATTGTACATTATCGTTCCTCCCGAATGGTTGTTTACGAAAAAAATGGTCCCAAAACTTTGTATCTATCTCATTTTCGCAATTCCATTCGTCCGACGCATCATTGCAATGCGCAGATCCATCGCAGTTAAGCCTTTGCGGTACACATTGTTCTGATGAATTGCAATGAAAAAATCCCTCTGGGCAATTGCTGAAAGCATCAGGTAACTGAACTGTTTCCAGGATAGACTGTCCATTATGGAAACTTGTTTTAACTATACATATACCTAAATACAGTATAATTAACACAAAGTTCAAATGTTAATTTTCGGTTTTATTTAGCAACAGGTAAATCCTATTATGGTAGACTTGACCCAATACATTCGGCTAGTATTTATTTTCATTTTTAAGTTAGTATTCGTATCTTTCTTTAGACGGTTAGATCGTAAACAACAGTTTACAAAAAATAAGAATAGTAGGGAATACTAATAATAATAACAATAATCGTCTGTATATATAAAAGAGAGTGACACCCGCTGTGTGCACTCATAACTCGAAAAATAATTAATTTTCTAGATTTTTGGGCTTGGTGGATTGGTATTGGCCCATGGAAGGACATAGGCTACTTTTTGTCGCGAAAACAGAACTTTAACTGGATGAAATAGAACATGAATGTTTGTATGGGGAACAGCACTTTGAAAAAAATAATCTGGATAGAAAAACGGGGAGTGTCACTTCAAATACCTCAAAAATTATTTAAAATGCTTAAGATTATATTATTGAACGAATTTGGGTGGAACGAAGATCGCCTGGTCAGCTAGTAGTAGATAGTAATGTGCGCAACAGAACAAGCATCCGGGCTAGATTTTACAAGCTCGCAATTCTCCGTATTAAATGACCCACTGTGACCTACAATATATTTAGTGAGTGAAAGAAATGTTTTTTAGTAGGTAATGCCCATTGTCATATATGTTTACGTTTAGTACATCTAAATTGAAGCTACCTATTATATAGTTGTCTTTTACATACCAGCCAAAATCAAACAGCATTGAAGTAAAACGATTCGCACAATAGTAGTTCTCATTATGTACTAGTAATTTGTATGACTGCATTTATTTCAAATGATTCCGCGGCGCTATATTTTGCATATCCGTATTTAAAAATCCAGAATCAATCAACTGAAACAAGATAGAGGTACATATCTCAGCCTTTTTATAAAATATAAATCAATTTTGAATACATAAATGTTTTATAAATAAATAGGGCCTAACTTATAACCATTTTTAATGTTTTTTAATGTGTTATATCGATATATATAATTAAGTGTCGAGTTTTTCGCGACTTCGCAAAATATAACTTTCTCCCTAAAAGCCGGAAAATTAAAGACCGGAATTGTATTAGTTTATGGTGGGTTGCTCGCTTCGCTGAAGCCAAAATCATTAAACATCAGTATATAATTTTCTGTCATAATCCTCTACGATTGATATCAAACTTATTTCTTAAAAAACTGTTTTTGGTAGTCATATTTTATTTATCAATATTTAAAAATAGCCTAGAAAAAAATCGGGGGCTTTGAAAATATTAATTTCCAGGTTTCTGTAAATCCGGGCTGAAATCAATTTTTTTTATACTATTTTTAAGCATTTTATAGAACTTAAGTGGAATTCCGTAAATATATGTAACTTAACCCCTAAGACCGGAACTGTATTATTTTATGGTGGGTTGATCGCTTCGCTGAAGACAAAATCATTAAATATCAGTATATAATTTTCTGTCATAATCCTCTACGATTGATATCAAACTTATTTCTTAAAAAACTGTTTTTGGTAGTCATATTTTATTTATCAATATTTAAAAATAGCCTAGAAAAAAATCGGGGGCTTTGAAAATATTAATTTCCAGGTTTCTGTAAATCCGGGCTGAAATCAATTTTTTTTATACTATTTTTAAGCATTTTATAGAACTTAAGTGGAATTCCGTAAATATATGTAACTTAACCCCCAGTTTAAGCCCAACATAATACAATATGTTATGCAATTTCCTTTTCGGCAATGGGCTACCTCAAAGCGATTTTCGTTCTATTTAATAATATTTGTTGCCACTAAGAAACTAAGTAAGTGGTTTCGAGTCGATTGTAAATAGGCAAAAAAAAGAAATTGTGATCTTCCAAATGCTAATACATATGCAGTTTGTTTGCTATACAATTTAATTCGGAATCTTTGGAATATATTGCTGGCCTGTGAAGAGTGTTTCATAAACTTTAGGAAAACAAAAATACAAATTCAAGAATCATTACTGGTTATATTCTTCGATGCATTTATATATTATACTCCTATATATATATATATATGTATATATGTATATACTCCTATGTATATATTTTGCTATGTTGCTAATTGTCTGTGCCTCCCCAATCCTCACAATTACGTTGGTATATCCCGACCCAACCGTTTTAACCAAAATAACATGGATAACACTGGTTCACTTATGGAATGTCCAATACTTTCATACCTGTTTCTCGTACGTTTTCGCCTGTGTTTTATTTTAATTACCCAGAATGGAAAACAAATTGTTTACAGTGCGCTAAATTTAAATTCTTCGTAGAATGTATAATTATCTTAGAAGTTAAAAAAAGAATGCTGTGAATAGTTCAATGATGACCACATGGCTTGCAACGATGAATCTTTGGCTAAAAGGGAACTTAATGTGGCATTATGCATGTATAGCATTGGTGGAATTACCTACATATAAACGCGTTCAGCGCCATCTATCATAGCCAGTAAGATTTAATGTACCAACAAAGAAAGAAGTACATAATAAACTTTTATATTGAAAAGGTATGAAATTCTTAGGGTGCAAGTACATGACCAGAGTATTAAAAGGTCTATACACACGAAAAGATGTTTATAAAATCCTCCATAATTAATAATTAGTTATTCAATTAAGATTTAGATAAATCCTTAAACACGAATTAAAACAAAAATTATATATATTTGAATGCGCGATTTACATACATACGACCATATTACTGCTTTCTGAAGTATGCAATACCAAACATATTTAGTGCTATTTAAAAAATTTTCTTCACTTATATGAAGTTATGAGATCTGGGTAGGTATACTGACACTGAGCGACATTAAGTATTATCTAGATCGTAATTGGAAAATTACAGGCACAAACTGCAACAATTAAATATCTTCGTTTAATTGCTATGTTGCAAATAGCTAGCTACTTCTCCATGTCGATTCATATTTCCGATACCTTCTGTACCATCAGATAGACGTCCTTAGGGTAGGTCAAGCATAAGATACGAGTAGTTGTATTAAGTAACAACTCTCCCCTATTATGTATCTAGTTTTTGCTTTGGGAGTAGGTAAAAAATCCCTTCAACATTTTACCAGATTGCATTCTAGTTATATTAGGTGTTAAAACCACAACAGAAGGAAACTATTGTCACAAGTAATCTTGCATTATAGTTAATAAAAATATCACATATCATACGAAGAGTGCCATATTGTCATTGCAAATTATTATATGAAGAAAACGATCTTGAGAAATGGGAATACTTTCATAAACGCACAAATAACTCTTGCCTGTTTAATTTAAATTAAAAATGTTATTAAATGGATTAGAAGGGAGTCATATCGAATACTCATAATGACCATCATTCACGTTAAATTTTTAGCGCAATAATTGCCAGAGCTATTAATTTGTGGTAATGAAATGAATTAAACGAACATCGAAGTAGGTTTTTTTGTCATTTCTCATAATTGTATGAAAGAGAACTTACTTCTGACACAATATTCTTGGGAATAACTTCGTCGACTTTTGGGTTTCGAATGCGAAAACTAACGTTTCTAAAATTTACAATTAATAACAATTTCATAGTGTACTAGATTTTATTTTATAAATACAACTCGAATAACGCATAAGGTACCTATAACGAATAATTTATAGATCTATACTATATTCATAAGTAGGTATGTATATTTATTAGAATCACTGGCTTTGTTAAAAGTTGGTATAGGCAAAATAAAATAGCCTAAATGCGCTGTTGACAATGTTATGAATGATTCCAAAGTGCGAGCTGTACGTTTTGTATTCTATAGATGACTTTACCAGTAGTTTTTAGTCGAATTCGAATGAACAGTTTATAAAACAAATGTAATCGCAATTAAATTCCAATTCCAAAAATTGGTAAGGCTACGTATGTTTAAAGCACTTTTAAATGTAGAATTCTAACAATACAAATATTTTTTTTATAATTAAAAAACACTCAAATTATCAACTTTATCTGAATACTGAATACAGCATACTAGAAGTACCTACCAAAATACAATAACCTGAATAACATGAACATGCGCATATATGCAAGCTCTCTAAAGTATAGAACTTTCCAACATTTATATTTGATTAAAAAAAATAAAAGCTTAAAGAGCTGTAAAACATTTGAAAGTATAACTGTATTGAACACAAACTATACATATTATAATAGACAGCTTTCGTGCATCTACAAGTGAAGTCCCATGTGTGCCCATTGATCCAGGGACATTAGTCCATAACTATTACGTACCTTAAATTTGCCACATAGCAATATTGCAGGAAGCTTGTTGTTGGCAGTACCTCATTTTGCTTACAAAGTTTGCAGCTTCTGCTTGTATGCACTTGCATGCAAGTAGACAGGGTCAAAACAACGCAATATTAACGTTATGGCACTTCTTGTGAAAACTATAAAAAAAATGTACATACTAAGAAAAATGTTTAAATATAGTCTTATAAAAAAAAATGTTTTATTTGTCTTGACAGTTTTATTTCTCTTCTTTTTTATTTTTGAAAATTTAATTTCACAAACAGAAAACAGTCATCTAAGCTATTCTCAAAAATGTTCAATAATGCTAAAGATAGCAGTCATGCAAGTAGCTCCGACATTGACATACCTACCTACTCATAAACTAAGTTTTAAATAGACCGTCAACTTGGACAACTTAAGAGAATTTGCCTGCAAGCACCATTGTACATATTTCTGTAGGTACACTAGGCCTAGCTTCTTACAACCATTCGTTGTGTGTGTTTTTATTTTGTAACTATTTTATGCTTAATTGCGAAACTCTTGCAGGACATTTATAGTGTCGGACAGAGGTGCATGCATTTAAAGAGATTGATATCTTTCGTACATCTATCCCCCAAAACCCATATGGTTGCATTGTTGTGTTTGTAATTTCAATCCCTGTCTGTAAATGCTTACTTTAATGGGCATATCGCTGTTCACTTGTTTTGTTATTCGTATTGAATTTGATTGGTTTGTGTTAAGGGTTTGATTAAATTGAAAACAAAAATAGTAAAATATACATAACGGAACTTAGTAGATACTAAGTCGAAGCGAAAATATCTATAGGTAAATAAATAAATGAAAAACACTAACAAATACTATATTATTTCTCACTCTCTCAACGCATACCTACCACATCGCAATTTGTAATGAAGTAAACTTGGTTGTTTGAAGTTTACCTCGTTTTCCGCTGTAAAACAGTAGCGCGTCCAGCTCGTCCTGAAACATGCGTAAAGTTTGCTACTAGCAGTCCAAATTATAATAAGGCAAAGAGCTCCACACTTTGACTTTGCAATCATAAAGAACTTGTGATTTTTTTGACAATTAGATGGTACATTTTTCCACAGTTTGCTGACATCGATTTTTAAAAGCTTTTTATTATGGTAGGAATATAAAATATGAAATTAAAATTTTGTATACAAAAATGAAACACTTAAAGTTGTTTTAATTATAATTTATTAACGTAGGTACCTTTTCTACGCAAAAACCAGCATTTACATTCATAGACAAATCATACTAATATTATTTGTCTCTGTTTACAATGGTGTATTATAACAACATGTTGTCTATGATATTTTTAATGTTTCCAGATCTTCTATACCCAGAAAAAGATTTTATGATTTCTTTTGCTGCAGATAAAGTGAGACTGATGTCTTCTTTCGTTCCAATACGTGGATTTATCTCTACCAAATCGAAACACTGAACACGATTAGTGTCACAAAGACTTTCAACAATATATAAACTCTCCCGTAAAGATAGGCCACCTAAGACTGCAGTGCCAGTGCTTGGAGCAAAACTAACATCTAATGCATCAATATCAAAACTTATATGCAACTTATTGCTCGGACTTATCGAATCAAGGGACATCTCAACGACTTTAGATATGCCATATTTGTCGATCGCCTGAAAATACAAAAAAAAATGATGGAACCATTGTAGGAACATTATGTCACTATAAGTTATTATAAGGTGCAGGTATATATCGACTTACATCCATCGCATAAAAAGTAATTCCAAGTTTATTTAAAATATATGTCTCCTCGGGGTCAATGTCTCTCAAACCAATATATATTAATTCGCTCGCAGGTAAGCTAAAAAAAAGAGTATACATGTTTAATTTAATGCAATAGGTAATATCATAATTTTATGAGTATAGACCAGCGATATGGTACAATTAATAAAATTCAACATGACTTTGGGCATCAAGATATGAACAATCTTTATATAAATCGACAAAAAAAGCAGAAAAAAATAATTCCTTGCAATTTTTCTGATATAATTTTTACTGAAAAATGTTTTTTTCAGCCATAAATGTAAACTGTTTTACTCCTACAAGAACGATACTTTGTAAACTTTCAACACAGATCAATATTCTGATTTGGATTTGAAACAAGAAATTCTATGTTAATATAAGGCAAATTCGTACAAGTTTATTGACAAGCAATCATAAAATACAGTTGGACAGAAATCACAACGAATGTCGTGTGTTTCCGGTTTGCATTATGAGGCATTTATAGGTATCAGGTTGTAAACAGGCAATAAATAAGATCTAGAAGAACTGTTTGTAGCAAAATGCAAACACAACTTCGCAGTAAAGCCTTTAAGTTTACTTAGTAACAGGCTCAAAAAATGGTCTCATTAATCAATTGCAGTTTGCTAAAAATCGAATCAACCCTAAAACTGATTGTGTTCCTATAATAATATACAGCCTATATTATGCAGTTTTTGTAAAGTGTGTTACTTGAGTTCGGAGTTCGAAAACGGAAACTGGGAGCACTTGGAGTCTTAGTATTTTTTGGTACTCTTGCATTTTGCATAGAGTTAGTTGAATATTTTGATCTGAAATTCGGAATATACATTGTATGTACAATACAACTGCAGGTCGAGCATGTCATTTATCTCTTTCGGCCGGCTTCCATTCCACCTTCCACCCATTGAGTATGAGGAATGAGGGTATATCCATATTGTTTTGCGAGAGCATGCACTACATGCTGTCTCTTTTAAATCCAAAGTGAAAAAGTGAAGCGAATCATTTGATTGTTTGGAAATTCATAACGTTATACTTGTGGTGGTGCGTTTATGTAGCTTGATCATTGTAGGTAGGTATAGGAATACTCGGCTTGCGCTTTGCGCATTCATCATCGCGTGAGAGGAAAAGAAAATCTTGTATCTGTGTGTTACATACTAAAGGGGGAAATTAAATTTCTAGTCACCATTTTGGCTTTTCCTTCATTCGTGTGGAAATCTTCGTAGTGTAATTTCGTTGGGTGTTTTGCGAGTTTAATAATTTATTTAATATAAATTTGTAAATCTTTTTTATGTGTAAACAAAATTAATAAGTGCGGTATCTAAAAATTTAAATAGTTATATACATGAAACAAGATATAAACTGATTAGAAGTTGATTTTGCCATTCATTTTGTTCTTCGCTTTTTCAATTCTATGAATTTATGTTACTTTTTTAATTAAACGAGACACTCAAAAGGTAGAACTTTTAACTATAATAAACTATAATTATCATTGTGCAATTTTTTTTTAAGAAAAATTGTGTACCCAGCTTTCTTGGGAATAGAAAAGAAAATCAATAAATTGATCGCCAGCCATCATTTGTCCCTTTCTCTTTCTATCTTTTCCTGTTCGTTCACTGGCAATAGTTTTCCCAACGCTACAAAAAAAAAGGAACATTTTATAATCTCATCAAGTGTTCCTCATGATGACAAACGCTCCTGGTGTTGAAGCTCAAACAATAATACAAGGAGCAAACCAGCAGGTTACCCAAGCACAGCAGCAGATACAAATTCAGCAGCAGCTTCAGCAGCAGCAACAACAGCAAGTTCAGCAGGCTATCATGCAAGTACAACAGCAGCAAAACCAACAAGCAGTTGCTGCTGCCGCTGCTGCAGTTTCCCAACAGCTTCAACAACCGAAATCTCCAATTAGTCAAAATGGCAAAATGGATACAGGAGAAACACGTACAAATTTAATCGTAAACTATTTGCCGCAAACAATGACTGAGGATGAGATTCGTGCTTTGTTTTCCAGTATCGGTGAGATTGAGAGCGTGAAGTTGATAAGGGATAAGTCGCAAGCTTTCATTGATCCCTTAAACCCCCAAAATTCCCCCAAAGGCCAAAGTTTGGGCTATGGATTTGTAAACTATATGCGTCCACAAGATGCAGAGCAAGCTGTTAATGTCTTAAATGGATTGCGATTGCAGAATAAAACGATAAAAGTGTCATTTGCTCGCCCCAGCTCCGATGCGATTAAAGGAGCCAATTTATATGTTTCTGGCCTACCAAAATCCATGAGCCAACCTGAACTTGAAGCTGTATTCTCCCCATTTGGAACAATTATTACATCAAGAATACTTCAAAACGCTGGGAGCGACAACCAAACAAAGGGAGTTGGCTTCATACGATTTGATAAACGAGAAGAAGCCACGCGTGCAATTATTGCCCTAAATGGAACCACACCGAAAAACTGTACGGATCCTATAGTCGTTAAATTTTCGAATACTCCTGGCAGTACAAGTAAAATTATTCAGCCACAAATTCCAGCATTTCTCAACCCACAGCTTGTTCGTCGCATTGGGGGCGCTATGCACACTCCAGTAAATAAAGGCCTTGCTCGCTTTTCACCTATGGCAGGTGATATGCTTGATGTAATGATTCCAAATGGTTTGGGCGCAGCTGCGGCCGCTGCGGCTACCACATTAGCTACGGGTCCAGGTGGTGCATACCCAATTTTCATCTACAACCTTGCTCCCGAGAGCGAAGAGAGTGCATTATGGCAATTGTTCGGACCTTTCGGAGCAGTTCAAAGCGTAAAAATTGTAAAAGATCCAGCTACAAACCAGTGCAAAGGATATGGATTCGTTTCTATGACCAATTATGATGAAGCAGCAATGGCAATCCGAGCTCTTAATGGTTATACCATGGGAAACCGAGTGCTTCAAGTGAGCTTCAAAACCAACAAAGCGAAGTAAATATATATAATACTTTAAATATTGATTATATATAATATGAATGTTTATCTATAACAAATCGTCCATATTTCTTTTGTTTTCTTTTTAGTATGAATGCTGTATAGGTACCTACAAGCATGAGTAGAACAACAAATACGTATGATCGACAGAAGGTATCTCATTATTATTCTCCAAATAATATTAGAATTATGTATTAACGGATGATAATAATAATTGTTTATTTAATCAAGAAAGTGGGCCGGAAGTAAGCCGCTCCAATAACAAAATATTTTTTTAGATGTAGAGCCAAAAACCACGTTCAAGCTTCGTATATTGTATCAAGCTACAAAATTGATACGTAAAATCAGATTATAAAATAGGGTTTTCAAGTGTGTATGGATTGCTGTACAGATTTTTTTTTATTTTTATTTTCTGAATACCTGTTTAAAATAGGGATTCTTCGAATAGTAAATTTAAAACTAGCTTAAAAACATATGAATTAAGAATCATTTAACTTTTGTTCAACGCTACATTTGAGCTCTTATTTCCGTTCTGTTTTGTTGTAGATAAAAAAAAAAATTTGTAAGGAAACTAAAGAAATCAACAACATTTACGTTTGAATTAGTCTGCAAAATTTAATTTTTTATATAATTTATTAAATATAAGAACAAAATTAATACAAACGATGAAAATATTAATAATATGTACCACTTTGTAAGTGATTAAAAAGGTAATTAATTCCGTAATAATGTGATCGTATCAGCGTTTATAAATAATTTTATATAAAATGTATGGCTATTGTTCACTTTTTAGTAACAATAGTAGCTCGCACAATGAAGGTATCACTGGATTTATCCGTAATTGCAAGGCAATCTTTTATTAAATTAATGTTTCATATCTATCCGCAAACGTACAGAATATGCAGGACTTGTTAAATTTGGGATTGTACAGAAACTGTCATCGAATGCCTTGCTGGAAGTTAATACGTTCATGATTTTGTAATAATGAAACATTCATAGGTACTTATTTACATTTGGTTTGTAGTATACAACTAAAGTTTCGTAATCTTGTAAAGCAGTTATTAACCAGTATTTAACCGTGAATTATAAGAAATTGCGAATGGTAAAAGTTAAAGAAAATATGACTTCTATAACTGTGCTATACAATAGTCGTATGCGATGACAAGCAAATTGAATAGGCGCAATTACCAAAATTTGAGGCTGCTTCAGTATTAAATATACCAATGTACCTATATGATACAAATCAAACAGAGGAATAATATTGATGTAATTCCTTTTTTTAGTCTTATTGAGGATGGTTCGATTTTAGTACATATGTATTTTTATTTTACGAGAGAGCCTATTAAGTTGATTTCTTTGGTTGACTTATTAACATTGTCATAAATTTATTATTTGGTGTATATTTTGCGATTAACCTTTGTAGCAAAGTATCTAATGTATGTTTTTTTTACTAAGCAAAATCTTTTTTTTTTTCAAATATTTATTGTAAGATAACTTTTAGGTATAATTAAAAACAAAAATTAAATATACCTATTTATTTAAAAATATATAAGAAATTTCTAGTCAAGAATTGTATGAGGTCTACAAGAATGTAATAAGTTTAAATTTTCTTATTCATAAATGCAGCTTACAAGTAATGTAACTACATACTTTATTTTTGATTTTAATCTCTGTTTTCATTAATTGATCGTGTGCAAAAAAAGAGATACTAGATCTAGATAATTTAATAAGCTATGCGACGAAAAATATTTATTTATAACGTACCTAAATAAAACAAAAGAAAATTTTTCAAAAGCGATTCTATGTTTATAGTTTATTTTTAAACATGTGTGTGAATCAAATAGGGTTTAAAAGTTATCATTATCACTTAAATTGTACCAAGGCATAATATGTTGTCCAAAGAGAAAACATACTTGTAGTTTTATTATTGCTTTCATATATGCGTTATACTTTTAATTTACATTTTAATATAACAATTTAACTATTTATTACTTACATATTTATATTTTTAGGAAATTTTTTTTTAGATTTTTAATTGCGTGCAATAGAATTTATTTATACACATGTATATCCAAATCATAAAATTTATAAATTTACAAATTTACAGTAAGTTTACTGGACTATTAAAATTATAAAAAAAGATGTAAGCATAATGAACCCATCCACTTTTAGTTATTACTCCTTAAAATCACATAATAAGTCTTTTTTATTTTGATCATTTTGACCTTTTTTTTATATAATATTCCTCGAACATTGTAATTTATTTTATAGTTTTTGTAATTTTCCCAATTTCTTAAACTATTTCTTTTTTTAATTTCTTATTACTACCTACCATCATTTTTTATTATTATTTTTGTGTTTTTTTTATAGTATTAAATAAAAATGGATTACAAGTTTTAATTATTGTTTTTTTTTTTAGTTTTGCATTGGTTTTTTTTTATTATTACTTGTTTATTGATTTTGTAGTTCCATAACAAACTTCATCCCACCCTATGGACGTTTTGTGCTTCATCACGAGATTTTTTCATAAAATTTTATTTATTTAAGCGAATAAAAAACTATACAAGTCTGATTTTTAGTTTTTCAGTTCAGTCGGAATTGTGTTTGATTTAGCGTTATTGCAAGTGTAATTTATATTCATTTACTTCATTCTAGTCAAACAAACAAAAACTAATACTCATTTTTATCATAAAAAATATTTATTTAGCAAAGAATGCTAATGGGTATTATCATTATTATGTGCTATTTTATAATACAATTATATTTATATTAAACAGGCATAAACTCATTGTTTAAAATTAGTTTTCCTTGTCCAGTTAAGAACGTACGTAAGAAGAGCCCATGTATTTATGTCATTTGTGTTAGATTATTTATTGTAATTTTATAATTAAATGCAATTTTTAATAAGCTTGATTGGTATTATTTGCAAAAAATGCTGATATTGTACTTTTAACAAAGAAGCAACAAAGAGATGTACGTGTATATTTGACTTGACATTCCAAAGTTAATTAGGAAATAAGTTAAAATAATATTATTTTAATTTTAATTAAAAATTAAAACCAATTAATTCATTAGCATCTTTATATTTCAAATCCAAATTTGATCAAAAATAATAACCTATCAAATATTTCACATTATAACATTATAGATTGAAAGAAAACAACAATTTAAAAATAATTATGAGTTTGTCTTTGTTTCGTTAATGGATTCTTTCAGTACTTTTCTTCATTTCTATTTGGTAAACATTTTGTGTATTTTGTATATTATGGTGAATCGCACATGTTTCAATTTTGCCCTTTTTGGTCCCCTTAAGTTTTGTTTCATAATCATTATTTGGCATATTTCCTTTTATTTCTTACAAAATCGGCTGGCGCTACTTTAATAAGCTTCAAACTTTGCAAGCTAAAGATTTTACGAAAATAAATTAACCAGCTTTTTTGTTATGCAAAAAAAATGGACTAATTTAAGGACTGATATTTTGCATTTTTTATGGTGGTGAAAAAGGTTTTAGTTTGACTGTGGGTGGGTGTATAAGGATTTCAAAAAATTTTATTATTTTTTGATCATTGAGTTGTTTCCAAAGTGCTTAAAAATGTGTAATCAAAAATCTTGAGTTTTATTTCATTTGTTTTTACTGCTAACGTATTCAGTATATTACTAAATGAAACTAATTTTTCTCATTTGTATACAAATTTTTAAACTTTTACTGTTTAAAACATTTGCATTAGAAAGAGAATACATGTACCGTTTTTGTTTTTCTAATCAAGCGTCGAATATATCGAGTATTCAATTTACTTGTCTAATAACCAAAGTTGTTCATTAACATTTTCAGTTGTGTGAAACTTACGTGCAAAATACTTGATTTAGTTTCTTTTTATAAGTGTTTTTTCTTTATATAATTTATTTCTTATGAATAAAAGAATTTAGTGTCGTTGCTTTTAATTTGTTGGATTTTGTTTTAAAACTTTCAGTATAAAATATGTTAATATATTTTCGGTAAGTAAAATTATTGTTTTTATTATTTAATTGTTGACTTAATGACAATATAGCTTTATTTTATATTTTAATACTAAAATCGATATAGCAGTGGTAATTACGATTAATCATATTTTTTGTTTAATTGTAATTTAATCATCTGCTAAAAATAAATCGAATGTTCATTTTGTAGTTAATGCTATCTTAATAAATTGATTTATTTACAATTTGTATAATTAAATATCTTTTTATTTTCAGGAGAGCTAGTTATTACTGTTTTGTGTAAAAACAGTATGTATAGTTACATATATTATGTATGTTTTTTTTACGTCGCGTCGTTTTTAAATCGAACAAGAAACGATTTCCCAAAGCTTATATTACCATAATATGTTAAATAAATTACACAACTCTTTTTTCAGTTTTATAATTTACGTGTTTACATTATTGTTTTTGTATTTTTGTTAACAATTTGTATATATTTGTTCACTTCATTAATTATTTCAACTAAATACATACCACTTTTTGATATGTTTTTGTTCGCAGTTTATTTTTTTTAATTATTTTCTACATTTTTTATATAATCACTACAATACTGGATCAGGGTAAAATGCAAAAAAAAACAACTAAAATTATAAGACTGAAAAACTGTGTTATTACTGTGATATTTATTTTTTTTTCTTTAAATATAAATATAAATAAAAACACTTTAACTTGTTTGTGTCTTTATTAAAAGCAGATTCCCCCGTGTCTACATTACAAAAATATAAAGTATTCCACCATTATATTAAGCAAAAACTACCTCCACTGCGCATTACGCTTCATACTGCTATGTTTCGTCTGCAAAAACAAAGTAGGTATATCGAAATAATAGCAAATTTTAGTCTCAACTTTAAATTTACGGAAGCTCACAATTGCGAAGCTTGTATGGAAAATAATAGCCACGGTGAACTACTAAAATTTGGTGTCGAAACTAAAAATGTTTATTGGTAAGGCCCATAGTTTATTATCCTTAAAAATGGTCACCCGACGTTTTAAATTATACGAACATTTTGTTGTTGTTTACTGTCCGAAATAAAAACAACCTGGTGTCGAATCGCCAACTTTCACGGAGTTAGGTTTATTTTACATGTAAAACAAAAACAAATTCCGTCACGTAATGCTCCTTCACGGGCGACGCGATTCGACCCACGTTTTCATGTAACTTTATCGAAAGCAGACTTTGGCTAAAAAAGTAAGAATTGCGGAGTACATTAATTGGTTTATAAGATTGAAACCAACAATTCGAAGCCAGTTGTCTTTTCTCATAACCCGGTCAAGGTCACATTATTTTGTTGCCCATTTGTTGTGACTGTATACGAGTTCAACTTTACTGCTAGTTGTTTAACAAAACAATTTTGTTGCCCATTTTTTGTGACTGAATACGGGTTCAACTTTACTGCTAGTTGTTTAACAAAGCAATTTATTTTTCTTATTGAATGCAAAAGTTTCCGAATAAAAAGCAGCTTATATTCACGTCCTACCGATGCTAAGATCAAGCGAAGAAGTGAATGACTATCAACTACACCAATGCCACCCCGATTTTACCAATACCTTTACCACATAGGCTGTGGAGAAATGTGCTTTGTTATTAAGTCTGCAAAGACTTATACAATTGCTTCTTGCTTGCTTCTCCAAGAAGATGCAAAAAATCTGCGTTTAAGAATTCATCTTCGTGGGCAGTTTTATAAAACAAATTTCAGCAATGATGTTTTTAAAATCTTTTTAAAAACTCTTCTAAAAAAACCCCAAAAGTCTGTTATTGATCATATAAATAATTTATATTAGCCGTGTTTTTTTGAGCTTCGATCTCAGCAAAGCAAAGTAAAGTAGGATTTTCATCATGCAATTACAACAGCTACGCTCTACTTGACACTTCGAGACTCGGTTGTAGTTGTTGTAATCGCGTGCTGAAAATCCTACTTTACTTTGCTTTGCTGAGAACGAAGCTCAAAAAAACACGCCTATTATAGTAATAGTTATAATACAAAACGAATAAATTAATAAACCATTGGTGAATGCGTCCCGCAAATACAAACGCTTGCAATTTACGAAAGACCAAAAACGAACAATTTAAAATAACTGCAAAATATTCGCCTGTTCTGCAGGAAAAATGTCCTTGACCTGATTCCCTACTATTCATACCTTTATCACCATCTAAAAGTTACATAAAATCTTTGTAAAAAAGCCGTTGTAGGTATATATCAAAACCGTCTGAAGCTACAAATATTATGGGACAACATTTTAAGGCAATGCTGGAATTCGTTTATCCAAAAACCTGCTATCATTTGCATGGATATTTCAATACGACAGCGAATATAATAATATTCATGGCTAGCATTGGTAAGGTATTGCCAGTCAGAAGCTTTAGCTATGCAACCATATTCGGTTGACCTTAACGTTCAAGGAAATGTACATGCTGACTCATCCGCGCATATAGTATATGTCCCTATCCCTATACTTTAAATTAATTGGCACGTACCTATCCACTTCCAAATATTTACAAAAGTGTATCCCTAATAATTATGGATATATACTCTACTAGTAACTTCGACAGTTAGTTATAGGTAGGTACTGATAGAAAAGAGTTTCCGAGGCGCGAGACCATTATATTTCTAAATTTGAGGTTGAAATAACCAAGTCAAACGTTCCACTTATTGTATGATGTATGGTCCCAATGTACAGTGTACACGTATTATATAACGACGGATAATCTTTTTATTTGTACGTAAATTTGTTTGAATACATGTGGAGGGAAGTCAGATATAACGACCAGATTGCCGGTCTCTTCGACGTCGTTATAAAGCAACTTCCCGGTTGGTAGGTAAAAATCGCAACGGTTGCTCTATAGAGGTACAAATATAATAAGTGAATGGGTAGCACACCCTAGTGTGCCGTCGTAAAAAATGGGAAAACACTCTAATAGTCTTAACTACGAGTTGACTTTACAACACGTTGTGCACAAAGCAGGAAGGACGAAATTCCTGCGATTAAAGGATATTATTAAGGTAAGCGGAAAGTGTATAAAAATCGTTGAGTCGATGAAAGGAGGAAAGTTATTTTTTAGTCAAAAACTATCCAGCTGTGATCGAACGCATGTAAAAAGCTCCTCTTTTGAACGGTTGTCGTATACGTATACCTACATCTACCTCGTCGTAGTTTATAATGTTTAGTGGTATATAGTTTATATCCGAGGGTATCTAATGTGGTTTTCCATTCGGACAAAAAATCAATATTCTTTTTTGATCTAAATCACTTTTTATGTTCCATTGGGCAAAAAAATCAATCTTTTTTTTGATTCCGATCACTTTTTTCCAGATCTTGATATTTTTCAGATTAACACATACTGCCACAAATACCAACATACTGGCAAAGCTGTTTTACGCCTTTTTAAGAAGTTTGCTTTCAAAACAAATGCGCAAAGTTTCGTGAAAACCAAAATAAAGAAATACATAAATAGCAATGGATATAATTTTTGAGAAATTCTTATCTTCATCGTATTCCTCATCATCTTAAGACCACGAATCACCAAAACTACTCCATTTGTATCTACACCAGGGAAAACATTTTTCAAATATCTGGTGGTCCCAATGGAAAACGACATAAGATAGGTTCTTGAATGTAACCAGTCCGATTAGGGTTTTTTGCGAAAGAGTAATTTTCTCGAGGATTTTGAAATACTTCGAACTTGTCACAAATACTTGGAGGTAATGTTTCTCACAACACATGTTTTTGTAACTTCCCAAAGTTTTTTTTAGCTATTTCGTAGGAATCGTCAAAAATCCGGCCATTTGCCATCGGTAAACATAAATTACTATAACCAGTTCCTGACTGCAATCAGTCTGATTAGCATGTGTAGCTAAGTTGCATACTGATTGTTCATCAGAGCGAATACGGCCTAAATGCAGAAAGAACTGTGGGCAAACGTATGATATCCGTTTTATAATAATTCGAAGTTTGAATGACCAAAATAGTCTATTTTCTTTAATATGTATTTTTTTTGTAACTGAACAAATTTCAAATAAGCTTGCAAACAAAATTTGATAGATCTGAATTAAAAACATTACTCACCAGTTAGGTGCAATTTTTTCAAGGCTCAGTTTTGTCCAATATTTCCTTAGTTCTTTTATTAAAAACGAAACCGGCATCCCATGTATGTTTCCAGAAGCTGAAGTTGCGTTAAGATTTATATCGGCATGTGCATCGATCCATATTAACGATATGTTAGGGTTAGCAAGTAAATGCCCTGCGACCGAACCTACAAAAAAGTTAGTATTCATTTTTGCCATATCTATGTCATGCTTTAAACGTACCAAAACCAATTGAATGATCCCCGCCAACAGCTAAACACATGTCGTTTTCGTTTAGAATGTCTTGCACTTTTTTAATGAGCTCTATGCTACATCCCAAAAAATCTCTGTAGTTTTTCATGTTGTCTAACTGACATGCATTTTCTGATGTCTTGTAAAAAAGATCACCATAATCTTTAACTTTCAGTCTTTCTAAAAGTAAACATCTCACAGCTGGATTTTAAATACATTTGGCATTATTCACTTCTACCTTCAAAAATGTTAATCAAGCCAGCTTTTCTCAATAACTCTGGCGTATCTTCAACACCATTCTTTTCTTGACCCTTGCAGAAAGGTACTCCAATCACACCAACACTCTTTTTTGATACCTGTGAAAATGTTCGACTACTTACGAGTCGTTTAAAATAGTTTCCTAACATACTGAATTATTTGTACAAAACAAATCGAATTTTGCAGACGGGATGCTTAACTTGTCCACGTTTTGTGGTCTTTAAAAGTAAATATAATCAGGGAATTTGATTAGTACATATAACCATTTGTAAATTATAGAAAATGTTCCATTATCAAAGGAAACCATTGATAACCTTTGGCATTGCATGATAGGTATAGCTTTTTCTGAACGCAAGAATTTAAAATAATACATGACTGAGCGCTTCAACTTATCGCTTTCATGTTATTATTCACTTCTTGTTTGACATATATTCCAACTTAGATTAGATTAGATTGTAGAGCGGGAGAGCCTTCAAGGGGGGCTCTGGCACTGCGGCTTCTTAAAGGAGCCTATTGTGCCTACCCTGGTAGATTCCTAAAGCCATCTTTTCACTCCAGAGGCAGTCAGGAAGACAAGAATCTTCTCTGGGTCTATGTCATGAAAGGGTTACTGGATTGACAATTTCATCGCCAAGGATGATTTTTCTGAGACGAAATAGAGCCGGACATTCTGTGAGTATGTGAAGAGAGGATTCATCACTCTCACTCAAACGAGACAAAGTCTGCAAATAGGATCCGGTGAGACGCCAATGCGGTGGAGATATTTTTTCACGAGGCCATGGCCGCTGATTATTCCTGTTAGGATTCTCAGGTTATTTTTGTCCAGATTAATCAGGAAGAGCAATTTTCTGGGGAGAATTTAAGGAAAAATTGTCTGGTGCAGTTGTGCTCAGTTGTACTGTGCCAGATCTCATTTGACTCGGTACGAGAAAGGTTTTTAATATAGTTCCTGAAATGGTTTTTGCTAACTCCGCAGAATGGTTCAGGTCCGATAAGTGGAGTGGTTGCCAGTGAGTCAGCTGACTCGTTACCCTCAAATCCTCTATGGGCTGGAATCCAGTGGAGGATGGCTAGGTTTATGTATTATATTATTATATTCCAACTTATAATATATGTACTTCTCACTACCAAACCAATACATTGCTAACTACTTTACTCAAATATGTGACACTTTGCCACTGTGTTTAATGAATGAATTTATTATATCTGCATACGTATATGGTAAACTTTGTTAGAATTTATCCAATGCATTCCATACACGTTCATTATGATCTATTTCTATTTGTTTGCATTGATTTTCATTCGCTCTCCAGGTGTATCATAAAAACTAACAGTTTAATGACTACGGGACCGAATAACTTACGCAGATTTTTTTTTTCTCGTTACGAAAACTTTTGAAAGAGTTTACACTTCAGATTTGTAGGAAAAGCCTGGAGCTCTAAAAGCAGTATCTTTGGACCTGGAGTGCGTAACTAAAGTCAGCTCAACCCGAAAGTAGTAAGTACTAAGCAGGGTCCAGATTCTGTAAGGCGAAACGATCAAACGTTTTCGTGCGCACGAATGATTTGCCATATGTAACACAAGAAAATTTCGTCGTGCGTAGAAAAAGTTCCTTACAACTTTAAAGTTATATGTTGTAGTTTCTTGGTCACATCTTTGAAGTTGGTTTTGCTCCCGTTAACTGCAAACTCGATTGTCTATACTCGCAAACGCAATACCATCAGTTTTGTGGGCTTAAAAATTATTTTTTTCCTTTTTTTTTCATTATACCCTAATGAATTTTTTATTTATTTTTTTATTATAATGAAATTATATTGGTTACTAATTATTGTACTTTTATTAAAGTTTAAGGCAATCGATATTGTACACTAAATATAAAATAAACGGCTATGTGTCTAAATTTGATTGTAGTTATCAGTCTTTGCCAATTTACGTTATTCTGTGCGATAGTTCTTGTTTCCAAAAAAAAATACTTAACGTAAAGGCTATTTTAATCACAATATTCTGATTTGATTCTTGTCTGCTTCAGCATAATAATATCTTCTTCACTATCTTCATCATCTGTATGAAAAACAGTATCCAATTCGTCATCAAAATAAGGTTTTAATGTCATACCTTCTGTAAAATATAAATTAAACTTTAACGGAATTAATTTATTTGTAGATAAAAAAAACAAACGTTTTATTGGAGAACGAAAAAGATCAGTTTCACCCTGCTCATCTTCTTCAAACAGCTCTTTTGATTTTTGTGGTAATAATGAGAAATCATAGTATCGTTTAGAGTAGTTTCGTCTCTTTTGAATACATTGAATTCCAAAAACGCAAGCAGCCACAACAATAACTAACAAACATCCAACGACCGAAACAAATACCAATCTTGGAACACCCATGACTCGTTCATCCTTTTTTAATCGGAAAATCATGTTCCCATTTCTTGCTCCAACGTATATTAAATTAGAAGTAGAAAAATGACCAGGTGCTCCAACATGTAAAGTTATATTGCCTAAAGGAATGTTACGCAGAGTGTATTCTCCACCTGCGTTTGTTATATTCTTGAAATGTTCGTGATCAGTTGATAATACAGCGTTTCCAATGGGATGATTTTCGAAATCCAAAACAAAACCTTAAAATATATATCAAAAAAAATCTGATATAGTAACAAATCAATATTTTTGAACAATTTCATTTTTTGTTAGATTCAACACTTTGATTTCCAATAAGCTCATATAAAACATGGTCGATACCTACCAGAAATAGAAGCAGAGTTTTCCATGCGTATTTCACTAATCTCGCTTTTTCCAATGCCAAAAGATGCATCCGAATCATAACTGAGTGTCAATACGCCCAAATCAATTATTTTGTTTTGAACAATATTGACATGTAGTACCTTTGGCTTATAATTCTTGCAAGAAACTCGCAAAGTATAGACTCCAGGCGTCAAAATGATCTTAAAATGAGCCAGATTTTTGCTTACGTTGTAGATTTGTTCAAACTGCATGACTTGTATAAGCGAGTTGCGAAGAGGTTGACCATCTTCTGAATCGACACGTCCTTTAACGCCAGTATCAATTAAGTGTAAAAATTTCATAATTTTGTCAATATTTCTACGCCAGACCGATGCTAACTCTTTTTCGGTGGGCATGCGACAACAGGAAATACCCAAAGTAAAGAGCGGTACGCGATGCAATGTATAGAAAAGGTTTGTTATGCGTTGTGTGTAGTCTTCTTGTGCTGTACGTGTTGAAGTTATAGGACACCGCAACATTGAGTAACTTGTACCAGTCGTATCCACTGATCGTGCATAATTTTCATAGATTGTGTGTTGAGGAAACCTTAGCATGTTTAAAAATAAAATATTACTTTACAATTACATAAACAATTAAAATATTGAAAATATAACCTTAAATCGGAATTTCCTGCGGAGAATGATAGTATTAAATCAAATTTTCCTCTTTCTATGTATTGAAGAAATAAGTCTTTGTGCTTTTCGGATTCTGGGCTAACAATTCTGTCTGCTAATTCATTGCCTATGACAGGATCACATAGCGTATTGCTGAAATAGTAAGGTCATATGATTTAAATATTTGACAGTATCAAAAATACTAACTTGTTTCTATAAATCTGAATAACTTCGTCAAAATTATCCATTATTGGTAATATATGGATCACGCTGCTATTTAATATTTGTAAAACAGTTGGTTCCTGAATACGATAGCCTTTAATTAAATGACGCCCCAAATTTAATGTTATTTCACGCCCCATAGGAGATGTAGCGTCGAACAAGGAACTTATTATAAGTATTTGAAACTTGGTTTCCTCTGGAGAGCCAATCTGTTTTATACGATAACAGGTGTAGTTGCTTGTAGCAAGAAAAAAAAATTAAATACAAATTTACCTCTTTAGTAAGTTTAAGTGAATGGTAATGCGTGTCTATTTCACTGTCCGCATATCCGAAGCTAGCGATATGAACGTTTCTGTTTTCCATAGCTGCCATTTCGATATTTATTTCTTTAGATGTGTGGTATCTTGTGTGTACAACATTTTCAATTATTCTATAATCATGTGCTGATGCCCAATGTTGAGGGTCGTCGCGCATTAAACTTATGTCAAGGCGCAAGCCACAAGGTCCGTCACTCAAAATTTCAACATCTTCCTGATGTATTTCAAAGCTGTTAAAAAATATTATCGATTAGTTCCCAGAGTGATTTTGTCTTAATTTACCCATCCGCAATAACAGTGATGTTGTGTTTTCCTGGTAGACCTAACTTCCAATAATCGCCAAATGTTCCACTATACGTAGTGTGCTTAGCATTATCGAGCGATATAGTTGCACCTACGACTGGGCTTCCAATTGAACTTCGAATAAACCCATGCACTCCACAATGTACCTGTTCTATGAATTGTAGAAGTGGTTCACGGTTATCTACCCAAAATTTTGGTAATTCCGAAGCCATCGGAAATTTGTCGCACCCTAACTCAAGAGTAAGTTCAAGTACACCTGCTCGAACATAATTCCAATCCTGCATTCCTCCAGTTACACTATACCATTGAGCACCATTTGTAATTCCACCTGGAAATACCTCACCTTTGAAAAGTGGACATGGTTTTCCCAAGTGCATGGTGGGATGTGCCTATTGATATAGTTTATTGATATAGTTTATAAATTTATTCAATCGCAAGTCACAAATTTACAGGTTACCTTAGAATATACATCTGCAAGATGATAAAATAAAAGATTTTCTTCTGTAGGATTAGGTTGCCGATTGCTTAATGGAGTTCGAAGTCTATTGATTGGATCTGTGAAGTCATTTGCATTGTCATCATATGGATAATTTGCAACTAAAGAACCGCCGTGAAGATTTGCAGATAAAACAAATGGAATTGAAAGCGTCCAATCCATTACAGCTTTTACTTCCGGTTCGGTTTTAACATTGTGTATGTCAGTTCCATATTGATCGGGAAAGTTTCTATTCAGATCAATATCGTGCATATTTGCCCGACCAAGTGCACTTGTTTTATCCCCTAGAACTCATAAAAGTATTCAATAGATAAACATTAGACCTTCATAAATGAGTTATACAACCTTCTATAGAAATTTCATAACCGTCCGGATTCATACTAAAGAGGAAGTGCATGCGAGTATTTTCAACAATTTTCGTAATCCTTGCATCGAGCATATAGTTTTCGCAAATGTATTTTGATAGATAAAGAAGCATTTCTCGGCCAACTACTTCATTCCCATGCATATTGGCAACATATTTGAACTCAGGAATACCAGGTAAATGATTTCCTGGTTTATTGGAAATTTCCATAACCCACAAATCTCTTCTTTGGACACTTTTGCCGATTGAGTACATTCTAGTTATTGAGGGGTAACTTTCAGCTATATTACGAATAAACCTATTGATAAAAAATTATCACAAAGCTAATGTTAGTAACTGAATATAATCATATTATTAAAACTAATAATAAACTAATGTATTTTTTCAATTTCCCATGTATTTAGGAATACATTTTTATTTTGAACATATAATATGCCATTCAATAAATATACAGAGTTAAATTTTGAAACTAAAATCGATAACAAACATAAAAAAGTTCGATTGCATTGTTGGTTACTAATGTAAATTATAATAATTTAATTTCAAGGAAAAATTTCATCCCGACATTATCAAATAATTATATCCTTAACTAGTCATAAACAAAATATAGGTACTTTTACTGCATGTAATAATATAGAGTATAGTTTCATAATATAACTGTTTAATTCTTAAAAAAAAAAAAAAAAAATGTTTCGCCATATTGTAGGTTCAGCAGAATCCACTTTAGTGGTTATAAATAGATAACAAATTGTGATTCAAGCTTCTCATTTTAAATAAAACCGCTGGGAAACAGGAAACAATCAAAAATTAGAATTCGTCAAGACTTATTGCTAAATAAGCTTCACCTCTATACGCAATCACTTCTTTATTGATAATTATTTTATAGCAGACAAAATTGTGTTATAAATTTGGCATGCCATAGCTTTTTAACATTTTTTTCAAAATACGTGTATTTTCTCTATCCATAGACATAATAATATTTTACTACGTAAAATTATAAAAATTATGTACTTGATGCTTCAGTTCGAATTTGCTTTCATTTTAGGCTTCATGATCTAACATCGCCATGTATTATTATACTTTCACAAACAACAAATTTGATAATTATCACATGTTTGTTTAAAATTATATCAAAGTCTAGAAGTGCTATGTGGGATTGTATAAACATTATGTGTAGGTAAACCTTTGAAAAATTTTGATTATACTACCGCAATATCTTGTTGGTGAATTTGTTCCTTTGCGTATAGGATTTGCTCAGCAAGATGCTGATCATTTTTCTCTCTTTTTGAATTTGTAGTTGGAGAAGGTAGTATCGTTTTTTTTTATTTAATTTTAAGAGAAAAGAGCTCTAAGCCAATTTTATTTGGTTTGACTTTTTGTCAACCAGGTCGACCATTATTTGTGTAAAAAAAGAGAAGGGAGTACATCCGCTAGTTATTTATAAGAGAATGAAGTTAAGATTATGTTAAATCTAAGAGTCAGAAACGCAGCAAACTTATAAAAATCATTTGAATCAACCTTTAGAGCCGAACCCTCCAGCTGCGGGTTTTTTTTTTTACTCTCAATAAATCAGCTCTGAAATTTTATTCACTTCAAACTGAAACACCATGTACATCATTAGCTTAATAGAAATATATTTATAGCAAATACAAACTTTTCCATCTGCGTATAGTTGTGATGCATGAATTTTGTTGTAGATGCAAAACCGTTCGTGTTCTCCTCAGCTCGCTGTACTTTGACTTTCCGGAATAAATCTGTAAATGTATTTCCGAACCCAATTTAAATTTTAAATTTGTTTGGTAAGTTTTGAGTAGGTAGGTGTGTATGTACATAAGCAGGGTGTGCCGTGAAGAGATCAATCCGCCAGGTAGTAATTTTTTATATACAAAAAAGGCGTTTGTAGAAGCTATCTCTTAAGGCCATCAAATGGGATGGAAGCTGTCACAAAGTTAATTCGATTTATTTATAGGTTTTTAGAAAAATTTGTTTAACTATGAAATTTGATGGCCATTTTTGTTACGACATGTTTAATGACATCTACCGGTCCCATTTTTGATTCAGGTTGGAACAAATAACCTTCCCTGACAATTAATATCTATCTATGAATGATTTTAATTTATCTATTCATTTTATACGATGTATTTGAATTGCTACTTAAAAAATACTATTACCATTAATAATGTTAAAACCATAACCCACGAATTTAATACAAAACAAAAACCACTCCAAAATCCCGAAGCGCCTGGCATTAGGTATGTTGGTATTTAGACTCATTGGTACTCACAAATAGTATGTTATATGCTTATTTTTATTTTCCGAGAAAAGTGTGATTTTTTTAATGTACATTTATTATTTTTTTTTAAATAAGACTTACATAAACGAATGCATACACAAATCTCTATATGTGTAAGTAAGTGGTTAAATAGTGAAGAAAACTAGTATTATGATAATATTAAAATTGTATTTTCATTGCGTATTTATTTATTTTATATACCTTTGTCTACAGTTTTAAATACAATCATGTATGAATGAAATGCAGTTAATAATTTCGAACCGCTATTCAAACTTAAATTATTTTATAGGTAGTGAATATGAAAAAGACTAATTTGAGATCAACAAATAAATATAAACAGATTATGTTATTATGAATAAAATTATTTCTGGATCATTATTCAAAACAAAACACCATATTCCCTTTGCGTGCACCTTTTAAATTAATGTCTAAAATAGTATGGACTATAAAAGTTGTTGATACCGTCATTGATTGCCTCCGCGGGTTTAAGGTTAAAATCTAAACGAATAGGACCGTCTTTATTTGTAATTTCAATTTTTTGGATTGGACTTGCTTCATAGCTGTAAAAAGTTTAAAGTTAAAGGAAACAATTAATTTTATTTATTTAAACATACCCAAATGCTAGTACTTGAATATTATATGCACCAGGTGAAAGGAGACGCCAATACTCGCCACGTTTAGTAGTTCGGATCATTTTGTCTTCAATTCCTTGAACAACGATTTTTGCGTCGTTTATAGGATAACCATTGATATCCTTAACTAAACCTTTAACACCAATATGCGCTTGTTTTAAAAGACTGATCAGGCTTCTCTTATTTTTATGCCACTCAGTCGGAAGTGTTGATGCCAGGGGAAATTTACAACACGAAAGTTCTATTGTTAGCTCGAAGCAATTTGTAAATGCATAGTTAAAGTCCTGCATTCCACCATTTAATTCGTACCAATATGCTCCATTGGTGACACCATTTGGGAATGTTTCGTTACAGTCCTTTCCTGTTCTCATTATGGGGTGGTTATCGGAATACGTACGAGCTAGTGTTTTAAAAACCTTGTCGTCTGGTGTTAAGCTTTCTTCACAACAATCATGGTGGTTTCTGTGAGAAAAAAATATTACTACAGGGCCCATTCCTTTTATATAAGCTTACATTGAATTGTCATATGGATAACTTGCCACAACGGCGCCACCATGAAAATTTGCTGATAAAACGAAAGGATTTTTAGTTATCCACTCAATGAGAGCTGCTGTTTCTGGCTGTCTTTGTTGGGCTTTTAATTGAATAGTGCGTTCATCTTCTAGGCGATCTGGAAAATCTCGATTCAGGTCCACACCTGCAGCATTATGGCGTCCTATATAGTTTCTCCGCGAATCACAATTTCCTTCCTAAGAAAGTAAAAATATTTTCAGTTTATTTTAATAGTACTCACACATTAATTGCGATTATACTATTTTCGTACTACATATTAGTTAAATTAAATTTTTAAAGGTCAACCAGAATTGGATCATGCGCAATTAGCTTTTTTAAAAATTGGAAGAAAATCTACTTAAGTTTTGTCATTATGCTATCATGCTATTCCATTGCGCATTGGTATAAGCTAAATAACTTGTATAGGTTAATGTTAAGGAATCTGTTTTATATTGACTAGTTGACAACCTCAATTTTTGTGAAAAAAAAATCTTTTATGCAGGTGCATATTTTTATTCACTTTTTTTAATATTAAGTCTGAACACATTAGAAACGTACATAAGTAAAAAACCTTATTGAGGGATTATAAATAAATTAAGTATCTTCATAATTTCTTTATGTACAGATGTACTAATTCAACAGATATGTATTTTGCTATGATTTAAATACTTAAATACTGTGCTTTAGTATAAATTTTCTTAATTAGAATGGGTGTTATTTTTTGTAAACCGTAGTTTATGCCTAAATTTGAATTTTTTTGCTGTTGGAAGTCAAAAAAATTAATAAAATTACTGGGTAATCAACTCTTGAATGCAAGGAACAATGCGAGATATAGACAGTCCAAACACACACGTAGCAATATTGATTTTTTGTTTTGATAATTTCATAATTTCTTTATGTACAGATGTACTAATTCAACAGATAGGTATTTTGCTGATTTAAATACTTAAATACTGTGCTTTAGTATAAATTTTCATAATTAGAATGGGTGTTATTTTTTGTAAACCGTAGTTTATGCCTAAATTTGACATTTTTGGCTGTAGGAAGTCAAAAAAATTAATAAACTTACTGGGTAATCAGCTCTTGAATGCAAGGAACAATGCGAGATATAGACAGTCCAAACACACACGTAGCAATATTGATTTTTTGGTTTGATATCAAATACACAATATGTTGCCTAGGTTTAGTTTTATTTGCCCAGCTATAGATAGCGAAATATAAAATGATACAAACCCTTATTTATTTACCTTTGATATAGCAAAACCATCGGGGTTCATTGAAGGCATTATGTATATGTCTGTGGTGTTAATCAAATTTGAAATCTCTTCACTTTTTTCGTAGTTCAAAAGCAAATACTGTGCCAGATATATTAGCACTTCTCTACTCACAGTTTCGTCGCCATGCATGTTTCCTATATATTTTACCATTGGAGTTAGAAGGTTTCGATGACGAACATTTTTTCCCACTTGAAGAGCAATTAAGTCGCGACCCTCTAACGAGTGTCCAACACTATGTAATTTTGCATACTCCGGAAAGGTCTTTTGCATGCGCGCGAAAACGTCTTCTAGATCCTCTTGAGTATGATAAAATGGATTTTCAATAAAATGTTCATCCTCTTTAATAATATATGACTGTACGCTTAACACCAACACTGTAGCATATAATATAGAACGAAGCATTTTTTTCACAAACACAGTCCAATAAAAAAATAATTTAATTAATTTTTACTATGATATGAGCTGATTGTAGCACTGTCTCAAGTCTCAATCAATTTACTTCTTCTACAAAAAAAAAATTACTAACTTGTTATCCTTCAGCAGTTTCAAAGTAAAGTGAACTAACTGCTGCAATGGATTACACAGTGAAGTGATGTCAAGTCAAGTGCTACGCACAGTTTAAAAAAGCTCGCGCATTGACAAAAGGTAGAAGGTAGCGTAGGACAAAGAATAATGTGCCTTTGAGTTTGAGTTCTACGAGAAATTGGAAAACAATAATCAACAAGCAGAAAAAAGCCCCATTAAAGCGTTCTATTGCTGAATGACGTCAATGAAGAAAGGCTTTCTTAATAGACTCATACACATCGCACCAAGTTCATAACTTAAAAAAATGTGTTCGTCTTTTTTGTTTTAAAAAGAGCAGACATTGCAAAGTCCAAATTAAGGAACTGGAAGTAATATATTTTAATTAAATGTCAAAATTTTGTATACAGTTAAAAATTGTTTGGGGAATTAAAGGAAAAATAAATGTGAAGTATTGCCAAAAAAGAGAACGAAAAATATTTTGTAGATCACAATGGGTAATTTTCTATGGAAAATTTCCTGTTTGTGAGTTGGTAAAATTTAGCCTGGACACTAAATATGATTATTAGGACCGCGCTTTATGTATATAACAAGCAATAAAGATCTCTCTTTTGAATTCATTATATAGGTATGTACACGTACAGTCTTTATTTATGTATCCATTTTATTTACGTGTTACTATGGCGATACACTATTGTCGTTTTCCATTGGGCAGAAAGAAGCGTCCGGGAGAGTCCGGAATCGAAAAATTCTCTCCTGAAACCGTTCCATTGGCACAAAAAATACTCTTCTGCTGATTCTGAGAAGAGAATTTCGCTTCTCGATTTGAAGTGAGAATCCACTCAAGAAGCACTAACACAAGTGTAATTTATATATTTCATACAAGTCGGCTGACAGCAGCCGTAGATTATTTTTTGGCATTTCACCAATACTTTTGTGGATTCTTTCAGAAGCAGTTTTGTTGTTCCATTGGATTTCAGAATGAGTGGATCCCCGAGTGAAAACAATGGAAAACGCCATTATTATTGGATGCCGAGTCCGAACAGCTTAATTGAGAAGATTTTTAATGACAGTTATATCATAAACTAATGTCGTTTTCCATTGGTTTCACTCGGGGATTCACTCATTCCGAAATCCAATGGAACAACAAAACTGCTTCTGAAAGAATCCACAAAAGTATTGGTGAAATGCCAAAAAATAATCTACGGCTGCTGTCAGCTGACTTGTATAAAATGCATAAATTACACTTGTGTGAGTGCTTCTTGAGTGGATTCTGACTTCTTCAAAGCGAAATTCTCTTCTCAGAATCACCAGAAGAGTATTTTTTGTGCCAATGGAACGGTTTCAGAAGTGATTTTTTTGCCTACAAGCTGTTTTCCGTGTTACTATGTGAGAAAGTATGTGTGTCATATTAAAGTAAATTAACCGCAGGCATACACTTGCACATAGAAACCTGACAGCTCGTTCAGTTTTTTTCTTTTACTTCACCTCTCGCCATTAAGAATTTTTTTTGTAGCTTCTCATGCATTCACAGATAGGCAGTTAGAATTTTATTTTCAAAATTTGCGGGTGGAATCTGGTAGGTGCACGGGAGATGACGGTCTGTTTAATACTTAGTTTATGGGTATACTCTCGGATGTTCGTCAGATATTCGCGAGAGGTGGCGCAGTGCTCAAAACACTAGAATAAAATTTTCGCATACAAGAGAAAAGAAATGGCAAAGAAGGGTTTTTTCCTAAGCGGGAAACAAAATTAAAGTGGGAAAAAATTCATATTATTTCATCAATTTTGAATGCTTGCTAATATATGTGATTTTTTTTATCTTTATATATCATTGATTTTCATGGTTTACAAGAACAATACGAGAACCAACTGTAACGATTGTAACCATGGAAATCAATGATCTATATACCTTAATCAAGTGGGTAATATAAAAAACGCATTTTTCGTAAAAACTTACTATTACTTACGTTGCATACAATCGAACTGACAAAATTGCGACTATTTTTGACGTTGATCCGAAAATGATTGTTTTGTTTTTGCTCTCAAACCTAACACATGAAAACTTGTTTGTATAATAGGCCACTCTTCCTTATAGTAAATAGTGAAATCCGAAAATTATTGTTTTGTTTTTTCTCCCAATACCTAACACATAAAATCTCTTCCTGAGTATAGATTTGTTTTCAGAGTTGCTCAAGATTTACCAATGAAGTTCCGTTTGAGTTTACGAAATTTTTTTACGTTTTTTTACGCGGAATTTTTCAACAGCATACAATCACTGGATCGGGTGGATATATTTTTTTAAATCAATAATTGGCAAATCTTTGTACATACATAAATTAATTCCGGTGCACATTCCATACAAAATATGTAAATAAAAGTGTCGACGGCAACACATATTCTGAAGCCTGAATACCAAGAGATCACTCTGGGGTTTTATGTTCGCAATCGAATGCATGTCTGTACCTATTTAGAGAAAAAAAGACTCACCTTTGCTTCAGCAAAACCATCTGGATTTAGTGAAGGTGAAATATGTATATCAGTGCGGTTAAGCAATAATTGAACATCAAGATTGTTGTAGTTTTTCACTAGATATTCTGCCAAATATACCAACAATTGCCTACCGATCGATTCATCGCCATGTATATTTGCCATCAGCTTTATCATTGGTTTTAATGTTTCCCGATATTTAACATTTGCACCATTGCTTATCTGAATTGCGTGTAATTCGCGACCTTGAATAGTTTTCCCAATATTATATTTCTTTGCGAACTGTGGATACATTTTAGTTAGGCGGGTAAATAGATCACCGATTTCACTATTTGACAAATAAGTTGGTTTATTCAAAAACGATTCATTTTCAGCATTCACAATTTTACACATTAGCACTAAACACGTTACTACTATGTAAAATAACTTCACCATTTTAAGAATTGATAACATTATTAAAATGCATATAATTAGCTAATTACGTCCGTACACTCTTGTGCTTAATTTGAGAAATTCTGGTTTATTGCGATCTACAGTGTAGGTTATTAGGTATAGGCCAACTATATGCAATCGGAGTTTCAAATGTATATAATACGGTATTTGTTTAAAAAAAAAAGTATTGCAGCGTTGGCAAAAACGAATACAACATTTTTCATCTATTATATTTAAACAAACAAAAGAACGCGAGCAACAGTTTGACAACCGATACTCACAAACTAGAAGTGTTGCTAGTGTTGTTCACAGTTGGCAAACTATTCTTGTTCAGCAACCATTATGAATAGGTACTGATTTGAACAAGCGCTTATATGAATATATAGTAGCGCTCAGGTTTCCTACACGGACCCAGGTAACCGATATCAGGATTCAGTAGGTAGGTACCTAAGTACCTAGTGGGATTATGTGTTTGCGGGAACAAAATGAAATCCTCGCTTTTGGCGTGACATTTCTTTTTTTCTTACCAATCGGTAGATAAGGGAATTAATTAATGCAACTTACAGCTAAAAAAAACCTTTAGGAAATAAAAGTAAGTTTTATATGGGAGGAGCATAATAAGTTAAAAGAGTATGATTTAAATGTTTTACATGTTTAAATGTTAAATGTTTTTTTTGTTTTACAGATCCAGATGTCAAATCTTTAAAATAGGAACGCAATTGAATATATACCTACCTCAATACATCTTGTTGGTGGAATGAATCATTCTAACATTTTCAGAAATTATAACAAAATACATGTTTTTGACTATAACAAATGTATGTAACCGCCTATGGTATTTATGGACGAAAATTACTTATAAAATCGAGTGTGAGTGCAGTTACTAATACCATACCCAAAATCAATCGACAATCGAAAATAGGGCTGTAGTAATTAACACCGCATCTTTGCACAGTAAACTTATGTCGTTTTCGATTTGGCTTATCAGATTTTGATCTGAGATTTCAGATTTCTGCTCCCAAATCGAACATAAAATCCGAATTTTATAGGGTAGTTCGCGATAACGTCAGTGTCAAATATGAAGAAGAAAAAACCAAGTGACAGCTAAAAAAACTTTTATATAAATATAATAAAAACATGTTAGCATTGAAAACTGATGTTTATCACATATATTAGGTAAAAGAAGAGAGGTTAAAGTAATGGGAATTGTGCGCTTTTTGGCAATATTTGAACAAAACACTACTCTGGCCATTACAAACGGCTTTGTTATACTACAAGTTTTTTTTTACGTTTTAACCAAAAAGATAGCCCATCTGTGAAAGTATGTGATTCGCGAAACACTATAGAGTGTTACCCTTTAACCTCTCTAACCTCTCTTCTTTTACCTAATACATATGATAAACATCAGTTTTCAATTCTAAAATATTTTTATTCTGTTTTTTGGACTTTATAATAAACTTTTTAGTAATTTTTTGACAAAACCATGCTACAGCCATATAAATTCTGTTTTGTTTTCCTACAATTTTTTAGCTGTCACTTGGTTTTTTTTTCTTCATATTTGACACTGACGTTGTCGCGAACTACCCTTTGGTTCTTGTGTGTATTGAGTTGGGCGCAAAAATATTTTTTTCACTTACACTGGGAATCCATTCCAATTGTTTTTTACACATTGGGTCATACGCGTACTCGTACGAGCCAAGCACTAAAAATCTGTCAAAGTCGAAAAATTGAGCGAAACACTCTCAGAGAGCTGAAAAAGTACGTGGATACACTTCGACCTACTTTGAGCCACTTACATCTTTCAAATCTAATCCATATCACGAAAAAATGTATAACTTACCTTTTCGCGACATATGAAACGTTCTAGGAGAACATTCGACCACCACTTAATTTTCTTTATTTTCAGATATTTTAGTTTTGTGTACAATTAATTTTTAAAACGGATTTTGAATTTGTTTCCTGTCAATTTTGCGCATTTGACATTTTTATCAGTACTTGCCGGTGGAAATTCTCTGAGCTGTTTCGAGCCAAGAGAGGAACTGCTCGTTACTCGTTATTTTGATAATTTTCTCTTTTTCTGTCATTTTTGATGGGTACGTGTATAGAGTTTGTGCGATTGGAATCGATTTATATCGACTGCATTCGATTCAATGTCGATTCGCCAAAAAAAATCAATTTATTTTTTGATATGACTCTCTTTTGAGAAATCTGGAATTTTTTTTCAAATTTACACATACTAATACCAATGTGTATGACACACAGCTGGCGGTTACGAATTATTTATTATAGTGAAAAAAAATTATTTTTTGCGGCCAACTCAATCTACACAAGAACCAATCAAATTCTGATTTCATGTTTAATCTGGCAGCGGAATCTGAAATCTCAGATCAAAATCTGAAAAGCCAAATCGAAAACGACATAACACAAAATAGTAACAGATGTGATTTGGCAAACCAGCCGATGTAAAGTAGGCTTAAGACAATTCACTTTCATTGCCCACTAGATGACAAGCAGCAAGCCAAAAAATAAATTACTTTGTTTTTTCTTGGGTTACGGAACACAAACACATCTTAGCATATTATCATAAATTTCCAAAGGGAGACGTCAAATAAATATTAAACGAAGTGGGCGACCATTGTTTTATATTTTGTTATATTTTACTTGTAAATTGTAAAGTCAACTATAAATAACATCGCAATTGATTATCTGGCTCAAATTTATTATTTTTTTTGATGGAACTACTTCAAATGCATTGCTTTTGTCGATTAGAACACTAATTCACTACTTAATACTTTCAAAAGTTTTTTTTTCTAAGAATAAAATATTTTCACTCTTCAAATACAGAATCATAATGCCACACTCAGGCAGGGGAGTGGACACTGCCGCTGCCGCAGTTGCTTCCTCGGCTGGCCCTCAGCCCCTTGTTAAAATTGGACATTACTCTCTTGGAGCGACCTTGGGCACTGGCACTTTTGGCAAAGTAAAAATTGGCGAACATCAATTGACTAAACACAAAGTTGCAATTAAGATCCTTAATAGGCAAAAGATAAAAAGTTTGGATGTTGTTGGTAAAATTCGAAGAGAAATCCAAAACCTAAAGTTATTTAGGCATCCGCACATTATAAAGTTGTATCAGGTAAGCTGCACTTCTGTGGTTTTCCATTGCGCACATTCGATTTGTATTTCAGATATCTTATTTTTTGTGTCACATGGAATATAAAATAAGATTGATCTGCTTTTGTCATTGTATCCAGCTGCTGCGAATCAACACTACCCCTGTTTTTTTTTTAACACCTATCTAAGCAAAGTAAAATCCTCAGCATGTAATTGCATCAACTATTTTCTACTTAACATTTCCGACATTCAAACTAGGTTTTTATCCAATAATTGACAACTTTGACAGAGTTGACACCTTTCTGGTAAAGTGTTGCACACAACAAATTATACCTGTTTACACCACTTTATCACAAATGTGATGGAAATGTTTGCCTACTGAGATAGGTGCTCAGCAAAACAGGTCAATATGTTAAAACAGATGTCCGAGGTGTATTGAAATTAGTAAAAGTAGAATGTAGATCTCGAAAAAATCAGTGATCTGCAAAAAATGATTTAGGAAAAAAATTACATTTTTCGTCCTAATGGAAAACCACATTAAATAATTATTATTTTTGCGTGATAAATGAAAACTGAAACATATTTACATTATATGTACTTGCTGTTATGTTTTAAAAAAAACTTATTTAGTTTCCTTAAATGTACCTATCCATATATTCTATTTTCAGGTTATCTCGACTCCAACCGACATATTCATGATTATGGAGTACGTAAGTGGAGGAGAGCTCTTCGATTATATTGTTAAAAATGGTAAATTGCAAGAACATGAAGCTCGTCGCTTTTTTCAGCAAATAATATCTGGAGTAGATTACTGTCATCGGCACATGATTGTGCATCGTGATTTAAAACCAGAAAACTTGCTACTTGATCACAACATGCACGTAAAAATAGCTGACTTTGGATTGTCAAACATGATGTTAGATGGAGAGTTTCTACGCACTTCATGCGGCTCACCAAATTACGCTGCGCCTGAAGTTATTTCTGGCAAACTCTATGCTGGCCCCGAAGTCGATATCTGGTCATGTGGTGTTATTTTATATGCTTTGCTTTGCGGGACTCTTCCATTCGACGATGAGCACGTGCCGACATTATTTCGCAAAATCAAATCTGGCATTTTTCCTATTCCTGAATACTTGAACAAACAGGTTGTAAACTTAGTATGCCAAATGCTGCAAGTAGATCCTCTTAAACGAGCAAATATAGAAGAAATTAAGAAACATGATTGGTTCCAGAAGGAGCTGCCATCATATTTATTCCCATCATCTATTGAACAGGACAGCAATGTTATCGATACTTACGCTGTATCGGAAGTATGTGCTAAATTTGGAGTAAAAGAAAGTGAAGTTCACAATGCCCTATTAAGTGGCGACCCACATGATCAGTTGGCTATTGCCTATCATTTAATAATAGATAACAAACGGTTTGCTGACGAAGCAGCAAAAACAGACATAACTAATTTTTTTGTGGCAGGCAGTCCACCACCTGTAGCACAATCTCCCAGCGAGAGACCTTACGACGGTGGCAATGCTTTAAGTAGTGGAAATGTTGGAAATAATCTTGGGTTTAGGCCACATCCAGAACGCATTGCACCACTTAGAGATCGCCAATTGGCAATGTCGGTTCAATCATCTGGAGGTATTGTTTATCCGGACCGTCCGAAAGGTACCCCGATAAAGAGGGCTAAGTGGCACCTAGGTATTCGATCACAAAGCAAGCCAAATGACATAATGCTGGAGGTTTATCGTGCAATGAAGGCATTAGACTACGAGTGGAAAATTATTAACCCATATCATGTACGTGTTCGCCGGCAAAATAACCTAAATGGCAAGTTTTCGAAGATGTCTCTTCAACTATACCAAGTGGATACTAAAAGCTATTTGCTTGATTTTAAGTCTCTAACTAATGATGAAGTCGAGCAAGGCGATGATGTTATTATGGAAAGCTTAACCCCTCCGCCTCTTATGAATATCGGAACACTTCCGCAGCAACCTACGGGACATCACACAATGGAATTTTTTGAAATGTGTGCAGCACTTATCATACAGTTAGCGCGTTAAATATCAACATTTTTTTACTGTAGTAATGTTCTCTTCGTATTTCTTAAATGTATAATATATATGTATCTAAAAAAAATATAATTATATATCTAATGCATAATAAAAGTTAGTATTTTGTTTTAAGTCTTGAGATGTCTAATTACGAACTTTCTCCGATGAAAGGATTTACAAAAAATGTCCCCTTATTTAAACACCAACAATTTTTGGAATTTGAAACATTTTTGTCCTTATTTCATTGGAAAACAGAAAACTAAAATAAGAAGTATTATTGACGATTATGTACTCCGTTTCGGAGGTTGGAAGTCATAATTCTCAAGGTCCGTTTGTTTTTTACTCCTCTCATTATTTCTGCAGCCGGTTGAGCCATTCCCGCATGTTTGAAAGCCATGTCTTCCAACCGCACTACTTCTTTCTATCTTTCCTTGCAAAATAAGCTGCAGAAGTTGGTATTTGTCGTTCCTTAAGATGTGCCCAAGGTATTCAAGTTTCCTCGTCTTAACTAGGTACATAAGCTGTCTTTTCATCCCTATTCTTCGTAGTACTTCGTCATTTGTAATGCTGTCAACTCAGGAGTCACGCAGTATTCGTCTGTATATCCACATTTCGAAGGCTTTGATTTTTCCTATCGTTGCTCGGTGTAACGTCCAGGTTTTAACTCCATATAAAAGTACTGGCCAAATGTAGCGTTTTACTAACCTTATTCTTATGTTTAAATATGTTTCTCTGCTTGCATAATACTTTTTTCATTTTGCAAAAAACTGCTCTGGCTTGTTCTATCCTGCACTCTATTCACTTACTAGTTAGGAACACACAATTGTTCAACGGAACCAAAAGCGAACGTTAAGGGGTTTGAATAAAAGAAGCAGATAACTTAATCATCTTGCATTAACACCATTGTTCACAAGTTTCTCTTTTATAAAAACACATTTAATTTTTTTTTGTATTTAACGGTCGTGCTGCTCTATTTTGGTAGATTTGTTTCGACTAGCAAGTCTTTCCAGGACTTATCTTAGACTTAGTATAAAAATTATATTAGACAGTACCGATATTTAAAAAAAACAATGTTGCTTATATATGAATGCATGAGATGTAAATTTAAACATCAAATAATTTGTTTTAATAGTATTATTTATTTGTGATCAGCTTCTTTTTTGTTTGATTTAAGTTTTTGTATAAGTGTGTCTATGCAATTCGCATCAACCAAACCGATGAATTTGTCCACAACAACCCCATTACGAAAAGCCAAAACGGCAGGCACTGCCTTAACTTCGAACGTTTCTACTAAATCTGTGTTCGACTCCACATCTATTACAGCAAGATCAATTTCGTCCGAGTTTTCAAGTAACTGTGTCATTTTTGGAGTCAATATCTTACAGGGATCACACCATTCTGCGTGGAAGTTAACTATAACCGGATTGTCACTATTTATTACCTAAAGGTCAAAACTGTTAAAACAGAAATTATGTAATAATTTTGCAAACTTACTTTTCGATCAAAATCATAATGATCTTTTATGATAAAAGTTTTCGAACAGTATTGCGTGTTAGACAATTTTCTTTTAGAGCTGCTCACTATCTGGTTTGCTAGTACTCGGGCAAAGGTTTTAAAAACGTCCATCATTTTGTGCCTGATTGTTTTGTCCACACTCTATTTAAAGATTTTAATTAGTACTTGTGTATGTGTTTTTACCAGTTGTTCAAATCGGAATTTCTGATAATTAAAATAACTCCTAAAAAAGATTGTACATACCTACATACCTTCAATATGAATTTCCAAATAGGTAGGTAGTTTTTACTTTCTTTTGTATTGAGTTTGTGATGTTTAAGCTTTGCTTAAATGGGCATGTTAATTTATATTATATATGCAATGTAATACAAAACAAAGACAAATTGTGTATGTTGTATTTATTTCACATAGTAATTAGTGGGCGATAATTTTTATTTTCTAAACAGCAAACGACAGCGCACAAAAAAAATCGTTGACTAACCAAATGGCTGCGTTTCTGCTTTGACTGCTTATCGTTTTTCGCACACGACATTATTCCTACACATACCTAGCACGAAAATGTCGAACGCAATCAGTTTTGGTAACAACAACCACCTTACCTAAATTAGAATTTGGGTTTTATTGTTTTATATGTTTTATTTTTATTTTATACTACATAAATGTTCTAATAATTAGTTAGTCAGTTAATTACAAAATGAATAGTACCTAGTGCAATCTGCCAGAGCTATCGACTAGTGTGATAAAATAAAAGAAAAAAAAAAAACAGTTTAAAAAGATTATTCAAGTTGGAGGGTGGTTGTCATTTTGTATACATCGTTTACATTTTATGAATTAACGTTTGGTTGAAAATAGGATTATGGTAAATTTGTTCGTTTAGCAGCAGCGTACTAGGTTCAGACTTAACTCAGTAGCCACTGTCGAAAATAGCTTACTCTTCAGCTTCGATCCTTGAATGCACCCATAGCATCGCAAAATGCCCCAGTCGCTAGTCTGGACCAAAGATAATGGAATAAAGATTATTCATTCATCTCTGGTCTGGACGTTCGACAAAATGTCATTATACTAAACAGCTGAGTTTATTTGTCTTTTGATTTATGTTTTTCATGTTCATTCATCGTGCCCTAAATGGCTTGTTTTTTTTCTGAATTAATTTTGTTTTTTAAACCAATTTTCATTGGAAATGAATATAGATACCCCAAATGGAGAATCAAACAAAAATATCCAGTAAATGTACCTACTATAAAGCAAGAGTAAGTACATTTGTCTTAATTGTAACCAGTAAGGCGATGATAGGCAGCATTTTTTTTTTATTGTCCTATAGGAATGCCGTTTTAGATAACAATTTGTTACAGGTCGTATGTGGAGATTCAGTTGATTCACTCCAATTTTTGTCAACAGGCGGTGATTGTAATAATTTAGCAAGACGAGTTAATTCGAAATTAATAAAGGAAAAAAATTCATGCAATGAAACAAAGAACGAATGTAACTTCTTGGAAATGAGCAGCACTCATGTGCAATTAAAAAATAACTGCAGTATATTTTTTCTCAAGGAATTACAAAACGATTCCATTTTAACACTGCATAAAACGACAAATGGAAACATTCCGCGAACCATCGCCCCGAAATCCTCAGACTGAAATTTTATAAATTCAGGAAAGAGAAGTTTAGTTATAAAAAAGTTACGTTGAGTGTTATTTTGTATGAACTTGTTACGAGTGACGCAAAGTAGAGAGAAGGCGTAGAGACAAAATGAACAGTTGGATTTTCAAACTGAAGGAACTGATTCCAGAGTCAACACAAACAACTCCGCAAACTGAATCTAAAGCAAAAGGAAATGGAACTGACTCAAAAAGCCAAATTTTAATACGAGCCTGTGAATATATTAGAGCAATGCAAAAAGAATTAAAAAGGTGAGGTCTTAAACTGGTTTTATCACGATTCTTGTATTCGAATGCCTGAAATGATTTGCCTTTTTTTGAAACGTAATGTGCATAGATATTAAAGTCACAGAATTATCACAAAAATTGGGTTTCCAATCCACTGTTCGTTATACATATATACAAATCTTCATTTAATATATTGTGTGAGCACAAAAAAAAATTTCAAAAAATCCGTGGTTTGAATAAGGATAGGTCTATAATATAGTTCGAATAACCGATAGCACACGCCCTTACAGTTTCTTACTGAATAAAAACTTTTATTATTTCAAATATTATATAATATTTTTTTTTTAGGCTGCGTAAGTCCTTTATGGAAACTGGTAACCTTTGCTTGAGCAATCCTGAAATGCTACTGGAAACGACGAGTCATAATCCTACACATCAAGTTGAAATTTAATGCGAACTATCAACGGAAGAAACGGAAGATGTGAAATACGAAGTACAATTATGATGGATTCAGCATAAGTGAATAAACATATTATTTCGGTTTAAGTTCTATTTTTATCTACCCTTTTGAGAGTACATATATTTATATTATTATATATGAATTATACATATGTATATCATTTTTTTCATTTTGTTGCAGTAAGTTAATGTTATTTATTTTATTTACTAAATCTTTCCCCTTTTCCAGAGTCTTTAAATCACTTTCGTTATTGTGATGTTCATTGTAAAATTCTATATGTACATTTAAAATCCTAAATTTTCAGTTGCATTTTTCAATGCGGATTCCAAATTGGAAGACGGCGATAATAATTAAATATCGGAATATATTTTTATTTAACATTAAAAAATAAAAAATAAACAGTTGGCGCAACAGTACCCTAGAAGACTAGCTTCTCACAGCCATTCGTCTTGTGAGTTTTTAATTTTTGGACGAATGGAAGGGATCAACAATTTTATGCCTAGTCCAACAAAACGGCCAATTGTGAGAAGTTCTTTCATGACAATTATACTGTTACAATAGAACTTTCAGGTCGCATTGTCGGCCAACTGGGCATGGGACAATATATATAAAAAAAAAAAAATACTGTCGGATGTGTGTCAGACGTTCGCGAGAGGTGGCGCAGTGGAAAAAAGCTTTAAGCTCAATTTTTTTTTTTTTTTTTTTCGGGATTCGAACCACGGAACCTTCGCTTAGTAGTCCAACACACTAGCCACCATAGACAAACCATACTATTGTCTCTGCTAGCCACTGCCCCGACATTACACCTAGTAAAATAAATGAATTTAATAGGGAGTTTGCGTTAATTTCTAAAATAAACAAAATCAAATAAAAATACAAAATTGTTAGAATTGAAAATATAAAGGCGGAACAGTTTTAAAAAGCAAAAACTCTTTTTAGGTAGTTGCGTTACGCCCTGTTTCAAAATTTAACGCTTTTCCAACCTTTTTGAGGACTACAATGCAATCTCGAAAAACAAAAACAAATTACTCTCAAATATCTCTGAGAAAATCCAGATTCGCAAAAGTGCTCTAAGTCGAAAAAATATTGTTGTACCTACTCGTCTGTCAATCGAATATAACGAGTAGGTACCGTTCGAGTAGCTCCGTTCTGCTTCTGCCCAAACGAAAATCACAAAATTTGAACGTCGCCAATTACACACTCAATGATCACTGAACGCCTGAACTTGTATACCGCATTAAAGTGTTGTCCTTTTCAAGTGCCCAAAAGTTATACGGAACAGCGAAGCTGTCACTGTCACTTTAACAAGCAGAGCAGCAGATGAAGAAGAATGTATTGTACTTCGGTCGATTTTTCTGCTGTGGACTGCGAATCGTGATGGCTGCTGGATATTATTGATATTACGAAGTCTACGGTTACCATTTTGGAATAAGTTTAACCATATATGACTATCGAGTTATTTTGTTATTATTTCTTTTTTTTTTGAAACACTTGCAATTAAAATTATAATCCGACACAAATATTCCAAGTGACAAATAATGGCGTCCGTTCTTATTGCATCGATAAAAATCGATATTTTTCTGTCTAGTCGGTTATTTTAATGTTGCCTGCATAAATATTGGATGAACTGTTTGTATTCATATTATTAAAGTTGTTGTGTGTATAGCAGTGTAAATCAAAAGTTAATTTCAAAAGAAAGAACCAACACATTTTCGGGCCAATTCGTACAGCGTGCTCTTAATTAAATTGAAATTCTCATCAGAAAAGGGTTTCAATTTCAATCCAATTATATAGTGTATACCATTTTATATATCTACCCTACCCACCAAAGTAGGTCTACTAGCAAAGTAGCAAAACGAATACATTTAATTTTAGTGAGTAGTTCGACGCGCGCAAAGGGAAAGAACAATTTGAGCTATACCTACCTACTGCACTGCACAGTGCATGGTTCGTCGATTCGGCAGTAGTTGTAACACGTCGGCGTAAAATATGGCGTCCCCTACTTCCAATTTATCGTCGGTGATAAAGTTATTACCTGATACGGATGTAAAACAATCTATGTCAACAGAAAATTTACAAAATGAACCCAAGGGCGGCATTTTGGAGAGTATGGAAAATTCATCTCAAAGTTTTGCTCCTCCGTACAATCAAATAATCAACGATTCAATATCACCACCACCTTGTGCTGATATACCACAATGGAAAAAGGATTTGATCCAAAGAAGAAAGACGAATATCTCCAAAACCCTTGTTGCTAATCAAATTATTCCAGCTACTGCGAATACTCCAAAAGGTATGTTTTTTTCGCCTAACTATTGGTTGAGGTTCAGTTAGGTAGACTGTATGTAAAATGTTTGCATGTCCGGAAGCCTTATAAGGTAGCTTTATGGAAACCTACTATTTTCAACGAATTAAAATCTTATTTATGAATCGTGGCATTTATCTGGGCAATAACAGCGAAACGTTCTATTCCCATAAAGTTACTCAGATATTATTTATAAATAACGAATTTTCAACTACACATATTATGTGTATACGTATATGTATGTACTTGTATTATAGGTGATAATATTTACTATCTATAAAGGTACTCCTAGTCAGACTTCCAAAAGCATTATGATAGATATACCTACCTATATAATTTTGACATACATAATATGGAGCGAAAAATAATTAAGTTTTATTTTATCTAATCTTATCAATAACTTCCAAGAAAAATTCCGATAAAAAATCCCAATTTTAATGACTAGACAAATTCGCCGGCAAACTTGTAAGTTATAAATTATAATATAACTACATATAGGTATATAGCTATTCATTTTATATAAAAATATATGTATGTGTATATCAAATGCTCTGTTTACTTAGATTTTAACCACATTTTACGATTGAATTTTGGTGATATAGGTACCCAATATAAGCAGGCATAGTTGCTCTCAAGTTAGTAAACTTGTTTACTCTACAAAAAATATATGCAAAGGTTTTTTTTTTATTTTTATATAAACCATTTTAATAATATTCTATTATAAACAATCATGTGAATTTAACGTACATAATATATACCTCCATGTCTGTAGATATGTATAAACTTGGATATTGACTTATTTTTTAATTATTATTTTCATTGAAACTTTATTACCAAGCAAATAAATTGTTCTTAAATTAATTAAATATAATTATTAAAATATATATGTAAGAGTTGTGTTGGATTACTATCCATTTTATGAAAACCCTGCTTCAGGATGCGCAATATGTACTTTGTCTATTCCAGGTTTTAGAAAACAATGATAATAAATTTCAATAATGAGTTCATTTAGACAAAAAAACTGATGCTTAAATCACGTTAAACGAATATCCCTAATTCTGAAATCCCACTTCCATGATTTAGAGTCCTTGTCAGAAGATAGAAAAAGCTATGGAGTTACCTACACGCGCTATCCTTTTTATGGATAAGCAGAATATTTTTGTTTTTAAAATTTTTTTCAAGTGGTTACCTATATTCTTTATTTCAATACACTTGCTATTTTGTATGACAATTATACATTATCTTTCAGCTACAAGCGGTTCGTCAGCAGGCTTTTGCTCACAATTATTGTCAATCAGGTTGTTTATTATGTGTAAATTCAAAAACGTCAAACATTTGCGCACTGATGCGGCATCACTGCTTATTTGCGAAGCTGTTGTGATGCACAGTTCATGCTAATGCGTTGCTGATTCAATATGAAGTTTGAGTTTTAGTACGCATTGTTTACATCAAACTTTTTAATGTCAAGATGGAAGTTTTGCTAATAAAAGTTTTAATCAATAACTATGACAATAAATTCATTTTAAATATGTGTGAAGCAAGAAGAAAGGTAAGATTAATAATATAATAATGATAAATAAGTACTCTCAGTTGAAAAAATTAAATGACAATTCTGATGCGCACTTCTGAATTCCAAAAAATGGAATTTATTAGTTTATTTATTAAATTATTGCAAGGTCTGCTACATTCTTTTATTTTTGCAATGCGGGAGAAAATTTCATCACAAGTAAAATCTTGTGTAATAAGACCGGGTTTGGAAGGGGTTCTGTGTATGAAGCTTCTTAAATAAATAACACATTATAATGTGGGAGTCGCCAACATTTTTTTTCTTAACAAAGGGGCCGCGTACTTAAAAAGATTGAAAAACACTGATCTAGACCAACCAAAAGACAGAGTGATGCTGTCAGCAGTCTGACTTACTAAACTAGAAATCCGAACGTCCCAATCTTGTGCGAGTTCCAAGTTGTCGTCGTTGTTAATTAAATGAACAAAAATTGTTAGGAATTGACAGTTAAAGGAGAGGAAATTTTGAAAAGGAAAAATGCTTGAGTTGCGTTACTTTTCGTTGTTAACACATTATTTAACCGAACCCATATCTGACTGCCCTAATAAAAAGACGCCATACTACATAAATGCATACAGAAAAAATTCTTCTAAATACCTGCACATAAAGAGTGGCATTTGTGACAGAAGCGCGTCAGACTTCGAAGTTGCCAAAGTACAATTATTGTTCATTTAGTTAACAATCACCACTTGAAACTCGTTCTTTGTTTACAGATCATCAAAATCAGAAGTTCAAAGCTATAGATTTTATTAAAGAATCGCAAACCAACAATTCCCAAACTTCATGATCAGTATGTACGGAGTATTAGATAGATCTAGGTACCTTCTAAAATGTAATTTATTCTCTACCGTCTTTGCATCTGGAACAAATTTAATTATACGTAGGCAAATTTATACCTACCTAACGTTGTTGTACCTAACCTTAAATTAGATCTGATCGGCGATAGTCTGGATACACACATTTATCTTGGTACCTATATTTTATCAATTAGATAGGTATACCTACATTTTCCAAAACTATTTTTGTATTGCACCTGCCAACAATATTGCCTACCAATAACTTCTAACTTATACTTACTAATTTATGTTGTTGTGGTTAATATTATTGATATGTGATATTTCGTTGCTTTCATATAGTTACTGCTTCAACTACAACAGGATTAGGTGTCCCGACTTCTGATTCCAAAAGATCCCTAATTGTTGCTTCTAATAATAAATGCGACAACTTAATGATACGTGCACAAAATGCCAATACTATTTATGATACAAAGATGAATACTAGTCAGCATTCCTTTACTTCAGCAATTAACCTTAACAATGCGTTAAAAACGCCGGCTGCACTTCAACAACAAATCGAAATGGAATCATTTGGAGGTCATTATACGCAAGTTAATAATAAATCAAGTGGAGGTACGCACAACTACAACGATATGTTGGCAGCAAGAACAGCATCTATAATACAGCCACCAGTTCCACTGACTCGATCATTTGCTATAGTAGAACAAAACAGCAACGACGGCAGTCCGACTTCAGCACAAGAGAATGTGAAATTTCGAAAGAATATGAGTGAACAGCATGAAACGACCAACACTACAAGTTCTGATTCTCTTATAACGTCAACATCCCGTTTGAGTTCGAGTATAAAAGTGGCGGTAGCAGCAGAAATTTACAAAAAATCAAACAAAGACTATTCAAGTATATGTGTTAGTGAACAGCAAACACACATATTCCAAGAACCTGCTTTAGCTACACATGTAAGCAACAACTATGGCAATGGTGGCGGTGATGATGACGAACAGCAATTGCACCATCAGTTTAAGTCTGAACAAGAAAGTGATAACTTGTCGTCGTCGTCCACGAGTGTAAACTTATCCTCTCCACAGGAGGTTGATTCAAAATTATTCGTTCTAAATAATAACGCAAACGGTTTTCCTTATCTTTCATCAAAAGTTGTATTAAATAAAAAACCATGCGGCATTGCGGGCACCTCGGTTAAATCTTCACCGATACTACCGACTTCGCAGTTTGTAAAGAATCAAAATATCGGTAGCTCCACTTCGGTTTCGTCACATAATCATAAAATAAATCCGAAATATCGTGTAAGTCAGAATTCTCCTTCTGTTCTCTCTGTTTCGGGAGAGTTACCTACAGTGACTAATAATAAAAAGAAAATGGTCGCCGTGCAAGAAATGAACGAAATCTCTAATAACGAGTTGGATTTTGACCCATCTGAAGAGCTGCAATATGGCCCTGGTATTGTATCGAAATTACGATGTCGTTATTTAAGTTTGGCCATGCGCCAGTCCATGGGAAAACAGCGTCTGTCCATGGATACCTTAAGACGTGCTACTTCATTAAATAATCTTCTAGATGACAATGGCGTTCACGATGACGACGACGAAGATGATGATATCTTGGACTCCACAAACAAAGAAGAAACCAGTCCAACTTTAGTGCCAATATCACAAATGAGAATCGAAGACAATTCCGTAAAATTAAATGAAACGGTTGCCGGGTTTAAGAAAAATATTAAAAATAACTCGGGTGAAAAAATTACAGGGACAGCACATGCATACAGCAATCAGCATCGTTCGAGGCATATTAAACGTGGAAACGATTCATTGAAACGTGCGCGGTCCGTAGAGGCGCTTTTATGTGAAAAATCTCCTTGGAATTTCTCTAACAATCAGCCAATGATTTTGAGCAATTATGAGACAGATTCAGTAACAATAGAAGATAAAATAAACAATGCGAGGGAACGTCTTCTCTTAGGAACGGATAATCCACCTAAACGCTTAACATCGATTATAGATGATACAGAAAGACCCCCGCCTGACCTAGTTAAGCAGACTCTTAAAATATTTGAGGCTTCTGCAAATCGTAGAAGCCGTTTTCTTAGTCGTAGTAGCGGAGGGGAGGTTGCTACCAAAGTAGCCAATTATAAATCAATTATCACCCAAAACAAACCAGCAATAACTTTTCCTAAACCAGTTAGTCCGAAAAAGTCAAATTTAAAGAAGACTTCACCTGAAGCAAATAATATTCCTTCCACACCACTAGCTACTACTGCAAATTCATTGGGTCAGACTGAGCTGAATTTAGTGAACCTAAGCTCAACACCTGCAGCTAGTAGTCGCACTGCGGCAGCTTTTCGTCCAAAAATGGATTTTACACCAATAAGAAGTGCTGCATGTATCAGTGTCGTTGAGGGTTTATCAGAGAATTCACCCGACATTATTCCGCGCCATAAGTTGCTTGATAAGACATTTCCTGAAAGCAAAGCTGTAGAATCGCCTGTCACTGAATTAACTAAGAAAATTGAAAAGCTTAGAATTGAATCACCACTGAAGACACAAACACATCAACATCCGCGCAAAGAACTTCAAAGTAAGTTTTCTACCGATTCTTCTGATCGTGATTCAGAAGACGACGATTCTATTGACGGAGAATACGTAGTAAATAACGGGGATAGCGATTCAGTCAGCCTTTCGAAATCGCCACTGGAAAGTATCGCGAAAGCTGGCACAAGTCAGCAATTTCCAACGAAATCTTCCACTCTACTTTCAAACGGAAGCTCTGTGGCAAAGCTTTCTGAGCCTCTACATGATATCCCAACATTACCGATAACAGGTACTACTACAGTTAAACAAATTGGAATTATAAGGCCGTTGTTAGTTGAACCGCATTATACGGATAACATTTCTGTCGCGGGATGTACAGATGAAAACACCCCTATTCAAACAGCACCTTCATTAACCAGCAGAGAAATTGAAAAAAATCGGATTAACAACGAGAAAAAAACCGAGCAATTAGAAATGGACAGTTCAATGGATGAATTAGGATGTGTTGGTTTTACTAAGGTAAATAAAATCATTGCTTCAACCGCATCTACAAGTGAGAGCGGTAGGGCTACTCCCGGACCAGCCTGGTCATCGGCTATTATTAACAAAAAAAAACGAAATCCCGTGGGATCTTCTCCTGAAAACAATACAATGGTTTTCAACTTTAAAGACCGAAAAGAAGTGCCGGACTATATTGACAACGATATATTCATATTCAACAGAAAACGCGAATTACCTAAGGTAAGTGATTCATGTAGTAGTTATGTTTGTGAATGCCAAATTAGTCATTAAGTTATGTACTTAGGCATACTCACATGAGTAGGCAAGCACTATTCGATTTCATTAATAAAAATGTGTGTTCAGTTCTTTATCTTTCAAATTTGTATATACAAATACATTTATTTATATAAATGAAAACATGTGTTTGTGGATGTGGTAATAGACATATTTTGCCTTATATAATTATCACAAAAAAATAATTATAATTTATAACAGTTTTATTTATTATAAATAATCTAAATAATTAACGAAAGTAAGCGTTCACATAAATAGATGAATTATGAAGATCATAATTGACGGCATAGACGATTCGATTTTTCGATGTGATGTTTCGTTTGGTGGTTTTTGTTTTGTTAATGTGCACAGTAATAGCCCAGTTTAATTATGCTAAAAGTATAGGTTTGCAAGTGATAGCTTTCTTATTGAAGTTTGGTTACAGATTTTTAATTATTTGTTTGTATGCTGGATTGGTAAATTGGAATAGATCTTAGTATATAGGTACACATGATGTGTTGAAATCTCGAATTTGAATAACAAGTATAAATAATTCTAGGGGTAAACTATACAACACATCCCATATTGCTTGAAGTTAACTTGCATTATTTTGTATTAATATTTGGTCTATTTTCTTTGATATAAAACAAGTAAAAGATACTACGAAAGTAAACATAAACGTTCAAACACTTCTATGCAGATATTATTTCATAAAATTGCAGCTATCGCAAAAGGGGTATCTGGCAAATTCAACTTTTGCGGAAATCAACAACAAAATAATCGTAATTAGTAAATACGAAATAATTTAATATCCTTCGTTGTCTTCTTGTGCATCAGCATACTTCATGATTTGATTTTTCGCTTTTAACCGATTAACATATTTGTGTATTTTAAAGACTTGCGAATAAAAGGCAAAGAAAGGAAATAAATATAGCATAATTGGGAATTCATCATTTTATTTAGCTGATCGACACACATAGTTTGATGTAGAAATCAAATCTGACGATTGGTGCGTTGATTTCAAATATCTAAGCATAATTTTTTAGTGGGTTGCGAAATGCTAGAGCTGTACGCACTTGTATATAATATACCTGTTAATAAATCATATATTATGTTGTAATTTAAAATATAATAATTTCATTAAATGTAACTTTTATTAAACTTTATGTGTAAAGGATCGATTGTTGCACGTTTTGTGAGGCACATAACGCCATCAGGTCAAAGCCAATTCGATTGTCATAACTCTGCAGCGCGCTTCATAAACTGTAACGTGCATCGTTTTTTTAAATTCGTAATGTTTCAGCATTACAACCTGCACTTTGTAGATAGGTTTTTTTAGGTCGAAAATGTTTCTAATTATCGTCCTGATGAAGTAATCTGTTTATAAGATTTACAAATCAATTCTTGGTTTACCAGACGTGAACGAAATAATCCAAAATCGATATCAGTAGACATGTAGATGCTTTCAATAAAATTGAAAAGTATAAGCTGCCATCGAACCACAAGTCAGAAAAAGATGAGCTATACAACTTAATCTTATTTCTGTGTCTCAACCTTTATTTATTTCTCGGTGTTTATATAGAATCCCATTGTTTTTACATACTAATATTTTGTATTCAATTTTAGTTTCTGTTCATTTTTGTTGTTATAATAACAAATCCAAACATTTTTATTTGATTGACTATTTAGCCAAATGAATCTGGTTATGTAATGTTAGGAGATCTTTCGCTTCAAACGTCAACAGATCCAGAAAATTTTTCTAATTATCGTCCTGATGAATTAATCTGTTTATAAGATTTACAAATCAATTCTTGGTTTACCAGACGTTAACGAAATAATCCAAAATCGATATCAGTAGATATGTAGATGCTTTCAATAAAATTGAAAAGTATAAGCTGCCATCGAACCACAAGTCAGAAAAAGATGAGCTATACAACTTAATCTTATTTCTGTGTCTCAACCTTTATTTATTTCTCGGTGTTTATATAGAATCCCATTGTTTTTACATACTAATATTTTGTATTCAATTTTAGTTTCTGTTCATTTTTGTTGTTATAATAACAAATCCAAACATTTTTATTTGATTGACTATTTAGCCAAATGAATCTGGTTATGTAATGTTAGGAGATCTTTCGCTTGAAACGTCAACAGATCCAGAAGATGAATTACCTATTTGTCCACCTTCACCTTGTGATGTAGAATTCGAAAACGCAAATGTTTTAATCGACGGCAAGTCGAGTATCAAAAATCGACCCAAAGAAGCTCATGTAAGTATTACTATTTGTCATATCATGTATAGTGCGGCAACTGGGAATGCAGTCCACAGAAATACAATACAATTTCTCTAACGATTTAAGAAAGGGGTCTAAAGATTTAATAAAAGAGAATCTGCTGTATTTTTAATTGTTCATTTACTATTTTTCTTTTATAGTTTCGAGTACAATTTAATGATACACTAACATCGACTTTTGAATATCCATCGGAATCATCAGTAATTGAAGACTCTGGTAGTGAATACATCGATCTAAGTGGAAATGAGAATACATGCGATATATCTTTACCAACATCAACCGTTCCGATGCATATATCAGGAAATCAATCTCTTGAAAAAGATTCACCCATTATTCATCATCACGTCACTGTGGAAGAAATTATACAGCTTCCACATAATAATAAAGTTCTTGGGAGTTTGTCATTAGGTAAGAAATAAAAGATGTATAGCATTTATATTTCATTGAATCCTGCACACGAGTTTACTCAATTATATTATACTGTATCAGCAATTTCCTTTTAAGAACCTTAATTTTTTTCAACACATTTCCCTTTTCATTATTATAACCGTTCCTGCCTTACGCGCATAATATGCCGTTCGTGCATAAAATTATGAACCCAAGTACATTACGGCAACATGTCATGAATACAGCTCCTTGTTGTTAACATTTCACTTTTGATGGATTTATATTGAGTATATGCCAATCTTCGTTGTCGTTTGGTACGTAATTTAAACATTTTATACCTAGTGGACTTTTTTTTATAATAAATGACCAAAAAATTGCTTTATTTTATTTGCATAGTAAGTAAGAGATATCGCGGTATTTTGCAACTGTTAGCTGCTCAAGCTCAGCTGCACTATTTTATTTCATGTAATAGCGCAACTATATGTAGTTCAGTCTTTCCAGACTCTTGAGCAAGGATATTGGCTGGTATTATGTCTTTGATCCTAACGATTTGAATATAAACACTAAAATTTTATTCAAACTAATTTGAAAATATATACATATATCCAAAAAGAAATACTCTTCAGACATCTTCCAGTGGCTAACTAAACCGCAAATAACGATATCGAACTCCTGTTTACTTCCACTACGTTATAAAAATTATAATTAATTTTTTAATTGTACAGGTACCAAAAAAAAAAATACACCCGATGGACAGAGTATTGCCCAAAGTCTCCAACATTGACGGTCGTGTTGGAGAAAATTTTTTTTTTTGTTTGTTTCATCTTTTCTGTTAAAGGTTGTTGTCGCCTCGCAAGATACCAATAATCATTTTTAGTGTCCAGACTAAGTTTTACGAACTCACAAATAAATGCTAAACAAAATTGCATATTGTGACCTACAAAATATTTAGTGTGAAGGTAAAAAATGATTATTAGTAATGTGCTGTATTTATTACAGTATTGAAATGTTTTTAGCCTAATGAGGGCGAAGGTGTGGTTGGCAGTCGCCAGATATGGTCGCCTTGCTTGATATTGAAATACACTGTTTTGAGCTAAATATTTTAGTCACCGCATATAAAAAAAAGTAAGACCAAAAAGAGTTTATCTTTAAAATAAATATTTACAATTCAATACTGCATACTTAGCTTTTATTTTTGACACTTTACCCCCGGAAAGTCTAATTGTACAGTTTATAAAATGTCCATTGGGGTGCAGACTATATAAAACTAAATTCATCATTTTTATTATGTTTTAAATTTGACTTCTTAATGATCACCGGTGGATTGGTACACTCCAAATTAAAATTCGTCTTAAGTGAGGAGCTAACAGTACGGAGGTATGAATATTATCATGCTAATTTCAATATAATGTCCAATTTTACAGGGAATATTTCCGCTGATATGTTCTGTTTCCAAGCGATAAACCCATGTAAAATAAAAAAAAATAAACTATTCAAAATATTGCTCTGCCCAATTCGACAGCTTTGCAAAATTATAAGGTTAGTTGTTTGTACCAAATAGTTACCCTTGAAAATTGTCTATATGACTAGCTAGTTTCCCTAATACTCAAACAATCATGTTACCAATATTATGCAAATATGTAAGGTTTCAATGACTTTCGATAACCTTTTTGCAGATTACCCAAGTCGTCCGAAGAATACAATGTCGCATCGACTTCTTCCTGCTCAAAATAAGTCTGCAAATTCCGTTTTTAATAACCCACAGTACGCTCGGTTCTTTTTAAATGCAAAAGAAACTAAGAAAAAGGTCGAAGCTACTCGATCAAATTTATTACTCTCAGCAAATAAAAATTACTCCGCATCTAATAATAAAAAAATATTTTTATATAATAGAAACAAATCAACACATGCTAGTAATAATTCTGAGTTGTTATTTTAATTGAAGCTTCACTGACTAACATAATAGAATGCACACCATCTCGTAATTGGAAATATAAATTATCGATATAGTTTAAATTGTTGTAGTATTTAATTTAAAGTTTTAAAACGACTAGGGTAAAAGAAGTTAAGAAGCCATATGGCTCTATTATTTCCTTATATTACAGAATAGATTATTTATGCAACTATTGAACAACCCATTTGTATCCACAGATATAGAATTTTTATGTTCTTAGCTTGTTGTCGTGTTAATAATTTGGGAAAACATTACTTATTCTCCTTAGAATGTGAACACACACAGTAATTTATTTCTTGCAATTTAAGTTCATAAAATGATTTTCATAACCCGCATCAAAACAATAAAGATCAATGAAATGAAAATAAAATAAATAGTTGGCGCTACAGGTCCATATATGGGGCTATATGCCTTGCTTGTTACAATCGTTTGTGTAGGTTTTTTTATTTCTAGGGCTAATGGAAATATTCTACGATTGTTATGCCGAACGGCTGGATTGAGAAGCTTTCTATGGGCAATTTTACTCCATCGGATTTTTGTTGGACCATTCGCTTTAAAAAAGACTTAACTATTTGATTGGTTCAATCTGAAACCCCTAGATCAGTAGTCTAGCATACTTAGCACAAGCATATCGTTAAAACACTTCTTGATCATATTTTTCCTTTTCCTTATTATTGTTGTTGGATACATTCAATTTCTTTTAGCATTATCCAATTAGCTTTCTGCTATAGAAGGCGTACTTATTAAGCCAATTCATATTATTATTTTACGATGTATTTAAATAAATCACATACATACTCTGATCTCCATTTGATAAGTCTTAACTTTTGATCATGTCGTTATATAAATTGCGTACCAAAAAATTCGTCGGAATTTTTCTTATTAGTTTCCAACACATCGGATTTTTAAGTTTTTTTTTTCAAAATCGACTTTTGTATGTAAAACATAAAAGGGCTAACAATATTTTTTTATTAAAATTATTATATTTCCAGATATTGTTTAAACAAGTTAAATATTACCGAGTATTTTGTGTGCCTAATTCACTACATCAAAACATGTATAATACAAAACATAAAAACTCATCAACAAATTAGTAGCTATTTTTTCTATGAAACAAGAGTTTTAAAGTGTAGAACTAATGATTAAGAGGTAACTAATATTTTAAAATTATACTAATATTTATTGCATTTTCATTGTGCAGAGATTTGTTAATGTTTTCTTATTCTGTGCTTTCATGGCTCTAGCGTGTAAACTAGTAAAAAAAATTATTATATCGATTAAAAATACTTATCATTATTTTAGGATCTGCGCCCCTAGGTAATTACACTCCCGTAAAGGCCAAAACCGAAAACATATTTCAATTAGGTGTTACACGTGTACCAAATAGTCAAATTGATAAATCTGGTGACAAAGTTCAGGCGAAAGAAATATTACCAGCGGAATACTATGGAGAGCTGGATGATCCATCATTGGAATATCTAAAGCCTGCGACAGATGATCTCACCATAGCTTACAGCGAGGGTTCATTAAAAACGGACTTACTGTATTAATTTTGTTTATTTTTAAAAAATTTATTAATGTCAAATACTTGTAATTAAAATTACCGTTAAAGAAAACTTCGTTATCATTCCGAAATTTCACAATATTTTGTAAATATGTACTTATGATGTTTTAAAAATAATTAAATAAAGCAATCAAATGCTTTGCTTTAAAGATTCTAATAACTTATTCCTAAGATATATTTATAATTAATAATATATGTTATGTTGAGAAGTTCTGAAATTAAGTTAAACTTATCCGGACATTTTTTTCTCTGATAAATTGGTAACATTCCCCAAGCGTGTGTGTGTGCAGAAAATCAAGGACTGAACAATGTAATGCTGATATAAATGTATTTGATATGTGTATTGTGACCTTTATCTAATATGAGAGTGAACACTCCAAACTGGTTTTAGCTAGAAGGACCTCATCTAATAAACACGTGTAGTATGACTTTTGTCGTAAAAAAATATCCGTTGGTACTATTCAAGTACATACTTCGTTGGACATATTTTTCTTCAAAAATTATATACAAAACGGTTAAGATTTATATTTTAATTGACAAGTCTGTATCGTTGCTGAATAAATGACATTGGAGTACTTTTTGACACCTGAGTCGAAAAACTCTGATATCAAGTAAAATGCATTCAACTGAAATTATTCTTTATAAGGCCAATATTTAATTCACAAAGACTGTCGAAACATCTAATAAAAAAAAATAAGTAGATTTATAATAATCAAGTTAATGCAATGCCAAAAAACTAAATATTATCCAGAAATATTTTTTTTAAATAAATGATTTTTGTAAAAGGAAAACGTAATCTGAGTATAAAATTAATAAAAAAAATTTGTAATATTCAGATGTATTGCATAAAAATATTAAAAAAATATATATAAATATTTCTGTAAATTATAGAAACTTACTTGCCACTTACTACTCAAAGGAGAATTAAATATGAAACTAGACTTGCAAATATAACGATAAATATATTTTAATTTCTTAAACTAAAAAAAAATGTCTTATCATTGTATATTTTTAATCCCGTATTTTATACATTACATGACAATTTTTATGAGTATAAACCAGACCACTATTGGTCTTGTATACTGTTTTTTTCTTTATTTTTCAAAACAATAAGACTTAAAAGCGGTCTATGGCAAATGCAGTTTAAATTTGTATGTGCTGGGTATATTATTTGATATAATAAAAACGAGTCAATTTGTATTTTAGTATGAGCCTAACAACTAAATAGCAGTGACTTCATTTGTCGTAGCAAAAGCGTTATGATAAAATCAAACGAATTAAAAATGCAAAATAAACATATTTTTGTGATAATAAATGAAAATAAATCCGATTTTCCACCTAATTTATTTAGTTTTATTTATGAATGAAGAAATGATGATGGCTAGTAAACAGTAGGTACGTACGTACATACTTCCTTAATTTCTGGAATGTGGGAAAACGAAGAGTAACAAGGACTTTTGCCATAGGTAATTGGTTTTTATTGTTAAAAGTAACTATGCTTAAATTAAATTTTGACGCTAACCTTAAATCGATTGAATCTGGGGATAAAAGGATAATTAAACAAATATGAATCGTTGATTGAGAAATTTAATGTCGGAATTCGACTGAATCGAATCGACTAAGGCCTATTGTGATAGTTGCAAAAACTAGATTTTTTTCTGGATTACTATTGATGTGTAAAAATTCTAGCAAAATATCGCAGTGAGGCGAAAAATATGTACGAATATTTGCCAGAGATAGATATCTTTCGTACGTCTATCCCCTCAAAACCCTAAACAAATGGGTTTTGTTGTTTTTTAATTTCAATCCCCATCTGTGAAACTTTTGAGCCACAAAAAAGCATGTTGCAAATGGCCGGCCACCAACCCTCCTGCTTTCATGTGCATCGCATTTGTACATTTTTTTGTGTTTCCTATTGAATTTACTTGGTTTTTTATTAAGGTTTTGTCGTTTGAGCAGGGGAAGGGATAGACGTACGAAAGATATCCATCTCTTTTATTCATTCATCTCTGGCCTTGATTTTGTTTGAGTTCAGAATTCGATTTGAATGCGTGAGTCAAAGATAATGTAATACAGAGATATATAACTTTCCAGTGGAAAGCGGCTGCCTACAAGTTGTTTTCCCGAAAAATGCATGAAGTCTCGCACATGGTCATTACTTTTCTAGAATAAGTGAGGTCATAAATTGGATTTTAATGCAAGAATTCGCTTTTCCGAAATGTGTATTCCATTATTTTTTTATTTTACTCGAAGCCTTAACAATAATCAAAGAAGTTCAATACGAAACACAAAACAATCGAACAGCACAATGTCAAAACGAGAGGATTGGTGTGACTCGACAGCAGCAGCTATCATAAAATGATATCTTATGTCGTTCTGAGATTTCATATTTCTGCCACCAAATCGAACATAAAATCCGAATTTTATTGGTTCTTGGGTGTATTGAGTTGGCCGCGAAAAATATTTTATTTCACTTGATTTTTACACATTTATAATAGCTCATTTCGAAATAGTTTTATATGAAAAATCGTTTTCATACTAGAAAAATGAATGATTCAGTTAAAAAAGCAATCCTTCCAACAATGAATAAATCGTAACCGCCAGGGCCAGCTTGCGTCATACACGTTGGAATTAGTTAAGTTATGTGTAAATCTGAGAAAAAACCGAGATTTCTCAAAAAAGAGTCAGATCAAAAAAAGATTTATTTTTTTGGCAAAGAGAACAATAAAAGCAATCTAGATCAAAAAAAATTTTTCTCCAAAAAATCGATCTTACGTTCTGATTTTTGTCGGTCCTTGCAAACGCAGGAAAAAAAGAAGCCAAAGGAGAATACATGAATTAAATTTTGATGTCTATGGCTAGCGCGAACATACCGCGAATGAGTACCTACAGATGAAGAATAAGGCAAACACAGAAAAATACAAAAGAGGCCAAAAAAATTACAAGAATCGGATGGAAATATGCGGACCATACATATTTGGCTATACTGTCATCCCCTTTACACAAGTTCGCGACACTTGCGACAAAAATCGGTTCGTGTAAGTCCTGACTAAACAAAAATATAGCCTATTAAAAAAATGAACGCAGCCTGGCGCTTCTGATTGGAAACTTTAAATGATACTGGCAGCATTCCTACTTTACTTCAAAATTTTTTTGTCTCCATAGTGGAGAAATATCTCGGTGTGGTTTTAGCTATTTTTATTTTTGTCGGGAAAAAGTTCTGTCTATAGTATAAAAAAAAATAATTAATCTAGCATCACGAAACGACTTTCATTAAATAATGTCTAGTTCCATAGACACAATCGGAATGAAATTACAGACACTAGAAGAACGATTACAAGCTGAAAATGATTCACGTATGGTATTTCCACAAATACCTGCCCCTCGGCAGGCACCCCGCCCGCAACAATGTAAGCACCATATTAAACTAAAAATATTCATTTTTTGTACTAAGCACTGGAGTTCTAATTGTCTTATACCTATTAAATTTTGTAAACTTATTTCTGCATTGCAATAAGTTAAGTTACGTTTATTAAACACTGAAAAACGAAGACTAACACCTATTCATGTTTGGCACTTATATCTGATCTGTATAATTGATGCACTTATTTTTATTGTCAATATTCTTTATTTGAACTGGATATTCTATTCGTATTTGATTAGTGGAGACAACGCCAAATCGGCCAAGGAAGTCTTTAAATCTGCCAGTAGTAGCTCAGCATCCCGCCGCTGAAACAGAAACGGACAAAAAACTGAAAAAAATCATGAAACAAACAGGCATTCTAACAATTAATAATCAACCATACAAGACAGATATAAAAGATTTAGAGCATTTAGGAGACCTCGGCAATGGAACTAGCGGGCATGTGGTAAAAATGCGGCATAAACCAAGCGGAACGATAATTGCAGTAAAGCAAATGCGACGTACAGGTAACTCGGAGGAAAACAAGCGTATACTTATGGACTTGGATGTAGTTCTCAAATCGCATGACTGCGAGTACATTGTTCAATGCCTAGGATGTTTTGTACGTGATCCAGATGTTTGGATTTGTATGGAATTAATGGCAATGTGTTTTGATAAATTATTAAAATTATCAAAAAAACCCGTTCCTGAAGAAATTCTTGGTAAAGTCACAGTCGCGGTAAGCAAAACGCATTGACCTCGAATATGTACATTTAATACTTAAATAAAACCATTTTAGACTGTTAGAGCACTGTCTTACCTCAAGGAAAAACATGGTGTAATACACAGAGATGTAAAGCCATCAAATATTCTCATAGACGAACGGGGCAATATAAAGCTATGTGATTTTGGTATCAGTGGTCGATTAGTAGACTCGAAAGCCAATACGAGATCAGCGGGCTGTGCAGCATACATGGCAGTATGTTTACAGTTTTATATTTAGGTTTAATTCTATTTATGGTGTTTTTTTTTAGCCTGAGCGAATAGACCCAAAAAAACCAAAATATGACATTCGCGCAGACGTTTGGTCCCTTGGTATAACACTTGTAGAATTGGCAACGGCGCGTTCGCCTTATGAAGGTTGTAATACTGACTTCGAAGTGCTTACAAAAGTCTTAGATTCAGATCCGCCAAGGCTTCCACGGGATAAGGATTTTAGTCCTGAGTTCCATGATTTCGTTACTAAATGGTAAATTACGTAAATTAGTTTGTGGTTTCATATAAATGTTTTTTTTTTCGTGTTTTGATAAAGCCTGACAAAAAATCATCAAGAAAGGCCGAAATATCCTGAACTGTTAGAGCAACCTTTCATAAAGGATTATGAACTCGCTTTTGTAGACATACCATATTGGTTTAGATCAGTTGTTGAAACATCTGGGATCAGGACGCATCAAAGGTACGTTCCTTTTACAATTAATTTATTTATTTAGTACTAAGAGGTTATAGGACGGCATGCTTGTCATCTTAAATTATTCGCGTTTTTCTTTTATGATTTGTTTCAGCATGGCAAGAATTTTTATCGATTTGACAAAACTAAATTCATTGACAGCTTATTTTTTTGTAGCACTCACATATTATTTTACTTCCAAGTTACAAAATAATTACTAATATGTATGAACAAAATTGATGTTGATATTCATGACATGACTTTAACATTTTTCTTTTGTTCTTTGCTACTGACTGATTTTTTTTTTGTTTAATTTATTTGTAGGTTACCTAATTCCTAATCTTTTGTCCCTAGTAAGTATATTTGATTTAATTTTTGTTGGCTAATCTCGTATGTTTTTTATTTTTATTTTTCTTATATCCGTTTGTTTCCTTTGTAAGAATCCCTTTTATACCTTTAAATATTAAATATAAAATCTTTAATTTAAACCACGGCTTCAATTTTTATTTGATGTGATGTAATATTTAAGAAGTTTGATTAAGATATAATATAGTTGGACCAACAAATGCCGAAAAAGTTTGACATTAAAAAATTCTAACATTACAAGGGTATAACGCAGTATTCAGCAAAGTTCATGATTTAAATTTATATGGAATTCAATTTGCTTCAGACTTAAAAAATAGGAAGTGTGCTTTAATCATGTGTATTTAAATCAATAACATTAAAATAAAATAAACCGTTAAAACGATTTTACAATCTTCTACAATCGCTGACAGTTAATAAATACTTGATATGTGCGGAGCAATACTTTTACGTCCCAATTTTTATGTTCGAGAAGGGTTTAAGATATTCGCATAGTCTTACGTTGTATGGGGCCTTATATGCGACATTAAGGAAGAAAAAGGACTATATAGCTCATAAAATGCATATGCTAGCTCTTTTTGTGTAGATGACATTCAATGAGCTCAGCTGATGAACCACCAAATCTGTCGATCGTCTTATCTTTTTCAGCACCCTTACTAGTCGTGAACAACCTGACCTGAACTGACCCCCAATATGTCAGTGTAGCTCACGTAAGGTATCTGTCTACCATATTGACTACTGAAGTTACCGTTGAGGAAGTTTTTTCTTCGTGTTGAACACTCACGCAAGTCGATTGTGGGTAGAAAAGACCAGTATTTGGTGGCTACTAAGGGTAGGTAAAGCAATCTTAATTGTCGTGTAAATAACATCTGCGAGGACTGGGCACCGCCAAGTTGATGCCAACTAGCGTCCACCATACTCATAGGATACTCAACAATTATTCAACTTATTATCGAAATTCCTTAAAAAATAATCCCTACTAACTCCGTTCGCCAAGAAATTTAAATAGCATAAATAATACCTTTCGCTCAAATATAAATAAATAAAATTACTTCTGGTTTTTCAAAACATATGTGAATAAAAACGTATTTATCTTTTATCGTTCTCAATTGCAGACTTTTAATGCCAAACAAATCCGCAACACCACCATTCGATTCTAACTCAGAAACACTCCATTCAAAAACCACATTTTCAAATCCTTCTGTGAAAATAACTCAAATACCAAGCTATCAGTACTACTTAACAACAGTAAATACACCTAAAAAAACGTCTACTATCTCTAAGTACAATAATCACCAGGAAATGAGATCACAACAACCATCAAGCATACCTCAAGCAATAAATATAAACAAGAATAGTTCTCAGATATCTAAAGAAGATAATGTCGTTAAAGATTCTAGCAATTTTTACAAGAAATCACCATTTATGCAAAGAAAATTCGCAACTAACCAAAGGTTTGGGGAGAGTCCTAGAAAGGAATCGGTGTTCAGCAGTATTGGTATATATAATAGTCTTATTTTTTTTAATTAAATATTTTATATATATTTTTTAGGTCAATCCATCATACGCAATCTTACTTCTTCGCCCTTTAGTCAAAAAAAAAATCAAACAGAATTGGATTCCAAATGGCAAATGAGTAATCGACCAGAAGCTGTATGTGATGGTGCTGATGTTTTCTCTGCTAAATTAATGCAGCCGTCGCCAGTAATAATACGAAGAAAACTACAAATGCCATTAAATCATGTAAATAATAGATCCGAAACTCAGCCATTACAATGTCCGATGCGGATTCAGGGTAATCAAAGTCCAATAGGTAAGCCACATTATAAAAGCTTGAATAAACCCTTATGCTTTGTTTCTCTATTTATTTTAGTACTTCAACGGTTTTATCACCAACAAAATCAATACCGGGAAAAAGAGCGCTTGAGCTCTGACGGAGTCAATAATCCTTTTCTCAATACTAATGTTTCTACTTATCAAACATCTCATATACCGATTTCTACCAACCAATTAATGCCGTCAACATCAAGTCAATCGCCAAAACCTATTTCGCCTGATGATAACAGCCATTATTCCGCATTGATAAGTAAACATCAATATCTACCCATGAATAGTCTGAAGAATATCCCATCACCACCTTCTCCGACGACCGAACATTTTAAATTGAGCTCTTCACGTTTGCTAAAAAGTCCTTACGACGAAGCTGTAAAAAATAATAAGTTTTATAAAAGCTTTGAAAACAAACATCAAAATAGTTCACCAACCTCCATTGTAAAAGAAAATGTACTTAAAGACGAACATGGTAAGTTTGCGATATTTTTTATTTACAACTTTATACTAAGTTTCTTATAATTTTGCTGCATTATGGTGTTTGTGCATTTCAAAAAAATCGATTGATACAGTTGTTTTTCATTAGACTATACACTTTTTGCTAAGCATATACTTACTTTTGAGGCGCTACCGTTTAAGCTGGATCTGACACTCAACCATTACGGCTGTTTAGTATGTGCGGTTATGGCTAGACCCCTTAAGTTAGTTAATGTCGTACTCCACTTATGCAGGTATCAAAAACGTTGGTGTCCATTGGTTCTACAGGTATAAGTCGTTTCAGATCACTGATGCTGCGCACTTTTCTGATGAGGTCGATGTTTTTGGGCAACATTGTTTTCTTTAGGAGTCATTTGTTAATTTGTGAACATATATATTTTGTTGCAGGTAATTTTTACTCGCTCGCAAAAAAGTATAGCTTGAATATGAGTCTCTTCGAAACGCGAAAGAAACCTCGATTATCGAAATCAACACAATAGTAGACATGTTTATATAAGCAGCATTTTCAGCAGCTGATTAAGAGGATTTAGTATGCAGTTGATTATTAGCTGGGGTCAAGTGGGTAGACTTGTTTATATAAGCAGCATTTTCAGCAGCTGATTAAGAGGATTTAGTATGCAGTTGATTATTAGTTGGGGTCAAGTGGGTCCTACTTAATTTACTTTAGATGAAGCTTCAAGTCAGGGGTGGACCACGCCCTCAACCAACATTCCTTTATAGCCAGCTTGTTCCAATTACACAAAACAACTTTGTTGAAGTCACTTTCTAATTGTATCTGAGGTGAGGTTTTCCTCTTCTTCATTGACTGTCCGGGGTGGACTCATAGACCCATTGGGTTGCTGCCGCAGTTCTTATATTTTAGTCTTTTTGACTATGTTAACGATGATGTATAGTCCGTAAAGTTCGTCCCTCAATCTCCTACTCCTTCCATCGATACAAACTTGACGGAATACCATCCAAAGAAATTTATTTTCATCCCCTATGAGGTCCATGCTTCTACACCATGCAACAGAACAGTGATGAATAAGTTCTGGTATAATATCACCTTGCTTCTATTGGACAGGGCTTTACGACCTAGGACGTCAGTTCGCCTTCATTTCAACCTCATCGCAACTACCTTTCGTGTGCGCGCACATCAATGAGAACTAGGGAATTTACACAACTTCTTATTTGTTTTCTATTGTGATTTGAAGGTAGGCTCACTTTGAGGCAATTCGATGCATTACTTTAATGAGTATATACATTTATTACATAAAATAAGGATATCATCATTTATTGCGCACAAAATTACACTTACCTGCTTGTATAAACACATGTGCTTTTTCTTCCAATGCCGCTATCATCAAAAACCTTGAATTTTGTAGGATGGTTTAATTCCCTTGCAGGTGCGATGAAGCGACAATTTTCTTCGTATGTAAAGCTGCAGCTCAATGACAATGCCTCACATCAAACTAATGAAGACATAAATCGTGATCATGATAAAAACTACGAGAGCTTACCTGAACCCTGTTGTAGTGGAAACATGTCATGTTCAACAAGTAATAATGCATTTATTATGAAGTCACCTATTGCTGATCATTTTATATGTACCGAAAAAATAGTCAAAGCATCTGATCCAATACAGCGAAATTTCGTGCAGTCACCAAATCCGCATATATTAACTGGTAATGACAGAAGACATCGTAGCCCTGATCCACCACCTAGATTCAATCGGGGTCAATCGCCCCTTTTATTAAGAAAAAATTTATTCGAACTTAGCGGACAGCCTACAGGAGGATCCCCTTTGGTAAACAGACGGTAAGGAGTATACTTTAAATACTTTCTCAAAAGTTGTTTCTCCGTAGTGATATACCATACAATGTAATTTCAGTCATATTAACGGTTCCCCACCCCTACCGCCGCCAAGACGTGGATCCGTAAGTGTCCCTGGATCACCACAACATTTTCGAACTCGAATTCATTACACTCCCGAGCCACAGCGGCGGATATATCGGACAATAGATCAATGAGTAGCACTTCAAATAATGGTTATGTGATATTGGTATGGATTCGATGATGACAGTGAAATTGATTATACGGAATCCGTCGTCAATCAGCATGCTTGGCGCACAAAATAACAATACATATATTCGTTGCTTGTGTCAGATTATGTAATAAATTTCATAATTAAAAATCAGTGCAATAAACTTATGTTATTTGTTTGTGGAAAGGATTATTTTCCATTTTTGCACATTGTTTCTCTATATTCTGTTCATAAAGTTTTTGTATTGTTGCTATTCGGTTGCAATATTGGCTTCTATTTGGCGACATTGAACATAATGTAAGACTGCTTCCATAACAAATATTCAATGTTATTTCCAAAAAAGAACATATATATATTATATATACCTAAATAAATATTAAATTAAACCTATATCATATCTGCATATGTGTACATTTTCATTTGAAATTTATAAAGATATTTATTTAAAGAACACTTCTCACTTAATCTCGTGTTCTTAAATTTAAACTCTTATCAATACAAGAAGGGAACCATTAACCTTTATTATTCTTATAATATATGCATGTAGTTCGTATGTTTATAAAAAAAAGTAGCTCAATTTATATTATGTACGTACACAATGCAATTGAAGAAATTATGTTTATTTTCTTTCTCAATTTTATTAAACAAAATTCGAAACAATAAATAGAAAGACAGAAAAACAAAATTAAAAAAAGGATTGATGACTGACTTGTATTTTACAGAAATGTATGTTAAATTATAAGGACTTTGAGATATAATGAGATTTTAGTACTGTACCTTTACATCAAGTAGTTATTGAAAACTATGAACTAGAAGAATGAGTCAACAAAATGTTACACTTTGAAGCAGACTAAAGACATACAAAATATTTATTAAAGGAGTAACAATAAATGAATAAATTGTATATATACACGGAACAATTTTTTTATTATTATATATTTCGTTATGGTTTTACGCTTAGGCATTCATAAAATACGAATAAAAGCCTAAAAATTGTATTTATAGAATCAGACCAATATCATCAGATTACTAGATCGTCCGAAATAACTGGAATTGCAAATTAAATTTGCATTTCCTGTAGAACATCGGACTAGTCCCAGGAGTTTTCGAACAATGCTCAGGGTAAATGACAGTATAAAACCGCCAATGGCCTTGGCTAGGACATTTATTTCAAAAAGAATATATCAATGTGGACCACAGATGGTCATACTTATAAGAACATCATAGGGTTTTAAAGTCTGTTGAAAAAATGTGGAGAAACAATAAAACTTAGCAGATCAAAGTTAAAGATAGCATAAGGTGTACCCTTAAGTTAAACTGGATGTGTGCAGATATTGTGACAAGGTATCTACATTTCGCGGAGGATATAACCCATCTTCTCCGTGAATGTCAAGCTGTTGTTGGGAATAAAAGAAAAAACAGTACTTCTAAAATTTATTTATTGCTTTCTCAAATAAAATTCAGACCATACTCAAGTTCTCGGAGATTAACTGTAAGAGCGAACTCATTTAGATTCTGGCCGTGGTGGTGGAGATGAATTATGGTGCTTTTCGGATAAACTCGCCCGAGAATGCTTTTCCGACTTCAGCCACTTTTGCGATTTTTTTTTCTCAGAGATGCTTCAGAACTGCCAAAACAAATGCGTTTGAGTTTGACAGCAACTGGTATACTTTGTTTGCGTTTTCGTGAAATTTTTCTTTTGCAAAGAAAGGTATTGCATCGGATGAATTTATCTTTGTTAATTTTTATGTAGAATTGTTAAGAAGTCAATCAGAGCGTAAATTAACCAGTAAATTAAAAATGCATAGAAAGTGCCGAGGGCTACACATATTCCAATCCATTACACGAATATCAACAAAAATGAGACCAGTGGAATTTTAAGTTTGAATAGACACACGAAATCTCAAATCTGAGAGCACCTAAAAATGAGAAAACCCCATCAACAATCGATGATTTATTTAAATATCTTTATTGATTCTAACTACATACTACTATATTTAATTACATATCTAACTAGCTAAAATAAAAAAAACGTTCATCCTTCTTGGTATATATTAATCTTAGTCTGTACTGGAACTCTTCATGTGTCGTCACCGGTGTCTTAAACTATTATGTGATAATTTAATATTCCTGATACGTGTTACAGCATCTGAAAATAATAATTAAAACAAATGAAAACTAAGTACACAACACATAATAATTAGCATTATCTCCATTGTGCCATTCGGTCTGCGGTTGTACTTTGTAGATACATTTTGAGCAAAAAACATTCTGAAAATAATAATTAAAACAAATGAAAACTAAGTACACAACACATAATAATTAGCATTATCTCCATTGTGCCATTCGGTCTGCGGTTGTACTTTGTAGATACATTTTGAGCAAAAAACATTCCCCAGCATTCCACTATTTTCCTTCTTGAAGTTAGGTACCTAAAGAAAAAAATAATGAATTCACATAAAAAAAAGAAGCTTAATTTACCTACTTACCTTAAGCATAACACAAATGAAAAGGGAAGTTTCGTATATTTCAGATCGATTTTCAGGTAATGAAATGTAAGTAAAAATGGTTAGAGGACGTGATAGGTATTGCTTTAGTGGACAACAGCAGGCAGCCAGGTGAGCTAAGTTAATTAAAATGATGGACTAAGATGCATCTGGATCGAACAGAGAGGTAGGTCTTGAAGGAATTTAATGGAAACATAAGAGAAGTTATTATTTAATACTTATTGTATTATTGTTTGAATGAGTTGACGAATTAAAAAAAAAAATGTTGCCCCGAACAGGATTCGGCATCAGGTACTTTAGTTTGTCGTCCTGTGGTATGACACACTGTGCCAAATCACTTAATTGATTTTGTGTTCCAGAATCGTTTTACAAAATCCTTATGCCAAGAGTGTTAATAAGTTGTATTCAATTACGATTCGCAAGAATTTTTTCGCTAGGTGTCCGTATAACTAGCAAATCCGAAGAAGATAATCGGGCCCCCATCACCATATGTAATGTGCATGATTCACGTACATACATGTCTCATGTGCATAGGCGTAAATTGGGCGCGAGGTAAGTATGTTTGTTGTGCCTGTTCCGGGCACGACAAACATAGTCGTGTAAAGTGGGGGTATTTTTTCAATGTTGTATAAAAATATGTACAATATGAATGATAATAATGAAGCCGAAAGATAATGGATGGAGAGGCATGTGTTGGTTAGGTTTTTATTATGATAGTGGATATATAGGTAGGTTATTGGGTTATTGGTTAGGTTTGTAGGATGGTAGTGGGTATGTAAGTAGTAGATTATTGGTTAGGTTTGTAGGATCATAATGGATGGACAGGCAGGCTTTGGGTTAGGTTTTTAGTATATGATAGTGGATATATAAGTAGGTTATTGTATAAGTTTGTAGGATATAGTGAGTATATAAGTAGATTATTGGTTAGGTTTGTAGGGTGGTAGTGGACATATAAGTAGATTATTGGTTAGGTTTTTATTATCATAATGGATGGAGAGGCAGGTTGTTGGTTAGGTTTTTATGATGATAGTGGATATATAGGTAGGGTAAAGGTTAGGTTTGTAGGATGGTAGTGAACATATAAGTAGATTATTGGTTAGGTTTTTATGATCATAATGGATTGAGAGGCAGGTATATTTACCAAGAAGGATGCAAGTTGTTTTTATTTTAACTACTTAGATATGTAATGAAGTATAGTAGTTAGAATCTATAAAACATGAATTGATTGAGGAATCTTTTATGTGTGGGGTCAAATCATCGCTACATCTATATTTGCTGATTGAAAAGGGAAGTTTTGTATATTTCAGATCGATTTTCAGGTAATGAAAGCTAAGTAAAGATGGCTAGAGGATGTGATAGGTATTGCTTTAGTGGACAATGGCAGGCAGCCAGGTGAGCTAAATTAATTAAAATGATAGACTAAGATGCATCTGGAGTGAACAGAGAGGTAGGTCTTGAAGGAATTTAATGGAAACATAAGAGAATTTATTATTATTTAATACTTATTGTTTGAATGAGTTGACGAATTAAAAAAAAAAAATGTTGCCCCGAACAGGATTCGGCATCAGGTACTTTAGTTTGTCGTCCTGTAGTATGACACACTGTGCCAAATCACTTAATTTTTTTTCAATATGTTATTTTTCCTATGTATATTATTATTATTGTTCTTATTATTATTAAACTATTCTTGTTTTTTCTTCTTTTTCTGTTACATCTTTAGTCTAAGAAAGAGCTTGTTCTTTGATGGCAAATAAATAAATAAATAATTGATTTTGTGTTCCAGAATCGTTTTACAAAATCCTTATGCCAAGAGTGTTAATAAGTTGTATTCAATTACGATTCGCAAGAATTTTTTCGCTAGGTGTCCGTATAACTAGCAAATCCGAAGAAGATAATCGGGCCCCCATCACCATATGTAATGTGCATGATTCACGTACATACATGTCTCATGTGCATAGGCGTAAATTGGGCGCGAGGTAAGTATGTTTGTTGTGCCTGTTCCGGGCACGACAAACATAGTCGTGTAAAGTGGGGGTATTTTTTCAATGTTGTATAAAAATATGTACAATTATTGTACAATTATGTATGATAATAATGAAGCGGAAGGATAACGGATGGAGAGGCATGTTGTTGCTTAGGTTTTTATTATGATAGTGGATGTATAGGAAGGTTAGGTTTGTAGGATGATAGTGAGTATATACGTAGATTATTGGTTAGGTTTTTAGGATGGTAATGGATAGACAGGCAGGTTGTTGGTTAGGTTTGTAGGATGGTAGTGGACATATAAGTAGGTTTGTATTGTGAGAGTGGATATGTGGGCGGGTTATTGGTTAGGTTTGTGGAGTCATAATGGAATGGATAGACAGGCAGGTTGTTGGTTAGGTTTGTAGGATGATAGCGGGTATATAAGTAGATTATTGGTTAGGTTTGTATGATGATAGTTATTGGTTAGGTTTGTAGGATGGTAGTAGATATATAAGTAGATTATTGGTTAGGTTTGCACTATCATAATGGATGGATAGGCAGGTTGTTGGTTAGGTTTGTAGGATGGTAGTTGATATATAAATAGATTATTGGTTAGGTTTGCAGGATCATAATGGATGGATAGGCAGGTTGTTGGTAAGGTTTGTAGGATGGTAGTGGACATATAAGAAATTATTGGTTAGGTTTGTGAGATGATGGTGGATGGAGAGGAAGGTTATTGGTTAGGTTTGTAGGATGATAGTGGATATATAGGTAGGTTATTGGTTAGGTTTGTAGGATGATAGTGAGTATATAAGTAGATTATTGTATACGTTTTTACGATGATATTGGTTATATAGTTAGGTTTGTAGGATGGTAGTGGATATATAAGTAGATTATTGGTAAGGTTTGTAGGATCATAATGGAGGCAGGTTCTTAGGATGATAGTGGGTATATAAGTAGATTATTGGTTAAGTTTGTAGGGTGGATAGACAAGCAAGTGTTAATCAAGAGCTTTATAGTGTATACCTTTATATCCACTATCATCCTAAAAAACCTTAACAATAATCTACTCTTATATCCACTATCATCCTACAAACCTTACCAACAACGTGCCTGTCCAGACGTTATGATCCAATAAATCGAACCTACCTTTATGTCCACTATCCTACAAACCTAATCAACAACCTGCCTGTCCATCCGCTATGATCCTACAAACCCAACCAACAACCTTCCTCTCCATCCATTATGATCCCACAAACCTAACCTACCTATACATCCACTATCATCCTAAAAACCTAGCCAACAACCTGCCTCTCCATCCATTATAATCCTAAAAACCTAACCAATATTCTACTTATGTACCCACTACCATCCTACAAACCTAACCAATAACCTGCATATATATCAACTATCATCCTACAAACCTAACCAACAACCTGATTGTCCATCCACTATGATCCTAACCTACCTCTGTATATCCACTATCATCCCACAAACCTAACCAACAACCTGCCCGTCCATCCATTATGATCCTACAAACCTAACCTACCTGTATATCCACTATCATCCCACAAACCTAACCAACAACTTGCCTCTCCATCCATTATAATCCTAAAAACCTAAGCAAATATTCTACATATATACCCACTACAAACCTAACCAACAATCTGCCTATCCACTATGATCCTACAAAACTAACGAATAATCTACAAACCTAACCAATATCCTATTTATGCTGGCACATAACGAAAAAACTCTTACGAAATCGTAATCGAATAAAACTTATTAACTCTTGGCATAAGGATTTTGTATAACGTTGTATAACGATTCTGGACAACAAAATGAGTCAAGTGATTTGGCTCAATGTGTCAATGGACGACAAAGTAAAGGACCCGAGGCAGAATCCCTCCATTATTTAGCTTACCTGGCTGTCTGCCACCGACCATTCTAGACATATTAACTTACCATGCATTATTCGAAAACACCTGAAATATACAAAAATCTTCCCCCTTATCAATGGATGTGGCGATGATTAAAACACCACATATATAAAAGTTTTCAACAATAATAACTTCTTTTATTTTATAATTCTTATTTAACTATTACATCGTATATTGAATTGAATACGCCTTATGCCATTCTGAAATAAAACACATTAAAATATCACATATCCAGATAGCATAAATACAAATAATACATCTTAAGTATTCCATCCATCCAGTCGGGGATAGTAAATTGTGAACAACATTTTCCTCGTTAGTCTCCTGAAGAAAACAAATGTAAATTAAAATAACAAAAGTACTTCATTTACCTACTTATCACACCGTAACACACCCGTGCAGTTCTTCATGTCACTTATTTTGTCCTTATGTGCAATCCAGTCAGTCTCTGAAAATAAAAATATTTTACAATAAAATGAATTGTACTTACCTGAACCATAATAAACACCGGCCGAAACGTATATGTCTTCATTAAAAAAAACTTGAAATGTCATCTACAAACGTCAAACCAACTTAACGAAAAACCGCCAAATTCCCAATTTGTTGGCTTCGTGTTGTATTTATTTCAGGATAATCGTACAAACTTTTCTGAAGACTTAATAACCTTCGTACTTCCTCCACATTATATATGGACCTAAATCTATCATCCGTAATGATCATAAAAACTTGACGACCCACCAGCCCTTGCAATTTTCCTGAATGCATCCATACGGCGGTCAGAATCTGACATTCTAACCGTCGTATATTTTTCGTGAAAATATAAATAATTTCTTCTGTTCTGAGTTTCAATACCTTATTAAAGATTTTATTATATGAGGATATATATTTAGTAGACACACTGCGTGTTATGATAAAGGTAATTACATAAATCAAGCATTTTTGTTATTTCAACTCATCATTGTTTTCTTTAGATAATTTCAAGAAGGCAAATAGTAGAATGCCGCCTGATGTTTTTTGCTCAAGATGTATCTACAAAAAGTACAAACAACCGCAGACAGGATGGCGCAATGGAGATAATGGTAATTGTATGTGTTGTGTACTTAGTTTTCATTTGTTTTAATTATTCATTTCAGATGCTGTAACACCTATCAGGAATATTATATTAAATCAAGACACCGGCGACGGGACGGGCAAGAAGAGTTCCAGTACAGACTCACATTTATATTTACCAAGAAGGATGCAAGTTGTTTTTATTTTAACTACTTAGATATGTAATGAAGTATAGTAGTTAGAATCAATAAAGCAATAAAGATATAAAACAAGAATTGATTGAGGAATCTTTTATGTGTGTGGTCAAATCATCGCTACATCTATATTTGCTGATTGAAAAGGGAAGTTTTGTATATTTCAGATCGATTTTCAGGTAATGAAAGCTAAGTAAAGATGGCTAGAGGATGTGATAGGTATTGCTTTAGTGGACAATGGCAGGCAGCCAGGTGAGCTAAATTAATTAAAATGATAGACTAAGATGCATCTGGAGTGAACAGAGAGGTAGGTCTTGAAGGAATTTAATGGAAACATAAGAGAAGTTATTATTATTATTTAATACTTATTGTATTATTGTTTGAATGAGTTGACGAATTAAAAAAAAAAAATGTTGCCCCGAACAGGATTCGGCATCAGATACTTTAGTTTGTCGTCCTGTGGTATGACACACTGTGCCAAATCACTTAATTGATTTTGTGTTCCAGAATCGTTATACAAAATCCTTATGCCAAGAGTGTTAATAAGTTGTATTCAATTACGATTCGCAAGAATTTTTTCGCTAGGTGTCCGTATAAGTAGCAAATCCGAAGAAGATAATCGGGCCCCCATCACCATATGTAATGTGCATGATTCACGTACATACATGTCTCATGTGCATAGGCGTAAATTGGGCGCGAGGTAAGTATGTTTGTTGTGCCTGTTCCGGGCACGACAAACATAGTCGTGTAAAGTGGGGGTATTTTTTCAATGTTGTATAAAAATATGTACAATATGAATGATAATAATGAAGCCGAAAGATAATGGATGGAGAGGCATGTGTTGGTTAGGTTTTTATTATGATAGTGGATATATAGGTAGGTTATTGGGTTATTGGTTAGGTTTGTAGGATGGTAGTGGGTATGTAAGTAGTAGATTATTGGTTAGGTTTGTAGGATCATAATGGATGGACAGGCAGGCTTTGGGTTAGGTTTTTAGTATATGATAGTGGATATATAAGTAGGTTATTGTATAAGTTTGTAGGATATAGTGAGTATATAAGTAGATTATTGGTTAGGTTTGTAGGGTGGTAGTGGACATATAAGTAGATTATTGGTTAGGTTTTTATTATCATAATGGATGGAGAGGCAGGTTGTTGGTTAGGTTTTTATGATGATAGTGGATATATAGGTAGGGTATAGGTTAGGTTTGTAGGATGGTAGTGGACATATAAGTAGATTATTGGTTAGGTATGTAGGATGATAATGGATGGACAGGCAGGTTGTGGTTGTTGGTTAGGTTCATAGGATGATAGTGAGTATATAAGTAGATTATTGGTTAGGTTTTTATGATCATAATGGATGGAGAGGCAGGTTGTTGGTTAGGTTTTTACGATGATAGTGGATATATAGATAGGTTATTGGTTAGGTTTGTAGGATGGTAGTGGACATATAAGTAGATTATTGGTTAGGTTTTTATGATCATAATGGATGGAGAGGCAGGTTGTTGGTTAGGTTTTTACGATGATAGTGGATATATAGATAGGTTATTGGTTAGGTTTGTAGGATGGTAATGGATATATAGGTAGTTTATTGGTTAGGTTTGTGGGATGATAGTGGATATATAGGTAGGTTATTGGTTAGGTTTGTAGGATGGTAGTGGACATATAAGTAGATTATTGGTTAGGTTTTTATGATCATAATGGATGGAGAGGCAGGTTGTTGGTTAGGTTTTTATGATGATAGTGGATATATAGGTAGGTTATTGGTTAGGTTTGTAGGATGATAGTGGATATATAGGTAGTTTATTGGTTAGGTTTGTGGGATGATAGTGGATATATAGGTAGGTTATTGGTTAGGTTTGTAGGATGGTAGTGGACATATAAGTAGATTATTGGTTAGGTTTTTATGATCATAATGGATGGAGAGGCAGGTTGTTGGTTAGGTTTTTACGATGATAGTGGATATATAGGTAGGTTTATTAGTAGATTATTGGTTAGGTTTTTATGATCATAATGGATGGAGAGGCAGGTTGTTGGTTAGGTTTTTACGATGATAGTGGATATATAGGTAGGTTATTGGTTAGGTTTGTAGGATGATAGTGGATATATAGGTAGGTTATTGGTTAGGTTTGTGGGATGATAGTGGATATATAAGCAGGTTATTGGTTAGGTTTGTAGGATGATAGTGGATATATAGGTAGGTTTGTGGGATGATAGTGGATAATATAACTAGTTAAAATAAAAACAACAACAAATATAAATCTAAGTCTGTATTGGATTTAATATTCCTGATACGTGTTACAGCATCCAGCATCTGTAATGAATAATTAAAACTAAGTACACAACACATAATAATTCGCATTATCTCCATTGTGCCATCCTGTCTGCAGTTGTACTTTGTAGATACGCATTCTACTATTTTCTTTCTTGAAGATATTAAAAGAATAAAGCAAGCAATCAAAAATATATTTGCTATAATTTTTTTTTCCCACTCCAGATGGTAACAAGGTACATCGGTTAGTCTACTGAATGCAACCATTTGGCGGTTTTTCGTTAAGTTGGTTTGACGTTTGAAGATGTCAAGATGACATTTAAAATTTTTTGTGAATTTAATTGAATTCTTACGTTTCGTTGCCGATATTTATTGTGGTTCAGGTAAGTATAATTAATTTTATTGTTTTATATTTTCAGAGACATAAAGGACAAGATAAATTACATGATTAACAGCATGGCGAAGCAGGCAGGGGTGTGCTACGGTTTGATAGGTAGGTAAATGAAGTACTTTTTTGATATTTTAATTTACATTTGTTTTTTTTTATGAGACTAATGAGGAAGATGTTCCCAAATTAATACCCCCGAATGGATGGAATACTGGCGATGTATTTTTTTATATTTATACTGACTGACTTGTATGTGATATTTTAATGTGTTTTATTTGTCTTTTTATTTCAGAATGGAGCATGAGGCGAATTCTTCAAATAATGAAGGAAGTTGCTGTTTATTTTATGTATAATTATATTTATACGAATATACAATGTAGTTCATTGACAATTATATTAGTTATATTAAGTAGATATATTTACACAATGTAATATGTATTTGAATAAAAATTATTAAATAAAAGAACTTATTGTTGAACTTTTATATATGTGGTGTTTTAATCATCGCCGCATCCATTGATTAGGGGGAAGATTTTCGTATTTTTCAGGTGTTTTGGAAGAATGCAAAGTAAGTTAATATGTCTTTAATGGATAAGATAGATGATATGATGGACGGTGGCAGACAATAGGTAAGCTATATGATGGACTAAGACGCAATTGGAATGAGCCAACAGGCATGTCATCATTAGGTGCCAGCATCAATGGGATATTGTAGGATGGTAGTGGGTAAATAGTAGATTATTGGTTAGGTATGTAGGATGATAATGGATGGACAGGCAGGTTGTGGTTGTTGGTTAGGTTCATAGGATGATAGTGAGTATATAAGTAGATTATTGGTTAGGTTTTTATGATCATAATGGATGGAGAGGCAGGTTGTTGGTTAGGTTTTTACGATGATAGTGGATATATAGATAGGTTATTGGTTAGGTTTGTAGGATGGTAGTGGACATATAAGTAGATTATTGGTTAGGTTTTTATGATCATAATGGATGGAGAGGCAGGTTGTTGGTTAGGTTTTTACGATGATAGTGGATATATAGATAGGTTATTGGTTAGGTTTGTAGGATGGTAATGGATATATAGGTAGTTTATTGGTTAGGTTTGTGGGATGATAGTGGATATATAGGTAGGTTATTGGTTAGGTTTGTAGGATGGTAGTGGACATATAAGTAGATTATTGGTTAGGTTTTTATGATCATAATGGATGGAGAGGCAGGTTGTTGGTTAGGTTTTTATGATGATAGTGGATATATAGGTAGGTTATTGGTTAGGTTTGTAGGATGATAGTGGATATATAGGTAGTTTATTGGTTAGGTTTGTGGGATGATAGTGGATATATAGGTAGGTTATTGGTTAGGTTTGTAGGATGGTAGTGGACATATAAGTAGATTATTGGTTAGGTTTTTATGATCATAATGGATGGAGAGGCAGGTTGTTGGTTAGGTTTTTACGATGATAGTGGATATATAGGTAGGTTTATTAGTAGATTATTGGTTAGGTTTTTATGATCATAATGGATGGAGAGGCAGGTTGTTGGTTAGGTTTTTACGATGATAGTGGATATATAGGTAGGTTATTGGTTAGGTTTGTAGGATGATAGTGGATATATAGGTAGGTTATTGGTTAGGTTTGTGGGATGATAGTGGATATATAAGCAGGTTATTGGTTAGGTTTGTAGGATGATAGTGGATATATAGGTAGGTTTGTGGGATGATAGTGGATAATATAACTAGTTAAAATAAAAACAACAACAAATATAAATCTAAGTCTGTATTGGATTTAATATTCCTGATACGTGTTACAGCATCCAGCATCTGTAATGAATAATTAAAACTAAGTACACAACACATAATAATTCGCATTATCTCCATTGTGCCATCCTGTCTGCAGTTGTACTTTGTAGATACGCATTCTACTATTTTCTTTCTTGAAGATATTAAAAGAATAAAGCAAGCAATCAAAAATATATTTGCTATAATTTTTTTTTCCCACTCCAGATGGTAACAAGGTACATCGGTTAGTCTACTGAATGCAACCATTTGGCGGTTTTTCGTTAAGTTGGTTTGACGTTTGAAGATGTCAAGATGACATTTAAAATTTTTTGTGAATTTAATTGAATTCTTACGTTTCGTTGCCGATATTTATTGTGGTTCAGGTAAGTATAATTAATTTTATTGTTTTATATTTTCAGAGACATAAAGGACAAGATAAATTACATGATTAACAGCATGGCGAAGCAGGCAGGGGTGTGCTACGGTTTGATAGGTAGGTAAATGAAGTACTTTTTTGATATTTTAATTTACATTTGTTTTTTTTTATGAGACTAATGAGGAAGATGTTCCCAAATTAATACCCCCGAATGGATGGAATACTGGCGATGTATTTTTTTATATTTATACTGACTGACTTGTATGTGATATTTTAATGTGTTTTATTTGTCTTTTTATTTCAGAATGGAGCATGAGGCGAATTCTTCAAATAATGAAGGAAGTTGCTGTTTATTTTATGTATAATTATATTTATACGAATATACAATGTAGTTCATTGACAATTATATTAGTTATATTAAGTAGATATATTTACACAATGTAATATGTATTTGAATAAAAATTATTAAATAAAAGAACTTATTGTTGAACTTTTATATATGTGGTGTTTTAATCATCGCCGCATCCATTGATTAGGGGGAAGATTTTCGTATTTTTCAGGTGTTTTGGAAGAATGCAAAGTAAGTTAATATGTCTTTAATGGATAAGATAGATGATATGATGGACGGTGGCAGACAATAGGTAAGCTATATGATGGACTAAGACGCAATTGGAATGAGCCAACAGGCATGTCATCATTAGGTGCCAGCATCAATGGGATATTGTAGGATGGTAGTGGGTAAATAGTAGATTATTGGTTAGGTATGTAGGATGATAATGGATGGACAGGCAGGTTGTGGTTGTTGGTTAGGTTCATAGGATGATAGTGAGTATATAAGTAGATTATTGGTTAGGTTTTTATGATCATAATGGATGGAGAGGCAGGTTGTTGGTTAGGTTTTTACGATGATAGTGGATATATAGATAGGTTATTGGTTAGGTTTGTAGGATGGTAGTGGACATATAAGTAGATTATTGGTTAGGTTTTTATGATCATAATGGATGGAGAGGCAGGTTGTTGGTTAGGTTTTTACGATGATAGTGGATATATAGATAGGTTATTGGTTAGGTTTGTAGGATGGTAATGGATATATAGGTAGTTTATTGGTTAGGTTTGTGGGATGATAGTGGATATATAGGTAGGTTATTGGTTAGGTTTGTAGGATGGTAGTGGACATATAAGTAGATTATTGGTTAGGTTTTTATGATCATAATGGATGGAGAGGCAGGTTGTTGGTTAGGTTTTTATGATGATAGTGGATATATAGGTAGGTTATTGGTTAGGTTTGTAGGATGATAGTGGATATATAGGTAGTTTATTGGTTAGGTTTGTGGGATGATAGTGGATATATAGGTAGGTTATTGGTTAGGTTTGTAGGATGGTAGTGGACATATAAGTAGATTATTGGTTAGGTTTTTATGATCATAATGGATGGAGAGGCAGGTTGTTGGTTAGGTTTTTACGATGATAGTGGATATATAGGTAGGTTTATTAGTAGATTATTGGTTAGGTTTTTATGATCATAATGGATGGAGAGGCAGGTTGTTGGTTAGGTTTTTACGATGATAGTGGATATATAGGTAGGTTATTGGTTAGGTTTGTATGATGATAGTGGATATATAGGTAGGTTATTGGTTAGGTTTGTGGGATGATAGTGGATATATAAGCAGGTTATTGGTTAGGTTTGTAGGATGATAGTGGATATATAGGTAGGTTTGTGGGATGATAGTGGATAATATAACTAGTTAAAATAAAAACAACAACAAATATAAATCTAAGTCTGTATTGGATTTAATATTCCTGATACGTGTTACAGCATCCAGCATCTGTAATGAATAATTAAAACTAAGTACACAACACATAATAATTCGCATTATCTCCATTGTGCCATCCTGTCTGCAGTTGTACTTTGTAGATACGCATTCTACTATTTTCTTTCTTGAAGATATTAAAAGAATAAAGCAAGCAATCAAAAATATATTTGCTATAATTTTTTTTTCCCACTCCAGATGGTAACAAGGTACATCGGTTAGTCTACTGAATGCAACCATTTGGCGGTTTTTCGTTAAGTTGGTTTGACGTTTGAAGATGTCAAGATGACATTTAAAATTTTTTGTGAATTTAATTGAATTCTTACGTTTCGTTGCCGATATTTATTGTGGTTCAGGTAAGTATAATTAATTTTATTGTTTTATATTTTCAGAGACATAAAGGACAAGATAAATTACATGATTAACAGCATGGCGAAGCAGGCAGGGGTGTGCTACGGTTTGATAGGTAGGTAAATGAAGTACTTTTTTGATATTTTAATTTACATTTGTTTTTTTTTATGAGACTAATGAGGAAGATGTTCCCAAATTAATACCCCCGAATGGATGGAATACTGGCGATGTATTTTTTTATATTTATACTGACTGACTTGTATGTGATATTTTAATGTGTTTTATTTGTCTTTTTATTTCAGAATGGAGCATGAGGCGAATTCTTCAAATAATGAAGGAAGTTGCTGTTTATTTTATGTATAATTATATTTATACGAATATACAATGTAGTTCATTGACAATTATATTAGTTATATTAAGTAGATATATTTACACAATGTAATATGTATTTGAATAAAAATTATTAAATAAAAGAACTTATTGTTGAACTTTTATATATGTGGTGTTTTAATCATCGCCGCATCCATTGATTAGGGGGAAGATTTTCGTATTTTTCAGGTGTTTTGGAAGAATGCAAAGTAAGTTAATATGTCTTTAATGGATAAGATAGATGATATGATGGACGGTGGCAGACAATAGGTAAGCTATATGATGGACTAAGACGCAATTGGAATGAGCCAACAGGCATGTCATCATTAGGTGCCAGCATCAATGGGATATTGTAGGATGGTAGTGGGTAAATAGTAGATTATTGGTTAGGTATGTAGGATGATAATGGATGGACAGGCAGGTTGTGGTTGTTGGTTAGGTTCATAGGATGATAGTGAGTATATAAGTAGATTATTGGTTAGGTTTTTATGATCATAATGGATGGAGAGGCAGGTTGTTGGTTAGGTTTTTACGATGATAGTGGATATATAGATAGGTTATTGGTTAGGTTTGTAGGATGGTAGTGGACATATAAGTAGATTATTGGTTAGGTTTTTATGATCATAATGGATGGAGAGGCAGGTTGTTGGTTAGGTTTTTACGATGATAGTGGATATATAGATAGGTTATTGGTTAGGTTTGTAGGATGGTAATGGATATATAGGTAGTTTATTGGTTAGGTTTGTGGGATGATAGTGGATATATAGGTAGGTTATTGGTTAGGTTTGTAGGATGGTAGTGGACATATAAGTAGATTATTGGTTAGGTTTTTATGATCATAATGGATGGAGAGGCAGGTTGTTGGTTAGGTTTTTATGATGATAGTGGATATATAGGTAGGTTATTGGTTAGGTTTGTAGGATGATAGTGGATATATAGGTAGTTTATTGGTTAGGTTTGTGGGATGATAGTGGATATATAGGTAGGTTATTGGTTAGGTTTGTAGGATGGTAGTGGACATATAAGTAGATTATTGGTTAGGTTTTTATGATCATAATGGATGGAGAGGCAGGTTGTTGGTTAGGTTTTTACGATGATAGTGGATATATAGGTAGGTTTATTAGTAGATTATTGGTTAGGTTTTTATGATCATAATGGATGGAGAGGCAGGTTGTTGGTTAGGTTTTTACGATGATAGTGGATATATAGGTAGGTTATTGGTTAGGTTTGTAGGATGATAGTGGATATATAGGTAGGTTATTGGTTAGGTTTGTGGGATGATAGTGGATATATAAGCAGGTTATTGGTTAGGTTTGTAGGATGATAGTGGATATATAGGTAGGTTTGTGGGATGATAGTGGATAATATAACTAGTTAAAATAAAAACAACAACAAATATAAATCTAAGTCTGTATTGGATTTAATATTCCTGATACGTGTTACAGCATCCAGCATCTGTAATGAATAATTAAAACTAAGTACACAACACATAATAATTCGCATTATCTCCATTGTGCCATCCTGTCTGCAGTTGTACTTTGTAGATACGCATTCTACTATTTTCTTTCTTGAAGATATTAAAAGAATAAAGCAAGCAATCAAAAATATATTTGCTATAATTTTTTTTTCCCACTCCAGATGGTAACAAGGTACATCGGTTAGTCTACTGAATGCAACCATTTGGCGGTTTTTCGTTAAGTTGGTTTGACGTTTGAAGATGTCAAGATGACATTTAAAATTTTTTGTGAATTTAATTGAATTCTTACGTTTCGTTGCCGATATTTATTGTGGTTCAGGTAAGTATAATTAATTTTATTGTTTTATATTTTCAGAGACATAAAGGACAAGATAAATTACATGATTAACAGCATGGCGAAGCAGGCAGGGGTGTGCTACGGTTTGATAGGTAGGTAAATGAAGTACTTTTTTGATATTTTAATTTACATTTGTTTTTTTTTATGAGACTAATGAGGAAGATGTTCCCAAATTAATACCCCCGAATGGATGGAATACTGGCGATGTATTTTTTTATATTTATACTGACTGACTTGTATGTGATATTTTAATGTGTTTTATTTGTCTTTTTATTTCAGAATGGAGCATGAGGCGAATTCTTCAAATAATGAAGGAAGTTGCTGTTTATTTTATGTATAATTATATTTATACGAATATACAATGTAGTTCATTGACAATTATATTAGTTATATTAAGTAGATATATTTACACAATGTAATATGTATTTGAATAAAAATTATTAAATAAAAGAACTTATTGTTGAACTTTTATATATGTGGTGTTTTAATCATCGCCGCATCCATTGATTAGGGGGAAGATTTTCGTATTTTTCAGGTGTTTTGGAAGAATGCAAAGTAAGTTAATATGTCTTTAATGGATAAGATAGATGATATGATGGACGGTGGCAGACAATAGGTAAGCTATATGATGGACTAAGACGCAATTGGAATGAGCCAACAGGCATGTCATCATTAGGTGCCAGCATCAATGGGATATTGTAGGATGGTAGTGGGTAAATAGTAGATTATTGGTTAGGTATGTAGGATGATAATGGATGGACAGGCAGGTTGTGGTTGTTGGTTAGGTTCATAGGATGATAGTGAGTATATAAGTAGATTATTGGTTAGGTTTTTATGATCATAATGGATGGAGAGGCAGGTTGTTGGTTAGGTTTTTACGATGATAGTGGATATATAGATAGGTTATTGGTTAGGTTTGTAGGATGGTAGTGGACATATAAGTAGATTATTGGTTAGGTTTTTATGATCATAATGGATGGAGAGGCAGGTTGTTGGTTAGGTTTTTACGATGATAGTGGATATATAGATAGGTTATTGGTTAGGTTTGTAGGATGGTAATGGATATATAGGTAGTTTATTGGTTAGGTTTGTGGGATGATAGTGGATATATAGGTAGGTTATTGGTTAGGTTTGTAGGATGGTAGTGGACATATAAGTAGATTATTGGTTAGGTTTTTATGATCATAATGGATGGAGAGGCAGGTTGTTGGTTAGGTTTTTATGATGATAGTGGATATATAGGTAGGTTATTGGTTAGGTTTGTAGGATGATAGTGGATATATAGGTAGTTTATTGGTTAGGTTTGTGGGATGATAGTGGATATATAGGTAGGTTATTGGTTAGGTTTGTAGGATGGTAGTGGACATATAAGTAGATTATTGGTTAGGTTTTTATGATCATAATGGATGGAGAGGCAGGTTGTTGGTTAGGTTTTTACGATGATAGTGGATATATAGGTAGGTTTATTAGTAGATTATTGGTTAGGTTTTTATGATCATAATGGATGGAGAGGCAGGTTGTTGGTTAGGTTTTTACGATGATAGTGGATATATAGGTAGGTTATTGGTTAGGTTTGTAGGATGATAGTGGATATATAGGTAGGTTATTGGTTAGGTTTGTGGGATGATAGTGGATATATAAGCAGGTTATTGGTTAGGTTTGTAGGATGATAGTGGATATATAGGTAGGTTTGTGGGATGATAGTGGATAATATAACTAGTTAAAATAAAAACAACAACAAATATAAATCTAAGTCTGTATTGGATTTAATATTCCTGATACGTGTTACAGCATCCAGCATCTGTAATGAATAATTAAAACTAAGTACACAACACATAATAATTCGCATTATCTCCATTGTGCCATCCTGTCTGCAGTTGTACTTTGTAGATACGCATTCTACTATTTTCTTTCTTGAAGATATTAAAAGAATAAAGCAAGCAATCAAAAATATATTTGCTATAATTTTTTTTTCCCACTCCAGATGGTAACAAGGTACATCGGTTAGTCTACTGAATGCAACCATTTGGCGGTTTTTCGTTAAGTTGGTTTGACGTTTGAAGATGTCAAGATGACATTTAAAATTTTTTGTGAATTTAATTGAATTCTTACGTTTCGTTGCCGATATTTATTGTGGTTCAGGTAAGTATAATTAATTTTATTGTTTTATATTTTCAGAGACATAAAGGACAAGATAAATTACATGATTAACAGCATGGCGAAGCAGGCAGGGGTGTGCTACGGTTTGATAGGTAGGTAAATGAAGTACTTTTTTGATATTTTAATTTACATTTGTTTTTTTTTATGAGACTAATGAGGAAGATGTTCCCAAATTAATACCCCCGAATGGATGGAATACTGGCGATGTATTTTTTTATATTTATACTGACTGACTTGTATGTGATATTTTAATGTGTTTTATTTGTCTTTTTATTTCAGAATGGAGCATGAGGCGAATTCTTCAAATAATGAAGGAAGTTGCTGTTTATTTTATGTATAATTATATTTATACGAATATACAATGTAGTTCATTGACAATTATATTAGTTATATTAAGTAGATATATTTACACAATGTAATATGTATTTGAATAAAAATTATTAAATAAAAGAACTTATTGTTGAACTTTTATATATGTGGTGTTTTAATCATCGCCGCATCCATTGATTAGGGGGAAGATTTTCGTATTTTTCAGGTGTTTTGGAAGAATGCAAAGTAAGTTAATATGTCTTTAATGGATAAGATAGATGATATGATGGACGGTGGCAGACAATAGGTAAGCTATATGATGGACTAAGACGCAATTGGAATGAGCCAACAGGCATGTCATCATTAGGTGCCAGCATCAATGGGATATTGTAGGATGGTAGTGGGTAAATAGTAGATTATTGGTTAGGTATGTAGGATGATAATGGATGGACAGGCAGGTTGTGGTTGTTGGTTAGGTTCATAGGATGATAGTGAGTATATAAGTAGATTATTGGTTAGGTTTTTATGATCATAATGGATGGAGAGGCAGGTTGTTGGTTAGGTTTTTACGATGATAGTGGATATATAGATAGGTTATTGGTTAGGTTTGTAGGATGGTAGTGGACATATAAGTAGATTATTGGTTAGGTTTTTATGATCATAATGGATGGAGAGGCAGGTTGTTGGTTAGGTTTTTACGATGATAGTGGATATATAGATAGGTTATTGGTTAGGTTTGTAGGATGGTAATGGATATATAGGTAGTTTATTGGTTAGGTTTGTGGGATGATAGTGGATATATAGGTAGGTTATTGGTTAGGTTTGTAGGATGGTAGTGGACATATAAGTAGATTATTGGTTAGGTTTTTATGATCATAATGGATGGAGAGGCAGGTTGTTGGTTAGGTTTTTATGATGATAGTGGATATATAGGTAGGTTATTGGTTAGGTTTGTAGGATGATAGTGGATATATAGGTAGTTTATTGGTTAGGTTTGTGGGATGATAGTGGATATATAGGTAGGTTATTGGTTAGGTTTGTAGGATGGTAGTGGACATATAAGTAGATTATTGGTTAGGTTTTTATGATCATAATGGATGGAGAGGCAGGTTGTTGGTTAGGTTTTTACGATGATAGTGGATATATAGGTAGGTTTATTAGTAGATTATTGGTTAGGTTTTTATGATCATAATGGATGGAGAGGCAGGTTGTTGGTTAGGTTTTTACGATGATAGTGGATATATAGGTAGGTTATTGGTTAGGTTTGTAGGATGATAGTGGATATATAGGTAGGTTATTGGTTAGGTTTGTGGGATGATAGTGGATATATAAGCAGGTTATTGGTTAGGTTTGTAGGATGATAGTGGATATATAGGTAGGTTTGTGGGATGATAGTGGATAATATAACTAGTTAAAATAAAAACAACAACAAATATAAATCTAAGTCTGTATTGGATTTAATATTCCTGATACGTGTTACAGCATCCAGCATCTGTAATGAATAATTAAAACTAAGTACACAACACATAATAATTCGCATTATCTCCATTGTGCCATCCTGTCTGCAGTTGTACTTTGTAGATACGCATTCTACTATTTTCTTTCTTGAAGATATTAAAAGAATAAAGCAAGCAATCAAAAATATATTTGCTATAATTTTTTTTTCCCACTCCAGATGGTAACAAGGTACATCGGTTAGTCTACTGAATGCAACCATTTGGCGGTTTTTCGTTAAGTTGGTTTGACGTTTGAAGATGTCAAGATGACATTTAAAATTTTTTGTGAATTTAATTGAATTCTTACGTTTCGTTGCCGATATTTATTGTGGTTCAGGTAAGTATAATTAATTTTATTGTTTTATATTTTCAGAGACATAAAGGACAAGATAAATTACATGATTAACAGCATGGCGAAGCAGGCAGGGGTGTGCTACGGTTTGATAGGTAGGTAAATGAAGTACTTTTTTGATATTTTAATTTACATTTGTTTTTTTTTATGAGACTAATGAGGAAGATGTTCCCAAATTAATACCCCCGAATGGATGGAATACTGGCGATGTATTTTTTTATATTTATACTGACTGACTTGTATGTGATATTTTAATGTGTTTTATTTGTCTTTTTATTTCAGAATGGAGCATGAGGCGAATTCTTCAAATAATGAAGGAAGTTGCTGTTTATTTTATGTATAATTATATTTATACGAATATACAATGTAGTTCATTGACAATTATATTAGTTATATTAAGTAGATATATTTACACAATGTAATATGTATTTGAATAAAAATTATTAAATAAAAGAACTTATTGTTGAACTTTTATATATGTGGTGTTTTAATCATCGCCGCATCCATTGATTAGGGGGAAGATTTTCGTATTTTTCAGGTGTTTTGGAAGAATGCAAAGTAAGTTAATATGTCTTTAATGGATAAGATAGATGATATGATGGACGGTGGCAGACAATAGGTAAGCTATATGATGGACTAAGACGCAATTGGAATGAGCCAACAGGCATGTCATCATTAGGTGCCAGCATCAATGGGATATTGTAGGATGGTAGTGGGTAAATAGTAGATTATTGGTTAGGTATGTAGGATGATAATGGATGGACAGGCAGGTTGTGGTTGTTGGTTAGGTTCATAGGATGATAGTGAGTATATAAGTAGATTATTGGTTAGGTTTTTATGATCATAATGGATGGAGAGGCAGGTTGTTGGTTAGGTTTTTACGATGATAGTGGATATATAGATAGGTTATTGGTTAGGTTTGTAGGATGGTAGTGGACATATAAGTAGATTATTGGTTAGGTTTTTATGATCATAATGGATGGAGAGGCAGGTTGTTGGTTAGGTTTTTACGATGATAGTGGATATATAGATAGGTTATTGGTTAGGTTTGTAGGATGGTAATGGATATATAGGTAGTTTATTGGTTAGGTTTGTGGGATGATAGTGGATATATAGGTAGGTTATTGGTTAGGTTTGTAGGATGGTAGTGGACATATAAGTAGATTATTGGTTAGGTTTTTATGATCATAATGGATGGAGAGGCAGGTTGTTGGTTAGGTTTTTATGATGATAGTGGATATATAGGTAGGTTATTGGTTAGGTTTGTAGGATGATAGTGGATATATAGGTAGTTTATTGGTTAGGTTTGTGGGATGATAGTGGATATATAGGTAGGTTATTGGTTAGGTTTGTAGGATGGTAGTGGACATATAAGTAGATTATTGGTTAGGTTTTTATGATCATAATGGATGGAGAGGCAGGTTGTTGGTTAGGTTTTTACGATGATAGTGGATATATAGGTAGGTTTATTAGTAGATTATTGGTTAGGTTTTTATGATCATAATGGATGGAGAGGCAGGTTGTTGGTTAGGTTTTTACGATGATAGTGGATATATAGGTAGGTTATTGGTTAGGTTTGTAGGATGATAGTGGATATATAGGTAGGTTATTGGTTAGGTTTGTGGGATGATAGTGGATATATAAGCAGGTTATTGGTTAGGTTTGTAGGATGATAGTGGATATATAGGTAGGTTTGTGGGATGATAGTGGATAATATAACTAGTTAAAATAAAAACAACAACAAATATAAATCTAAGTCTGTATTGGATTTAATATTCCTGATACGTGTTACAGCATCCAGCATCTGTAATGAATAATTAAAACTAAGTACACAACACATAATAATTCGCATTATCTCCATTGTGCCATCCTGTCTGCAGTTGTACTTTGTAGATACGCATTCTACTATTTTCTTTCTTGAAGATATTAAAAGAATAAAGCAAGCAATCAAAAATATATTTGCTATAATTTTTTTTTCCCACTCCAGATGGTAACAAGGTACATCGGTTAGTCTACTGAATGCAACCATTTGGCGGTTTTTCGTTAAGTTGGTTTGACGTTTGAAGATGTCAAGATGACATTTAAAATTTTTTGTGAATTTAATTGAATTCTTACGTTTCGTTGCCGATATTTATTGTGGTTCAGGTAAGTATAATTAATTTTATTGTTTTATATTTTCAGAGACATAAAGGACAAGATAAATTACATGATTAACAGCATGGCGAAGCAGGCAGGGGTGTGCTACGGTTTGATAGGTAGGTAAATGAAGTACTTTTTTGATATTTTAATTTACATTTGTTTTTTTTTATGAGACTAATGAGGAAGATGTTCCCAAATTAATACCCCCGAATGGATGGAATACTGGCGATGTATTTTTTTATATTTATACTGACTGACTTGTATGTGATATTTTAATGTGTTTTATTTGTCTTTTTATTTCAGAATGGAGCATGAGGCGAATTCTTCAAATAATGAAGGAAGTTGCTGTTTATTTTATGTATAATTATATTTATACGAATATACAATGTAGTTCATTGACAATTATATTAGTTATATTAAGTAGATATATTTACACAATGTAATATGTATTTGAATAAAAATTATTAAATAAAAGAACTTATTGTTGAACTTTTATATATGTGGTGTTTTAATCATCGCCGCATCCATTGATTAGGGGGAAGATTTTCGTATTTTTCAGGTGTTTTGGAAGAATGCAAAGTAAGTTAATATGTCTTTAATGGATAAGATAGATGATATGATGGACGGTGGCAGACAATAGGTAAGCTATATGATGGACTAAGACGCAATTGGAATGAGCCAACAGGCATGTCATCATTAGGTGCCAGCATCAATGGGATATTGTAGGATGGTAGTGGGTAAATAGTAGATTATTGGTTAGGTATGTAGGATGATAATGGATGGACAGGCAGGTTGTGGTTGTTGGTTAGGTTCATAGGATGATAGTGAGTATATAAGTAGATTATTGGTTAGGTTTTTATGATCATAATGGATGGAGAGGCAGGTTGTTGGTTAGGTTTTTACGATGATAGTGGATATATAGATAGGTTATTGGTTAGGTTTGTAGGATGGTAGTGGACATATAAGTAGATTATTGGTTAGGTTTTTATGATCATAATGGATGGAGAGGCAGGTTGTTGGTTAGGTTTTTACGATGATAGTGGATATATAGATAGGTTATTGGTTAGGTTTGTAGGATGGTAATGGATATATAGGTAGTTTATTGGTTAGGTTTGTGGGATGATAGTGGATATATAGGTAGGTTATTGGTTAGGTTTGTAGGATGGTAGTGGACATATAAGTAGATTATTGGTTAGGTTTTTATGATCATAATGGATGGAGAGGCAGGTTGTTGGTTAGGTTTTTATGATGATAGTGGATATATAGGTAGGTTATTGGTTAGGTTTGTAGGATGATAGTGGATATATAGGTAGTTTATTGGTTAGGTTTGTGGGATGATAGTGGATATATAGGTAGGTTATTGGTTAGGTTTGTAGGATGGTAGTGGACATATAAGTAGATTATTGGTTAGGTTTTTATGATCATAATGGATGGAGAGGCAGGTTGTTGGTTAGGTTTTTACGATGATAGTGGATATATAGGTAGGTTTATTAGTAGATTATTGGTTAGGTTTTTATGATCATAATGGATGGAGAGGCAGGTTGTTGGTTAGGTTTTTACGATGATAGTGGATATATAGGTAGGTTATTGGTTAGGTTTGTAGGATGGTAATGGATATATAGGTAGTTTATTGGTTAGGTTTGTGGGATGATAGTGGATATATAGGTAGGTTATTGGTTAGGTTTGTAGGATGGTAGTGGACATATAAGTAGATTATTGGTTAGGTTTTTATGATCATAATGGATGGAGAGGCAGGTTGTTGGTTAGGTTTTTATGATGATAGTGGATATATAGGTAGGTTATTGGTTAGGTTTGTAGGATGATAGTGGATATATAGGTAGTTTATTGGTTAGGTTTGTGGGATGATAGTGGATATATAGGTAGGTTATTGGTTAGGTTTGTAGGATGGTAGTGGACATATAAGTAGATTATTGGTTAGGTTTTTATGATCATAATGGATGGAGAGGCAGGTTGTTGGTTAGGTTTTTACGATGATAGTGGATATATAGGTAGGTTTATTAGTAGATTATTGGTTAGGTTTTTATGATCATAATGGATGGAGAGGCAGGTTGTTGGTTAGGTTTTTACGATGATAGTGGATATATAGGTAGGTTATTGGTTAGGTTTGTAGGATGATAGTGGATATATAGGTAGGTTATTGGTTAGGTTTGTAGGATGGTAGTGGACATATAAGTAGATTATTGGTTAGGTTTTTATGATCATAATGGATGGAGAGGCAGGTTGTTGGTTAGGTTTTTATGATGATAGTGGATATATAGGTAGGTTATTGGTTAGGTTTGTAGGATGATAGTGGATATATAGGTAGTTTATTGGTTAGGTTTGTGGGATGATAGTGGATATATAGGTAGGTTATTGGTTAGGTTTGTAGGATGGTAGTGGACATATAAGTAGATTATTGGTTAGGTTTTTATGATCATAATGGATGGAGAGGCAGGTTGTTGGTTAGGTTTTTATGATGATAGTGGATATATAGGTAGGTTATTGGTTAGGTTTGTAGGATGATAGTGGATATATAGGTAGTTTATTGGTTAGGTTTGTGGGATGATAGTGGATATATAGGTAGGTTATTGGTTAGGTTTGTAGGATGGTAGTGGACATATAAGTAGATTATTGGTTAGGTTTTTATGATCATAATGGATGGAGAGGCAGGTTGTTGGTTAGGTTTTTACGATGATAGTGGATATATAGGTAGGTTTATTAGTAGATTATTGGTTAGGTTTTTATGATCATAATGGATGGAGAGGCAGGTTGTTGGTTAGGTTTTTACGATGATAGTGGATATATAGGTAGGTTATTGGTTAGGTTTGTAGGATGATAGTGGATATATAGGTAGGTTATTGGTTAGGTTTGTGGGATGATAGTGGATATATAAGCAGGTTATTGGTTAGGTTTGTAGGATGATAGTGGATATATAGGTAGGTTTGTGGGATGATAGTGGATAATATAACTAGTTAAAATAAAAACAACAACAAATATAAATCTAAGTCTGTATTGGATTTAATATTCCTGATACGTGTTACAGCATCCAGCATCTGTAATGAATAATTAAAACTAAGTACACAACACATAATAATTCGCATTATCTCCATTGTGCCATCCTGTCTGCAGTTGTACTTTGTAGATACGCATTCTACTATTTTCTTTCTTGAAGATATTAAAAGAATAAAGCAAGCAATCAAAAATATATTTGCTATAATTTTTTTTTCCCACTCCAGATGGTAACAAGGTACATCGGTTAGTCTACTGAATGCAACCATTTGGCGGTTTTTCGTTAAGTTGGTTTGACGTTTGAAGATGTCAAGATGACATTTAAAATTTTTTGTGAATTTAATTGAATTCTTACGTTTCGTTGCCGATATTTATTGTGGTTCAGGTAAGTATAATTAATTTTATTGTTTTATATTTTCAGAGACATAAAGGACAAGATAAATTACATGATTAACAGCATGGCGAAGCAGGCAGGGGTGTGCTACGGTTTGATAGGTAGGTAAATGAAGTACTTTTTTGATATTTTAATTTACATTTGTTTTTTTTTATGAGACTAATGAGGAAGATGTTCCCAAATTAATACCCCCGAATGGATGGAATACTGGCGATGTATTTTTTTATATTTATACTGACTGACTTGTATGTGATATTTTAATGTGTTTTATTTGTCTTTTTATTTCAGAATGGAGCATGAGGCGAATTCTTCAAATAATGAAGGAAGTTGCTGTTTATTTTATGTATAATTATATTTATACGAATATACAATGTAGTTCATTGACAATTATATTAGTTATATTAAGTAGATATATTTACACAATGTAATATGTATTTGAATAAAAATTATTAAATAAAAGAACTTATTGTTGAACTTTTATATATGTGGTGTTTTAATCATCGCCGCATCCATTGATTAGGGGGAAGATTTTCGTATTTTTCAGGTGTTTTGGAAGAATGCAAAGTAAGTTAATATGTCTTTAATGGATAAGATAGATGATATGATGGACGGTGGCAGACAATAGGTAAGCTATATGATGGACTAAGACGCAATTGGAATGAGCCAACAGGCATGTCATCATTAGGTGCCAGCATCAATGGGATATTGTAGGATGGTAGTGGGTAAATAGTAGATTATTGGTTAGGTATGTAGGATGATAATGGATGGACAGGCAGGTTGTGGTTGTTGGTTAGGTTCATAGGATGATAGTGAGTATATAAGTAGATTATTGGTTAGGTTTTTATGATCATAATGGATGGAGAGGCAGGTTGTTGGTTAGGTTTTTACGATGATAGTGGATATATAGATAGGTTATTGGTTAGGTTTGTAGGATGGTAGTGGACATATAAGTAGATTATTGGTTAGGTTTTTATGATCATAATGGATGGAGAGGCAGGTTGTTGGTTAGGTTTTTACGATGATAGTGGATATATAGATAGGTTATTGGTTAGGTTTGTAGGATGGTAATGGATATATAGGTAGTTTATTGGTTAGGTTTGTGGGATGATAGTGGATATATAGGTAGGTTATTGGTTAGGTTTGTAGGATGGTAGTGGACATATAAGTAGATTATTGGTTAGGTTTTTATGATCATAATGGATGGAGAGGCAGGTTGTTGGTTAGGTTTTTATGATGATAGTGGATATATAGGTAGGTTATTGGTTAGGTTTGTAGGATGATAGTGGATATATAGGTAGTTTATTGGTTAGGTTTGTGGGATGATAGTGGATATATAGGTAGGTTATTGGTTAGGTTTGTAGGATGGTAGTGGACATATAAGTAGATTATTGGTTAGGTTTTTATGATCATAATGGATGGAGAGGCAGGTTGTTGGTTAGGTTTTTACGATGATAGTGGATATATAGGTAGGTTTATTAGTAGATTATTGGTTAGGTTTTTATGATCATAATGGATGGAGAGGCAGGTTGTTGGTTAGGTTTTTACGATGATAGTGGATATATAGGTAGGTTATTGGTTAGGTTTGTAGGATGATAGTGGATATATAGGTAGGTTATTGGTTAGGTTTGTGGGATGATAGTGGATATATAAGCAGGTTATTGGTTAGGTTTGTAGGATGATAGTGGATATATAGGTAGGTTTGTGGGATGATAGTGGATAATATAACTAGTTAAAATAAAAACAACAACAAATATAAATCTAAGTCTGTATTGGATTTAATATTCCTGATACGTGTTACAGCATCCAGCATCTGTAATGAATAATTAAAACTAAGTACACAACACATAATAATTCGCATTATCTCCATTGTGCCATCCTGTCTGCAGTTGTACTTTGTAGATACGCATTCTACTATTTTCTTTCTTGAAGATATTAAAAGAATAAAGCAAGCAATCAAAAATATATTTGCTATAATTTTTTTTTCCCACTCCAGATGGTAACAAGGTACATCGGTTAGTCTACTGAATGCAACCATTTGGCGGTTTTTCGTTAAGTTGGTTTGACGTTTGAAGATGTCAAGATGACATTTAAAATTTTTTGTGAATTTAATTGAATTCTTACGTTTCGTTGCCGATATTTATTGTGGTTCAGGTAAGTATAATTAATTTTATTGTTTTATATTTTCAGAGACATAAAGGACAAGATAAATTACATGATTAACAGCATGGCGAAGCAGGCAGGGGTGTGCTACGGTTTGATAGGTAGGTAAATGAAGTACTTTTTTGATATTTTAATTTACATTTGTTTTTTTTTATGAGACTAATGAGGAAGATGTTCCCAAATTAATACCCCCGAATGGATGGAATACTGGCGATGTATTTTTTTATATTTATACTGACTGACTTGTATGTGATATTTTAATGTGTTTTATTTGTCTTTTTATTTCAGAATGGAGCATGAGGCGAATTCTTCAAATAATGAAGGAAGTTGCTGTTTATTTTATGTATAATTATATTTATACGAATATACAATGTAGTTCATTGACAATTATATTAGTTATATTAAGTAGATATATTTACACAATGTAATATGTATTTGAATAAAAATTATTAAATAAAAGAACTTATTGTTGAACTTTTATATATGTGGTGTTTTAATCATCGCCGCATCCATTGATTAGGGGGAAGATTTTCGTATTTTTCAGGTGTTTTGGAAGAATGCAAAGTAAGTTAATATGTCTTTAATGGATAAGATAGATGATATGATGGACGGTGGCAGACAATAGGTAAGCTATATGATGGACTAAGACGCAATTGGAATGAGCCAACAGGCATGTCATCATTAGGTGCCAGCATCAATGGGATATTGTAGGATGGTAGTGGGTAAATAGTAGATTATTGGTTAGGTATGTAGGATGATAATGGATGGACAGGCAGGTTGTGGTTGTTGGTTAGGTTCATAGGATGATAGTGAGTATATAAGTAGATTATTGGTTAGGTTTTTATGATCATAATGGATGGAGAGGCAGGTTGTTGGTTAGGTTTTTACGATGATAGTGGATATATAGATAGGTTATTGGTTAGGTTTGTAGGATGGTAGTGGACATATAAGTAGATTATTGGTTAGGTTTTTATGATCATAATGGATGGAGAGGCAGGTTGTTGGTTAGGTTTTTACGATGATAGTGGATATATAGATAGGTTATTGGTTAGGTTTGTAGGATGGTAATGGATATATAGGTAGTTTATTGGTTAGGTTTGTGGGATGATAGTGGATATATAGGTAGGTTATTGGTTAGGTTTGTAGGATGGTAGTGGACATATAAGTAGATTATTGGTTAGGTTTTTATGATCATAATGGATGGAGAGGCAGGTTGTTGGTTAGGTTTTTATGATGATAGTGGATATATAGGTAGGTTATTGGTTAGGTTTGTAGGATGATAGTGGATATATAGGTAGTTTATTGGTTAGGTTTGTGGGATGATAGTGGATATATAGGTAGGTTATTGGTTAGGTTTGTAGGATGGTAGTGGACATATAAGTAGATTATTGGTTAGGTTTTTATGATCATAATGGATGGAGAGGCAGGTTGTTGGTTAGGTTTTTACGATGATAGTGGATATATAGGTAGGTTTATTAGTAGATTATTGGTTAGGTTTTTATGATCATAATGGATGGAGAGGCAGGTTGTTGGTTAGGTTTTTACGATGATAGTGGATATATAGGTAGGTTATTGGTTAGGTTTGTAGGATGATAGTGGATATATAGGTAGGTTATTGGTTAGGTTTGTGGGATGATAGTGGATATATAAGCAGGTTATTGGTTAGGTTTGTAGGATGATAGTGGATATATAGGTAGGTTTGTGGGATGATAGTGGATAATATAACTAGTTAAAATAAAAACAACAACAAATATAAATCTAAGTCTGTATTGGATTTAATATTCCTGATACGTGTTACAGCATCCAGCATCTGTAATGAATAATTAAAACTAAGTACACAACACATAATAATTCGCATTATCTCCATTGTGCCATCCTGTCTGCAGTTGTACTTTGTAGATACGCATTCTACTATTTTCTTTCTTGAAGATATTAAAAGAATAAAGCAAGCAATCAAAAATATATTTGCTATAATTTTTTTTTCCCACTCCAGATGGTAACAAGGTACATCGGTTAGTCTACTGAATGCAACCATTTGGCGGTTTTTCGTTAAGTTGGTTTGACGTTTGAAGATGTCAAGATGACATTTAAAATTTTTTGTGAATTTAATTGAATTCTTACGTTTCGTTGCCGATATTTATTGTGGTTCAGGTAAGTATAATTAATTTTATTGTTTTATATTTTCAGAGACATAAAGGACAAGATAAATTACATGATTAACAGCATGGCGAAGCAGGCAGGGGTGTGCTACGGTTTGATAGGTAGGTAAATGAAGTACTTTTTTGATATTTTAATTTACATTTGTTTTTTTTTATGAGACTAATGAGGAAGATGTTCCCAAATTAATACCCCCGAATGGATGGAATACTGGCGATGTATTTTTTTATATTTATACTGACTGACTTGTATGTGATATTTTAATGTGTTTTATTTGTCTTTTTATTTCAGAATGGAGCATGAGGCGAATTCTTCAAATAATGAAGGAAGTTGCTGTTTATTTTATGTATAATTATATTTATACGAATATACAATGTAGTTCATTGACAATTATATTAGTTATATTAAGTAGATATATTTACACAATGTAATATGTATTTGAATAAAAATTATTAAATAAAAGAACTTATTGTTGAACTTTTATATATGTGGTGTTTTAATCATCGCCGCATCCATTGATTAGGGGGAAGATTTTCGTATTTTTCAGGTGTTTTGGAAGAATGCAAAGTAAGTTAATATGTCTTTAATGGATAAGATAGATGATATGATGGACGGTGGCAGACAATAGGTAAGCTATATGATGGACTAAGACGCAATTGGAATGAGCCAACAGGCATGTCATCATTAGGTGCCAGCATCAATGGGATATTGTAGGATGGTAGTGGGTAAATAGTAGATTATTGGTTAGGTATGTAGGATGATAATGGATGGACAGGCAGGTTGTGGTTGTTGGTTAGGTTCATAGGATGATAGTGAGTATATAAGTAGATTATTGGTTAGGTTTTTATGATCATAATGGATGGAGAGGCAGGTTGTTGGTTAGGTTTTTACGATGATAGTGGATATATAGATAGGTTATTGGTTAGGTTTGTAGGATGGTAGTGGACATATAAGTAGATTATTGGTTAGGTTTTTATGATCATAATGGATGGAGAGGCAGGTTGTTGGTTAGGTTTTTACGATGATAGTGGATATATAGATAGGTTATTGGTTAGGTTTGTAGGATGGTAATGGATATATAGGTAGTTTATTGGTTAGGTTTGTGGGATGATAGTGGATATATAGGTAGGTTATTGGTTAGGTTTGTAGGATGGTAGTGGACATATAAGTAGATTATTGGTTAGGTTTTTATGATCATAATGGATGGAGAGGCAGGTTGTTGGTTAGGTTTTTATGATGATAGTGGATATATAGGTAGGTTATTGGTTAGGTTTGTAGGATGATAGTGGATATATAGGTAGTTTATTGGTTAGGTTTGTGGGATGATAGTGGATATATAGGTAGGTTATTGGTTAGGTTTGTAGGATGGTAGTGGACATATAAGTAGATTATTGGTTAGGTTTTTATGATCATAATGGATGGAGAGGCAGGTTGTTGGTTAGGTTTTTACGATGATAGTGGATATATAGGTAGGTTTATTAGTAGATTATTGGTTAGGTTTTTATGATCATAATGGATGGAGAGGCAGGTTGTTGGTTAGGTTTTTACGATGATAGTGGATATATAGGTAGGTTATTGGTTAGGTTTGTAGGATGATAGTGGATATATAGGTAGGTTATTGGTTAGGTTTGTGGGATGATAGTGGATATATAAGCAGGTTATTGGTTAGGTTTGTAGGATGATAGTGGATATATAGGTAGGTTTGTGGGATGATAGTGGATAATATAACTAGTTAAAATAAAAACAACAACAAATATAAATCTAAGTCTGTATTGGATTTAATATTCCTGATACGTGTTACAGCATCCAGCATCTGTAATGAATAATTAAAACTAAGTACACAACACATAATAATTCGCATTATCTCCATTGTGCCATCCTGTCTGCAGTTGTACTTTGTAGATACGCATTCTACTATTTTCTTTCTTGAAGATATTAAAAGAATAAAGCAAGCAATCAAAAATATATTTGCTATAATTTTTTTTTCCCACTCCAGATGGTAACAAGGTACATCGGTTAGTCTACTGAATGCAACCATTTGGCGGTTTTTCGTTAAGTTGGTTTGACGTTTGAAGATGTCAAGATGACATTTAAAATTTTTTGTGAATTTAATTGAATTCTTACGTTTCGTTGCCGATATTTATTGTGGTTCAGGTAAGTATAATTAATTTTATTGTTTTATATTTTCAGAGACATAAAGGACAAGATAAATTACATGATTAACAGCATGGCGAAGCAGGCAGGGGTGTGCTACGGTTTGATAGGTAGGTAAATGAAGTACTTTTTTGATATTTTAATTTACATTTGTTTTTTTTTATGAGACTAATGAGGAAGATGTTCCCAAATTAATACCCCCGAATGGATGGAATACTGGCGATGTATTTTTTTATATTTATACTGACTGACTTGTATGTGATATTTTAATGTGTTTTATTTGTCTTTTTATTTCAGAATGGAGCATGAGGCGAATTCTTCAAATAATGAAGGAAGTTGCTGTTTATTTTATGTATAATTATATTTATACGAATATACAATGTAGTTCATTGACAATTATATTAGTTATATTAAGTAGATATATTTACACAATGTAATATGTATTTGAATAAAAATTATTAAATAAAAGAACTTATTGTTGAACTTTTATATATGTGGTGTTTTAATCATCGCCGCATCCATTGATTAGGGGGAAGATTTTCGTATTTTTCAGG